>CM077123.1:8485000-10885000 GCA_039645545.1 Dendrolimus houi | reverse complement strand
GATGGTATCCCTTACGAGGTATGGAAGATGTGAGGAGAGGATAGAAGGATGTGGCTAGCTTTATTCTTTAATAAGTTGATGATCGAGGAGACTATACCCCAGGAGTGGCACCAATCATATCTGGTGCCCATATTCAAGCAAAAAGGTGACATCCAATACTGTTACAACTATAGGAATATAAAACTGCTGTCACATACTATGGGATAGCATGGGAGAAAGTGATTGAGGACTAACTACAGAAATAAACGGAGGTGGCGCTATCCCAGTTCGGGTCTATGCCTGGTCGTAGCACAACTGATGCCATACTTTCAATACACCAACTAATGGAAAAATATAGACAGGTACATAAAGATCTCCATGTCTTCATAGATCTAAAGAAAGCATATGACGGTGTCCCCGGTGACGCTGTGGTGGGTCCTCCGAGCGAAAGATGTGCCAGAGAAGTACGTAAGATTGATAGAAAGCATGTATGTGTTAGTACACAAGTCCGCTTTGCAGTAGAAACCATGAACAAGTTTTCTGTGAAGGTAGGTTTGCACCAGAGATCCGCCTTAATTCCCTACCTGTTTCTGCTGGTCATGGATACGCTGGCCGCAGAGGTCAGCAGAACTAAAACCGAATACATGTATTGCAATTTTGGCGGAACCTCTAGTGCCTCTAGAGCTCTTAATCTACAATCAGCCACACCCATACCTCCGCCATATCATGTAACGCCGAATTCAGATATATCGGTTCATTACTGCAGAGTAATTGTGATATAGAGAAGGATGTAAGGAGAAGAATAAATGTAGTATGGCTAAACTAGAGACAAGTAACCAGTGTGACATGTGACAAACTAATGCCACTGAAACTAAAAGGTCAGATGTATAAATCTGTCATACAACAGGTCATGTTACACGGGTTTGAATGTTGGGCCACTAGAGTGATAGACCACCAACGTCTCCACTCAGCTGAGATGAAAATGATGAGATGGATGTGTAGTATTACAAGAATGAATAAGATGAGAAATGAGTACATAGGTGGATCTTTGAAAGGTGCATCCGTGACTGAGAAATTGATAGGAATAAGATTATGGTGGTATGGGCATGTAATGAGGAGAATGTTAAACTACAAGATGGATGGATACAAATCTAAAGGTAGACCAAAAAAGAGATGGATGGATTTTGTGAAGGATAATATGATGATTTGTGGTATGTGGTGTGATGAGCTTCGAGCGATATCTTTCTTTACAGATTCTCCCTCGGTAAATGGGTGAAGGTCTTAAACCCCGCTGTTGACGAACACCAACTTTTAAATTTTTTAACAGAGAATAAGCGTTTTTTGATCGATGTTGCAGCCGTTGTTACAGTAATTATACATACTTTATTGCGGTGAAAAAAATATATGTCAATCTTGATCATATTTATGAGGTAACCCATGTACTCAAAACGCATTTTCGATAAATTTTCTCGATAGAAAATAATTGCAAAGTAACCTCTAAACGTATTCTTCAATCTTGTGTATTGTTATTACTGTTAATCGTACATCGCTAAAACAAATAACAGTAACATATCATATTATAAGAAATATAATCATTATAGTTTTTTTATAAGGTTATTTAGAGAATTTGCAAGTAATTGATAATTTTATTATAAATTACTTCAAAAATCACGCTTGCCGGTCCCAATGTATGGAATTTATCAATACGCCCGAGGGCTTGGTGTTGTGTACACGCGACGCTTTGCTCGAGCCTGCTATTCGAAATTAAATTTTAAATAAACGAAGGAGCAATAATAACGAGAATTTCGAGCTGATCAACCTGTACTTATTTGGCGTATACGGTAGAGGACTGGTCTAAATCATAGTCTGTGTGGGTTCGAACCCTAGTAGCTTCATATGATCTAGCAGATTTTTTTATATTTATATCAAAGTTGATAAAATGGTATTTTTTTCTTAAATAATTTTATAAAATGCAATAAAAATACTTTTCTATATTTTTATATTTCATATCATCTGGACTTTTCTACTATTGACAATAAAATGTATTTAAATCAATCTTACCGGTAACATTAAAATTCGAAAGCGCCATCTATGTTTCTCAATAGAAATGATGTAGACACGTGGATAATTGGAGCTACCTATGCAAAATCCAACCAACCCTATGTGGGTTGGTTCGATTTTGCAACAGTTTTGAAAAACAGCCGTTTTTATTAAAATTTTGCATACAAAAAATGTGTCTATATTTTGGAAAAAAAATTAGAATATTGTATATTATATTTTGTCCTATATTCAAGTACAATTTTAATGTAAATAATTTCAAATTACATAGTAATCAAACAAAAACCTTGATGGTTCTTTTTAGTAAAATTATTTGTGTATGGGTTGGTCCCTTGTTTAGTTATTACGTTGGCATAGCTTGATGGAAAAATAAAGGAATAACTCATTTATTTATTTATATTTCTTTAAAAAAGACATATTTATTTTAATTATATAGTTTTTTCATAATAATATTAATTTTAAAAAAAACACAATCAGAAAACTTAAATTTTCAAAATTTGAAAACTTTTTTTAATATTACATGACATATACTGATTTTTGATATGAAAATTGATTCCTAATTAAGGATGTTAATTATGTTATGTTCAAACTATTATAAACTTCATGTTCTATAAATAAATATTTAATTGTACTATTTAAAAAATGAGAAAAAAGTTTTATGAAACAACTTAAACTTTTGTAATCTCAAAATAAGATTTACATACCTTGTCTGTCATTATCTTCATTATCAGACTGATTCAGACAGCTAGATATCATATTCTGTATTCTTGTATTCACTCTCTTCATGGTTGGACATAAAATAATAGGTATTAATTTTATTTGCCAAAGAAGTCACATCACAGAAACAACAGCGTTCCGTTCTGTGATGCCGATTTTTCACGTAATGTTGCCGTTGCAATCGCCAATATTAGTTAGTTACCAAATTAGTTGCTAAAAGTTTTTTTTAATTTAGTTTAGCAGTTTTTATTTATTTAGTTTAGTTGGTAAAAGTTCCACATACAATAAATAGTCCACAAGATGTATGTCTTTTGAGACAAAATAAATTAAATTAAAAAAGTAATAAATCCCACAGCCTATGTAGCTATCATCGACTGGATAAATAATTATATCAAGAAGTTTATTTAACAACACAGATTCAAAGGACATGATTACTTAGATGTTATAAAAATAATTATTTCAACAAGAAACCAAGTAATATGAGTCTTTGTGAAAATATAGGATTATTTGATCTTCAATACGCAAACAAGAACCAACCGGCATGGTTCTATTTGACAGAAAAATTAAAAATAATACAAGGAACCATGCAGTCTGATCCTTTATGAGAAAATAAATTTGCAAATCTTTTAGGTTTTTGGATTACCATGAGGCATGGATCTTGTTAGTTTATTATACTCTTGGTATTTTGTGGGTTAGCTACTTTGTGATAAAAATGTTTTATTCTGTAAATATAGTCAGATCGTTATGGTTCTTATTGAGTCGATAGAAGGTGCATTTTGAAAGGCTTCGGCATCCTTAATCCAATTTTAGCATGTTTGTGGATTGGTTCTGTTTTGCATAAGTAGGTCCAATTAGAATTATGAAGATCAGAGTTCATAGTTCAAGTTAGGGTGCTCGCTCCATTTTCCTTTTCTAACTATTTTTTTTATTTAGCCCTATTATGTTTTATCTATTATTATTATTTTATAGTTCTTATCTATACAGATAAATAAAAGTGAAATGCCTGTTTGTAATCTCAAAATAAAAACTAAAAACCGGACCAGGAGATTTCGAAAATGCTATTATTAGAATTTTTGTCTGTCTGTGAATGTTCCGGCTCATCTCTGAAACAGCTGGATCGATTTTGACGTAATTTTCATTGGCAGATAGCTGATGTTGTAAGAAGTAACTTAGGCTACGTTTTTAGGGTTACGCGAAAAATAAAACCAAAAGTATATTTGTCTCTCTGTTTTTTTATCCTTTTATGGAAACACTATTGAACCAATTTGGCTGAAACTGGGTACATATGTAATTTTAATACCGAGGGTGGCCAAGAGATACTTTTCATCCCGAAAAATGAGATAGTTTCCGAGATGAACATATATTTGGTCGAACGGGCTTAAATGATGAAATGAAATGATCGAAATGACTGAAAATGCTGAAATGGTCCAAATGGCCGAATTGACCGAAATGGCCCAAATGGCCGAAATGGCTCAAATGGCTGAAATGACCGAAATGGCGAAAATGGCCCAAATGACCGAAATGGTAAATCATAAAAAACCTGTTCTGCTTGCTGAGATAACCTTTACATAAATCTATCCCATTATCCGGGATGAAAAGTATCCCTTGTCCACTGTCATTCTTAAAATTACATATATACCGAATTTAAGTCAAATCGGTGTAATAGTTTTGTCCGTAAAAGCAGAACAAACAGAAAGACATTTATTTTTTTCCCAGAAACTATCCCATTTTCCGGGATAAAACGCATCCTATGTTCATTCTCGGCATCGAAATATATATATATATATATATATATACTGAGTTTCAGCCAAATCGGTCCAGTAGTTTTTCCGTGAAAACGGAACAGACAGACAGTTACTTTCGCATTTATATTAATATATACTTGTATATGGATTCATTGTTGTCCCATAATACAATTACATTATTTTAATAAAGTTTACCTGTCTAAAAAATAGTTTAAAAATAAAAAGAAACTTACAGCCTGAAGAGGATTCGAACCCTGTACCTCCTAGCTACTATTGCGCTTGGTAAACCGTTGAGCTAAAGACGCTTAGGAAGTTATGTCAAAATTTCAATACCGATTAAGCATATAAACGATCTATCTTAGGATATTTTGTCTCACTCTCGTGCTCGTCAGCCTTAGAATGAAATAAATTGAATCAAGTTGGTATGGACGCGGTGCGCGTAGGTATGTTCAGTTGCAATATTTCGCCACGCTCGAAGTTTTACTACGCGCTGTTCCATCGAAGTAAATATCGGTCGGGCGGGGTTGATTTTCTGAAACACCGATTTGAATAAGGTCTACATAGCCTCTTAATATGCATTTTTGTATAATTAAATAAACGTAAAAAGGAATCAATAATTATATATGTGAAATAATAATATTATTATTGTATGTTTATGATTTTCAACTGTATACCAATATCTTATTGGGGTTGCTATATTACGTAAAATGGTGTTCTTTTAAAATATTTATAAATAGATTATCTTTACATACATATATGTCAGTTACTACATCTTTAGTCGACATAATAATTATTATTTCGTATTATATCATCAAAATCATCCAAAAAATATTTTTATTTGTATGGTGACGATTCAATTGGACATATTATATAGTAACTCTCTTAAATTCCAGATTACTCAGAGGGAACCGTGTATAGTACTTTTCGCATTAATAGCCTTAGAAAAATTCGCGCACACAACTGAAAACAAACTAACAATAAAAAAGCGTCTTGAAAGAGAACCTGAAAATCCTCTATTGATATTGGAACAGATGGCAAATAGTGAAGATAACATGTGGAGGCAAGTTGGCTTCTGTGCACAGTGGGCACTTGATAACATGTGTAAGTAGTACATTATTTACTAAACTTTTATATCGCGTTTCTTCGAGATCGCTTCATGAGGCTTTTCAAACCACGTGAACAGATACTTAATGTCAATGAGATAGGCATTGCATTTTCTCTCTTAATATTGCAAATGTCCATGAACAATGGTAACCACTTATTATTAGGGTATACTGCTTGCCTACAATTAATTACATATCTATAAATAAAAAAGCGATACAAAATTATAAAAAAAATATTATTGTTTGAGCTATTAATGTTCTCCACGATCAATTAATATCGTAACTTGGTATACTAGGCTTGAAAGAGTAGCCTTATTCCTTGTCCTAAAATGTCTTTCTTAACATATACAAAAGACTTTATTCAAGCTTAGTTCCACTGAAGAAAGCTTTTCAAGATCATACAAGTAAATTAAAAATTTAGTCTACTTCATATTCTATCTACACTGTTTCGCAAACAGCAACAACACAATTGCTATTTAAGAAAAAGAAATCAAAGACTTTGTTTTCCGCTAAAATGAAGTCCATACGTCTAAATTAGTAAATTATCTCTCCCGGAATGTTTTCTCCCTACAACAAAGAAACATTAGAGAGAGAAATGCATAAATTTTAACCTAACGCAGACTCTAATTCAAAAAGGCATACAATTAATTTCTGGTGTGAGAAAAGGAGAATAATGGTTGCATATTAAAATTCAGATACTGACTAATAGTATCTCAAAAATCACAACTATATCTCAAACCAACATCTTTAAAATTACTTATAGCACTATTCCATACTAATCTATTTTAGATTAAATTTGTTCCGTCTCCTTGGATATAAATTATTTCCATGTAATATTGTATGTAAAAATTTAGAAATCAAGATAGAAATTAGTGAAATTTAACATTTATAAATTATCACAATAAATGTCCTGGTCTCGGACCTTTCATTTATAGAGGAACAGACAGTATATCACTCTTGTCCAAAGCGGATATACGGGCTTAAAACATCTGTTATCTCGGTGCGCAGGTTTCGTCACGATGTTTTCCTTCACCATTAGCCCGTGGTAATTATAACAATATGTACATTAAATCAGGAAACTGCCCAAGTGGCCAAGTGCTTTCTGGCCAGGATTCGTACCCGCGCTCTTTAAGTTTGGGAAGCGAGTGCGCGAACCACTAAGCTACCATGGCTTCCAAAATTTATCCAAGTGTACAATTTTGACAAAATAAGATGATAATTAAAAACTTACTTTTTTTCTTTCAGTTACGATAGAAGATAGAAAGTTATCTTATGAAACTGTTGATATGTCTAATATAAATGTGATACTTAATTCACAAGACGTAAGTGAATATTTAAAGATATCATGCAATGGATTAGAGGCAAGATGTGATTCATACTCATTTGAAAGTGTGAGATGTACTTTCCAGGTGAATTTATTTATATTATATTAGCAGTTCGTTCATGTGAGCGTTTTATAGCCAAATGGCGAAAACGGAATCCTAATTAATAATTGTCTTGTCCATCCGTTTCTATCATAACACTGGCCCACAAAAAAAAGTGGTCTGTACTATTGACCAAAATTTTGATAGTGTATGGTGGTCCATACAACTGATCCCAGATTCGGATACAGCGCGTCGAAATCCATAAGAATAGATGGGTCTCGTCAAAAGTATAGACCACTTTTTTGTGGGCTGGTGATCAATTACTTTTTTGTACAGGGGCCACATAAACGTATTAGATGAAGTGCAGTAAACCACAACATGATTTTATTTACTTAAGTGTTTTTTACTACGAGAATAACCAACAAACAGGCTGACAGCCCACATGATAGAACGTAATTACGTCGACTATGGGTATTTGTAACACCAGAGGTGTTGCCAATGTAAAATTATTACATTACATAAGCTTGCTAGGCGGGCGCAGGTTAAATAATAATCTATACAGTAGTGGCGTGAACTTCATACAACTCAATTCCCCATAGCCTACCTTTAAGAAACTAGCGATCAAAATATCCAAAGTGCCATGAATTTATTGGGGCTTACGTTTTTTATTTGTGCATATATTATTACTGTAAAATAAAAAAAACGTTAGCTTGTCACAAATTTAATATGAATAAACGAAATATTATTTAGGCAAATTCATAGTCAGTTTCTTGTCGCCCCTTCTTATTAGAACAGATATCGTCGGCGTCAGTGTAGGACCTTGTATGTTCGCTATGATTTTTCGACATCTGTGATAACGATTACGCCTATGTGAGCTTATTCTTTTCTTCATACCCCAGCTACGTGCGTGGTGTGTGGCTTCTAATCTTTATTTCATTAGCAATTTTACTATACCAGTATGAAGCAGCTTGTAGAAGACACCTTTATTTCATTTGTATAGAGCCAAACCTTTGGGAAAAAATACTGTATAGCAGTGGCGCGGGGTAGAAATTCGGCTAGGATAAGCCGATTGGAAAAACATACCTTTGTAAATAAAACTTACATTTCTAAATAAAAACGTCTAACTCGCGATGTATTTTCTTATTACAATTTTGTAATCCTACCGCATATTTTAAAACAAGTGGCCGGTGCCCGTTCAGGTTATGGGTTGCCATTTCATCCAATACGTGTGGAAAGTCGCCGAGCGTAAGAGATAGTAATACAGTAATAATATAAGCACAAATAAAAAACGTAAGCGCCCATAAATTCATAGCGCTTTCAACCTTTTGGTTGTTAGTTTCTTAAATGTAGGCTATGGGCAATCAAGTTGTATGAAGTCCATGCCACTGGTATACACACAAGTTTATATAGTAAAAAAACTATGTCTTGCATCTTATACTTTTATAAAACATTTTGTCATACTTTACACAATCAATCCTTCTATTTTTTTTTTCAACCTATGCTCCAATCATACTTTATATGAACTTCTTTAATATTTTATAGGTAGATGACGGCTGTTGGTACTACGAGTGCGTTATAGTCACACCTGGTGTGATGCAAATCGGTTGGGCAACTAAGAATAGTCACTTTTTGAATCATGTAAGAATATAAATGACTTGTTTAATGCTCTTATGTCGCCGTTACATTCAGCACCCTTACTACTGCATGACGCATGCTTTCGTAATACTATTGTTGAAAATCGTAGAATACAGATAGTAAATTCTGTTAATTTATATCTTCAAAACGTAGTAATCCTAAAGCGAGATAGCGTACTCTATTTTTCTATCTTCGACTGATTTGATGAGAAAAATGACTTAAATATATAATTACAATAACAGCCCATAAACTTCCCACTGCTGGGCTCAGTTCTCCCATTTATAGGGGAACGGACACTCAAAGCAACTGAAATACTCGTAATTAACTTACATAACGTCGCAGGCTCATAGATTATGAGCGTTACTACTTATGATGTCATAAATAGGTACGAGTAAAAGGAGTCATATAACGCATTAATTACTATTTGAAAAGTAATTAAAATTATTTCTATACTAATATTTTGAAAGTTAAATGAGAAGATTCTGTTATTTCATATGTAATAATATGAAATTTTGTTTTAACACGTGTCCACATCCCTATTATTTTCAGATATCCTTTGTTTATTTTTCCTTAAGAATATATAAGTAATTTCTTTATAAAAATAATTCAGTACTTTTGACGTGATTCTCGTTAGAGCATGCAAAATGCAACTTTTAGAATATTTGTCTATAACTGACAAAAAATCTACAAGTGCATTTTCGGAACCCGTTCGCCCGACTTAGCCCTTAATTGTTTTCTCGTTATTAAATCTATAATATTATAATATTCTAAACATACTGTATCTGTATATTGAAAATATTTAATAAAAAACAACAACTGAAATAGACTCCTTAAACGATGGAGGACACGATGAATTTTTTTTTAGAGATCTTGTCCGTTTGTTCGGGATCAACGTTAAAACTACTGGGCTGATTTCGATGTGTTTTTGCTGATCGACAGCTAATTTTTAGACTTAATTTCTGCTTAAACTTTTTATCCCGGGAGTCCCGCGGAACTTTTTCGGATGCATAAAAGTTAGCTTATTCCGACACAGTTTTTATTAAAACGATAGCTCCGGTACTTTGTATCTCGGGAATTTCAAGTCAAGCGGGGACTAAGTCGTGGGCACATACTAGTTCAAGTGTAGATGGAACCTACGTGAACAAAAGCGTCAAATGAAGTGATTTTTTTTTTACTTTCTGCGGTAACTTATGCAGTCAGACGTGTTCTGCGTCTGTGTGGTTAATAGTAGAGTGTGTCCACTGGAATCTATTCCACCTTTATCCGTACTAATTCGATTATTTATTATTAAGTTCTCGTAACGGCCGGCGACGAAAGTCACAAACACACAACCAACAACAAAACTTAAACATATACTCACACTAACGCGCACTACCACCGCATTGCGTTACACGCACACTTCACGAACAAACCAAGACACACAAAGAGCCTAAAAATTAATAACCCAGACACAGAAAGGAAAAAACAACACACATGGCACTAGTTAGGATAATATATATAAGTATAGACATAAGGCACACACTGCACATGTACTTCCTCACAACACCAGCATCTAACGGATACACTCTACATTAGTATAAGTTTAGTATTAAAATTAGAATAAATTAATATAATAAGTTATTCGTGAGGTACACCATAACACAAATACATCGAATAAATGTCACACACAAAAACAAAAATTACCAAGAAGCCTGTATAAATTCTAAAAACTTTCCTCGAAATTAAGTTGTAAAAACGGGTACGGAACTGGAGTCCGTCGAGTTGTTAAAAAAAAAGGCCGGCGACCTGATTGGCTTCCTATTCCAAAATCGACTTCCTTTAGCCGGCTTTACTCTGAGAGATTTGAGAATATATAGATTACTAGGATATGCCCGCGACTTCGTCCTCACTTGACTTGAAATTTCCGCGGGATTCCCGTGGCACACATTATCGCAGCATTTAAAAAAGGATGTAAGCTATCGCTTTAGTGGAAATTGTGTCGGAATAAGCAAATTTTTATGCACCCGCAAATATTCAAACCGCTTGCGAGAAAATTCCCGCGGGATTCCCGGGATAAAAAGTATCACACATTTTATAGTAATGAAATGTAAATTTTATGTATAAACTTTACTACCATCGATCAGTGAAAAAACCGCATTGGAATTCGATATTTTTTTCAATCTGGCCATTAAAAATCATGCCCAGAAAAATTCCTGCGGGATTCCTGGGATAAAAAGTAACGCAGATTTTAAGTCAATTGGCCGTTGATCAGCGAAAACCGCAACGAAATCGGCCCAGTAGTTTTTACGTAAATCCCGAACAAACATACAAACCGACAAAGATACAAGAAATATAAAAATATTGCGTCGTGTTTTTCATCGTTTATATAGTCGATTCCAGTTATTTTTTTTAACTAGCTTTAATGTACACGGCATGTTTAGAATTTTATAATATTATAGATTTATTTATTTTCATTTATAGCTGAATTGTATGTAAGTTTAATCTAAATTAAGTTTTTTTTTCTATAACTATGTTAATTTATTCAGCGTTTCTTTTGACTAGTAGGCCTCCACCAACAATTTTCAGTCACTTCTTGTCCTTGCTGTCCTACTCCATGTAAACCCTTGCTAATTCTTTTATGTCGTCTTTCCATCTTCTGTGTTGTCATCTTGTTCTCCTATATTATTATGTAGATTATAATCGTGCTTAAAACTACAGGAAGGCTACGGTATTGGTGACGATTTATATTCCTTGTCATACGACGGGTGCCGAAGGTTGATATGGTACAAAGCTAAACCGTCCTCTATAACAGTGATACCGGAATGGCAACCGGGTGACGTACTCGGCTGTCTAATAGACCTCGATGTGAGAGAGGCCATTTTCTCTGTCAACGGACACAGCTTGCCACCGTGCAGAGAAATATTTGAAACTACACGGTACGTACATTTATTTAAAACCAGTTTTTTCGTGACTCACATAAGTGTAAATTTTGTCAGGCGATTATAATTAAATAAGAAACAAATTAATCTATAAAATCTAGTGTCATACCGCTGTCGGGTTGAAACGTCCTCAAAAAACTGGTCTATACCTCGGGCAACGCATTAGCATTGCCATTCAGCGAGGTAATGTAGCCACTCTTTTGGGGATGTTCCACTCTGGGGCCTGGCACTAGATTTTTCAGATAATTTTAATTTGTATATGTTGCAGTGAAATAACGAAAACCGGGATTTAATCAAATCCCAAATGGAGATCAATTTACACGAGATATTGTAATCACAACTCTGTGGGTGATTTCCCTGAAGAAAGTTAGTGATTTGATCAAATCCCTGAACTGTTTTAATGAAACGATGAAATGAACAAATCAGGACTCGCACAGCTCTATCTTTCGACTTCCTTTTACCTCAACGCCCCGCTCCGGCGACCGTGTCGTCCAGCGTCGCGCTACTGACGTGACAACACAGTAGCGCAGAAGTCGTGAAGGACAGTCGAAGGTCGCCCAGAACAGTGATTTAGGTTAGTTCAGCTTCAAACCAATACGCACGAGCCTAGCGAGCAAAGCGGACGTGCCGCAGCAACGTACGGCGAGTGCTGGAACAGATCGGTCACCATTTATTCATTGATAAAACGATGGTTACAAGTCCGTTGTTGAATACGTCGCTGCGTTATCTACTCTATCTACATTTGATAATGCATGGTTTACTACATAAAGGGATTTGAGCAAATTACTTTCTTCAGGGAAATTACCCACAGAGTTGGTGATTGTAACATCTCGCGTGATCATCTCCCTTAAACTTAGAAAATCACGGTTTTCGTCATATATGCCTATTATTAATATAATATTATAATTGCGAAAGTAACTGTCTGTTTGTTACGCTTTCCCGGAAAAACTAGTGTGTAATATTCGATGCCGAGGATGAACATTGGATACTTTTTATCCCGGAAAATGGGATAGTTTCCGGGATAAAAATAAATTTGTCTCTCTGTTTGTTATGCTTTTACGGAAAATGACCGATTTGGCTTAAATTCGGTATATATGTAATTTTGATACCGAGGGTGGACTAGGGTTACTTTTCATCCGGAATAATGGGATCAATTTATGTAAAGGCTATCCCAGAAAGTAGGGTAGGTTTTGTTTTTTTGTAATTTGCCATTTTCGTAATTTTGGTAGTTTTTGTAGTTTTAGTAGATTTGTTAATTTTTGAAGTTTTCATAGTTTTGGTTATTTATATAGTTTACAAATCGATAGACGGGGATAAAAAATAAAACTAGAACGGGTCGAAACAGAGGCTGAAAATTTGTATGGGAGACCAATGATTTCTCAACTTTATAGATATAAAAATTGAAACTCCTGAATTAACGCCTGCTCTTTAAATAAGGGGTATGTACTAGAGTTTGACCTGCATCATTAGCGAAAACATTCAAGAGTCTCGAGGCTGATATTGACGAAAACAAAATTATATCGTCAGATTTTTGAAAATCCATTACCTTTGCCAGAAATCGAATCGGCTGATTTTGAAAAAATAAACACACCTGTATTATTATACCAAAACATAGACTAGCTAAGGACCAATTTGTCTAAAGGAATGTCAAGCGGCATATATACATTGAATTGAATTGATTGATTTTTTGAAAATCTAATGATACCATTTTTGTTTTCGTCAAAATCGGCCTCGAGGCTTCTTTTAGTCTTTTTCACTATATAGCATTGTTTTAGGATTTGGCCCTGAGAGCCCACTTCAAAAATTCAGCCTGTATATCTATAGTTTATTTTAATGTTATTTCGTTTAAGTGTTAAATCACTATACTGCAAATGTATAAGGTCAGTCTAAAAATTGTATTTCTATCCCTCGGGAACATTTATTTAAAAAAAACATATTTTATGTACTTTAATACTGTGTGAATGCTATCTAGTTTCCAGTATTTATATTCAAATATACCTCAGATGTCGTAATAATCGCACATTGATATCTGTTATTAGTAACGCAGTTATCATAACCAAAACAAAATCCTTATTAATATTATAAATGCCAAAGTAACTCTGTCTGTCTGTCTGTTCCGTTTTCCCGGAAAAATTACTGGACCAATTTGGCTGAAACTCAGTATATATATATATATATATATATATATATATATATATATATATATATATTCGATGCTGAGGATGAACATAAGATACTTTTTATCTCATAAAACGGGATAGTTTCTGGGATAAAAATATATTCGTCTCCCTGTTTGTTATGCTTTTACAAAAACACTAATGGACCAATTTGGCTGAAATTCTTTATATATGTAAATTTTATACCGAGGGTGGACAAGGGATACTTTTCATCCCGGATTATAGGATAGATATAAATCTATATCTATATTTATCCCAGAAAATATGATAGGTTTCTTATTTGTGGTTTGCCATTTTCGTCATTTTGGGCAATTTGGTCGTTTAAGTAGTTTTGCTCGTTTTGGTAGTTTTAGTTGTTTTGGTAGTTTTGTTACTTTTGATTGTTTTGTTAGTTTTGATATTTTTGGTAGTTTTGGTACTTTTAGTAGTTTTGGAAGTTTTGGTAGTTGTGGTAGTTTTTGTAGTTTTGGTCGTTTATTTAGTTTACAGAGAGATAGATGGGGGATATATAAATAAACCTAGAACGGGTTGAAATAGGGGATAAATATTTGTAGGAGAGACCAATCATTTCTCAAGTTTATAGATATATAAATTATAATCTAGAAAAAATCGATAGTAACTCGATGTGTCTGTCTCAATACTGAAAATGGACAAAGATACTTTGCATCCCGGGAGATGGGATAGTTTGTGATATAAAATGAAGTAAATCTTCCGAGGGCAAATAGCACTAATACAAAAATATAATACAACTAGAGTTTAACCTCTAGTCAGTGCTTCTTGTTTAAAAAGCAGGCGTTAATACAGGTTACATTGTACAAAATTTTTAAGTTAGTGCTATTTGCACCCGGAAAATTCACTTAATTTTATATCGCAAACTATCCGATCTCCTGGCATGAGTATATATATTCATTTTCGGCATTAAAATTACATTTAAACAAAATTATAATAAAACCGATCCAGTATTCCCAGTAGTTTTCCGTGAAAACATATCGAGTTACTATCGCATTTTTATAGACGATGAATTTTTATATCTATAAACTTGAGAAATGATGAAAGTTTGGATGAGACCATCCAAACTTTCATCCTCTATTTCAAACCGTCCTAGTTTGATTTATCTATCTCCCGTCTATGAAAACTACAAAAATGTCAAAAAGAGTAAAAAAGGACAAAAAGGACAAAAAGACCAAGAAGAGTAAATAGACAAAAAGGACAAAAAGAGCAAAAGTACAAAAAGGATAAAATTACAGAAATGACCAAAATAACCAAAATGAGAGGAAAATGGCAAATCACAAAAAAACCAAAACCTATCCCACTTTCTGGGATAACCTTTACATAAATCTATCCCATTATCCGGGATGAAAAATATCCCTTGTCCATCCTCGCTATTAAAATTACATATATACCGAATCTCAGCCAAATCGATCCAATAGTTTTTCCGTTAAAGCATAACAAACAGAGAGACAAATATATTTTTATCCCGGAAACTATCCCATTTTTCGGGATAAAAAGTATCCTATGTTCATCCTAAGCATCGAATATATATATATATGTATATATTTACTGAGTTTCAACCAAATCGGTCCAGTAGTTTTTCCGTGAAAACGTGACAGACACTGACAAATAGGGTTACTTTCGCATTTATAATATTAATAGAGATGTAACTTGTATTAACGAGTGCTCTTTAAACAAGAGGTACGCACTGGAGTTTGACACGCGGCAAAGCCGCGGGGTAGACTCTAGTAAGGTTATAATAATAATCAGAAAACTTATAAACATTGTCAGAAGAACAACATACTCTTTTAATTAATAAAAGTTCGTTAGACATCAAAATTATCAAAATATTGTATGGACAGTACAGTATAGCGTCTTATATTAGACCTGTACAAAGGATCTCTGTAGGGATATGCCATTTGACCTACTAACAATTCTTATAAAACAACTTTTATTATAGACATAACCCTTGATTGTAAACCATTACAGAAAACTTACAAACTCACAAATCGCTAAAAGCTATCTTTTCCAGCAACCATTCATAGACAAAGCCAGCATTTGCAATTATGCTATAAATATTTTTATTTTGTACACTTACAATTAGAGACTGGTATAGTTACGCCTACTGTCATTATCTTCCGTAAAAATATATCCATATACTAGTCGCAAAAAGCTAGGCAATCTTCAAGCTAGTTTGATACTGATACTCGAGATATTAAAATTTCTCGAGATAAAGTTCTAAACTTATAAATTTAAAAATAAAAGAAACTGCCTTAATTATTGAATTCTTATTTTCTTTTATCAATTAATAAAACCTATGTAAATTTAAAAATTACATGAAGTAGTTTATTATTATAAAAATGCATAGATGTTTCGTTTTTATACTTATGCTATAGTGAATACATTTAATAAATCTTTTTTTTATTAGGCAAGGATTTTTCGCGGCAGCAAGTTTCATGGCGTTCCAACAATGCCGATTTAACTTTGGTCACGAACCATTTAAACATCCTCCTAACAGAACTTTTATATCTTTCAATGAGCATGGTTATCTCACTGAAGATCAAAAGAAGGTAAGGCAATTATAGTTTGTATTGTTTAAGTTTGTACTATGTCATATAATTGTTGCAGTTTTTCTAGGGTCAAAGAGTGCCTGGCCTGTCATTTTAACATTTCGAAAAATATTTTATTAATTTTTCAGTTAATATTCGTTTTTAGTAAAGAATACGTGGACGATTAATAGACTTTTGCAACACCGACAGTAAAGGAATTTTAAATTCAATTATTGGTAAAGAGGATAAGTGTAGGATTAATACCAGTTCCGTATTATGTTTGAAAAGAACAAGGCACTAATTTTCAGTTGGTTTCCGTCAGTTGATGAGAATGAACACCCAGTCGATAGTGATATGTACGGTGATATAAGGAAGACAATGCTCTAAATATTTCCTCAGAATACTCCCACTTTTGTACATCCCATTAATTTTACTTTTGTTACACAATATTTTAAAAGAAATATATTTTAACTAGATTCTGTTGCGAAATGTGTCGTATATTCTATGGCAATTCGTTGGTGACATCCTTTATATTGCAAACACCCTTAGATGGTGGAGACTTTTCATCAAGTGTTCCAACCACCTGTTTCAGATAATAGAAAAAAGGAATCTACGTATTATAATGTAATAAATAAGAATTGATACCAATAAATTGTTATTATTAAATTGTTAATATTAGGTTGGGGAAAAAGTTTCTTCGCATTTTATATGAAAATTGAAAAGGTTTTTTTATAAAGTTTATTTACATTTGACTATAGTATGTAGGTGCCATTTTGTTGGATAACTTTGTGCCATCTTGTAGGTAGGGACGTGATCCCATTGCTATAAAAATTTTGGGGCTTCTGATCAAAAAACTGCGACAAGTGGTTTTGGCAGTCCTCTCGTGATGTTAACCTGACACTGCCTAAGGTATTCTGCAGAGACCAAAACAGGGGAAAATCTGAAGGTGCAAGGTCAGGACTATACGGCGGATGCATTAACACCTCCCAGCCAAACTCTCGTAATTTTTGCTGAGTGGATAAAGATGTGTGAGGTCTAGCGTTGTCATGGTGAAAAACCACACGCCTTCTGTTGATTAATTCCGCCCGCTTTCTCTCAACTTTTTGCTTTAGTCTCATCAGTTGTTCGCAGTATAGTTCAGAATCGATGGTCCTGCCTGGCGGTAACAGTTCATAATGAATAATGCCCTTCCAATCCCACCATACACACAGCATCACGTTGTTGCGAGTTAGCCCGGGTTTCGCCACAGTCTGTGGAGCCTGACCGGCCTTTGACCATGATCTTTTTCGCACGTTCTTGTCGTACGTGATCCACTTTTCATCACCAGTTATCAGCTTCTTGAAAAATGGTTCGGTTTCATTACGTCGTAATAAAGAATCACAAATGAGTACACGGTTCATTAGGTTGCTTTCAGTGAGCTCATGAGGCACCCAAATATCGAGTTTTTTTTGTGTACCCAGCTTTTTTCAAATGCGCCAAAACCGTTTTGTGGTCAATTCCCAGTTCTCCAGCTACATCGTAACTACTAATATGCCGATCTTGCTCCACTTTTTCAAAAATGGCATCAATTTTATCCGTAACAAGGCCACCAGAGCGACGTGCATCTTTGATATCAAAATTTCCGGATTGAAAACGCTTAAACCAAATTTGAGCTACTCTCACAGATACTGCATTAGGTCCATAAACATCACAAATTTTTTCTCGGCTTGTGTTGCATTTTTACCTTTTTTGTAGTAAAATTTTAAAATGTATCGAATTTCTCCATTAGATTCACTCATTTTAACAATAAGAAAAACAAATGAAAATCACACATTTTCCTAATTTGAATTTGAAATTGTCTTCCTTAAAAGTAAAACTTTTTAATGATACCAAAACCAGTCAGATGCAAATGGTATAGCCAAAGAGATCTTATTACAAGTTCATACATACTATATGCGAAAAGACTTTTTCCCCAACCTATTATTAACTAAAAAACTTCTTTAGGGTACTTTCTAGTATAACTATGTATTGTAAGACCAATGGATGACATAATGATAATTAGTAAGATATAGAAACGGGTTATTAATAATCTTAATCATTATCTTGCCACTTTCACTTCTCTACTGCTATTTAACTAGTTGTTACCATCTGCAGCGTCCTATATCTGTTGGACCAATGTTTTTTCATTTCATTATATCGTTAAATTATATTCCAGGTTGTCCCTAGAAGAATTTACTTGGAACAATTAAGGTGTTCTAGCGTGAAAGAGGATTCGTGTACTCTGTGTTTCGACGATACGGCATGCTGCATACTCGAGCCTTGCTCACACAGGTAGTTTGATACCCCATTATGCCCATAAATTATATACAACTATTTACCCATCTTTTGAAATAACATGTAAACTATGAATTTCAATTCTAATTAAATTTTATTTATATTCTACATATCTTTATGTAGGAATCACTATCAATATATTTTTGTAAGATGCTCGTGTATCTGATAAAAACTATTCAGTAGTTGGTCTAATAGTTGATACAGTAGTTTCATGACGTCGTGTTTCTGTGTTCGAACCCCAATTGAAACAAAATCTTCAAATGACATGCTAATAATTTTAATTTATTATTTTCAGTTAAATTGCCTGCGTATTAGTAACGAGTCAATAGGTTTTCTAGTGCTAGGGAATCCGTTTTAAAATAGATATCTTTATTTTTTTTTTAATTTACAGGGGTTTTTGCTCTCTTTGCACATCTCAGTTGAAAGAGTGCCCGATGTGTAGAGCTGTTATATTAAATGTTAGGCGGGAAGATACATGACAGCAAATGACACTTTCGACACCATCGTCTGAAAACAAGAGCCCAAGTATCAACAGTGAAGAATCATCCACGTTTATTGAAGCTCTGTTTTGTACATCGTAAAGCCTAAGTAACGCTCTCATGCCCACAATAAAATCAATATACACGCCAGCGAAGCAAACAAACAGTATAAAATAGAACTTCACATTTATTTGTATTTTATAAATATGAAATGATACACCTTGTATATAATTATTATAACAGCTCTAAATGTCCTGTTAAAACTCTTACTATCCTTTTAGGTTTTGAAAATCGGTAATCTTATTGTACAGGTTTATTTACGATGTTCTTTCTTCACGGTTATTAACGTGTAATTGTAACCAATAACTACAAGAACCTATCTAAGAGGTGCTGCTGGTGCTGTTTCCCATTATCCGAAGCTATACAATTAGAACAATGCGTAAGTGGCTTGGCCCCTGAACCCCACTATTTTAAACATAAACATGTTGTTAACTGTTATTTTTTCTGTAAAACAACTTCAACTAGTAGCTGTTCATATGCAGTTCCTACTTCGCCAATGTATATTTAATGTTTATCTAAACTATTGATTACTTGTGGCAACTATTTATGTTGAGTGATTGATAAAAAGTGTTTACACTTCACTCCATAATTACATTATATCTTGTCATTTACGATAATGTTTTATTAGTATGTAAGGATCTCAACAGGGCTCTGTTTGTTAAGCCTAAATAATACTCCGACATTTCTCGTCAACGAATTTATAAACATGCCTAATGAAAGTAGCTTTTGTTTTATTGTATGATGAAAGTATTTATTATTTGAACACATAAAAGAGTCATACTTTAAGAATACAATATTTTCATCCCTTACGTTAAAAACAAATAGAAAAGACGTAAAACTTATCGCCGCTTCATTGATATTTCATATTTAATGTACGAACAAAAGAATACATTTTGCATGATAACTTCTTTCGTTTTACATTGTTGCAATTTCATGTAAACCAGTGGCAAAAGTTATAATATGACATCTCTATAATTATGTTTTTAATAAGTATTTTATATACGCTACTAAGCATGCATATCGAAAATAATTTCATTGAAACAATATAATGTCGAGCATGAAATTGATCATGCATTTTTTATCTCGGTGATTCAATCTAGACTAAATAGTTATTTATAGTTCACATTACATATTATTATTTTAGTTAAGTCATAATTAAGCTTTTCAAAGAAAACAGTACTGTTGTATCACAAAAATAACTACAAATATTATTTACTTGAGAGTTACGTTGTAATAAGTAATTTATTAATACACATGTATAGCACAAAATATGGGTATTATTATTCATGTAAATAACACTGGCATAGTTTGTGTTACATTTTTTACATGAACAACGCGAGACGGCCTATGTGAATGATTCCAATTTTTTATGTAATTTAATTTAAATTTTTAACAATTCCTAAATTGTTAACATATTGTTAGTAAGATAATTGCATTTGTTGATATTATATGTTGGTAGTGTTAACGATAAGTGACTAGTAGATAAAAAACATTTCTTCGTATAAGGATTTTAAAAAATCTTTATAAAATACATGCAAGCTCCATATGTACAGATAGCACACCCCAAATAAATTCATAGTAATATTATAACTTTCATTTCTGGAGAAAAAGCCTTCGAGATAGAGAGAGGGAGTCTCTTTGTATAGAATGTTTTATGGAAATTAAAAAATGTAGGGTGTGTTTAATATTTAGTACGCTTTCGCGTTTATGGCATCTTGTTATTGTCAAAATCGTCGGTCAATATGAAATTTCGTATGATAATTTTTATTATATATGTATTCGTTCTGTAAATATATCTACAAGATCATAATAATGCATAATCCATACAAGCATAATAATGACTTTTCTGTTTGGCAATAAGAAGGCCAATACTTTATTCCAACGATCTAATTTTAACGCTGCAATTACCGGCGAGTATTAAATTAAATGATTGTTAATTAAAATTAATATAAGGGTTTTAGTCACATCATGCCGCGGCATCGGTGCGGTACTACGTAACATTACAGTACTGTACCCCGGAACACGTAGTTCATCGAGGCATTTCTTATTCTAGAACCTGGTGAATTCGCAGTTTCTATTTGGTATTAATCATATACTACTGAAACTAAGAGGTCAAATATATAAATCTGTCATACGACCAGTCATGCAATACTCTAAAGTGATAGATTACAAATATCTCCACTCAGCTGAGATGAGAATATTGAGATCGATGTGTCATGTCACAAGGATGACACCACACACATGACACAATGGATAAGGTGAGAGATGAGTACATAAGGGGAACTTTGAAAAATGCACCCGTGACTGAAAAATTGAGAGGAAGAAGATTAAGGTGGTATGGGCATGTGAGAGGAATGAAAGCCATGTGCCAAAAAGAATGTTAAATGATGGGTGGATACAAATGTACACAAAGACCAAAAAACAGATAGATGGATTGTGTGAAGGATGATATGATGATTTGTGGTGTGACAGAAGATGTATGTCAGAAAAGAGGAGTGCGGAAGGAAAAGACATTGTGCCGACCCCAAATAGTTGGCATATAGTGAAAAGAAAAGAGATCAATCATGTCTAGCATGTCGAAGTGTTCACGGTAGATGGCCATGGCTCAATTGTACACGACACAACACCGAATCGCGCGCGGCACAACCCATCGCCGCATCGCTTCCCGCTCCTTGCGCCACCAGGCCTTGTTGATGTGGCCTAGCTAAGAATCGTGAGACCTCTCGCTTATTGTATTGATGCATGATTTCCGCAGTACATGCCTCAATACAATAAGCCAGCCTTTGACCTTATAAAAACAGTTCATAAATTTTTACTTAGTGTGCGTCAGTTCAGCCGTATAACGATTGCTCACACTATCACGTGATTACATTCTTTCTCCAACACAGCCACCATATTGTCGCAAGAACCCTTTTTACTTTCTTGTTTGTACATTCTTATCCCATTTTGGTCAGAACTAGGAGCGCCTATAAGGAGACCCGCAGACTTAGTACTGCGCAATTATGACAGTATATTTTTGTTTGTGCACTATCATACAGTCCGTAATTAAATATTAAGTTATAATTCGCGTTAATATCATGGACGCTTTAATTAACAACAAACGATTGATATAAACAATACTATCATACAAAATCAAGTACTGCGTAGTCTTCTGCCAATAACCTAGAGAAGTCAAAGTATGTCGTAGGCTGTAACAGAAGTTCTTGTCAAAAGTACTAAATATTGTATGTTTAATTCACTTTGTATCATATATAGATAATTTAAGCTTGGTAATCAACTAGTCACTAAGTTCGATAAAAAGTCTGAGGCTATCTACTCATGCTTTATTGTTATTAAGGTATTATTACATACATTCATCTTATTAAATTATCTTAAGTGTGTAGACGTCTTTCTGTCATTATAACGGCCACGTGATGATAAAGAAATATCATGAGGACAACGACACGATAAAACAGCACGTATACTTAGGGTATACCGACCGGTAATAGAGATTACACATTCATATTTTCATCAGATTTGTGAGTATAATTGGAAAATAATGTTGATTGCAAATTCAAATAGAATCTAAGTTAAAAGTTTACAATATTGTTACGACTTAGCCAAAATTCCACAAAGCACAACAACAAATGCGAATGAACACCTGCGGTCATAAACCCCAAGTTTTATTTGCCTCCTCGTTCGTGGAGTACGTTCTTCTTCCAACGGCATCCTACTTCTGACACCAGTTATTACGAGCTACAGGACTCGAATTTAAATGCCGTTGGAATTACTATAGAATTTATTAGAACTGTACAAGCACGTATAAAACAGGTACAAATATAACTGGATACAACCAGTACAACCTGCACGATTAAATAACACGCGCAAAGTCCGTCACTATATCGCTTATCGAATGTACGTCTTGCTCGTATCGTAATCTTCGCTTGACTGCCCCACCCCTCCGTTCGGGCATTGTTTTATACTGCACAGTGCAATATATCTACCTCATCGCGTGCACCCGATTTTCCGGAATCGCACCTGGCCACTGCCTACCGGAATAGATTACAATACACAGTAGGCGGCTTTTCTAATTACAAATATTAAATACAAAGAAAACAAAAGAAGTGCAAATGCAGGTAATAAAATTTGGGGTTTATGGCCGCATGTGTTCATTCGCATTTGTTGTTGTGCTTCGTGGAATTTTGGCTAAGTCGTAACAATATTAGTATCAATATCCAATTCAAATCTTAAAGGAATATTGCATACGAGATCTGTTCAATAAAATTTATGTATAAAATGTGTAATATTGGTATAGTTTGTTATTCCTTTGGAAATAGGAATTTTGTAATTCCTTTAAAATTAGGCAACTATTTCCTGTACGTCTATTTTTATATTCTCAATTTAACATTAAAAAAAATACATAATTATGTGTAAATAAGACATAAAAGCATTCAAACGAAATTCTTGATATTTATAAAATATTATACTTATCACTTATATGGTGATTTAATTAGCTAAGACTGTTGAAATATGAAAATTAAGATGATTTGGTGTAATGATAACATGTGTTGTTGTTTAGTGTCTATGTAGTGCTTAAAACAACCCCACTATTATTAAATTTTACAAAGGTATATTTTCTTACTAACATTAATTAAGAAATTTATAACTAAATTTCACAGTATTCAATTTTATTTGCTTTTATTTACATATTCAGTAAATGTGGCTTTGTTTTGGTAAATTTTACGTTTGGAATTAGATTCGTCAATATCGACACAAATGTAAGACTATGAAGAAGTAACAAACATTTTCACGTTTATTGTATGTTATATTTTTAATATAATAATCATTATTATATGTATATGTAATTATAACAATGTTATATACTTTCAATACTCCATGTTTAGCTATTTTGAGTAGATAATATATTATGTCCTAGGATTAAGCGTCACAATCGATTTTCTTATAAAATGAACGCAAATTAAATGTTAAAATACGTAATTTTTAATGAAATCGAACTTTAAATGAGCGGATTTTTATATTTCAAATAACTAATAAACTCTTATTATTTTAGGTACCGTAATTAAATTTGAAATTATTTTCTAACCATAAATATTATGTAGATTCTAATAATGTGTAATTTATTTTGTTTATCAGTTATATTTGTAACACATGTCAATAAAAATATATTAGTGGTTATACTTAAGTTATGTAGTATGAAAACATTAATTTATAAAATCCTAAAATATAAGAAAGTTCATTCTGAAATAAAATTTGTCAAAAGGCACGAAATCACTAATACTTCCTCTAAGAAATAAAGATAATTTAGTACTCCCGGCATCCAGAACGAATTATGGTAAAAGCAACATACTATTTAAAGGAGCCCAAATATATAATCAACTTGCTAAAACAATATAAAAAAACAAAATCCATTCAAATATTTAAAAAATGCCTAAGAATCACGTCTTACAAAATATCTAAATTAATAAAATTAAATATAAATTTAACTCGATATAAAAATATTTAAAACCAATAAAACTCGATAATATATAAAATTAGATAAATATGTATATATGATGGATTGTGATAAATTCAAAAATATCCTATTCTTACGTATAAATTTAGCAATATAATAGTCAGAGCAGCAAAAATTAAACTAGTTGAAATTAAACAAACTTATCTGTAATATTATGTTTATACATTTACTAAAACAGTATATATAAAAATAAATAATTAAAAACTTAGACATGACATAAGGACACTTCCATGAAACCTAGATCTATGCTACTTTTGGTTCGAAGGAACTTTTAATTGCATGTACAAAATAACTCAAAACTACTTGCAAGTTTAGTATTTGTGCTTTCTACCTCGTTATAATCTATAATTTATTTTCATTAACTATTAAGTGTTCTCATAGTTTCAGTGAATTATAAAAATTCTGTTATGAGAAATAAAGTTATTTTAATCCGTAAATCGACTGTGACGTTTAGCGATATTCGACTACCCGCTCGTTATATATAAACGGATCATAAGTTCTGTTACAGACACGCACGATGTTCATGTCTACTGGGCCTTTAACTCCAATTGAAGCACTAAAGCTGAGATGCTCCTTTTTATAAATGAAAAAAATCGAACGCTTAATTCAATACTGACACCATATTTTTTTTGCCAAAACGACTTTTTGATGACAACTATCGTAAATCATGGAAATACGTGCAATAGTGCTAATCCTGGTTTAAAAGTAACAGAAATATCCACTAGGAATTCATTGTAATAATACTGATATTCACGCTTAAAAAAGTTTTTTGGCTCTCCTGTAAAGTTCACTTTTTTGCATAATGTTAGTATTGGATTAAGCATGCGAAATCCCTATTAATATTATAAAATGAGAAAGTAACTCTGTCTGTCTGTCTGTTCTGTTTTCACGGAAAAACTACTGGGCCGATTTGGCTGAAACTCAGTATATATGTATATATTTTCAACGCCGAGGATGAATATAGGATACTTTTTATCCCGAAAAATGGGTTAGTTTTCGGGATAAAAATATATTTGTCTCTTTGTTTATTATGCTTTTCCGAAAAACTACTGGACCGATTTGGCTGAAATTTGGTATATATGTACTTTTAATATCGAGAGTGGACAAAGGATACTTTTTATCTCGGATAATGGGATAGATTTATGTAAAGGTTAACCCAGAAAGTAGGATAGGTTAGTGACTTCCCATTTTGGTTAATTAGGTCATTTTTATCATATTGGCCATTTTGGTCATTTTGGCGATTTTAGTGATTTTGGAAATTTTGGTAATTTTGCTGATTTTGTTATTTTTGAGATTTTAGGCATTTTGTTCATTTTTTAACACTTGTTTTTTTAGTATTTGGTCATTTTTGGCATATTTGGCATTTTTGACACTTTCGACATTTCTGTCATTTTTAACATTTCTGGCATTTTTGTCATATTTAGCACTTTTGCATGTTTGTCATTTTTGGCATTGTTGTTGTTGGTTGAAATAGGGGATG
Organism: Dendrolimus houi; assembly: GCA_039645545.1. Lineage (NCBI taxonomy): Eukaryota > Metazoa > Arthropoda > Insecta > Lepidoptera > Lasiocampidae > Dendrolimus > Dendrolimus houi. Next base: position 10,858,920 of record CM077123.1, on the reverse strand, counting down.
AAATTTTCTATGGGAGATCAATCATTTTTCAAGTTTAGAAGATATAATAATTCATCATCTATAAAAAATGCGATAGTAACTCAATCTGTCTGTCTGTTAAGCTTCCACGGAAAAACTACTGGAGTACTGGATCGGTTTTGGTGTAATTTTGTACAACATATGTAATTTTAATACCAAAAATGGACGTAAGTACTTTTCATCCCGGGAGATGGATAGTTTGCGATATAAAATGATGTGAATTTTCAGGGGGCAAAAAGTACTGACATAAAAATTGAACACAATGTAACCTGTACGTATTAACGCCTGCTCTTTAAAAAAGAGGTACGCACCAGAATGTGACCCGCGGCGTGGCCGCGGGATAAACTGCTACATTTATATATACAATTTACTCTGTGAATACAATTTCTTTTTTATATTATTTGTGCAAAATTCCTTATTCAAAGTCAATTCAAACATTTCAAACCAGTATTCAAACTTTAAATAAAGGATGTGACAGAATATATGACCCGACTAGTTGTTTCATATTATTATGTACTAGAGATTACCTTAGGCTGCGCCGCCTGTCAACCTCTAGTGCGTGCCTCTTGTTTAAAGATTTTACAACACAGGTTACATTGTATTAAATTTTTATGTTACTGCTATTTGCCCCGGAATATCACTTCATTTTATATCGCAAACTATCCCATCTCCCAGGATGAAAAGTATTTATGTCCATTTTCATTATTAAAACTACATTTAAGCAAAATCACAGCAAAACCGATCCAGAACTCCTAGCAATTTTTCCGCGAAGGCTTAACAGACAGACAGATCGAGTTACTATCGCTTTTTTTTATAGATAATACATTTTTATATCTTTAAACTTGAGAAATGATTGGTCTCCTATGCAAACATTTATCCTCTATTTCAACCCGTTCTAGTTTTATTTATCTATTCCCGTCTATCTATCTGGAAACTACATAAATGACAAAAATGACCAAAATGACCAAATTGACTTAAATGACCAAAATGACCAAAATCACTAAAATGACTAAAACGACTAAAACGACCAAAATGACCAAGTTGACCAAATTGACCAAAATGGCCAAAATGACCAAAATGACTAAAATGACCAAAATGATCAAAATTACCTAAATGACCTTTACATACATAAATCTATCCCAAAATCTACTATACCATTGACCTGGATAAAAAGTATCCCTTGTCGACCCCCGAAATTAAAATTACATATATACCAAATTTCAGTCAAATCGGTCCAGTAGTTTTTTCGTAAAAGCATAACAAACAAACAGACAAATATATTTTTATCCCGAAAAGTATCCCATTTTTCGGGATAAAAAAATATCCTATGTACATCCTCGGTATCCAAAATATATATATATACTGAGTTTCAACCAAATCGGTCCAGTAGTTTTTCCGTGAAAATGGAACAGACAGACGGACAGACAGACAGAGTTACTTTCGCATTTATAATATTAATAGGGATTTGCGTTACAATATACTGACATATTCAATTATTTTGACTGTGGAATATTTTAGGATTTATAGCCATTCATTCAGAGAGCTTAATTGAAATGTCCCATGAAATTGTTAAATTTGGCCATACTTTATTGCGATGATCTTAGCCAAGACTCGAAATTTCACGTCTTCGTGGCACTGCCATTATAAGAATATCCCATTCATTATAAGGCTGAATATACGAGATTAAAATGAAGGATGGAATTGTCACTATCAAAATTAACGAATCATTATTTCTCTCTGAATAGGGCGGTAAAATTTTCTAAATCAGGTGCAACAAAATCGATTTATTTGTAGGACGAATTATATAGTAGCTTTTTTTTAGATATTAGTTAAATAGTAAATATTATTTGATTATCATATTATATCGCTTTTCGATACGAGCAATTCACATCTGGTTTATTTGATATTTACAGAGATAATTTACAGAAGATTAAGTTGAGCTAAATAAAAAAAAAATAACAAACAAGAAATTAATTAAGTAAAAAAATTGTGTGTGTGTGGTGCAGTTCACACGCAGTAGAAGTGAAACTTCAGAGAATATTTTCACAGATAATTATTCTGTAACTTTTATTAATCTAAATGTAATTCCTTTAGCCTACATCCGTCAACATATTATAAGTCAAAATAAACTTCTTAAGTATCACATTCAATTTTTCACTGTTAGTCTAAAAAATATTATCAGTTTTATTTCGGTCCAAATTAGACCTATGTTTAATCATCGGTCTTATTGACTCTCTAACCTTGTGCTTCACAATGTAAAACTAGTATCTCATTCTCTCGCAGGCTTAGTCCTATAGATTTATGTGTTTGTCTCTTTCTAGTGTCGCCTTTTTGTTTCATCGAGTTTCAAATCGCAACGATTCTAGAGAAGTTTCACTTCAAACGATGATTCTTGTACTATCTAAAGAAACTACATTGAACATTTCAATTTTGTTGATAAAATTGACATAAATCTTTTCTTTGGAGTGCCTGAGTGGTGAAATGAAGGCATCATAATGTTTAATTCTGGTGTCGCTTTGCTGGTTCGCTTATAGGGTAGACAAAATAATATATATATATATATATATATATATATATATATATATATATATATATATATATATATATATATATATATATATATATATATATATATATATTACAAAGAAAACATAAATTAGTTACTATTTTTCTAAACTAAATTTTGCCTCCTGTGTTATTATACAGAAATTGAATCTATTGACAAGTCCTTTCTTTATATTAGTACGCATATAAATTGTAAGTAAATGTATTTCCACAATTTTACTGTTGCTTAGTGACAAATTAAAAATGTAAAATATTGGATATTGTTTTACTAAATTTAAAACCTAAAAATTTTAAATACTTTTAGTCGCACACACACAGTTTGAGTAATAATATAATCAAACGTGTGTGGTGTATTGTTGCCGGTTTGTAAAATGAAACGACTATTGTAGTACATTGTTTTCGAGCGTTACATGATAACCGCGGCAGTACTGTTTAGCTGTCTAGGGAAGAGGGGCGTCGTAAGCGTGGCGCGGGCTGCGAATAACACGAAGGCGGCTTCGCTACGATTACCATCGCTTAGGCAGGCTGCTGGCGGCTACACGTGGGATTACATTAATTTGCAAAATTAAGCAATGAGACGTAAAAACAACTACTAAGTAGACGTGGGTGGTGGTGGTGAATTGGTTCAAATCCAAGCTAAAACCAGCGATTAGGAAGAACTCAACAAGCCAAGAGTAGAAACTCGATAATTGGGGTCTTTGTTTTGCAAATGTATTTATCCAGTACACTTATATAGGGTACCAGTCAAATATTCGATGAACTATCAGAACGACAGAATAGAGAGTATAGCCCGTCGATTCTAAAGGTGTGTGCATAGTGTAAGTCACGGCTGACGGACCGAGCTGAGGGACGTGACTTACAACGTATCTGAATACGCAAAATACATTGAAGTGTGCACATTATAAGTCGTAAGTCGCGGACGTAACCTTGAGCGTTCGGACGTCTTAGAGCAATCTGGAGAGTGTTACGGTTTTAGTGTGCACATTGTTCGGATACGTCCGTCAGCTGCGGCTGACGAACGTGTCCCGTAATGTGTGGGTACCTTTATCAAAACTTATTACAGTAGTAGTATACGCCACAAATAATGGAAAGCAAGTGACTCTTAGTTCTTATAGCCAATCTGATGTATAGTCAGCTGAATTGTAGACCTTAAACTAACGTCATTCAATTGAGTTCTCTGTGAAAAACTTAAAATGCCACATTTGACTATACAATTCACGTTTCTCACAAAAACACAATTACTACTCGAAAACTATCAATATCCTGCAACTATTGTTCTAGAGTAATTTTACATATTTTTAGAAAATGAAAACCCCTTTCTGTTCCCGCCAAAAACTAGGTATTAAATAGAAAGAAATTAGGTGAAGGTAAGCGGTGCTATAGAGCTTCCACATTCTCCCGAGAATATAGACTCACCCGCCAAGAGTGATCGCATGCTGGCATTCGATTTTTCGAATCGCATTCCGAAGCGGATGCTTCAAACGACCCTGTTATTTAACTCCAAAACTAAGACGATGGATTTGGATAACAAGGACGAAACCCATACAAATTAAATAGTTTTCATGGGATAAAAGACCAAATATTCCTCAAGCGAGAGCCTCAGAAATTCTTTAGAAAGCTTTAGATCTCTTAAATAGATAAAATAATTTATGCTCATATCATATAAACTAATTATACACCGGGCTGTGATTGGTATGCATATACGTACCTAATATGAAATATGACGACGTATCAAAATGCTTACCAAGAATTCCGCCCACATGCAAACAGCTCCTTGGGAACATTGTAACAATAGGTCTTCATGACGCTAATATCCAGTTACTTATACTATACCTACATATTTTTATTATAGAACTTTTGTAAAGTATATTATTGACTAGTGACATTCAACAAACAGAATTTTTTAGAACTCTGTTATATTATGGTTTCTAATTCTAACCCTGATTCCTAGTCCTACTAATAGTTTAAACTGCAACATTTGTAAGGATAGATGAACTTTTGTTGCTCTTAAAACAAAATTTACTGTCCCTTCGACAAGTGGCATTAGCGCTAAACACGAATAGAATGGAAATTTATGAGAATGACATCAGTACGCTAATTATTATGTCATTCATTTCCAGTGTAGGAGGAAACTGATTTTAATGAACCAAACGTAAACCAAGTTGCGGGCATAACTAGATTCAGACCAAGCGCGTGGAGACTGGACAGTTGTTTCGTAGAGATGACTAGCGTCCACAGTTTTTGTTATTTTACGAGAAAGCAAAAAGAAATTTGACTGAAAATATTCCATGTCTCAAAAACAACAACGTAATAGGTTGGGGAAAAAGTCTTTTCGCATATAGTATGTATGAACTTGTAATAAGATCTCTTTAGCTATACCATTTGTATCTGGCTGGTTTTGGTATCATTAAAAAGATTTAATTTTAAAGAAGACTTCCAAATTCAAATTAGGAAAATGTGTGATTTTCATTTGTTTTTCTTATTGTTAAAATGAGTGAATCTAATAAATAAATTCGATACATTTTAAAATTTTACTACATAAAAGGTAAAAATGCAACACAAGCCGCGAAAAAAACTTGTGATGTTTATGGACCTAATGCAGTATCTGTGAGAGTAGCGCAAATTTGGTTTAAGCGTTTTCAATCCGGAAATTTTGATATCAAAGATGCACGTCGCTCTGGTCGCCCTGTTACGGACAAAATTGATGCCATTTTTGAAAAAGTGGAGCAAGATCGGCATATTAGTAGTTACGATGTAGCTGGAGAACTGGGAATTGGCCACAAAACGGTTTTGGCGCATTTGAAATAAGCTGGGTACACAAAAAAGCTCGATATTTGGGTGCCTCATGAGCTCACTGAAAGAAACCTAATGAACCGTGTACTCAGTTGTGATTCTTTATTACGACGTAATGAAACCGAACCATTTTTGAAGAAGCTGATAACTGGTGATGAAAAGTGGATCACGTACGACAAGAACGTCCGAAAAAGATCGTGGTCAAAGGCCGATCAGGCTTCACAGACTGTGGCGAAACCCGGGTTAACTCGCAACAAGGTGATGCTGTGTGTATGTATGGTGGGATTGGAAGGGCATTATTCATTATGAGCTGTTACCGCCAGGCAGGACCATCGATTCTGAACTGTACTGCGAACAACTGATGAGATTAAAGCAAAAAGTTGAGAGAAAGCGGCCGGAATTAATCAACAGAAGGGGTGTGGTTTTTCACCATGACAACTAGACCTCACACATCTCAGCCACTCAGCAAAAATTACGAGAGTTTGGCTGGGAGGTGTTAATGCATCCGCCGTATAGTCCTGATCTTACACCTTCAGATTTTCACCTGTTTCGGTCTCTGCAGAATTCCTTAGGCAGTGTCAGGTTAACATCACGAGAGGACTGCCAAAACCACTTGTCGCAGTTTTTTGATCAGAAGCCCCAAAATTTTTATAGCAATGGGATCACGTCCCTACCTACAAGATGGCAAAAAGTTACCCAACAAAATGGCACCTACATACTTTAGTCAAATGTAAATAAACTTTATAAAAAAACCTTTTGAATTTTTATATAAAATGCGAAGAAACTTTTTCCCCGACTTAATATTATGTACAAATTAATACTTTTACCTTGAATGTTTTCAAAATTTTCGGTAAGCAGTTCGAAAGGACACATTGTTTATGATATTGGAAGCGTATAATTGTAAGTACAATTTAACCCTATATTATTGACGGAAATAAAAACCCAATATAGAACGTAATGTGGTCCGTTTTATATTTATCTATCTATTTATTATTATAAATAGGCAGATAAATATTAATTAGTTATGATTTTTAAGAGTATGGTTATTTTGTGTGAAACGCTTTATGGTTCCCTAGCTATTAGTTAACGGTGTTATTTTTAACGTTATAAATAAGACTCTTTGGCCAGTGAATAATTATAACATTATCGCAGGTGAAGTCCGAGCATTAGAGTAAATTATATACATTTATTGCATAATTTACGACAATTTCATAACATCTTTGTATATATTGTACTTTAATGAATTTACTGCATATTGCCAAAGCTTGCATTATGTTTTAATACCATAATGCCGAAAATAGATGTCCTTTTTAAGGCTGCAATGCAGTTCTGTCATTGATTTTGCCAATATCTTGTATTGAATAGTCTGGTGTTAAAAATAGGAAAAAGTGCTAACATTTCTGATTTTCAATTTTGATAGAAATCAGGGATTGTCAACTTTAAATAATATATGACATTAGTTGTTAAAAAGGGTGTCATATGTGAGTAATTATTTGTTATTTAATGGTGTTTCTAAGATTATGAAGTAATTTCAATTACAAATTTGTGTTTAAAATATAAAATACACTGATCAGTAAATAAACCATGCCCCCTTTCTTTACCTTGGAACTCTGATTCGATTCTCTCAAAAAGTATTAAACTATCAAAGTATACCTACTTAAAAAGAGCGTTTCATGATGATTAAAATAAATGTATATTTATTGGGAGTAAATAATTATTAAGTTTATTCAAGATTTTACAGAGTCGTTTTCCAGTCGTGTTAAACGTCAGTAATCATAAAATAATAATAAAAATTAAGCCCGAAACAAAGAATTTTGTTTAAGTTTTTGATTAGTATTCTGTGTTCCCCCTCCCCTTGAACGGATAACTGCCTGCATCCTCGTATTGAAGAAATGCATTCTACTCCTCTTCAATTGCGATTCGCAGCTCTGGAGGCCTTGTTGGAGCAGGTACCCGGGCTCGAACCTGACGTTTCAGCTTATCTCATAAGTGTTCTATCGGATTCAAGTCCGGGCTTCGAGCTGGCCATTCCATCTTACGTATCCAGACGTCGCGTAGATACTGGGTCACCACATGAACAATATGAGGTCGTACATTATCATGCATCAACTGCATATCCTGCCCTATATAACCTTCGGTAGGTACCACATGTTCTGCGAGAATTTCAGTAATATAGCGACAAGAAGTCAATCCATGTTTACGGTCCGTTGGTTCGATGAAAACTAACGCTGTGTGTGCGGTTAATGAGATGCCAACCCAGACCATTACAGATCTTCCTCCAAAAGCAAGTTTCATCGATGCAACACTGAGAATAACGTTCTCCAGGGCGACGATATACTGTCTGACGTCAATCACTTCCATGTAGATTCAAACTGGTCTCATCAAAGAAGAGTACATTACCCCACTGCTCTAACGTCCAATCCCTATGCTCTCGAGCAAATTCAAGTCGCGCTCGACGGTGGGCTAATGTTGGGCCGTTAATACTGGTCCTATTGCAACTGTCTTTGGAGTCAGGTTCCGTTCGGCAAGTCTCCTTCTTACGGTATCTGAACTTATGACCACTTGGCGTTCGTCACGCAGACTTTGCTGGACTTGAAGTGCGTTGAGGCGGCGATTTCGCAAAACGGTAAATTGGATATAACGATTATCTGCTCCTGATGTAACCCAGGTCTGCCCGTGCTTGGACGCCGATCGAATGCTCCACTCTTTAGGTATCGTCTAAACTCGTTGCACCGAAGATCTGCTGATTTGAAGTCTTCGAGCGACCTCACGTTGTGCAGAGCCTGCTTGAGGTAGTGAGGGCTACAGCTTGAGATGCTCCCTGAGGTGCCGTATCCATTATTGACCGAAAAATTAATAAACGCGTCAGAGCAAACAATGGGCAGAAACTAAAGAAATGATAAGAAATATCAGACTACAAAAATAGAACGCTCGTCGGGAACTCTAGTCAAAACAGAGCAAATCGTTAACATTGTTTGTTCCTTGATTACAATGCGAGTTGATGTGCTTTAGAATTAATTTATAATTATTGTTATCAAAATGAAACGCACTTTCTGTAGGTATAACTTTAAGCGGCTGGCCCGGTTTATTTGCTGATCAGTGTATTTTGTATATGCATAAATAATAAAATGTGGAATTTTTGCAATAAAATAAATAAATGAATAAAGCCTTTTTTAACATTTAAGTTCGTTTTATTTTTATTGTTTTTGTCTCATTTTTAATAAATTAAAAGACAAAAATGAATCTGTCTGATTTCGACTTCATGTATTTAAGTAATTTGTATTTATTGACCACAGCGTTAACTATTGCAGTTAAAAGAGAAGTCATTAGGATCATCTTATACTTATGTATCCAAGATTTAAAAACTTAAACAATTTAAGCAATAAATATAGATTTGCTGTTTGATCAGTCAATTCTAAGAAACGAAAGAAAATCAAACTCAATGTACTTGAAACCAGTTTATTTCATATTTATAAAATTGTAACATTCTATCTTGATGCTTTGAAGTATGCAGGTTGTGCGACGACTCCCGACGCAATCTGTAAAATGCATAACAAATATTATTAGTAAAACTCTCAATGACGCGTCGATGCAGTTAATACACATTAAAATTAAACAGAGATAATTCGCATTTAGGTTGCACCACAAGAAAAATATAACGGTCATCACACAAATTCATAGCTTTTCTAAAAAAGAAATAGTTAATGATTATAATACAAAAAAAAATATACAATCTTGATTCCTTGTCGGCTCGTTGAGACTGAGGTTACTAGCAAGCCAGAAGTCAACAAAGCTGGCTGTGATATGATTGGTATATGGACCACATTTGACAACCACTTTGCTGAATCCTGGTTTTGCTTAACGATGTTTTCTTACTTCGGGGTCTTCTCTTGATTCGCGGTTTGCTCTTGCTTCGCGATGTTTTGCTTGATATAAACAAATAATTAATTCGATGATATTTCGAATTTTAGCGCTCATCAAAGCTGGCTGTGATATGGATGGTAGACGCACACCACAGCCACTTTGTGAGCGCCAAAAAGTTCGTAAAACACTTTTCTGGTTTTATATGCTGACCAGGTCACACATCCCAACTCGTCAAAAATGGCTGTGATATGAATGATCTACACGACACAACCGTTTTTACGAACGGGCCATGGACCAACACTCCGACAGACTTCCGCCTTGCGTTGGGATAGTCTCCGTAAACCGACCACATCAAAGTGGCTGTGATATGAAGACGGCAAGACATTTCACCGCCGCTTTGACAGGCTAGGCTCGAGAAACGTCGATCCTGTCCGGCAATACCTTATATGTGGCGAAGACAAGCGATGCTAGTAAGAATGCAGCTATGCTCATCAAAGCTGGCTGTGATAGTTACATAATGATCTACGACAAACCGACTTTGATGCCAAAGCCACATTAATTCTGTAAATACCACACAAAAAAATGACACATCCTCAATACAATATAAATGTATACACAACAGTATAAAAGTTATGTACATGGTTTGCAGTACGAAGATCGTTTCATCTTTATTACAACCAAGTGATAATTAATATATTACAAATAAAAAGTTTAAAAACTAAATTACATAACTCATAGCCAATTTTTTTGCTTTATGTACATTATTAAATAACTATCTATCAAGGCAACGCTTTACTGTGGTTCAGACTCATATTATTTATTAGGGAAGTTAATCCATTGATTATTTTTCGAGTTTTGCGAACATAAACATACGTAGTTCGAATTTTTCTGTAAAGATAAAAAGTATTGTATTTAAAGAATAGAATAAAAACACCTTTCTATTAATATGTAAAATAATTAAGTAAGTCAATTGACTACTCTTCGAGTTTTGCTGATACAAACATAATGAACTGGAAATAAAAATATCTTAAGTAATGATATAAATATATCCTTCCAAAGAAAACACGTATAAGATCCTTTCAAGGATGAAAATGAAGCTATTTGGGCGTATTTCGCAAAAAAATAAACAAGTACCATCCAACGAGCTTATTAGTTTACCTATCAGAAAATAAGACTGATAATAAAAACTGTTTTCCAAGAAGCAATTACTGGTTTAAACGAAATATCAAATATTCTTGTTATTGTGAAGCTGTTTTGATATATTTTTACCAGGATTTGTGGGAGGGAGGAGGGAACATAACAGATTCATAAACAGGGGGAAAGCTCCGACAAATAAATTATATATTGGAAATATTTAATTTATTTCTAGATATTTATTTTTTCAAGAGAAAACACGTGTAAGTTTATTTCAAGGATGAAAATAGATCCTTAAAAGCTTGTTTCCAGAACATAATTGATAAACAAGTGCTTTCGAAGTAGCATATTTAGTCTACCTTATCAAAAAATAAGAAGGATAATAAATTACTGTTTTCCAAGAAAAAGTTATTTTTTCAAGCGAAATATCGAGAATAGTTAGTTCGGATCTACCTATTGTAATGTATGTTATGTATATAAATTGCGGGTAGTTTGTATTTTATCCAATGACGAATAAATCAGTCTTGTTACCGCCGCCGTTGTTTCATTTGTAGTACACTACAACTGGCGACGAGAAATCAAATTTAAATAAATATATCATAGTAAAATGCCTTTCGGAAATTAACACGACCTTCTTACAACGGTTGTGCGTATTGGGACACATTGTACGTATTGCTCGGGGAACAGTATATTGTGATAAACGTTACAAATAGCGAGTTGCTTGCGGCCATGTTGATGAATTGCGTCGGAGCGGCCGCATACCGGAATATATGTGATTTGTATTCGCCCCAGCGCCCGGAGAAGCAAGATTCCTAGGAATCGGTCGAGTTGCGAAAGGAAGAGATGCAATCTCGCCTATACGCTAAACCTGGTCTACAATGGCAGGGCGAAATTGGCGTTGGCGCTGGAAGCGGTCAAGCGGCATGCGGACATCGCGGCCGCGGGCACCAGATGCAGCGTGGCAGGCCTTGGGCCCGCACTGCACTGTGCGCCAGGCAACGCAGGCTTTGGGCAGGGTGACGGCGGACTTCACCGTGTAGCGGTGGTACCCAATGGTAACGGGGCCCGGGCCTTTGGCGGAGGGCAGCGACCCGCTTGCTGACGATTTAGCAGCAGAAATAGAAGCATGCACCAAACAAGTGTCGTTTTAAATTAATATATGGGTAAAAAGTGCAGTGAAATAGGGTATTTGGCCCATATGTGCAATGCTAAAATAAAGGATAGTCATATAAATAAATAATAAACAGTAAAATTACTACATACAGAACAGTAATAGTAATCTAGTGATGGATTATAACCGAAATGAACTAGTAAGTTAAACCTTCAAACTAATAACAGCAGAATGTATTACGACATTCAAAACCAAAACATTTAAAATATATACAGCCTATAGCTTAATTCACTAGCGTTGCGTTTTATATATCTGGAAACATAGGTAATAGGTATTGTACAGACTTGTATCTACGGGTTTATAAGACAGATAGTTAAATCTGTAAAGGATTTCAACTACTTTGCTTTGCACTGAGCAGATAGTCGCAACCCTTAGAAGAATAATTATATGTGACTATATTATATTAAAATACGTAGATTAAAAGTGCACATTTAGGTACAGGTAATTTTGGATAAAGGTTACTATACACTGCAATTACTCACCACACACGTAAAGGTACATTATAATGTATATATCGTAGGTCACAGTTTGGTTATAAGTGTTTGTCCGAGTTATTGAAAAGATCATTAAAAAAATTGTATGCAATAATATGGATGTTGTTAGTTTTAACAATGATGTTTGTATTATTGGAAAATCAAGAGAATTCTACCTGGAAGGATTATAGGTTGTGTCTAAATAAAAGACGCTGGCTTGCAAAATAAAATTGACAGATGTAATATAATAAAAATGTATTGTTTTCCAAATTGTGTAATAAATAAATTATAAATAATTATAAATTAATTGTGTAATAAATAGGCAGGGAATATATATATAGATATTCTAGCAAAATTATAGTAGTAGCACGTATTTATATCAGAATTTTAACATGTATTTAATTATTAGAATTGTGTATGACATTATTGTGTTACTACACCCTCTGTAAGATTCATTTAGAGAGACTCAGTGGTGAGCAGCCCAGCACTGGCATACTATTTACTTGATCTGTGCTAGTACCTGTGCTAGATAAAATGTACAACTCTATAGGCTGGGTGCTGTGCTGTCGCACACCAGCGGCTCCGATCATATAATAGGTTGGGGAAAAGTCTTTTCGCATACAGTATGTATGAACTTGTAATAAGATCTCTTTGGCTATACCATTTGTATCTGGCTGGTTTTGGTATCATTAAAAAGTTTTAATTTTAAAGAAGACAATTCCAAATTCAAATTAGGAAAATCTGTGATTTTCATTTGTTTTTCTTATTGTTAAAATGAGTGAATCTAATAAAGAAATTCGATACATTTTAAAATTTTACTATATAAAAGGTAAAAATGCAACACAAGCCGCGAAAAAAACTTGTGATGTTTATGGACCTAATGCAGTATCTGTGAGAGTAGCGCAAATTTGGTTTAAGCGTTTTCAATCCGGAAATTTTGATATCAAAGATGCACGTTGCTCTGGTCGCCCTGTTACGGACAAAATTGATGCCATATTTGAAACAGTGGAGCAAGATCGGCATATTAGTAGTTACGATGTAGCTGGAGAACTGGGAATTGACCACAAAACGGTTTTGGCGCATTTGAAATAAGCTGGGTACACAAAAAAGCTCGATATTTGGGTGCCTCATGAGCTAACTGAAAGAAACCTAATGAACCGTGTACTCATTTATGATTCTGTATTACGACGTAATGAAACCGAACTATTTTTGAAGAAGCTGATAACTGGTGATGAAAAGCGGATCACGTACGACCAGAACGTGCGAAAAAGATCGTGGTCAAAGGCCGGTCAGGCTTCACAGACTGTGGCGAAACCCGAGTTAACTCGCAAACAAGGTGATGCTGTGTATTCATTATGAGCTGTTACCGCCAGGCAGGACCATCGATTCTGAACTGTACTGCGAACAACTGATGAGATTAAAGCAAAAAGTTAAGAGAAAGCGGCCGGAATTAATCAACAGAAGGGATCAACAGAATCTTTAGCCACTCAGCAAAAATTACGAGAGTTTGGCTGGGAGGTGTTAATGCATCCGCCGTATAGTCCTGACCTTGCATCTTCAGATTTTCACTTGTTTCGGTCTCTGCAGAATTCCTTAGGCAGTGTCAGGTTAACATCACGAGAGGACTGCCAAAACCACTTGTCGCAGATTTTTGATCAGAAGCCCCAAATTTTTTATAGCAATGGGATCACGTCCCTACCTACAAGATGGCAAAAAGTTTTCCAACAAAATGGCACCTACATACTTTAGTCAAATGTAAATAAACTTTATAAAAAAACCTTTTGAATTTTTATATAAAATGCGAAGAAACTTTTTCCCCAACCTAATATGTAGTATGCTGCGCATCAAAGACTCAGAGCACTGAAGAACAACATTAAAGCGGAGTCGACAAAGGTTCTAGCCACAGTTTAGGAAGTAGCTAGGCATCTACACGTAGGCCTTATAATTATATCCTCATATTATCGCTCTAACTATTTCACACATTTTTGACCCAAGACATGCCATACTGTAAACCTGTCATTAATTAGTATGTAAATTATAACCATAATTCTTTTACAGAGATTGCAAACACATAACATAGTTTCTATAAAATTTGAAGAATTGTTTAATTTACTAGTCATATTTCTTTTAGAATGTATAGGTAATTGTATATGGTCTCTGCCGTTAAGTGGTCTAGGCCTTTACCGGCCTGGTCTGCTGAGTCGTGGAGGTCCCGGGTTTTATTCCTAGCATGGTGGATTTTGTGAATAAACTTTTATTATTTGATATGATCTGTGTGTTTGGAATTGTAGACCGAGTTGTCAGTGTATATTGCCCAGCACAAGCGTAATTAGCTCGGTTTGGAGAAACAATGAGTGTGATTGTATACATATATAAAAAAGAAACTGTGAGCATTTCTTTCTCATCATGCTTTATAGTAAACTTCTCTTTAATTGTAATATGTATTGGTAAAGAATCGCTTAATTTCATTATTGTTTATCAATGTTTTAGTAAAGTTATATTGTTAAAGATATGCAATAGAATCACACTTTTACAAGATTTATATAGTTATTTCATTTTTTTTTATATCTCAAATTATATTTAGTACTGTATTTGTACTGATCATATCTTTTTTGTATTAAACTATATTTGCCGATGGTATCACGAATTCATAATTGTAATCAGTATTTATATTGACGGTAATCTAAATAAACTTATGATTAGTTTCGTTTTATTTCTTCCAATTTTGTTATTATTTTCTATTTAAAAAGGGGGGAAATGTAACGTATGTTATATATAAATTGCGGGTAGTTTGTATTTTATCCAATGACGAATAAATCAATGTTGTTACCGCCGCCGTTGTTTCATTTGTAGTACACTACAACTAATACATAAACATTTGTAGTACACTGCAAAATATCATCAGCGCATAAAATCATAGGAGTGGTGCATGCTTCGGATCGGGATATAAACATACGTAATTAAAAACCCGAGTACCTTAGTCATTAGGCTACCACGGCTTGTGTACTTATCTATACCGTGTGAATAAATCTATATTTAATTTTAGGCCAATAAAATAATTGTTACTTGTTAATTAAGAAACCAATACATTGTACGTAAATCGTAAAGAGTACCTAAACCTAAATCAACTATCGAAAAAACCCTACAATTTTTTTTATAAAAGTTGTCGCTCGCTGGTCTGTTTTCCATTTCCAATTTGGTATTGAAATAATCTGTTTATACTTTAATTCAACAACTAAAGTAAATAAAAAAAACTACGTTTTAACGTTTTTAAGCGCGGTAATTTATTTGATTTTTGTTATTCCGACGTTTCGGCCACTTTTCAGTGGCCGCGATCTCAGAAGACAAAGATGTTAAGTATCGAAACTATCGCGCTTAAAACCGTTAAAACGTAGTTTTATTATGTATACAAGTCGCGATAACTTCATAAAATATTAAACAAAAGTAAATATTTACAATATGTATAATAAAAACAATGGGAAACTGAAAATTTGTTTGAAGGTTTTTTTTCACGTTTATGCCAAGTATGTTTAGTCCGGTCAAATGACGAAACCATTTAATGAAAAAGTAACATAACAAGCCTAATTACGTATTAAAGATTAAAGTATGAAATAATAGCTTAATATTGAAAAATTCAAACATCATTTTCTGTAAGAAAGATAGACTTATTCAATTTAAGTATATAACCCTAGAAACATGTAGGTCATAGGAGAAGATCATTTATATAATAATTATAGAAGTGGTGATTTGAACTCTACAAAGTATATGAAGATATTTTGTATCGCTTCCTAATATCCGTTATTTTCCTGGCAGGAATTGCGATGTCAGGTATTTCTGTACCTGAACAAAGCAACACAAGCATCAATGCCCGTTTTTCTACACACACCAAAGTTAATTCATGAGACATACATTTCTAGACTTATTTTATCAATTTGCTGCAAATGAGTCCATATGGTGAATCAAGCAACGTCAAACCAAGACGTTAACTTCTTGGTTTTTGAATAAGGCCGGTTGCGACTATTACTATTAATTCTTCTTTATTTTCCGTAGTGCTTAGCCTTTCTCGTGGTTTAATGTTCAAGTCGAAGGTCTACGAAAGCGATCGAAAGAGATTAAACCAAATGTATCTGGTAGTAGGTACGTTCATTAGTTGTACTCTTTAAACGCAGCGTTGTTATTACGACCTAACTACGGTGTAAAATGCACAAGTAAACTGTAGGTAGTTACTTTCAACAGAAACACAATTCTTATTTAAAAACAATCATACATTATTGTTTTTCAGTACACTTAAGAGATCATACTTTTGCACAATTTTTAGTCATATAAAAACTTGAGCAATGTAAGAAAGGCTGTACAAAAATCACTGAACCTGTGATAGTTAGATAGTTCTCTTTCAAGTGTCTCAATCTGGGACGATGACACAGTTCGTGATAAATGCCCAGATATTCCTTCTACATTGTTGATTTCAGTGTAATTGTGCACCACAATATCAATATGGTTTTTATAAATGGAATATTAATATAAATTGTACTGAGCTTGCCGCACAGAGTGAAATTACCTACAAAACAACGTCTACCTTTTAACAGACTTCCAAAAGGAGGAAGTTCTCAATTCGTCTGTATGTTTTTTTTACATGGATGTTACGCGATTTCTTCGTCAATTGTAGACCGATTTACAAATATATTTTTTAAATGAAAGAGTATACTCCTGAAATAATATACAAGACGTGGTAGCGTAATGGCTAGCGCACGCGTCCCAAACTCAAAGGGCGCGGGTTCTATCCTGGCCGAAACGCATGCACCACTTAGGCAGTGTTCTGATCTAATGTGCATATTATTACAATTACCACGTGCTAACAAAGGTGAAGGAAAACATCGTGATCCAACCTGCACATCGAGATAACCGATGTGTCAAACCTACCAAGCCGCCTTGGAGAAGCGTGGCGGGTATACTGTCCGTTCCCCCTATAATGGGAGGCCCGAGCCCAGCATTGGGACATTTATGGGCTGATATGATACTCCCGAAATAGTCCCATAGTTCACCAAGTCAGGATCTGATAAGTGGTTCCCAAGGAATTCAAGAGAAACCCTCAAAAATTGTTAACCGACTTATTTGTTACACGATACCTATCTCCGTCAATTGTCCACCGATTTTCATTTTTTTTCTTTACCCCTAAGTGTATACACCTGAGGTGGTTCCATGGTCACCAAGTCAGGATCTGATGCGTAGATCCCAGGTAAATTATGAGAAACCCTCGAAAATTGTTTATTACGCAATTTCTCCGTCAATTGAAGACCAATTTTCATTTATTTTCGAAAGAGTATACTCCCGAGTTGGTCCCATAGTCACCAAGTCAAGATCTAATGAGGGGATCACAGGGAAATCGAGAGCAACCCTTGTTGACGAGCATCTACACCGAAGAGTGAAATAGCAAACATGTTTACGCGTGCCACTAGTACAATTTGTACAGGCGCTTAATATATTATTTTTAAAGCTATTCAAGTACTTGCGCAATTAAAAAGTTTTTTTTGTAACAAAACCACGACTTCTAACTAAAAAGCGAAAAAGAAATATTTAACAGAGTACTTTGTACTATATTTTGCACATTTTTTTGTGTTTTACTTGCCACCGACTTCAAGATGTTGTAAAAAGAAGAAATATTTATTTTTTGCTTTTTAGTTAGAAATCGGTTTTGTTATTTCAGTCTAGTGACCAAACGACAACAGATCGAATATACAATTAAATAAGAAAGAAAGGGATGGAATATCAAAAATCATGTACTTAAAGTAACATTATTGTATTTAATATAATAATTAGGCAAAGATATATGTAATCATCTACCACAATATCTATATTATATTTTACACAATATTATACTTTAAACTCGCGTATTGAGTAGCTGGTATTTACAGGTAATTTACCTTAAAACAAAGGAATCAACGCCCATACTACATCTATAATTAATAGTATACCATTGTAAAATGCCGTGTCTGCACATTGAAGCTATTTTTAAAAATACCAACTAATTAAGACTATATGAACAATGTAGAACACGAAACATTTTTTTATATTATTTGTCCATCCATCGGTTTGTTTCGGATTCACTCAAAAATTACGGAGCCAGTTTCGACGCGATTTCCACCGGTCAATAGCAAATTTTCTGACTTAATATTTGCTGTTTTTTATATCCCAATAATCCCACAAGATTTTAATCAGGGGTAGTTTAAGTGGTTAAAGTGTATAAAAATTGTGATTCGGATACTTCTTCTACTAAAAGGATTGACTGTTTTTTTTTTCAAATGTGTTGTTATCTTATATCTTGGGAATTTCGCGGGATTTTTTCGAACGGTTATGATGTATGAAAATTAAGTGATTCCGGTACGATAAATTAGGTCTTTTAAATTCGCTTCGAAGCCTAGAGCCCGTTTTAATATTTTCGCTTCTCCACTCTGCATCGTATTCGGCAACCCTAGGGCCTAGGGACACGATGCGCTGCGGCTCCGCACGGGAACACATTGGCCGGTCGGTCATACGAGCGTTACAGCACCATAACGTTGTTATATTGCGGTGATGGGAGTACAGCAGTAGTACACCCCTCCCAGCCTTGTCTCGCGGATTTATATTTCGGTGTGCAAGCGGCGCGACGCCGGAATGCACTATGCGACATAGAGTTATTATTAATTTGTATGTAAAATTGCGCAGCGACTCCTCTAGCTTTTAAAATATTATAATAGAAATAATTTCAGTTACTATTTAAGAATAATTCATGCGCTATTTGACTCTTTTTACTTCTACCTACTTATGACGTCACAAGTAGGTACGCTCGTACTACAAAATCTATGGGGCTACGATGTTCTACAACTTTATAAAAAGTATCTCAGTTGATTTGATTGTCCTCTTCCCTATTATTGTTATGTAAAAAATAAAATAGTATTTATTTTTAAAACACATTCTTATTAAAAAATGAATGTTTTGATACTTTACTTACCATAGGGGGCTTGTCTGGACGAGATCTCTTTAAGCAATAAGGCCGCCTTTTGTTCTACATTTATTGTACCTAGTTTTTAAGACCGTAGTTTTAATTTTTGGTGAATAATATTTTTTTTTTCATTCATTAATGAATCTGACGAAGCTAGTCCAATTCCGTTTAATCGTTTAATAATTAATTTCAACCCTGTGTTAAGCAGAAGCTTAAATTACAACCATATTTGACGGTACTTAAAATAGTAGAGCAAAGTAAGTGCCGATCTCAGTTTTCTTAACTTGCGGCATGACATTCTTAAAAACGTTGTATTGTGTGTGGGCATTTTGCAAATGTTCTTCTATTCACCCACATCTTCGATAAAGTCGGCTGAGATATTCGAAACCAAAGAATATGTATGGAATTCCAACAAAGCCATAACAAGCTCGGGGTAATTTATACTGAATGTTATATCCCAGCATATTTCCCAAATAAGACACGACCATTTTTAACTTTTGTTGTAATTTTGTCATGTTTGTCTGTCTGTGCATTTACCCTGTATGTCAGTTATTTTTCCGGATCTATATTGGTGAAAGTGGAAGGTCCATACATAAATAAAAAATGCTGCTAACCGGTAAACGCGTTGAGAGTGGCTTGCTCGATTTGGGGTTTCGTAGCAACTCAACAAACAAACAGGAACCTTGTATAAAATCGTCATGTTTGTTCATCCGTGTCTGTCTTAGTCGTTCACAGTCAATGACACAATATTAAACTCGTAACAATCAATTAATTAAAAAATGTTCAAGCCCAAGTCGATTTTATACACAGTATTCCAGTAATTCTATACTAATTTATCAATTAAAATACTTCATAATTTTTGAAGTATTTTAATTGCATAAGCCCCTAGAGTAGTTGTATTTCAAGAAAAGGTTATGAGTGAACAAATTTTGAGTTCAGGTCAATAAGCCTTTATGTAATCATAACGATATTTCTTAGTGACGTTTTATGTATAGGCAAAAAAAAAATTGTCCCCTAGTTTTTCAACTATGACAGCGAACGAATTTTTTCAATAATAGTAATAGGTTGGGGAAAAAGTCTTTTCGCATATAGTATGTATGAACTTGTAATAAGATCTCTTTCGTTACACCATTTGTATCTGGCTGGTTTTGGTATCATTAAAAAGTTTTAATATTAAAGAAGACAATTCAAAATTCAAATTAGGAAAATGTGTGATTTTCATTCGTTTTTCTTATTGTTAAAATGAGTGAATCTAATGAAGAAATTCGATACATTTTAAAATTTTACTACAAAAAAGGTAAAAATGCAACACAAGCCGCGAAAAAAAATTGTGATGTTTATGGACCTAATTCAGTATCTGTGAGAGTAGCGCAAACGGTTGGTTTAAACGTTTTCAATCCGGAAATTTTGATATCAAAGATGCACGTCGCTCTGGTCGCACTGTTACGGACAAAATTGATGCCATATTTGAAAAAGTGGAGCAAGATCGGCATATTAGTAGTTACGATGTAGCTGGAGAACTGGGAATTGACCACAAAACGGTTTTGGCGCATTAGAAAAAAGCTGGGTACACAAAAAAGCTCGATATTTGGGTGCCTCATGAGCTCACTGAAAGAAACCTAATGAACAGTGTACTCATTTGTGATTCTTTATTACGACGTAATGAAACCGAACCATTTTTGAAGAAGCTGATAACTGGTGATGAAAAGTGGATCACGTACGACAAGAACGTGCGAAAAAGATCGTGGTCAAAGGCCGGTCAGGCTTCACAGACTGTGGCGAAACCCGGGTTAACTCGCAACAAGGTGATGCTGTGTGTATGGTGGGATTGGAAGGACATTATTCATTATGAGCTGTTACCGCCAGGCAGGGCCATCGATTCTGAACTGTACTGCGAACTGATGAGATAAAAGCAAAAAGTTGAGAGAAAGCGGCCGGAATTAATCAACAGAAGGGGTGTGGTTTTTCACCATGATAACGCTAGACCTCACACATCTTTAGCCACTCAGCAAAAAATACGAGAGTTTGGCTGGGAGGTGTTAATGCATCCGGCGTATAGTCCTGACCTTGCACCTTCAGATTTTCACCTGTTTCGGTCTCTGCAGAATTCCTTAGGCAGTGTCAGGTTAACATCACGAGAGGAGTGCCAAAACCACTTGTCGCAGTTTTTTGATCAGAAGCCCCAAAAAGTTTATAGCAATGGGATCACGTCCCTACCTACAAGATGGCAAAAAGTTATCCAACAAAATGGCACCTACATACTTTAGTCAAATGTAAATAAACTTTATAAACAAAGCTTTTGAATTTTTATATAAAATGCGAAGAAACTTTTTCCCCAACCTAATATTTACTTATTATCTAAACAAAATTTAATTTAAATATATTTTGATAACAATATTAACAAAAGGTATTTAATATAACTTAATTGATAACATCAAAATCGACTTTATAAATGTGTGTATATATACGTACACAGCATCCAACGCTTCATATGTATATCTAGCATATGCCCGCGGCTTTGTACAAGCTTGAATTGAAATACCCACGGTATTCCCAAGACACAAAATATCTCAAAATTTTAAAAAAGAATGCAAGCTATCGTTTAGGTGGAAGCTGTGTCGGAATATGCTAATTTTTATGCACCCGTACAACTTCAAACCGCTTCCGGGAAAATACCCGCAGGATTCCCGGGATAAAAAAGGTCACACATTTTATTACATAAAATTTGCTATGGATCAATGAAAACATCACATTGGAATGCGATATATTTTTTAATCTGGCCATTTTAAATAATTACCAGAAAAAAATCCGTGGGATTCCCAGGATAGGAAGCAACGCGGTTTTTAAGTCTAAGAAATTGCTTTCGATCAGTGAAAATCGCATCGAAATAGGCCCAGTAGGTTTTTACATGAATCCCGAACAGACAAGAAATCTAAAAAGAATTGCATCGTGTACTCTATACGTGTTTATATAGTCTATTCCAGATGTTTTTTTTTTTTAATAACCTCAATGTACAGACACGGCATGTTTAAAATTTTATAATATTATAGATAATTGAACACGATAGTGTAACAGGTGGCAGATTGGACACGGAATAAACTATACAAAAAACAACAAAAAGCTTACTACTGACCCTACTGACTTCAAATTCGAAGAAAGCCAGTGCTGAATTCATACTGGCATCGAATAAATTGATTTCAAGTCATTACAGCGCTACCAAGTCAGCACTGACTTCAGTATTCCCGATTGAATATTTTGAAGTCCGTCTACTCCCCAAGTAGCTGGATCAATGTATATCAGCTTTTATGTACTCGTGCCTTCCAACCAAATTGAATCAATTTGATTAATCTGTCTAATATCAGCATAAAAAATACATATTTTGGTATAAACTTTACCAACACAGTAATCCTATAACACGGTAGATTGGTTCCGCGTTATAGGAAAACGCGTTGTAGGAGTATTCCCGTATAACGCGTTACGTATAAATTATTCACGTTTAACTTTTCTCGCTAAAGGGGGTTTAAATCGAATATTAAGAAAAAAACTATATTATGAACGAAATAAGTAAGTTTTATTAAAATCAAACTACACTAAGAACATTTAAAAAAAAACCTTATGCATATGAACTAAAAAAACAATTTAAAAAGAAATCACAGTATGTAAAGAAATATAACGTGGAAAAAACCCTGCGTATATGGGGAAATGGCCGTGTTATAGGGGGGATTATTGAATTATAAAATAACTTAAAACAGCATTAATATAAAATATACATATATAGTGAAATCGGCTAACTATTAATCTCATAGGAAATACCATAATAACTAAAGTCACCCATGGATATCTAAAGAAACAAGACTGAAGCTGTTGGCCGTGTAGTTTGAAAATTATTTTTAGGAGCCACCACTCGGGTAGCGTTCTCTAAACCAGTGTTTCGCATACTTTTTGTGTTCACGGTACATCTAGGAAAACGAAAATTTTTGGAGATACATCACAAATAAAAATCATTTTTTAAGTAATATTAATCAACATTTATTTATTAATCATAGAAACAATATTTATTATTAATCAACAAACCTAAAGTTTAAATTGCAGGAAAGGTATTTATTATTATTAATCAACAAACCTTATTTTATGTGTAACTAAGTATTTTTACATTAATTACTAAAAATAAGTTTATAACATAACCTTATTCTTCCGAGGCACACCAATTAATGACCACGATACACCAGTGTGCCGCGGTACATACTTTGCGGAACACTGCTCTAAACTACAGTTTACATTTGCATAAGTAGTTGATTAACTTGGCAATAAGTCTTTATCATCATCTAGACAGACATTTACATTATGAACAACATATTACTTAACTGATAAATTTCTGTCCAAACGATGATATTTATCGACTTGAGTCGCCAGTTTCGTAGGTCAACTACTCAACTCTCAAGCAAATGTAAATCAGGCTAAGTTATTAATTTATCAAGACACCGGAGTTATAAAGTCATTGCAAAGATAACCAAATCTTATGTTTACAAAATTAAATAGGGGCTAATTAAAACTTTCTATTTATGGCTTATTTAAGTTTAAAAAAAAAAATATTTTTTGAATAATAAGATGATAATTAACATTTTAATTGAGATTTCCTATAAAAAACAAGAACGGGTTGGTGGCGTCATCTGTCTATGCAGAGTGTGTTAAGGGTTTGATTTTTTACTGTGCGATTGACATGCCTTAGTATTTTTCTTCTATGGTAAAATATTAATCTTCAACTAACAAGTGACAGTGAACAATTAAGATAACGATAAAAATAGTTACAGAAAATTTAAATACTAAGGGTAATAAAATACAAAGTTAAAACACGTGTTCACGAAAAGATTACCGGGTTTGCTAAATACAGCATCGCAACACTAACCCTTGTTTGGTTAAGTGAGGCCGTCTCCAATCCAGTAGTAAAATGTTTAACCTTTTTAATTCAACATACACTTTCCCTTATTTTGATCAGTCCGTACTTTTTTAGTATAATTTTTCCTCGTTTACCCTCCAATTTATCTTGTTTCTGATTTTCTTTAACATTAACAGTCATGCATAATTACAAAACAATTGCCAGCGTCTTCATTCAATAACTTTTAAAATTGAGCTCTTTATCTTTTATATAATTATAATAAAAGCAGCCCCAGCGAAACTTCGTTAGCGTTGCCGTTGCATCTTATTTTTTAGTGAATTGCATCAGCGGCATCAACAAGAAGGCTACCGCAACAACATCCTTTTAGATATATTCATTTATTCCATGGAAACGCCGTCATTGATAAAAATAAAAAATATCATAAATGTTGACCCGGGCTTAAATAGCTAGTATCTTTATAGTTTCATTCAAATCCGTTCAGTAGTTTTCACGTGGTTCTAAAACATCAAACAGACACACTATGATATGACACACAGGTTGAAAAAAACTAAGTTGTATTTTCAAAATCTACTGGTCCGAATAAGTCCCCTGAATCGTTTCTCATTTTTAAATTCGTCGTAAAAACTTGACACCGCCAACAGGTTTATTATATTATACAGATTAATATATCTCTTGATTTGATACCTTACACAAACAATATTCTCTCCATGGCGCCTGTAATATTACCCTTGAATACCTTCCTCGAAAGACATATTTTGCTACATTGTTATACGTTCGAGAATAATAGAAGTACTTATACTTAAATGTATACCTCAGTAAATACCTGGTATCAAAATAAACAATTTATTAAGGTTGTTTTTCTCCTGCCACTCAATGTTAATAACAACAGCATTATCAAATTTCATATTGATGTACCTATGTAATACGATATTTGTCAGGTGATGTTTATGAATTGTTTAGAGAATATCAAGCGTATAACTTTGCATTATAACTTCTTATTAATCGAAAGATATGTTTAGGTTTTATTTTAAGGGAAATCTTGTAAGGACCTCATTATTTTTGTCTACTAATGCCGTGTTTCTACACATAACTGATTATACATTTTTTTTATTTTGTCATTAGTAAAATTGACATTATTTGTTTAGTGTTTATGACTTTTAACCAGTAGTATGCAAATAAATGGATATTAAAATAAAGTAACCGGCTGTAAACGATCTTAAAGAGTGTCACGGAGCTGTTTGGCAAACAATTGTACCGCTCATCGTCCAGTGGTGTATTTCCGTCGTTTTAATTTTTACCAATATTCAGTTAATATTAACTTGAGAATACCACCTGAACGTTACCGGAGGATACGCTAAGAATCCTATTATCAGAGATGATAATTGTAAACGTTCAATTTAGTTCGCGTTTAAAAAACGTTGTTATAAGTACAACGTTTTCAATAACACTACAGATGACAAATTTATACTGTGACGTAGGTGTTAATAAAGGTCATATGTTACTTTGATCATAACTTCTTTTTCTGATAATATTCGTTTGACATTTCTCTATCTAAACATCTCAACCACCTCTTTTTAAAAATAATTATTTAATTCAGAGTTTTGCATGACACCGTTGAGATCCCGTTACAATAATGTATACTATGGTAAATTCTCCTTAGGTGCGGACCACGAAAGCATCCAAATTGTACATTCAACGTGTTTTGAGCGCGTGGAATTCATGTTAAAAAGATGCAGAGAAGCATCGTGACCACTTTTTTCGCAGTATGCAGGTACCGCTGCAGAAGTCGTTGTACCGTTTACATAGGCTTTATAGTAATTTAGATTGACAATTATTTAATGGTATTTAAAAGGGGTTCCTTTAACGTAACGTCAATGTCGTAAAGGCAATTAGGTGATCTATTGTAAATTACCTTAACATAACAGTTTAAACCAGGAATTCCCAAACTATTTCTAACAATAGACCCTTTTTCCAAAATGAACTGATATCTCAGAGCCCCACAGCCAAATACTTTAAAATTATTATCTCTAGTTTTCTTCGTATTGATACAAAATACTTAATAATTCAAAAACTTTGCGGTTGGTTAAGTTACTAAATTTTACATAATTTTCTCATCAAAATTTCACAAAATAAATATAAATAAAATTCAGTAAATATCAAGTGTAAATTAATAATTATGAATACAAATTACGTAAAAATACTTAAAGTAGGTAATTATTTGCTGAAAAAAAAACACATCATTTGTACACATAACACATACAGTATCTTGAAAGGTTCAAATAAGAACTAGTGTTGTTTACAGGGGTCGATTTTTAGACCTCGTCGACCCCCAAAATCAGTTCTTGTTTATGTCGACCCCTGGGAAACCGAGTTCGACCCCAGGACGTCGATATCGACCATTTTGGGAGTCCCTGGCTTAAACTATTAAGCACAATATATACGTTTTTGTACATTCCGTGTACTCTTACAGGCAGACTGTATGTCTACTTGCAACGAACTTCGGATACACCCTTTCGCTTCATATTCTTTATTTAAAACTAGCAAGTGTCAGCGTAACTTCGTGCGCGTTGAAATGACAACGATGTATTTATAAGTGAATTGCAAAGATAACGACAACCAAACGTGACTGCAACCCTACCTTTTTCGCTTTATTCGTTTATTCCACGGAAACGAAGTCATTTATCGGGATATTTCAGTTCTATTCACACTGTAATTATATCATAATAGCAACCGAGTTGTTTAACAATTATGTGTACAACATAAAACTATTACGGTTAATTCTAATTTACATATCCACTCACTGGGCATGGAATTGGATTGATCAACGAAATCTCGCAAATTAAAGTTCAGTGACACCGAATTCGATTGTTTTTATATACAATATTACTTCAATTATGACAATGAAATATATTTAAGTTACTCATGAAACTGGATAGCTTAACGAAATCCTAATGGCCTAAATGTCGCCTGTCGTAGACCCACGTCTCGGTATGAGCCTGGGCAAAAGTCACGTTCAACGATCACGTCATGGCCAGAGCGCCTAAAGAGGGTGTGTTCTCAGATTCGCAACATGAATATGACAAGTATCAACATAATGTGAAACTTTATGCTATGTCTTACAACTACCAGTATATCTAGACACGTGTCAATTACACTAAGCAATTCTTCAAAAGCGACCGCTTTAGGCCACCCGTACTCTATAATGGCTCCCCAATGACTCAAAGTTGTGACAAATTACGTGCATTTTAGGTAATCCTAGTTCCCCACTTGGAAAGTAGAACAACATCGAGAAGGAAAACAATAGGATTCAATAGGGCTAGGCAACATTTGGAAAGTTCCGTCGAGTCTTCACGTCAACTATCCCGCAATGCTTGAAAACAGGTCTTCGTATAGAGCTGCCAGTGATGACGTACGGTGCTGAAATTTGGACTAGGCAGGACTAGTCCACAAATTAAAAGTCGCTCAGTGGGTTATGGAGCGAGCTATGATATTAGGTGTTTCTCTGAGGGATTAACAGACACAAAGACTTGTTGCATACGGATAAATAACATATTGCATTTATATTGACCAAAAACTAATTTACTAATGTCTTCAGAGTTTTCTTCTGAAACAATAGTTTCTCCCCCTTTTTTACGCATACTGAACATTTGAATAAAAAATTAAAATTACCGATGGAAAATCTAGAAAACAAAACCTCTTTACTAGTGTAACGGTCGGTTAAATAAATGTTATAACTTGCGTCTAGTGCTACGTGACTCGGAGCGGCCGAAGCGACATTGCTAGCCGCCGCGCTGCGAAATTTCGCTGACCTACCGTCTATTAAATGTCGGTTAATAAAAAAGGAAAGTAACACCTATATTATTGAGATTTATAAAAACACATATTTAACACTCATAACGCAGCATTAATAAATGAATATACTGCCAATGCGGGTTGAATAAAATAATAAATTTGACAATAATTATACTAATGAATAATTATATTGATGATACAGTACAAATTACTCCTAAAATCTCATATAAGTTAGCAGGTGGCGGATAGCAATATGAATCAAGAATTATTAAAAACGAAATAAAATAAAGATTAGATGCGTTTTTAGGGCAATAAAACGGATTTTACATAGTACAGAAGGCAGATACAATGTAGGTAAATATAATTATATAGCGGGAATATTATAGAAACTATATACATATTATATCGCGGCTCAATTGACCAGAAATAAATAGTGGTGCGGGTGGCAAAGGTAGATGATGTTGATGGTGGTGGAATATGGGAAAATCTACAGCTAGTCAGAATAAGCGGAGACTCACCTATCGTACTCCATTCTTCGGACCTTTATATTCGAAGCCGTCTTCAGAAAGAGCATTTGACAATTTGCACTGGCATACAAGTCCACAAACCACCAACATATAATGAAGCGGTGTGGGTATATAAAAAATGCGTTACTAGCGGAGCTCTGTTATGCGCGTGCTAGGTTCGCGAGATAGCTACAGACTGGGTCGCCCGCCGGAACGATTAATTATTGGTTCGTCGATAGGTGGCGCCGTCTGTATCTAATCAGCGGGTTGATGCGGACAGGGGCGAAAGGAAGGGAATATAACTCGCCTAACTAGGAGTAATTTTCGTAAAAACGGAACTCTTATGTAATCGCCATGTCTGGATTGTCTCTGACAGTATATATCAGTCATTTTTTCAGAAACTACTAGGTCTACTTGAATGTAATTTAGAGTAATGTGTAATCTGTATAGCGCTATAAAAGTTGGGTAGTGAAATAGTGAAAAAATAAAAATTGAATATGGCCAGGGCTTGGAAACCGGTAATAAAATTGAACAGGTTGTGAAGCCTAAGTACATAGGAAATTTTCTTTTCGGTTTTGTTCTAACTTTAAACTCAGCAAAACGGTTTTTGGGAACAAAAGTTCAATACGTAGTTTTTGTTGAATAAACCGGTTTTGAACGATTTCCAAAGGTTTTTTCCGAACATGTTCAAAGCGCGGCCATGTGGTGCAGCAAGTTTTCAGTCGCACGCAAATACATGTTGAGAGAGTTAGAAGGAGAAAGTAATCCTCGCGGAATAAACCGCTTAATGCAGGTTTCATAACATTATTTTTAAAGTTTACACTCCGAACGAAATATTTGTCAAAAACCGGTTATAACCGATAAAAAGGTATTGATTTTAAACCGGTTTCAAGCCTTTAGTGTAGCCGCAATATTTGTAACTGTAAAAGCTGGCTCCGGAACCCTAATAAATGGATATTGTCAAAGTTGAGAGAAGCATTTACGATTCCAAAGCATTTTGTACTCATACTCATTCGTCTTTTGTCCGGCAATATGCAGAATCATATTCTGTCGTTCTAAACTTAAAATATATTTTTTTATTGCTGGGGTACAGCTGCCGACCAACGCCGCATATGGACGTTTAAAACACAAAGATGTCAACCAACACGCTGCCAGTTTCGAAGGAATTTTATAACACCCTTTTTGGAAAACTCCATATCGTAGCGCTGTGGCAAAATCTAAGCTGGGAGGTTATTCTAATCCCCAGCATGTGCAAGAGAAACGTTGCGTAATTGAGCGAAGTGGTTCAAGAAAATGGGGATGAAGGTCCAACCGATGGCGAGCGGTGGCGGTATTTATATAATGCGGGCCTCATATTTTACTAACACAACTACCTTCTGCGCTTGTTTTATATGTTTTCTTTACGTATATAAAGGAAAATTATTTAAATATACGATACTTATAAAAATGATAGTACTTGTAATTACAATAAGACAATAGTGCCTGGCTATTTCTTACCTTTTACGACTTACCTTCATATAGTAATTCACTAGGTATCGATATTCATAATTTTACCTTAAAAGTAGAATTAGAGTGGGATACGAAACAAAAGTTTTAATCTAATGTTATTGGATACCATTTATTGTGAACTCTATATCTATACGGACATTTAAAAAATAGATATCTATCAAGAAGGTAACACAGTACCAACACTAATTCTTGTTGGCTCATTTATACAAGCTAAATTGGTATTGTGGTTGACTAATAAAACACCTGTTGGTTGGAATCTATTTTCGTTACACCGACATCCCCTAAAATCCAACCGAGGTAAAAATTAACAAAACCCCAATTTCGTTTCTGTTACATATAACAATATCACATACTAAATATTATACCTTAGGAACGTAGCAACGTCCGCATCATCCCTATTATAATATTATACATGCAAAAGTAACTCGGTCTGTCTGTCTGCTCCGTTTTCACGGAAAAACTACGGGACCGGTTTGGCTGAAACTCTATATATATATATATATTTGGAAATATATGTATATATATATTTCCAATGCCGGGGATGAACATAGGATACTTTTTATTCCGAGAAATGGGATAGTTTGCGGGATAAAATTATATTTATCTCTATGTTTTTTTATGCTTTTATGGAAAAACTATTGGAACGATTTGGCTGAAAAAAAGGTTATCCCATAATAAAGTAAGGCAGGTTTAGTTATTTTTTGTGATTTGCCATTTTCGTCATTTTTGTTATTGGTCATTTTAGTAATTTTGGAAATTTTGAAAATTTTGCACATTTTTGTATCTTTTTTTAATTTTGTCGTTTATCTAGTTTACAGATAGATAGACAGAGATAGATAAATAAAACTAGAACGGGTTGAAATAGGAGATGAAAGTTTATATGGGAGACCAATCATTTCTCAAGTTTATAGATATAAAAAATCATCATCTATAAAAAAATGCGATAGTAACTCGATCTGTCTGTTAGGCTTTTACGGAAAAACTTCTAGGAGTACTGACTGGATCGGTTTTGCTGGAAATTTTGTTTAAATGTAGTTTTAATACCGTAAATGAACATATATACTTTCCTTCCCGGGAAATAGGATAGTTTGCGATATAAAATGAAGTGAATCTTCCGGTGGCAAATACGTAAAAATTTAATACAATATAACCTGTATTAAGGCCTGCTCTGCCGCGGGGTAAATTCTAGTTTATTCATATGCTCGCTTCGCTTCAACTTTTGGATCGCTGCCTCAACTACCTTATTTTCAGAAATAAAATGAATCCCATATTCATTTTCGTTATTGAAATTGCTCGAATATTAAATTTGATCAAAAATTATTAAATAATGACCGTGAAAGCGTAACGCTCAAAAATAAATACCTATTGGACTCTTCTCCTAAATTAGGAAGGTAATAATAGTAATAACAAAAAGAGAGTCGGAATCATAAGCTAGGCCACGCCTATCCACTGAACTGCGTACCTAAATTAGTGTAGTTAATAGACATTTGTCTGGGATAAAAAGTCAATATGCCAAATAACGATAAAAACGTAATCATCTTCTGTATATTCATTCAATAGAATAATGATAGGACAAATGTTTCAAAACTATTCAATAACGTCAGCAAATGTGTCAACTACGCATTCACAAAATACTTTTGAGTAACGAAAAAATAGTAGTAATCTTTGTTTAAACTTGGAACTGTTAAGATTTCTTTAGAAATTATTCTTTACAATGCTCGAGAAATATTTTCATGCGATTGCAACGTTTGATTAAAGTCGTGAATAGCATATATACAAATGCAAGGTTAAATTAGTAAACTATATTAATTATGAAAGATGTCTTAAAATATTGTATTTAATATAACATTTTTATTTTTTCTGAATAAATTTTATCTATTCAAAACTGCTAGCCCGGCTAGGTCAGTAATTTTGAAAATTAGAGCTCATTATGTTTTATCTGACATTTTAAAAATATAAAATAATTTATTTTGTATGTCTTCCAAAAATCCTACAGAAAAAATTGTTTTACTGTATCTTTTTTTATCAATACATTTCTAAATTTATTTTTACCGTCATTTATTTGAAAGAACCTAATTCTGTATACACGATTTTGTCTATAGTTTATAATAAACTAACCGTATATGAGAGACTTTTAAGCGAAGTTGTCCCGAGTAATTAGTTTTTATAGTAAAGAACTACCAATATCGTCTTATGGGTGTACAATATAGTCAAACGCGAAGTTTTAAATCAAGAAATGAAAATGTCGAAAAATATTATATTTTATTTCCATGTCACAATAGTTTTAGTGCTAGAAATAAAGAAAAACGATCCTCGAACTTTCAGACACAGAATGTAACTGTATAAATTAGAAAGAGGAATAAATTATAATACATCACCATTTTAATTGACATTAATATTGAGAAGGCTAAACATAAAATGTAATGTTGTAAGCTTATAAAATTCTTCAATGTAGTAGCTACTACATTGAAGAATTTTAGTAATATTAGACATAAATATCGTTTTCATTTCAAGGTTAACAAACATTGTATTTTTCATATTGATCTAAAAAATCATTCAATCACACGTTTTAATACAAAATAAATCACACAATCGAAGATAATGGTTGGCAAAATATAATACAGTAGAGGTCTCTTGCAGTTTAGTTGCTTGAAGTTTGACGCAGTGTTGAAATACACCCAATCCGCATGAAAGACAAGGTAGTGAGAATTTTGATGTACGAGGACATCTCATTACTCATGTCTTTCAAGCAGTAAAGGGCTAAAATCGCAGGCCGCTGGAAACTTGTTGATTGCTAGACAACAGGGCTTTAATGTAACTGCGTTTAAGGTCAGCAACGAGACTTAGTAATACCACCATTATAGATTTTATATGGAATATCTTTCCAGCAGCATAACGTGATATAACATACTATTGACCTCTAATTACGATAAAACAAAGGGCTGTGTGAGTCGGATTGATGGAGTGTTCCTCTATAATATAAAACGTAGATATAAAGTCAAATCATGCAAATATGGGTACAAACCAACTTTTAAAATAAACAGTTTTATTACATAGAATTTAATTAAGTTTTTATATATACATTATTACTAGTCAGAACTCGGCGGCTACTGTCCAGCATGGCTGCGCCGAAATTATGAGAGTTTAACCATTTTGATTTTATAACTATATTTCAAAATTCCACAAATTTTGATGTTTATAGAAAAATTTGTAAAAATATATTAGGTTGGGGAAAAGTTTCTTCGCATTTTATATAAAAATTCAAAAGGTTTTTTTATAAAGTTTATTTACATTTGACTAAAGCATATAATTGCCATTTTATTGGATAACTTTTTGCCATCTTGTAGGTAGAGAGGTGATCCCATTGCTATAAAAATTTTGGGGCTTCTGATCAAAAAACTGCGACAAGTGGTTTTGGCAGTCCTCTCGTGATGTTAACCTGACACTGCCTAAGGAATTCTACAGAGACCGAAACAGGTGAAAATCTGAAGGTGCAAGGTCAGGACTATACGGCGGCTGCATTAACATCTCCCAGCCAAACTCTCGTAATTTTTGCTGAGTGGTTAAAGATGAGTGTGAGGTCTAGCGTTATCATGGTGAAAAACCACACCCCTTCTGTTGATTAATTCCAGCCGCTTTCTCTCAACTTTCTGCTTTAATCTCATCAGTTGTTCGCAGTACAGTTCAGAATCGATGGTCCTGCCTGGCGGTAACAGCTCGTAATGAATAATGCCCTTCCAATCCCACCATACACAGCATCACCTTGTTGCGAGTTAACCCGGGTTTCGCCACAGTCACCGCCTCGTCCAGCACCTATCGACGACGGGACCGGACCTGGCGGACAACGTTTCCGCGCAGGGCGCTCCACGATCGACGCGGTCATGCGCCTGAGAGGCCTGGCGGAGGAAGCAGTTTCCCGGGGTGAGGTATTATTGGCGGTGTCCCTGGACATCGCCAACGCCTTTAATTCCTTGCCCTGGCCTTGCATCATGGAGGTACTCCGGTATTTCGGGGTGCCGTCCTACCTCCGCCGCATAGTCGGGGATTATTTAAATGAACGAGCCGTCATTTACCCGGTCCACGAGGGATGGAATCGGCGAGCCATGGTGTGCGGTGTTCCACAGGGGTCGGTTCTTGGTCCCCTCCTGTGGAACATCGCATACGACTGGACGTTACGTAGCAGAGTCCTCCCCGGCGTCAGCATCTTATGTTATGCAGATGGTACTTTGATCGCAGCACGAGGGAGGACCCACAGGCAGGCGTGCCTTTTAGGCACGGCTGGGGTGTCCTTAGTAGTAGGCAGGATCCGGCGTCTTGGACTGGAGGTGGCGCTTCAGAAGACCGAGGCCGTGTTCTTCCACGGTCTTCGGAACCGTCCACCTCCAGACACCGCTATTATAGTAGGAGGCATCCGCATCGGCATCGGAGAGACCATGAAATACCTGGGATTGGTCCTCGACAGCCGGTGGGATTTTTCGGCATCTGCTCCCCAGACTCAAGGGGGCAGCGGGCGCGCTTTCACGCCTGCTCCCCAATGTCGGGGGGCCGAACACCACGTGCCGAAAGCTCTTCGAAGGCATCGTATGGTCGATGGCCCTCTACGGGGCCCCCGTATGGGCGGATCGCCTGAGGGCCAAAACCGCTCCGCTACTGCGTCAAGCACAGCGCATAATGGCCGTCAGGGCAATAAGGGGATACCGTACGGTGTCCTTTGAAGTGGCCTCGCTACTCGCCGGATCCCTCCCATGGGACCTGGAAGCCAGGGTCCTGGCGTCACTGTATGTGTGGCACAAAGAGGCCCTGGCCAGGGGCACCAGACCCGCGCCTCGCGAAATCAAGGCGTGCAGGTCGGAGCTCCGCCAGGTCGCCGTGGGAATTTGGGAAGACCGCCTCAGATGCCCCAGCGCGGGCCACGCCACCATCGAGGCGGTGAGGCCCGTCCTGCGCGAATGGACTGGACGTACACACAGCACCCTGACGTTCAGGCTGACGCAGGTCCTCTCGGGGCACGGCTGCTTCGGGAGGTACCTGTGTCGCCTCAGCCGTGAGGCAACGTCAGGGTGCCATCATTGCGACACAGGCGACGAGGATACGGCGCTGCACACACTGCAGGAATGTCCTGCATGGACGGAGCAGCGCCGAGACCTCGTCGCCTTCACCGGACTTGACCTTTCGCTCCCGGCCGTGGTTCGCACCATGGTCGGGAGCCGCACCGGATGGGACGGCGTCTCCTCCTTCTGCGAGCACGTCATGTTTGCGAAGGAGGAGGCGGAGCGGGAGCGTGAGCGTACGTCCTTGCTCCGCTCCCGCCAAAGGAGGACACGTCGACGACGGAGGTCGGACCTCGACCTTCGGCCTCCGTAAGCGGGCGGCGCGGGTGGGGCTCCTTGGGGTATAGGGGTTCTCACTCATCCGCACATGCCGTCGAGATGAGAGCGCGAGTGTTCCGCGCGCGCTCATTTCTCCTCCCGTGGGGCGCGTTACAAACCGCCCCACGTTGGACTTGAATATGACGTCGCCGGGGACGTAGTTCCCCGGCATTGGAAGAGGCCCAGTGAGGGGGGCCCACGCCTGCCAGGGCACAGCGGAGCTGGGTATCCCATTTACCCGTAGCCCTGGCTAAGGCGCAGGACGGAACACCCAGGGGTTTTAGTAGGTATCCCTAACTGGGGAGTGGCAATAGCGTGGCACCGGTTCTGACCGGGCACGCTAGTGCCACCCCCGATATGGCGAATCCCACACACTCACACCGGTCGCGAACATCCCCCTAGGCTTCTGTGCCTGTCGCGGCTTAGTCCTCAAACGGATTTCCCCTGGCCAAAAAAAAAAAAGGGTTTCGCCACAGTCTGTGAAGCCTGACCGGCTTTTGACCACGATCTTTTTCGCATGTTCTTGTCGTACGTGATCCACTTTTCATCACCAGTTATCAGCTTCTTCAAAAATGGTTCGGTTTCATTACATCGTAATAAAGAATCACAAATGAGTACACGGTTCATTAGGTTTCTTTCAGTGAGCTCATGAGGCACCTAAATATCGAGCTTTTTTGTGTACCCAGCTTTTTTCAAATGCGCCAAAACCGTTTTGTGGTCAATTCCCAGTTCTCCAGCTACATCGTAACTACTAATATGCCGATCTTGTTCCACTTTTTCAAAAATGGCATCAATTTTTTCCGTAACAGGGCGACCAGAGCGACGTGCATCTTTGATATCAAAATTTCCGGATTGAAAACGCTTAAACCAAATTTGAGCTACTCTCACAGATACTGCATTAGGTCCATAAACATCACAATTTTTTTTCGCGGCTTGTGTTGCATTTTTACCTTTTTTGTAGTAAAATTTTATAATGTATCGAATTTCTTCATTAGATTCACTCATTTTAACAATAAGAAAAACAAATGAAAATCACACATTGTCCTAATTTGAATTTGGAATTGTCTTCTTTAATATTAAAACTTTTTAAAGATACTAAAACCAGCCAGATACAAATGGTATAGCCAAAGAGATCTTATTACGGGTTCATACATACTATATGCGAAAACACTTTTTCCCCAACCTATTTATATATAGAATTTATATATTACATATGTTTAAAATTGGTTTACGTATAACGCTATAAACGTATGTTTGTTAGATATTAAAAAAACGGAATACGTATTTATAAGTATAATATTCCTTCAAAATATTGGCAATATAAGAATATGGCAGATGTTTTTACTTATTACATATTTCCGACCAACAGACGAGTTGGGATATATTTTGCATACTATTAATATTTTGTCAAAAATATTTTCATCGCTTAATGGAATTAGTCAGGATCCACCGTCCATTTTTGCTTTTGATTACTATCAAGCTAATTTTCCGTGAGTAGCTTCATTTTGATGAGACGCCCAACTTTTTCTCTTACAAACATTTCCGATTGTTGTAGCGAACAAGGGTGGATAGCAGGGATGAAATATGTCGATTTGATGATTCTCAAAAATGTATTACTAAACGGTTTTTTTGTTCAATCTCAAGATAATTATCTGAATTATTCGAAAAAATACTTATCCTACAAAATATATGATTTGATCAAAAAGTCCCTCCTCCTTCCAACATGTATCAATAATGTGGTCATCAAAAATGATTACAAGTCAGCTTTTTTTTCTGTTGCTTAATTTATATTTATATAATTTAACAGCCACAGTTTCCTACAAATTACGTGGTACGTTATCGCGGTACTCCAATTAAATACATATTTGAAATTCATGGAACTAAAAATCAATTTATTTTGTGCATTTTGCTACTACAGCTAAGTCACACCACCACGCATGCGCAGAGCATTACTCACTGTGTATCAGGTATCCCACGTTGGTGTCGACCATAAGCGTTTCAATTAAGTATAATGTACTACGTACTAGAGGAGTGATCCGTAACTATCTTATTTGAGCACTCGTTATGGTCCATTGACAATGACTCGTTTAGTCTACGCCGGGTTGTTGTAGATACTTTACGTGTTTGAGTGAAACTAACTATTAAAAAAATTATTTCATGTGTTATTAGGGTACTCTGTTCAATGGGTGACTTTTCACCGGTAAGTTTGTTGTATTCTCAATAAAACATCTTTTTTGAATAAAATTTTATCCATTTTAACGCGTCTCGACTCGACGCTCGCTGCGACCACATTTCATAGAGTAATAATATGTACATACGCAGATAAGACATACTACATTATTTATGTATTCCTAATTATTGTTTAAAGACAATGAAATTATTTTAATTCCCATGAGTTATTTTATGAAATGCACAATTTATTCGACTACGCAAAGCGAACGTTCCGGTATTTTTCTTATATCGGCAGACAAACACGCATATAGTATATCACCAAATTAAACAAGTTACGCTTGTGTTATGGGTGATATACAACGGACTTGAGGCCGGTGCCAGAGACTCGGATCGAAGTAAATAACAGAGACAATTAGTTTCCGAAATTTACCGTGCCAGGAATCGATCCCGAAGCCTCTGCGTTGCAGTGAGCTACGCCGGCAAAGGCTTAGCCCGCTCAACCACAGAGGCCATCAATTTTTTGTAATGACATATTATTTTATTATGATGTATTTGGATTTAAGGATTTCTCAGGTATGTTACAAATATGAAAACGAATTAATGACAATTCTTGTCGGACTCGTGATACATATCTATTTTTTTTTATTGTTTTATTTGAACCAAGAACATACTAACCTATTATCATTGAATTGCTAACAAACAATAGCGCGAAAAACGGCATGGAAAACGCGAAGCGTTGCATATCCACTCTACAAAAACTATCAATGTGTGCGTGTTTTGGGGATATCAGCCCTATTTTTTATAATTCAATATTTTTTTACGTAAGTGAAAAGTTTAAATGATCATTATGAATTAATCGGTTTATGTGTTATAATTTTAATATTACTCAGAGCTTTCAAAGGTTTTTTTAATAATTTAATTTATGACCAACAAAAGTTGTGTGTATTGAAAAAAGCCATAGAAAATAAACTACATGCACAAATGAGTTTTAGTATATGTACTAGTCATATTAACTTATATTTAAATGTACAGATTTTAGTGTTTATAATTCTGTGTAGCAATACTAATGTAATAATTATAAAAAACTTTTCGTAATGAAAAAATATTTTTGTATTTACACAACTTGACAAAGGTTATTAGACTAGTTATGCCCAAAGATTATCCCAAGCTAAAAGTCATTGAAATCAATTGTAATAATGGACTTGGAACGATTCAATGGGTTCATACTGGGTAGTGGGCGTTATGTGTAATCCAAATAAAAAAATATGTGTGTGTACCATGCACACGCAGTAGAAGTGAAACAAAGTGTGACAAGGTATGGGATGGATTCTAAATTTCGTGACGTCACATTTCATATATTATATCGTTATAATGTATTTCGGCTTTAAAATACGAAGTATTATCGCATAACTTCAAAAGAAAGAAAGAAAATGGCGACATAATTACCTGTTTACGTATTATTATAATATACATAGCATATTTTTCAAAACATTTCCAACTCTATATGTATGAGCAGTGTTTAAATTAATAAATATAATCTATTCTAGCTCATTCTCTCGCAGGCTTAGTCCTATATATTTATATGTTGAACTCTTTTTAATGTCTCTTTTCGTTTCATCGAGTCACAACGATTCCAAAGAATTTTCACTTCGAAAATCATAACAAAATTTCACCAAATTTTGGAAACTAACTCCCATTTATCACCTGACAACATCAATAAATTCGATTTATCGAAATTAAATTTCATGTTTTAATAAATAAATCATGAAAGTGTTAAACTTTCCGATGAAATGAATCTTAAATCCTTATCCCTTTTAAAATAATTCCGACACATTTTAATAGCGCAGGACGACATAATGATTTTTTTTGCGAGAGCTCTAACCAGTAACGTAGTCGAAACGACAGTAACAGGCGTCGGGAGCAAGTACACCAAATTTAGTACACTTTTTTTATGGCTGTATTTGTGCAATTCATGAGTTATACTTTTATGTGATCTAAGCCTATTATTAATATTTTTTGTCCTACAGTTAGTAATGAGAAAAATGTTCTTGTGGTATTAACAACTTTTGAGCGTAAGACCGAGATAACGTATCAAGCAATTTGCAGGACAATGTGGCTGTAGAATTATATAAATAAGAACTAAGCAACAGAAAAAATCAGCTGGTTAGTTAACATTTTTGATGACCTCGTTATCGATACATGTTGGAAGGGGGGGAGACTCTGATCAAACCATACATTTTGTGGGACAAATATTTTTTCGAATAATTCAGATAATTGTCTTGAGATTTAACAAAAAAAAAACCCCAGTTAGTAATACATTTTTGAGAATCATCAAATCGACATATTTTATCCCTGCTTTACCCCCCCCCCCCCGTTAGCTACCACAATTGAAAATATTTGTAAGGGAAAAAGTTGGGCGTCTCATCAAAATGAAGCTACTCACGGAAAATAAGCTTGATTAGTAATCAATTGTAAAAATAGACGGTGGTTCCTGGACTAAATTGCTCAACGTCTATAAAAATACCAAAATTCACATTTCATGCCATACTAGTTTTACAAGTAGTTAGCTGTGATACACGGACAGACGTAAGGGTGACACAATAAGTGTTTCTTTTCACATTTAAGTACCGGAATCCTAAAATGGACATATTAGAGATATCGTGACAGAAAAATATTTTTCTAATGAGTGCAATTTTGTTGCTTGTAATTAATTAGTAGTGCGTAGTATGCATAACGTAAGTTTTTGAAATAAATGGTCCGATATTTATGATTTTCCTATTCGATAGTGAATTACTTAAAAATAACAATCGCTTAAACGCAGTTACACCTTAGCCATAAAAATCCAAATAACATATATAAAGTAGTATTATACTAAATAAAGTACACATTCATCATCTCAAAACAATTTTATTGAAATATCTCATGTAGTAGTTGGTGGTAAGAAGTGGTATAAATATTCATGGTGCAAATGTTAAATGATGATCATAAAATAGTAAGTACGGAAAACTTGTTGACTATTACTGCTTTAATAAAATCTTTGTAGTTATTGTTATTATTAATACAAAATTATTGAGTAAAATTATTTATGGAGAGATTTTAACTATATATACCTTAATATGGGTTTATGTTTCAAATAAAGAGCATATCTAAACGGAGTTCGCTATCTCGCTCACGCATTACCACATTTTTGAAGATATAAATTACATACGACAAATCCGTACTACACACACCCAAATATTTGTATGGCCATGTTTACCATCTTTTGTACAACTTTTACTTGTATTTCTACAAATAAAGATTAATTCATTCATTAATTCCAAAGAAATAACGAATGTTTCACAAAAGAAATCGTTATGATTATGATACATTTCTTATATAAAAAATAATTCTTGTGAAAAACTTCTTTTTATGCATGATTGATTATCTTTCTCAATCAATATTATTTTATTGTGAAACATTCGTATTTTTTTTATAAGTTTTGTGTAATACGCATTTGTCGTAAGTAAATTCTAAGAATTTATATCTAAGAATGTGGTATTGCGTGAGCGAGATAGCGGACTCCATCTAGGTAGATTCTTAAGATTGTTTTGTATTCAAATGCGGTGTATTAAAAATAAGGCTATCATTAGTTGAGTTCTACACAATGTACACTATTGCAGATTGTTTAATTCTGAGTAAATCGCGACCGAGCCCGATGTGATAGCATAAAATGTGGCTTAGTTATAGAATAACAAAAACAAAATAGTCTTGATTTTCGTGTATTTTATATGGAATAGCTTTTCACGCCCAGGGAAAGGACTTAAAATTAATATTAAGGGCTGTAACTTTCAGTGATTTTTTTCCGGCTTATACAACAAAATTTCG
This sequence comes from Dendrolimus houi, assembly GCA_039645545.1. Taxonomy (NCBI): domain Eukaryota; kingdom Metazoa; phylum Arthropoda; class Insecta; order Lepidoptera; family Lasiocampidae; genus Dendrolimus; species Dendrolimus houi. The sequence goes on along the minus strand of CM077123.1, from coordinate 10,817,814 downwards.
GGTGGAGACCGAAAAAGAAATAGTCGAAAGTAAAATACCCTATTATATATAAGAAGGTCGGCTTAAAGAGACCTAAAAAGTTAAACCCTTTCCAAGCATTTATTTTACTTTTGACAGCTCCTTGACAGATCAATTAGTAATGTCGTAATGCATTACCGTCTCGATTTGTTATAATAATCGACTTCATTTGTAAATAAGTTTTAATCAATTTAAATTATATATATATATTTGCATACTATATTGCATAATAAATATATCCACGTTTCAATGAACATATTTCACATATAATAAATAACCCATTTTTGTAATAACGTAAAAAATGTAATAAAGTAGAACACGTTTTATATTTTCAACTCGATTACTTTCGATTTATTTACTTATAATGTCAATGGTTTAATAGTCTATCTATGCGTTACATGACTCACAGAACATCACTATTACGTCACCCATAACAATAAAGTACGACAATTATGTCATTTGTTTCACGTGGGCTTTACTGTCAAGAATATGTGGTTTGATAGACGTGCAAACGTCAAAAGTAAAATAAATGCTTGGAAAGGGTAATGGTTTTAAATTATTACTATTCTGACTATATATTTAGAAATAATCACCAGTTTTCTGACGAGTATAGAAACAACGATATATTTTTACTACTTTACCTATATGCAAAAAAATCTTATTTGATATTGTAAAGTAGGCTTTATAGAGGATATTATCATCATCATCAGATACATTTTAAAGTCATTTTACAAAAAGGTCTATCAATATATACTAAACATTCTAATAATTCCATCAAATCAACAATATGTTAAGGCGTACCAACACTAGTAATATTTTTAACCGATTTAAATGTGTATTTTTTAAGCAGTTGCCTTATTATAATAACTGCAAGACGTCACAAACACGCTATTTTGATATGAAATAATCACGCTTTAACCGGACAGAAAAAATACTTATTCCGTTAACATATAAAGGTTTTTCCTTAGGTTTTTGCCATTAATACATACACTAATGACAAAAACCAGGAGAAAAAAAAAATATAAAGACAAAAAATAAAATTTTACAATTCCACAACTATTTTACGGTGGACAATTTATATTAATTAATCAACATAGCTGCGTAAGCTAAATACATAATAAAATACATGGCAAATGATTATATTGATTTCGTACACAGGTCGTATAAAAGCTACGTCAGGATATCTTGTCTTGGGCAGATGCCCAATGTACTTAGTTTATATTTTATTTATGTTGGAGTAATTGAAACCTGTATTTAAAGGTGTGTTGTAAACGAATAAATGTGAAAGGTGAATAAAATACAGGTTAAACAATATGGAAAATAGAAAAACAAAAGTCGCTAGTGCAGTCGCTAAGGCAAATAAAATTATATAACAGCAATGATTGTGTCGACTAATAATGCTACAAATATTAACTCGTATTTATTATTTTTTGTTATTTATCAAAATTTATTTCAGAAAAAAAACAGTAACCCACAAACATGTTTACAAAATAAAAGAAATCTAGAACATAAAATTCAAAATGCAACGATTCATGAAAGTAAAAAAAGGCTTTTTTAAAACAATCTTTTAACATGTCTCACGAATCGTGTTAAATAGTTATTTAGCAATATTAGCGTACGAATGACAGAAATAAACTAAGGAGTGTGTTAGAACAGAAGTAAAATAAATGTGAAATAACTACTTTTACAAGTCTAACAAAGGCTTAACGAACTTCATGATTTACGTACCTTAAGTATGGCTATACTTCTTATGTAGTGTGTTGCAACAAGCGCTTTCGTGGTCAGCCTCTCGTTCACTTCAAGCTGAGCTGTCAAAAAGCATAAAAATTCCATTCAAATTATTCTAATGCCTATTAATATAACACACACTTACGAGAATAAAAAATATTACTAATTAAATATAACAAGCGCAGATATATATATATATATATATATATATATATATATATATATATATATATATATATATTATTGTTGTACATTAAAAAGTTGATTTATTTATGAATTATGAAACAATATTTTGTGCTTCGATTAAGATTATATGCTCCAAATAAGGCATTAAAGGTTATAGATTCTCACCTAAGACATATTAAACCAATCTATTTAAATAACGATGTATGTGTTTACATTTAGTTTTAATGCATTATCTGTCTTTATAACGCAGAAATAATACTCAGTAAAAATGTACACGGGATATATAGCCATGTTTTCTTAAAAATATAATACCGTACAAGTATAATACCCTATACAGAGGATATAAAATAAATAGTTCATTATATTCTTCGCACTTGCACTTCTAATATGACAGTATTTATAAAAGATTTCATCCAGACAAGTTTGTTGCAGCATAGCTTTTAGCGGTTTAAACTATAATGTTTAAAAAATGTAAAAGTGTCCTGTACCTTGAAAAGATAAAGAGTAACTACTTATGGGTTATGTAATCAATAAAAAATATTTATGGAATATGGAAAACAAAAATATGTTTATTTTTTATTTTTATGTCTTTTGTTGGGGCTGGCGTAAAAACTACTGGGCCAATTTGAATGTAGTTGCTGATAATCCACAGTAAATAGTCACACTATCACGTTAACCTACTAAATTACGTTTTTAGAAAAAAAAATATAATATATATCTACTGAAACTATTACCAGATACTGTTTTATATAAAAGTGAAGATTTATTTACCTTAAAAATATCTAGATGCCATTGTTAAAAAAACTGTTTTAAAGCGATCAGCCAATCGACACAGAAAAATTGCCAAATCCCTTTGTAGCCTTAGTTGTCTACTGTATATTCCACAACTCCAAGTGAGTTTTTGATGTGAAAAGCTTTTTCGCGTGTTTTAGTTATGTGTGTGTCAGTAAATTGTAGGGACGTAGATGTGATTCTATTATTTACAATAAGGGTAAGTATTTTTAGGGTTCTGTAGCAATTTTGGCAAAAAACGAACTCTTATACAATGGTCATGTCCAAAGACCTAAGTAGGCTGTGACATTTTGCTATATGTTGTACTGTACACTGCCCTACCGTCTGTCTATATGTTACCATCATTTCTTATGAAAACTGATGGGTATATATGAACGAAATTTGACAAGTTTATGTATTGTATATGCTGGTGGAACATGCTGATGTAGTGAAACTGCGGAAAAACTAAAGTCGTAAAAATGTATCTTCTCAAATCCAACTTTTGAACTAGATGGAAAATATGAAACGTATAGTTAAAAAAAGTTACGAAACCTTATTTGAACAAGGAAAGTCGAGTAGTTCAGGTTATAAGGTGGTTTCGATTATTAAATAATGTTTCGAGTTTTGTAGCCAAATTACATAAACAATGGCCCTTTGTTGTGTGACATCTCCTTGAAACCATTTTGCGTGAATTTCTATTACTTAATTAACCCCAAGGTATATTTTTGAATCAAGTTTTGGTAGAATTTTAAGTAATTGATTTCAGGAATGAAATATTGAAACAGAAATTTATTATGATTACGATGACATAATACAAAATTATTTTAGTTTTATTATCTTAACAATATTTTAGCCAAGATCTAAAAATAGTGGCCTTATTTAAAACAATGCTAAATCTTAAACGAATAAAAAGATTTTAAAATGCAAACGAGTGAAATCCTTTTTCCTTTTCTTTTTTAAAGAGTTTCTAGCGGTTCACTGGTATTTAGCCTTAAACTGGCGGATGCGTTAGCTATAAGCAACCACGCCTATTGATAAGAACATACGACATATAAATCACAAGTTCGTATCGTAAAATATCTGTATATAACCAATGAATTATCATAAAAATTAACCATGAACTGCTATTGTAAAATAAAACAAAGCGATGTTTAAACTCCTAGTTTCAAAAATTATGAAATCCATTAAATCTTACAAATTGGATTTTAATTAAACTATCAAGTTTATTAGATATATAAATTCGAATACAGTCTATGTTTAGGGTTCCGATAACCAAAGGTCTTATGGCCTATGGTAGACCCCGGTGTCTATTGTTTCATAACTAGCTATCTCCGGAATTACCGTAGCTAGAAATAATGGATGGATGATGAAGTATCAAAGTTGCGAAAAATACATGCCTCTTATTGTCAAAAGATATCAAACTGGCAATTAATTATTACTGGCAAATTAATTTATTTTTATTATATTAATTGCGTGTAGGAACGGTCAAAGAATACTAATTTCTGCAGCTGGGCGGCCTGTCGTAAGACAAAACAACCCACAGCCAGGTGGTATGGCATTTTCCCGACTGGATGGCTACCACCCGCGGTCTACAGTATACCGCCATAATAACTTTCGAGTTGTGTTTCGGCACAAGTGGCCAGGTTCCAGTTTCTGCTTCAAGGTCGGCAGCGTATTGGCAGCACCACTGGTATTGCTAATGTTCATAGGCGACGGAAACCACTTTCCATCACAGTTGGACCGTGAGGACGTCTGCTGAGCTTCAGCAAAAAAAAAATTTAACTGCATTCGTAAAAAAACAATTTAATTTTGATTTATATTACTGAGAATCTGTTCCAGAACTGGCCGATTCCGCAATTTTTGTCAATTCTTGAAAATAAGTTTCTCTTAAGTTTTTTATTTTATTTTTTATATTTTAGTTAGTCATTGGTTTTGGCTATTGTCAATAATTCGCCAGATATTTTTTGTGCCAAATCACGCATAACACGGAATGAAGACATCCTACAGACATTCCTTTCCACGCTACAATCGTACGAATTTTAAATTAACATCGATGTTTAATTTGGGCATCCTTAAATTAAATTGACTCTGAAATGGCGTGGTCTGAAAAACAAAACGCGTAGTTACTGCTCACTAGCCAATCGGATACTAGCTTTACCGACTACACAAGTACAGTAAAATCAGTGGTGGGGCCGCTACTAGCTCAAAAAATAGAACCCTATCCTATTAAACTATCTTAGCCTGAGATGCTAGGTTACTAGCCTAGAAATAAAGCTAGCTCTGTATACATGAAGCCAGAGTTACTAGCTTACTAGCAATAGCTTGCTAGCCTAGCTTGAAAAACTAGCCTCTTGTAACCTGGGCATTATTAAGGCCGAAAACATTTAAAAAACCTCTAAAATTTGCCGCGTCTTCATGAACGATGGCGAACACGATGTATTTGATACTACTGTTACTCTTATTATAGGTTCGCTAAGTATTACATAACTATTTGCCTATCTGAATTTTTTCCCGAGTTTTCCTAGCTTCGAAACCGCATGATTTTAGGACGTTTTAAAGTGACAGTATACTTGTACAACGTGTACGAAGTCACGAGCAAACGCTGGTTCTCTATATAAAAAATTGTTTAGAAAAAAATATTTTTTTCTTCTAATATTTATGAGAAAACGGCATGTTTATGTATTTATTACCTTTGTAAGTAGGTTGATTTGAACTACACTGTTTATAAAGTTAATGAAAATAATAATAAGTTAATGAAAAGCATGTCCTAAACACATATTTTATATAAACCCTTTATTTTGTGCTATAACGTATTTGTATTTACGAGGAAAACGACGTATAATTATTATTATGGAAATTTATCTTGTGTTATATTACTACCTAATAGAAGTTGATTATAATTGTATCCATTTTTTTAAGTCACAGTTATTTTTCTCGGAAATTACTTGTGACCGGTTCCTATATCTTACCGACAGTTCATTTGCCTCACAGGTTAAAATTTGACATATGCTTCATACAAGTAATGTCAAAATTCAACCGATCGTAAGGCAAGGAACGTATAGTAAGATATAGAAACCGACCATTAATGAAATATGAAGATATAGTCTATATGGCACTACAAATGTTGAGAAATAAAGAATAGGGAGACGATCGCCATATACGTAATTCTTGAATTTTTAATGTTACATACATAGTTGTGCGGTATACTGTTAGTTAGGTCTTTAAAAATCATAACCTACTAAGGAAAACTTAATAGATTTTTATGTAATCAACAAGTGGAGGGAGTAATTAGGTTCCAAAGGCGGTAAAATTCTGTCCCTCTCGCCCCTCTAGCTCTTTAACTATGTATGTACAATTTATAGTCCACTGTACAACTGTATGTATATAATACAACTATTTTTTAACTATGAAGTGGAAAATTCTGAATAAATTAAGGTGGTAGAGATTAGAAAACACGTTTAACCAAAATTGGTTTCGACAATATCCGTTAAATACTTTTTTTATTGCATGGGTACAGAAGGCAGAATGACGCACCATCTGATGGGAAACGGTTACCGTCGCCTATGAACATTTGCAACACCAAAGGTGCCACTAATCTGCTACTTCGCTGGAACCTAGCTAATAATGCCAGAACATATCTCAAGGTTGGGATTTGCTTTTTATATATTTGAATGTGGGTAGTTTGTCCACGAAGTAACAATAGCTCCGTAAACAAAATTAAGTTTAAAAATCTATTAACCATTTAAATCGTTGTGAAATAGTGTATATTTTAGTTTGATTATTTAATTACCGCGGTAAAAGTGTTATTTCGGTCTAAAACAATCAATCAAATATTTTTTACGGACTGCAAACAGTGACAATCAACAATGTCCCATGTCATAAAAATCTTAAATAACTCGTAAGTTCTAACCGAAATACAGTGCATGCAGATTTATGATATCATCTCATTTTTAGCAGTGATCGAGATATTGGGGGAGTCTGTGAAATAAAAAACTGTACAATTGGCAAACTGTTCGGTAATCCTCGAAATTTATAAGTATAATTTTTTGTGAATAATATAAATAATAATTCGAACGAAATCTACACTTGGCAGTTGAAAGGATGAATTGCTTGGCTTGTAACAACAACATACGTTCTTCAGAAGAGCTTAAATGTTTGTCATGTAAGGGTTATTACTACTACAAATGTCTCAATATTTCTACTTCCCAGTACAAGGCAAATGTACAAGAATTAAAACGTGCATGGAAGTGTCACTCGTGTAATCAAGTTACTTTACGCCGAAGAGATGACAACACCCCTGTACGCAAACAATTTACAATGCCGTCGGTTGATATTTCTGATATGTCATGTGACGAGATACAAAGTAAAAACGCTAGTAGTGGTGATATCCTTGCACCTCAAGTAAAAGTTAATGACCACCATAATTTCGGCACTCAACTGACATGGTCTCATAGTGACACTATAACTTTTGACCAATTCAGCCTACTTCTTGATTCCAAACTTACTAAAATGAGAACTGCCATACGGGATGACATTAACCATGCTATTAACACCTTGAAGGCAGAGTTTACTGAAACGACTGATCATCTAGCAGCAGTTCAAATGGATCTGAAACATGATTTAGCGCTAACTACCAAAAAAATTAAACAACTGGAAACTGGAAAATCTACTTTAGATACAGAAATACATAAATTGAATAATCGTATTAGCATACTAGAAAAGAACTCCAGGAGTTGCAATGTTGAAATTCAGTCAGTACCAGAAAAGACGAATGAAAACCTACTAACGTTAATACGAAATCTTTTCAATGAACTTAAAGTTGTAATTACCGAAACCGATATTAGCTCAATAAAGCGTGCCGCCAAGATGAATAAAGCCTCAGATCGTCCTCGCAGTATTCTTGTTACCCTGCCCTCTGAAAGATTTTAGAGATAATGTTCTATCAGCATATAAACGATATAATAAAGAAAATAAAACTAGTCAACTGAGCTCTGTTCACCTTGGCATCGCTGGCGAGAGCCGTCAAATATATATAGTCGAGCATCTATCTCCTGATGTTAAACTAATTCATGCTTCAGCAAGAGGCAAAGCCAAGGACTTGGAATACAGATATGTATGGGTAAAATATGGTCGCGTTTACATGCGAAAAGATGACAGTTCACCAGCTGTTCATGTAAAATCATTAAGTACCCTCGAAAAATTAAACTAATACTGAAGCATATTTTACATTATTTCTCTCATTTGTTTTTTAATAACTAATCTGATATCATTATTCTTAATTTTTATGGAAATTTATTATCAAAATGTAAATAGAATTAGAACAAAGTTAACAGAAATTTACTTAATCTCCTTAACTTGTAATTATGATGCTATTTGTCTTACTGAAACAAATTTGAACTCTAGCATTTTTGATGCAGAGTTATTTGATGTTCATTATAATGTTCTTCGTAGAGATCGTCATACAACTAAAATTGCTAAACGAGAAGGAGGTGGTGTCTTGATTGCTATCAGCAATACTTTCAATGTAATACGACAATCGAGTTGGGAATCTGCAGTTGAAGATTTATGGGTAACTGTACTACCATCTAACGTCGCTCATAGTAAATTTCATATTTGTGTTTGTTACTTTCCACCAGATTTATCGCGTGCTTACATAAGCCAATTTTATGAAAACCTGCATAAAATAGTTTCACAGTGTGAAGCTAACGACACATTTTTGATAGTGGGAGATTGATTTTAATACACCTAATATTGCTTGGTCTTCTACACCTAACACTCATTACATGACACCTAACATATCGTGTGACATTAAAGCGAATTTTTTAATAGAAAGCATAAACCTCTGTAATCTTTATCAATTTAACTGTTTACTTAAAGCTAATAACCGGCTCTTAGACCTTGTGTTATGTACCTCAGAATATATTCGTGTGTTTGCTGCAGATCCTATTCCCCGGGTTGATTCACATCATCCGGCATTTAAGATTAAAATTGAAAAACTAGTTGCTCTTAAGAATATAAAAACGAATAAAGCAAAACGTTATAACTTCCGTAAATGCCATTACTATAAGTAAAAATAGATCTTAAGAATACTGATTGGACCAATTTATTCAATGTATCAGACATTAATATTTGTGTAAGCTTTTTTTATAAAACTATAAACGACCTTATTGCAAAATACACACCTTATATAAGCAACACTGATAAAAAATATCCCTCATGGGTGTACCATTACCAACATTGAAAAAATGCTTAAAAGAAAAGAAAAATACCATAATCGTTTCAAAAAATACAGCAATCCCCGAGACTACGATACATTTACTTTTTTACATGCCAGATGCAAACTACTTAAAATGCCTATTCTACATATATCTCTTCAACCGAGTCCTCTTTAAGTACAAATATAAAATCTTTCTGGAACTTTATACACAATAAAAAATCAAGTGTTAGTATGCCACAAACCATGACCCTTGCCAGAGAATCATTTTCTGATATTTAGGAAATCTGTGAACTTTTTTCAAAACACTTTAGCTCTGTCTTTGAAGAACTAGCATTTATTAATGACACTAGTGAGACCTCGCCAGATCCAATTTATTGCAACTATGGTCTTTCTAATATTAAACTTATTGAAACTTCGGTATTAACTAAATTAAAGAAACTAGATTGTCGTAAAGGTCCTGGGCCTGACAAAATACCTTCACTATTTTATCTTAGATGTGCTGATGAAAATTGCCAATATAGTCCCTATACATAAATCTGGCAATAAATCAAACTGTGAAAATTACCGACCCATTAGTATTTTATCATGTGTTTCCAAAATTTTCGAATCCGTAGTTTATGATTATATGTATAACCAGGTCAAAACCATTCATCTCAAATAGACAACATGGCTTCGTAAAAAATAGATCAACAGTTACTAATTTATTAGAATACAAAAATTATCTTTGTGAAGTTTTTGCTAAGGGTGGACAAGTCGACGCCATTTACACTGATTTCAAGAAAGCGTTTGATAAAGTCAATCATGTCATACTTTTCAAAAAACTGGCTTATTTCGGTATCCACGGTAATCTGTTAAGATGGGTACAATCCTATTTATGCAATAGAAGCCAGTTGGTTGCGTTAAAAGGTCTAAGTTCCTTGCCTGTTATTGTAAAATCTGGTGTGCCACAAGGATCGCATCTTGGGCCGCTATTCTTCATTGTTTTTATAAATGATTTAATAAGCAACTTGTCTAGCCCTAGCCTTCTTTACGCGGATGATCTAAAACTGTATCGGGTCATCAACAATACTCCTGATTGTTTGGAACTCCAATGTGACCTACATGTTATAAACGAGTGGTGTCAATGTAATCAGATGTATCTTAATATAGAAAAATGCTTCGTAATTACTTTGACAAATAAACGATATCCAAAGGCATATAACTATAAAATTAATGGAAACACACTTGAAAGAAAATGTGTGGCTAAGGATTTGGGTGTACTCTTTGACCAAAAATTGACTTTTCGAGATCATTACTCGTACATAGCAAATAAAGGCCTTCAATTGCTTGGGTTTATAACTAGATGTACAAAAGAATTTAAGAAACCTCAGAGCTATCTAACACTTTACTATAGTTTGGTTCGAAGTATTATGGAGTATGCTTGTGTTATCTGGTCACCTTGTTATTCTGTACATTCTAAAACTCTCGAAAACCTTCAAAGAAAATGTCTTAGAATTTTAAGTTATAAAAGTGGTCTCGGACGCAGTCAACAAGCTACTCTGGACGACTCGCAAAATTTAAAGTTACTCCTCTACACATTCGTCGCACACAACATGACCTCGTCTATTTGCATAAATTACTGCATGGTAAATTGGATTCGTCTTATTTATTAAGTATCTTGACCCGTAACACGAAACGTAATAAACGTATACATAACAAAACATTCATCTTGGAAGTTTGTAAAAACAACACATCATTCTATAATCCGTTGACAAGAATGTGTCGTGTCTACAACGAACTCTCTTTAAGAAACAAAAAATTAGATATATTTAATGAAAAACCTTTAGCTTTTAAAAAACTTATAATTTCTATGCTGAAAGATCACACCTCTTCACTCGTTTAGTAATTTGTTTAATGCTTTCTTTTTTTCAATATATTAACTTATAATATATCACTAAAACTAATGTCCTAGCTTTAAGTATTTATTGAATCTTTATTACTGACATTATTCACAAAATTTTGTTTGCGAAAATATAATTTTAACACGGATGTGTCAGCACGCTTGGATTTCAATCTAGATGTAATAATTTACAAACTATATTATATAAATGAATTAATGATTGTTATCTGTTGTGTTGTCCAAATAAATAAATAAATATAGTTCCGTAGCCATATAACGAAAACAGTGGACATTTGTAATAAATGCCCACTGTTTTCGTTATACTCTACGGAACCCTAGATAGTTGATAGACTGTCAGATTTTTGTTTTTCAGAATTGAATCCATCTACAGTGTATATATAACTGTTACTTGAACACTCCTGCTCCATTTGTGACGTCATGTACTGACAAACTAATAAACACATTACGCAGATGGAGCCAATATTTTATTGTTATTTGAAAAGTGGCATAACAAAGTTACTAACAAGGTCAAACTTAAACTTAGGTCATCAGCCTCCATTACGTCACTCCAGTGAGATCTAGTTTTCAGCTCAGATAAGTTTCTCTTTACCCTACCATCCTTCCACTCCATTCTTTGCAGGTGGCCAAACTAGCGCAAGTGATGTACCTTGCTCTCACCTATAATATTGGCCCCGCCCACCAGTTTTTCGATGTTAGCATTTTTTCGTTTTTGCGAATTGCCATCACTCCCCCTTTTCGGACCCAGGGATATTTTGTAGAATCTTTTTTCGGCTATTAACAACTTGTTTTCCTCCTTAAGTGTGTGAAGCCTCACACCCGTACATTAGAGTATCGGTCGTATATATAAATAAATGCATTTTTACGCATAAGCGTTTAGCGTGTTCATTTTTAATGGCGTAAATTATACAGATTTGGACAGAGGAGGCAACGTAAACGTTTTATATAAACATGAAACAGAAGTTAAAACGAAAGTGGAATATGGTCTATGATAAAATGTAAACGTTAAATTCCTTGAAGAATAATGTCAGTCCCCCAAATAGAAAAACACAATGGACATAAGGACCGTTTATTAGTCAGATTGTATTTAAAAAACACCAAAAACACGCCTTACATTTTTATTCTATTTTACCTGAAGCGGAATGCACCTTTTTAGGATTCCCGATACCCAAAGTGCAGGTACACTTATGCCCTATGGCCTCTCAGTCAGATGTTTGTCTATTTATTACAACTGACTGAAAATATGAGAAATATATATTATTGAAAGGAAAAATTAAATACTTTTGCAAATCATTTCATTTTTAGTTAAATTCGTTTCTACGATTCTATCTATTTAGGCGAATTTCAGGTACATTTTTATACAATCATATTTTATCATCTTTTGTAGCTCTTATATTAATTATTTTATAACTTTCGAAGTTCTTGTATTAAAAAATGTAATCGGACATAACCGAAACACAAAATAAACAACTAAATCAACTTTTTTATGTGGATATTTCTCATAATATTGGTTTCCTGTTAAGAATACTTGTATTAATTTAATAATTAATAAAAATTTCGCAAATATATTTTATTCGCATATGCTTAAAACATATATAACATTCGAGATATAGTAATCGCATTGCATATAATAAGTAATAAAGATATAATATACACCTAATAATAAACAATTATATTTACCTTTACATTAATAATGGCATCCTATGAATAATCGATTGAAAAGTCCATATTCGTTGTAAAGGCCTGTAGAGGTCTTAAATCTGTAACAATAGATAGAATACATTGTTTACTGTATTCATAAGGATAACAAATTACATATAAACAGATAATAACTAAAACATAGCATAGCATAGCACAGCAAAAAAGACAAAAGTTTTTACATACAATATAAATTCGCCATAGCATTTGTTTCCTCTAACTCTGATAACGAGTTGTTATTACTTAAACTTACCGAATGGAGTTTAACCGGCTGATGATGGAATTTCTTTGTTTTGGTCATGCTTGTTTGTCGTATCACCGCCATGTTTAATCTGTGAAAGAAATCAATATTACATGTCTAATAAATTCATGTCATGAAACTAATTTAGGGTGGAGGATGATATGCTCAACAATAATAAAACCTGGCTAAGTGTGTGTCATTCCACGTACAAAGAAGGGTACCATGAATGTGAAAAACTTCCATTGTTTCTGCCATTTAGCTGTAAACCCCCAAAAGAAATTATTATAACATATATACTGTATATCCCAAACTACTTAACCAATCTTGTTTACATCAATTTCCGTTGAATTTAATCTATACCATCTTAATTTATTTCTGACTTTTCCACCCCAGAATTCAAAAGTTAGAGAGTGGGATATTTTTTAATAAATACGAAAGCGAACATCTCCCCATCTATAGACATAATAAACAATTCATTAAAGAACATCAGTATGATTTTGCTAACTATTTAAATCTATGTTGAGGAATTTTTTAATCTCTCAGTATAATGCATCCGCGCCACCTGACATAGTTTTCATAATTTAGTACACCATTGTGTAGCGGCATATAGAGTACACTTTTCTCTCAAATTTCAACAAATATACTTGGTAATTTTTGAGAATAACTTACTGGGACATACATAGACAAAAGGGCATAAAGATTTTACAAAATTTCGTTTTTGTTAAAATTACTATGGAACCATAAAAAATTTAAGCAAAACGTAAAATCAGTTTTATTTTTTAATCTTAGAAAAAGCAACATAGCTTTTAATATTAGACGTGAAATTTATATATCAGAAAAGTAGTTTGCAATGAATGATTTTGTCTAGCACGAGTTTTTAAAAAAGCGTGACTGCCGACAATAATGCGCCCCGGATGATGATTCTATCAATACGAGGGTGCTCGCCCTAATTAAATGTGTCCTAAATGAAAAGTAATAAATAATAATACAGAAGAGCACAAGAAATTGTGACCGAGGCTGAGTATTAATGTAGGTATCATATGCGATAAATCAGACTTGATGCTGTTTATATTCCAATGATATCACTTGTAACATAGTACTAATCTATAACAAACAACCCTGTTGTCATGTATAGCAAAGGTCTAGGTCTAGGGCAACCTTATCTTTATTGGTCACAGATTGCAATCCCAGGAGTATAATATTGTTATATTTGCATATTGAAATATATACATCGTCGATAATTTTAATTAACAATTATTATCACCATGCCTATTAACGTTATTATTAATAAGTATATGGAAAGTACCAGAAGGATCGATGGACGCAGAATTTAGAAAACGATTAAACTAAAGTACAATTTCAAAATCATAAAATTCAGTATATAATTTTGTACTAATCGTTAGCCGTTCTTATGTCACTGTTGGACATAAGTCTCACCAAGTTTGCGGTAAATATCCCGTTTTTCTTATCTAGTCCTTACAGGTGACTTAGAGCAGATCATCGGTCCACCCCCCAGGGGGTACCCTACGTTGGACATCTGTTCTGTCATCTGAGGGTGCACGCTTACGCGCGCCCGGTGCTCCGAGTGATCACGGTCACTTTCCCTTTGTATCGTGGCAGTGTATCCCACCTCTCCTCTTCCCAATATCCCTGTTTCATTCCCTGCCAAATACCCGTCTTTTCCTAGGTTTTCGCGTCGTGGACTGAAACGTCCGGTTAGGATTCGCCTGCGGTTGGGGAATTATTCCTATTGGTGCCATTCTTAAAATGGCCCAGGAATTACTCTCCTGGCTACGGTCGTCTTTGTCATTGGACTTTCCACTTCCTAGCGCGATCTTGGAATAGGACTCCTTTGTTTCAAGAGGAGGCCGCTTCGCGTCTCTCTGTTTCTCACCTTCGAAGGATCGTCGACTGTGCCCGTCTCCGATTTACCCGCGGTCGAGGACTCAACAAAATGGATGGACACCTGCTCCCAGTCTTGGTTCGCCCATGGCCCAAACTATCGAAGGACGAGGCGGATGGCGGCAAGGGAGTTGGTTCAGCTCATTTGAGTGACGCCGCGTACCCGCCGTCACGCCATAGGATGTACAATCCCGACAGCTTTGGACCGCAACCGGAAGAATACCGCTCGTCATAAAACTGTGACCCCTTCACACATAAAGCTGACGTTGACTCACTCCCGTCTGCGTTTCTCATGGTCCAGACGCGTTCACACGCGGACGTGACTGTACCATTTTCCAAGACAGAACTTTTACTTTTCCGAGATATTGAAGAGCGGCAAGAGGACAGCCTTGACTCTCTTTGGGTTGAGTGGCGCCGATCCGGAAGGCGACAACCCGGACAAGAACGGGGGCGTCAAACTATAGCGCTACCCCCACACAGACGAAGACTCCGGCTCTGGGTTTACCTGGATGTCGTCCAGCGCCGTTAGCAAACGGCCGCGGGTGAAACCTAGGCGAGTGTTCACCCGCCCTTAAGGCCACTGGATGAGAGAGCGGAGTTATTCCGCGCTCCCTGTTATGACGCCGCGGAGTGCTTTACGCCCTGCGGTGGCAACAGACGAGGCCGCCAAGGCCGGTGTCTACCAAGGCACACGCGGAGCAGCCGATAGCCATTTCCAGCTGCCCTGGCTATAGGCGGAAGAAACACGAGAAGTTTTAGTGGGTATTCATTCGGGAAGCAGGCCGGCGAGTCTCCACACACCCTCACCGTGATCCCCACATAGTGAGATGTCCGTAAGTGTATTTCGCCTCGTTAAAAAAAAGATTATCGGCCACCGTTTTACTACAATTGCCGAAATGCAATTTCTACTCCCAAAACTCGTCTATTTAATTGACCATCGAACCATTATTCACGTATGTTAGAGACATACGTGAATAACCCGGTACCACTTCAACTTACTAATTTTGATAGCTATGTCGGTTTACTTTGGTTCTCTTCATCGTTTCGGTTTTCATCCATAAGAGGCACGCCCCACATAGCTCGATTCATAACTCGCTACGCGACATTAAATTTATGTAGGGCCGGCGCGATCGGTGTGATATCACGCTCTCATAGAAAATCGGCGTGACAGACATTGAGCTCTTCGTGTTTCGTACGATGAATGAGAGTTCCGATGGCCCACTTCACCCTACCCCACTTTTTGTTAACAGTGGGGACCATACATTAGTGCATACCGTCGGGTCCCGGGGGAGGTCACCGAGGGTATGTGGGTCTCCTGACGGCCGGGACTAGTGATGATAGAAGTTGCACGCACCGACTGGCAGACTTACCCACTAAAACCCCTATTCCCTCTTCCCTACCCCATCCTTCTATTCCATTCACCTATTCTAAGCTCTCTGTCCCATTCCTCCTTTCTGGTCCCTCTATCACAACCCTTCTACCACACATCTATTGGGTTGCAAGCGTCTATAATCGATGGTAACCACTTTCCATTACATGGTTCATCGGCCTGTTTGCCAGTTTCACAATAAAGAAGAAATATGTATCAGTCTCACGTCTCCAACGTATAATATTTGTAGTGGTAGCAATCATAGTTATAAACGTACTATGTCAACGTTATAGATCCCAAGGCTTATGCTGTTATAATAACGTGTCAATCATAATTAATCATTCAATCAAACTGCTATATTTGTCCACGATATATAAAGCGTCTATCTATATACCAAATTTTGTGAAAATTGGTTCATATCCAAAATCCTGCTAAAGGAGCAATCCAACTTCCATTAATTTATTAATGTGTATACGCATTAGGTATAACAATCGATTTCGCAGAAAAACATAATTATTTGTTGATAAAATTTTATGAAATTGGCTTACTTCGAAAGTAAAATTTCAATTCTAGCCACTAGTAGTAGAAACAACAGAACATTTTGGAAAGCGCGGTTCACAACTCTCATGTGTTCATTGACCATAAGAGAGTGACAGCGCAACATACTTCGGACGCGATCTTATTTAACAGCAACTTTTAATAAAGGCTTAGTATCCACGGAACTGACGTATCGTAAAAGTAATAAGGTTAATCTTTATACGGAGTTCGCAAATATTGGAAATTCATGTCTTGTATTTACAAATCGATTCTATAGCGCATGCGTGCTTACTGCGTTTTTATTGGCTGACACTGCGAGCTCGTTGAATATAGCTGAAAACATTCAAATTAAATTATACGAACCAAATTTATACTTGCTTTAAGAACTATCCATCTAATTATACAACTCGTTGCGACGTTTGAATTTCTCGTTAATCACAATCCTATCTCATAAACATCTCTCCTGATCATTGTGCATACTTAAAAACTTACGTTGAACATTTATAACAACTTCACATTGTTCTTAGTATTCATCAGAATAGTGAAAGTCGCTTTAATAAAATTAATACGAATAAAAATAAACTTTGGTAAGCGAAACACTGAAAACGGCTGGAGCGTTGGGCATTGTTTCTTAATCTGTGCTTAATATTTAGAATTAAGTACAGACAAAATAGGAAAGTTGCTGTAAAACTTAGAAATTTCGGCAAAAATAAAAATTGTCTTTTCATCGTTGTAAGGTTTTTCTATGAATTTAGATTTTATTTTATTTATTTCACAATTTTTGGATGACTATCAGGTATTCACATTATAATAATAACAATATTAACAAGTCACCACAGATGTAAATAAATTATGAGATCAGAGAACTAAAAAACAAAGAGAAAAAATAGTAATTTAAACATGAAAAATTCAACTACCATATTAAGAAGTCCTACTATTTACACACTAAAATTCAAAATATAGTTTATTGAGTTCATAAATATAACTATATAACTCACGATTCGAACGATCGATCTTTGTAGTTCGGCCATTTCGGCAGACAAGGATTTATAATATAATCTTCACGTTCGTACGTCCTTCTGTCCATTTGTCCGTCAGTCATTTTTCTCTGGGTTGGAGTCTATATGGATGACATTTTTGTCATTTTGACATTTTCATTTTCTTGTTTACTCATTTGTATTGCTTTTTACACACTCAAAAAACAATAATACAAATGATTGAAATTGAGAGAGGTCGACATCAAGCAGTAATAGTCGAGGTAGTCAAGTTGTAAATAGAAATATAAGCCGCTCGCAGGTTTGCCGATGACTAGTTACTGTTATTGTATTGTATGACTTACTATTATTGTATATACTTATGTAAAGTATATACAATAAAAAATAGTTTCGTTGGTAACAAAATTCAAAATTTCCAGTCAAAGATAGAAAACCTAAAAAGTATAAGTTTACATAGCGCATTTTATATTATTCGGTACTGTGTTTTTACGCCAAATTTTATATATATTTTGAGATGCTGTCCTTTATGGCAAAACCAAAATATTTTGAAAACTTTGGATAATGTTATTCGGTACTCGCTCTCATCAATTTTCAACATTCCTTTTGATGACCGTACATGGACCCAAGCCTCCTTACCAATAAGGTATGAAGGTTTGGGTATACGCAAAATTTCTTCAGTTTCTTTACCCGCCTTTCTGTCCTCAGTTTACAGTACAAAGAATCTCATTGGTGAAATATTAAGTTAGTTATAAAAAATTAAAATAGTACATTTATTGCAAAAACTATTTATGTGACCTTTTTTGTCAACCCTACTGACCATCGACGTGTGACATCATGAGGCTATCGGCAAACCTTCTGCGCACGGGTACTACTACAGTACTACTCTGGCAAAAAAGTACCGGGAAAAGGTCAATAATATACAAAATGTTAGTTATTCATTCAAATTTATTTTATCACCTTCAAAGTATGCTCGTTCATAAACGATGCATATACGCCAACGAATAATCCAATCATCAAAACATTTTTAAACGCCTTTTCCGGAATTGAGTTTAGTTCTTGTCGCGAATTCTACTTTATATCTTCTACCGAATGAAAACGGGTGCCACGAAGTGGTAATCTGAGTTTAGGAAAAAGAAAGAAATCGGCTGGAGCCATATCTGGTGAATAAGGTGGTCTCGCTCGATGGTATTTGTTGAGTTTTTGGTCAAAAATTCGTTCACAATGATGGCCTTGTGCGAAGGCCATTATCGTAGTGCAAAATCCAAGAATTTTCTTTCCACAAATAATATACTTTACATACAACACCGCGTAGTCAAAGAAAACAGTCAACATGACTGACTTTTGATCGACTTTGGAGTGATTTTTTCAGTTTTGTTACAGTTGGAAGGCGCCACTCCGAAGCTTGTTGACTAGTTTGCATGTCAAACTCGTAAACTCACGTCTCATCACCAGTAACAATGCGTTTCATTAATGTTGGCTCGGAATCGACTCGTTCTAGCATGTCCTCATCCTCAGCGACTCTTATGCGATTGAGTTTTTGGAGAAAATTCTGGTCTTTTGGGAGTAGCCGAACGGCAGCATGTTTCATACCCAAGCCCAAGTGATAATTTAAAATGATACGGATCGACTCGTGAGACACAGAAGTTCAGCGGCTATTTCTCTCAAACTTGATTGAGGATTTTCAGTCACTATTTCCTTCACTTTTGCGATTTTAACTTCAGTTGAAGACGTTGATGGCCCACCAGAGCGAGGCAGATCTTCCAGCATAACTCGACCGTTTTTGAACGCTTCGTACCACTCATAACCACGTGTTTTTGATAAAGTCGGGTTGCCGTAAGCGTTCTGTAACATTTTCAGTGTCTCCGAATACGAAATTCCATTGGCGATGCAAAATTTAAGACAAACTCTTTGTTCGATGTTTTTGTCCATTATGAAATTCGCAATACACACTAGATATGATCTAACTCCAAAAAGCACTGGATTTAATCTAAATGACCGATGCAACTCAAACACATGAAAAACAGTCGTACCAATAACAAAAAAAAAAATGCATTTGGAACCATAAACAAATCATCCATTCCCGATACTTTTTGGACAGAATGTATAGTGCAATGAAGGTATCGCTCGCTATAATTATTACCCTTATGACATAATTATTCTCTCAATAATATTATTATCAAAAACATTAAAAATTAATGGAACCAAATAAAAACTGTGTCTTTAATAATCACTAAAAATGAGATAATTTTATTCCAAAACAAAGATTAAAGTTTATTTTGAAGTAAAAATTCAAACATCAATAAAACACAAGTGTTTATAATATTCATATTTCGTTATTATTAATCAAATAGATAACAGAACACGTGAGAGCAAATATTGTGAAAATGTAAACGGCAACTAATCCAACTGTATCCGCTGTCCGTGCCGATAAGCGCAAACGTGCGATTAATCGCTAGCGTTTTGTTTATGCACGGTTATTTGAACTGACAACGGTTAATCTTCACACAATAAAACTAGACTCCACATAGAATGGCACACAATTATCCTATAGGGCTTTGCTTTACCTATCTCCATAGGTTAACTCCTTAGTATAGCATCACACTTTATGGCCAACCTATCCAATACTTATATATGTTACAAATAATTTTAAATGGGACTCGGAAAGTCGCATTCTTAGGGCATATTTTACAATATTTTCAATACACTTTGAACATATTAGACACATCAAAAAGTAATTAACATATTTTCACGAGTACCTGCGTGTAGACACAAAAACGCGATTTCGTTACACTTAAAATCCGTTAAATAAATTAATAGCAATGCTATCATCTAGTGGGATAGAATAGCCAGTGTCATAGATTCATATTACGTTATATACATAATATGAATCTGGGTAGTATTATAATATAACACGTCGAAATAACATGGATCCTTCTGTCAAGTCTTGTACCTACCAGTATACCTAGACACACGTCTTTTCACAATGTGGTCATCCAAAAAAAGGTTTTTAACTTTGTATAAACAAACATCTCTTGTAACCCCCCCTTAAGTACACCAAGAAGAAACGAAAAAGATATCTCTAGTGCAAATTTGAACATGACCTTAGGTCATCAAGTATTCGGGGTCTGGGGAGCTCAGGTGCCCTAGATAGCTCAAAACGCTCTAATTTCTTTGGAACGCCTTGCTCTCGCAAAACCCGTTTGAGGTAATAACAGTCCTTTATATATTAGTTAAGGTTCCTATATACCGGGATATTTGTTAGACAAATAAAGAAAGAGTTCATGCTAAATATTTGAGCAAGGTGCACACGAATTAAATCGATATCGCAGCTAATCTTTATAGTATATATAATTATTCTGTTTGTGTGTATATCACTGAACTCCTTTTAAACAGTTGGACCAATTTTGATGAAATTATTTATGTGTTCAAGTGGATTCGAGAATGGTTTAGATTCACAAATGGACTCAGTAGATGGCGCTGAAAACGGGACCAACATTTTCATTTAGTATTTCATAGTAGGAAGTCACACAGATTTCGGTTTTGATTATGGTGCAAGGGTTCGAAATTATTCTTTACTCGAACTTTTGCAACATACGCTGGAATTATCAACACTACGGCATTTCTACCTGACATCTTTTGCAACAGATATCATACTAGTTGAGGTAGACAATTTAACTTCCGTTCCCTGTAAGGGCGGGCTATCTGTGGGTGTTTACGCGGAAAACACATAATATTGCAAAGTAAACATCTCGACATAATAAAAAAATATTAACCTTTATTTAACTGTTTGAGTTTCTAAGATCTAACTATTCGTTTATTCTCTTAACCTCAACAATTATAAAAATTATTACATTATTCATTACCACTGAGATAACCCATCTTTTTCAAATATCAACAATTATATCAATCTCAATTTATTAAATAAACTTACTTTCATCTAGACCAAATCAATTTAAAATATTTAACGTGGGGTAAGTAATAAAGTGCTCGTCGTACAACGTACTCGGACGCGCAGTCAGTCGAGAAAATTCAATAACAACAAGCCGCTGCTACACTGGAGATATTACGAGTGAAAAGTATAGCGCATAATAATTGTATTACTAACATAATTTTATATTTAGAATATATCTACCTGCGCAAACAACAATAAAATTTATGTCAAGACTTCCATTAATTTCACTGGTTGTGCTAGGGCTTAATCTGCGTGGCCGAATGCGTCTTATTTGTAGCATTAATAACGTTGTTAACGCATAGCCACATTAGTGTATATACATACGTTAGCTGTCAATATTTAACGTCATTAATAATGTCGTATCTCCAATTGCGCATTACGCCCATCAGCACATCTGCGTGAAACGGCCTGTACTATTAACTTTCTACCAGATGAAACCGCACCAATAGACATATACTAAATTATAATGTATTTCAGTGCCAGTGAAATTGTGTCAATTGAAATAAGTAAACATCCGATAGTTTTTAATATAAACCTTTATCAAACAGTTACGCCGAAATTAGAAGTGTTCATTTTTGCTTCTCAGTTTATATAGAATTAAGACATAAAAAAATAAAACTGTCTTAATTGTTAAAAAAAAATGTCAAAATGACTTTTATAACCGCTTCTTCATTTTCCTTTTTTAATTTTTTTATAAAGTTTAAATTTTGTGTATAAAGTTCCACATTTTGTTATTTGTAAGTTTAGTTACTTATACACGAAATATTTATGAAACACAAATTTGCTCTTGAAAATACTCCATAATCTAAAAGTGGGGCCCATCTAGGATAATGGTACACAGTTAGAGGCTGTTTAACGCAATGTGGCAACCGGTGTAATGCGTTATTTGTGATGCGATAATGTTTTTACTTAATGACGTTACATATTGGCAGATAACGTATAGACTTAATTTCACTACAGTGGCAACTCGTTAACGGCGTTATTTTTTACTTTAAAAATAAGACGCATTTAGCCAGTCAATAACGTTAACATTATCGCAGGCACAACCCTAGCTAATAAATACCATTAAATAACAAATAAACAGATAATAGGTTAAAAAGTCACACGAGTTTTTTAACAATTAAATTCGTTTATTTTTAAAATTTGACAATGCCTCATTTGTATGATAATTGAAAGACAGAAATGAACCATCTATTTTCGGCATTACCGCAGCGATATTTTACTTTCGTATTCAAATAATTCTGAACAATATAGATTATCTTCGTATTACATTTTCACGTTTGTAAAGTGTCAATTGACGCACGCTCCTGACAGTTGCGCACGTCAATAGCATAACGTTCATGAAAATTCGATCGTTACTTGAAAAATGACTATGTAATGTAATATTTTTTTATAGCTGGAGCACAGCAGACGGGTTTACGGTCCATCTGATGGAAAGTGGTTACCGTCGCTTGCGAACGTTTGCACACTAATGGACCTATAAATGCTTAAACACGGATTATTTAGAACGTTGCCCCATTCTAACCCACTTAAACGAAATTTTATACTATCCAGAATTGAAATAATACAAAATAAAGTACCTAATTAACTAATGATCACCCCTAAGAAAATACTATTTTCATTATCGTTTGTCAGACATTTTCTCATTATGTGGATAGTGACAGTCGAATAAATTGTCGAGATATTTTTGCGCGCGCCCGTAGATAGCCCCTACAGACGAGCGAATTCGACGGGGAATTTAGAAGATACGATTTTCATATTATCGGTATAGCCGGCTCTGGCCACGAGTTGGACGCACACTGAAGCCATAAGCATGCAAATCTCTTCTTGTTACTATCACAAAATACTCCGGAATTCTTTGTAATTAGGGTTTTTGTACTACGTACGTAACATCATAACTGGTTGGTAAATTTTCCAGAATAATATAGTGAGGCGGATGTCAAATTAATAAAGATAGTAATTTTTTTTGGGTGAAAGGAATTATTTCATAAAATGTATTTTACAATAATAATTATCACCTTCAATGTTTCATACTTACTTTAGCAATACAGGGCATTAAAGACGATGAAAATAATCGTATGTGTTTTGACGTTTGTACTGCAATCCCAAGAGTAATTCCGATAATCTGTGAACAATAGAGAAAAGATTGAACATTATCAGAGACAATTTATTTTTAAACTTTAAAAAGCCATTTTCTGGAAATTACTTAATGGATTCGTTCTAGCAAATTCTTTAATATTCTGAAATACATTATGTATTACTTTTTGCATAGGTTACTTTGTGTTTCATGAATATTATATATAATACTACTAATTATAGAGTAAAATATTCTTTATAGGACTACAACAACAGTAAGTACTGTAGTGCAATGAACAATATACAAAATAAATAAGTAAGTACAACTTTTACGACAAGTAAAATGAACGGTTGTATAACTAGGGACGATTCTACATTATTATGTCCATACACTACAAAATATCACAGCCAAGCCTGGAAAAAATCCCGTATTGAAATTATTATAATGTTTTCCAGATATCTTCCTCAGTTACTTAACACAAACTTGGTTAATTTTACAACAAAAAAAGTAGAATTATCCATTATACAATTAGGGATCAGTTTTTATGATTAAGGGTTACTTTTGTTCAGAAGGCATACATCAGCTACCAGCACGCTCCAGTATCTTCTAAATTAACCAACATTTAAATAACAAATATGTTCCTCCAACAATTCTTTCTAATATTAGCATAGTTCGTGTTCAATTCTTGGACCTGACAGAAAACTATACATGTTAAATTCTTAATTAATGGAAACTTTACATCGAATAAGTAGTCGTCACGTCGCGCGTTAAAAGGTCCAATAAATACTGCCATGCTGTCGTGAGAGATGATTTAATGTGTTTCAATTAATTGACTAATACGAACAAGATTACGCCGAAGATCAGATGAAATAGAGAAGAAAGACTGAAAGCGGAACTCGAGATCCGAAGCGGATGCTCGGAATGCAATCAAGATTAAACGGCAGGATGAGATTAAATTGAAGGAACACTATTTGAATATCAGTTTAGTAGCTAACTCATGCGAGTCTCATTTCAATTACGCGGGTCGACACTTGTACCGCTTAGGCAGTTTATCTAAGCTAATGAGTTCCAAGACCATTGCTACTGTCATCCTGTTCTGACGGTGTAGAATAACCCAGCGAATTAAGATGAAACCTATACACCATCGAGACGACTGATGTGCAAGTGAAACCCGCCATTCCTGCTGGATTTGGGTCTTAATAGTTTTGATAATCGGATTCCAAACTGATGGCACTTGCCAATCATCTTCTCTATTGAAACTTGTGTTTTTTGGTTTCAATAGCCTCACGCATCATTCTAGATGCTAAATAAAAACTTTAACCATACTCATTGATACTTGACATTTTTATCTTCCGTGATCACGGCTACTGAAAAGTGGCCGACACGTCGGAATAATAGAAATCAAATAAAATACCGCGCTTAAAACCGTTAAAAAGTTTTTTTGTTATATGTACTAGTCGCGAAATGATAAGAAAACACAATACTAATATTACCAATATTTTAAGTTATTGTGGTCATATTTAAGGACTGGTTTTATTATATTATTAATAACCAGCGTTTACCCCGCGGCTCCGCCGCGGGTCAACCTCTAGTGCGCATCTCTTGTTTAAAGAGCAGGCGGTACAGGTTACATTCTATTAAATTTTTATGTACTTGCCCCCGCAAGATTCACTTCATTTTATATCGCAAACTATACCATCCCCCGTCTATCTGTAAACTACATAAATGACAAAACTTGACAAAATACGCAACATGGACAATACAGAATAAGTGGACCCCGAGTGGACACCGAGTGGACCCCGAGTGAACCGAGTGGGCGAAATGGACAAAATCACAAAACCAATCCTAGTTTCCGGGATAACCTTTACATAAATCTATCCCATTATCCGGGATGAAAAGTATCCCTTGGCCACCCTCGGTATTAAAATTACATGTGTACCGAGTTTCAGCTAAATTGGTCCAATAGTCCTTCCATAAAAGGGTAACAAACAGAGAGACAAATATATTTTTATCCCGGAAACTATCCCATTTTTCGGGATAAAAAGTATCCTATGTTCATCGAATATATATTTATATATACTGAGTTTCAGCCAAATCGGACCAGTAGTTTTTCCGTGAAAACGGAACAGACAGACAGAGTTACTTTCGCATTTATAATATTAATAGGGATAATGTCAAACACAAAGACTATAAGAATATACCCAACAAGTGGTTATTTATATGGATTTTAACATATTATAATGTAACTTTATCCAGTCAATATAACACATACACAGACATTACAAAACATGTTAATTCTTCTTTGTTCTTTGAATTTTGCTTCCACTACATCACATGGTGTTAAATTGTAATTTCAAATATATTCAATGAGTTAGAAAAGCGGATGTAACTGGCCTCGACACAATATTTATTCCAATTGACGAAATGAGTTCACCACACTGTGTCTCATCCAGCCAGGATGGCTAACCTTCTCAAACCCTTATTAACTAATTATGATGAATCATCATACAGCACAAGCAAACAGCGAATTACAAAATGTCAAGCGTTTTAAATAGATTATTGCAGCTAAAATATTTTCGCTAGTAACCCTTATTTGTAATAGTTATACGATATTTATATGTCGTTAATAAAAGTTATAATAGGTTGGGGAAAAAGTCTTTTCGCATATAGTATGTATGAACTTGTAATAAGATCTCTTTGGCTATGACATTTGTATCTGGCTGGTTCTGGTATCATTAAAAAGTTTTAATTTTAAAGAAGATAATTCCAAATTCAAATTAGGAAAATGTGCGATTTTCATTTGTTTTTCTTATTGTTAAAATGAGTGAATCTAATGAAGATTTTGGATACATTTTAAAATTTTACTACAAAAAAGGTAAAAATTCAACACAAGCCGCGAAAAAGCTTTATGATGTTTATGAGCCTAATGCAGTATCTGTGAGAGTAGCGCAAATTTGGTTTAAGCGTTTTAAATTCGGAAATTTTGATATCAAAGATGCACGTCGCTCTGGTCGCACTGTTACGGACAAAATTGATGCCATTTTTGAAAAAGTGGAGCAAGATCGGCATATTAGTAGTTACGATGTAGCTGGAGAGCTGGGAATTGACCACAAAACGGTTTTGGGGCATTTGAAAAAAGCTGGGTACACATAAAAGCTCGTTATTTGGGTGCCTAATAAGCTCACTGAAAGAAACCTAATGAACCGTGTACTCATTTGTGATTCTTTATTACGACGTAATGAAACCGAACCGTTTTTGAAGAAGCTGATATCTGGTGATGAAAAGTGGATCACGTACGACCAGAACGTGTGAAAAAGATCGTGGTCAAAGGCCGGTCAGGCTTCACAGACTGTGGCGAAGCCCGGGTTAACTCGCAACAAGATGATGCTGTGTGTATGGTGGGATTGAAAGGGCATTATTCATTACGAGCTGTTACCGCCAGGCAGGACCATCGATTCTGTCGATTCTGAACTGTACTGCGAACAACTGATGAGATTAAAGCAAAAAGTTGAGAGAAAGCGGTCGGAATTAATCAACAGAAGGGGTGTGGTTTTTCACCATGATAACGCTAGACCTTACACATCTTCAGCCACTCAGCAAAAATTACTAGAGTTTCGCTGGGAGGTGTTAATGCATCCGCCGTATAGTCCTGACCTTGTACCTTCAGATTTTCACCTGTTTCGGTCTCTGGAGAATTCCTTAGGCAGTGTCAGGTTAACATCACGAGAGGACTGCCAAAACCACTTGTCGCAGATTTTTGATCAGAAGCCCCAAAATTTTTATAGCAATGGGATCACGTCCCTACCTAAAAGGTGGCAAAAAGTTATCCAACAAAATGGCACCTACATATTTTAGTCAAATGTAAATAAACTTTATAAAAAAACCTTTTGAATTTTTATATAAAATGCGAAGAAACTTTTTCCCCAACCTAATATTTACAACGAGCCTAAAAACCTAACTATTATGAATAAGGGGAGGGGGTGGGGGGTTGGTTGCTATATCTAAGATCTATAGTGCCAACAATAATAACACTGAACGGCAACCAAATCCTCCTTTAAATAAAAATCCGATAAATATATTATCTAGAATTATATAGAATTTGACATGCTGAATTTAGATCTGCTTTTTTAGTTTCTTGCTATCAATTTTTTTTTTAATTTTTACTCCTAACACAATATTTTTTATGTCAAACTTTTTTCTTATCAAGCTCCAAAATACCATCATGTCAGTAGATTTAATTTTCTATTCCGCAAATCTTTAAGCAACATCTCACGAAAGTGATGAAAGGATCTAGCAAGATATATTACATACAGAGAAACGTTGCAAGGGAAAATGGTCAGAATTATTACTTGCAGATTTTTGTTACTTGAATTGCCACGAAATTAGAATAGAATACATGAAAATGGAGAAAACTACAAACTGAATAAATAATTTAACATATACTTTGATGATTTTAAATGTTTTCGGAGGAATTAAAACAGCTATTGTCACAATAATTAAATGTACGTTTTGTATGTAAAGCAAAAAAAACTTTTAATTTAAAGCATCAATTACAAAAAAATGGGAGTGGTACAAAAGTTTTAATACTATATTTATATTCAGAGGTGTCGAAAGCATAAAAAATAAAAATAAAGTACCTACAGTACAGTAGAAGTGAAACTTAAGAGAATATACTCACAAATAATTCATTATTCTCTAACTTTTATTACTATAAATGTAATTCCTTTAGCCTACATCAGTCAACATATTATAATTAAAAATAAACTTCTTAAGTATCACTTTCAATTTTTCACCTTTTTTGGTCTAAAAAATATTAATTATTAGTTTTATTTTGATCCAAATTGGACCTATGTTTGTACATTGTGCAGCAGAATGTAAAACTCATATCTCATTCTCTCGCAGGCTTAGCCCTATAGATTTATGTGTTTATCTCTTTAGCGTTGCTTTTTCGTTTCATCGAGTTTCAAATCACAAAAATTCTAAAGAAGTTTTACCCCATAATCACAATAGTTAGGAGTGATTGTTTTGCCAACCAGTGTAATAGCTCAAGATTGGATGTCAAGTTAATCTTCGCGATAATGATCATAATTTTACTTTACTCACTCACATATACAGAGTGAATTTTTTAAGTGGGCCTTCAGGGCCATATCCTAAACTATGCTAAATACCGAAAAACATTCAAAGGGAGTCTCGAGGCCGATTTTAAAGAAATTTAAAGTAATATCATTAGAGTTTTGAAAAATCAATTACCCTTGCCAAAAATCGATCACGCTGATTTCGAAAAATATAACACTGGTATTATTATACCTATCCATAGTGTAGCATGTAAGGAACCATTTCTGTGAAGGAATCTCTAACGACAAATCAAGGGAATGGGTTGATTTTGATAATAATATTCTATTTTCCATACATTAATTAACATCAAATTGCGCCCATCATTTGCCCGCGCCTCATTTGAACGCAATAAATGTTTAGCCATTGACTGATTTGATTGATTAGGGTAAAATATCGTGCGTTTCGAATATTAATTTATAGATGCCTATTATAAATAGAATAATTTTCGTCATTTCCAAATTGAATAAAATGAGGCGAGGTTTAATTAATGTATGGAAAATAGAATATTATGTTGAAAAACAGCCCTTTCCCTTGGTTTGCCGTTAGACATTCCTTCACAGAAATTGATCCTTACAAGCTACTGTATAACTCTCTAAGCTGAATTGGTATAATAAAGCCTAAATAAAAAATTCGCCTAATATATATATATATATATATATATACATACACATAGACCATGCCACTCAAAAAGTATTGCGAATCTATTTTGAAAATATGATTATTAATAACTAAGAATAGGTACGTTACAATTTCAAAATTTCCCTTCATATTGTTTTATAGCTAATTTAAATTATCGTGTTAAAATTTGAAAAAGGGAACTGCGCCGGGAACATTTTCGCGCTATGATTTTTTACGATTTCAAGTGTTGCCTGAAAACGGACAAATCGTACGATAGACTTCAAATGGTAATCATGGATGAAGGCCCTTCTAAGGCAACCGTGTATCGTTGGTACAACGAATTCAAGCGCGGTTTACTAACTTTGGGGTATGAAGAAAAAAGTGGTCGCCCTTTGACGGCTGTTACGAAAGAAAACATGCTAGCAGTGAAAAATTTAATCCCAGACAATAGGTGAGTTACGTATCAAGAGATTCAGCACGTACTGCAGATTGGATCGGGAAGCCTTCACGAGATTCTACACGTGCATCTTCGCGTGAGGAGGATAGTTTCACGCTGGGTGCCCCGCACAACCCCACCGATGCTCAGAATCAGGCCCGGGTGGAATGGTGCCGTGATATGATAAACAGATATGAAGCAGGCTCGTCTCGGCGTGTTTACAATATCATTACAGGTGATGAGTCCTGGATTTATGAATACGATACAGAAGCGAAGCGCCAGTTGAAGGTCTGGGTGTTTCAAAACAAATCAAGGCCTACCAAAGTGAAGCTATCTATTTAGAAGCGAGGGGAAGATTTTGATCGCAACTTTTTTCAATTTAACTGGCTACTTGGTGTCAATTTCTTTCCAGAACCAAAGAAGCATCAACGCCGAATACTACCAAATGCTGTGCAAAAGTCTTCTCTGTTGTGAGCAACAAGCGACCAAACACGGCTTCGCGGGCTACTGCTCCACCACGACAACGCGGACTTCCTAGACAGCACGCCGGTCAAATTCCTGGGTCACCCGCCTTACAGCCTTGACCTAGCACAGTGTGACTTCTTCTTATTCCCGAAAATAAAAAATCCGCTCAAAGGGATACAATTTTCGTCGCCAGAATATGCACTGTCAGCGTTCGAGCAAGCTGTAAACGAGATGTCTGCAGCGGACTGGAAAGTGTTTCGAAAACTGGTTCAAACGCACGAAACTTTGTATATAGGCTGATGGAAAGTACTTTGAAAAGATTTAGTAAAAAAATATTTATCTCTAAAACATTTTTTTTTCGCAAAACTGAGTGCCCCGTGTATAAAAAACGGGCTAAACATTTGGCATTTGATCGCGGAACCTTAAGCCACGGCAAAATGTTCATGTTCAATGCGTTCCTGGATGGCTCACTTAGTGTAACGGAACATTTCATTTCCAATATATATTAACCACGAATTTAATTAAGCTTTCTAGTACCTATCACGAATGTAACGCGCAGAAAATAATTGATTGATGTCTATTTTTACTGGAAGAGTCCTATACGGATATAGGCCGTTTCACGCAGATATGGCGATGGGTTTAAGACGTTATTTAAGATGCGACATTGTTTATGACCTTCAATGTTGACAGATAACCTAACACATACACTAATGTGGCTATTCATTAGCTGCGTTATTTTTTAACGCTTTAAACAATACGCGTTCCAGCACATTATAAATCATTAACATTATCGCAGATAAAGCCGCATTGTCACATAAGCGAAAAGATCCGTTTTAAGGTTATATTAAAATGACAGATAAAAATAATTAAAACAAAGCAAAAAATTTAAGAGTAATGTAAGTATAAGAATACTTAATGGAAAGTAACTATAAATACAAAATATTTCTTTAAGAAATAAAATATGCACGTATAGTTTCTACGCGCTTGCCGGAAGCCTGATTAAAAAATCTGAATGTCAAATAAGTCGACCACATCCTAAAACAAGTACATTTTAGAAGCCAAATCCAACGAACGATCGGTTGCGCATGCAAACTTGTTTATTTTAATTCTATAATACAATCCCAAGTCACGTAAGTTAGCACTTCGAGTTGCCAGTAAGAACTAGCTATATTTTAAGACTAACTACTAGCTAATAAGGATTACATGACATAAGCTACTACTAAATCTGAACACGGTTCAATCAATGATATCTAAAATTTAGAATATACTTAATTTAAATATTGACGTAAAACTCTTAATAATTTGCTTCCAGGTTGGTTTTTTTAGGGCCGCTTGCATAACGATCGCCTTTAAATAAAAATTAGTTTATCATACTAAACTGCCTAAATACGTTTTACACAAAACACATTGACAGTTCTTTAAACATATTTAGGGGCAAATTTTGCATTGTGCAAGACGCTAATTATATTTAATAGTGTTAAATGCGTTTTGTGTTTCTTAAATAAATTTAAGCATACTTATGCCAGCAGCCCTTAGTATTTTTATTATTATAAGGATTTTTAGTAAATTTAGCAACGAGAACAAAAATACGAAAACTTCACGGTTTGCTTAGGCTACGTGGCAGACATTCTGCTCGACGATGCGACGCATAAGTGACGCATTAGTTTCGACTTTCTAACAACGCCAGTGAAATACTACGACAAACGTAATACAGGATGCAAATATATGGAATGTCGTCTAGGTCGGACCCTATTTTGACTCCTGCACGTAACTTTCATTTATTAAGAAATTTTGTCATATATTGCCAATCATTAAATGGTCTGGGAAATGAACATTTTTGCTAAACATTGCGAAGTGATTGGTCAAAGAATAAAAGAGTTATGAGGGTTTTGAAAAAATAAAAATTGTTGACAAGGTTGGCCCTTTCAGTCAGTATGACCACCGCTGGAAATCGACGAAATAATTACAGGAACGGCTCAAATGACTAAACATGAATGCATTTATATTTTTATGATAAATATTAATTAATATTGTAAAAAAATAATGTATAAAATATTAATCTGAATCGCGTCACGTTTCACCACATAAAAAGTAGTTTGAATATTGAATAATCCCCATGGGATTTTGTTAAATATTAATCATATGACAAGAGTTGAAAAAGGAATGTTAAGGTGGTTTGGCCATGTAGAGAGAATGAATGAAAGTAGAATCACAAAACAAGTATATGACAGCAATGTGACTGGTAGAGTCGATGCCGGTAGACTGAGACTTACTCACCCTGATTAAATTGAAGATATTTTGAAGGTCAGATAAAAAGTAGTTTAAATAAGCGTGTATGTATGAAAAGATTAATGAGAGTTGATGAAGCGAAAAGTTTTTGTCAGGATACTAGCAGGTGGAGATCCATCGTCTCTGCCTACCTCAATGGGAAACAGGCGGCAATTATGTATGTAATAAACTTATAGACCTACCTTGATCTATAGCATTTGTTCTCTCAAACTTCTGGGACAGTTTCCACAGATGCTAAAAATCTTTGGAGAATTAGTGGAGCACTATCACTGAACACAGATACATTACAAATTATGTAATGCTTCGAAAAGCACGTTTTTAACAAAAATAAAGGTTTCTCAGGTTCACACATAGGATAGGGCTAGTGATTATCTTGATATATAAAAATGAAATGTTTGTCTGTATGTCCTTTATAGAATCGTACTCTATACATTTGATCATGTGATGATCTTTGGCAAAGTTGTTGTGCATGAGCCAAAGGTTTCTGAGTTACTTCACAATTGGACCCGGTAGGTGGCGCTGCTGTCGGCATATCGATTGAAGCTTTTCCGGGCAGGACGACGTCTGCCAGGACAGCTAGTTTTATATAAAATATTGTAAAGGTCCAACCTAAACGATATTCCCTATATATTAGGTTGGGGAAAAAGTTTCTTCGCATTTTATATAAAAATTCAAAAGGTTTTTTTATAAAGTTTATTTACATTTGACTAAAGTATGTAGGTGCCATTTTGTTGGATAACTTTTGCCATCTTGTAGGTAGGTACGTGCTCCCATTACTATAAAAATTTTGGGGTTTCTGATCAAAAAAACTGCGACAGGTGGTTTTGGCAGTCCTCTCATGATATTAACCTGACACTATATAAGGAATTCTGCAGAGACCGAAACAGGTGAAAATCTGCAGGTGCAAGGTCAGGACTATACGGCGGATGCATTAACAACACCTCCCAGCCAAACTCTCGCAATTTTTGCTGAGTGGCTAAAGATGTGTGAGGTCTAGCGTTATCTGGTGAAAAACCATACCCCTTCTGTTGATTAATTCCGGCCGCTTTCTCTCACTTTTTGCTTTAATCTCATCAGTTGTTCGCAGTACAGTTCAGAATCGATGGTCCTGCCTGGCGGTAACAGCTCATAATGAATAATGCCCTTCCAATCCCACCATACACACAGCATCACCTTGTTGCGAGTTAACCCGGGTTTCGCCACAGTCTGTGAAGCCTGACCGGCCTTTGACCACGATATTTTTCGCACCTTCTTGTCGTACGTGATCCACTTTTCATCACCAGCTATCAGCTTCTTCAAAAATGGTTCGGTTTCATTACGTCGTAATAAAGAACCACAAATGAGTACACGGTTCATTAGGTTTCTTTCAGTGAGCTCATGAGGCACCCAAATATAGAGCTTTTTTGTGTACCCAGCTTTTTTCAAATGCGCCAAAACCGTTTTTTGGTCAATTCCCAGTTCTCCAGCTACATCGTAACTACTAATATGCCGACCTTGCTCCACTTTTTCAAAAATGGCATCAAATTTGTCCGTAACAGGGCGACCAGAGCGACGTGCATCTTTGATATCAAAATTTCCGGATTGAAAACGCTTAAACCAAATTTGCGCTACCCTCACAGATACTTCATTAGGTCCATAAACATCACAAATTTATTTCGCGGCTTGTGTTGCATTTTTACCTTTTTTGTAGTAAAATTTTAAAATGTATCAAATTTTTTTATTAGATTCTCTCATTTTAACAATAAGAAAATCAAATGAAAATCACACATTTCCCTAATTTGAATTTGGAATTGTCTTCTATAAAATTAAAACTTTTTAATGATACCAAAACAAGCCAGATACAAATGGTATAACCAAAGAGATCTTATTACAAGTTCATACATACTATATGCGAAAAGACTTTTTCCCCAACCTATTATATACAGAATGATTTTTCAAGTGGACCTTCAGGGCCAAATACTTAAGTATAATAAAAATATAAAATAGCAAAAAATAAATAAAATAGCGAAAAACACTCAGAGGAGACAAAAGGCCGACTTTGATGAAAGTTAAAGTGGTTTCATTACATTCTTGAGAAATTATATTGCCAGAAATCGAATGGGTACATCTTGAAGAAAAAAAACAAACTGTATTATTATACCAAACCATTTTTTTTAACCAAGCGATATTTGATTGAGGATCACAGACCGCGCAAGCGCAAAAGCGCAAGGGGAAAAAGTCGCGGCCCGTGTGTAGGATTCGCCAGGTCGGGGTGACACTAGCACCTCTAGATAGAACTAAATATGTGTTATTGCCACTCCACTATTAGGGATACCCACTAGAACACGTGGGTGTTCCGTACTTCGCCTTATGCCGGGGCTACGGGTACATGGCTTAGCCCCTCCGCTAGCCTTGGCAGGCGGTCGCCACTCGGCCTCATCCACTACCGGGAGACTACTTTTTATCCACCGCCATCTTCAAACTCTTTAGGCGTAGGGCGGTTTGTAAGTAGCCCCACGGGAAGAAAGGAGAAGCGCGCGCAAAACGTCGCGCCCGCACCTGTAGCGGAGGTCAGACGGTAGCGGTAGAGGAGGTTAGACTTTCCAGTTTTATGCTTTTATGACCGCGTATTTTCTTTATTTATAAGAACATCAGCATAATATGGAATAATTATGTAATAAATAATTACAGATTTTTGATGCTGAAATATAGCAGTCAGGCAACCGGCCCGCCGGGTAAAAAGCGTTTACCGTCGCTTATGGATATCTACAACACCAACGATG
Organism: Dendrolimus houi; assembly: GCA_039645545.1. Lineage (NCBI taxonomy): Eukaryota > Metazoa > Arthropoda > Insecta > Lepidoptera > Lasiocampidae > Dendrolimus > Dendrolimus houi. Next base: position 10,782,541 of record CM077123.1, on the reverse strand, counting down.
CTACCAATGTGCTGCCGACCTCGAACGGGATACTAGAACCTAGCCACTAATGACGGAACATAACTCAAAGTTGTTATGGCAGCATACTCTAGATCAGGTGTGGTAGCTATCCAGACGGGCACACGCCCTATCGACTTGTCAGATACATAGTAATATGTAAGTAAAGCAGACAATTTTAACGGCGTCAAACGTAATTTTAACTACATCTGTGCTAGACTGTTGTTCATACAAAATCAGTTACTGCGCAGACTTTTGTAAAATATATAGAGAAGTTAATAACTTTGATGCAGATTATACAACATAGTTGCGAAGTATAAATTTAATTACCTGGTAGATGCAGCTTCGAAAACTGGTTCCTTACAAAATCATGCCAAAGAGCAAAACCGTTAGACACCACAAAATCCTCGAAATTTATTTTGTGCTTGTGTTTAGGAATTAATTGTTAGCACTATGCTAACAATTAATTCCTTAAAAATTAATTAGACACATCTTCAATTCTCTATACAGATAAAGTACCTATATAAAATAGAATAATTACTAACTACATTTTAACATACTAACTTATAAACTCATTTATTCCGTTTTATTGTGAAACGGGAGCTGAGTAAATAGCGACGCATAAAAATTAAGTGAATTTGCACATCTTTTTTCCAATAACCAACAGATACGATTAAACGCAGTGGAAGCTTTCATCGCATACCAGAACGTTGCATGTTTCTTCAAACTGCTGTCGGCAATGTCCGCGTCGCACTCCATTTCGCACAACTGCACCGTTGCCGTACACCACGGCATTGTATCGTTTAATATCAATGATAATCTTTACTCACGAAAAAATTAATAAAAAGTTCTCGTTACTGTATTTTAGTGAAATCTAACTACCATATCTTCCATTTGAAGGAATACGGTAAAGTACTTAATAAGGCAACCGTTCCGTTCGCGTTCGAAGTCCACCTCAGACTTCTATAGGCAGGAGAGAAAACACCGCCTCCTTTTTTCCCGGAGTATGCGCGCGCAATTTTAACCGATCCCCGCAACTTGTTGAAGCTCCACACAGACACAACTACCTACTCGTATTTATAATATCCAATGAGATCTAGGTTACAATATTCTTTAAGTCATCAAAATCACAATGAGTCTTTTTAGTTTCTAATATACAGTCCACAGGTGTATATTGAATAAAATGAGCGGTTATAGCTCTAAATTATAGATTATTCTATAATTTAGAGCTATAATGAAATTTTATTTAGTCAAACATGTTCATATATCAGTTATTAAGTTAATGAATTTTGATCTTATGTTCGCGTGAAAGCGAACCATTACGTTGACCTAAGGAGACATTTTTTGGGCCATGTGAAAGTTTAACGTTTACGAATCATATTTTCATTTTAATTCCCTGATTATTACTTGGAACGGAATAAATACTGGTTTGAATTAAAATCTACTTGAGAGTTATATCAAAATATATTATTGTTTAACGATGCAAATTATTTAAGTACTGCAAATTTATATTATGTATTGTATTGACCATATAACTTCTGAACAATTAAAATCTATTGTTTCTAACTTTGATTGCGACAACGCATGGTCCCCCCCTTGACTTAGAAAAAATCATAGTTGTCTAGAATAAACAGTATTGCAACTTTTAGACTCAAAAATCTGCTAAAGCCACATCGAAACCAGTACAGTAGTTTCCGAAACATAAACCTCATGGAAATTTGAAGTCCTATATTCCCGTGTAAATGATAAAACCAACTATCCGTGTACATGGTAAGGTTGAACCGCGATCCCATTACATTTTTAGTTTATTAATAATTTAATAGCCCAATTCCAAATTAAAATAGTTTTAATAATTTTTGTATTATCCCTATCCGTTTAAACCGCGCCCACGTAAGATCCCAAAACTTTTCCAGGATATTAAGTACTGAAACATGTAACTGGCAGACTATTCCTACCATCTATCAGTAAGTACAGTAATTGAATCGATTCAACAATTTTAACATGCATCCTCTTTTTATATTTAAACAAACAGACAAGAATGCTAAGGAAATTTATTTACAGTTTGCATGCAATGTTTTAATGTCTATTAACAGTCGTACACTTGCTGCAATTTTATATCATAGAACAGTAAAGTGTGTCAATAAGATTGTTTCATAAAATATGTAAAATTACATGTACGTATGTATGTGTACATACTATAATTGTTAAACATTTTTTGTACATTGCACCAGTGACTTACTACTTACTGTACATTAAAATGATGGATACAGAGTTCGGTGTTGATTTTCCATTCATCTGAACCAGTTTCTTGAAAACACTATGATTAGATTATGTATCGTGACGGCAGGCCTCATCCTGCCTAGTCAGTTATCAGTCTGCGTCCACGAACTTTAACAATCCACGTCCTTATTTAATAACTGACCTAACTCTAGGCACACCTTCATTGTAGAAGAGGGTCGAATTGCACCTGGCAACAAGTAATTTCTGTTTTTTTGTATGAGCTTATCTGTCGGTGGCGGTTTATTTTAAAACGTGTGCGCGCAGATGGCGTGCGCGCAGGGGTCGCTAGCATAGATTCCGTTAGTACAATTCTACACCCTGTGTCGATGAGCACAGGGTTCTGAAGGGAACACCACAAGCACCAAGCCTTAGTTGTAAACAAACCGGGCGAGGGCAATGCCTGCTCGCCACTCCCCGCTCACTGCCGCGCCGCCGGCGACGCCATTCAACCGGGAAGTTCACCATTTATTTTTAGCGTGTTCCACAAAACCATAAGTGTACAATATAATTTAATATTTTGGAGCTATAACATGAAACAATCATGCTATAACATAGAACTAGTATATACAACACTAATGTCGCAGTTGAAATAACGCAGTACTATAAAACTATGGGAAAAGCTCTTAGAGATGCGAAAAAGAATTACATTTAACGTGCCCAATTTTTGTTATCAGAGCGTCACAAACAGCAGCAGTGATCTCCTCTCATAGCTAGTTGAAGCAAAAGATAAGATAACAAATAGATTTGACGAAGCGTGGGCGAGTCGAAAAAACAAGAGACGGCGTAAATACCTACCTACAGACGGTTGAGAAAAATCTAAAATTGCTCGCTATCGTGAAGCGAAAACAATTCGGCTCGCTTAATCCACACCACAGGAAATAAAACGATCAGTCGACTATTTATAAAGCTGGTCTGGCAAAAATAAGATTTTGTATAATATATTGTTCCCTCCTTACCAAAAGGAGAAGGGTGATGTCTTGAAGCCAGGTGAAAAAACGGGGTCAATAGCCGTCACATTGTGACAAGTACTGAAAGGCGTCCATGCCCAACTTGAATTGCGGAAGCATGCAGTGTGTGGTGTGTGTCGTTCATACTTCCGCGGTGCCCTTCGGCATTGACATTGGGTGGGGCACGACACACTAGAGCTGAGTCCGGGCCAAGAGCGTGCTACCACACCGTCGTCTTCGACAGCGCCAGCAGCCCCGGCAGTGGCTGCCGCGGCTGCGGTGGCGTTCGGGCGAGAGTCAATGACCCGAGGGCGAGGAAGACGCGGGAGGGTGCGCGCGCACGCAGCCGCGCCCCGCCTTTATTTATTACGCTACGCGCGGTGCTCTCGGCGCCGGCAGCGCGCGGCGGGGCGGAGGCCGCATTCCGGGCAGCCGGCGCCGTGGTTCACCGTGCGCTGCGAAAATAACACGCGCAGTACCGACAAGCCGACGTCAGTGATCCAGTCACACTTTAAAATAAACTAACTGAAACTTACTCAGAATCGGGACAGAGACGTGGGCACTTGCGCCAACCTTGTGCGCTACTCAGTCTGCTCACAGGGACCACCAAAGTTCACTTCATGTTTCAATTGTTATGTTCTAAGTAGGTCCATGATTTATGTATGCTAATTCGTCAAAAGCCAGTACGTTAGTCAACACAAAAGTTCACATGGCGCGCGCGAAATGTGGTTCCAATGCGGTGGATCACACGTCAGCTTACATAGCGGCATGACGCATTAGTGAGCGCGCGGCCCGACTTGCTGAGTGCGCGAGCAGACGGGGAACTGAAAAGGGCGCGGGGGGCCGAAGGAGCGCCCCCCGCAGCGGCTCCGTGCTGCCCTCTGCGTCGGGCTCATCGACCGCGATCGCCCTCACCGCGGCACGCTGTTGCTGCCACCATGCCGATACTCCCATAGGCCATGCCACTCTCACTGTACCGCGACACTTCGCGTACTTGTCTTGCCTGCCCGCCCGCGCATTCGCTTGAACACCGGTGCTCACAAATGATGCGGGCGTCCACAACAATCCTTACCAGCTTTTAGAATATCGACATAACATAGGTTTTTATATAATTATTAAATCTGTATTTATCATCACACAAGGCTCACCGCGAAATATGTGGGCTAAAAAACACAATGAACAAAATATATAACCTATGTATGAATAATTTATATTTTGACGAATAGGATTAATTTAAAAACAAAATTTATAATTACTTCTAATCCTTTATCAGTTGTTACTTCATAGTAGAATTGTACAAAACAATCATCAAGTATAAGTATAAGTTCAAGTCAACAATTTCGTTATTCGCAAAATATTAATTGAACTAGTTTTTATGCCATCCGATACGGACGTCGAAGTATGTTCGTCGTATAATTGAACACAAGATAGTGGCCTCCTAACGCATAATCATTCAGAGCCAATTACAGTGGCATTAGAATCTGTATGAAATGAAAAGTGCAAAGGCCAGGAGGTGACTGACTATACTTCTTTGTAACATAACATCCGTAAAGTCACCTAACATAATTATAATATACGCTAACGTCATCTATCAACTCCAGTAAAATTATAAAATAATTAGCGTACCCCGCAAACGTTCTTCTGCTCTGAAATAATGAAAATCTAGAACCCGATTCCAGCGTCATCTACCGGATCCAATTGTGAATCTAAGCAATTCCGGGGCACATACGAACATACTCGTACACAAAAAAAATCAAAATGGTCCAATCTTTTAGGACTTCAGTGACATGCACATGGACAGAAGAAATATATACAGAAGATTACAATATGTATTATATCTACCCTAATTCAATTTGTTTATGGTTGGTATTTTGAATAACAATTAGATTTTACAATTCTGTGTAAGTTGGGCAACCTTTACTAGGTTTAAAATGACCGACTGGAAGCGGTATAAAACATTACAAAATCTGACAATAGAAACATAATAACCTAGAATAATAAATAATTTGTTATTTTAATGTCTCTTGAGAGTAGTTGAGATAGCAGCGCAAACGTCGCCTACGCATGGCAAACAAAAATAGCTGCGCGCACCGACACTGACTCAGCATAGACAATGGGCCGGTGTCCCCGCTTGGGACGCTTTCGCCAATATAAACAATCACTGTAACGCACCCTTCTTTAATATTGAGTTTCTATTTATGTATCTTACTATCCAAATCCTTTTTTTAACCGTGCACGAATGGAGAAAGAATACAATTTCCCGCGGCCGGCGGCCTGTCGTAAGAGGAAACAACCCATACACAGGTGGCAAGGTATTTGCACATCTGGATGGTTACTGTAAGGTTGTATTTTAGATATAGAGGTGGCAACACCGGCAGTGGCATGTCACTCAAAAAACATGGAGATTAATACATACAACATAATTAGTGAAATGTGGTTTTATTTAAAACATAAAGTAACATTACATGGTGTCAGGTGTGTTTAGTAATAATATAGAGTACATAAAAAAAGGAGAAGTGATAATGAGTGGATTTAGGGTACCGAATGCTATAAATTTAGCAATGCCCAACAAATACAATGAGTGGTTACGGTTTAAACAACAATTTGATATTTATATTGAAGCATCAAATAACAATGAAAATATAAATGAAAAAAGGAAAATAGCTTTATTTTTGAATTTGATTGGTGATTACTGCTTAGAAATTTACAACAATTTTGAATCATCGAGAAAAGAAGATTTGACGAAGATCATTTTGAGTTTCGAAGAGCATTTTAAGCCTACGTGCAATATAATATTTGAACGTTATAAATTTAACAAAATAATACAAAAATCAGGGCAAGCATTTGACGACTTTGTAACAGAATTGAAGACCGCAAGTAAATCGTGCAATTATAAAGATCGAGACGAAATGGTCAGAGATAGAATTGTACTGGGGGTAAGTTGTATGAATTTACGCGAACGTTTTTTAAGAGAATCAACATTAAACTTACAAAACGCGATTTATATGGGAAAAGCGGCTGAGTCCACAGTGGCTCAGTTGCAAGAAATAAATACAACATCCTGTGAATTTGTGGATATGGTAAATAAGAAACAAATGTTTGATGGTCAAAGAAAAGAAAAAATAATTAAAAAGTGCGGGAGATGTGGGTCTTCACATCAAATTAATGCATGTTTTGCATATAAAAAGAAATGTGACAGTTGTGGTCGCAAGGGCCATTTTTAAAAAATGTGTCGAACAAGAGCAAATTCAAATTTTAGAAATTGCGATGAAATTGTAGAAGAACATGAAAGTGAGGAGGATGATGCTTCAAAGATATTTTCCATTAGTCAAAATAATAGTAAAGCTTGGTATAAAACATTGATATTGAATAATAAGGAAAAAGTTTTGTTTAAAATTGATACAGGCGCCGAGTCCAACATATTACCATATGAGATTTATGAAAAGATCAAGCGAGAAGATTTAATTTTAGAAAATACTAATACAGTTCTTGTTGTTTTTGGTGGGACTGAAATAAAGCCACTTGGCAAAGTTAAATTTATGTGTGAATACAATAACTGTCAATATTATATTTACTTTTATATTGTTGATATGAAATCAATTCCAATATTGGGATTGCAAAGTTGCATACAATTAGAAATTATTAAGAACATAAATGTCATAACAACAAAAGAAAATTTATTAGAAAAGTTCGCTGAGGTTTTTCAAGGATTAGGAAGATATCCAAAAAAGTATAAAATACAGTTGAAAGAAGATAATATTCCATACATTCATCGGCCAAGAAATGTACCTATAGCCATTCAAGACAAATTAAATGAATTGGAAAAAATGAAAATAATTGCTAAAGTTGAAGGACCAACAGATTGGGTCAATTCCATAGTTATAACATCCAAAAAGAATGGAGACTTAAGATTATGTATAGATCCAACAAAATTAAATGAAGCTATTCGAAGGGAATATTTTCCTATTCCAACGGCTGAGACAATAGCAGCAAAACTAAATGGGAAAAAGTACTTCACAGTGATGGATATGAAAGATGGTTATCTACAAGTAGAATTAGATGAAGAAAGTACAGAATTGACAACATTTAATACACCGTTTGGAAGGTACAAATTTTTAAGATTAGCTCAAGGGTTGACGTCTGCCCCAGAAGTTTATCAGAAAATGAATTATAAATTATTTGGAGACTTACCTGGCGTAGGTATTTATTGTGATGATTTAATAATTTCAGGGTCTACACTTGAAGAACATGATAGAAATTTGTTGAGTGTCCTTAAAGTAGCACAAAAGTATAACATCAAATTCAATAAAGATAAATTATAGTTCAGGCAAACTTCTGTAAAATATATGGGACAAGTTTTTTCTTGTGAGGGAATCACACCAGATCAGGCATTTATACAAGCTATAAATAATTTTAAGACTCCAGAAAATAAAACAGAGTTATTAAGATTTTTAGGAATGACTAAGTTTTTAGCTAAGTTTATACCAAACATGTCTAAAATTACAGCGCCTTTAAGAAATTTAACATGTAAATATATTCCATGGACATGGGCTAAAGTACACAATGATTCATTAAACCATCTAAAAAATATAATAACTAAAGCTCCAGTTTTACAATATTTTGATTGTAACAAAGAAATAGTAGTTCAGTGTGATGCTAGTAAAGATGGTTTAGGGGCATGTTTGTTGCAAAATAATCATCCTATTGGATTTGTATCACGAAGTTTAAGCAAATCGGAAAAAATGTATTCGCAATTAGAAAAAGAGCTTTTAGCAATTGCATTTGGAGTTGAAAAATTTCATTATTTTATTTATGGAAGAAAAATAAAAATTCAAAGTGACCACAGACCATTGGAGTCTATATTTAAAAAAAGTTTAAGTGATGTGTCTCCTAGACTACAAAGATTATTATTGAAAATAGTAGGTTAAGATTTACAGGTAGGGTATGTTCCAGGTAGTCAGTTATATATTGCAGATTTTTTATCACGGGCCTTTTTGACAAATCATGATTATAATACAGGAAATACTGATGTGAAAATTATACATAACATAAAACAAAAGGTGTTATTAACTGAAGAAAAAAAATATGAATATATGAAAGCCATAGAAAATGATAGAATATTATCACAGGTAAAGAGTTTTGTTGAAAATGATTGGCCAGATTATAATAAGTTAGAAGGTGATTTAAAACACTATCATAAATTAAAAGATCACATTAAATTAGATTCAGATATGTTACTCTTTAATGGGAAAATTATTGTACCTATATCTTTACAAAAAAGTATGTTAGATATGATACATGAAGGACATTTAGGCATAAATAATTGTAAACATAGAGCTAGAGATTGTTTGTATTGGAAAGGGATGTCACGAGACATTGAACAATTTATACAAAAATGTAGTATATGTTTAAAATTCAGTTATATTAATAGTAAAAAACCATTATTACAACACCCAATTCCTCAACGGGCATGGGAAAGAGTGGCTTGTGACATCTTTACCTTTAACAATAAGGATTATCTGGCATTAATTGATGCATACAGCAATTGGATAGAATTAGCATTTTTGCACACTAAGGAAGCCACAACAATTATTAGTATCTTAAAATCAATATTTAGTAGGTTTGGAATCCCAGATAAGTTACAAGCTGATAATATGCCATTTAATAGCAGCATGTTTTTACAATTTGCTAAAGATTGGGGTTTTGAATGTATTTTTTCAAGTCCAAGATACCCACAATCAAATGGGTTAGCAGAGAAAGGAGTAGCAATTTGTAAAAATATGTTAAGAAAATGTGTTGAAAGTAAAACTGATATAAGTTTGGCATTAATGAATTACAGAAACACAGTGTTACATAATATGGAATATTCTCCTGCTCAACTTTTATTAAATAAAAGCATTAAAACTAGAATACCTTGTATTAGGTATCAATTAAAACCTAAATTGAATAAAAATATTAGTAACAATCAGTTGTGCAGGAAGACTGTACAGAAATATTATTTTGATAGAAATGCAAAACCTTTGGTACAATTAGCAGCTAACGATAAAGTTATGTTATATGATTGTGAAAAGAAAGTGTGGAAGCCAGGACAAATAGTTAAACTTCTAAAAGAACCTCGCAGTTATCTAGTGAGAACACAAGATGGTTAATGTGTTAGAAGAAATAGAAAGTTTATTAAATTATGGGTAGGGAAAAATGGAAATGAGAAAAATAAAGCATCTTGTTTATGTAAGTGTGACATAAATTGTAAGTCAATTCTTAATGATTATAAAATACCTATGATTAACTCTAATCCAGAAACTATTGCAAATGATCTTAATATTAATAATTATAACAATAATGGTAATAACAAATATATATTGAGAGACCGTTCAAATATAAAAGTACCCAAAAGATTTCAAACATAAGTTGATTTGTAGTATTATGTAAGTATGTATTTGAATCCTAAGAGGGAAGGTGTAAGGTTGTATTTTAGATATAGAGGTGGCAACACCGGCAGTGGCATGTCACTCAAAAAACATGGAGATTAATACATACAACATAATTAGTGAAATGTGGTTTTATTTAAAACATAAAGTAACATTACAGTTACCACACCTGGTCTAGGGTATGCGGCCATAACAACCTTGAGTTCTGCTGTTCCGGCATTATTTCCAGTCGTCCTCTAGAGAGCGGCAGCACATTGGTAGCACGTTTGGTGTTACAAATGTCCATAGGCGATGGTAAACGCTTTCCATCGGCTGAGGCGTCTGCCAGTCTTCTGAACTCATGCAACAAAAAAAAACCATTTACTGGCCTTACTAGTGATGACATAAATACCTAATACAAGTATCTACGAATGGTAATAGAAAAGAATAGATATTGAAATAAGAAACCCGGCAGAAAAAATAACACGAGGTTTTTAAAACAGGAACATTTCAAATCAAGTATAATTAGATTTTGAAAATCTTTAAGTTCCTTCGAAATCTTTTTTGGAGATTGCAATTTACAATGTAATATTAACTAAATACTTCGGCGAGGTAACATAGTCTGCCTTCTGGGTATTTTACCCATGAACTTCGATCACTCAGTATTCTACTTATAGTCAGTGGGGCCATAAGTAGTATACAATATAACTAATAAGCATTAGTTAATTAGACTGAGTTTTCTTTGTATTTGTAGTTTATAGTTTATGTATATTGTAAATTAAATTGGAGATATAATATTTTTAAAAAAATGTGTGTGTGCAGTTCACACGCAATAGAACTTCAGTCAATAAGAATTTTGCATTTCTATTCTATTATAGACTTAATACTTCAAGTTCAATAGTATGTAAATAGCTTATAATCATTTAGTATGTAATAAAGATGAAGCGATTACTATTAATCGTAATCAACGATTATACTGCAAAAATATTATTAAATGTATTTCTTAAAATGCAGTTAACGACAAAGTAAATAAAATCAGGTATTTTAGTTTTATAAAAATGCCGCACAAATACCCCATTTTTATAAAACAGCCACATTTCCGGAAACATTTTATTATACATGGATGAAATTTGACAGGAAGGTGTTGTCCGTATAGCGCTACAAAGCTATGTAATGAAACAGCGAAAAAAAGCAAAGGTTTGCGGTGGACGCCATAATACATGTTATTAAGCGTTAAAAAAACAGTTGTCAATGAACATAATCGTAAGTCAGACTTTGACAAATCATAGCAGCGATATTTCTTAATTATTTTTTAATGAAATCAATAGGTCAATCCTAGCTGATTGCGGATACTTCGTATGTAAACGCTTGACAAATAAAACCGGAGATACAGGGAGGAGCCAACAGCGTCCGTCACAAAGGTTTTCTTCCACGACGTGAGATCTGCCTACAGAACAGTTCGACGTCTCAAAACGCCACCGATCATTATCTAAATTTTCACAGGGCACGGAGGATTTTCTGGATACTTGGCTCGTTTCAAGTTGAAGGAGGAACCCTCGTGGCCCTGTGAACCTGGAACACCAGAAAGCCCTCCTAAACGCCCTCTTCGAATGCCCCTTTCATACGAGAGAGCGGTACAACCTGGCCAGCACCCTGGTCGTGGACGTCACGCAAGGAAATATTGCAGAATTAATGAGCAAAAATAAAATCGAGGATTTTATGCGGTACGCGATAAAAACTGTAGAAATGGTGATAAAAAGAAATAAAAGCTAGTAAAATGTTGGTAATATATAATAAGTATATATATAAATATTTTTTAACATTAGGATAGGAAATAAAAACTGTATAATAGGCCTTAGATTTTTAACAAATAGATATAAATATAATTGATTATAAGAATGTAATTAATGTATTAGATATAATACGAGAAAAGTGATAAAAAGAAAAAAGAAAGAAAAAGAAAAACACACTAAAATAAAGAACTGACGCCCACATTTATCTACCCCTCAAAACAGCATATAATAAAAGAAAATAAAAGATCAAAAAAGAGCTCTGCCCTGACATATTGCGTAATAAAGCGATTTAAAAAAATCTAACTGATTTAGCTGCTACACTCGTGGAAATTGTATTACCTCTTTCTCTACATTTTAAACTATGACGTGGTAAGAGTAACTATGACATAATAAGACTAATAAACGGTCGGTAAGATATAGGGACCGGCCAGTAGTGACAAGCCGTTGTCGGTTTTTTTTTAGTTAAAGTTTATAAAAGTTGTGACAATCGTAATAGATGATTATTGAGTCTAATACTCATAATTATGATCGTAATCGCTAAGTAATAACCGTTTCATCACTATTCCTACGGCAGGCTATGATGACTGGTTTGACGTTTGCTCGCTCATGAAGTTTCCTATAAATTATAATAATAACTACGTTTGAAGGAGCAAATTGCTTTTCTTTATGGTCAATAGTGAAGTGCAATAAATAATTCATAAAATGTATCGAATGTATAATTTTAAAATGTGACTAAAAGAGACTGGGAAAAGGTTGCAAATAGAACTGTTAAATTAATAAGGGAAGATTATGAAAGAGTTATGAAAATAGGTAATACATTATAAAATGAATTTATAAATAGTTAATGTAGGTGACGGTAACAGTGACGACGGTGAAAATAGCAGCATGGACGAGTCTGATCATATATGACACGTTTTCTGTCTCTTTCTGTACGTGTTTGTTTGTTGTGTTTAAATAAGGTATATAAAAGTATATTAATTTTCATTCCAATATTCAGTCCATTTAAAGATATTAAGTAAACATTTATATCTTAGTTTTATCAAAGCTTTTTATATTAGTTACTACTTACAATATTACTTATAACTCCAAAAGCTTGTAGATGTGATGCGCACTTCGATATATATTTCACGACATTGTTGTAATGTGTCAAACAGGCCGTCGGTATAGTATGCAAATTACGTTACAAAATATTAAAATTATTTTTCGAACAATTCCCATTCATCAAGTAGTTTTTAAGAAAAATGTCTGCGACATACGTAGACAGGAGCGCGAATATTACGATTTTATAACAGTATTATTTTTACAGAAAGTCAAAAACTACCTAAATATAGTTTAAAAGATATTTTTAATATCAGCTATAGTTATGAAGACGCTGTGTCCAGCCGCCATTTCAGCTCGTCAAAGTGCGGTTACTTAAATATTTTTCGAGTAGAGTGCTCGGCAAACATGCCTAGTGGCACATACTAATGTGATGCTAATCATTACATTACGCCGGACACATATTAATTTCAGTACGGCACTTTAGCACGGGCACTGCGCCACAAAATATGCTAACTACCGATAACGGTCTAGGTCTTGACTAAAGGAAGCCAACGCAATGAACGTACTTTTGTCCCTTGTCGAAGTATTGCGATGAACTATCAGCTCAATTTAATATCAAAGTAGTGTTTGCTCGCTAGGTAGGTACTATATATAACCGTCAACCTCAGTAACAAAATTAGTACTTGCTTTACCTATTATGACACAGCTTATTTATTGTAAAACGATAAACGTCTGAAATAAAAATGGGTTTACTTACACGAGTTTCGAACAACAAGCGGACGAACTGGCTCTACCACCTGAAATATTGTAGTATTTTCCACATCACAAATTTTTATGTTTTGAAAGATAATATCTCCTCACAAATAAAATTAAATAAAAGGTTATTAAGAGACATCGACATGGCTTTTCACGATCTGACCAACTATTCCTCACGGGACTACGTACATTAAAAGAAATTTCAATCCTTCTTGTACGGCTGCTGCGCCTAATTTTTTTTCGACTTCACAGTATTAATTATGTAGCCCCATATAAAATATGCCTTTCTGTCAAACTTCACCCATATAGAAGTAGCAGTTTCTGAGAAAAATACGTCAACGCTGTGAGATACTTCGATAGACTATCTGGTATGATGATTAGTAGTCTTTCATTACTGCCACAATTGCTACGAAACTATAGAAAAGTATAAATCTATCACAAAATGCAAGATTTCTTTCTACAAGTACTTGAAGTGATATTGCTATGCAGCAAGTAATTTTAGCAGTGCACCGAGAACATTTTTGCAACGGCCATCGGTCAGGACTCGTTTAACGGCATTCTCGAACGTTGGCAACAAAACTATTAACTGCCCTTTACTATACTTACAGAATATTTATAAACATTCTACAAATAAACTGCGAAAATGCCCTTTATTTGTTGTGAAACAACTTAAACTGCCGCAATCAGAGTTTAAATAACGATAAACGTAAATAGCAATTCTTCTTCTGCAAACGGGCGGTTTCCGCAACCCGACGACATAGCGCTTATTTTGCGTGTGAGGGTGGATGAGGGGTTACTCCATCCAGCCCAGCTCCTGCAGGAAGTCCACCAGTGTCTTGACGTCGCTGAAGACTTCTCGTAGAGTACCTGGGGCATCCACATACATCGCCCTGTATTGGGCCACCTCTCCGCATTCAAGCAGGAAATGGGTAGCATCTTCTTCTGCCTCCAGGCATTCTTTGCACAGGGGGCTGTCGGTGACACCTATACTGAAAAGATGTCTGTTAAAATTGCCATGTCCGGTGGCTGCACTAATAACTAGTCTCAGCCGGGATCGACTGAGCTTTAAGATATTCCTGGAAAAATGCAGGTTTGGTTGAGGTATTGCCAGTTTGGTTTGTCTGCAATCCTCCAGGTTGTCCAAAAATTGCTAATGTAGTGACCTTGTCCTTTGATTTATGTAGTTCCTAAACCAACTGTGTGGCAAAGGCAGGAAAGGTTCCGGTTCAACTCGTTGGGTTTCAGATCCTCTCCTCGCCAGTTGATTTGCCGCATAATTTCCCCGGGCACCATTATGTCCCTTGATCCATTGAAAGGTCAAGCTGTTGTTCTCACCTCCCTTCTCATTTAGAGCCGAGTGGTATTCGTATATTCAATTTGAATAAATAACCCTCCTACTAAGGGCTTGCAGTGCCGATCTGCCATCAGAGAGTATTCTGATACTGTGATCATGGACGTCTCTGGCTACAATTGCTTTAGCTGCAAAAAATAAAATTCCCATGCTCTCTGATTGATATACTGTATTAAACTTACCCAGGGGCTCGGATGTGTTAAAGTTTAGGTCTTCCGAGAAGACTCCTGTGTCTGAGACCGGGCTAGTCTTTAACCTATCAGTGTAGAGGCTAAGCTCATGATGGGAAAGAAAATTGTCGTTACCTTCCAGGAATTCAACCTTGTATTTTTTATCAAAGATGAAAGCTTTCTCCATTCTGTCACTGACAGCTTCCACCAGTGGTGAGTCGCACCATGCTTCCGAGAGAATACTGAAATGTCTTACCTTGTCAAACTTTAAGAGTTTTCAGGTGCTTTAATCTTAGGGCCGCCATTGCTGCTTCTTGTTGTACGAACAGGTGCAGTGGGGGGATGTCAAGAGCTATTTCTAAGGCCGCGGTGGGCGTTGTCCTCATGCATCCTGTGTCGGCACAGCATGCTTGTCTTTGTAGTCTCTGTGGTTTGGCCGTGCAAGTCGTAAGCTTGGTGTACGTAAGCAAACCACATAGCCATAAGTTAGCATGGGTCTAACCACAGCTGTATAGAGCCATAGAAAGAATTTGGAATGAAGTCCTCAACGCTTACCGATCATCCTACAGCATTGCCATAAGGTCACACTAGAAGGATTATTATAATAATAATAATAATAATCGGCAGACAAACACACACACTGTATATCCCCAAATTAATCAAGTTACGCTTGTGTTATGGGTAATATACAACGTACCACTCTGGGGCCGATACCAGACACCCAGACCATAGTAAATAACGGAGAAAATACGTTTCCGAAATTTACTATACCAGGAATCGAACCCGGAGCCTCTGCGTTGCAGTGAGGTAGGCCGGCAACGGCTTAGCCCACTCAACCACAGAGGCCACAGATTGACTTTGTTGTCAACATGGCTGCTCCAGTTTAACTTGTTGTGTAGGGTTATCCCAAGATATTTAACCTCCGGAATCCCCCTGCGGATTTGACCGTTACAATGCAAGGAGTGGATATTCGCGTCAGGTCCTATATAAATATCTGGGGCTCATTCTCGACGGGAAATAGCTATTCAAATCGCACTTTGACCAGCTAGTTTCCAAGCTCGTGAGGTCCGCAGGCGCCCTCGCTCGGCTTCTTCCCAACGTCGGGGGACCGGGCGGGGCGACTAGGAAACTCTACTCGGGCATCCTTAGGAGTATGGTCCTGTACGGTGCACCCGTAAGGTCCGATGCACTTCACCGCCGCAATAGGACTTTGTTATGACGAGCACAACGGGACCTGGCATTGAGGAACATCCGAGGATACCGTAGTGTCGTGGACGGCGGCGACACTCTTGGCAGGCGATCCACCCTGGTCTCTTCAGGCGGACGTACTTGCCAAAGTTCGTCGCTCCCGACAGGATGCCCCTCACCCGTGGCCTGGTTTATTGTTAGGCCGAGATATAGGCGATCAGGACGCGGGAAACCGCGACCATGATCCAAATCTGATCGAGAGAGTTGGAAACTCCTGTGGCTGGCATTGAGACTGTGGATGCGGTGCGCCTGCACCTGTTGCGATGTCTCGCGCGGAAACGCGGGACCCTGACCTTAAGGATAACGCTGATACTTACCTGGCATGGATACTTCGATAAGTATCTGAATCATATCGTGGGTTGTCTGCCTTCTCCTCAATGCCGCCTTTGTGGCGTGCTAGACTCTGCATTTCATACGCTGGTTGAGTGCGCAGCACGACAGAGATTTGAACTCGAGGCCGTCGTAGGTCCGATCGATTCGCTGGGCAGTCTGGTCCCGGCTATGCTGCACAGCGATGATTATTGGGAGGGAGCGTCCAATTTCTGAGAGGTCTGCCTGATGACCGACTACCATGCGTCCCGGGGGTACCTAAGCCAGTCGGGGCCCCGGAGACGCAGGTATGCACAAGATCTCCTCCCGTAATTCCGCTGCAGGGGTCCTCTAGCATCTGGGAAGCAGAGGATCCAACCCCCTGCTGATGAAGAGTCTGTCCTGCTTCCCGGTGCATTCTCAAGCACTGATGCGCAGGATCAACGTGGGCGTAACTACGTTCTAAGTCTCACGCTCTTCCTACCATAAGCGCGGGGCACATGGGAGGACGGTGGTTTTAGCGGGGTATCAGCACATGGGTTACCTCTCTACATAGAGAGGGGTACCTTGCTGGAGTCCCCACACATGCCGGCAATTGACTCTGTTATCTGCGCTATCTTCAGTGGATAACTCTCATTGCTTTGGTCTAATCCCAGCAAAGGACCCGGTAGTGTACGAAATATATTTCACCTGCCACAAAAAAAAGATATTTAACGTCATTTGATAGTTGAAGTGTAGTTCCACAGAGGGTCAGTCTGTAATTACCTAATACTCTCTTATTTGTAAAGAGAACTAACTGTGTTTTCTGTGGGTTGGCAGAGTTCATTTTCCTTGCACCACTTCTCCACTATACGCAGGGCTGCCTGTAGCCTATCACACACCATAGTATAGTGATGTCATCAACATAGCCAACTGTGTAAAAGTATTGACTGTTTAGTTTGAAAATGAGATCGTACACAACCAAGTTCTACAGAAGTGGGGAAAGTACTCCTTCTTGAGGACAGCCTCGAAACACGTGGGCGCCTTTTGTGTCTTCCCCTACCTTTATAAATCTGTTGCTTAACATGTTGATTATACAGTCGATAAGCAGGGTTTCCACTCTCGTGTCTACGGAGTGCTAAATCGATGCTGGTGAAATTGGTTTTGTCGAAGGCCCCCTCCCTCTATGTCTATGAAGCAGCCCAGACAGACCAGCTTATTTTCTAGAGCAGATTTAACTTTCCCTACCACCCGATGAAGTGCAGACTGCAGTATCTGTCAGGGCAATAAGCATGTTGGTGCTTGTGGATGGGTAAGTTGCGTAACGTATTGTCTCTAAGATGCCTGTAGCATAGTCTCTCCAAAGTTTTAAGGAGAAATGACGACCGACTTATAGGTCAAAACGATTTCGGATTAATGTAATCACTCTTACCTTGCTTGGGTATGAAGATGACCCTGACTTCACGCCAGGGAAAAGGAATGTATTTATATACCAAGCATGCTTGAAAGATGCATGCTAGGATGGAAATCAATTTTTCTCCGCCCCATTGTAGCAGTGCTGGGAGGATGTAATCATTTTCTGCTGACTTAAAAGGCTGAAAGCTGTCAACCGCCCATTTCACCTTGCTGAAGGTGACGATCTCACAGGCAGTTTGCCAGCAGTGCTCTGAACTAAAAAGTTGATTTCCACACCTCTAGGAGTTTGTTCTATTTGACACCCTGGGAAGTGTGTTTGTAGAATACCGTATTCGATTCTTCCTGGCTCACGGCCATTGTACCGTCGTCCCTACGTAGGTTGCCAACAGCACAAGGGCCCTGTTTAGCCAGTAACTTCCTAACACGGTTCGCTTGTTGCTTTTGCAAAATTTATTTCCTCCGTGAATTTGTTTTCCAATATCTGATGCGCTTTTTATATAGAGACTTGGCTACCTTGTAGATCTCCCAATCCTTATCCGTACCTGTGTTCATTGCTTTGGCTTTCCTAACTAAAGAGCAATTAATATGTATTGTTTTAAGTGTTTAGCAATTTAACACAGATACTATGCTAGAATCTTATAAGTACACATTTGCCAGTAACTGACGCCAAACACAGATTTAAATAAAAAAAGTGACGGATTTAGAATTTAAGGGATAATTAAATTTTCCGAGTAAAATAATATCGCAGTTTCCACTGTCGTTATTTATTACGCTTTAGTCCTATATTTTTATAAGCGTTTCCAGATTCGCTTACCACAAAAATTAATAAGAAAACATTTATAGAAATATAGGAGCTAGGTAAGATTTCAGTACCGCGTATACCGAGCATACCGACACCTCCCCGCTGCTGCACCGACTAATTAGAAAGCAACCATAATGATCGAAAGTTAACTTTTAACTTAAGTGACTAAAGTGACGTGCAGACTAAATAAAATTTCAGTAGGATTTCCGTGCAGGAACGGAAAGAAACAATTTCCTGCGGCCAGGAGGCCTGTCATAAGAGGCAACAACAAAGGCGACAAAACAATCCACAGCCAGGTAGTATGGTATTTATCCATCTGGAAGGCTACCACCCCTGATCTAGAATATGCCGCTGTAACCACCTTGAGTTGTGTTCCGTCTTTAGTGGCCAAGTTCCCGTCTCTCTTTACAGAGCAGCAGCACATTGGTAGTTTCTTTGGTGTTACAAATGTCCATAAGCGATGGTAACTACTTTCTATCAGATGGGCAGCTTGCCTGTATGCTGAACTCACGCAATAAAAATTAAAAAAGGAATATAACGAAGACATCAAATTTCAGAAAAATAACGTTTAATGGCATAAAACTCGAAGTAAAAAAATAAATCCTGAAAATATATGTTTACTATTTTAAGTTAATGGACCATTATCTGACTCTACATACTGTTTCTAAGTAACTAGTATTACATATAAACCGTAGTTTGTTGGATCTAAAACTACCTAACCAGGTTGTCTATCGGTACTTGCTCTATTCTCCTTCTTCAATTCTCAAGAGAGTAAATTCGTAAACGTAATTTTCTGTTATTTACTATGGTCTGAGAGTCACTTCAATTGGCCCGAGTGTTTTCCGTTGTCCATCGCCATGACATAAAAGTTTCATTTTTTTGTAAACTCGCTACGATCGGAAAACAGGGTAAACACGTTTACCTAAACTTTAAAAGAATACATACATTGTGGTCGAAAATTTCAACACTTAATTGACTTCTTGTTTCCACAGTGAAAAATATATAGCACTTATACATTTTTATGGTCTTAACGACCCTATATCACATGATCTTGCTGACTATAGGTAAACCAGTTCTACTTTACTCATTATTATTGGTCATAAGTGATTTTATATGAGAATTTATTATTGATACAATAAATTCATTCATTGTGTGACAATAAAGCCAACGGTTAACAGAAATCCTAAGAACTAACAGTTATGTTTAATTAACTACATAATAGATTTTAAGGAATTGAATATAATTTATAGTGGATGGTAGGTAATGTGGTTGCCGGTAGACTGCAACATACCATGAATAAATCGCCGACATTTTGAAGGTCAAGTAAAAAGTACCTCAAATAAATTGGCGGTCCATCGTCTATACGCCTACGGGAAACAAGCGTAATACTTTGTATGAAGACAATTATTGTGACTAATCCGCTACAATGTTGCAAAAAGCCACTCCGTTATTTAGCTTTACTCACGCATTAAAGTTTGTAGCGCACCACGCCCCGCTTGCCACGCGGTAAGTGGAATTTTAATGGAGGGGGTTGTAATAGGTATAGGTGCAAGAGCTTACATTCTTTGTTTCTTATTGTTTTTTTTTACACAAAACTTATTAGGTAAAGTAGCAAAACGTAATAAAAAATAACTACAATATTAAATAAACCTATATTAAATTGTAAACATGTCCTGTACATTAAATCTATTCAAAAAGAACAACTTGGACTATACGAACGACGGAGAAGTGTTTTTAGTTTTCTTGCCGGTTTGTTCGGGATTCTTGTAAAATTTCGATGTCGTTTTCGCTGATCTATAGCAAATTCGTCGCTCTTAAAATTTGCAGTACTTTAACATCATTGGAACCTCGCGAAATAATTTCCCAAAGCAAAAAAATCTTAGTTTGACGCATTTTTCAGTAAAACGCTAGCTTACTTTTTTTTAATGTTGGGCGAGGTGCCTATGTTTCTGGGAATCCCTGGGATTTTTTTCTATGAGAAGCTAGGATGCATAAAAATTAAATGATTTGGATACAATTTCTACTTGAACAATAGTTTCTTCTTTCTATGTTCCGGGAACACCTCGGGATTTTTTTCTAGGTGCGGTTTACAGTAGATAAGGTACATAAATTTAGCTGATTCTCATACTATACCTATTAAGATTATACATGCGAAAGTAACTCTGTCCGTTTGTCTGTTCCGTTTTCACGGAAAAATTACTGGACCGATTTGGCTGAAATTCGGTATATATGTAATTTTAATACCGAGAGTAGACAAGGGATACTTTATATCCCGGATAATGGGATAGATTTATGTAAAGCTTATCCCAAAAAGTAGGAGTTTATTTGTGATTTACCATTGTCGTCGTTTTGGTTGTTTTGGTCATTTTTGTCCTTTCTGTCCTATTCGTCCTTTTTGACTTTTTTGTTATTTATGTAGTTTTTATAGACGGGGGATCGATAAATAAAATTAGGACGGTTGAAATATAGGATGAAAGCTTGGATGAGACCAATCATTTCTTAAGTTTATAGATATAAAAAATTATCATCTATAAAAAATGCGATAGAAACTGGATAAGTCATTCTGTTAAGCTTTCACGGTAAACAACTATGAATACTGGATCGGTTTTGCTGTAATTTTGTTTAAATGAAGTTTTAACACCGAAAATGGACATAAATACTTTTCATGTCGGGAGATAGCATAGTTTGCAATATAAAATGAAATTAATCTTCCGGCTGCAAATAACACTACCATAAAAATTTAGTACAATGTAACCTGTATTAACGCCTGCTCTTTAAACAAGAAGCACGCACTACAGGTTGACCCGAGGCGCAGCTGCGGGGTAAACCCTAGTTTACAATAGAACGAAAGTTTACGTGATTTTTCAAATGGTTTTCGGAATCTACTAGCTTCGAAACCAGTAGACTGATTTTGAAACGGTTTTTTCCAGTCGCTTCCTTGTTTTAACTTACTTGCAGCGATACATAGCATTTATTAGTAAATTTTGGTAGAACATTAGTAATCTTTAGGAACTTAACAAACGACAAATAACTTATGCTTCGGAATTTAGTGATGTTACACAAGTAGTAAGTACCTCAGGCCAGTGTGCCGGGCTGTCTTTTTATGATTTACATTAATGACCTTCCTGAATGCATTAATTATGACACGATCTTGTTTGCAAATGACAGTACAGTGACGTTCAGAAATAATTGTAAATCTAATTTAGAATTTGACATAACTAATAGTTTAAATGCAATAATTTGGTATATTAGTAGAAATAAACAAAGTTGACATTGATATTAATTGTAATGACCAACATATTCATGTAGTAGACACTGTAAAATTTCTGGGACTAGAAATAGATAATAGAAATAGGGAATAGATAACAAATGAAATTGGAAATTGCATATTGGTAAAATCAGAACAATGATCAATAAATTTTCCTATGCAATATGCATGCTTGGCAAAGTAGCTATTAAGTCAGCTGTAATCGTTGCTTATCATGGATATGTTGAATCAGTCGTACGGTACTATGTTATGTTCTAGGGCAATTCCGTAAACAAAGACTCAATATTTTGGGGCACAGAAACGCTGTATTAGGGCAATTGAATATTTTGGACCCAAAGAAAGCTGCTGTAATCCTTATTTTGTTACTTTAAAACTTTTCACACTGCCTTGTTTGTACATTTTTGAGGTTTCAGTTTTAGTTGCGTTTAACTTAACTCTATTTAAAAAATGAAACAAAACACAAACACAAGCGCCATAATCACAAAATTTTTTGTCCGCTAAATAATACTGCTCTGCTTAATAACAGTGTTTTCTTCATGGCTCTGAGACTTCATAATCGCCTTCGAAAATCTATATTAGAGAGTCTAAATTAACTGCTTTTAAAAAGATTTAAAACAACTATTGTTAAAAAAAAGCCAGTTAACGATTTTTCGACAGATAAATAAATATTATTCACAGAGTATTATTTTTCAATTTTTTATTATGATTTATTTTAGTTTATTTGGCATGTAAAATGAATAAAATTTTCCCTATACTTTAGATTTAACTACTCTAGATTTAAGTATAATATATTGCACACCGCTACCGGCAGAATATAAATGTATTCAACGACTAATTCTAACATCTTCATGACTTACGTATATACGCAATAAAAGAATTTGAATTTATTTTAGGACACTTAAGTGGTCCATTTGAGATGAGGCATGTATATCTCTCAAATATATTCTGCACAACAACATTTATACTAGAGGAATGGTTTTAATGTATGTAGTCCAATTTTACTGGATTTTGAGACGATCTTAAATGAATATGTTGTCGTTGCAAATTTAAAACATCCTATACATATAAAGGAACTTTTCTGTAAAAACTAAAAAGAACTTGATGAAAATCTTTATCGATTTACACTGCTCACTGATTGCAAAATTTTTAATTTACTTCCTGTGCTTGCAAGGAGCGGTTGATACAATTGTTTTTCTCATAAGATTTGTATCTAAATAACATAGGAAATTTCTATAAACAATAAAATGGTGACTGGTACATAAGTTTTTTTTAAAGATACATATTTTAAAGAAATACAAAGATATTCTCATTATATTCATACAGGTGTTTTTTGTTACATATGGAGGACATTCAAATGTGCTATTCAAATTTCTGAAGATCGAATTCTCAACAAAATAATTCACACGGGAGATATAAATTTGCAATGACGACATGCGACATCACTTTTGCAACATTGTTGAAATAAGAGTAAGGCTATGATGCCAGAAAGGGACAGCCAAGGCGAGCGTGGGAACTCAGATCAACGCACGAAGTATGACCGCATTCGAGTCAGCGATTCAAGCAACAAGTTGCTGGTAAAAAGTTGTCCGTATGAATACATTTATCATGACTTTCGATGCGTTCGCGAAAATAACGGATAATACTTAAAAAGCGTAATAATGATTAAATCATCAAACGCTTTTTGGAAAAGCCGACATTAAAACGGTCGCATATACCAGCTTGACCCAAATGTATTAATGAATCATACCATTTTCCGTTTATACCAATTAATAGTTTCCATGTTGAAATATACAATTAAAGTTATTATTAAGACTTCGATGGATTAAATTTTTTATACATATACACAAAAAGAGTTTATTGAAGCTTTATAATTTCAGTTTTCAGAAAAATAAAGTGTGTTCGAACTATGTGTTTGAATTTTCAGTTACTGTCTTAAAATAATAGCACAGCCTTCCTAGCAGCGCTTAATTAATATACTTATTTAAATAAATATTGAAATTCCATTAATTTTGTACGTAATACAATATAATCCATGTAATAATTACATATTAAAAAAATCGTGAAAATAAATTAAAGCTCTTAAATGCTCGTTCCAATTGTAAATAAAATTGTGCCCAGAATATTCATAGTTGCAATATCACAAGATTAAAATAAAATGTACTAGGATACGATGATCGCAAGGCAGTTGACCTTGCAGGGTGTTTACATCGAAGTGCATCGGTCGCGGGCGCGTCAGGGCCGCGCGTTGCACCGCGCGCTTGGACACAAACAACCCATATACCCATACCTATTATAATACATACACTAATGTTAATGCAGTTCTATCTATATAGTAGTTCGAATATGCAGGACACCACTCGGCTGTGTCCGGTTAGGCGTGTCGCGTTCCGATCCATGGATGGCAGTGAACTCTAAGCGCACCCACATGCCACAGAAGTATGCTTCTGCTACTTGTTCTATGCGTAGTTATTGTTTCATATAAATAATATGAGCTCATAAAAGTGTTACTGCTAGGGTTGCCCTTTTGGTGGGTTCAAACATAATTACAATATGCAGGTTTTTTCAGGACGTCTTCCATCAACATACGCTCGCGGTAATTGCAACACCATTCATATAAGGCCGTAAAACTGTCCTAACAGGTGTATGCTGCTTCCAGAATACGTTCCAGGAAAGAAAAGCGAGTGCCTTAGCAACGAACCCACCTCATTGGCTGTGTCATGTCATGGCACAAGTTAAATGAAACTACAGTATTACCATGCAAGAAGAATGCTACAAATAAAAATGTGTGTGCAGTTCACATGCAGTAGAATTGAAATTTCAGAGAATATACTCACAGATAATTCTTCTCTAACCTTTAATAATATACATTTAGTTAGGTTATAATTTATTCGATTGATAACTTTTATTTGATGGTTGAAAAATCGGCCCTAAGATTAAAACCTCTCCTTTTAAAATTTCAATTTTCAAGATAACACGTTACTAAATTAGAGGCGACTTCTGAGCGATATTTTTCCGTAAAATTTGTAACATATGGCACCCCCCCATCCATAGAAGCGCGCACCACGTAATTTATCCCGTATCGGATTTAAATTCTGTAGATTGATATTAGTCAAGGTGGCGAAGTCCGTCAGTGGGGGAACTCTGTACACCTCTCGTTACTTCTATGTTTGAATGGTTACGACGACAACAAATTAGTCACTGAATTAGTTGGCGTTAAATTCTGTTTGAAAAAGTTAAAAAACGAGAGGTGTACGTCTTACCCCATTAACGGACTTCCCCACCTTTAATGTAATTATGTATGTATACATGATATGCATTTTAGGCCTTTTCGTCATGGTTGGTACAGATTCGAATCAATGTAGAGAATAAGCAGCATAATTATTCATTAACATAGGGGCCATCCATAAATTACATATGTTTTGGTCGACGACGTTTGACATTATGTGACAAAGGGTGGTAAGGCCGTCCTAAATTTCGTGACGTCACATTTCAAAATCTAACATTTTGATTTTGAAATGTGAATTTAAGCTAATTACGGAACTGCTGTATTAATTTAATAATTTATTGATGTTTAACTGCAAAATATGTGATGTCACACAAGGGGAGGGAGGAGTCTCATGAATGTGACTAGCTGTGACAAGGACGGGAGAGGGGTCAAAAAATCATGAAATTCGTGTGCCGTAATTAGTGGATGGCCCCTTACAGTAAATACTATCTGTAGCGTCAACATGGCAGAATGAATATATATACACCTTAATTTGTATATATTAATCAATACATTATGATGTATTCTTTCTATTTGTATTTTTTATTTAATAATAAGTAAAATAATTATATTTAGTACGTAAAGGAAGCAAAATAGTCTTTACAATTTTTTTCTCGCCTAAAAAGGTAAATAAATAATGTTAACCTGTTTAATATCACTATTGTAACGAAATACATTGTGATCAGAATCATAATATGGACACTAATTATATTGTTTGATGCATGAACATGAAATAAATGTTAAGGTTTAGCCTGGACTACGAGTGAATTTTCATAATCCGGGCTAAAACTCCTCATAGTACAGAGAAAAACTTGATATATGTACAATACTAGAGTTTATGCCGCGGCGCGGCCGCGGGTCCATCTCTAGAGCGTGCCTCTTGTTTAAAGAGGTTACAGCACAGGTTACATTGTATTAATTTTTTATGTTACTGTTATCTGCCCCGGAAGATTCACTTCATTTTATATCGCAAACTATCCCATCTCCCGGACGAAAAGTATCTATGCCAATTTTCGGTATTAAAACTACGTATGTACGTCAAAATGACCAAATCAACCACATCGACCACACTGACCACTTCAACCACTTCGATCACATCGAACACATCAACCACATCGGCCAAATCGATCACATCGACCAAATCAACTAAAATGAGCAAATTAACCAAAATGTCGAAAATGACAAATCACAAAATAAGAACCTATCCTACTTTCTGGGATAATCTTTACATAAATCTATTCCCAAACTTATCCCACTATCCGGGATGAAAAGTATCCCTTGGCCACCCTCGGTATTAAAATTACATATGTACCGAGTTTCAGCCAAATCGGTCCAATAGTCTTTTCATAAAAGGATAACAAACAGAGACAAATATATTTTTATCCCGGAAACTATCCCATTTGTCGGGATAAAAAGTATCCTATGTTCATCCTCGGCATCGAAAAAATACTGTTTCAGCCAAATCGGTCCCGTAGTTTTTCCGTGAAAACGGAACGGACAGACAGACAGTTACTTTGGCAATTATAATATTAATAAGGATACTTGGATATGTCCGCAACTTCGTCTACACTTGTGAAATTCCCGCGGGATTCTCGGGACACAAAATAACGCAGAATTTGTAAAAGAAAGTGAGCTATCGTTTTAGTGAAAACTGTGTCGAAATGGGCTAATTTTTACGCACCCAAACAACTACAAACCGCAACCGGGAAAATTCCCGCGGCATTCCCAGGATAAAAAGTAGCACAGAGTTTAAGTCTAAGAATTAGCTGTCGATCAGCGAAAACCGCATCGCAATCGGTCCAGCAGTTTTTACATGAATCCCGAACAACAAAAAACGACAAAATCTAAAAAATTGCATTGTGTTCTCCATCATTTATATAGTCTATTCCAGTTGTTTTTTTTATATTTAAATAGCTTTAATGTACGGACATGTATGATTAGAATTTTATAATATTATAGATTATACTATGTACTGTATTATTTTAATATAGTACATAGTGTACAAGGATCTTGAATCTTGTTGTATAACAACGTCTATGATAGTGTATTATCTATGACAATAACTAAAATTAGTTTCTCGCGACGTTATCATTTCATTATGACTATAAAAATGAAAAACTATGGATGAATTCGGTACTTATAGGAATTATAAAAAATAAATTGAAAAGGGGCAACAACAAAGATGTGCAGAGATCTAATGACCAAAGTGCGGTCAAGCTTTACGGCCTGTCACAAAATCTGGAACAAGGAGATGCTTTGTATGGTAGGACTGGAAAGACAAGCGTCGCTCGCTCGAGGAGCTTTTACGGGTGCAGAAACATTTGCTATTCAAATCTACATATTTAGTGCTAGTAGCTGATGAGACTAAAATAAACAACAGAAACAAAACGTCTGGAATTTATAAACAGAAAAGTGTCGTCTTTCATTACGATAACACTAGACCACACACATTTTAATCAGTAAGCAAAACCTGAGAGATTAGCTGAGAGCGAAAAAACATCCATCATACAGCTTTGGAGTTCAATTCTTCTATTACTGTCTCGTCAAAATCGCCTTATGTATAAAACA
The DNA here is from genome assembly GCA_039645545.1 of Dendrolimus houi. Taxonomy (NCBI): domain Eukaryota; kingdom Metazoa; phylum Arthropoda; class Insecta; order Lepidoptera; family Lasiocampidae; genus Dendrolimus; species Dendrolimus houi. The sequence goes on along the minus strand of CM077123.1, from coordinate 10,754,944 downwards.
TAAATAACTAGCGGTTACCCCAGGGGTGCGCTGTGGGTAAAACCCTAGGCAGTAACTTTATTTTACTTATATAATACCTTAATTTGGTTTTTTATATATATATCAACCGTCAATGAAAATTGATCTAATTGATAGTGAAAATCGCTTAAAAATGCGTTGCGTAGTTGGCATAGGACTTAGGGAATATACAGACAAGCAGATATGGGAAGCGACTTTATTTTACAATATGTAAAGACGATAAAAGAAGCACGAATAACCTGAGTAAATTAAAAGGACTAAAAGATCTGGTTAGAAACAGGAACTTGAGAATATTTATAAAACTGTGGTGTAAAAAATAAACCATAACTATGAGCCAAACCATAAAGTATGAGCGTTTCCCATAGTAAGTTTTTGATATTGCGCGTACATACCGGCGCGTGTGTACTGTTTTGATGCACGGCTGGACCAGTGTGTATGTACTTCCGTTGGTCAATCGTGTGCCAACAACGATAAGTGACTTACTTGGCTAAAGGAGGTTATATTCTTTAATTGTTTAGACCTAAAAGTTTATAGTTTCTTGTTCAATTCACTACAGTTACAAAAAACTAAGTCAATATAGTGTAGACAACTGCACAAAACAAAGAAAAGTCGCAACCAACCTGATTTGAAATACCTAATACGTAATGAATGACATGTGGACAAGCTGACAACGTATGTATTTGTTACTGAATTACAGCTATGGTTGTATAAATCGCGATTGAAGCGTCATCTTTTTTTACTAATCCGTCTATTCCACTATAACGACGTTATTTATTGATAAAAAGTATCATAAGAATTGACTCGAGTTATAAGTCAGCTCTGTGTCGAGTTTCATTCGTATACGTTCATACGCCATCTTTTTATCTATTTTCGTTTATCCCACGGAAACGACATTATTCATCGGGATAAAAAGTATCCTAAGTTACGCCCCGTGATACAAGTTAGCTCCATTTGGAGTTTCATTTAATTCCGTTCAGTAGTTTTTACGTGATGCTCTTCTAACAGACAAGACAGAAAAACAATCTATGCTTTTTCTGAATCTGCTGGTCCGAATTAGCCCCCCTGATTTTTTCACATTTTTCAACGCAATGTACAAACTGGAATCATTTACAGATTTGTTATACAGTATATATATTAATTTGTATTTTTAATTAAAGAATTAAAGAAGCTGACATTGAAATCGTTGAAGTTTCAAGACTCTCTTTCGGCCTAAATCGAGAAAACCGCGAAGACTATAAGCCCGCAAGCGCAACTTTCGCGCCCTTGCGCGCTCCGAATATCCGTCGTCGGTCGACGCAACGCTGCGCTGCGATGAGCAAAGTCAACACTTAAGAAAGGAACAGAGGACGTACCCATCTTCAGGTACGAGTGAGACGACAAAGCGGTCGCGGAATGCGGCGCACTTAATTATTGTAACGGACTACGGGTCGAACAGCGCGCGTCGCAGCCGAGAGGACCATGTAGTACGGACCAAAAGGGGCAGGTGGGGGGATTGACTGTAGTACGACGGCGCGCGCTTCTCGTAAAGGAAGCGACCCTGGCGCGGTCATTGCTCGCCGCGACCGCATTCCTCTCCACCGCCCCCCGCGGCCCTCTATGGCGCCTGCGCATCAATGAACGGCTCGCGCGCAACTTCAACCGCCGCGTCCATTCGCTTTCTCACTCATGCGGCTATCTCCCATATACTCTTCCTCCTCTTCCTTATTAGGTGAGTTATTATTTTTTTAACTAAGAATTTTAAAATAGTACACTGTAAATATGAGTCTTGTTTGAACCTATCGAAAAGTAAAATTGTAGTTGTAACTTGAGGATTATGATCAATATCAAACTGTATACGCTAGTGGTAGTATTACAAATAAACATTAGACATCTTATTAATAAATGTAGATTCTGATAGACTAACTTTACTCCTAGTATTGTCAGTATTAACCAATTTCAGTATTAATAAACACGAAGTAAAGTTGGAGTATGCTAATTCGACTTTACTCTCTAAGTAAAAGTTACTCCAAGCTATCGGACAGTCTTATTAATAAACGTAGATTAAAGCTAGACTAACTTTACACCTAGTATTATATCAGTATTAACCAATTTTAGTATTAATAAACACAAAGTAAATTTGGAGTATACTAATTCGACTTTACTCTCTGAGCAAAAGTTACTCCAAGCTATCGGACCGTCTTATTAATAAACGTATATTAAAGCTAGACTAACTTTACACCTAGTATTATATCAATATTAACCAATTTCAGTATTAATAAACACGAAGTAAATTTGGAGTATACTAATTCGACTTTACTCTCTGAGTAAAAGTTACTCCAAGCTATCGGATAGTTTTAGGATGGATTATGCACAGACTAAGCAGTTATTTCACTTAGTACGTCTTTAAAACATTTATTTTCTACGACGTTTTTATACTATTTAACTCTGCGAATCAGTATGAATTCCGAAACAGTAAACAACTAGAGTTATAAATATTAATACTAAAATACCATGATACCAAATTTTAACTTGCCCTCTCCCTCCCTCCCTCTTAATACCAATAGCGCCGTTTTATTTTTGATTCAAGTATTAACCGTTTTATTTAATTTTATGTGATTAAAATAAGCGAAATTACAAGTAAGTAAAAAACTAAAAAAACTACTACAAAAAACACGTTGGAAGACACTAACTCTGATGTCAAAGTCGGCTCAGAAGACTAATTTATTTACAGCTATTGTTCACTTCACTTCTTAAATGTATCTACTGACATTGTAAATGTCATCTGTCAACATTATTTGTCAGTTTGTGGTCATTTTCATTCACCTAGTCGGTCTTTTTACTTTTAAATATATAAATGTTACCATAATTTATTCATTACTCTTGGTATAAGGAAGGTATTGTTACTATGAGGATACTTCTTGATTATTAATAACGCTGTTACAATCAAGTTAACATTTGGTTATGTACAGAATAACTAATCCAGCCTAAAATCGGAGTAATCCTAGGAGTAAGACAATTTTATTAATAAGACGGGGATAGTTTTAGAATGGATTATGCTTAGACTAAGCAGTTTTTATTTAGTGTTTTAATTAGTAGGTCTTAAAAATAGTTGACGTTTTTATGTTTAACCCTGCAAATCAGTACGGTGTCCGAAACAGAAAACAACATTATAAATATTAATACTCTATAGAATACCACGATACCATATTGTTACGACCTAGTGCCGACAAAGACAAATTCACACCTGCAGCCCTGTAGAAACACATTTATTACCTTTTCGGCATTTTGACTTCTTTTGTTTACTTTGTGTTTAAAATTGGTGATTAGAAAACAGCCCATTGTGTATTGTAATCTTTTATAGCAGTCATTTGCCAGGTGTGCGGGTTACGATTTCTAAGAAATTGCGTCGACGCTTGCCGGGCAGACATATTTGCATTTGTGCAATATAAAGCAATGGTCCGGTTGAGGAAGAGCAGTCGAGCGATAACCACAAGCGGAGCAAGACTTGTGTACATTCGGCAATCTATTTAGTGACGGACTTTGCGCGTGTTATTGAAACGTGCTTTACGTTTGGACTGGTTGTGTTCAGTTATATTTGTACCTGTGTTATACGTGTTTGTATAGTTCTAATAAACTCTATAAGAATTCCAACGGTGGTCGATTTGGCCGATTTGGTCGATGTGGTCGATGTGGTCGGTGTGGTCTATGTAGTCGATTTGGTCGATGTGGTCAGTGTGGTCTATGTGGTCTATGTGGTCTATGTGGTCGACGTGGTCGATGTGGTGGGTGTGGTCGATTTGGTCATCTTGGTGTACATATTGTTACAACCTAAGCGCCGATAAAGACAAATTCCACGTACAGATTTGTAGAAGCACATTTGTTACACGTCGGCATTTGAACTAATAACATTGAAACTATTGTAATTCTTTTATGATCGTCTTCTTTTGTTTACTTATTTGTTGGCATACGTTTCTAGAGAATAGCCTATTGTTGTATTGTAATCATTAGCCAGGTGTTGCGGATTTTAAAGTACAAGCTGATTCTAGGAAATTCGGTCCACGTGGCCGGGCGGGCACATTGCACTTGTGTGGGATAAAACGATGGCCTGATTAAGGGAGGAGGGCAATCGAGCAAGAACCACGATCGAAGCGAGACGTGTTTACTACAATCGGGAATCTAATAGTGACGGACTTTGCGCGTTTTATAGAATTACGACCTTCTGCATTACGTTTGGACTTATTGTGTTCGGTTATATTTGTACCTGTGTTATACGTATTTGTATAGTTCTAATAAACTCTATAATAATTCCAATGGCATTTTAATTCGAGTCCTGTAACTCATAACAATACGTAGTTTTAATACCGAAAATTGGCATAGATACTTTTCATCCGGGAGATGGGATAGTTTGCGATATAAAATGCAGTGAATCTTCCGGGGCAAATAGGAGTAACATAAAAATTTAATACAATGTAGCCTATGTTATAACCTCTTTAAAAAAGAGGCAGGCACTAGCTGTAGGTTGACCTGCGGCGCAGCCGCGGGGTGAACTCTAGTGGGTATATAAAGTAGCGACTAAAATTATATGACAAAAATAATATTAAACAGAAAATATTGATGGATATAAGAATATAAGGATTGGCCTAATAAGACCTGATTGAATAGGGAGATAGATCACATGAAGAGTTGATTGAGTGAGTGTTTTCACAATAAATTGAGTTGAGTATATAACATTAATTAAATAATAGGTTGGGGAAAAAGTCTTTTCGCATATAGTATGTATGAACTTGTAATAAGATCTCTTTGGCTATGACATTTGTATCTGGCTGGTTCTGGTATCATTAAAAAGTTTTAATTTTAAAGAAGATAATTCCAAATTCAAATTAGGAAAATGTGCGATTTTCATTTGTTTTTCTTATTGTTAAAATGAGTGAATCTAATGAAGAAATTCGATACATTTTTAAATTTTACTACAAAAAAGGTAAAAATGCAACACAAGCCGCGAAAAAAATTTGTTATAGTTATGGACCTAATGCAGTATCTGTGAGAGTAGCGCAAATTTGGTTTAAGCGTTTTCAATCCGGAAATTTTGATATCAAAGATGCACGTCGCTCTGGTCGCCCTGTTACGGACAAAATTGATGCCATTTTAAAAAAGTGGAGCAAGATCGGCATATTAGTAGTTACGATGTAGCTGGAGAACTGGGAATTGACCACAAAACGGTTTTGGTGCATTTGAAAAAAGCTGGGTACACAATAAAGCTCGATATTTGGGTGCCTCATGAGCTCATTGAAAGAAACCTAATGAACCGTGTACTCATTTGTGATTCTTTATTACGAAGTAATGAAACCGAACCATTTTTGAAGAAGCTGATAACTGGTGATGAAAATTGGATCACGTACGACAAGAACGTGCGAAAAAGATCGTGGTCAAAGGCCGGTCAGGCTCCACAGACTGTGGCGAAAGCCGGGTTAACTCGCAACAAGGTGATGCTGTGTGTATGGTGGGATTGGAAGGGAAGGGATATTCTAAATTTCGTGATGTCAAATTTCATATATTATATCGTTATAATATATTTAAGCTTTAAAACATGGAATACGGAGTATTATCGCAAAATTTAAAAAGAAAAAATAAAGAAATATACTTTATTTGAAGAAAGTGGCGACTAAATTACATATTTACATATTATTATTATATCCATAGCATATTTTCCAAAACATTTCCAACTCTATCTGTAGCAAGCAGTGTTTAAATTATTAAATATAATGTATTCTATATCATTCTCTCGCAGGCTTAGTCCTAAGGATTTATGTTTATCTCTTTTTAGTGTCGCTTTTTAGTTTCATCAAGTCGCAACGATTCTAAAGAATTTTCAGTTCAAAAATCATAACATTATTTCCTCAAACTTTGGAAAGTAACTCCCATTTATCACCTGACAACATCAATAGATTCGATTCATTGAAATTAAATTTCATGTTTTCATAAAGAAATCATGAGAAAAGTGTTAAACTTACTGATGAAATGACATCTTATCCTTTCCTCTTTTAAAATAGTTCCGACAAATTTTAATAGCGCAGGACGACATAATGTTTTTTTTGCGAGAGCTGTAATCAGTAAAGTAGTCGAAACGACAATAACATACGTGAGGAGCAAGTGTACCAAATTTAGTGCACTTTTTTATGGCCGTTTCTGTGTAATTCATGCGTTAGTACACGTTTATATGATCTAAGCCAATAATATATTTGTGAGATGAAATTTAAAATTGATATATTTTCAGTGTTAGGATGAACATAAGAAATATTTTATCTCGCAAATGAGATAGTTTCTTTGGTATAAGCACGAACGAATATATTATATTAATATGTCATTACTATTAATCGCTCGCGACTTTGTCTACGTTTGACAGGTTGCTAAGATCAAAGTTGTTTTGTCAATATTTAAAATCAAAGAGTAGTTCCAGCAGTGCAATGTGTTTTTAGTATCAATATGCATGAATCCTGGAAATTCCAGTAAAGAGCCGGGATAAGTAATGTTACTAAAGAATTACGCAACTACAATTGTCCTACTAAACATTTCTAATAGATACAGAATTCAACTATCAGGACATATACCGGTTAAAACTTGGTGGTAGCCATTTTTGATCAGATGGACCGTTATCTTGGATACAGTACTCTAGTAATAAAAACCCAAATGAAGCTGATTGAACCAATCATTATACAGTTTGCTAAAATATTATCATTAAAAACTAAAATAAATTGTGAATCTCTTCAGTTCTTTTTATACTTATAAATATATACAGTTGTGGTCATAAAATTAAGAACGATTTAAAGTTCTAGAAGTTTTTTTATTTAAATCGTGTCATACACAGAGATGTGTACCTTCTGAGAAGCAACTAGTTATGTTATAAAATAGCCACATTAATAGAGCAATGTGGCTTAGGAATAAAGAATAAAATCGCTAACTATTTTTTTTTACTTTTTATTTATTTTACCAAAGTAACACATTCAAATAGTACTGAAGCTGAACAAATAATTAAGAACGATTTATTAAACTGCTCGGGAATTGTTTTGTATGACACTCATATTTAAAAAATCACAATAATATGTAGCGCGAGAAATTTAAAAAAGAATTTAATAAATTTTTAACTAAAATTAATAGTTAATAGCATATCCACGGCTTTTAATTACTGCTTTACACCGCCGAGGCATTGACTCTATTAATTTTTGACATTTCGCGAGGGAAATAGAGTTCCATTCTTCTAAAAAAAGTCGTACAGCTGTCTTAAATTTCCACACTATGTATTTGAAACCTTTTTCTTTATTTCGAACCACAGATTCTCTATTGGGTTTAGATCTGGGCTGTTAGCTGGCCAGTTTAAGACAGAAACTGATTGCGCTGTAAGAAATTCCTTTACGGTGCGTGCCGTGTGCTTTGGATCATTGTCATGCTGGAATGTCCAAATAACAGGCAGAAAGTCTTCAGCATAAGGTAACATCGTTTCTTCCAGTAAAGTTTTGTATTGGAACTGATCCATGTTACCTTCTATCAACTTAACAGGTCCAACACCATGTATAGAAAAGCACCCCCAAATTTTCACATTTCCACCACCGTGCTTTAATGTAACTTTCGTGTACTTAGGGTCGAATGCTGTATTCGGGGGACGTCGGACATGTCGTTTTCCAACAGAACATACTCTGTTTATTTTCGTCTCGTCAGAAAAAAGTACATTTTTCCACTGTCGCACAGTCCAGTTTTCATACTTTCTCGCAAATGCAAGCTGGGCTTGCCTGTGGCAAAGTTTCAACATGGGTAACCTTTCTTGCTATCGTACCGTGCAGTTTTTCTTCTACCAAACGTTTTCGAATAGTGCGTGCTGAGATCGCTGAAAAGTTGTTTTCACCAAAATATTCTTTTCTCAGCTCATTGGACCCTTTAAAAGGATTTTGTTTTGCCATACGAACGATATTTTCGTCATTTCGAGGAGTTGTTTTTCTCTGTTTAAGTACACGTGGAACATTCGAAGTAGTTTGTTTGATACGTAGCAAAATGCTATACAGCGTGGAAAACCGTCGTTTTTGAACATTGCAGATGGTCGGCTATCTTTTTATAAGACCAATTCTTCCGGCGAAGTTTTGTTATTACTTCCCTTGTAGATTTATCACAACTTTTATTTTTTCCCATTGTTTTTTCATAAGAAGCAATCACTTTTAATCTTTAACAGCACTAAATGGCGCCAAAATTATACAAACAGTAACAAATCGAGTGAGCGTTCTCTATTTAAATTTGAATAAAGGTATAAACTATTTAGCGTTCTTAATTACGTGTCCAGCCAGTAAATAGGAATACTATGTTTAGAAGTAGTGTAAAAAGTTTGTCTATTTATTTTTAGTTAATCATATCAATGAATATCTGTATCAACGAATACAGCGGTATTATGGAAAAGTTTTACGATATCGAGAGAAATAAAAAAATTGCATGCAATTAGTTTTGCGTCTTAGTTTGAAAAAAATCTTCACTTTAAATCAGCGTTCTTAATTATATGACCTCCACTATATATATATATATATATATATATATATATATATATATATATATATATATACATTCCCGATTCAACCCATTTTAAAAGTAGCATAACAAAATCAGAGATTTTTTTAAGATTTGCAACTATGACTTAGTTGCAATATCTTATCACAGAAATTATATTATGCGATACTTTTATCTCGGGAATTTTCCTGAGAACGGTTGAAAGTGACAGTGTTGAACAAAAATTTTTGGATACCGATGTGATTTTTCATTAATCTAGCATTAATTGTGCTATTTTTTTTTTTATCTCGGGAGCAGTTTTAAGTTGTTAGGGTGCATAAAAATTTGCTTATTCCGACACAATTTTCACAAATCGATAGCTTAGTACTTCTTTCTTTCTAAAATGCTGCGATACTTTGTGTCCTGGGTAAACATAAAATTTAGCTGATTTGGATACGACATATGCTAAAACAATAATTTACCTTCTTTTTTAACCGACTTCCAAAAGGAAGTGGTTCCCATTTCAGCTGTATTTTTTATGTGTTACGAGATTACTTCGTCAATTGTAGACCGATTTTCAAATTTGTTTTTTTTTATTCAAAAGAGTATATTTCCGAGATGGTCCCATAGTCACCAAGTCAGGATCTGATGAGCGGTTCCTAGGGAAATTATGAGCAACCCTTATCGACGAGTGTCTACACCGAAGAGTAAGATAGCAACCTTGTACACGAATGCTACTAGTAAAATTCCTCCGGGCGCTGAATATATTATTTTAAAAACTATTAAAGTATTTGCGCAACTAGAAAGTATTTTTTTAACAAATCAAAACCTAGTTCAAACTAAACAGCAAAATATATATATTTAATTGATTTGTGTTCCGGGAATTCTGCGGGACTTTTCTCGGGTGTGGTATAAATTAGTTGGGTTGCATAAAAATTAGTTGATTCGGATCCGATTAATACTATAATAGTTTACGTTCTATTTGAAATGCTGCGGTATTTGATGTCCCGGGAATCTAGCGTGAATCTTCCGGGAGTTGATTAAAGTGGTTAGGGTGCATAAAACTGGCTAATTCTGATACTATTTTTACTACAATGACAATTTACGTTCTTTCTTTTATGCTGTGGTACATTATATCCTGGGAATCTCAGATATTTTTCTGAAAATCGATCACACGGCTTAAAATAGCATGAAACTTAACTGTGATACTTAGCATGGTTTGGTACTACATACATAACATTTTGCAAATCTGACATACCAAATATTATTTTATATTTCCCAGGTTTTCCTAACTTCTAAAACACGTTATTTTAGGATTAGCTTGCTACGACAATTTCTATATTTATTTAATTCTTTAGTAGGACACTTATAGTTGTGTATGCCTTTAGTAACATTAATTATCTCGGGTTTTAAGGGGAATTTTTCAGGATTCATGTATTTTCGCACTAAAAAGTCTATTGCCCTTCTGGGCTTTTAAATATTGGCAAAATTACTGTAATCTTTGTGACCTGTTTAATGTGGACGAAGTCGCGGGCAAATGCTAGTAAAAATCATAAAATAATTTTTAAAATACTGAGTTTCATTTTTATGCTATCCATACTTGATTGGCATTGTTTTTGCTTTGGGTTGAATAATATTTACTTTGAGATAAGAAAAATTATTAAAAATAAGTCGTAGGTTGAGCTGGGAATAGAAATGAATTGATTTGGGATTTATTTATAAGATGAGTTTTCGTGGGTTGAAACGGGAATAACTTCTTTTTATTTCGTCAAGGATTTGATGCTTAATTAAATAATTTAATCGGGCTTCATAATGATTAGCCCTCATATTGTTTACCATTAATCGCTTTTATATCCGCTGATCGCCAAAGCGAAAATGCAGCCAAAGTTAGGCCAGCTCAATAATAGAACTAAAATTAGTAATCTGCTACATGGTACGGAGTAGTTTATGGTATAAATAGTGATCATACTAACATATTCGAAATTTACGCCACTATAGAGTATTATTGAGTGTCAGATCATAATCGTTTTTATTCCAATAAAATATATATATTGTTACGACCGACAAAGACCAATGCACACCTGCAGTTTATTACCTTTTCGGCATTTGGACTTCTTTTGTTTACCTTATGTTTAAAATTTGTAATTAGAAAAGAGCCTATTGTGTATTATACTAGTTTATGGCCATTCGCAGACATAATTACGCAGGTGTGCGGATTACGTTTTCTGGGACACTGCATCGACGCGCTTGCCAGGTCGACATATTGCATCGTTGCATTATAAAGCAATGGCCCAATGGAGAGATCGGCAGTCTAGCGATGGTCACAAGCGAGACAAGACGTGTGTACATTCGATAAGCTCTATAGTGACGGACTTTGCGCGTGTTATCGAATCGTGTATTACGTTTGTACTGGTTGTGTCCAGTTATACCTGTTTGTACCAATTTATACCTGTTATACGTGTTTGTATAGTTCTAATAAATTCTATAGTCATTCCAAACGGCATTTTAATTCGAGTCCTGTAACTCGTAACAATATATTGAGATGATTACGTAGTCTTATGAAGGGTGGATAAGGACAAGGTACTAGTAAAAAATAATCTTTGATATCGCTTCTTTAGCTATTTAAGTAGATATAAATCGGCAACGTAAGTATATAGTATTAAATTGGAACCTTTAATAATAAAAGGCGATCAAGTATGCTGGATGAAACGTTAGCTTGATATTTATATCAATTGTATTTTATATCAGCATATAATATCAGTCCATACATGTCCCACTGCTGGGCTCGGCCCTCCATTATAGGGGGAACGGACAGTATACACGCCACGCTTTTTCAAGGCGGCTTGGCAGGTTTGACACATCGGTTATATCGATATGCATCACGATGTTTTCCTTCACCGTTGTTAGCTCGTGGTAATTGTAACAATATGCACATTAGATTAGAAAAATGACTAAGTGGTGGATGCGATCCCGCCAGGATTGAGCCCGCGCCCCCTTTGACTTCAGGACGCGTGCACTAGCCATTACCACGACTTTTATCTCAGTAATATTTAAATACCATAAAATGTCCAATAAGCGTTTCAAAACTTTTCTTCTCTTCGGTAAATACGCCTAGATGTGAAAACAAAGACACCTGCAACAACTTTGACAAGAAACTTTCTCCTCAAGCGAAGTCTATTACGCCACACCCTTGTATAGCTGCACATTCAATGCAATAGTGTAATGAGATCCATTTATTATTGAAATGAATATACAAGTACATCGACAACTATATTGGAAAGTAACGAATAACATTTGATGCCAAAGGCTACACTAACAGAATATCTGGCCTGTTAATTTTTAATAAGAGATATTCTTATTAAAACTTAACAGTCCAAATATATAATTCTACAGTTTCGTACTGGTAAAAATTAAGCATACCTCTTATTATTATGGTACACAAAAGTAAACATCAAAATAGTATTTCAAACTCTGGGATATAGGATATAAGTTTATTATTGTATTAAACTCACGAAAATTTTATAACCAATGTATTTTATGTTCTATCAAAGATATATATATATATATATATATATATTAAGACAAACAGTCGTATGAAACTGGTAAGCGGCAATAGTCGACCATAAATATCTTTAGCAACGAGGAGCACTCCCTTGATACATCAACCTTTCAGATGTTACAATGAAAAAGATTGTTAGAGTTGTTAAACGAAAACAAAGATGCTGTAGAAAATGAATTCACCGTGGATCTGCTACGACCAATGAGACAAAAGTGTAACAAAGTAAATTATCCTGATATACCAGATGTAAATAACAATACAAAAGATACGCTTTTATTCCAAGCGTATGTTTAAGCACACGATGACAAAAATAAATGTTGATTAAGTTAATCTTAAAATCTTGATTTCAGGCAAACATTTTCATTTAAGGATAGTTTTTAAAATTCTATTACATAAAAATCCCGTGTGACTATTTTCGTTCACTATAACCGAAATCGTTTAACCGATTTTAATAACATTTATAAATGTGTATTGCTTGCTCCAACTTGGAAATAAGATTTTTGATCGTGTAACTTGGGCACTACCAACTGATGTCAAGTTATAATTTTATTGACCCCATCTTTACTGCTGCGATTGCATCTTATGTATTAATTCAATAGTGTATTACATATTAATTACAATAAATATTATCCTTAATTGTGCTCATTTCTATATACAAAACAGATCACTGCCGATCCGACCTTATCTACAGTTTTTAACCCGATAACTGACTCTTGAATTTCAGACAGGACAACGTCTGTTAAGACAGCTAGTTTTCTTGTATAATAGAATTATTGTACATGGACATAGGTACTTATGAGACAAAGGATAAGCGGATGATACAAAACTCTATTCTCTGAGAACAACCAACGAGGCGATCAAACACGTTTTATCGGTAAAATGTTTTACGGGAGTCGTGGAAGGCGTCCACCGCAGGTTGTTCAACAACTTTGCGCATCGCGGCAAGACGCGGTCAACGCACGGCAAACTGCCGGACTTACAGGTTGGACATGAGGCAATGGAATCCGTGGGGGACACAAAAAACAAACGCGTCTGCGGTGCCTGCCGCGCGTTTCTATACTATTAAATTATTTTTAATTTAATCGAACCTTTTATGTAATACCATCCATTCCTATGCGCAAACAAGAATAACCTGGAGAAAACTGAAATCGTCTTTTTACAAAGTTCTAATAGGAATTATAACAAAATTAGTCATGTTCAGCAAATAATGCGCATGTAACTTACTCAGCAATTTAATATACGTCATATAAACTCATACACTTTAAAATTGCAATTAGTAACAAAAACATTCATTTTAAAATAATTTTGCATCCACAGCCAGAAATATTGATATTTAACCCTATATATATACTTTAGGTACTATATTTATTTATTTCTGGGTTCTTTCATTTAGTCAAGAGTATTGTATAGCGAATAAATATTGATCATATATTAGAACAGATTGCGGATTACTTATAAATATTCAAAACATTTAATTGAATTCAAGCGAAACGTGTTTTTTAAGTATTTCATTTTTTATTAGCAACATCATCATAAACACAAACCAACCTAGAATTGTCATTAATGAATAAAAACACAGTACATCGACTATTACTACTTATCTAAGGGCAAAAAATCTGTATTATAAACTAATTTTTGATGGTTTTATATCAAAGATCAGAAAAAACATCAACCTCAGGAATTAAATCGGTTGTAACCACGTACCGACGCCTTGCAGCCAATGTATGCTGTAGAGCTATCAAAGACTTAGCTCGAGCTGCTTCGTACCAAATCAATTAGGCTTCGGCACTAAAGGCGGTTTTAAGGGGGCGGTACACTCACAGAACATTCACTTGCAGCGATTGTTGCGAGGCGGTCCTTAAGGTGGATGATGTATGTGTGTTATGCTTTCAATTTGGTGAACCGATTCGCTCTGCTGGATCAAATAAAAAACACTTTTCTTAAATTTATAATATCTCTGATAATGTCATAATGAAAACTCTTTTTTGTTAAGACAATTTAATATATTCGGCAACTGGCTGCCAGCAGGGCGATTCCCTCGAGCCTAGCATTTTTTCATTAGCCATAATACACCCTGTAAATGAAAAACTAAATTCTAAATTTAACGTTTGGTATTTAGACGGCGGTACCCTTGGAGGCGATGCAAATGCCCTGAAAAATGAGCTGATCATATTAACATAAGAATTTCATAAAATAAGTTTAGAACTAAATTTTTCAAATTTTTGTTAATAGACCTTGTGGTAAAATTGTCTATGAAATCTTAGATCTAGCTCGAAATATAAAAATTGTAACCAAAAATTATCTAAGGCTCCTTGGGTTACCAGTCTTTGAAGAATACATCTCCTCCTTTGTTGACGACAAAATTCAAAATGTCAGGTCCAAATTAGATAATTTAAAATTAATATTTTTTTCTTTTAGTCCCATATTTCGTGATGTTTTACGGTGTTCTCCCTTCTAAGGACACCTGAATATCCTAAGCACGTTGGACTCTATTATTAAAAACGCCTTGACCACCACATTAAACTACGTTTGGAAGATCGCATGTGGACCCAAGCCTCCCTGCCTATTAGGTTGGGAGGTTTGAGTATACGAAAAATTTCAAACGTAGCTTTACCTGCTTTCCAGGCTTCTGTTTATAGTCCGGTAGACCTCATTGGTAAAATCGGAACTCCGTGACGAAGTGACTTTAAGGTCCCGTACTTGGCTGAGGCCAGAAACGCGTGATCTTTGGCATACCCGGGACATAATTACCCCACAGAGCCTAAATCGCAGAAGCTGTGATGCGGACGACGGACACTCCGCTCAGCAGATTAGTACAGGAACATCTTCTATCATCACGTGTCAACAATGCTGAACGTGCCATCTCATAACAGTCTCAAAATGGGAGCCAGGATTATGACTCCAAGCCCTGCCCACATCGAATTTAGACACATTTCTGTCTAACAATACATTCAGGATTGCTGCCTCAATTTGATTGGGGGCAGCAGCGACCGTGGTCCCTCATTTTCGTCAGTGGGGCGGGGGGGGTCGGTAACTCGGTATACCATGCTTCGTGATCGTGCTTCAGAAGCGCCAGCAGGATACCACGCCATGCTGCACTAAATAACATCATCCGCAGTGTTCTTGTCACCGCCGAGGTACCGGCCATTCTAGAACCGAATGGATTGTGTCGAGACTATGGCAAGAGACCGGACGGAATGTCTTTAGTACCCTGGAAGATGGGACGACCCTTAATGTGGGACGCGACGTGCGTTGACACTTTGGCTGCAGCCCCTCTTCCAGACACGGTCGTTTTAGCTGGAGCAGTTGCCGCACGACAGGAGTACCAAAAACGCCGGAAATATGCGTCTAATGGCAATGGATACATATTTATTGCGTTCGGTGCCGAAACTCTCGAGCCCGAGCATGGGGTCCCGAAGCCTATCGGTCTTCTCGAGATCTATCACCTCATTTGACCAAAATGCTGGTTTGTACATGGGGCAATGCATCGGTGTTGCCATCCAGCGCGGAAATGCGGCCAGCGTATTGGCCACGTTCCCAACCGACAGCGATTTGGGACTTATACATTATTTGTAATTTTTATTTATTAATTAGAAAATTGTACATAGTCTATAATTTGTAAATTCGTTTATAAGAACGACAATCAAAATTTGAGTCTTATAAACCTTCTGTAGAACATTTACTTACACGTACATTGGTAGATTAGCTAAGAATAAATATCCTTTAATTTAGGGTGCCTTATTTAAAAAAAAAAATATTTTGGGAAATGCGTTGCCGCACCGTCAAGCGCGCGGGGATTCGTCGCGGCTTGTGTGCGGGGCTCCCCCGGAGCCGATTAATCAATACGACCAGCGCTGTGTATACCCACTAAAACCCCAAGGTTGCCTTCTTCCGCCTGGGAGCCGGAGTCACGGTACATAGCGTGAGCTTTATTCCGCGACCCCGGCGTGCGGTGGGCCGCCCCATAAACAAGGGCGGCCTCTCCTGTGAGAGCCGGGGAGGTGAGACTTCCCCGGCTCTGAGAAGGTCACGCGGCTACCTCTCGCGCCCTCTCGCGGTATTAGTGCGGGCGGAGGCCTATCAGGTCCCCGGGGCCTCATCGCCCGCTGCCGCCCGCCTGTGACTTCATTTGCCACGGGCATTATTCCTTGCCGCTCCCCGCGACGGCTGGAGTAGATGCCGCGGCCGCGGCTTTTTCCGGCGCCTTACGACTGGCTGTCTAGCAATTTCTCCTGGTGGGCTTGGCCCCTTAGGACCTGGGGCCCACCTGATGACCGGCCGGCTTGCCTGCGGCTTCGCACACGGAACAGTGCGGCTTGCGTGCGGTGCAGGGGCCGGTCACCAGGTGACCGGCTTGTCCGCAGCGGTAGCAATGACCACTGCGGTCCACCTCTGAGATGCACATCGCCGCCACGTGACCAGCAGCGTGGCAGAGGTTGCACCTCTGGGTCCTATGGGACAGGGCCTTCACGAGGGCGGAGGTCCAGCCCACCAGGAGTCTCGTACTAGCTGAAAGAAGCTTTTTGGCGGCCGCCACCGGGCAGGCCACCACCGTCTGGCCCATCCCGTCTGGGCCGGGACGGACCTTTGATGCTTTGATGCTCCCGTAAGAGCATCCGGTGGTCCACGCGATGACGGCGGCCACATCTTCTTCGTGGACGTAGTGATCCAGGCCCGAGACGCGAAGACACACAGTCTTCTCGGACCTGGACACGCGCACGTCCTAATTTAGGGTGCCTTTTTTTTACATGGGTAAATGTATTGCCGCACCATCAGCCGCGCCGGGGAAGTCGAGGCCGGTATGTGGGGCTCCCCCGACGCCGGTTAATCAATACGACCGGCGCCGGGTATACCCACTAAAACCCCATGGGAGCCTTCTTCCGCCAGGGTGCCGGGTCACGGTATATCGCGTGAGCATAACCCGCGACCCGGCGGGCGGTGGGCCGCCACATAAGCAGAGGCGGCCTCTCCTGGTGTGCCAGGGTGGTTCCCGCCGGCCCTCAGAGGGTCGCGCGACTACCTCTTGCATTGGTGCGGGCGGAGACCTGTCTGGTCCCCGAGGCTTCAACGCCCGCTGCCGCTCGCCCGTGAAATTTAGGGTGCCTAGAAGAAGTCTTTTTAACCGATAATCCCGCCTAGTGTAGTGTAGTTTGGTCTAAAAATACTGTAACTAATTTGTAATATTATTTCTGTTTAATTTGGTGAACAAGTGTAACCTGTCTATGTAACGGTAAACACATTAGTTATACTAGTAAATGACCAGTTCTGCAATATGAAAATAAAAGCTAATTGTATTTAAAAACTGAATGAAATTCCACTTTGCTATTGTCAACGTAGATAGTAAGTTAATAATTAGATTTCTAACTTCATCAACCACTCATCAGCCGATGTTACGAGGTCCCCCGACCTAATTGAATGCAGGCACACTCTGAGGCACGCGCTATTGAAAGGGTGGAGAGGAGGCTTTTGCTGCGTGTGCCCCGTACAATATGGACCGACTGCATCCCGCTGTGGCATTGAACTGGCGGGATACAAGCACACAATATGCCGTTTTAATTAGGTTAGGTTATACAAAGTGTAGTACGAGTTTGGAACACTGACAAGCGACTTTGTAAAGAGTAATTGCAAAAAATCAGAACGCTGTGTTGCTGTCTTAATTTTATTGTGGTTTACTGGACAGCTCTAGTCTATCACTTTGATACGGCATCAAGCCTTATGTGCCATTGTTAGACACAGCCCTTCTAGGGATAACCCAAAGGTTCTCATTTAATTGTTTATGTAATGTTTTACATACAAAAATAATTAAATAATATATTCAAAACAAAACCCAAGGAAAGCATAGATAAAGAGTAGATTTAAAATATATTTTGTAGATCAGCTTTTATCTATTTATGTGATAATTATAAATGTCCCATAATCCTGATTCAACGTATGACGTCACAACCCACGAATATATTTTTCCCAAATCAACCCATTTCAAAAGTAGTATAAAAATCAGATATTTTGAGTTCGGTCTTACCAAGTCATAATTGAAAAATCTAACACAGAAATTACATACTAATGCGGTACTTTTTATCCCGGGAATCTAGCGGGAATTCTGCCGGGAGTAATTTAAAGTTCTTAGGGCGCATTAAAATTTGCGTATTCTGACACAATTTTCACTAAATCGATAGCGTACTACGGGTACTTTTTTTTAAATCTGTCTTGGGAATCCCACAGGAATTTTCTTTTTCACATCTTTAAAACGCATTGTACAAACTCGAACTATTTACAGATTTATTATAGTGTTACAATTTGGGCCACCTGCATATTGGTAAACAAAGCACATTTATTACCCGCCGGCGTTTGAGCTAATAACATTGTAGTTCTTTTATGATTGTCTTCTTTTGCTTACTTATTTATTGGTTATTGTGGATAGCAGCCTATTGTACTCGTTTATGGCTGTTTGCAGGCATAATTAGGTACGTGTGCGGATTACGATTTCTAGGAAATTGCGTCGACGCTTGGTAGGCAGACCTATTTGCATTTGTGCCATATAAAGGAATGGCCCGATTGAGGCAGGGCAGTGGAGCGATAACCAACCGCGGGGCAAGACTTGTGTACATTCGATAATCTATTTAGTAACGGATTTTGCGCGTGTTATTGAATCGTGCATTAGCGTTTGGACTGATTGTGTTCAGTTATATTTGTACCTGTGTTATACGTGTTTGTATAGTTCTAATAAATTCTATAGTATTAGGTTGGGGAAAAACTTTCTTCGCATTTTATATAAAAATTCAAATGGTTTTTTTTTTATAAAGTTTATTACATTTGACTAAAGTACGTAGGTGCCATTTTGTTGGATAACTTTTTGCCATCTTGTAGGTAGGGACGTGATCCCATTGCTATAAAAATTTTGGGGCTTCTGATCAAAAAACTGCGACGAGTGGTTTTGGCAGTCCTCTCGTGATGTTAACCTGACACTGCCTAAGGAATTCTGCAGAGACCGAAACAGGTGAAAATCTGAAGGTGCAAGGTCAGGACTATACGGCGCATGCATTAACACCTCCCACAGCCAAACTCTCGTAATTTTTGCTGAGTGGCTAAAGATGTGCGAGGTCTAGCATTATCATGGTGAAAAACCACACCCCTTCTGTTGATTAATTCCGGCCGCTTTCTCTCAACTTTTTGCTTTAATCTCATCAGTTGTTCCCAGTACAGTTCAGAATCGATGGTCCTGCCTAGCGGTAACAGCTCATAATGAATAATGCCCTTCCAATCCCACCTACACACAGCATCACCTTGTTGTGAGTTAACCCGGGTTTCGCCACAGTCTGTGAAGCCTGACCTGAAAAAGATCGTGGTTAAAGCCGGCCTTTAACCACGATCTTTTTTTCACGTTCTTGTCGTACGTAATCCACTTTTCATCACCAGTTATCAGCTTCTTCAAAAATGGTTCGGTTTTCATTACGTCGTAATAAAGAATCACAAATGAGTACACGGTTCATTAGGTTTCTTTCAGTGAACTCACGAGGCACCCAAATATTGAGCTTTTTTGTGTACCCAGCTTTTTTCAAATGCGCCAAAACCGTTTTGTGGTCAATTCCCAGTTCTCCAGCTACATCGTGACTACTAATACGCCAATCTTGCTTCACTCTTTCAAAAATGGCATCAGTTTTGTCCGTAACAGGGCGACCAGAGCGACGTGCATCTTTGATATCAAAATTTCCGGATTGAAAACGCTTAAACCAAATTTGCGCTACTCTCACAGATACTGCATTAGGTCCATAAACATCACAATTTTTTTTCGCGGCTTGTGTTGCATTTTTACCTTTTTTGTAGTAAAATTTTAAAATGTATCGAATTTATTCATAACATTCACTTATTTTAACAATAAGAAAAATAAATGAAAATCACACATTTTCCTAATTTGAATTTGGAATTGTCTTCTTTAAAATTAAAACTTTTAATGATACCAAAACCAGTCAGATACAAATGGTATAGCCAAAGAGATCTTATTACAAGTTCATACATACTATATGCGAAAACACTTTTTCCCCAACCTATTAATTCTAACGGCATTTTGATTCGAGTCTTGCAACCCGTAACAATGGTATAGATTAAACACAGAGTTTCATCAAGTCGTGGGTTGAGTTGGTAATAGAAATAGGTTGATTTGGGATTTTTTTTGTGTAGGTTGGAGTTTTCGTGGGTTGAATCGGGAACAACACAATCATACTCAGTCAAAAATCATTATCGACTAGCTATGCCCGTTAGTTCATTCGCGTGAGACTTGGACTTTATATTTATATTTCTAGACCTTGCAAGATATCAAAATGAAACAGAAACTAAAATTTATCATGAATATAATGTTCTAACCTCTAAAATTTTCGTTGAAATCCATTATACCATTTATGCTTATTCTATACAAACTGAAAGACAAAATTTTAATAACTTTTATTTTATGATTAGATATCGTATAAAAAGCAGCATTAACTTAATATTTGATATTTTTTAAATCATAGACACTATTTGCATGATTGTAAAACAAAATTATATCACTACCACTAATAACAAGTTCCAGTATACAATACACAATAAATACCTAGATATACTTAATTTTACTAAGTGCTAAATGAATTCTAATGAACTCTTGTACCATACAAATTTATGTACACAAAACAAGTGTGTCACCAGAGTAGGGCACGTAGCAGAAGATGAGTGCCAATTGTTATAGTCACCCTACCTAATCGTTGAGCTATGATTCCGGATCTGTGTCGTTGACCGACCGCTGTCGGAAATAGACAGCCCCTCTTAGTTCCGGCGTGGTCCTTAGAATATGAATTAAAATTATTTCTAGTACTCTTCTGATACTGTTGGTAAGTATGTATATAAGTGATAGACGTAGCGCAAGAAAGTGCTTTTGATAGTTAAATTTAAGCGTACTTTTTTCGTTCCGGTCTTTATTTGTTATGCTGCGTAGTTGCTGTAACATAGTAGATAATCAACGTAGCGAATTTTAGTAAGATCGCAAAGATAATTTTAATTAGCGTTACATTATTTAGTACGATAAATTTATAATGCAGTGCGTGAAAACGAAACGCTTATGAAAAACAAATCCTTCGGTCAAATAACTTTTTGTTGAATATAATTTTACATAGAATTGGCAAAGTAAACGCGCCCTTATTGTCTTACTAGAATAGAATATGTTATATATGACGTACGTAGTCAATCACAACCTGTCAGTATAGTAATAGGTTGTAACGAAAATAGGGAATGCACGTGGAAAGTTACGATAAGTATGTTAAAAGGTTTTTTTTTCATATGATATCACAAATATTCTATCCATAACTCGTTTTGAAATAATTAATGACAAATCCTTAAGATCATATGGCTCACTTATTTTGAAAAATTCATACAACTGCAAAAGTAGTAAGCATTTTGATATAGATTTACATAATCCCAGATGGAGCAGAGGCTAAACGATAAAATTTTCATTAAAATCATTATTACCTTACTACATTTAATTACGTTTGTATCATATAGATAGCTGGAAATAGAAAGACATCGTCTACCGCTGGAGTAAAGTTTACGCCGGATATCCTACTTCGCTGCATTTCTCATGCGCCGTCGGAGAACTTTAACAGGTTGTCGATTCACTGAGCTGAGACGATAGAACATCCTACGTTTGATCAATCGCATTTAGACGAACGGTTGCTTCACTCGTCGGTTGCTCACTGAGATATCAGTTTACTAATATCTCGATTATGTTAGATACTAGAGTCAAACTCTAGTGCGTCCCTCTTGTTTAAAGAGCAAGCGTTAATACCTACAGATTACATTGTGTTCAATTTTGATGTCAGTACTATTTGCCCCCTGAAAATTCCATTCCTCATTTATATCGCAAACGATACATCTCCCGGGATAAAAGTCTTTACGTCCATTTTTGGTACTAAAATTACATATGTACAAAATTACACCAGACGATAACAGACTGACAGATCGATTTACTATCGCATTTTTTTATAGATAATGAATTATTATATCTTCTAAACTTGAGAAATGATTGGTCTCCCGTACAAACTTTCATCCCCTATTTCAACCTGTTTTAGTTTTATTTATCTATCCCCCGTGCATCTATCTGCAAACTACAACAATGATTAAAAAGCCAAAAATGCCCAAAAGTGGCAAAAATTACCAACTTTCCAATAATGACAAATATGCCAAAAATGACCAAAATGCCAAAAATTCTAAGTGCCAATTGTGCTTAAATGACCAAAATGCCAGAAATGCCAAATATGTCTAAAATGCCAAAAGTGTCAGTGCCCAAAATGCCAAAAATTATGCAAATGTCCAAAATAACAAAAATGCCAAAATGA
The DNA here is from genome assembly GCA_039645545.1 of Dendrolimus houi. Lineage (NCBI taxonomy): Eukaryota > Metazoa > Arthropoda > Insecta > Lepidoptera > Lasiocampidae > Dendrolimus > Dendrolimus houi. Next base: position 10,732,507 of record CM077123.1, on the reverse strand, counting down.
CCTAAATCGCCAGTGACCAAAATCTCAAAAATAACCAATCAATCAATTAATCATTTATTTGCTCAAAAACATGCTGTATACATACATAGATGATATTATGTTGCTTATAAGGTTCACTTGTTTTTGCCGGTCAGGCATGCAAATTGTACATACATACTTAAAACTACTTCAAAATTATACAAGTCAATTTAAAATGATATAATCAACACAATACTATTTTTTTGCCTAACAAACTACTTTTTCTTTACCTAGCAAAATCGCCAAAATGACCAAAATTACTAAAATCATCAAAATGACCAAAATGCCCAATATGATCAAAATGACGAAACTAAGCAAAATGGCAAATCACAAAAAAACTATACTACTTTTAAGGATAACCTTTACATAAATCTATCCCATTGTCCGTGATAAAAATTATCCCTTGTCCACTCTCGATATTAAAATTACATATATGTCGGAGGAAGCTATGAGTCGGGTTGATTGTTGTTCGCTAGTATAACGCACAATATTATTTGTTTACATGTTAATTACTTTTAAAATTGTTAATTTAATTTAATTTGTTAAATCTTTCTAGAACTTAAAAATCGTCCTAACGTGATAAAAGTTATGAATATTGTAATTTAACGGGCGACCAATCAGAGCAGAGCACGTGCCTCGAGCGGGGTCGAGGCGCCATCTGTACTTAAGGGATGCGGACGAGTTTTTGTGATACATTGGAGCGATAACAACGGATTGAGTTGGATCCTTGAGAATTTAAAAGAACAGGGTTAAAGTAAGATCGGTGTCCTGAACCTGCTGCTCGGTCTTAACTGTGACAAAATACTGTTTAAATCTAAATTAAAAGTGTATAAACCGCGACCATTGTTTTGTGCCGCATTTTACCCTGATGACGCCTAATAAACCTGCACCCACTAATGACGATGTCAACGAGAACAATGTTTCTCCGACATAAATATCAAATTTCAGCCAAATCGGTCTAGTAGTTTTTTCGTAAAAGCATAACAAACAAAGAGACAAATATATTTTTATCCCGGAAACTATCCCCTTTTTCGGGATAAAAAATAGTCGTTTTGCCGTGAAATTGGAACTGACAGACACAGTTACTTTCGCATTTATAATATTAATAGGGATAATTCCTTCTCTTTTATTCACACGACTAATGGCCGGTTCCTACATCTTAATAACCGTTAATTTGCAATTACTATTGGTTAAAATTTGACATAAGCTCTATACAAGTAATGTCAAATTTCTACTAATGGTTAAGACAAGTGAATGTATAGTAGATATAACCGCCAATTCATAGGGCGGCTTTTTAAAGTTCCCGTCCAGGATTGAATCATATTACCTACATTTTTTAAAAATGCTTTTACTTTTTATCTTTACAGTGTTAAATAATACATAAACGAAAAAAAAATTGTTTACTTATATGATTGTGTTTGTACCATCATCTTCTACTTTCTTCGTCTGGTATAGAGTGCTGCCGCGGATCATAGAGTCGAAATTTGTCCGCATAAAGCTGCGTGGAAGCCTTGTTCATTAATAAACTTGTTTACGGTGATCAAAAATCAATTGCCATAATAAGCAATGGTAAAAAATAGATTATAGTAATTACCTAATATGTAAAAATAAGACATTAAACAGTTCCTTGTTTAGTCCAAGACACCTTCCAAATTGAGTCTAATTCAACGTTCAGCTCTATAGATTTTCATACTAGGTATTTAGAATATATTAATAGGTAGTTCGTATATAATTTAATTGTTTGTTACGTATATAAATCGATCTTTAAAGTCGACCTAAAATCTTTCAAATAAGACGATATGGGAGAAATGACGTAAATAGAGAAAGGTATTTCACATCGTGATCCTAGTTATATGATTAATATATATGATATAATGATAAATAGTAAGAGGATTAAATATATTTTTATATAATTAAAAACGATATGTCTTTCATAGAAAAGTTTACAATAACGCTACAAATTACGTTTTATGGAAGTTTCAGCCATATCGTCCTATATGAAATAGATTTTAAGGGCAAGTAAATCAGACAGACATCATGGTGTGCCCAAGAGATGGCGAGTTTGCCCGTTGCCACTACGTATGGCATCAAACATGGCAATTGAGGCACGTAAGGAAAACGCAATATTTGCCGGCACGTCGTATCATATGTTGAAGCGTAGTATTGGCACCGGGCGAATGATTCAAACGGTTTTGTGCTCGTGGTGTTCCGTGAGTAGGTGGGTCGCCAGATCTCTCCGGCGGTATTGCGATGCACATCCGGGGCGGTCGATACGGGCGGCGACTTGCGCGGTACCAGGGCCCCCTCGCAACCCCCCCGCCACCAACACGGCCCCCTCGCGTCTTTAAAGGCCCCGCCACGACGATTCACATCGATTCGCACACTTGATAATAATAATTATTATTAAAAGCTTGCTGTCGATAGCTTCTCAACTTACACCTAAGAGAATAAGTCTCATAACAATAACTAACAACCGACAACACGAACAACTTTCAAATAAAGCTCGACTAAAGCATTTTAGCTACTGAATACTTTTTTATCCGATTTTATAATTTGCAAAATATATACCTGAATGTACCCGAATTATGCACCACTTGGGTAGTATTTTTCATTTGCATATAGTTATTATTACGGTGAAAAAAAAAACGTGATGGAACTTGGACCTGAGATAACCTACGTCTGCAACCGTGCCAAACCGCCTTAAACAAGCAGGGGAGTATGTCGTCTGTTCCCCCAAAAGTAGGAAACAAGAGTCAAAGTGGGACATGTAGGTATTTTATCATGAGATAAAAACAGTAATAATTTTGCAACATCCAACGCAGAATGACAAGATTTCTGGATGACGTATCATGACTACATGATAAAAGGTCTGTATTGAGCAATATATTTAGGGTTCCGATACAAATTTTGTCAAAAACTTATCCCTTGTGAAATCGTTACGTCCGTCCGTCTGTCTTTAAAAAGATAGATAGAGATTATACACTAACAACCAAAGCACAGACAAACAAAAGTAGAAAAAGATAATGAGATAGTAGGTACAACGAGTTATTTAAGCTAGTATAGCCATTAGGGTACTACTATCAACTAAAACAATATGGAAAATCATTCTCTAATTTCTTGCTAATCAGACATTTTTTCCTTTTTTTGTTGATGAATTGAGCGGTTAGGCCTAGTATAAATATTCTGGCACAGCCAGTCAAAATACTGCTAAAAACACTATGTAATGCACGGGGGCAGCACGGACTATATGCTAATCACCTTCACAAATATATATGTGCCAATTGAGATTATGAATTCGTGACTACAACAAATACTTCAACAGCTTCAGAAATAATATATTAAGCACCTGTAAAAATTGTACAACTGGCACGCGTACATACAAATTTGCCATATCACTCTTCGGTATATATACTCTTCAACAAGGGTTACTCTCGATTTCCTTGCAATCCACAAATCAGATCCTGACTTGGTGACTAAGGCACTATCTCGGGAGTTAAAAAAACAAATTGAAAATCGGTCCACAATTGACGAAAAAATCACGTAACATGCCTACAAAAAAATTAAGCTCCTGTAGAAAATGTAATAACTACACACGTATACAAGCTTTTTTACAAGAATTTAGGCGCACGGCGTTCTTTAATAAATAATGGTACTCTCGATTTCCCGGGAATCCACTCACCAGATCATGACTTGGTGACCATGGCACCACCTCGGGAGTATAGACTTACGAGTAAAGAAAATAAATTGAAAATCGATTTAGACTAGACGAGATATCGTGTTACGAAGACGTCTGTTAACAATTTTCGTATGTTTCTCTAATTCCTTGGAATCCACTCATTAGATCCTGACATGGCAACAATGGGACCAATTCGGGAGTATATATAACCTCTCGATTAAAAAATCGGTCCAGAGAAATCGAGTAACGAACATTTGAAGTAGGTTAAAAAGGGATCTCTTATAGACAAGTCTGTATTTGTGTGTCACAATCATTTTTCTCTAATGAGGGGTTGCTGCCAAACATCTAAATTAGGCTTGAATTGTTTTCAGTGTATATTTAGTGTTATGGAATATCCTTATGGCCGGTTCCTATGTCTTACTAGGCGTTTATTTGCCTTTCGCGATTTAAATTTGCGATAAGCTTGGATGGACAAGTAATGTCAAATTTTCACCTATGGTACTAAGGCAAATGAACGAATAGTAAGATATAGGAACCGACAATAGAGAAAAGCGGACAGTCACTTCAACTGAGATACTTTTTATACAACTTACAGAACGTCACAGTCTCATAGATTTTGTGCAATGAACGTAATTATGATGTCATAAGTAGGTACACGTAAAAGGAGTAAAATAGCTCATTTATTGTCTGAAAAGTAAAAATATTTCTATCATGATATTATAAAAGTTAGATGATGTTATTTTAATGTCTGTTCTTTTATAGGTAAAAGTACTAGAATCAATTGTAACATGTGTCCGCACTCTATTAGTGAGATCTTGAAAAATCATAATGATGTGTCTGATTTTTATATTTAAGTTAAAAATAAGTAGCGAGATATTTGTTTGTGGAATACGTTCAAAAAAAGATCAATCTGACAGACCTCGAAAGAAAATTTTCAACGAAATATGCTTTGAGCAAAATCTATTGTGAGGTTTCTCAGAATTGGAGTATTTTCGGATACTTATTAATAACAGCCTATAAGCATTCAATTGTTCGGCTAGGGCCTCCCACTTACTGCGGATTGACGGGTTTGACACATCAGTTATCTCGATATGCAGGTTTCATCATGATGTTTTCCTTCACCGTTAGCACGTGGTAATTGTAACAAATAATATGAACATTAGGCTAGAAAACTATCTAAGTGCCTTCCGGCCAGCATTCGACTCCGCGCTCTTTGAGTTTGGGAAATGAGTGCGCTGGCTACTAAGCAACAACGGCTTTTCGCTTACTTAAATGTTTTTTGATTCCGTAGGAAAATGACGAAAACAGGGGACGTTTATTACTCTGATTTTACATAATATCATTTTAGTTATCTATGTCATGGAAGAAGAATTCTAATTAAATGACAATCCCAGTACTTTAATTAGTTACCTTGATGGATAGTTCCACTTTCTTCATAAGTTTAATTACTTACTTTAGGTATATATCAATTTTTCTTAATAAATACATTTTTCGAATGAAATTTTATAAAATTTTGTCTTTAGGTGATTAATATAAAACATTTTCTATTAAACCTAACTTAAGATTTGGCTTAAGTTGTGTAAGACATTTAAACATCATTAAATAATGTAATTTGCAAAAATCCTGTTTGTAATGTACGAAAATGATCTTCTAAGCATAAACAGTGTATAGGTAACAAACAACTTTATGTTCATTTAATTCTAACAACCTACTTCAATATGAATTTGAATGTGTGCTAAATTTCATATCACGCCCTAGACGTGCAAAGTTCCAGAAATAACGCGCTTTGACACACAGGTGAAATGGAATGAGAAAATATTTGTCATTCCTTGTTATTTTTAGGTATTGGAATTGTAATTGCGTAGGTGACTAAGGTGACACATAAAAAAATCGATAGTAACCCCATCTCTCTATCTGTTAAGCTTTTACGGATAAACTACTGGAGTAACGGTTGGTTTTACTGTAATGTTGTACATATGTAGTACCGAAAATGGGCATAGATACTTTTAATCCCGGGAGATGCGATAATTTGCGATATAAAATAAAGTGAATCTTCCGGGGGCAAATAGCAGTAACATGAGAATTTAATACAATGTAACCTGTATTGATGCTTGCTCTTTAAACAAGAGGCGCGGAATAGGATATGACCCGCGGCGCAGACGCGGGCAAAACTCTAGTGTTACAATGAATTCTAATTTAAACAATTAATATATTATTTGATTAATTAAAAAATGGAAAGGCTTCCGCGTTTTGTAAGATTATAAAAAGTCATCATCATCACTCGAGCGTTAAATTCCGGTTGCGTTCGGAGCGTTGGCATCGACGCCTAGGGTCCGCTTTCCTACTTTTTCTTCTTCATTTCGCGCAGTCTTCGGCATCCCTTGCATTGAAAACATTGGTACTCATTTTTTTCATTTTTCACAACGTCAAGCATTTCTTGGGACTACCTGTTCGACCGGGACCTTGCGGAGGCGGCATGACTAGACATTTGCTCCCCACCTAATTATCCGGTTTCCGTAAAACGTGTCCGTACCAGTGTATGCGACTTTCTTGCAGTTTGTCCGTTTGTGTTTTCTGACTCCACTCATCCACCGCAGTATATTCATTTCCGTGCCACGCAAGTCTTGCTTGTGTCGCTCAAATGCAGGCCACGCTTCAATACAAAAGGACAAATCTAATGATGGATTTGTTGATCTGTTCTTTTAACTTAACCGTAATTTCGGGGTTGAAAATGACACCTGTCACCTCATGTCACTTGACCCAAGCTGCTAAAATTCGGACCTTGAAATCATGGTCAATATCCACGGATGCGCTAAGTACAGATCCTAGGTACTTAAACTGGTACCTACTCCGTCTTCAACACATTTAGTTTTAGACCGCCGTTCTCAAGCGACTCTTTCCACTCATTCACACGTGGCACCAAGAGCGCTTATCCGTATCTATCAGCGCGATGTCGTCGGCATACAAGACCAACTATAGAGGTTACTCATGTATCTCAGTTAGTTTGACTCTCAACTATCTCAATAGTTATGCGGACAAGAACAAAATAACAAGTGTCAAAATAATATCTTACCATCTAACTATTGAAAAATCATTACTTGTAGAAATAATTTTCATTGCTTTCAAACAATAATAATTATTATTTGTATATTATTTATATATAACTATAGTTTACCCCGCTCAGCCGCGGGTCAAACTCTAGTGCGTACCTCTTGTTAAAGAGCAGGCGTTAATACAGGTTACATTGTATTATATATTAATGTCGGTGCTATTTGCCCTTGGAAGATTTACTTTATTTTATATCGCAAACTATCCCATCTCCCGGGATGAAAAGTAATCTATGTCCATTTTCGGTTCAGTTACTATTGCATTTTTTTATATAGATTATTAATTTTTATATCTACAAACTTGAGAAATGATTGGTCTCCCATATAAACTTTAATCCCCTTATCAACCAGTTTTAGTTTTATTTATTTATCCCCGTCTATCTCCCTGTAAACTACACAAATGACCAAAACTACCACAACTACAAAAACTACCAAAACTACCTAAACTATCTAAACTACCACAACTATCAAAACAACCGAAACTGCCAAACTACCAAAACTATCGAAACTACCAAACCTACCAACCAAAACTATCTAAACTACTAAACAACCAAAACTACCACAACTATCAAAACAATCGAAACTGCCAAAACTACCACAACTACCAAAACTACTATAACTACCATAACTGCCGAAAATACCAACCAAAACTACCACAACTACCAAAACTACCAAAACTACCAACCAACACTATCACAACTACCAAAACTACCACAACTAACAAATCTACCATAACTACCAAAACCAACAAAACTACCAAAACAACCGAAACTACCAACCAAAACTACCTAAACGACCAAAACGACTAAATTGACCAAAATAATCAAAATGACGAAAATGGCAAACCACAAATAAAAAACCTATCATACTTTCTGGGATAACCTTTACATAAATCTATCCCATTATCCAGGATGAAAAGTATCTCTTGTCCACCCACGGTATTAAAATTACATATGTGCCGAGTTACAGCCAAATCGGTCCAGTAGTTTTTCCGTAAAAGCATAACAGAAAGACAAATATATTTTTATCCCGGAAACTATCCCATTTCTTGGGATAAAAAGTATCCTATGTTCATCCTCGGCATCGAAAATATATATATATAGTGAGTTTCAGCCAAATCGGTCCAGTAGTTTTTCCGTGAAAACGGAAAAGATAGACGGACAGACGGACAGACGGACAGACAGACAATTACTTTCGCATTTATAATATTAGTATGGCTTATTTGACTCGGTTTACTCGTACCTACTTATTACTGATAACGTCAGAAGTAGGTTCGCTCGTACAAAATCTATGAGGCTGCTTCTGTAAGTTAATAAAAAGTAACTCAGTTGATTCGAATGTCAGCTACTTTAATTATGGTACACAAACAATTGTAATTTCTTGACAAAAGCTTAAAAATAATATATATGTATTCACAACATAACAAATACACAAAGAATGTTGTTTTTCCAACAGGCTTTATTTTATTCACTTTAACTATATAAGTACATAGGTACATATTATATATAATCTATACTAATATTATAAAGAGGTAAAGTTTGTGGGATTTTTGTACTTCCTAGAAAGTAATCTCTTGAACTACTACTGAACAGCTTTTAAAAATTCTTTCACCTCAGTGACACAGGCTATATTTTATTGTAATTAATAATATTTTTAATTTTTTTGAAAACGCCCAGCGAGATGGACACCTGTCAGATAGTAATATATAAATGTAATTGTTGTGGTCGGTAGAGAAAATATCGTGATTGTTGCCTAGAAATATCCTGGTTTTGTGTTATTTATTAGTATAAACGTGATAAACACAATAATCTATAATATTGTAAAATTCTAAACATGCAGTGTCTGTACATTGAAGCTATTTACAAAACAACTGGAAGAGACTATATAAACGATGGAGAACACGATGCAAGTTCAGGATTCACGTAAAAACTACTGGGTCGATTTCGATGCGGTTTTCGTTGATCGACAGCTAATTCTTAAACTCAAAACCTGTGCTATCTTTTTAACCCGGGAATTTTCCCAGGAGCGGTTTGTAGTTGTTCGGGTGTATAAAAATTAGATTATTCGGACACAGTTTTCACTAATACGATAGCTTACATTATTTTTTAAATAATAGTTCTACCGGAAAGTTCTGTACTAGAATATTAAAAAAATAGTATGAATATAGTTTATTGAATAATACAATTAACATCATTATTTACGACTTCTTGGCAGCGTGATGGCAGTTTATCCTACCTCTAAAAAATGCCTTATCCCTAGAGACGAAGCATTGAACCAGTACTTGTTTGATATCTTCTACGTTTTTGAATTTTATGCCCTGTAAGAAATTTTTTAAGAAGAGAAATAAGTGGTAGTCTGTTAATGCTAGATACGGGGAGTGTGGTGGATGGGACAGAATTTTCCAGCCTAGCTCTACTAATTTGTGCTGAGTCCCCAAAGCAGCATGAGGCTTGGCATTATCATGGAGTAGTATGATGTCCTTCCTATTAAACATCGCCGGCCTTTTTTTTAGAGTACTGTTTCTAAATTACCTAGCTGCTCACTGTAGATGTTCGGATTTAGCTTGCCGTTCAGTTTTAACAACTCAAAATGTATTCGTCCCCAAAGGTCCTACCATATGCACAACAATCTGTTACTCAGGCTCAACTTAAGTTTAGAGGTGGAGAGGACATGCTTTCGGGTTCACAATATGCTGTTTTCATAGGTAACCCAATTTTTATCCCCAGTTATCAACCAGTCCAAGAAGAGTTTGATTTTATTCCATACAAGCAGAGAAGTGCATATAATGTCTCGATCTTTCAACTTCTCACTTAACTCATGTTGCTTTCTTGAGCTGAATTAGACTTGTCTGTATTCTCCATGTTGTTAAATAAGGATTTTGTTCTAAATGACTCTGTCAGTGTCGTCGTCAAACAAAGATAGTTCGCCAGAGCGTGGCTTATCAGAAAAGCCGAAATCACTTGTATAAAATTTTTCAAACCCTCTTCTACAAGTTCTATTAAAATTTGAATCTTCACTAAACCGTATCAATAAATTTCTAAACGTTTCTGTAGGATTTGTTCCTCGGTGGAATTACCCACAAAGTACAGTGGCGTAAATCAATTTTATCAGTCATAATTTTACACCATCCTGTCTCACTTACTAATTATATCACTCGTCTTGGTTTTAGTTCATTTGACAGATCACTGTGTATACAATAAGTGTTAAAAAGAAAGAGCCAATATTCGTCAAATTATAGCGCGCAGTTGTTCAAACTTTTACTAACCCGAACGGACAAACTTTCCGGTAGACCTAATACTACGGTGCTCTGTGTCCCGGAAATCCCGCGGGAATTTTAATTCAAGCGTGGACAAAGTCGCGGGCATATCCTAGTGGATAATAAAGACGTGTATTTCTCTCAATAATTTTCACTTCACAAAAAACAAAAATTTCAATTACCAGTATATGAGAAAATAGGTTTAAACTAATGAAACTGCAACAATAGTTGTTCGTGATATATCCTAACGTAATAGCTCAAATAAATAATAGTAGGTGGTCATTTTTAAGAAATAAAGGCGAACATCGGTCGTGCCTCATTCTTTTTCTATGCTATTAGTACTAAAAATGTTTTATTTTTGTGAAAACATCCTTAATCGTTAGTATAATAAAGTAGCAACGACGCAATTTAAAAAGAGCCTCCAGGACTCGCCCTTTGTAGTATGTGATAAAATATAGAATGATATTTAAACGATCTAGGCTCAATTATACGAAAATATACACTTACTTTAATTTCTTCCTCTTCACTTAGTATCAAAAGCAGCATGTTTGTTGCTTTTCTATCTGAAAAGAAACATTATATAAACATAATACATTGATTACTAATTCTGCAATTCAAACTCCATAGGCATACATTAAAAACCTTGGTAGACTTATTTTCTCCGTGTATGTTGACTCGGTGTTCAGCCACTTTAAAACTATTCGGGCCGAATATTCGTGGCATCTTTGACATAGTTCAACTATTAATAATTTGTGATTGAACATGTGCGTTGTTTTTCACTATTTTGTTACCGAATACTGCACAGTTAAAAAAGTGACCGAATACCGAATATTCGTGGCATCTCTAGTTTATATGTATCACTGGTTGTTTCATCCAAACTGAAAGTCAGAAAAAAACTGTGTGATATCAGCTTTACGTAACGCTCGCTGAACGCGTGTTTAACACTTATCATGTGGACATACTCTTTGTTCTTTAATTCCGTTCATGAATTTATTAATTACTTGCATGTGCCATCAACGCCTCGTTCGCGTTGCCATGATGACGTATTTGTTAGTGAACTGCAACGACGCACGGCGCCAAATATCAACGCGATTGCAGCGCCAACTGATTGGTTAAATTTGTCTATCCCACGGAAATTATATGATCTTATCGGCATATTGTAAGTATTTTATGCCCTGACCCGAGATACAAGCTTTATATCGAGTTCCGTTGAAATCTGTTCTGTAGTTTTCATGTGACAGTCTAAAAATCAGATTGATAAAAATTCTTTTGAAAACAAGACTTCTTTTTGTTTGTAATTCAGATTCAGGCTCCAAAATTAACCCAAAAAACTGGTAGCAAAAGCTAAAAGGGTTACTACACTTTACACCGTTTCTGAGCCCATTCAAAACAAACTTGTCAATGAGATGTGTAGCTAAAAATCACAAAATCTGCATTTATGATGATATAAAGAACAATTTAAATTTTGGCATTTATTTTAAAATCATAGACAGACACTTCAATTGTATTTAATAGAATAGACTTTACAAATAAATTTCTCAAAAGACACATATTTCTATAACAAGCAAGTTACTCTTGATATGAGGAAGATACAATGGACATCTCTAAGGTGAATTCCAGGACCTAACAGTACAGCAAATAATGTAAAATTCTTTTAGGAAATTTAGCCTACACAGAATCGAATACCAGATTCTCTCTGGTCCGATTAACTACCTGGGACAACTGTGGTCTGATGTACACCCAACTAACAACAGAAATCATTGTCAAAATCTCATAATAATTAGTTTATTCCAAAGGCAATAAGAAAAGAACATAGACAAATCTAAACATAGTACTTCTTGTATATCCATTATCATGTTTATAAACACAATGGATATACAAGAAGTATGGTGTACAGTGAAAAATGATCTAATTGATAGTCAAGACTGCTTAAAATCCTTTGCGTGGTTTAAGGAGAAGTAAAGGGATATTCAGACAGACTTGGAAAGCGAATTTGTTTTACACAATGTAAAGCAAATGGATCATTTCCAAGGGATACAAATTAGAAGTGTGAATAATTTAGACACAAAGAGTACATTTGGTTAGACATATTTGATACTAATATTATAAAAGTGAAAGCAAATTTATTAGTTACCTTTTAAGGACTAAATGGCTTAAAGGATCATAACAAAATTAGGTATAAATTACCAATAATATAGGAAACTAATAAATTTATACTAAATTTTAAAAGGAAAATTAGGTATAAATTCCTAATTCTATTATTATAACATAGGCTAACTTTTTTCCCAAAACAATATTGAAAATGTGAAGTAAGGATGAGAATTTGTATATGTAACACTCATGGATAACATCTAGTAAGCATATTATTTACAATCCCCCTCTATTCATAACAGTCTTCCATGGTATGGTATGTTTTGGCTAATTCAAAAAATAGTTAGTTAATTCTAAACGAATTTTTTAACCAGTCTATTTACCACATAAATTCATTATTATGAACAAGGAAGTATAAGTATGTAAATAAAATATATGCAAAGGTTTAATATAAATTCAAATAAAAGTACAACTAACTTTGTTTTGTGTGAAGCAAATAACCTGGATCTGGGTATTCTTGCAATGTGTTGAATTTCTGTAACAAGTATAAAAAGGAAAAGTTATTAAATAGGTCCTTTTATACATATACATGAAATGGCTAAGGTGCACATCTCAACCTTCAAGGCTGCAGGTTCATTTGAATCCTGGCCAGAACACATGCATCACTTAGGTAGTTTTCTGACATAACATGCATATTGTTACAATTACCACTTGATAGCAACAGTGAAGGAATTGTGATGAAACTGGCACATTGAGATAACCGATGTGTCAAACCTGCCAAGGCACTTTGGACAAAAATGTACGGACAGAGTATACCCACACTGTCTGTTCCCCAAATGTGGGAGGCCTGAACCCAGTAGTGGGACTTTTATGGTATGTTTTTTTGATATATGTATAAAGTTAATACAGTAAAAAATTCAACAACAACTTCCACTAGGGCCTGGCGGAAGCAACATATGCTTGATTTCTATATCTTACTGTTCATCCTTTTACCTTAACATTTATAGAAAATTTACAGTATTTTTAAAGAGTTTATGTCAAATTTTAACTATTTAAGATAAATAATGAATAGATAGTAAGATAATAGGAATTCAGCAACATTTGTTCTCACATAATTAGTGAAATTTTGTAAATTGTGACTATAAAAGTATCCTGAAGTTTACCTGCATCATCACAGACATAAAGGACTGCAGAAGACTAATAAATTACAAAACATTCAGTTAAGGTAATCTGTTTAAAACTTTTACCTATTTATGATTTATTCAGCTACATATATTGCCACTTAATAATACTAGCACAAATCATTTTTTATGAAGCTCTAACAATTGCTAAATGTATTTAAAAAGTCCCTGCCAACTACATTTTTAAGAAAATTAATATTTACTACGACCATACCTACTCTCCATATTTTAAGGCTTCAAAAGAACGTCAAATTTACGGAAAATCAATAGTAGAAGTTAGTTTTTATAATATCAGGTTTCAATAACACAACAGCGGTTTAATTGAATATATAGAACATTAACATTTGCCTACTATCTCATAAAAAATATAAATTAAATTGACGCCTAATCGTTAACAATGCCAACGGTTGTTTTAACGCTCAATCTTATTACATCGCCAGTTATATATAGCTCTAAAGCTCAATACTGCGATTTTCTTAAAATTATATGTAATTCATATATTAAAAAACATAATTACCTGAGATATACGAAGAAGTTCCAAAATAATTTAAGTAATTTGAAATAAGCAACGCTTCTAAGATTTCTATTTGCTTCTACCAATAAGTGAAGTGTGTTTCGGGTCCAGGGTCTCCAGGTTGAATTTACGAAAAGTCCCCATACTCGTCAAAAATTTACCAAAAACCATATTATTTCAGAAACGTTTCCCACGCATATTATTGGATAAAAAAGTGGATAAGTACGTGTCGGACAACACAAATTGAAAGATTTCTTAGAGACACAATTTTTTTTTAACCAACTTTAAAAAAACGGAGGAGGTTCTCAATTCATCGTGTATTTTTCTAATAATTTGATAACAAACCCAAAAATCATTACCATTATTGTAGGCAGACATGTTTAGATTTGACTTTCATTTGCAATTTCATGCAATGTCGAATATTTTATGGCATTTTTAGTAAGGTTGGGGGGGCATAAGATACGTCCCCAATTTACCCAGCGCTAAAATTTTCGTAGCCAAAAACCTAAGAATATTGTCATCAAAAATCCCAACTTCAACATAATCCCAAATAGGAATAAACCCGAATTTGGGATCCTGTTCGGGCCTAGAGTTAAAAATTACATTTTAGTCTTTGAAAAGTTACATTTATCACGTAAAGGTTACATTTTTGAGTTATTAAAACCCAATTTTTAACTGAATTTAAAAATTTAAGTTAATGTTAGAGTTTCTATGGCAAAGGTGAAAATCAACCAAGTGTGTTTTAGAGAACACACATTGAAGGGTCTGTAAGGAAAATGAAGTCCACTGTTTCGGTCATTTGGCGAAGAACCCTAAAAAAATAATTGTACAGTCCCCATAATTTAAAATCTACTTAACAATTCTTGTTTAAATAAATTTTCGTCTGGATTTCGGACTCCTATATTGTTTATAATTTTCTATATTATAATTATTTATGTTAAGCTATATATAATTTTCATTAAACGTATTTTTAAGCTTTACCACCTTCAATGGTTTCAAAACTTTCTACTTTATATTTTAAAAATTACGGGTGAGGCAGACACTATTTTCATTACTTTCAAAGCTAATGTTTCGGCAATTATTGACTTACAAAAGTAATTTATGAATATGGGTATACATTTTAAAAATCTGACTTATAAATACTCCACAAGCTTATGTACACTAAAAATTTTCGACTTCCAGTAATATTTATATAGTAAGTAGTTAATTGTTATTTTTAGTGATTTGACATGACCAAAAATTGACAATGTATAGCGTTACATATTACGTGAGAAGGTCAAAAGTTGCGAATATGTATTAAATGTCTGGCAAGACTGCCAGTCAGTGTTTCCATATTCCACTCTAAAAACAAATTTTTGTACACCTACTCTTTCAAAAAATTACACGATAAAGGGTATTTTTTAATTCCTAGTTTTAAGGCGCATGTTTTAATATAAATAAAAATGACATTCATTTCCTTTTTTAATGACAAATTAATAATTTAAAAAACTCGGCTACTCGTTTAGGCACTCTTCCCAACTGAAAGTGATTTGGGGCCTATTCTCCTATCTATATTCGTAAACTCTGTGGGGCTTATTCAGTATTTGAAATTTTCTTTTCTAACTAAGTTGTAGGATAGGTTATTTGTACATTTTATTTTTATAGAGGTATAAAAATATGCAGTAAGAAAAAGAGATATTTGTTATGGAACTTTAAACGTAATCCTACTATAAATAATAAAATAATTTATGACAACTATTCAAAACGACTAAAGAAAATAATTAGACTTACTAAAAAATCACAGAATAATAACAAAATTAATCTTTCTGACAATAAGTCTAAAACGACATGGCACATTATTAAAAGTTCAACATCGAATATACCTAAAGAACAATCAGCAAAATTAAAACAATAAAAAATAAATTTATTACAAATCCGACAGACATTGCTAACGAATTTAATAATTATTTTGTGGAGAAGCTCAGAATATTACCAGATGCTGGTAAGCAAGTGACTAGCCTAATTAATTCTCAAAAAACATCAATGTTTATTGCTTCTAGTGTACCATATCAAATTAAGAACACTGTTATCAAATTAAAAAATACTAATAGCGTTGGCCATGACGGTATTTCAACAAAAGTGATAAAAGCAGTAAACGAACACATTTGCCAACATCTAAGTTATATTATTAATTTAAGTATAGAAGCGGGAAAATTCCCAAATGAACTTAAAATTACTGTAATTAAGCCATTATTCAAAAAAGGTAATAAAGAACATTTAGAAAATTAATGACCGATAGCTTTAATCTCAATATTCTCAATTTTTTTTTAAATATGTTACTATACTGATATAAATACATATGTTGAGAAAATAAATATACTAAGCAAGGAGCAAAAAGGATTTAGAAGAGGCAAGTCGATTAACATGGCTATTTATGAATTTATTAAATATGTTATTACTTATGTTGACAAAACAATTCCAGTGTCAACAGTATACTGTGACATGAGCCAGGCATTTGACTACGTAGATCACAGCATATTAATGTTTAAATTTGAAGCCTATGGAATAAGAGGTAATATACTGGAATTAATGAAATCGTATTTAAGTGACAGGCAGCAAATAACACAAATTTCAAAATTAAACACCAAAACGAAACGGGTAGTTATGTAAACTTCCAAGAAGCGAATTATTACCTACGGGGTACCCCAGGGGAGTGTACTAGGCCCTCTACTATTTATTCTGTATGTAAATGACTTGCCAAGATGCACAACACAATTTATGACATTGTTTGCTGATGACAGCACATTATCAATAGCATCTAATAATAATAATAGACATGAACTTGACATAAATAATTCTTTATCATCGGTGATTACATGGTTGACAATTAATAATTTAAAAATCAATATTAATAAAACGAAAATTATGAATTTTACTCAAAGACCCCAAAACTCAGTCAATATTAATGTATCGTATGATAATAAAATCATGCAAGAGGTAGACTCAGCTAAATTTATAGGCCTGGAAATAGACAATAAATTAAAATGGAAAGTTCATATAGATAAATTAAGTAAGAAAATTAGTAAATCATCATATGCTTTATATAAATGATCACCAACTATTGACATAAAAGCTTTACTAACCGCTTACTTTGGTCTTGTCGAATCAATTTTGAGATATGGGATAATTTTTTGGGGTAATTCAACTGACGCAAATATGATATTCCTTGTGCAAAAACGCTGCATTCGTTCGATTTTCCGTCTACAAACTATTCAAAGCTGCAAACCGTTATTTATAAAACACAAACTGTTAACAGTACCGTCACTATACATCTTCGAAGTAACCATGTTTGTCAAATTCAAATTCAATTTTTTTTATTCATAATAAGTTCCACTGGAGAACACTTTTTGAAGGTCATATAAATATATAAGTTAAAATTTAATTTTTCTTCCTATTCTATGTATACCGCTTCACAACGTGTTATTGCTGTTAAGGAGAAGAAGCGGCAAGAAACTCCCCAGCAACACGTCTAGCTAAATATTGATTTTCTTTAAGTTTCTTATTCTATTTATATCTCAAGTTGTCTTTTTTAATAAGTTTTATACAGAAGTATGTTACAGAATTACTTTTTGAAGAATTAATGGAGTTGTAGCAAACAGTGCATACTCAATAAGACCAAGACACAATAAGAGGAAAGAAAAATATTATGAAAGTTATAATAATGACATGACGTACTAAAATGTTATGCTGCAATATATCTCCATAAATCCCTTACAAGCTTGGCAAGATAACATTATACAAAATATAGTATAAGATGTTAGAGCGAGCTGCTATGTAAATGAATTTTTGTCATTTAAGTATTCTTCAATAGTGTAGTGTCCCTTTTTTAGCAAGATACTTTTTAATTTGGTTTTGATTTTAGTGACAGGCAGATCTAACATTTCACTCGGAATCTTATTGAAGAAGCGTATACCAACCCCCAAGAAAGAGGACAATACTTTTTGTAATCTAAAAGATAGCAATATCAGTCTATTACAATGCCTGGTGTTGAAATTGTGAATATCCTTATACTGCTTGTAGGCACTCAAATTATTACGAATATAAATTATATTATTAAAGATATATTGGCAGGCGACCGTCATAATATTGATTTCCTTAATTTATTAATTTGTTAGACATAATAAGGATTTATTCCCATGTATGTCAGATGGTGTACCACGTAACAGACGGGATAAAGATAGGCTTTGCACGCATGCTTACAAAACAGCTCTATTGCAAAAAAGCATCGTATGCATGGTACCAAAAATTTACAATAAGATTCCACAAAATATAAAATCATTAAATACAAATTCTTTTAAATTCTACCAAAAAAGTTGCTTGCTAATAAATGCTGTTACACTATAAATTAATACATAAATGATAAATTATAATTCAAACTGACAATGATAATGATATTACCAATTACAAAATTATTTATATTGACTGTTATAATTATTTGACTATGGGACTCTGAACGCTATTTATTTTTAATTGAAATTTTGACATATAATATTCTAATTAATTGTATAAATAAT
Source organism: Dendrolimus houi (assembly GCA_039645545.1). NCBI lineage: Eukaryota > Metazoa > Arthropoda > Insecta > Lepidoptera > Lasiocampidae > Dendrolimus > Dendrolimus houi. The sequence continues at coordinate 10,714,111 of CM077123.1, read as the reverse complement.
GTAATATTGTAATCAATTGTACGAGCTAAATCTGCACGCCAATCTGGCAAAAACATGCGTACTTAAATATAATTATTGTAACACCTTTTAAACCATGTTTTATGCAAGTAAATAAATTTGAATTTAAATTAGAATTTAAGGTTTTTATTTTAATGTGAATGTAAATTTTACTGGAATATTACCAATAAATCTTTTCTGATGGTGGAACTTCATCTGCGATCAAGTTATAGATATAGGCTGATTCATGCAGATATAACGATAGGTTTAATGCCTTATTAGAGATGCGACATTTTTAATGACTTTAAATATTGATAGATGACGTATGTATGTACACTAATGTGGCTATACGTGATCAGAACATAAATCTTTAACACTAATGTATATGAAGCCCCCAGCATGAGTAAAACTTGATTTAATAAAAATAAATGTCACGAGATTCGGTATTATAATCAAAGCTCTTTGCCACGTAGACTCTAGAATAAAGACAACGAAAATTCTGCTTCATAATTGCTTGCCAGTGTCAAGCTGTTTGCAGTAAGATAAGCACCCGTCAAAATAAGTGAAGTCGAAATAGAAATTAAAAATAAATATTTTATATAATAAAATAAAATTAATAAAACTACGTTTTAACGGTTTTAAGCGCGGTAATTTATTGGATTTGCAAGTACCACCTGTTTGGGATCTGATCATCAAAGCTATTAAGACCCAAACCCAGGAGAAACCAACTGCCAGACCTCAAGACACTGTGAACTTTTTCTGCATGCACCGGAACACAAACCAACTTGATTGATAATTTCTTTTATTTTTCTTTCCACCCATTTTATAGTATATAAAATTATTAGAGCTAGGCATGTTTGCTTAAGAGTTTTTCGCGCCGCGTCTTCTCTTCAAGCCATAACATGTTACGAAGCGATGGTAAATTAGATTAGGCTCCCATATAGTAAATAAGAACCATAAACAAAATTAAAACTAAATAATTAAAGTGAACAAGTTGGCGATAGGCTAAATAAAACTTTAACAATACTCAGTCAATATAATTGACACTTGATATTTTGTCTTCCGTGATTACGGCCACTGAAAAGTGGCCGAAACGTCGAAATAATAAAATTCAAATAAATTACCGCCCTTAAAACCCTTAAAACGTAGTTTTATTATGTATACAAGTCGCGAAAAATTAAGAAAATATTAAAATTAAACAATGACATTGTTTAATATGGAAATACTCAATTTCTGAAACAAATGAATTATTATTATTATTTTCAGCAAATGACTTAAAATTATTTTAAATAGTTATCCTACGTGTTGTAGATGCCATAAAAATCTATTAATTATTTAATTAATAGATTTTTTGTCAATGTTATGGTTCTGCAGTATCTAGGATAATTTTAGTGTTAGTGACCGTTTCAAGCAGATGTAGTGAAGGGTTTAATGATTGCATGCATTTGTGATGCGATATTGTTATTAATTGTTAATGACGTTGAATATTGACAGATAATGTAATATAATTTCATTTTTCTTGCTATTAACAAGACTCATTTGGTCACAGTCACTAACTATAACATATCTCATATTATTATGGAACCCCTGCTTCAGTGCCCCAAGTAGTATACTTTTCTTTTCTACTTGTATACACCAAGTGTATGCAAGTAGAAAATCAAACTTTAGAAATAACTACCAATGTTATCCTTAGCAACAGTAATTATACTATAATTGGAGTGGTAATTTAAAATAAATAAATTATATTTAAAAAGTGTCTAACGAAATCTACTTTTACGTAGTATAATGTAGTGGAAACATTAAATACAGCTATGATATTTTTAATTTCAATTAAATCTTAAATGTCCCTAAATCCCTGTTGAAATAAAAATAGCCCTAACTATAGACAATAAAGATATTATTGTCTTAAATAGGGCAACCCTAAAAGTGGTAACACAGACTACGATCCACAAGAGGCTCACAACGATTACGTTTACGACCGCGATTTTTCCTGTTCTAGTTGCTTGAGAACGTTACAAACATAAAGTCTAGTAGAATGGATTATGGAGTGTTTATATCATAAACGACAAAATACACAAATGACCTTGGTTGATTTAAAAATCGCGCCTTTTTCAATGTCAATCGATAAAGAGAGTTAATGCTCTCTGGTCAACGCCCACTTCGATGGGTCCAAGAGGTGATCCTTTTGACATCGATGAGCGTAGTGTGATCGAAAAAAATGACATCATTAGTGACGTTTTCGCCACGACTATAACGATAGTGATCGCTGTGGAACGGCTGACGAAGCATTTTGGGCGTTGGTGGCTACTAACGGAATGCGTCCTGAATTAGCTGTAGATGAGAGTTACCATAAAAATGGTTATTTACCATTATAGAGTACATTAATTTAATAGAAGATCTGCCATTCATCTGCCTTAAATCAGACAAAATTCAATTTATAGAACAATATCTAAAAAAATAAGGAAAGTGCCTGGTGCTCCGACTGCACATCGAAGGGATCCGTGAAGATGTCAAACGTTGACTGGTTTTGTTATTTGGCTACAGAAAGAAGAAAGAAATCAAAAATAACCCATATTAATTAATATCTATTTTTTAAAGTGAAACTTCTGTATAGACGGGGATTCTGTATTAGCATTTTTTCTGTCACGAAAAAGCGTTACGGCCGCGTGGAGAGGCAGCATAATTTCAGAGTAGACGTGGTGAGAGGCGGCAGAATTTTAGAGTAGACTATAGATATCTTTTTCACGCGCAAAGTCCGTCACTACATAGCTTATCGAATGTACACACGTCTTGTCTCGCTGGTGACCATCGCTAGACTGCCCCGATACAATATGGCTGCCCGCCCGCGTATATTGAATTTCTTAGCAATCGTAATCTGCACACCTGCGTAATTATGCCTGCGAACGGCCATAAACGAGTACAATACACAATAAGCTGTTTTATGACAGGCAGATGTGCATCCACTTTTATAGGCGTGTAACAATATGTTTAAATAAAAAATGCATCCATTAAAATGTACCTAACCTAACCAAATCATAATTTGCAGTAAACCTGCGAAGAATCGAAATGTGTGCTGGGACACATAGTAGAAGTGAAACTTCAACGGACAAGTGGAGAAACGAATCGCAACGCACAAGTGCAAAAAGGAATGGCAACGAATAAGTGGAAAAACGAATCGCAACGGACAAGTGGAATAACGAATGGCGACGGATAAGTGGCAAAACGAATCACAACAAAATTTTAACTTTAAGTTTTACGTGCAAGTTTTCAAATTGAACAAGTACATTAACAATCTGCCCGCTTCTTTTTCTACACCTTGAAGTCGGTGTTGACTTTAAGATGTTGTAGAAAGAAGGCGGTTAAATATTTGTTTTTCGCTTTTTAGTTTGAAGTCGGTTTTGTTTTTGTTAAAAAAAAATACTATATTTCTTACTTTTTAGTTACGCAAGCACCTGAATAGCTTTAGAATTAATATATTAAGCGCTTGTAGAAATTATACTACTGGCAGGCGTATACAAGTTTACTTTTTATGATATATCTCTACGATTATATCTCACTCTTCGGTGTTCTTCTTGTTCGGTGTGTTCTTCAACGAAGGCTGTTCTCCATTTTCCTGGAATCCACTCATCAGATCCTGACTTGAATACCGTGGCACCAACTCGGACTTACGAGTAAAGAAACAAGATTGAAAATCGGTTTAGAATTGACGAAGATATCGTGTTATGAAGAAGTCTGTTATCAATTTTTGTGAGTTTCTGTAATTCCTTAGACTTCACTCATCGGATTCTGACATGGTGACAACGGAACCAATTCGGGAGTATAATAACCTTTCGATTAAAAAAAAATTATTTGAAAATTGTTTTACAATTGAGAGAGAAATCGAGTAACGAATATACAAAAAAAAACCAACCTACAAACGAATTGACACCCTCCTCTTTTTGAAGTCGGTTAAAAACTGCTCAACAGGTAGGTTTATTAAAAATTTCAGTTTTCATTGAAAGTATTTAACTTTCACTGAAAGTAGGTCCTCCTAAACCATGCAACAGATTTTTAAGTGGTTTTACCAACAGATAGATACTTTTTCAAAAAAGCTTTGTAAATGTATATACTAGCTTTTAACCGTGGCTTTACTCGCGATGTTTAAAAATCTAATTAAATATTTATTTAAGTGACATAGAGCTAATTAATAAATAGCGTTTGACCCTCGGAGTAGCCGCAGGGAAAACTCTAGTGATTACGTATATAAAGTAACTTATCAAAATAAAGGCGTAAACGACGGTTAGATAAAACTGTAGTTTGTGCCTTTTTTTAACGAGGGGAAATCTGATTGAGGGCTAACCGCCGTGAGAGTGTCTAAGATTGTCCATGTTGAGGTGGCACTAGTAGCCTCGAAGAAGTACTTTTGCCATCCAAGTTAGGAATAACTAAAACCTCTCGGTGTTCCTTCCTTTGTCTTATACTAGGGCTACGGGGAAAGCGGAAGCTTGACCATCTCCGCGTGTTCGGGCCGCCCCTAGGGCCATATCCACTGCTGGGGGGAAGCATAGACCCCGTCTTCATCCCTCTCTGTTCAATGTGCTGCTAAATGTTTCACCCCAAGGGAGGCTAGATGAACACGCGTGGAACACGACGCGCCTTAGGGAAGCACCCGCGCCGCCCGCTCACGGCGGCCAAAGTTCGAAGTACATCTGTAGTACGCCTTCCTATCCCAGTCCAGTTCAGCATGTCTTTGATCATAATTAGGTACTTACTTGTTTTGGGATTATCATAAACCTAACAATACCTTAGTCACTACACATTTCCTATTTGATCGTGAGGAGTTCCCTGCTAGAGTCTGGCCAGCGAGGCTCACTGTGTACTGAGCCTTGCCATTTAGGTGTCTAAATGGCGGCAAATTCAAAATATCTTCAACTGGCAATATTAAACATAACACGAAAAATCCAATTTGGTAATTTTGTAGTTATGTAATAATGTAACTACTTCGTTTCGGTTTCACTATTGCTTATCAAAAATATTCAAAATTCAAAACAATACGAAATAAAACAACACGCGAAGAGATGTTTGTGACTATTCCTTGATTTTTTTTTATCTTAATGACTTGGCAACTAGGCCTCTAAGCCAGGCGCAGTTGTATTGTAGGCTACAATCGACGCCATCCAACGGAGTTCTTGGGAAAACCCGAAAGGCCACATTTGGCTATATAGTTCACATTTCTCACAAAAAAACATCATTACTACTCCAAAACTATCAATATCCTACAACTATTGTTCATTTTAGAGTAATTTTACACATTTTTAAAAAATAAAACTGCACAGCACAACATCTCCTTTCAGTTCCAGCCAAAAACTCCCATTATTCCGTGACTTTTTTTATTTTTTATTAATTTATTCATAACCATAGAATCTATGTATTTCAGTCGGAAACATGTTTAAAAAGAACTTATGCTATGTGTAGCACAGCTGAACTGTAGGTTATCAGCTGGTGCCATTCAACGGAGTTCTTGTGACAACTCAAAAGGCCACATTTGACTATACAGTTCACATTTCTCACAAAACACATAATTACTACTCAAAAACTATCAATATCCTACAACTATTGTTCATTTTAAAGTAATTTTACACATTTTTAGAAAATAAAACTACACAGCACAACATCTCCTTTCAGTTCCCGCCAAAAACTCCATTTATTCCTTGACAGATATTAGTGTTGCCAAAGGAAGAATCTGAATAACCGTGCAGGAAACAAGAAAGAATACAATTTCGTGCGGCCGGGCAGCCTGTCATAAGAGGCGACTAAACAATCCACCGTCAGGTGGTAGGGTATTTGCCCGTCTGGATGGCGACCACCCTTGGCCTAGAGTATGCCGCCATAATAAGCTTGAGTTGTGTTCAAGCATTAGTCGCCTGGTTCCAGTCTACCTTCTCCTTATATGCTGAACACATGCAATATAATAAAATAAAAAAGAATAAATACTTTGTGACACGACTGGCTAGCCAGACTTTAAATCTTCGGAACTTAAGATCCAATATCAATGAAATTTACATGACCAGACACATCACCTTGAATTAATATTGCATTCAACGCAAAACGAATGACTAATAATAATTGTGACACAAAAAATTATGACTGTGTTCACATAATATGAAATGGAATTATTTATAAAAAAAATGATATGAATAAAATATTTACACGATGTATTGAGACCCTCGTACGTTTTTTTAGAATCGGTTAAAATAACAAGTATTTAAAATAATGTATTGTAATTTATCTTTTTTCTTAATTTTTTTTTTTGGAAAAACAAGCGCTTCCTTTAGGGTTGACAGAGCGCGTTTTGTCTAGAGTTGGCCAAAGAGTATATTGCAGTTGGCAACACTAATTCGTTGTCTCTTCCTTCCATTTATTATTAGCATTTTCGCACATGAAGCTTGTGTTTACATTCAATACTATAAAATATAGTAATTGTGATCGTTTATTTAGTCCAATAACACGGTTCTTTTCATTTGTTATATATTAGTTTATTATATCTTAAAAGAATGACGTGGGGCTTCGTAACTTGTGGGCCAAATGAGGCTCTCGTTGTTTCAGGTAAATTCCAATCATCATAATTATTTTTATAAATATAATAATGTAGCACCAAATTTATTAAAATACTTACATATTCCACTTTATGTAAATAAAGCAAAAGCGCGAATTTTAATTTGCCTATTATTAGTATCGTAATATTTATTGTATTGATGTTTAAATTCTATATATGTAGTGTTCGGTTCGCGACTGTTTTATTTTTAGTAATACATATGATAAGAGAGCTACGCCTATACTTTTGATGTCTAAATATACGCGATTTTGTTTCAAATTGTATGAAATAACTATATGTTGGTTACATGAAATACATTCAATTGTATGCTGTGTATTTGACCAGATTAATAGTATGACTGTATGATGTGACTATACTGTATGTATGTCACTTCTTTAATGGCTGAATTAGATCAAATGATCGTTCTGTATATTACTGTGACCTTGTATGATGTTGTCCAGCATGTTTTCCTTATATGAGTCGTACTGTTTGCTGTCCACTTTTATGCTATCTGTCCATACTAATATATAAATGTGAAATTGGCTTAGAGCCTTATTAGACTATCATAGAAATATGATCACAGAACCATGAGTCATTTTTATATAAAGAACCTAGGATACTATAACAATATATATATATATATATATATATATATATATATATATATATATATAAAACAGTGTAATAACTACATGTGATTCCTATTCTCTATTATCATAGTTATGGGAATCTATTTGACAGCAAGCATTCAAATATGATCATATCATCTGTCTAACCTCTAAAATGGCATCAAAATGCAAAAATTTCGACTGGAAATCTTCTAAGATTTTTTATCTTCCAATCTAAGTCCTACAACTAAGGTATTATGGACCCCTTTCTGTGATCGCCTTGCTAACCATGATCTAATCCAAATACGTCTTTTATTTTTTGTTCTTTTATTGATCATTTTTATCTTCTTTTTTAAAGAAATTAATAAAACTGCACTCATAGCAATGGAAAACACAGCTAAATTGTTCTCCATCTTCATAGTATCTCCTCAGTAGTCTGTGACCTTGATAAAGTATGATGTTTATATGATTGTAAGTGTAATATGTAAAAATGTACAACAGATCATAGAATTTGACAGATATGAGATCATATTTATATGATAGTGTAATTGGGGCCTTAGTTTGGGTGTTAGTATGTACTTTTTTTATGGTCTTAGGAAAGAATAAATATTCATGAACTTTATTATTTATGTACTTTCAATAATGGAGATAAACAGAAAATACATTTTATAGACTTTTAGTTATATCGGAAAAGATTTAAACACAAATTTACTGTCTTTTAATTGTTTTTGCCAGTGTAAGCTACAGCGATTTATCTCAAAACTACTGATGAATGAAGAATAAATAAGTGTATTAAAAAGTCTGGGATATAGTTCTAGTAAATCCATTAGGTAATTTTTGAGATATAGAATCTTTTTGATTTTTGATTTTAGTGAAAATTTGTCAACCTGGGAAACCCTTCACTATGATCAGACATACATTTTTATGTCAATAAATATTGTAGTTTCTACAGAATACTGGTCTGATTTTCCAAGCAAAGATATTAAGAAAGGATTTATTGGTTTACATAAAGTCAAATTTATTTATGGAATGAATGCACATGCATAAAAGTTGTATATTTATTTGCAATGGTATTACCTATACATTACATGCCTCTGTTTTACTAGGTTTTGCTCAAGGCTTTGCTTGTGTTAATGTTATCCTGCAAGAGCCATACATTTTCCGGGATAAATAGTAGCCTATATATATATATGCTATTCCAGACTATAATCTATCTCTGTGCCAAATTTGATCCAGAAGAAACATTCATCCAAACTTTTATATTTATAATATTAAGTACAAATTGTTATTGTCTTGTCTATGGAGCACCTGTTATAAATCCTATGTGATGATTGTCTTGCTGCTTTCCTTAGAGACTGCGCCAGTGCCCATATTCTATTCTATGACCATTTTGACATAAGGGTTCTACAAAATTATCATACTGTCTTTGTATGTCTAAAAAACTCATTTATCCTATTTTTGTTCTGAGTTTTATATAAGTGGTTTGATTGTTTTATATACACATTACTATTGACTATGACATACAGAGCTACCTGATGTATTAGGTAAAATAGGGCCAGAATTTGTAGTGTTTTGAAATGTTTTTTTGTGGACTCCCTTTTAGGTAACCTAAGAATAGCATGCACTGCTCTTTTCTGTGTACTAAACAGGCAATCACAGTCAATTCTGTTCACCCACTAATTGATGCAGTACTTTAATAACTAATGCATCATGACATAGTAGCATGAGTGCTCTACATCAGTCTATAACACACACAATAAACTGAGTAGTGTGTAACTTACACTTTCTAGTTTTAAGCACAATCTATATGTATATCTGGTTTTCCCATGGAAATCCTCTATTTAACTGGTTACTGAGGATGGATGAATTTAGTAAGAATATGTAGTCTGTATGCCACTAACAACACTGCAGTTAAACCTGGAAAGATTAAAATGATGTTCCTTAATGACTTTATCATTTAACTCATTAGGTGATGAGATATTTGCTTCCACTGCAATAGAATTTCTGTTTGTGTACATATGAATTACCACATAAGCTAGGACTAATTCCTTTGTTTAAAATTGATATAGATAAATTAAATGATATGTTGTGCTAAAATACAAAATTGTTTTGAGAATGAAGTCAGAGGATTAGTTGAATAATCATCCCCATTGGCTGAGAGTGTAACTGCATGACACATTTTAGATACACAGATATACTTTTACTTAAGTATACTGAGTGAAAGCCTGTATTCGTTTCTTTCCAATGCATCCTGGGCTTGACTTGTTTTATGCTGAGAGCGAATATTATTTATATTGTTCTATACTACTATTGCACTTATTTGGAGCCTTATTATACTGGATTTCCTTAGATAATTTACACGATAAGCGACCTTCTCTTAGAATTGCATTAGATTAATTTCATAAGAACTTTAAAATTATATTTCTTCAGAGTATCTCTAACATTAATAATAAATACAATGAAATGAAATGTTTGTTTGTATTTTAGTTTTGTTTTTTGAGACTTAAACTTAAGGTGTAAAATTTCAATTCAGGATGCTGCTATTCCAAGCCGTTGCTTGTTCCCGGCGGTCGGGCATTTGTCTGGCCAGCAATTCAACATGTGCAGCGCATATCCCTCAACACAATGACCCTACAAGTAGAATCACCTACTGTATATACCAGCCAGGGTGTACCTATATCTGTCACTGGCATTGCCCAAGTAAGTTTATATATCTAGTATAAGTTTTAGACATGGGTAAAGAAGAAAGCAGTTGTCGGAAATAATTCAGCAGGAATTTTAATCAACCCTATTGTGTACGAGCCAAATTTGATAACTGTATTTATTATTGTTAAAAACAGTATAGGAGTTATAATTTTTTTTAGTTTTTTAATGGGGCCAAAACTTAAAATGGATAGAATGAGACAAATTAGAAGGGTAAAATTTCATTTTGGAAAAGAGAAGAGGGTAGAAATTACTTAAAATATTACTATGTTCTAAAAATTATTCACCTTAACTGGCCAAATAATTTGGTGTAATGGTTTTTATATAATTATCTGTTTTTTGAACAATTTCTAAAGTCTGTGAAAATAAATATAATCATAGTTTAAAATACTGTTGGATCCCAAATGCCAAGTCTATTTTATGTCTATGATTCACTATTTACATTTTGTCATCCATTTAACAAAGTATTTTTCATGTTTCAAGGTGAAGATCCAAGGTCAAAATGCTGAAATGTTGCTCTCTGCATGTGAACAATTCCTTGGTAAAACAGAGCAGGAGATCCAGCACATAGCCTTAGTAACCCTTGAAGGTCATCAGCGTGCTATTATGGGCTCCATGACAGTCGAAGAGATATATAAAGACAGGAAAATATTCTCAAAAAAGGTACCAAACTTCATAAATTTTATCTATTACTATTTTCTTGTCAAAACCTGCCCTTAGATTATATCAAAGCACTGGCATGTGATTTAGAAACATATTTTTAAATATTCTATTGAATTTTTTTCTATACCTTTTTTCTTAATTCCTTCTGTTATTACTATATACAAGGATTGCATCTGGCTTACCCTATTTTGTTAGTTTCTCTGCAAATTAGTAACCCTTTCTAAACTGCGACTCTGTGTGGGACACAGACCTCACATTTCTGAATCATGCAAGATATCTAAAGGGTTATACAAATGTTTCTGATTAAATTGAAATCCTTTGAACAATTTCAAAGCCTATAAGATAGATTTCAAGACAGACTGATAAAAATTCTGAAAGCAGTCATTTACCTTTAGGTACCATATATATAACATAGTCCATTCAAATGTTGACATTTGTAGGAAAATCCACAGAAATTTCAATTTTATTTATTGATATATATTTTTAAAATGTGTTCTGTTGAAACTCTGGAAAATACCTGTATTTTGTTTTATAACGCACATGTATTCACATTATGTAACAAAAAGTGCCAGTTTTACAAAAGTAACGTTTACCTAAATTGAGCCTGATTATATTTTGGTTTTGTACATTTTCTAATTTTACAGGTTTTCGAAGTGGCCTCAAGTGACCTCATCAATATGGGTATCACTGTAGTGTCTTACACTCTCAAGGATATCAGAGATGAAGAGGTAGGTGTTTTACCTGAAAATAATATTTAAATCTATTTTCTAATAATTCTATAAATTTGTAAATTAAATCTTAGTCATCATTAGAATTAAATATAATGTAATATTTCATAATTACTGATTGTCACATTTTTGCGATTTGGTTTGTATTTTTATATTAAGTTTTTGAGCACGAACGCCTCTACCTAGTGCAGAGGCGTTCGTGCTCAAAAACTTAATGTGCGAAACAGTTATTATACTTTTTTAAACCATTATCCATAGTTTATGGTATGTGCTGTATAATAATGATGACTATAATACACAAAATTCGCGCCACACTTTTCAGTAGAATCTTTTTGTTTTTAACATGGTAACAGGGAGCTAAGGTATGGCAAACATTGATCGGCGTACATAGAATGTATTGTATGTTCTTATAGAATAATATGCAAACTCATTGCTGTGTCAGTTGCACTGAATTATTCGCATTTTTAATGTAACTTGAATACCATAATATAACAATATACACAGAAAGTTTTAAATAAATCTTCAGGTTCAAATCCAAGCCTTTAGAAAAAGAACTATGCCAAAAAGTTTGATTCTGATGTAAGATAAAACTGCATCACTAGACTTTTTTTAATCATTTTACCAGTAATTCATCATGTATTAACTAAAGACATTGTATTATTGCACTATGCAATGTGTTGATTTTGTATCAAAGGCATTGTTAAAGAAGGAATTCCTTAAATTCCACTACTAACAGAAGGAGTTCCAAAGTGTATATGTATAATTTTTACATAGTTTTTCTACAGTAAGTACTATAGGGTTTTTCAAAAAAGATGTCACAATACTCCTTTGGGCCTTATATGTTGGTAACATCTCTTGTGTTACAAAAGTCTATAGGCGGCAAGTAACCATTTCCTATTAGATGCTTGTTATCTAGAGATGAAAATACTCGGGACATATTCAGAATACATGTACTAGAATTGTGGAAGTACTGTTTAAATGAGAAAATAAAATTAACACTGTTTGATATCAGCTCAATAATTTTACTAAAGAAAGAGTACAATATACAATTTCTATTCCATTGTAGTTATACCTTTATCAATTTAAATTGTTCGGTCAAATTGTTTTTAGCTTCTCCGGAATTTAGCGAAAAATCATATTCAAAGTAGTTTTAACATGAAGAATCATGTATCCGACCATTGACATTCATATAATAAACATGGTAATAACATAATACACCGTCTTCATGCAAAGCTATGTATATATATATATATATAATTTTGACTTAATATACAACTTCACGGTGTGAATTCTGCTTTCTTCTTTGTGGTGCACAAGTTTTCAAGCTTTCGTTATTAAATTTGCTTTAATCACAGCTGTTTATCAATTCTCTCTCGCTCTCTCGCATTTGAAGCGAACTATTTTTTTCTATAAAGAATGATTTAAAGTTATTATGTATATTGTTATACTGTTAGAACAATCTTATTAAGTGTAAACTTGTAATCAACTACATGGTCGTTTATAGTATACATAGTGAGTATGTAGTCTATTCCGCGTTGGTTGGACAACAATTTGTCAAAGTTCTCGCTTAAATAACATATAACTACATATTCGTTACCTTATAGGAAACAGTAAATTAATGTTACCTCTATAAAAGTCATTTCAAATTTAAATTTATTGCAAGAAGAAGAAAACATATATGTCTTATTAAAGTCAGTCATGAGACAGTATGTTAAAAAACAAAATTAAACGAAGAAAAGCGTACTTAAACTCATTACAGTAATACATTAATTGTCAAACTAAAACTGTAAGCTTTCTGGGATGGCAATTATATTTTTTTTAGTAAAGGATTCTATTTTAGTGAATATAAATGAGCTTGTTTCGCGACGTTACATGGTGGGCCAAATACGGAAGCACCACGACTGGCGATGACCGTGTTAAAAGTCAAACCATTTATATACATATATCCTTATAAATCGTCAGGGTTACTTAAAAGCCCTCGGCATGGCTCGTACGGCTGAAGTGAAGCGAGACGCACGAATCGGCGAGGCGGAGGCGCAGGCCGAGGCGAAGATCAAGGAGGCGATGGCCGAGGAACAGCGAATGGCCTCCAGGTTCCTTAACGACACCGAAATAGCTAAAGCCCAGAGGGATTTCGAACTTAAAAAGGCTGCATACGACGTCGAAGTGCAAACGAAAAAGGTGCGTTTATAATAGGGTAGCGGACAGTTAAATTATCTCACGAGATACATACATTTTATCATCTTACGAAATGTTGCAGCCTTATAAATTTTGTAAAAGAATACAAACTTATGCTGTCATAAGTTTGTTCAAGTGAAGGGTGTCAAATAGCAAACTAATTATAAGTATTGTTTTAAACAGTAAATAAAATTATTACTGTCATGATATTTTAAAAGTAAGATGATAAGATGTTATGCTAGCGCCCATTATTTTACATGTAAATAAATGTTAGAATTCATTACAATATGTATACATCCACATCCCTATTTTAATGGCGGTTTTTATGTATAAGTATTAAACGTTTGGTTCAATGGACCCAATGTTACCAAGTTGTTTATTGCAAGAACGAGCTTTGTTATATTCGTTATAATCTGATGACAATAACAGTTAATATAATTATGTTATAATAAAACAGTTTAGAACACGTATACTGTGTCGGTTCTAAGTTATTGAGTGTAGTTATGGAAACATAATCCTATGAATGACAATAATCCAGTAAAAAATATAACTTTCCTACAATGTTTTCTGATCTTTCCTCTCTCGCTTTTTAACGTTTTGTTCTTCATACAGTTTTTGCGACTAAATTACTTAATAATTGAAAATTAAAGTTATTTAAAATTTTTGGTTGATTTGGTATAAAAAAAAACTGTCAGTCATCGTCTGCACGTCAGAAGTGAAAACTTTGTATCTCAGCGTGACAGTCACGCGAATTCTGTGCTTTTTCCCCATCCCAAAAGTACCTAAAGAAGTTTTCACTTCAAAAATATTTTAGATAACAAAATGTTAATAAGTAGGAGAAGAATAGCTTGTGACAATACCTAGTAATTTAAAATTTAGGACCTGTTCTCGCTTGAGAGACACCGGTATTGACCACGGGCCATAAAAATGGTCCGGACTTTGGAGGGCTTGCCTTGGGCCATGGGAAGGTCAACATGTAGAGGCCCCTTGACAAATTTAATATAAATGTGGCGTGACACTGACCGGCGATTATCCCTGTCTACATCATATAAAAATGCACCCAAAGATAAGCCCCGGTAAGTGTAGGACTATTGTAGGGATTGAAAAGAAAAGCTGCCGGGCTACTGGGATGAACTGCTAGAGGAACTAGGAAGACTAGTTCTGGGACTATGGCGTCTGCCCGTCGCAATGTTCAAAGAACATGGAAAAAAAGGGGCAGACGGTGACTCGCCACTTACTGCATGGGCACCTAAAAATGCCAAGATTGGCGAGGGGCAACGAGGGTGTGAGTGGCTAAGGGGTGTCGAGAGGTGGGCTGCAGGTTCACCGAAGCTCCTTCCTACGTTATACCATTTATCACTTCCACCCCTGGAGCTTGAGTCTTAGCTCTAGCAATCTCCACTCCGTGCCGGCTGGTTAAGGCAAGCACGGAGGCGAAGGGCCTTGCCTTGGCCCCCGGAGTCAGTTCCGAGGTGTCGCTACTCACCTAAGGCTTCGCCACAAAGCCCCCCCTGCAGTCTTCTTATTATTCTAATTCCACGACAACAGACTATTGTGATATACTTTTGTCGATAAAATAATATATTGGAGACAAACATGTCTTTATCATTTGTTCATGAACGATATGAATATACTTGGCCTTCGTAAAGTATTAATACTTAATGTTTTCGGGAACTGTTCAGAATGGTACCTTCATCATGTTTCTATCACCATGCTCTACACTATAGGCTGGGCGTTTATCCTTTATTCCTTGAGTCAATTTATGTCATAACATTTCTCTATTACGTTTTTTGTTTATAATAAGGATTTTAAATGAGCTCCCGCTCCTCTTTTTTTGACGAGAGGAAATTCGTTTGAACACTGTTCACTACGGGGGAGAGTGGGATTCGCCACGTTGGGGTGGTACTACCACCGCAAGCAAGAAGTGCTATTGCCACACCACGGTCAGGGAAACTCACTAGAATCCCTCGATGTTCCGTCTTTCGCCTTTATGCCAGGGCCACAAGTACTTGGCCTAGCCCTTTTGCAGGCCCTGGCAGGTGGGCCGTAAGACCTCTTACACTGCCGGGGAGAAGTCCCCGGCGACTATCTCTTTTTCGGGTGAGGCGATCTATAACGCGCCCCACAGGAAGAGAGGTGAGCGCGCGTGGTACATCGGCGGGCCCCCATCTCGGCGGCATTAACGGCGGATGAGAACCCTTCCGCAGGGAAAAATCCGCACCAATGTTCTCGAAACACTTTGTACTTTGATATGTTTATATAAAATTTCTTCAATACAATGTATTGAAGAAATTTTATATAAGCAGTCAGTTGATAACATTTGTCGGTTTTCAAATGTCCATAAGCAAGGTTAACCAATTTCGTTAATTAAAACATTCTGTCTGTATAATTCTGTTAAAGGCCGAAGCTGAAATGGCGTATGAGTTGCAAGCGGCAAAGACAAAGCAACGTATAAAAGAAGAACAAATGCAAATTGCCGTTGTTGAGCGATCTCAAGAGATCTCTGTGCAGAAATGGGAGGTTCAAAGAAGGGAGAAAGAGCTCGAAGCTACTATTCGCAGGTAAATATAATTAAAATACCTATAATGTTGAATGAATGAATGAATGAATCATTTATTGCTAAAATGTATGTACACAAGATGTTACAATATGCGTTTCAATACATTTTGCCTTATTAGGCGTGCAATGTCGGAATACATGTCATATTTACAAAAACTAAAATTAAATTAAAAAAAAATTACATATGATATAGAATATTACAATAAAATTATATGTCTAGTTACAAAATATTATTAGTCATGTCTTTGTCATTCTCATATTCATTTGCAGTATAATAAACTTTGTTGTTAAATGTTGTTTCCCTTTGGTCCTTCAAAGGGATCTTGCATCGTGTGTCATTTGCAACCTCAAAGGTAGCAAGTCAAAACAATCAATATGCTACAACGATTGTAAATTTTAAAGTAAATATTAGGTTGGGGTAAAGTTTCTTAGCATTTTATATAAAAATTCTTTATAAAGTTTATTTACATTTGACTAAAGTATGTAGGTGCCATTTTATTGGAAAACTTTTTGCCATCTTATAGGTAGGGACGTGATCCCATTGCTATAAAGATTTTAGGGCTTCTGATCAAAAAACTGCGACAAGTGGTTTTGGCAGTCCTCTCGTGATGTTAACCTAACACTACCTAAGGAATTCTGCAGAGACCGAAACAGGTGAAAATCTGAAGGTGCAAGGTCAGGACTATACGGCGGGTGCATTTACACCTCCCAGCCAAACTCTAGTAATTTTTGCTGAGTGGCTAAAAATGTGTGAGGTCTAGCGTTATCATGGTAAAAAACCACACCCCCTGTGTTGATTAATTCCGGCCGCTTTCTCTCAACTTTTTGCTTTAATCTCATCAGTTGTTCGCAGTACAGTTCAGAATCGATGGTCCTGCCTGGCGGTAACAGCTCATAATGAATAATGCCCTTCCAATCCCACCATACACAGCATCACCTTGTTGCGAGTTAACCCGGGTTTCGCCACAGTCTGTGAAGCCTGAGCGGCCTTTGACCACGATCTTTTTCGCACGTTCTTGTCGTACGTGATCCACTTTTCATCACCAGTTATCAGCTTCTTCAAAAATGGTTCGGTTTCATTACGTCGTAATAAAGAATCACAAATGAGTACACGGTTCATTAGGTTTCTTTCAGTGAGCTCATGAGGCACCCAAATGTCGAGCTTTTTTGTGTACCCAGCTTATTTCAAATGCGCCAAAACCGTTTTGTGGTCAATTCCCAGTTCTCCAGCTACATCGTAACTACAAATATGCCGATCTTGCTCCACTTTTTCAAAATGGCATCAATTTTGTCCGTAACAGGGCGACCAGAGCGACGTGCATCTTTGATATCAAAATTTCCGGATTGAAAACGCTTAAACCAAATTTGCGCTACTCTCACAGATACTGCATTAGGTCCATAAACATCACAAATTTTTTTCGCGGCTTGTGTTGCATTTTTGCCTTTTTTGTAGTAAAATTTTAAAATGTGTCGAATTTCTTCATTAGATTCACTCATTTTAACAATAAGAAAAACAAATGAAAATCACAGATTTTCCTAATTTGAATTTGGAATTGTCTTCTTTAAAATTAAAACTTTTTAATGATACCAAAACCAGCCAGATACAAATGGTATAGCCAAAGAGATCTTAATACAAGTTCATACATTATGCGAAAAGACTTTTTCCCCAACCTATTATTATAGGTATATATTCATTTTAAAATAAATCTTTACAAGTAAATATTACCCTTTATGTACCTGTAAACATATCTTGTAAATAACTTTTTATGTCGGCTTTGTCTAGTAAAGATGTTTATATAAAGTCAGGAACAAAACTGTATTTTGTAAGATTTTAAGATGTTTTGAATCGTAAATGCAACAATTATTAGCTTCAACTACATTATGTAATCCCTTACTGTCTGCCATTCTTCTATGTTATTCTATGTGTCTTTGTCGACAGCTATCGAGTTTAAAGTGTAGCCAACATAGGAAACTCGAACTGGATTACCCTTTAGGCCTTTAGACATTTTTACAGCCGGGCTTAGGGTCTCTAATAGTAGATTGTTACACGAGAGGTGACAGTGACCTATTTAGGCATAAGATGGTTTGGCGCACGAGCGTAGGGAGGTCGTTAATACGTCACATATGACACGTCAAGTAAAATTCTTTTTCTGTGGCATTCTACCAGCCAGTAATTTTCTGTCACTGATGATAGTAAATATTTGGCTCAAATTTATGTAAATTAAATAATAATTCAGTGAAAAGTAATTTATAAGTACAAAATGATGTTATAAAATGGTTGATATTCTTTTTATTACAATTTAAGCCGCGATTTCACAGTGGCTGTAAAAGAAGTTGGGACATGACTCGCATGTATTACCCATGGTTCGAGTTTTTTAATTTTTTGACAACAGAGACGATTGTCAATATTGTTTTTATCCCCGTGATTAGGTAACTCCAGGTGTACTTTCAGAATAGGAGAAATGAAAAATAATTATAATACTCAGTAAACATTAAAACAGAGGTTAATCTTTATTTCAATATTGTCTTCATGTCAGTAGCAAATTAAGGTTCTGTTTGATTTCGTTTTAACAATGAAGAGAGAGTTGTGTATTTATTATTGCTTCTTTATAGACCAGCCGAAGCGGAGAAGTTTAGGCTAGAAAAGTTGGCGGAAGCTCATAGATTGAAGACGGTTCTAGAAGCTGAAGCTGAGGCGGAAGCTGTCAAAGTTCGCGGAGAGGTATGTAATAAAATGATAACTTAGTGATTAACACACCGGTGTCTCGTTCCAATGAAGTGAGTTCTAATCTTTCTAGACGGATTGGCAACGCTTAAATAGTACCACGTGCTGATTTTCAAGGAAAACATCTCGAGGAAACCTGTAGATAGAATATATTTATACTAATATATCAGTAAAATTTTATAGTAATGCTGATATTTTTTGTTATTTATTATATAAGGTAACATCAAATTTTATTTTTATTACTGTGTTTATGCATAAATTATATTGTAATTGTGTTACATTAATGGTATGTAAGTTTAGTTTGGTTAACTTTAAAAAAAATCAAATATTCATATGTAATGTGTAAAATTAATTCAGTACTTAGATATAATGATATGTCATCTCACTATAATTATATTTTTATGCAAATAAGATTGAATTAAAAATAATTAACGGAATTAATGTCACGTTTAGGCTGAAGCTTACGCAATAAAGGCGAAGGCAGCCGCTGATGCAGAACAAATGGCTAAGAAGGCTGAAGCATGGAAGGAGTATGGTTCCGCGGCCATGGTTGACATGATGCTGGAGACATTACCAAAGGTGAAAATTAAATAACCCTTTTTTTATTTGATCTGAAAAACTGAATACAGTTTTTAACGTAATTTTAGCATACAGTGATTAAATAGTTGCGTAACTTAACATTGTATTCTGTAAAGGCAAATACAGCATTGATACGAATTTTTTATGGCTAACCGGACTGTTCCCTGTCCTGAAGCTAACGGTGCTAATAAATTGTTCATTAGGTACCTGTTTAGATTGAAAATTTTCCCAGATTTAATTGGGCACCTATTTAGAGTGTAAACTTACTCAGTTTGAGTATATAACATACGAATCTTAGAGACATTCATTGGGCAATATTCTAGGATTTCCTGATTCCATACTAACAGTGTTCCATTCATAATTCTAGTTCAGGCATAATTTTGCCTTTTTGGTTAGTCCCTAATATTCCAATAATATTTGAAATATATTAAAACACCTTAAGTTTACATTACCCTTTTCAGTGAAATAACTAGCTTCTTAATTAATATTGTTCAAATCAATTTTCCTTAAAATAAAACTATACTATACATAAAATGTAATGAAACGTTATTTATAATATACAAAAAAAAAACCTATGAAAATAGGGTACTATTTTCATTGTAGGTTTTTGTTTTTATATTTGTTACTAGAGTTTTCGACGCGTGAAAAGCCCTAGGTAGTGGCTCTATGTTACTTATATACAATCTTAATTCGGTTTTTTTACACATAATAACAACAAAGTAACTAAGTCTATATAGTGTAGACATTTGCCCAGCAAAATTTAGAGATGAGTCGAAGACAACCTGCTTTGAGGTAACACAACCAATGGCATCATAGCTACTTGTTAATAAATTGAAAAAACTATTGCAGCGCCATCTAATTTAGCTAATCCGTCGATTCTATTGAAATGACTTCATTTATCAGGATAAAAAGTATCCTAAGTGTTGATTCGGAATATAAGCCAGCTCTGTGGCTAGTTTAATTCATACACGTTCAGTAGTTTTCAAAAAGGATGCCATCGCAGCGCCATCTTTTTCGGTATAGACGGTATATTCGCTTTTGTCTATAGCGCGGTAACGACGTCGTTTATCGAGATAAAAAGTATCCTAATAATTAACTCGGGTTATAAGCCAGTTCTGTATCGAGTTTTATTCATATATTTTTCAGTATCCTCCAAAAAAGATGCGATAGCAGCGCTATTTTTTTCGCTATTTTCGTCTATCCCACAAAAACGACGTCATTTATCGGTATAAAAAGTATCCTAAGTTACGCACCGAGATATAAGCTAGCTCTGTGTCGAGTTTCATTTAAAACCGTTCAGTACTTTTCATGTGATGCTCTAACAGACAGACAGACAAACATTCTAAAAATTGTATTTTCGGAATCTGCTGGTCCGAATTAGCCCCCCCTGATTATTTCACATTTTTAAACGCTTTGTACAAACTCGAACTATTTACAGATATAGTATAGATGACGACATATTATGTACTCAAGGATATACATAGGTTAAGAACGTGGCACGATCTTTACCCTCGATGTGCGTAATCTCGTTGCGAGCTCTTTTTAATTGGAACAATCTTTGGCTTGCAAATGACGTACACAAATTATGGCCTTTTTTGTACAACATGTAACCGTTACTGGTGGTTAGTGAGCACCCGATCTTGGGAAGGCCTGCGTTTAACATTCGATTATGATTCAGAGAGAAATCGGGAACCAAATGATAGTAGGGTTAACGAGGTATTGAGTGTAGATCGCGATTTGGCAGTAGTGTTAAAGAATTTATATAACATCCGAAGAAATCGTAAAAACTCTGAAGCTGTCAAGACTTCAAGAATAAGAAGTTTCATTTTCAACACCCCGGCAATTCCGCTCACTTAACCCTATCTTGCAATCAGTGACGGTAGTGCGAGGCGTAATGCGGTCTACGAGAAGCGGCTTCAGGATGTGGATTAGTAGGGTGCAAGGGACTGGCGTGTTATTCTAGGGTTACCTAATAGGGAGTCGACGAGACCTCATAACAGAACACTAGGCATTCTTATCGCACCTCTTCTATTAATATATTAGGTAGTTCAATATATCAGAATCAAAGATAATGAGTATTTGAAACAAAGACGTACACTCTTATCAAACTCGAAATTCTGCCACGCCGACTGGAAAGATCTAAAGGACTGTTAAGGGTCTGAACATATACTATAAACTACCGGAAAAATCAACTTCACGGTAGCTTAAATACTTTTGTTTGTTTTCTTACAAAGTGACTAATTTAGCACACCTTCCAGACCTTGAACGAGTTGATGACATATAAATTTTTTGAAACAAATGTATAAATTATTAATATTGCTGAATTAAATTAAAATACCTATTATAATATTGACGTGTGACCCACTTGGTTTATACATGCTTGAGAATATGGTGCCTTAGATCAGTAATCCTAGTATTGAGTTGCCTGGAAGAAGTGTAGCGATCTCTTTGCGTTGTCAATGTTCTCTTCTTATTTACAATAATGTATACAAATTAGGATTTGCCCGCGACTTCTTCCACGCTTGACAGGTAACGTAGATTACAGTTATTTTGCCAGTATTTAAATTTAAAGATCCGAAGATGCCCGTAAAAACCCGGAATAAGTAATGTTACTTAAGGTATACATAACTACATCTGTTATACTAAAGATGTCTAATAAATATTGAAAGTGTCATATTAAGCAAGTCTTAATATGACGTGGTTTCGAAGTTAAGAAATCCCGGATAATATAAAAACAAAATGCCGGATTAAATTGTTTTTGTATTTATTGGGTCCAAATCAGCTAATTTTTATGTGTACTGCCCACTTTAAAACCCTCTCGGGAAAAATCGTATTACTTGCACATACAATTAAGCTATCGTTCTAGTGAAATCATATCGAAATCAACTAATATTTATGCAATCTAATTTATACCATTCCCGGGAAAATCCCCGCGAGATTCGGAACACAAAGTACCGCACCATTTAGAAAATAATGTACACTATCAGTTTAGTAAAAACTGTGTTGAAACAAGCTAATTTTTATGCACCCAATAAAACTACGATCCGCTCCCGAGAAAAATGCCGCGGGATTCTTGGAATAAAAAATATCACACACTTTATTATATAAAATTTGTTATCGATCAGTAAATAAATTGCATTGGGATTCGATTTCTTTTTCAATTTGACCATTTCAAGTAATTCCCAGAAAAAATTTCGCGGGATTCTCGTGATAAAAAGTAGCGCAGATTCTAATTCTAAGAATTTTATGTCGATCAGCGAAAATCGCATCTAAATCGGTCCAGTAGTTTACGTGAATCCTGAACAAACAGTCAAGAATTAAAAAAAAAATTCATCGTGTTCTCCATCGTTTATATAGTCTATTCCAGTTTTTTTTTTAACCCTCAATGTACACACACGGCATGTTCAGAACTTTATAATATTATAGATTTTGTTTTTGATGTTACACTGAAGAGTTATTTATCTAAGCTCTGTTTTTCAGCCGTGATAAATGCCATGTTAGTTTAGTGCACTCGCGTCCCAGGGCCAAATGGCATGGGTTCGAATCCCGGCCAGAAAGAACTACTTTGCACAACTTTAACAGTTTTCCAACCTAATGTGCATATTGCTACAATTATCAAATGCTAACGGTGTAGGAAAACATCGTGATAAAACCTGCACATCAAGATGTGTCAAATCTACCAATCGGCCTTGGACTACCGTGGCGGGGTTTATAGTTCACGGTTACTGCCCTTATTACGTGATTATGGAGTGTATACAACAAACCTGTTGTATTTATATTACGACGTAGAACTATACAACTATATAACAATAGTTAAAATTATGATTTGGTCACGCTTAATTGTTTTTAACAGAAACTTAAATGGTTTCTGTGATTATAGTTTTTACATTTATAGTTTTTTATTATGTTTATTATATGCATTCTAAATGTGGCACAGGTTATGATTTTGATGAATAATAAAGAGTTGTCATTTATATATTGATATAATATGAAGGTCGCCGCTGAAGTGGCAGCGCCGCTTTCTCAAGCAAGGAAGGTGACCATGGTATCTTGCGGAGGCGGCGAAGTAGGTGCCGCTAAATTGACGGGAGAAGTCCTTAGCATCGTGCAATGCATCCCTGATCTGGTGAAGGGAGTTACCGGAGTTGACATCTCTAAGGTAAAAGCATAATTATTTTATTTAAAGAAATTGGCTTCAGCTTTGGGTTAACAGGATATTGTACACATTCATACATATATCTTCATAATTCATCACAAAACATAACTAAAATATTAATCTAATATTATAATATTTACTAACAGTTTCCGATATTGATTAAATAAGTATTCTTTATTTATAATCATCTATGCACGTGATAAAACATTGCATATAATTGTATTTTTTTCTCTAGAGATAATCGTATCACCGTTTAGCTAGCTATAATATATTTTTGTAATAACTTCTATATTTTGAACTTATCACGTTTTCTAATTATTAAAACTAAGGACAGTGTTTATTTACTCATGTCGTGACTTGAACAAGCGACTTGTGCATTTAATTATTTCTTTATATTGTGAAAGTACGCTTGGAGTTTCCTGATCACAAGGATGAAAACATTCTTTTCGTCCTTGGAAAACGGTTTTCTCTGCTGTAATTTTTTTTAAACTATGCGAACCACCTATTATACATAAGATTCATGTCCCAACTTTTTATACAACCACTGTTAAAACGCGGTATAAATTTTAATAAAAAATATCAACAATTTTGTAAGATCATTATATACTTAGAAATTACTTTTCACTAAATTATTATTTAACTAGCTGTGACGCCGCGTGGAATTTGTTTTCAAACCCCCCGATTTTTAAACATTCTTCATTGGTGCTCCTCTCCTATTGGTCTTAGCGTGATGATATATAGCCTATAGCCTTCCTCGATAAATGTGCTAACACTGAAAGAATTTTTTAAATCAGACTAGTAGTTCCTGAGATTAGCGCGTTCAATCAAACAAACAAACTCTTCAGCTTTATATATTGGTATAAGATTTACATAAATTTGAGCTAAACATATAATATCACCAGTGACAAAAAATAATTCTCGCTGTTAGAGCATGCCACATAAAAAGAACAGTTGACGTTTCATAGTTTTCATTTACGTTCCTCATATTCGAAATGAAAAGCACAATGTTAACCTCGGGTGAAAGGCCTATTTAGGCACTCGAACTATTAGCGCTCTCGCTACACCCGTGCGCCAAACCATCTCTTGCTTAATAGGTCACTTTCCCATCTCGTGTAACAATCTACTGTTACATGTTTAATACAACTTTTCATTATTGGTTTATAATAAAAATATAATTCTGTATTAAATTTATTGATGTAAATTCTAATACAATTATAAACATTTAACCTATAGAAATCTAATGTCTTAAAAATGTTTCTGTAGTCTACATATAGGTACTTAAATTGATAAGTAGAACATGTTTCAGTCGATATTGATGTAGATATAATTATGTCATAATTCGTATAATGTAGGATAATATCAGTGTCATAAGGTTCTCTGTTTGCGATATGTCGAATATATCGGATCACCTCTGACATATACATACATTAATTATTCTTTACATAATAATATGAATGTAAATTACACATAATAACTGCTTTAACGAGTTAAAATTCTTTCGAATAAGAAACTAAAAATAAGCTAAAGCATCTATGGGAGCTGCATACGTTAGCCATTGCAGCGGACAACGAACTACTGGCTATCACAACGCGGGAGCGCAGGCGCACATATTAATAGTTGCTCTATCTCGCTCGCACATCATCCGTCCCGCTCGCACACTGTGCTACACATTGTACTAGCAGTACGACTTGTTAATATTTGTACTTAAGGTTACCGTTTCCAAAATAAATGAGTTCACTTCAGTTCACATCAGCGCTCGACAACTGAATACTACTCTCTGCCATCTGAAGTATTTTTTAACCTCTAGCTCTCGCTGCTACAAATCAAATCCATAGTCTTTAATTTTCATGTATATAATACAGATACATATTGGTCGATATTATAGAACTATGCTTATGTGTATGCCGTCGCTTTTGATGATAACGTCTGTTATGCCGAAATTAAAAAGTCGTTTTCTAATACACAGAAGTTTACGATGCCAGGCAACATTACAATTTTTTTCTACTTCCCTCTCAAGTATCGGTTTGTATATGAGTGTTTTAATAGACGGACCTAAATATTAGTTCTTATACTCAAGCCTCGTGCGGAAAATCTAATTATTTACGGTTTTTTTATAGTTGATATAAAAGATTAAATTAATCAAAGTAAATGTAGCGTATTCAATTGGTAAATTTAACGTTTTTATTTGTTATTGCTCTTTACTTTTGAAAACTTCACTACCAATTGAATGTAAAATGCTATTATGATCTTTAGAAAGTATTTGTTTGTCGGCAGATAAATTAAGTACTTTTTACTTGGGCTCTATGATATTTTGACACTGTATTATTAATATAAAATATTTTCTATATAAAATTCTAATTTAAACTCGGGAAATGTCTGTTTACATTAATACTAATGAATATAATGAATACGTATTCGATTGTTTTTATAGTAGTTATTATGTATTTCAAATGTGTGCGAATCCCGCTTTGTTGTTCTGGTTTTTCAAAATGATCAGTATCTGTGAGAACGAAATAATCTACTAACCACGGTCCTTATTGTTTCATTAATTAACTTGTGGTTGTATAACAACGCAATTAACAGTCACTTAAATCATAGTCCGTATTTATCTAACAATTGGTTGTCAACTCATCGAATTAGTGTTGGCTGTTTCATAAATGAATAATCTAGACAAAGCAATTTAATTTGTTTTTGAATGGTTACTCTGTTTAATCTTTAATGCCGGGTTGAGTTACCATATCATTGGTACAAAATTTGCATTACTGGTATGAAGTGTATATTAAACGAGGTAAATTAATTGATATTAAGATAAGGAAAATTTTACTCCCAATTCAACAACGTGAAAAGTAGTTATTTCTATTAACACTAAGTAATGTCCGTTTAACGAGTTTGACTTTTTTATGATAAAACATTACTACATATGCATATTTATATACGTGTACATATATGTATGTGTAACTTGTTACTTCACTTATGAAATATGCATATTATATTCATTATACTAACTTGCTTCTATATTTGTTTATCAGCAAAAGGTATTGAGGTCAATAATGTTCGCTATCTAATTTGAAGGTTTCGCAACAATCCAATCGTGTCAGTAAGATATCTTAACGACGGACAGCCATGCCGTGCCGTGATGTTTAGTTATTGGTTTAGCAACAACCGAATTTTTTTCTCCTTTACTCCATCCAAAGGTTGTCTGGAAAAATCGCTATGGGCGATAAGACCGCCGATTGTACTTGTATATGAATGTTATTGATTTTATGTAGCAATTCTAATATAATAAATAAAGTATATTCCGTGAACATGTCTGTCTACTCGGAAAGTTCACTTTAAAAATGCAAAATCATATTAAACAAGCGCTTAAAACTGTTGTAAAGTCCTTTTTATTATATGAAGTGTTTTGAAATTAATTGAAGACAGATAAACTTAAATACACTTTTGCTGGTAAATATTGTGTTGTCTAACATAACATCATGATATGGTGGCGGCAGGCGGTGGTTGAGTCGCCAGGACTACCAGCGCCGAACGCCCGAGGCGATTCGGCGAGGAAAGCACGATAACTTACAAGTAAACTAGACCACACTGTACTGGCGGAGGTAAGTAGACCATAAACGTCAGAGTATATTGAGATGTTGAATGGGAGTGTCGCTTTGTACAAACTGCCAAAGTTTATAAGGCATTAAAAATAATTAAGAATAAATTAGCATTTTGTATCCTCGTGACGATTTGATATCCATTGCGTTATATGATCGCACAAATGAACGATGTAACTTTCAAAGCAACAAAAAATTAAACATAATATGTTACACGGATGTACATTCGAATATTTTGAAAATCATTAACGCAATTTAAACTAGTACAGTGAAGGAAACTTAACTTATATTGTATTCTACCTATAATCCCTTACGATGTATGGCCTTATTCATAGAAAGTTAGAGATGGTTCTTAAAAAACCGTTCAATCTTACTCTAATTCTCTATGATTAAGACCGTATAAGTAGAATGCGGAGCCTAGGTCATCGAAGTCAATGGGTAAGGTTCCTAGAAGGTTGGCTACGTTACCTCGCTGGATCGCCATACTGACGGATGCGACTAACGTGTCCACGCAGGTCGCATCCCATACCAAAAGTTTGCCACGTCGCCAGGGAAAAAGAGTTATTCCGTCAGGACGCCTACCATCGTCACGTGCAATATCGCTCGGCTCTTAATGGGCCGGCACGTTAGCGATGGCAAACGTCCTCCGTAAGATGTCATTCAAGGCGGCGTGGTGTGACCATTTGCCGGCATTACAGCAGCAGGAAAGACCGTGGTAACCTGGACCGACTATCTCTGTCCCACAGACGCAGTAGTGCTTGAATTACATATTATATTGAATTTTCAAAATACAATTACCTTTTGACTTGCTTGAGAAATAATGATAGGAAAAGGGTCGATTTTAAAATTATAGGTATTTAAACTTCATTCGCGTAACGTACTCTAAAGTCAATCACTTGGCTGCTGGCTACTTCGGAAAATGAATCAGTACACGATCTATACTATTTGCGCTATAGTTATGATGCGGGTGACAGCTGTCTATATTACAATACTAACAATTCTCAGTGTAAATTGTGTTGTCTTAATTAAGATTTAGGACTTTACAACAACAAACGAGACTTACACAAATAGCACTTTGCTTTATATTTATTTCAATTTGATTTTATTTGTAAATAATAAGTTTTTGGCAGGGTAAACTTATTTGATTTATTAAGATTTTACGACCGTGATATTTAGGGTTCACCTAAAATGTTAACACAAATGGTATAACGCGGTAACATACCCAAACATCTGGGCGCCGTATCAATAAAAGACAATCACCTAGACCCAGTATTCTACTATAGTCTCGAGGGACTGCAGAATACACATTTAATATAAATGAATTAATTATGTACATATATTAATGGTTAGCTGGGTAAAATTATATTTATATTAGATACGTATATTACGTTTGTTGTTATAGTTTTCTTATCTCCAAATTCTTATACTTATAGAAAATCGTATTGTCTAGTGATTTTAACATTAGTAAAATGTTCTGCGCAGATTTGTGTACTTAGTCTAATGAATATGATAAACTTTATGAATAATCTAATTATAATGAGAACAGTCGTTTGTTAACGACATTGAATACGATTAGGCAACATTGACGCACAAACTAGTAGTCGGTGAACCACAAGTTGGATCGGATCATTATGATGATACAGGTGGATACAAGTTTAGGAACAAATCGTTAAAATATACTGTAAATAAATCTCACAAAATTATTTTATTACCTCACTTGGTTGAAGATTAGCGGCATTAAAACCCCATGTTTTGGAGAATCGTATTGTGAAATTGACACTTGTCTTATTTGTAATAAGAGTGCGAAAGTGACTCCCATGATTTGTTTATTTATTTAAATATTTAAAATATTTATTTTTTGCAGGGTGTTCGCGCAATGTAATCACCTAAAAGGATGACAAATGTATTTTTTACAAGCATGTTAGCTATTATTCAGTTATTTGTTATGAATCAATTTATTTTACCTAAGTGCCACTTTTGTGATGTCATTGTAGTGCCACTTTTGTAATATCCTTGTAGAATACTAACCAAAGTTTACTTAAATACTTTGTTTAATACACATGTTTATTTTTACATTAAGATGCAAATTTATGTAAACTTATGTGTATGATATAAGAATAAAATAAACTAAGATAGCTTTCGAAATTGATATATTTTCATAAATCTGTGAATTCGCGGAGTCTTATCCATATTATATTATTTTCGTAAATGTTTAGAACGCTTAATTTTATTAGACACTGGCAACATTCGCACAAGTTTTTAAACATGTATATTAGGGTTAAATTATATATTTATGCTTTTGGTACTGTTTATATTTTTCTATCCTAATGAGTTAATTTGAGGGCTCACAAACAGACTGCGGAGGTAGCAGGTTAGTTCCAGAAATGTTTATTGACAGCCTTTATGATCAGTGGTATGAGCAATGGTCCGCTCATTATGATTTTCAGACTCACGGATTCAATTCCCGGTAGGGGAAATGTCGAAAATGTCAGTTTTCGATATTGGCTCTGATCTGTGTATTACTGAGATCAGCCCCAGGGATGTCTGTTACCATAAGCCAATACGCAGTATACGTACGTACATATATACGTAGCTAGGGTCTGGTTCCCAGAGATGCACGCATTCGCAGATCAGTATCCTGCGATGTATTGTTTCTCTTCCCACAAAATGAGCTTTGATGGAAGCAGAATTTTGCGGACCGTGTCTTGGATACAATAATAAAAAGCGTGCTTTGGAAAAAATCTATAATTCCTAACCTAATCGCACTTGACCTTAGCCACGATACTATACTTGCGATAAACATTTTGCTTTGTATAGAATGTGTCTGTTCATCTATCGCTTTTATTTTTGTTGCTGTTATTTAGACTTATAATATTATATAATTAAAATAATTATGTTCTTTTAACGGCACGATTTAGAAAAAAACTATTTTGAGCATATTCTGGGTCTTGAAATATGAGCCACTCGAAATCCTATGCGTTTATATCCACAAAAAAATGGGATAATGAATGATTTTTGGCTTCTAAAATTATTGTACAAAATATTCGGATGCAACAAAAGGGCTGTATCACTTATATAATTAACTAAGAAGAGTTATATTTAGAAAAATTAATAAAGACGGAGTTTTCAAAGAAACCGATGTGCAAAGTTTATGTAATTAAATTCTCAGCGACTCGTAGAATTTTTACTGTCCTTAATGTTAATTAAAGATGTTAGGTAGATGCTAGAGTAATTGTATGCTAGGTGATTCATCACTTTTTGTAGGATTTGGAACTATACTTTACCTGCTGCCATCCCTACTAAGCATTTATGAATATGAACAGTCAACAGTCATTTTAAATTATCAGATAAGGTGTTCATTATAAATGCAATAATATCTAATAGTGTATGCGTGTAACAATAACTCCGAAAGTACAAAGCAATGTCTTGGTGCATGAATTATGTATACAAATATAAGAATGTATACTCAATTCTACACTAAATACACCTTAACTATAATGTTTAAAATTGCTTTTTGTATATTCGAGGTATTAGGTAATACAACGAGTTAGCACTTAAACGTTGATAGGCGGCGATGACTACTTTCCATCAAATGGGCCGTCTGCCTGCTTCTGGCAATAAAAAACATGTGTAAGTTTCTGTTGTAAAAATGTACTAATTTATATAACAAAGTTATTGCTTCTATGGTATTCCACAAACAACATTGTTGTATAAATTTGTAAGGATTTTTGTTTTATATTTCAACTATTACAGTATAGTTAAGGTTGAATTTGTAAGCTAAAATATCTATTGTGAATAGAAAACAGACTTCGTTTCTCGACCGACTGATAGTTTCATTATCACAATAGAATTAATTATCTACAAGAGTTGTCTAGTGTACAATGAAATGAAATCATTTTACGACCAATCGACTACATTTTCCCTATTAGAGTATCGACTGTTATACAAATATATACCTAAGTATATTTTTTTAGCTATCGCGTTAGGGTAAAATAATGTGCAGTGTTCAAAAAGTGCAGTTTAGAAATTTGAATAAATGTATTTAAAAGCGTTCGTAGATATAATTGATAAATTTTCTAAAAGGTTTGATATACTTAGTAACATTGTATCTTGAATTTTGAGCTAGTGCTATGTAATTTCGAAATTATATTATAGTGGTCATAGTAAATTTTACAAAAATATTGTTATGTTCATGTTTATGCCAAACGATTTGACACCAATTTAGGTTTTGTATGATGAATATCGCCTATGAAACTTCCGATTGCATTGCAGGTAATAATTTATATTATTAATTACTGAAGTTTCTTAACGTCAGAGAGCATGCATTAGGAAGATAAGATTATTATTATATATATATATATTTTTTATATTTTAAAATATCTTGTACAAAAATATACTGTGTTAGTATCAGTACAATGTAAACCTAGCAACGAAAGACAGCTTCGTAGCTAATAATTCGCCGCGGCAATGGACTCAAATCTTGAAAGGAGCGCACTTCTAAACAAACCCCACAAGATTTTATACCTTTTTTTATTAAAATTTGTTTCGTAGGTGCAAAATTCGGATCATTACTTGAGCAATCGTTATATCGTCTACGACGCCATCAAAAGATTATAGATACTCTGGAAATATAAGAGAATAATAAATCCTTCAGTCGGTTCTTAAATGTTCCCTCAACAGCCCTAAATACGAGACAATGTAGCGAGTATTTTAGTCACTAACTACTTTTCACATTAATTTCTGGTATAAGTATCCTGTGCTCATTATCGCACAGTCCTTTAAAATCCCAAAAAGAAACAAGCAAATATGCAAATTCACTTTTACATTTATATAAGTATATGGTATATACATATGTATATACCATATACTTATAAGTTTTATTGTATTATAAGTGACTTGTAAAATTCAAAGGCTGTTGTGCCCTGTAATCGAAATCAAACGTGACTATCTCCTTTAATACAATTGACCTGGGTTTTGATTAAAAAGAAAGTTCTTTATTTACTCTTTTAAACCATTAAAGTCAAAAATAGTCATCTCCACTACAAGCTTATAAAAATAAAAGCTTTAGTTATAAAAAACATTCACACTTGGCTATCTCCCAGTTACTATCAAAACAAATTATATCAACTCCCTTAAACACATAGTTAGTTACGTTAACTTCCATTAGATAGACTAATGGTCACTATACATCAAAGTATTACCGATTGGCCTGTAATTAAAGTAAATTAATATAGATAATATTGTTATGTTAAATAAATTACTCCTTAGCTTGCTATTATAAAAAGTAGTTTTTAACAAAAAGTAATCAAACTAAATGAAAAGTCGAAACTGTAAGTGAAAAATCAAAAGCTGTATCTCAAAATTTAATTTCTTATCTTGTGTATTTTTATTTAGGCTATCTATATTTTTTTATGGTAATACTATTTTTGTAGCGGACCTTTGTATATAAGAATAAAAATAAACCTATAATAGCCATAATACGGCTATCATAACATGTTATGCAAATTTACCCATACTGAAAAATGGTTTATGATGGAGATGGCCACGTTTAATTTTTTTACGTCATGTACCAATTGTTTATTCTTCAGATATATTTAGTTTCTAAAATACTCGCACGGTCCAAACTATGCTGTATATCTATTGTAAAATGTATCGTATTTGACTATCAAAATGTAAAACTGATTAATAAATCTTCGTCATATAAAGAACGATGTACCGCCTTGTATTATTTAACGTCACATTCTAATTTTGAATGTATTGTTTTTACCTTCAGTCTTATGTATTGTATTCGTAGAATACAACTTTTAGGGCTGCAACACGTTCTGACGAAGATTTCCATCAGGGGCTACATAAATGCAAAACTTACTTTCTTAAAACGCCTTTTATTGTCATTAAACTAAACTTGGGCGTTGCCCAATCAAATTATTAAAAATATAGTACAATAAAAACATTGTGAGACTGGGAGGCCGTGCAATACACGTTTTATCAATTATTTTGAAAGATGAATTATCTCCAAATTATGTTACTAGATAGATATTATATACATATGAAACACTTTCTGTTGATACTGCATATTTCTTGGATACACGAAGATTCTATTAATTAATACGTACAATGTACATCGCCCAATATTTATTAGTATTATATGTGGCCTTACACCAAGAACATCTGCGAATAAGAGGAAGCAATAACGAAATTATTCCTATCTAATGTTGCGATGTCAATCGTATGAGTCTTGTCAATTCTTCTATTCCTTTAATATTTACACGTTTGTTACCACCGATTATGCTTACTTATTTTATACCTTCTGTAATATACCGATAGGAGGTCAAAACATCACTATCTGTTCGACCTCACCACTATTAAATGATTTGTAAGGCTAGTTATATAGTAATATATTATGTATTCAAGAGTCTCAGGTGGAGTCTATCTAATTTTATATTCTCAATATTTAAATGATAAGGGGCCTGAAGATTTGAAGGTTAACCATTTGATGACCATGCCTTAATAATAGCGTTAGTATACAGAATATATAATTTATGTGTGTATATTGACTACAGACATAACTACAGAAAAAGCCAGCATAGTCTTAGAACAAATTTGTAATGTCAAAGAGATAAGAATAATAAGTTTTCTTTTTACACTACCCCTACCAAGTGATAGCTGTGGCCATTTGTAATGTTCAGCGTCCATAATGCTGGTATGATACGGATCAACTAAACTGGAATCAATTTGGTTGAAAGTCACAGAACTGAACGTTACGATGGCATTCGTTGAATGATTCATATTTATATAGATCACTTTAGCTTATGGTCCAAATTGAAAAACGGAAATAAACCGTCTAATATCGACTTAAAACTTCGATCAACCAGCCTCGCAAAACTGATAATTAACACCCACAAACATTACACAGTGGCATATAAGAGTGGGCGAGCAGATTTTCAGCGCTTTGCTATTTTACCAGTCTTAAATCTTCGCATTTACAATTTGTTAAAAAAGCCGGGGTTTTTACAAGTGGGTTTAAACTTGGTAAATTTTTTGCTTAATTTGCAAGGTAATTCAGATTACAAAAAATTAAATTTTACTAAAAATGTTAGAATCTTTTAGTGCTTGTGCCCTTGTAAAGTTGGTGGGCCCTGGTATTTTATTCATCCTTTCGGCACGTTGTTACGCCTGTTTCTGTGATCTAATTGTTTGAACGTCGATTCCTAGTAGGGTAAACGTTGGAAAATACCTTTTCGTATATTTACTAGTAATAGGCCCCAGTGTTGTATTTTTTACCCAAAACAAGCGTAACTTGTTTAGCTTGGAAATCTATATGTTGTTGTCTATGTTTGTTGTTCAATCACGCCTGAACGGCTGAACGATATGGATGAAATTTGCACAGAAATAGATTATAGTCTGGATAGCACATAGGCTACGCATTAGCCCGGAAAAAGTACGGTTCCCGTAGGATAACCGTGACGTGGACGAAGCCGCGGGCAAAAGCTAGTATAGAATACAAGTTCTGTTTGTATGTTTAATAATATTTACGTAGAATTTGCTATTTTTTTAACAAAGAACTTTTGGTTTCTTCTGCAACGCGGGTGTTGTCAAGGCGTTATGAATATTCCATTGAACGATAGGTTCTTGTCAGTCGTTGATTTGGACATGGTAATACATGAGCGAATATTCGACGCCTTAGACCCGCTGTTGTTTATTACTCTTTTGTTGATATTGATTTTATATACATATCATTCACAATAGCTTTTTAAGTACTCAACATGGTGAACATTCAAGATCGTCATACCCTTCATTTAATAAGCATGATTACATATGTTTCTTTAAAACTTGATGTCTGTATAAAAATAAGATATTAATGTCACCAGAGTCCTCGTTCGCTTTGACGTTATTCATTTCTGTGATGATCTAATTGTTTAAATACGATTTTAAACATTCTCAATTCCTTTTGTGTTCATGAAATGATACCATTTATTACAACTGGAAAATTAAAATATGCACTATGCGTACTTAATATCACAGCAAATCGGGGGCCCCGCTTCAAAAGTAAGCACTCTGAAGTTTGATTGTGTTCTTTACTTTTAGTGTGGTTCACAAATTTTCTATAGTGTATGTGTATTGACGTGGTTTTATTATTATATATCCAGTAAAAATTACTGATAAAAATAATGTTGTTTTATTTTCGATAAATGTCCAATAGAACTGAATAATGACACAAATGTTCATCGTAAAATAATTTATTTGGCAAAATGTCCTATTAACTGTCTACGAATATCTAAATAATTTATTAAAGGAATGACTTAGATATGTGCCAATATTTAAATTATGTCAATACATTCCTAATTGTTATTTTAACTAACATAAAAGTTTATACGAAAGTCGAAGACTGATGTCGAACATTACTATTATTATAGTCTTCCAAATGTTACGCTATTTGTATGATACTTAAATTTATTGGATTGGCGTTACATCAACTGAGTACTCTTATTCTGACATGTAACTTCAAATGCACTGGGCCTGGGTCACATTCTTTAGAGCGAAGCAACGGGAATATAACCGCAAATCAAGTGGTTTACCTATAAAGCTGATTTTATGAAAATTCCGATCTTCAAAATTATTTAATACACAAAATAGTCTTCACTTGCATTATTTCACTTTTACAACGGGCAGTATCGACGTTCCGCCGAAGCTGAAGAGGTAGGTATACACCATTTATCCTGTCATGTATCTGCAAACAAAAATAATTTTTTGACTATGTTTAGCAGCAAAAAATATGTCGAATTATGCTAATGCTGTGGTTTTTCCCTGGTATCTGTCTGTCATAGCAGCTTATATTATCAGGAACTACTAAAAGTTAAGAGATATTAAATTTGGCGCAATTTGTAAAACTTATGAAATAATATTTTTTATTAATCAAAGGGACAGTCGAAAGAAGTTGTAAGTTTAGCAAAACACAATAGTGTAACAATTACATCAATAAAGTATCCGAAAGCACTCTTTTATCATAACTAGTTAAAAAAAACAATTATTTTTCAGGTAATAATCGAGAACTTGTAAAATGACCTTCTGTCTACTCATTATTCCTAACGCTTACAAATCTTAATACACATTCAAAAAATAAAATTATTTTCCAAATGTTTATACTTTGAAGAAAAGAGAAAGGTTTTGTATGATTTATATAGTTATATTGTAGATTTATTTCATGGATATTAATATATTATATGTATGTATACATTACGGGTGTTTTCCCCGCGGCTACGTCGCATGTCAAGCCCTAGGCAGCAGCTCTATTTTACTTATATAAAAACATAATCAGGTTATTTATAAAACCGGTAAGCGTCTCGAAAGGCCAGTGTGGTGGAGCAGACCGGTAATGTTGTCTGCAATACTTAAAACAATAACTTTATTTTAAACTTGAATTAAACAGTATTTCTAAAGTCTGCGTTGCAATCTATAGAGGGACCCCCCATTTAGAGTAAAATTTATCGTATATGATCACTTGGTTTTATGTGACACTAATATCAATAAATAAAAAGAAACGGTTTGAGTTGGCAATACGCATTCGGAATGCAAAACGGACTGCGGACTGCAAATCAATTAAGATTTAACGCTATGATATTAATGATCTAATTTCACTGGTCTTATAAATTTAATGAGAAGATATTATGAGATGTACATTTACAAAAAATGCAAGTTTAAGATTTAATTTCATTGGTCTATAACTCGGTCGCTATACAGCACGAGAACTCCCCCCGCAGGGAGATTATAACTAATTAATGTCATAAGTCGATAATATGATGGCTTATCTGCTAGGGCATACTCCTCGCAAGCGACGTCACGTCCAATGAAATTCATCGGTCGGTATAAAGGATTCGCGGATGACGGCACTCTTGGGAGAAACTACTAAACGTGCGCTGCAGGATGTCTAGCACCCTGTATGTGGGCTAAATCGACTAATAAAAACAGTTCTCGAATATGGGGCCCTACGGCACGAGCAAACAGAAATCTCCTGCACCTCGAATGCTGTTTCCACGGACCAATGAAAATGAAGACTTAGTCTTAGACATTAATGGCCATTATATTTTAGCTTCTCCGTCCGAATATTGTCTTTGACTACAGACCCAAATTAGCATGTACAGAAAAATGTGCTACGTAACACGCTTTTAATCTAATGCAAGTTATATATGATTATGTAGCTACAATATATCAAATGGGCCGCAAAGAAAATATATCAAGGCAATGCAATATTTCAACTAGGTATGATGATACATTATTTATATTTAAGCCTGCATTGATAAGGAAAAATATACATTTTAATTGACGTTGTTCTTTGAAGGCTAAAGAGAAGGAAACACTTGTGAAAATAATAGTAATGATTCGAATACGTAATGTTGACTCAATCTGAAAAAACCTGTAATTATTCTAAAGAGACACACATTGTGAACTTTGATCATTTATTAAATCATCACTGGTAGTCAATTTTTATCCAATTTGCACTTGATACGGATAATGGAATAAATTAGGTAACCACTCGAATAAAACATTAACAAGTCGGTTTTCGTCATAAAATTTTAAGTGGAACTAATTAGATGCGGATTACAAATAAGTGTTACTATGCAACGTTTATTGAGTGTTATTTCCAACAAGTAAACACTTAGATTAAACCCTTCACTATAATTAATAGTATTTTGATAAGAAAATTGTAGATGTTAGTTCAATTAGTAATTGCACTAGAAAGTCAAAATTTCTGTTACATTTACTTTTAAGTATTAAGCTATTAAGGTATATTATTAATAAAAAGCAGTGCAGCATGCAGGTATTACTCAGACGATTCAACGCAATGAATTTATTACCTGTGGGGTTATATGTTGGGAATAATTAACGAAAATATTTCTATTACTATAAAACGTACGTTATTATAATATAGCGTTCAGTCATGAAGATGACCTTGTTAATGATTCCTAAATGCAGATTATATCGAAAAATGCAATATGATTAAGTATTTAAGATCTTATATTCACAATCAGCTTATGTATCGCGGAATAATTAAAGTTGTTTTTCGTACAAAGACATTTTTGCTATAAGTACGTAAGCTTTTTAGCATACTGGTGCACAGGTCTACCTTTATAATGTATTTGTATGATATATATGGTCGTAAAGATAGCAAACGTTTTTGGGTATAGTTGGAATTGTTAATAATATTTTTTATGAGCTAATAGAAGACAAATATAGTTGTTTCTTTAGAGTTTAGAGAGCAGAAAAATATAATATGTACGCAATAGTCTTGGTAGCGACCCTAAATCAAGTGACTTGCTTTACATAAGAAAATATTTATTTTCAACTTAAATATAAAAACTCAATTATTGCTTGCAATATGACTGTTTTCTAAAGCCTTATTTTACGAACAGATTCTATTAATATTGATGCACTTTGGAAAAATATTCTTTCAATTATTATACCTACAGTAATTACGTGTCAACTAATTGACAACATGCCGATATAAAGATAAAGACGCATCAATAATGCGATCGCTTTGTAGTAGCTCATTACGACAAGATTGATCATTGATGTTTACGATATCACTTATGTAAGGATTTAAAATTACGTTGCGAGTGCGGCCAGATTTTATCGGTAATCGGTAGGTGGTTAATAACAACGTTCTGGAATAACAGCGTGTTGTTTAGTATTAGCGAACTGTCGATGTCTTTGAAAAAATACTGTTTGGGTGCGCAGCCATTCTGGCAATATCGGACCCTTTAGGAAATCGTGTTGTCCGTCCGTCTTGTTGTTATGGTTGACCAACTAAGGATGGATGGATATATATGAAGTTTAAATGGAAGCACCTTGGATTTATTTATACTAAGCCCAACGCAAGAAGCATAATTAAAATAGGTTCATAATACGGTAGCACACTTACAAAACATATATACAGACAAGTTGAGGATCTCGTTTTTGAATTCGGTTAATAAATTATATCTAATATATACCTTCGGTACAAAGTATGAACATTAGAATAACAAACAATAGTTGATATCCACCTATATGCTTATTGTACATTTTAACATTTATATAAAATAATAGTACGTATGTTTTATAAATAAGGAGAGAACAGCTTGTAACAAGGAAAAGTATAGCATACCCAACTACAGTCGACTATCGATAATTTGAAACTCGAGGGACCAGAGATAAATTTCAAATTGTCAAGAGTTCAAAATAACAAGCGTTTACTTATGAAATTTATGGAAAGACATTTATTCTTTCTTGGATTCATTTTAATAGCACAAATCAAACATTAACATGACTCATTAACGTTTGAAAGAAGACTGGAATGCGAACTTGCTCATAGCTCATTTATGTAAACAATTGACAGGTCTGTACATGTATGTTAACAAACTACAAGTATGTGCATGATAAAAGCTTCAAATTATAGAGAGTAAGAAAGCCCGGACTTCAAATTATCGCATGTTTGCGAACAAGATAATATTCCTTCAACTTCATATTACCGAAGGGACCAATTAACATTGATTTTATTCAATTTATCGAGTATTTTTCAAGGGACCGGAAAAATTTGCAAATTAACGAGTGACAAATTATCAAGAATAGAATGTACCTATTTGAAGCGTATCTGTAGTAATATTTGACATCTTATTATTTCAAACTATCTCCTTAACATAGTTTGTATAAAAAACTTAATTGATACGATTAAATCCGCAACATAATTTAAAAAAAATACTCCACAAATACACTTAATTATTTGCAAACACCTCCACCATAAACAAATTAATATGTTGATCGATAGTGGTTTAGCGGGATAGGAGTTTATATCATAATTTTAATTTTTTTTGTGACCTGTGTATTTAAGTAATGTAGAAATTGACGTATAACTTTGTTATGAATAAAAGTTTTCTGATTTCTGTTATTTTTCAATAATTTATATATCTATGTATTACATGTAAATACTTATTACCATAAATATACAGTTAGATGCATTTTGTTATTAATTATACAAATATATAATATAAGTAAAATATTGCAAAATTTACAATGAACCACGAACGAACAACTTATATTTCATAAACAATAAATAGCCTACTGACCTGAAATTTCAGCGTTACGAACCTTAAATCAAACTCGTACCTGAATATATAAAGTTGTAATGCATACAAGGAAATATTTACATATTAATTGAAACTGCATATAAAAATAGTTATATTTACTTATATTTCATATATTCACAAGAGATTTGATTTCTTGAAGTATAAAATCTTCTTACTTAATTGCTAAATTTTACTTAACACATAGTATGCGTAAAGCTTAAAATTACATAACAATCTTCATAGTGGTCGTTAATGTGCTATTTATTTCATTATTTACAGTCAGAGAATATGTAATTTTTATTTGGTACAAAAATTATGTATTATCTAATTGTAAATAATGTGGTCGGTAACAGACGTGATCAAAATAAATAATATTGCGACTTTCGATAAAAAATAAATAAAACTGTTTATTTTATAATGGTTCGCAATATTCAAAAAGAAATTAATACTTATATTGTAAGAATAATGCTTTACCTATAATAAAATTCTATATAAAATTTGAAGAAAACAATAATACTCTTCTTAGAAAATATCTATAAAATGCAATTTCTAAATCTAAATAAATAATTGACTTAAGTTTCGCGTATATTTTTTCATTGCATCTCATATATACATCAAAATGAATAGGTAATTTATTGGAGGTGTGAAAATCAAATTAAGACATTTAATTAAAATGTCAGTTTTTTGGATAACCTTATTTATAAGACATGTTGCAATGAGATTTTAATCTTGTGACCCATAAATAAAATTATTTTAAAAGGTTATTTATAACGATATACGAATTAGTAATAAATATATAGAATAATATTAGTCTTTATATATTATATCCTCCTACTGATTTCGGACCTTCCCTTTTGATGAAAGGAGCTGGTATACGCCCAGTTTGTCTAATGGCCGGTTCGTATATCTTACTATACATTCACTTGCCTTTACCATCCGTTGAATTTCGACATTAATTGTAAGGAGCTATATCAAATTTTAACCGATAGTAAGGCAAATGAATGGTCGGTAGGATATAGAAACCGGGTATAAGTCG
This sequence comes from Dendrolimus houi, assembly GCA_039645545.1. Taxonomy (NCBI): domain Eukaryota; kingdom Metazoa; phylum Arthropoda; class Insecta; order Lepidoptera; family Lasiocampidae; genus Dendrolimus; species Dendrolimus houi. Next base: position 10,672,912 of record CM077123.1, on the reverse strand, counting down.
TATTAGTGAGTTTAAAACGTTGGTAACGATGCTGATTGTAACATGCTGATTAATATATAACAATTACCTAAGTGGTCGTGTGCCAGGATTTGATTTTACGTCATAGGAATTGAGACATGGTTGTTTTATGTCAGATTTCTACATCGTACTACCTTTTCACTAGTAAAAAATTGACATTACTTGTATGAAGTTTATGTCAAATAATCAGTAGTAAGACAAATGACTGGATAGTAAAATATAAAAATCTGCCATTAATTACTAGGCAGCCACATAATTATATATTTTCTTTAACAACTACTTAATAAAGGCATAAAAGTAAGGAAGCTGTATCGTACTTACAAACATTTAAAAAAGGCAATAACCTTACTTATATACATATATACAATAAAATTTTCATAGAAAAATAAATATTCTCCGCCACATAATATTACTTCCAGCTTAAATTTAAATTTGTAAGGGCCGATTTTTCAATCACTTCAATTATTTCAATAAAATAGAACATGAGAAAATTAAAAATGACAGTTGCGTGTACAAAACACTTGAACTATTTATTTTTTAAATTCAGTCAGGTTATAATTTACATGCGGTTTCGGCAGACGTTGTCTTTTCCTGAAAAAATAAAAATTTAGAACCCGATTCCAGCGCCAAGTAGTTTTGTTTAGATTGATGGGTTACATTATTGAAGTTTTAGTAGGGATCACTATTTTTATATAGCCTATATTAATCAGGGATAATGTAGCATTTAAACTATGAAATAATTTTTGGAATCGGTCCAGTCGTTTTTGAGTTTATTCATTACAAACATACAAAAACACAAATCATTACTCTTTATAATATTAGTATAGATTCAATGGGTAACTTTTATCTGATAATTGAAATTTCGGCCCTAAATATAATATAATACTTCACGAAGGATCTCATGCTGTAAAGATTTTTTGTATTGATCAGTTAAATAAATTTCTCGAACTTTAAATCCTTTTTGAAGGCGACATTCATTAGGGCTGATATTACTGTTCTTTAATTGAACACAAATATCAAAGAATACCACTTTTCTTTGTAGTTTAATCTATGTATATCCAACAAAAAATGCCAAGAGAGGGGGAAGTTGTCGTAAATGAACTTGCATGTTAATATTATTGAGGGAAAATTACTTTAAATTCAAATCTTTTAGATAATATAGTTCTGATATGTAACTGACAAATTTTAAAACTATAAATATTTTTTACCTACAGAAAAATACTCATTGTATAAGTATATCCGCAAGCTAAGTAAGTTATGCTTCTGTTATGAGTAATATACAACGGATAACTCTGGGGCCGATCCCAGACCATATTGAATAACTGAAAGTTTGTTTATAAAATTACTACGCCAGGATCGAACCTAGAACATGCATTTCAGTGAGCAAAGCTGACAGACAGACCACTCAACCACAGAGGACATCAAATATTATTTATGTAATACAGTCAAAATATTCAACCGTACTTGTTTCTGTTGAAAGGTATTTGGCTAACATATTAAGCCATGAGGAAATTGGCAACGTAGTAGTTGATATCTATCTTCCGAGTTTCGAATCATTTAATTATCATAAGTGTTATATGTCTAGAAATAAATGTAAAATCACAACAAGGAGGAACAGAGTTCACAAAACAATTACTTTTGTATTAAGAGATTAAACATAGCCAGTGATGTCCACTATTTACAGGGATAACACTGAAGATAATAGGCTTTAAAAAACATTTTAATGAGTAAGATTGAAGATGAACCTTATAAGTGAGTGATGAACACTTATAAACTACCTGTTTAGAATATTGTTTATTAACTATAATTGTGATATATTAATTACAAAGAGAATCACAATGAGTCCACATCTGTATGTAGATGCAGAATTAACTATATAAGCTACTTAAAATAGTAAAAAACCATATATTTACTTATTAAGTAAATAAACTCATTTTAATTAATTTCAGTGGTTAATTATAATTTAAATTCACACATAGGACTAAATTATTATGGATTCCTCAAGTAAGTGTCTTTTAGGGACTTTAACTCGAAAATTTAAAGAAAATTTTCATAGAAAACTCTTTTTTCAAATAATAAGCTAGTAAGATTTTTGATACACTGGGAATTTTTACCAACATTTGATATGTACGAATTTTTGAGCACATGCAATAAAATTTATGAAACAATACACAAAACCAGCTTAGAATTAAGCACAAATGGCGGCCTTATCGCTAAAAAACGATCTCTTCTAGGCGACTATAAATAATGATGATAAGTATACAGTGCATATAAGTACAAAAGCAATATAACTATATATACAGATGTATATACACATACGTATACAATACACACACATGTATATATAATATACATATGACAATATACACACAAATATTATAAATAACAGATTAGGAATTACTATACGCAATAGAAAAATAATACTTCTGAACATGATTTTTGAAGCATTGTAAGGATTTGGCCTGTCTTATAGGTAGCTCATTCCAGAGACACACAGCCCGAACAGTAAATGAGTGACGAGGAGTAGTTGGTAAAAACAATGTACTATAAAGAAGAGTGAGAATGTGAGTATTCCGGCGAAAATTGTTAGGTAACCACTTGGGAGTTTTTTACGGAATTCAGAGATATGGTCATATTTACGTAACCCAAATATGAATCTTATACAGAAACTTTGAAGGCGCTCAAGTTTATTTAGTTGTGCTTGGCTTATGCCCAGATAGCTGGCATCAGCATAATCAAGAGAGGGGAGTAATAGGTATTCCGCACACATAACTTTGCTGGTAGTAGGTAAAAAGTTTCTCAACCTCGTCAGTGACCTACAAGAGAGAAAGACTTATCTACTCAGTTCGATCATATGGGACCGCCAAGACAGCTCGCAGTTAATGAACACACCGAGTGGTTTTGACTGTTTCGCTGAAAGTAATGTGAGTTCCATTAAATATAACTCTAGGTAACATACGTAGATACATTATACTTTATGATAGTAATTCTTAACAAGTCTATTAAAGGAGGATATTGATTGGGCTTGTATCACTTCTAGTTGAGTTGGTAGCATGTTTCATAATCGAACAGCTTGAACACTGAATGATCCAGTTGTATTGAGTGGAGTTTCTAGTTTCATGTTCACTGATGACCTGACGAATTTCTCCTGAAGAATTGAAAATGTTCCTTAAGATAAGGAGGAGACTTGGGACTAAACAATACGTTGTACAGAAGTGACAGGATATGCGTATTCCCGCGAAGGCGGATAAGTAACCACTTGAGTTTAGTGCAGAATTCGGATATGCGATCATATTTACATAAATCAAATATGAAACGGATACAAAAATTCTGAAGTTGCTAAGTTTATCAAGTTGGTACTCAGCTAGGTCCAGATAGCTGGCATCGGCATACTTTAGGATGGGTAAAAGAAGGGATTGTGCTAGCGTGATTTTGGAGTGTATAGCAAGAAATTCCACAGTCTTCGCAAGGAAGCTGCAGTACAGCAGACAGGCTGACGGCCTAACTGTGATGGAAAATGGTTACCGTTGCCTATAGAAATTAGCAATACCAGAGGTGCTGCCGGACTTGTAGATGGGACTGGAGCCTGGCCACTAATGCCGGAACATAAGTCAATAAGTCAAGGTTGTTAATTTCCTTTAATTGGGGTGCCCAGGACAAAGTTCTGTCAATGTAAACTCCTAAGTTTTTCACTGAATCAGCAATTGGGATTTGGATTCTATCAAATGTGACAGGTGAGGTGTTTTATTTATGTTATCAAATCAAAATTAATGTTCTCACAACTAATTGTAGGCGATATATGGTTAAATATTGAAAATAACCCATTTGACCTCTGCCAACTATATCACAAAATTTTGTGTTGTATGTTTAAGGCCCACATTGTATACAAAGAAACATACCTCAGTAAAAATGGCATCTAATGTAGAACTCTGTAATCAACAACTAAATGTGGCTTTGTATAACAATTAAGTATGACTTTAATAAAGTCAGTCTAGAGTAATAATTTCACCATATTATATAACAAATATTTATAGAAAAATAAATTTTACTCAATTTACATTTATGATATTTATACACCATTATATCATATTTAAAATAATAAATAATATGAGATTTAGCTATATTAATAAAAATAAAATTACTTATACAATCAAACTGCAATATTCCTTTCATAAAATTTGGCTACATCTATAAGAAAATACCCAGTGTTACTAATACTCAAAGTGAAAATTGTGATAGTTTTCACATTGAATATGACAAAATAAATGCCTAAAATTTATAAAGAAACTAAACTATATTATGGAGTGTAAAACATTGTTTTGTGTGTTTAAAACTTATTATTATATTGAACCAGGTCATTGACCAGGATAATAAATACTGATTGAATAGAAAGTTAAATTTTGAGTAATTCATTTATATATTGATATCATCACGTAGTACTGTGCAAAATTAACAATTAAGTATTTTATTATTTTATAACATTTAGATTGTGATCAGTAAAATACCACGCATCAGTTACAGCATCCCTAAAAGACATGCGGTTAATGAACAACACAAATGTATAAATGTATAAACAACTCTTATTCAAGGAATAAAAAAATTAGTAATGGGCCCACTACTTATATGTAAACATGTTAATAATCTTGATCCTATGATTTCTATATAAAAAGCTAAATGTTATACTTTACCCAGTCCATGTTTGTAATGTCTTTTCCTGTAAAAACGTCTAGTAAAGAAGTATTTAATGACTAGAATGAGAATAATAAAAGATAATATGTACAGGAGACTTAGCATTCCAATATCCAAATTAGAGAGTGGGCTGGGTGCTACTGCAGACCGGACTCTTCTCACATCTTGAATGTTGCTTGCCAAGTAAACTCTTTGTAAATATTCAAAAACAGCAGGTAAATTCCAAGCTCCACGTGCTAGTCTACATTCTGGACAACGGCTCACACTAGGAAATTGAAGTTTTGGGTATTGGGGATCTTCAGTGATATCACCGGCAATCCTGAGATTTACTTCATTGTGTGATATCCATAACCAAAGTACAGCTTTGTCATTTTCCTTTACATCAAATATTCTGTTTTTGGCTGCCATTGCTTGAAAATGTTCTGAGCAGTCTGTACATCCAAAGAAATTTTTAATGTAACTATGCATAGCTTTCAGTACTTTAGGACCTTCTGTACCAGGTTTTTGGGCAGCATTCACTGTTAATGTGTGAAACAATGTCCACAAACCACATGAGTAACCTCTATATTTTGGTTGGCTTCCTTTGCAACCAATATATTCTAAGTCAGTGGTATATACAGGTGTATGTGCATTTTCTAATCTCTTTACCATATCATATACTTCACTGCCACCCCAACTCTTCTTTGTTGCCATTGTTGCTCTCAGATCCATTAAAAACTCTCTGAGATTACCCCTGGCTGGGAATATATTTATAAGAATATCAAGGTAGTCTAATAGAGCTTGTAGTGGTTCTCCATCTAAAACCTTGTACCTAGTTATTTCTGTATGCAAACTTGTCTTTATTGTTTTCTCAAGATCACTATAATAAACTACATCACTATCAGAGAGCAGCAATCCTTCATTGTGACTATCACCTGCACCATTATTCTCAATTTTATTATGGTTTTCTGGGAATTCATAATTGACTGATTTTAAATAAGATTCTAATGCCTTAAGCAGACCTTGTTTATTGAGTTCTTTAGGTGCAAGTATTGTTGGCTGAAAGTTTAGGTCCACAGCAACTATTCCTGGGAAGTGTTTTACATTAGCCAAGTTAGCTAATTCACTGGTATCATATATCCTCTTCACATGTACATATTTAAAATCAGAAACATATAGAGCTAACTCTGGCCCAATAGTTGAATTGTCATTTTCAAAGATGATAAAAGTGTACTTTACACTGTTTGGTACATCTGTAAGAGCGGCCTCATAAGTAGCATATGATGCAATATTCAGAGAAGGAGCTGAATTTAAGCGACCCATTGATTGTTCATTTTGCATTTTGGCAATAAGCTGTTGTTTCAATTTTTCAGCTGTATCTGTAACTTGAATTCTTTCGCCTACATTAGCATTACCTTTTAAATAATATTCGTGTAAGTAACGGAGTGACGGGTATGCCATCACCTCGAATTGTCGACATATTTCATTATTTTCTTCAACAGAACAATCAAGTACAGCTAGTTTAATAACATTTTTCCAACTTATTACGTCGTTCGCCAAAGCTTTAAATTTTGGAGCGAATGATCTACAGTGACCACAGTAGCTATTATAAAATTGTATTAAGACGGCATGTTGTTGACCATAAACTTTTTTGTCGAAGTTGCGTTGTGTTAATATGACTACATGATCGGACTTACTGTACAGTCCTTGTTGGTCGACATCTCCTTCATCTTGTACGATTGCTCCAATTACAGATGTGATTGTCACTACTGTAAAAATAAATGTCGTGTATAAATTCATATTGACTGTGACGGCACAAAACCGGAGTAGCGACGCATGCGTGAACCAACTTCCGCAATGCCGATTCTTAAACTAAAATGAAATAAGAATACACAATTTATTTTTCCTCTTCGAATCTTTGTTGTGTTGATTTGCTTATAAATATACTGAGTTTGACAACTAGTTGGTGACAGCTTTGGCAGTCACAGCCTGACAAAACGAATCATAGATAAAACTTATATAAACGACTGGCAATATATTATTGTTAAATTTAGCACAACGGCAGGTAAACGAACTAATCGCATAGAATGTAATCAAAGATAAATTGTAATTAAATTTTCATTAGGTTGACTAAATTTTAAGATGTAGTTTAGTAGTAATATGTCTAAAATTATAGGTCTTTAAATGACGACAAAGAATAGAGTTCTTGTGGCTGCTCGAATAGACCTAATGCCACTACATTAGGCCGTGTTATTACTGTTTCCGTCTGTAATGTGATGTAAAGTGCTATTTTACACGACTAATTTCTTAAATTACCATAGTTACGTGACGTCGGATGTTGTCAAAATATGAACGGTACGTATTGCGCGTCTAAATGTTCCTTCAGCTGGCATGTTAATTATAATATGTTTTCGCCTTAAATGATAAAATTGACAGATCCAAAATCATCTATGGATCCACCGTTTCGTTCATAATGTAACCAGGAAATAAAATGTTCATTTTATTTAAAAATAAATATTATGTTTTTTGGAATCTCAAGTCTATCACAAATTACAAAGTATTTGTTCCATTCAGATTATTATTTACTAGTAAAATAGAGAATAATGTATACCTATCGCTTGTAGATTATTCTTTTTTCATGCTCGTCATCACCATCCGAGCGTTAAATCCCAATTGCGTTCGGAACGTTCGCTCCGACGCTCAAGGTTCGCTTTCCTACTTTTTCTTCTTCACTTCGCGCGGTCTTCAGCATCCCTCGTTTTCAGACCATTGGTACGCATCTCATCCTTCACAATTTCAAGCCAGCATTTCTTAGGTCTTCCCCCTACGACCGAGACGCGGCGGTGGCGGCATAGCTAGAAAATTGTTCCCCACGTATCCGTAAAACGTGGCCGTATCAGCGTAAGCGAATCTCTTGCATTTTGTCTACTATGTCACGGAGATGAAGACTGCCGCGGATGCGGGACTTTCTAACTCGACCATTCCGCGTGACTCCATACATCCATTACAAAATATTCAGCTTCGTAACACGCAGCTCTTGTTTGTGCCGCCCTGGTACAGGCCACGCTTCACTACTATACAAAAGGACATGTCTAATGATAGATTTATAGACCTGTTCTTTCAAATGTCACCTGTCACCTCACGTCACTTTCTCCCTCGCCCAGTGCGAATCTTGAACTTTCACGGCTCAAAGCGGACCAAGCCGAGGAAAGGGCAGTGATCGAAAGCTGGACCTACCCAGCCAGTACGGGAAATCTGGAGATGAATACGCCTCATTAAGCATCTAAACACCGTGAAGCCGGGGCTCGCTGAGCCGCAATACAGTTTTCGGCGAGGGCACTTCACTCTGGACGCCTTTTATGCACTTCGAACAGTCATGGACGAAGCCATCAAAGCAAGGGATAGTGTCTTGGCGGTATTTCTAGGCGTAGTGAACGCCTTTAACAGCCTCCCTCATGAGACAATCAGGGCGGGGCTCCGGTCACACAAAGTCTTCACCTCACGAGGCTGTTGGGGCGTACCTCCAGGACAGATATATCCTTTGGGACGGTGGCCAGACGCGATAGGTTGGAGACACGTCGCGTTCGGCGTTCCGCAAGCGTTGGTCCTCGGTCCGATTCTGTGGAACGTTGGTTACGACTGGCTCCTTCGGGGACCAGTCATGCCCGGAATAAGATTAATCTGCTTTGCGGACAACACCATACTCACGACACGTGCCGCGTCGTACGCGGAATCGGTGGACTTCGCCAATGCCGGGTTGGCGACCGTGGTCCAAGATATTGGTAGACTGGGTTTGAGGGTCTCCCCCGCGAAAACGGAGATCCTCATGTTCCATAGGCGTTTTCGGAATCCACCTGCGGAGTTGTGCGTGACAGTCCAAGGGGTTTCCAGTCTCGTTAAGCCCCAGATGCGATATCTGGAGCTCGCTCTAGACGGACATTATGAACAGCTTACTTCCAATTTGGTTAGGACCGCGGGCACCCTCGCCAGACTTCTCCCCAACGTAGACCCGGCGGGATGGCAAGGCGGCTATATTCCGGCATCCTCCGGAGTATGGCATTGTACGGTGCACCCGTGTGGAATCACGCCCTCCGCCGCCACAACAGGAATCTGCTGAGGAGAATTCAGCGGACCCTGGCGGTGAGGTCTATTTGGGGGTATCCGCCCTAAGAACTCCAGCCGGACGTGCTTGCCAAGGTTCGAGGCTTCTAACAAGATATTAGAGCTAGGAGCTTGGTCTACTGCCGGGCAGAGATTGAGGCTATCAGGATGCGGGAAACCACGGCCATGATCCGAACTTGGCAGAGAGATTTAGAATCTCCTAAGGCCGGCATTAATGCAGTGGAGCCGGTTCGTCCCTACCTACTGCGATGGGTCGCGCGGCAACGCGAGTATCTGACCTTTAGAATGACGCAGATACTTATCAGGCACGAGGTGCTTCGATAAGTATCTGCATTAGATTGTGGGGTTTCTGCTTTCCTCTCAATCTCGCGAGTGCGGCGCGCTGGACTGGATACTGCGTTTCACATGCTGGGCGAATGCGCTGCAAGGCCACCTCAGAGTTAGCTCGAGGCCATTGTAGAGTCGATCGATTCGCTGAGGGGACTGGTTGAGACCTTACTCCACAGCGACGATCACTCGTCAGCGGTTTCATCCTTTTGGGAGGCAGTAATGTTCCGCAGGGAAACCGCTGAGAGAGTAAGGGAGAGAGCTGCTGTTATTAAGGTATGAATAACAAGGTTTGTCATAAAAGCTTCACAGTTGGCTTTACTCAAGTGGTCGCAATAGTTGCACAACAGTATTATTGCAACCACTCGAGTTGTATTATCTCGCAGGAACCACCTGAGACTCCGAGTTGACATAATTAAAAGGATCCTATGTTCATATCACACTTAGAAAGCAAGATTTTCTCCCTTTTTGACAACGTCAAAACATGGTAGGTAGGTTAAAAAATATGTTGTTGTACGGGTATTTTTTTATTGCGAACCTGACAAATGGGCAGACGGCTCAGCTCGTGGAAAGGAGTTTCGTCGCCTATAGGCGTCTGCAACATCAAGGGCGAAGCCAGCGCGTTGTCAGCCTTTATAGGATGAGATAAAGAGGATAGAGGAGGGGGGAAAATGAGATAGAGACGACGTTTCACACGCTCGTGGAGTACATCGCCTAGGGGCCCAGAGGCCACCAATCTTGATAGACGATTTCCTCCTTCTGGGAGGCCGTCATGTCGCAGAAGGAGGCCTCAGAGAGAGGAGGACGCATTAGCGGACCCACCCCCAGGCGGCGGATTGGCGGTCAAAGACGCTGCTACGTGACCACACTCCTCCCATGATTCTGTCACAGGTGGCCATTTCTTACAGGGGTAATAGCAGACTTCCCCGCTGCTTGAGAAAGTGGGCTACATTGTCTCCGGAGTGTCCAAGTGTTAGCTGAGCGCAGGGGCATCGCGGTGCAGTAACTCTGTTCTAGATCTCGTGAGGCCCCGTAAAAGCACGGGAATAGGGGCACAGGTTTAGGTTTAGTGGGTAGTTTGGCGGCCGGTTTCTCACGACTATTTCTGCTCCGGCGAAATGAGCGTGGAGAACCGGTCGCTGAGAGTCCTACATAGTTTCGGCACGGTTCTGTGCGTGCGGTAAGAGCCTTCCCCGGAGGCCCGAGGATATATCCAAAAACATTCCCCTGCGTTATCAAAAAAAGGGGGGATGAGATAGAAGGATTAGACAAAATAAATGAGATAGAAGGGATGGAATATGGGATTGGAATAAGGGAAATGGGGAGGGGAAGTTGGCCATAGAAACCTTTATTCATCGCACGAAACACGATTAGCGCAATGCTAGCCGCTTCACGCCGATATTTAGTGAGAGCGTGGTGTTATACAGATCGAGTTGGCCCTCAGAGCTGTAATCAAGATGATCATTTCAGCATGGCTGTGTCTCGTTCAATGGTATGGTAAGAAGGACATCAAAAACAGTATCTGCAACATAGACGTAATAATATCATGCCTGTTATAATATGTACAAAGGTACCCTCTCTGGATTTTTTTTATGATTAGGTACTGAACTTTGTTGGTACATCATCAACTTTGTACTATTACTACCTGTAACGTACTTAGTTATAAAAATATTTATAGATGTAACTATCTGGAGCAAGATCCTGCTCGTAGTAATTCCTAACATTGACAAAATGCAATACAATTTCAGACTAGACTAAAGTTAACACAAATCTACAAAAGCACCCATGAAATAAAATTAATTGGCTAAATGTTTAGCAGTAATTCAGGGTCCAGTGTCACGAAGCCACACACAGAGTAGTGAGTAGTATGACCATACAACTCTATGGGATTTTACAGTTTCAATTTGTAATAGATCCGTTTTTATCCGTGCAGGAACGGAGAAAGAATATAATTTCCTGCGGCCGGGCGGACTGTCACAAGAGGTGACTAAACAACCCACAGCCAGGTGGTAGGGCATTTGCTCGACTGGATGGCTACCACCCCTGGTCTAAAGTATCTCGCCATAGCAACCTTGAGTTGTGTTCCGGCATTGGTGACCAGGTTCCAATCTCCCCTAAGAGAGCAGCAGCGCATTTGTAGCATCTTTCGTGTTGCAAATGTCCATAGGCGATGGTAACCGCTTTCCATCAAGTGGGCCCGCTGCCTGTCTGCTGAACTGCTGCAATAAAAATAAAAACAAAAAAAATAGATATGTAATAATATTCATTTTATAATAGTCGAGAAAAGTTAAACAAATACAGTGATGGATTTAAAATCAAAATATACTTCTAAGTAATCAAGTTTTCTACTCGTGTACATTATAATAGGTTGGGGAAAACAGTCTTATCGCATATAGTATGTATGAACTTGCAATAAGATTTCTTTGGCTATACCATTTGTATCTGGCTGGTTTTGGTATCATTAAAAAGTTTTAATTTTAAAGAAGACAATTCCAAATTCAAATTAGGAAAATGAGTGATTTTTATTTGTTTTTCTTATTGTTAAAATGAGTGAATCTAATTAAGAAATTCGATACATTTTAAAATTTTACTACAAAAAAGATAAAAATGCAACACATGCCGCGAAAAAAATTGTGATGTTTATGGACCTAATGCAGTATCTGTGAGAGTAGCGCAAATTTGGTTTAAGCGTTTTCAATATGGACATTTTGATATCAAAGATGCACGTCGCTCTGGTCGCCCTGTTACGGACAAAATTGATGCCATTTTTGAAAAAGTGGAGCAAGATCGGCATATTAGTAGTTACGATGTAGCTAGAGAACTGGGAATTGACCACAAAACGGTTTTGGCGCATTTGAAAAAAGCTGGGTACACAAAAAAGCTCGTTATTTGGGTGTCTCATGAGCTCACTGAAAGAAACCTAATGATCCGTGTACTCATTTGTGATTCTATATTACGACGTAATGAAACCGAACCGTTTTTGAAGAAGCTGATATCTGGTGATGAAAAGTAGATCACGTTCGACCAGAACGTGTGAAAAAGATCGTGGTCAAAGGCCGGTCAGGCTTCATAGACTGTGGCGAAGCCCGGGTTAACTCGCAACAAGATGATGCTGTGTGTATGGTGGGATTGAAAGGGCATTATTCATTACGAGCTGTTACCGCCAGGCAGGACCATCGATTCTGTCGATTCTGAACTGTACTGCGAACAACTGATGAGATTAAAGCAAAAAGTTGAGAGAAAGCGGTCGGAATTAATCAACAGAAGGGGTGTGGTTTTTCACCATGATAACGCTAGACCTTACACATCTTCAGCCACTCAGCAAAAATTACGAGAGTTTCGCTGGGAGGTGTTAATGCATCCGCCGTATAGTCCTGACCTTGTACCTTCAGATTTGCACCTGTTTCGGTCTCTGTAGAATTCCTTAGGCAGTGTCAGGTTAACATCACGAGAGGATTGCCAAAACCACTTGTCGCAGTTTTTTGATCAGAAACCCCAAAATTTTTATAGCAATGGGATCACGTCCCTACCTACAAGATGGCAAAAAGTTATCCAACAAAATGGCACCTACATACTTTAGTCAAATGTAAATAAACTTTATATAAAAAACCTTTTGAATTTTTATATAAAATGCGAAGAAACTTTTTCCCCAGCCTAATAATTATAACCAAAGACTATGACAACATTCCTCACATAATTTCAACTCTCAGCGTACATACAAAGTTTCGCTCGTACAACTACTATAAAATTCTTCTTCTATGACAGTGGATAATGTAAACCTTACAATTATTATAGTAAAATTATATTAAATCCAAACCAAATAAAAACTCATTAAAAGAGCTGCATGTGGAAGGATGTTTCAAATAAAAATATTTTGATTGACATTTTCATTGTACATTATTTAAAAATATATATTTTATATATTGTTTTTATACATGCGTTGCGGTATATGCTCTGTGGTTGCGGTAGATTATAATCATGCATAGTAATCCAACATCAATATTTTGTATTATTGCTTCAGAATTCTGTGAACGGTTTTCGTTTTGTGGGTTAAGAAGTAAGTTCTTGTTTTTTTGGGGTCCGTAGCCATTTGAATAAATCTATATAAAAAATTCTTCAGGAGTGGGGTATGGATATACGGCACACTGATTTCAAGTATTTGGAGGGGTGGAGGGTAGGGTAGGGATGAATACTTACCCCTTCTGCAATCCCTATGTCACGATAAACGTATACTTTTTGAGATATTAATGTTTTTGTAAAAATAAACTCACTTATGTTTTTCACTAATATTGCACTTATATCATAGATCCAAAGTTGAAAAATCCAATGAAAATCCAATAGATAACATAAAAAGATGTAAAATAGTCCAAAAACACAATAAACTTGTTGAAAAATTAAATAAAACAACTAAGCAATCACGTAAATAGCAAAAACAAGAAATATGAAAATTATAGATAATACTTATATATTATTATGAAGTTTGTGGCTGGCAGCTAGGCCTTTAACCCATGAAAATTTCTTCTATATTTTATATAAAAATAAATATTTTTTTATATAAGATGAAGTTTGGGTGGTTATAAAAAAGCAATTACCTAATTTAAGTACTTCTACCTTCTTCAACCCCTATGTCTGGAAAACAGTACACAGACTAAAGCTCACAATCCGAGCGTGCCATGGCAGCGATCAGCGTGTGTCACAACCGATTTTAACCATCATTTAAATAGCTATTAATGAATAAATGGTGACCAGTCCACAGTCTAATCTGGCACTCGCCGGCCGCTACCGTGGCACGCTCGCTTCACTTGCTCGGCTCTTGCCTTTAGTCTAAAGTCTAACTATTTTTTTAATTTTTTTTTGCCATGGGAAATCCGTTTGAGGACTAAGCCGCGACAAGGGCAGAACCTTGGGGGAATAATTCGCGACCTAGTTTGGGATTCGCCAGATCGGGGGTGGCACTAGCATGCCCAGTCAGAACTGGTGCCATGCTATTACCACTCCCCGGTTAGGGATACCCACTAAAACCCCTGGGTGTTCCGTCCTTCGCCTTATGCCAGGGCTACGGGTATATGACCTAGCCTCTCCGCAGCCTTGGCAGGCGTGGGCCTCGCGAGGCCTCTTCCCCTGCTGGGGGACTACATTTATCCCCCAGCATCTTCAATCTCTCTAGGCGTGGGGCGGTCTGTAACTCGCCCCACGGGAGGAGAGGTGAGCGCGCGCGGAACACTCGCGCCCCCATCTCGACGGCATGTGAAGGTGAGTGAGAACCTCTATACCCCAAGAGGCCCCACCCGCGCCGTCCGCTTACGGTGGCCGAAGGTCCTGGCTGGCTCTCCGGCGCCGACGCGTCCTCCTTTGGCGGGAGCGGAGCAGGGGTGTACGCTCACGTTCCCGCTCCGCCTCCTCCTTCGCAAGCATAACGCGCTCGCAGAAGGAAAAGTCTAACTAACCTAACCGAACTCACCGTGTTAGTCACTTGGTTAGGTTAAATTTAAATAATTATTATTTTCGCACTCATAGACGTTATACGTCTATGAGTGCGAAAATTATCATAGTTATCGCTGAACTAATAATAATATAATCGTTTTTTGCAGCTATATTATCTTTGTACTTAAGGAATGTATTATGTCTTCATGAAAATGCTGCTACAGTGGTTTATCACATTTTCATAATGATGTGCTACACGACACCGCTAATGGGTGCAATATTAGCCGATAATTTTATAGGAAGATACAGGTAAGTCTATTTAGCTATATATTAAGTCGTACAGCAATATTGGATTCATATCTATTAAAATGCTAACAATTGAAGTACTCCAAGGATTTTTCTTAGCCTTCATTTATTCCTTCGACCCTGACAACATTTTGTCAATGTTCCTGGGGCCCAATTCTATTATTATCATACTACAAAATCCATCAAAATCGCCGGACATTATTGTTTCAATCGTAAGTTTGCCTGATTTCTATATTCTGTTAATCCAAAGGCTTGCCCGTCTATATACCGCACCCAAATTTTATTTCTCTTACAAAATATGTTTTTGGTGCCCCACATTTAAATCTCGTTTTGATTTTGGTATTAATATGGCAAACATCTTACATATTTCTTTTTATTATAAATGGTAATCTATAATAATAATAAAATAACAAAAGATGTTCAACAAACATAAGAATAGAATATATATCTATAATAGATGTTAAAAATGACAGACATGCATTTTCATTGTTACCTATGAACAGGTTTAACAGTATAAATTATTTTTAAGTTTCAGTAGCCATTTTGGCTAAAAGGGAACCCTTATGTAGTAGGTAATAGCCGTGTCCGGCTGTTCGTCTACGTATCTCGTCCCTACGTATGAAACCACTGGGTCTTCATGGAAGAAATTTGACGAAAATATGTAGTCTATTTACGCTAGAAAATTAAGTTAGCAGAAAAATTGCGAAAAAATTAACACTAGAAATCCTGTGAAAGTGACAGGTGTAAATGCTGTGCATGTTACTAAGGGTTCAAGAAAAAAACTTTCGATGTAAATAGTTGTGTAGTATGAGGTGAAAGGCGCGAGCGAACCCACAGCTCGGACAAAGGACGCTCGAGGACCAGGCAGAGGTTTCAGTGGGTATCCATAACTGCGGCGTGGCAATAGCACTTTACACGTGAGGTGCTAGTGCCACCCCGACCTGGCGAATTTCACAGACGGGCCGCGACCTTTCCCCCTCACGCGGCCTATGGTCCGCAAACGGATTTCCCCTGTATAAAAAAATGGCGTAGGGTGCTTGGAAAAACATAGCAATGTTCCTTAATTACTTCATAAATTAGTTAATAGGTAACGAACATTAGCTCCCAGTCGTGAAGATTGTGCCCCCTTTGTAACCCCTCTAAAATACTTTCAACGAAAATTGTTCTAAGCAGCGCTGTCATCTTTATAAAACCCTAATTTGTGCGTGGACTGCCAACACTCACCCAAATTTTTTCAAATTTCAGAGTTATTCTATATTTTTCTATAATTAATTTGGTTGGAAATTTGCTAACTTGTTTTTCTGCCATACCACCTTTGATGCTACCGCCAACGTAAGTCTACATATCGATATAATATTTTCATCTTCGTCTTATTTTATATTCATCACTTCATTTGTTAAAACCTAGCGTAGAATAAATTGTAACTTGAAACACTGCAGTTCTTGTAGTAACTCCAAAATTCGTACGAACCGTCACGATTCGTGTGATATGACAAAAGTAATTCGTGTTAGTTTTCTTGCTAACTTGTATTATAGGTTTTCAATATATATATATATATATATAACTAGCTGACCCGGCGAACTTCGTACCGCCATATTTTCTGAATTCCTAAAACACTGTTTTATGACAAAATTAAAAAAATAAACAATAGCTCCTGTTTTCAATAGGACCACATTATTATATTGAAATAAAGTTAAAATAAAATAATACGACTGTATATATTCATCATATTAATTTGTTTATTGACAAATATTGGAATACATTTATTTGTCAATAAATTAAATGAATTTTATGAATAATTTCGCACACTTATTTACTCAATTATTGTAAATAAATACTATTCTTATATTTTAATGTAATGCCTTGTAGGTAGCTAACGGTCCCGGCAGACATTGTGCTGCCCTGAAAAAATAAAAATCTAGGACCCGATTCTGGCCCGATTCTGCCACAGGTTCCAGTTGTGAATCTATATCATCCGGGAACCCACTCAAACGCACAAAAACAAAATCACCAAAATCGGCCCACGTGATTAGGAGGATTCTAGAACCCGATCTCAGCGCCACCTACCGGTTCCAATTGTGAATTTAAACCATCCGGGAACCCACTCAAACACACAAAACAAATTTCATCAAAATCGGTTAAATCGTTCTCAAGTTATGCGCTTACCAACAAACACATTTTGCGATTCATTTTTATATTATAGATTTGGCTAGGATGCCGCAATGCTAGATACTTACGATATATATATATATATATATATATATATATATATATATATATATATATATATATATATATATATTTACAAAGTGCGCACGTGCACACAGAAAGACAGAATTTTACTAGCGTACATTAAGACTCCCTATTTTTGTGACTCTTCAATATTTCTTGTGATGCAAGAATGCGAATCATAATTGTATATGATTTATTTCGATGTCGTGCAGGGTACAGAAGATAATTAAGTATGATAATAAAGTCCGAATTCGGCGCTAACTATAAGTTGCGGGTTTATTTGAAACGCTCTGTACATAATTTTTTCATAAGTGACACCGAATTTAAAACTATCTCATTACATTACAAAATAACATGTTGTAAAAAGTTTCAACATGGGTAATATCGTATCGTGGCCAAAGCTAGTAGGTAAAATAACCAGATTAAAATAAAAACGTAAAGTTCATTTACGAAATTTACTCTGCTAAACATTTTATTCGAGATCTCTGTATTCCGATGAAATAGGTGGACCAACGTTTAGACAGCTTTACAACGTTTAGCTAGAACACAGAGAAATTAAAGAATGATTAAAGTGATAATGAACTTTAGTTGAATCACTATATCCAATATTGTATAGATTGCGTATTGCAGGACTACCTCCATGATTGGTTTGGTTTTAATCGCTATTGGATCTGGTGCAATTAAGCCGTGTTTGGCTGCTTTTGGCGGTGATCAGGTAATTATAGTTTGTAGTTTAATTAAACTGTAAGAGGATTATTATGTAAAATTCAGTACATGTCGGAAGTTCAAATTAACACACACAATTAGACACGTATACTTATGAGACTCGGCATTAATATACAAAAAATATTTTCGCTGTACGAGTAAAGGGACGCACGTATATCCGTCACGGAATCATTGTGAGCGGTCGTGTGATGTGCTCCCGCGCTTTTAGAACTAGTTTATTTTTTTCGTTCAAGTCAGTGTTGAGAAGTGGCTTTTGTTGGTGATTATCGGACCCTCTCTTACTATCTTGGGGAGGTTGCCATTTAGCCCGGTGGGCCATATTTGCTGGTGTATCTCCCGTGCTGCTTACTCGGGCTGTCATTGAAGCCCACTGACCGGCGCGCATCGGGCCCTCTCGTTTCATCTTCAAGAGTTCTCCATATACCATGGCGGTCATATTGTGGTGACTATATCTCCGATCGTTTCGCGCTGTGCATGTTCAACACGCCGTTGCAAATTGTTGATGTGAGCTTCTTCTAACAGACATTTTTTACAATTAAAACACGGTTGTGTTTAGATTGGGATCAAACCGGGTCCATCGAGCTTGCCGTGTATGTTCATTGCCCGCACTGCTAATTTGCACTGGTCACTTGCTGCCGAAAATGCGATAGACGCTGCTCTGCACAACTATTATTTTTTGCTCTTAATTTTTATTCAGGCACTCTGCTTTGTTATTATTGCTAAGCCTTTTTCTCAGGAGCTTGCAAATAATTATAAATTATACTCCTACAATATTGGGACTTATTTTGCGAATATATAATGTCTAAAACCCAGCGTACCGTCCCGCTGACTAATAATATATCAAATCAAGAAAAATCAGAGTCTGATTCCGATTTACTGGCCTCACAAGATAGACTCAAAACTTCTAAAACCTCAAGGTTACAACGCCTACGACCCGAGGAAGAGTCACCTGTTAAGGATAGTATGCAATCGACTGGATCTTTCGATAACTTCAAAGGTAAACTCTTAGAAATGCTATCTACGTGGAAATTGGAACAAGATCAACGTTTTTCGAATTGGCAAACTAAACTAGATTCTACTCTTTCCGTACTTGTTCAAGATGTTTCAGATCTCAAAACCCAATGCAATGAAATACAAAAATCCAACTTTGAAATTGAAAAAAGTATGGATTATATTAATCTCGCCTATGAAGAGATAAAGTCTAAAGTATCCGATCTAGGAAACGAAAAGAGACAATGTGAAGAGAGAATCGTCAATCTTGAAAGGCAACTCCAAGATGTAAACCTACAAGCACGATTGTCTACCATGGAATTACGCAACGTTCCGACAAAACTCCATGAAAAACCTGAAGATCTCAAGATGCTAGTCTTCGATATTAGTAAAGTTCTGAACTTAAATATAATTAATGCGGACATTCGAGATATATACCGTATCCCAGGCAAGTCGACAGCTTCAAAACCTGTTGTAGCTGAATATGTCTCTGTTTCTACAAGAAATCAATTGTTGTCAGCTGCTCGTCAATATAATAAAAGTAAACCTATTGCGGAAAAACTAAACACAGAAATTCTTGGTATCAGTGGAGTGAAGGAAGCAATTTACATCGATGAACACCTGACTCTTATGTTAAGAAGACTCATGTATGAAATACGCTTAATGGCAAAGGCTCATAACTACTCTTGCTGGCACGCAAATGCAAAGATTCTTGTTCGCACGCATCCGGATGGGAAGCCAATTCAAATTAAATCAGAAAAATGTCTCACTTTTTTAGTAAAAAAACCGTAATGGTCACTGATTTTGTTACTTATCTTAATATTACGTTACCGTTAAGTCAAGATAACTATTCTTTTCACCTAAACCATTTTTATTTTTTAGATATTATTATTTTTTCGTGTAGTTGCCAGTCTACCCTTGTAATTTCTGTACTTACTATCTACCTAGAACAACATACACTACAAAATGCGGTGTATTTTTACCTCTATAAACAATGTGTAAATATCTGTCATATCATATGTGCTCACTATGCCAGTTATTTGGGAAAAGCAGATATTGTTTTCAAAGTTAATGTAACAATAACACTGAACATTCTCAAGCAAGTAACTTTTGATGTTATTGTGTTGAGCGAATATTGGCTTCAAAATCTGGTGCAAAATATATCCTGGTAATGTAGGTAACATTACCAGGATATATTTTACATGCTACTAAAAATAGCCCAATTCAAAATGATGGAGTTGTTATTTATGTTAAAGACTCTGTAAGTTACATAGTACATGAACCAGATTTTGTAAATACTAACTGTTTGGCATTATACATAGGTAAAAACGCCTTTTTATTTATATACCGTTCTCTTTCCTACAAGGATCTTAATAACTTCTACAATAGTCTTGAGAATTTAATACTTACTCTACAATCATTCAAAAATGTAGTCTTAATAGGAGATATGAATGTTGACATTAAGCCTAGTGGTACCGATGCTAACCGTAGTCAATATCTAAATACCATGGCCTCTTTAGGACTGTGGCCAGTCCACTCATTACCCACTAGAGTCGACAACTGCCTTGACCACGTTTTAATCAACTCGATGGTACGTGCTCGTATACTTGTATTGGATACTCATATTACCAACCACCTTCCAGTTCTCCTCTGTTTACATGCTGATGACAACAAATCCGATAGTCGCTCAACCTCTCTACGGATAAACTTTACTGCCGTTAAGAAAGAAATATAATCCACTGACTTTAGGCTCGTCTTAAAGGAAAGTGATCCTAACATTGCTACGGACAATTTAATTAATATTATTCAAAATATTACCACCAATAACGTTACGACGATTAACTATTCTAGAAAGTTTAAAATTATTAAGCCATGGATGACCCCTGGTTTGATTCGTTGTGCCCGAAATCGCGATAATATGCATAAAAAACTCAGAAAAAAACCCTGATATTGCACTATTAAAATTAACTTATTCCAGATACCGTATTTTTTGTAATGCTCTGATCAGAAAACAAAAGATAGCGTATGAAAAAGCTGAACTAGAAAAAGCTAAAAATAACCCTAAAGCTACTTGGAAAGTAATTAAGTCTATAACTAACACGGGTTCCCCGACTCGCCAACCCAAAGCATTACTTGAACTCAATAGTGACTTGCCGACATCTCTTGATATGGTAAATAAATTTTTTGTCAATGTTGGCAAGGTGTTAGTTCAGAAAATTACTTTCACAGGCACTAATATATAAAATTCAACTGCAACATCCTCGCACGCTTCACCTCGTGACTCCCTTGTAATCCTGCCCGTTAATAAAAGTTATGTTGAAAAATTAATTATCCGTTTAAATAGCGACAGTGCAACAGGATGGGACAACATTCCTGCCAAAATTTTGAAAATATGCAGTTACACTTTAGTTCCTTTAATTACTCATATCTGTAATCTGGCTATTAACTCAGGTGTCTTCCCTAAAGCTTTTAAAAAAACTGTTGTCAGCCCGATTTACAAAAGTGGAGATAGAGGCACTGCCACGAACTACAGACCAATCCCCGTGCTTAGTTCCTTATCAAAAATACTTAAACGGATTCTTAATAATTCTCTGTGTAATTTCCTGACTAATAATAACATTATTGTCGATAACCAATTTGGATTTGTGACGGGAAATCAACTGAAGACGCCGTAATCTCTTTCACTAACACATTAGTAAGTAAATTAGATAATCAATTGAAATGTTACAGTGTCTTCCTTGATCTCTACAAAGCATTTGATACTGTCTCCATTCCAATTCTACTAAATAAGCTAGAAAACATTAGTGTTCGGGGGGTCATGCTCAAAATCTTCGAAGATTCTTTACACCTTTGTGGTCGTACACAACGTATTAAAATTAATAATCTTGTGAGTTCAGAAGAAGTAGTCGAATTTGGCGTTCCCCAAGATAGTATTTTAGGTCCTACGCCTTTTTTTGATATATATCAATGATTTATGTAAACTCCAGTTTAAAAATTGTAACATTTTTACGTATGCAGATGATACTGCACTGCTAATTTATGACAAAGACTGGGAACGTGCTAGAGAAAATTCCGAATCCTCACTTCGCACCGTCGTGGAATGGTTGTCTAGGAATTTGCTAACACTTAATATAGAAAAGACAGGCGTCATTCGATTTACTCTTCCAAATTCGCATATTCCAGCTAATTACTATCACCCAATTAAAGCTCATTCATTTACAAACCTTTTAACGTGTTGTAATTGTCAAAAATTGACATTTCTGTCTAAAACGAAGTACCTTGGAGTACACATTGACGATAAGCTGAATTGGAGACCACATATTGAAAACATGTGTGGTCGAGTGAGACGTCTAATTCACTTTTTTAAATCTTTACGACATTCTGCTGATAGGAAAACTATATTTCTTGCATATTGTAGTCTAGCAGAATCTATAATTACTTACTGTATACCTGTCTGAGGTGGTGCTTGCAAAACTACTCTTATACAGTTAGAACGGGCCCAGAGAGCAGTACTGAAAGTAATGCAGTTTAAACGAATGGACTATCCTACCACCCAACTCTATATTGACTCTAAGGTATTAACAGTACGGCAATTATACATACTTTGTGTAGTTTTGCGATGTCACTCAGGCCTCCCACTAGACTCAAACGTTTTTCTGAAGCGCCAAGGTCACTCAGTATGTGATGTACCTGTTAGACGTACAACCTTCGCCAGCCGGCATTATGTCTCCCTAAGTTAAATAAAAAAATATCTATTTACTCCCTTAATTTATTCAAAATTAAAAAGAAACTTGCTGAGTATTTACAAAAATTAACATTTAGTGAAACCGAATATCTGCTGAGTACAATTAGATCTTAATTATATATTTATCTGCTCACAAGTTAACCTAATAATATTTTGTAATATACACCCATGTGAACCAACAACTAACCCCCAAGACACAGGTGCAAACCTAGTTTGGGGGTTAGGGAAATGACATGTCAATATATGTACATAGATTTAAATTAATTTAAACATTCTTTGTCATTGTATGTGGCTTTTTTTTACAATAAATTATTATTATTATTTCACATATTTATTTAACTTCAGATTTTTTTTACATTTTTCTTTAAATATATACTATATAAAAAAAAACAAATTAAAAAATAAAATAAAAAATCGATATCCGCCGGAAGCAGGGCCTAGGGTCCAAGCTACCGGTGGTTAAGGCTCCAGCGACAGGAACCTCCTCACGATACGGGCCGTGTCCAGCAGGGCTGCCTTCTGCATCCGACCCTTCACCCAGACACCAAGCGAGAGCCTTTCAAGGTGTCGGTCAAGGCTCTTCGTTATTAGTCCATTCGCTGACACCACTATCGGTACTATAATTGTAGAGTCCAAGTTCCACATGGCAGAAACCTCGTGAGCGAGATCAATATACTTTATTTGTTTTTCTTTCTCGGCTTTCACGAGGTTACCATCATGGTGAATCCCGACATCTATAATTATAGCACGTCTCGCAGACCGATCAACTATCACAATATCAGGCTTATTGGCGATAATAGTCCTGTCAGTGATAATTGATCGATCCCAGTAGAGCAGATATTGACTATTGTCAAGAACTGGTTCGGGCTTGTATTGGTAATAAGGTACCTCCGACGAGACAAGTCCGTGTTTAAGAGCAAGTTGCTGGTGGATGATCCTGGCTACTAGGTTGTTCCTGTGCAAGTACTCGCTGTTAGCAAGACGAGAACAACCGGAAGTGACATGTCTGAGAGACTCACCAGGGCGGTGATACGCCCGACATATGTCAAGCGTGCCGTCCTTGAGAATGTACTTCCGATAGTTGTTCGTCTTGATAACCTCGTCCATAATTGCACAGACAAACCCTTCGGTTTCCCCAAATAGGTCACCGAAACGTAGCCAGTTCACTGACGCTGGTAGGTCCACATCGGGCCCTGTTAAAGCCTGATAGAACCTGCCATGCAGCTCCTTGCTCTTCCATACGTCCATACGATCAGAGGCACTCATTACCAACGGTCTCTGCCAGTTCTGTTTTGCTAAGGATAGCGGGGTGAACCCTTTATCTACTGACACTATATCGTGATGCATACCCGCTGTCTCGCTGACTTTGAGAAAATATTGTCTGATATTGTACACCTCGTGGTTGTGGAAGTCTTTGATATTTAAAAACCCCCTACCTCCACACTTCCATGGGATGTACAGTCTCATCACAGACGAACGTGGGGTGCATCCGATGCGTTGTCAGTAAACAACGAACCCATCTATCCAGGGCGTCTAATTCAGTTTGAGTCCATCTTAGTATGCCGAAGGAGTATGCTAATGCAGGCATGACCTCAGCGTTGAAGACTCGAACCTTATTTCCATCTGAGAGAAGGCTCGTAAGAGCTTTCTCAGGCGGGAAAAGAAACGATCCTTCATCGCCTGCTTCACATCAGCATCAGGAATACCCAACGACTCTGACATACCGAGATATTTGTAGGTCTCACCTTCAGAGAGGATCTTGAGGGATATATTCTCAGAGAGTTGTAAATTTTCTGAATTTACAACTCTCCCTCGTTGTACATGCATGACGGCACACTTATCTACACCGAATTCCATACTAATGGAGTTACTAAAGCTTTCAGTAATCTTTAGTAACTGCAAAAGATCTGGCTTTTTCGATGCAAATAGTTTCACGTCATCCATGTACATAAGGTGTAATATAATCTCACCCCCTCTCCGAAGTTGAAAGCCTAACTTTGACTCCCTAAGTAGAGTACTTAGTGGATTCAAAGCTAGACAGAACCACAGTGGACTCAAACTGTCACCCTGGAAAATGCCCCGTTTAGTCCTTATTGGGTCGTGCAGAACAGAAAGACTCCCTCTGTCTCCTAGATGCCTAAGCATCGTGGTCCACTGCTCCATACATAAACTGAGGAAAGCACGATGAGTTGCATTTACTTTATACAGCTCCAGGACCTTCTCCAGCCATGTATGGGGCACCGAATCATAGGCTTTTTTGTAGTCAATCCAGGCTACAGATAGATTCTTTCTGCTTCGCCGTACCTGTTGACTAATGGTCATATCGATGAGGAGGAGCTCCTTAGTACCACGGGACCCATCCTTACATCCGTTTTGAGTATTGGCCAAAATGTTATTATTTGTCAGATCTTCCATTAATTTATATCTCAAAACAGATGTAAGTAACTTGTATATAGTTGGTAAACAAGTGATGGGTCTACAGTTTTTTGCTTCCGTGGTACTACCTGATTTATGGAGCAGATGAGTGATTCCAGTAGTCATAAAGGAAGGAAGCGAACCCATGTTTATAGCCTCCTGGAATTGGACGGCCAAGCAGGCATGCGAACTCCTGAACCATTTAATCCAGAAGTTGTGCAATCCATCTGGTCCTAGACTTTTCCAGTTTTGAGCCATACGAATTGCACGACCAATGTCAACTGGTTCAAGAGCCAGCGGTTCCATTTCTGGAATCGTTTCACAAGCCTGCTTGATCATCCTAGTCCAGTCGCCTTCTCTGTGGGTAACAGGCACCGACCAGATATTACTCCAGAACGCTGTCATAGAATCGATATCTGGCCAGTGACGATCAGCCACAGAGACACATGGACACTCCCATCCTCTATACACTCGTTTTTGATCTCTTTGGAAGAAGCAATTCAAGTTATAACGATCTGCACGTTTTTTATATCGACGTAATCGATTGGCCCACGCACTAATTTTTTGTTTATAAAAGTCAATGCGTTCTGTAGCTCGAGCTAAATAGTCACTGGGATTAATGTCAGTCCCAGTGAAAGCCCGATTTACAAAACGCATGACTTTTGGCCTGGTGTTTCCGGCCCTAAAACAAAGTAATTTGGCTATGAGGGTCCTGGCCTTACCAATACGATATTCAATTCTCTTCTGCCAGGCAGGCTGTCCATCACTACGTCGTGGTCTCTGTTCCAAATTTGGAAGTTTGGTACCAGAGATACGACATACAGCAACAGCGCCACAGTATAGAATCGAATGTGTTTCGGCAAGATCTTTACTAGCTTTAAAATATGGAGCTAGTAAGGAATCCAAGACCCCTATGATCAACAAGTTATGTTTGTGGGTGGGTAACCGTGGTAGACGTGGTCTACTTAATATAGGCATCATCTTATAGTCTTCAATCGCTTCCTCTAAAGCCCTCCCCATAAGCTCATTATCCTGGCTACTTACGTTACCTATCGTAGTATCATCAACTACCACCGGCGACATCGCTATTACCCTAGATGTTATGTTTTGGTGTTGTGGGGAACACGGAGTCTCGATGATTCTACAGGTGGTTCGTATTTCAGTGCGTAGACGATCAAGTGTAGGTTCGTCCAACAGATGTCGTCGTTGGATAGCCCGCACTCTTAGTCTAAGCCCGCACTTGATCCGATAAGCGTTGTGCCGTGACATTGGTATCTGGCTGAAGGATCTGAAACAGAGACAACATGCGGTCACGATACGCAGTGAGGTGGATTCCTATATCTGTTGCCTCCTAGTACGCTCGCATGACGTTCTCATTCATTTGTTGAGTCCATCGCATGCGGCGCACAACACCACCGGTAGCGGAGGCCGGACGCGGGATACGTCCCGCAGGCCCCAAGCGTGCCGACGGTGGCCGTCCTCGGCCTCGCGCAGGTCTTCGTCGCGGTGCTGACGGCGCTGGCCCCTCCTCGCTGGTGTTTGACTCCGCGGTGGCCACCGGTGTCACGATCTCTTCATCGTCGGACAAAGTTCTCGGCGGGGAGCAGGGCGAGGTGGGCTCAGCCGGTGGTGGGCGTGCGCAAGTTCGGCTGCTTATTTTGCTCTATATTAAGCTCTCTCCTTACTTGTTATTCTTGAATATATTTAATCATTTTGTTGATTTTTTCACTTTTTAGTTTGACAGTTGGCATTATGTGTATAATATGACTTGCCTTTTTTCTATATTTATATGTAGTTTAATCGGAATTATAGGTTTTATTGCAGATGAAATGGAGTAAAATCTGAAGAAATGTTTCAATATTATGTACATTTATTATTATAATTAATTATTGAGCTGATGGAAGTGAACAAAGAGGGGGTATAGCATTTGGTTCCGTGGATTTTGATTACTAAGTTCGTTTATTTCTTCAATTTCTGTCACGGCCGTTATAACAAGCAAACAGTCTGAACATGGACGTACCCAGCTTTTAGCAATTGAGCCATTTCTTAAGGCGTGTCCCCCGCGCTTGATTGCCCTATACACAACACAAAACACCTACACGAAGCACAGGTATATGTAGTATGCAGGCGAAACACCTGTAGGAGATCCTGCTTTATAGGTAGTCAAATAAATAAACAAATATAAATGCATTTATTTAATACAACTTGACCAGGCGCGCAAGCGCTGTGTTTTTAAAAGTTAACGCATAAACACATAAAGTAAGTTGTAATGTGACTCTACCATAACTCCTATCGACACCAGTAGTTACGTAGGCATATAATACAGGGGGTAGCTATCTCCCCTATCTTTCCCCTCCCCTGACCCCTGCTCTGGGCACGCCTTTGAGTCTGACAACCATACCCGGTCTTATATAATATAATCTTTTCCATCAAGCAGGTAGGTAGCATTATTCATAGTTAGTCTTGCAACCTAAGTTTTTTTTTGCTTAAATGAGCTATTAATCGCATCATATGGGTGGTAATATAATTGTACATCCGAACACAATGTTTCATATAATATCAGCTCAGGAAAATACTACTGCTGAGATTAAAATGTCAAGGGAAGTTTAGGAAACAGATCTGCCTTTTTGCTAGTGCGGATTAGCGAAAATCACACTACGGAACTTTTGATGTTTAGGATTTCTCACAATGTCTTTCTTCACTTGGCAATTGTAGATATACGCAGAATATGTCGAAAATGTTTTTATACTCTGCCAGTATTTGTGCTAAGAATCCACACAAGCCAAACTTTATCATGGTATAAGGAGTGATTTTTTTTCTGCCAACGCACACCATCACAGTTGCTGCTAATAGCAATAGGCTTCTATTCAATTTGACTTGTAGTGGCTTTTACAGGGAGCAGGTAACGAAAGTGTACAATTTAACTTATGAACAATACATTAATTATACAATTTAACTTGCACAATGAAGTTAAAAATTCTTTAAAAATTCAAGGTTCACAGTATTGATTATCTAAATCTAGAACCTAGCCACACTACGCTGTGATTTAATCTCGTATTAATTATTAGAGAACTAATTTCATCGAGTTCCCTTTTAGTTTTACGGACAGAAATACATAGAAGTTCCATTATCTATTTATATGTTATAAAATTCTAAACATACCGTGTCTGTACGTTGAAGCTATTAAAAAAAACTGGCATAGACTATATAAACGATGGAGAACACAATGCAATTTTTTTTAGATTTCTTGTCAGTTTATTCGGGATTGAAGTGAAATTTATAGGGCCTGGTTTTCGCTGATTGACGGCAAATCCTTAAACTTAAAATCTGCGCTACTTTTTATCCCGGGATTTTTTTGGGAAATATAATATAATAATATATCCAAATTAAAAAAATCGAATTCCAGTGTGATTTTTATTGATCGATAGCAAATTTTATGTTATAAAATATGCAATATTTTTCATCCGGGGAATCCCATGGGAATTTCAAGTCAAGCGTGGACGACGTCGCGGGCGTATCCTAGTTATATATAAATATGTGTTATAAACACATTAAATAAATAGGAAATCCTAAGCTCCAGAGATAGAACAAAGTTTTTTTTGCGACGTTGGCGAACAGGCTCCTTTTTTATTGCGTGTATTCAACAGAAGACGGCCCGCCTGATGGAAAGCGGTTAATATCACCTATGGACATGTGTAACACCAAAGGTGCTACTAATGTGCTGCCGCTCTCTAAAGGCAGACTGGAACCTGGCCACTAATGTCGGAAAACAACTCAAGCTTGTTATGGCGGCAAACTTTAGACCAGGGGTATTAGCCATCCAAGTGGGCAAATACTCTATCACCTGGCTGTGGGGTGTTTTTGTCGCCTTTTATGACAGACCGCACGGACGTAGGAAATTGCATTCTTTCTCCGTTCCTGCACGGATAATTTCCATTATTTATTATGTAAAGAGGTTATTGTAGCCAATCGACGTTTGCAACACCGAAGCGAAGCCAAGAAGTTGTCCCCCTTTAGGATGGGATAGTTGGGGATGTTTGAGGGAAAATGGAATAGGATAGGGGGAAGTGGGGCTGCCAGGGCACGCGGAGTTTGGAGATTTTCCGTTTTCCCGTAGCCCTGACACAAGGCGCAGGCGGAAACCCAGGGGTATTCCGTACTGTACCTACTGGGCAAAGCCAGGGCTTTTAGTGGGTATCCCTAACTGGACTGTGGCAATAGCATGGCACCAGTTTTGACTGGGCATGCTAGTGCTACCCCCGATCTAACGAATCCCAGACACGGGTCGGGAATGATCCTCCAAGCTTCTGCGCTTGTCTCGGCCTATGGTCCTCAATCGGATTTCCCCTGCCAAAAAAAACTCTCATAGTACGAACTCTCACTTATCACACCGATATTCTGTGAGAGCGTGGTATCACATCGCTTGAGCCGGCCGGCCTATCGAGCTATAATCAAGGTAATTCATGTATTCTAAATCTGTATTCCAGCATGGCTCTATCTCCATAGTATACGAGAATGTTGAAATGAGATGTATAAAAGAAACCATTCACTTAGTTCACGACACGAACACCCCCTATCGGCCTGATATCCATAGCGAAAGAAATAAATCTCACTTAATTTGTAAAATCTCAGATTTTATGGTGTAAATTGTTGTCTAGTATTTATAGTTATATACTTCCCATTGTGCAGTTTCGAATACCCGAAGAAAACCAACGCTTACAGAGATTTTTTTCAACGTTCTATTGCACTTTGAATGTTGGTGGCCTCATGGGCATGGTGGTAACACCGGCGTTACGAAGAAGCATCATGTGCTTTGGTGACGACGCCTGCTATGCCTTAGGATTTGGACTGCCTGCTCTACTGGTTCTCGTCTCTATCGGTTAGTTTAGAAATGTGATTTATTTACTTACCTAAATACAAATACAAAAATTAAAATCATTAGAGCCATTTCCGAGACACACGTCCACACAAAATATCTATACATATAATAAAACTGTAGAGGTCGAATTTCTGTACAATGAAAAAAATGCTAAAAACCGAGTCAGGGGGATGTAATAAGTGAAATAGAACTAATTTAGATTTTTTAAAATTTCTTGTTTCTCTGTTTGTCTGTCTGCTTGTACCGGCTAATCTCCGAAACGGCTGGACCGATTTAAATGAAATTTTGTATTGTCAACATTTAGGATACTTTTAATCCCGAAAAATTAAAGAGTTTCCGTGGGATAATTAAAAATCTTTCCACGCGGACGAAGTCGCGGGCAGAAGCTAGTTCTATAAAATTATTAAATACTTATTAAAATTATTGTATTTTAACTTCTTGGCTTATTGACACTTTTATGCATATAACTTTCCATAACTACATATATATTACATCCTATTAGTTACTCAGTATCTTAAATATTATGCAGTTTTTCGATAATATTAGGGAAGTCCGGGAGACATGAACTGCTTTATATATATATATATATATATATATATATATATATATATATATATATATATTTATATGCATGATTATATCTACTATTGTAAACTGTCGAAAAATATACGTTATCGACTCTATAGAACCTATGTCAAAGAAACATGCTTTAAGTCAAGCAGTTCATGTCTCCCGGACTTCCCTTACTATTATCGAGAAACAAAAAAAAGAAAAAGCAAAATAATATCAAAGTTTCCAAATATTTGTATCAAGATAACAAAATTAATTTTTATTATAATCAAATATATAGGTCTTCTTTTTAAATTTAAAATTACCTACTTATTTCTCATGAATTGGCATCGATCAGTGTCATTATCTTATATTAACACGGTACCATTTTTATTGGTGTCTTACTGGAAAAACATTAACAAAATTTCCAAACATTTGTTTCTAGATAATAATATTAAACTTTTTATATATTAGTCTTTCGTAACATTTTTTAAAACTATTTTGCTATTTCTAATAAATTAGCATCATTGATCAGTCTCAAAATTGTTGTAAATAAAACACAAATGAAATTTATTTATGTAGTACAGAGGAAGAAATGAACCATTGAATCATGTCTCCCGCACCCGCCTCGGGTCCAGGTCTCTCGCTCACACTAAATTGACATTTAGATCATGCCACAGTAAACACTTAAATCATAGAGGAAATCAATTAGCTTACAAGAAACTACATTTATCTGATAACATAATAACAGTAACACAGAATACGTATCTCAATAACTACGATTGTAATCTCAAAACTAATAAATAAAAATACTCCGCAGCACAAAATTAGCCGTCCTCGTCGTACAAAATACGAAAATATGACGGCCTCGGCGGTTGAGCAGGCCAAGTCTTAGCCGGCCGAACTCGGTGGAATGCAGAGGCTCCGGGTTTGATTCCTGGCGTGGTAAATTGCGGAAACGAACTTCCCGTTTTTTACTATGGTCTGGGTGTCTGGTTTCGGCCCCAGAGTGGGCTGTTGTATATTACCCATAACAAGCGTAACTTGCTTAATTTGGGTATATAATGTGTGTGTGTCTGCCGATTATTTATTTATCGTACAAAATTGCGGCTTAGTTGTGATTGGCTTCTCGTGAGCAATGATTTCATACACGTTTCATTCGTGGTAATTTTAAATAGAATTTGGAAAGATGGTTCAACCATCCCACCTGGGCAAGTGTTCCGGTTTTCCCCTATGTATCAAAAAAATAAAAAGGTTATCTATACTAATTTATATTAATATACTAATACTAAAGATTTGTATGTTTGTAACGAATAAACTCAAAAACTATTGATCCGTATTCAAAAAATCTTTCACCATTAGAATGCTACATTATCAGGACGGGCCGCTAGTGTTACACATTTTATTATATGTGTAGTTTGTTTGTTGCTTTGAGTAAAGAGAGCTGTAAGGCGTTTTATTAATTAAAATCTTCAGTAATTATACATATTTCATTATACTGGTTTTGCATTAATTTTATTACATTAGGTTAAAATATTGATTCCCTTTATAAACTGGCTTTATAAAAAACTACTATTCAATAACTTGTAGATTTGTTCAATGGCGGAGTTCTGAGGGGCTTACATTGTTAATATTAAATTCCCAACGCCAGAAGCGTACTGGTGTGCTGCTGAAAGCAACACGCCTTGCAGGCTTTGTTTAAAAGCTTACTCATTGTTAAGCTACAAACTGTATGCAAATTCAAAATTGTAGGACTTTCCATTCCCTAAATCTAATAGTTTACATATTATTATTATATTATGTAGAATAGTTGCGATTTATGTATTATATAATTTTCCACATCGTAATTTTTTTGCTCTGTCTACGTTATTATACTTTATTT
Source organism: Dendrolimus houi (assembly GCA_039645545.1). Lineage (NCBI taxonomy): Eukaryota > Metazoa > Arthropoda > Insecta > Lepidoptera > Lasiocampidae > Dendrolimus > Dendrolimus houi. Next base: position 10,640,629 of record CM077123.1, on the reverse strand, counting down.
TAAGCCTTAAGGCTTCCATCAGTTTCTAAAAATATGGAGTGATTATTTTAAAGAACTCTTTAACTGACATGCCCTGTTCCAGCTGCGTTAGTGTTAGTGACTGTGCCCGCGTGTTGTTTATAGCGCCGTATATAAAAATAACGCCGTTAATGATTAGCTACATTAGTATATATGTTATAATCAAACATCGAAGCTCTGACGCGCCTAAGTTAGACTAGTCAAACCTCAGGTGTGACATAAAGTCTTAGTCAAAATCCAAATAAATGACTTTTTATGCCTTTGACTAACGAATTTCTGTCTAACCTAGAAGACTAATTTATACAGTCAAACGCCGAAACTCAATTTCATGAAACCGGGGTTTGGCCTGTCAGATCTGAATTAGGTATTGATTGGAATGTGTTGACTAGGAATAATAAAATGTAATTTTTCATTGTTTCAGTCTTATATATAATAATCAATTCATAAATCCGAAAAATTAACTAAATATTGTATTCTTATTTTGAATTAGGATTGATGACAGTAATTTAAAAAAAAATAGTCTTTATTTTGACAAGATGATGCGCAGAGATGTACAATATACGCTATACAAAGTATCTGAATACAAAATACAAGATACTATTAAAATAAGTATTTGAGATACCAGATACAAGATACTTTTGAAAATGGTATTTGAAATACTAGATACAAAATACGTATCTTCCAAATACTTTTTAAATATAAAATACTTTTTGAAAGAAATCCCAATTTTATTAAACTTAAGTTTATTACATGAACTATGAAAGGACCACGCAAATGTGATAAAATATTATATTTTTAAGGTTTTAATTGAGACCAGTACTTCAAACATCTTATCACTCATTTTTCTTCGATGAGGTCTCAATATCATACCCCTTAAAGAAAAGCTAGATAAGGGCAGAACTCGGTAAACAAGTGCTATATTTGAAAATATTCACTTAGAAAATGTATTCATCCTTCAAAGGAGATTATTTTGCATTTTCATGGTTTCACTAAGAAGTTCCTGCACTGCTAAAAAATCTTGCATAATAAGAGTTCCATCGGGTTCCACATGGGTATGTCTTTTGGCAGGTTGATTTAAATTTAAAAGGTGCGTTCATTTTTATCTACACTATAAGGTGGCATAGTAAGTGTAAAAAAATGCATAGATAATTATGACAAAAAGTATTTTTGCTTAAAAAGTATTTACAAAATACTTGACGAATTATATTTAAATACAAGATACAAAATACATTTTTAATAAGTATCTAGAAACAAGATGAAGATACGTATTTTGTATCTTGTATCTGTATTACAGATACTTGTATCTTAGAGAAGTCACATCTCTGGTGATGCGTTATGGCATTTTGAATTGCACAATACATCTTTACATTTACATAATTTCGAAGAGCATTTTTTATTACAGTAGCATTTTATAAAGCCTTGGCCACCAAACTTAGAATCTTTTGAAGTCTCTCTAAGAGACAGATGAAACGTCGGACACATCTTCAAAAATAAGAATATTCTCTTTGCATTCTTGTCTCTGATTCCTAGAAAAAAGTGTGTTTATTATTTCGTGTTTCGTCCTTACTCTGTATAAACCATCAACTGTTTTATCTTGTATGATACCCAAAACATTTTGAGCATCTCCTTTGGCTCTCTCGAAGCTGGAAATAGGTATGGTTACAGTTATTCCAATCGCGATTGGAAATTTTCGTTCAGTTATTTGTTTCATAACATTAGCCTGAGCTTGAAGACCTTTAATACCTTTATTCATTTATTTTTATATTTTCTGTCTGTGCATAACGCATGCATGTAACTTTACTTCCGAAGCCTTCGTCGTCTGTACTAAGTGTGCTGTCAGGGCACACAACATGTACGCTCTGTTTACAAATTAAGCACGCATGTGCGCCTGAACTCTCTTTTTGGCAAATACAACAAAATGTATTTGAAGAAGAATTCTCAACTAGGATTGAAGAATTTTCTTCCTCTCTTACTGACAATGGTCCAAGGACTTTGTCAATGTGGTGATCATAGCAGCTAGCATGTATAAACCTGTTTAAACATGTAACAAGTGCAGTACGAATCGATCGTTTGATCGAGTCTCCCTTAGTCGCTTCTAGGATCGACTAGGCAAAGCCCTAAACAGATTATTTTACGTTCGATATTTGACTAAAAAGTTAGGTACTTCTAGGTTTGACTAAAAAATACTTTAGTCAATGGCCGAAACTAGAATTAATTCGGATCAAGGTCAAATAGCCTTGGTCAAACCTAGGACAAACCAGTCATTCTGGGAAGAGACTGTGTATCGACCTTTGACTATAACATATATACATACGTTATCTGCCAATGTTTAACGTTATCAACAATGTCGCATCCCAAATAATGCATTAAACCCTTTACTATAACTGCTTGACACAGTCACTAATACTAACATTATCCCAGGTTTAGCAGGGACATTGGAAAGAATGGTAAAATTTGGTCCAGGACATTGACCTTTTTGTTTTATAGTGACATTTGTGACGGGTAAACCATGGTATCGAATAAAGCAGCCACGAGACAGCATAGCATTGAAGTTCGCCTCTTGTACATGGGTATGAATTATTTGTATTTTTCTTATTCTTCACGTAGATTACTTTCCCGTTTTGTTTATCTTTTGCTGTCATCAGATTATTCATGTTTATTCAAAGCTCTCAAAGTAAATATGAACACAATATCCAACATGTGTAGCATCCTCTCCGCAAAATGAATCGTTTATCCCACATTTGAGAATTGCCTTTGACAAATAGTGAAAACTCTTCTAATTTCGAGTGCCTTAGCTTTAGTTACATTTAGTAAGGTATCTTGCGAAACTAAGAACTCAAGTGTTTATGACCGTTTGGAGAGAAATTTTACAGTTAACTAATAAGTTGTTAAATATCTGACCAAACTATAACAAGGACTTATTCGTAAGATAGTTAACTACTTAACAAATGCGAATGCAAATGCAAAAAAAACTTTACTGTTTGAATAAAGTTTGACCTAAACTCTTCCTACAAGTAATGCCAATTTTCTAGCAATGGTAAGGTAATTGAATGAATAGTAAGATATAGAAAACCGACGTCTGATTGTCTTATAGAAAGCTAGGAGTGAAATTAAATGTACGTTGCATTGCGTCGTCGCAACGGATCAACGCATTGTATGCCACACCTGCGTTGCGACGAAGCACGACGTCGCAGCACAGCGTCGCAGTGTGGAGAGTGGATTTCTGTCCCACTTTCGACTATGGATCGGAACAAACTTGTTATATTGTTCCTTTTTTACGCTACCGCCGAAACAAATGTAGAAACAATAAAATATTCTGGATATCTCTCTTGATTGGATTGCCGCATTGGTGCTGAGTTCCGAACTTGCAGCTTTAATACGCGGGAAGGTAATCATTCCCCCGCTTCGTCTCACATCCGTATTGACGGATTGCCATTAAAAAGTCGTGTGCCGTGCAACGACGCAACGCATAATGTGGCATGTCACTAAAATATATATGTAAAACGACGCTGTGTTGACGCTGCGACGACGCAACGCACTAATGAGTTCTTTCCCTAATTCGTGGGCATCCACAATTTCCGAAGTACATCCGATAAATTGTTTAAAAGCTTGAAAACTAATTATATACCGGAAATACACTAATCTAGATGCTCACGAACATTGTTTATTCACCAAGTGATGGTTGGTAGATTAACTGATAAACTATGAGGAACGTACTGCACTATTATAGGAACTCTACATCAGTCTACACGGACTTTTGAAACTCAAACGTTGGACTTGATTAAATTATTACAAAGGCTCTCGACGACGTTCCGAACAAGTTTCTGGACTGAAAAGTTTGTGCTCTCAAGTAAACATAAAGCACAGGTAGAAATCGTATGGCCTTAATAAAATACATTTTCAAATCAAACTAGCATTATACGCTCACTAAGTAATCGAATATAGAATAATTAATGAGATATGTACATGTATTATTTTAATGTTTCAATCAATCAAGTGTTTAAATAAATCCTTTCATTCGTGATTCATTCATCCACAATAATATTGTGGACGCTGAAGTCATGCAACAGAACTGACATATTGTAAACTATATAACTTTGCAAATTCGGCTTTGTTGACACTATGAACGTACATAATTTAACAATAGCAAATAGCTTATTAACTGATTTGGAATTGGAATTTCCTACATATTTTGAATATTAATTAAAAAACGGCATATGTATAATTCAAAGCTAATAAAGATTACAACTGAAAATACTTAACCATAAAATTATATACACATTTCCTAAACTACAAGAATTATTTGTTAAAATAATTGTTTCAACCTAAGTTTATTTTATATTAATATCCTATATATAATAATAACAAATTGATCACGCTACGATAGTTCCCATAGTTGGTGGAACGCATCAATCGCAAAGCGGCTCACACCTCATTCAGAACTTTTTTGCGAACCTCAGAAAAGAGGTTATCATGATTGATGTCCTATTATGCCGATGTTTAACGCTCTAATGCTGTATGCAAAGATTTATTTACATATATGTACCTACATAATATATACATAGGTACGCTACGGCCTTTTTTAAACATTCTGAAGTTAATTCAAGTTTATATCTTGTTATGGTTATTTTAGGATAAGGTATGAATAATAATAAAATTATATCCAATGCATTGTTAGACAAAATTACAGATATCAAATAAAACATACTGCACACTGAGCGTAATTCGGTACGCTAGTATCTACCTACCTATCACAATATTGTTTACTTTACCTAATTAATGTGGTTTTATTATTTGAAATATATAACAAATTTGTGGTAGTTTTGTAGCTTTTTTTAATGAGGAGAAATACGTTTGATGACTATCCACCGCGGGGGAAAAGCGGTGGGAAGTGTGGGGTAGCACTAGCCGCTTTGGGGTAGCACTAGCACCGCATGCAAAGAGTGCTATTGCCACGCCACCGTTGAGGATACCCACTAAAACCACCTCGGTGTTCCTTCCTACGCCTTATGCCAGGGCTACGGGAAAAGCGGGGCTCTACCAACTCCGCGAGCCCTGGCAGGCGGAAGCCCCTGGGCCACATCCACTGCCGGGGGAAGTAAGCATAGCCCCCGGCCTCATCGCTCTGAAGTCCGGTGTGAGGCAGTTTTTGACTAACCCCGTGGGAGGAGAGATGAGCGCGCGTGGAACACCACGCGCTCTCTGGTAGTTTAGTAGTTAGTGCAGCGGCGTTTCACTGTAATGGTTTGGGTTCAAAATTTTGTTTTATATATAAGAAAAAAACTTATAGTTTAGGTAATTCTAGTACCTGTCTGTATGCCTGTCATAGATATATAGTTCTTTATTGTACACCAAAGCATAAACAAACAGAATTAGAAAAAGATGAAAGATTACGGCCTTATCGCTAAGAAGCGATCTCTTCATAGATACTTATTTTAATTAGATATTTTTCAGTATGCACTTAAGAATCGAACCAAGCATGATCCAAAAACAGACGGTCCTCCATTTGAACATTGGTTGGACTACTCTATAGAAAAGTACGGAGAGAAGCTCGTGGCTGATATGAAAATTGTGTATTCTATATTGTATCTTTACCTGCCGGTCTCTATATTTTGGTCGCTTTTTGATCAGCAGGTTAGTATTCAGTTTCAGGGTTCTGTATGTGTTATGGCAACAAACGAATCCCTACAAAATCATCATCTCTGTCTATACGCTGTTTTTTCTTAGAAGATAATTTTCATACATTACATACACGGTTTTGGTAATTAATTACACTATTTAATGATGGTTAAATGCCTTAATCAACTTAAGGAATAAATGAAGTTAGATATTAAAGTAGATCATGTTAAAAGTTAACAATATAAAGACACAATTGAACTAAAATGTTATTCAAAAAGATATCGTATAAGAGAAAACAAGGTATGTGGATGGTATATATCTCAACTATTTTTCTTAAAACTATAAGGTCTATTTTTATGAAATTTTGCTTGTGTATGTCGTTGTACAATAGTGTACTAAATTTGTTAAAAAATTAAAAATTAGGGGTATAATACATGTAATTGAGGGATGATTGTTTTTGGGTGTACATGTGTATCGCTAAATAGGTCTTCAAAAATCATAATAATATTTCTTAGTGACTTTTTGGTTGGAGTTAATAGAGGGTGAGAATATTCTCTTTCAAAGTCGTAGTTAAAGTGTGTACTCTCTTTAAACTTTTGAACAATGTCGATCCATTAGTTTTCACATTATACTCTCGCTACCTCTCCTTTGACACTCACTAATAACAAAGTTTGGTTTAAAATTGTTACTGTCGTATATAGGTATTTAGAGCTAGGCTAGGCTTCTATGCAGTTTCGTTTGCCTTTTGCTAGGGTATACTGGTCAGTTTTCATTTTCGGTTCCTAAATATCTAAAACAGGTTTTACGATTATTTTACATTTTTTTTTATTGCATGAGTTCAGCAGACAGGCAGAAGGCCCACTTGATGGAAAGCGGTTACCATCGCCTCTGAACATTTGCAACACCAAAGGTGCTACAAATGCGCTGCTGCCCTCTTAAGGGAGACTGGAATCTGTTTTTACATTCAAAAAACAATTGAAACAAACTCACTTTCCTATATAAGTTAATATTTCTATATAATAATACTAACGCGGTTTAACCTACCTACATTTATACGAATGTATATATATAGTAGGTACTTTAAATCGTTGCTCTAAGGAAATATATATTGTATGTACGGCTGACAATAACTTAGCGACGTCAGCATTCTTTCTTAAAATTTGAAATAAAATTTCATTTGAACGTGATGAATGGGAAGACGAGTGCTTCGATAAGAGGCTTCCTGAGTCAAAAAGTAAGAAGTAAGGCCTTGAATTTAATGCCCACTTGCTATTTTATACACTTTCTTTTGAAGCTCTCTTAATCTTATTCTTTAACTTTCAAACATTATAAAGTCCATCAAATTAATTTGAGCCCGCGTATAATATGGCGATTTTTTTAGTACAATTTCATTAGTTTTAGTTATATAATAGCAATAATACTGTTTATGTTGTCTTGTTAATTTGTCATATCAAGTTATGTTGTGGTGAGATAGGAGTATTCTCTGATTCGGTTAAAGAATTCGTTTAATTTCGTATTGAGAAATCACACTCCGCCTTCACTTTCAAGTTTTTGGTAACTTATGTAAGGTGTTTTTTTTTCTTATGTCTTGTTATACTAACTTGTCACAAAAACAAATAAATTTTTCTTAGATTTAAGTATTTATTGAATTATTATCATTGTGCTCACATTAGTGCTATATTTTTTTTAATGAAAATATAATAATTGTAGCACTCGTGTGTCTTGAGGCTGATTTTGACGGAAACTAAAGTAATAATTATTAATTATAATTATTATATTATGGAAAATAGAACAATTTGTTCTAAAACATCCTTTTCCCTTGGTTTGCTGGTTTTACATTTCTTCACAGAAATTGATCCTTACAAGCTACACTATGATTTGGTATATACAGGTGTGTTTATTTTTCTAAATCAGCCGATTCGATTTATGACCAGAATAATTGATTTTTCAAAAATCTAATGATGGCGCCGTAGGATTCGTCAAAATCGGCCTCGAGACTCCTTTGGGTATTCTTCGCTATTTAGCATAGTTTAGGATTTGGGTCTGAAGGCCCACTTGAAAAATTCTACATGTATATGTTCACTAATGGACATATAGAAATGATACAAAGCACTATTTGTAACATAATTTGATTGATGAAATGTCACAGGGCTCCCGATGGACTTTTCAAGCGTCCAGGTTGCGAAGTGAAGTGTTTGGCGTTACCCTTATGCCCGACCAACTGCAAGTAATGAACCCCGCTATGGTATTGTTGATGATTCCACTTTGCCCAGGTGGGGTGTGGCCATTGGTCCCGGATTTACCTGCTTTGCATAAAATGTTCGCTGGCGGCATGCTGGCCGCACTCGCTTTTGTCTCTGCTGGAATTCTCCAAATTAGCATAGAGGTATAAATATTGAAATAAGAATTTACAATATAAACTAAGAGTTTCTCTATAGTTTTGTAAGCGTGAAATCCATACTCCCTTTGAAAGTCATAATAAAAAAACTGGTAAATTTACTAAAAATTGGGTCATAGCTAGGGCGTGAAGGAAGAATATGCAAACTCTATAAGCAACTAAAATGAAACCGGTAACAAACGGTTAGTGAATTTAACATGGGCTAGTCTTTTACCATTTTATCAAGGGTTAGTGGTTATAATATTACTAAATAATAAATATAGAGGGTACAAATGCCTAAATTAGAGTGAAAGTGATATAAGTAGATTAGATTAATATTTCTAGACTTATTATACGGGGTTACGCTTACGTAAAGTTCGGACCCTTGATGTTCGTAAAGTATCATTCTCTTTTTCGAGATAAAAGGTATTCTATGTATAGTAGTTGAATGTAGGTATACATTGAGTAAATTGTATGACAATCAGTTGGTTCAGTCAAATTCCTATAATTTTTTAATTCTCATTTAGTGTAAAATCTCATTCCTTCTAAACAAGATTTTAGTAATTCAACAACTGTACAAACGTAATTCCCTCTTAAATCCTTATCAATCCGGATTCCGTCCTGGCCATAGTACAACCACAGCCCTCGTCCAAATCACTGACGACATCCGGCATGGCATGGGTAACGGTCTGCTGACTGTTTTATCGCTGCTTAATTTCAGCGGTGCCTTCAACAATGTAAATTTTGAATTGTTGCTTAGGGTTCTAAGCTCTATTAACATATCTCCTACAGTAATCGACTGGTTTCATAGTTACCTATACGGTCGCCGGTAGCGGATTCGAGTCGATGACGACTATTCGTCATGGCGTGATCTCTCTGCTGGCGTTCCTCAGGGCGGTGTTTTATCTCCCTTATTATTCACGATTTTTATAAATTCAATCTCTAATCAACTTACTTCTTCCTACCATCTTTATGCAGACGATTTACAAATCTATACACAATCACCTGTTGCGACATTACAAGATGCAGTCTTAATAATAAACTCCGACTTCGATCACATAACGCAATGGAGTAAATCATATGGACTACAAGTAAATCCTGAGAAAACTCAGCTAATCATAGGTAGTTCACGGATGCTGTGTAGAATTGACTGGACCTGCTTACCAAATTTCATATTTAATGGTACACATATCCCGGTTAGTGAGAAAGTAAAAAATCTAGGAGTCATATTTGATAGGGAGCTATCTTGGCGACCCCACATAACCGAATTGAGTCGACGTCTCTTCCTCTCTTCGAAATCCCTCGGGAGGTTGAAAAACTTCCTGCCCATAGTCACCAAAGTTAAGCTTGCAGAGTCCTTACTACTCCCGATTCTAGATTATGCTGACGCCAGCTATATTGATTTGACTCAAGAGCAACTTAATAAACTTGAGCGCCTCCAAAATTTTTGTATAAGGTTCATATTTGGGTTACGCAAATATGACCGTCTCTGAATTTCGTAAAAAAACTCAAGTGGTTGCCAATTCGTTTTCGCCGGAATACTCATATTCTTTCACTACTTTACAGTGTGTTGTTTATCCCCGCAACGCCGTATTATCTCAAAGAACGCTTTGAATTCATCTCTTCCTCTCACAATTTACGATCTTCTACGAATCTTAGTCTTATACTCCCAAACATTATTCATCTTTTTACAATAATTCTTTTACTGTACAGGCTATTTGCCTCTGGAATGAGCTACCTGTTACTGTTAGACAAGCTAAATCACTAACAATATTTAAGAACATAACAAATAAGCACTACCTGCTACATAGTGATGTTTGATATTTTTACGTATATTTCTGTATATATATATATATATATATACACATATATATATGTATGTATGTATATATATATATATATATATATATATATATATGTATTTATACATGTAATATCAGTAGGTGTATTTATAAATGTCTATTAAGTATAATTTTACTTATATAATATTTTACATACTTATATGTTTATAAATGAATAAAATATATGTAAGTAACTGCTTATCCTCTAGTATTTATGTATACCACCTTTGACCAATATAATCTGTTTTATTCCTGTCACGGGTTGTCTGGAAGAGATCGCTTCTTAGCGATAAGACCGCCCATTGTGCACGTTTAGAATATTTTTAGGCTATAAGGTTTTCTGTAATGGTGTACAATAAAGTGTTATCTATCTAAGATTTTTTTAGGAATCTCTGGGATCAAGAACATAAGTATATATTCATCCCGCTCAAACGTGAAAAGGCACAAGCCTGCAAATGTATAAGCTACCAAAATATAACACATTAATTTATAACATCAGGCATTATCCAATGTAGATTATTTAATATTTTTTCGTAGCGATCAACGTTGCAAGTGCCCGCACATGATCAGACAGGGCTAGTTTTTATGAACACGTTGGGGTGCCCTGTAAACGTGGGGGTACGCGAAGAAGGTATAGCGCTGGTAGCGCCCCATGGAACCGCACTCATGACGCCTCTTCCTCACCGCCTCCTCACAATAACTGCCAAGTGTTCCCCAGACTGCGCTGGTAGGGGAATGAACAAGCATATCGCTAACGATGATTTAAAAACTGTTGCTGGAATGGTACTTTATATTTACGTTTTTATAGAAATAATGAAAACTATGCTTTAATTAAGGGAATTAATTAACGTATCCCTATAATACAGCCTTATTAATTATTGTGTTTTGATATTTTCCTTAGCGGTTAGCAAATGATATTTGTACCTAACAATATTTTACTTTATTTGGAAAACAAACAGTTTACGGCTAAGTACATGCTATTAAAACATCTTTTAATATTTAACTCAACTTGTTAGTAATTATTGTTATAAAAAATAATGGATTGTTTTAACTTTTTAATTTTTAATTTTTTTAGCTAATATTCAAACCAGTGCCTTATTAAAACAGTATGTGGTATGATAACCAGAGTTTACCCCGCGGCTGGGCCGCGGGTCAAACTCTGGTGCGTACCTCTTGTTTAAAGAGCAGACGTTAATACAGGTGACATTGTATTAAATTTTTATGTTAGTGCTATTTGCCCCGGAAGATTCACTTCATTTTATATCGCAAACTATATCACATCTCCCGGTAAACTATCCCATCTCGAAATTAAGGGCTGCTTGCATAACGATCGCCTTTAAATGAAAATTAGTTAATCATATTAAACTGCTTAAATACGTTTTACACAAAACGTTTTTAAGATGCCTTGCATAAGGCGGTCTCCCATGTTATTTAGCTAAACGTATTTATGCCGTCGGTAAAACAGCCAGACGTGTACCGTATCACGCTGCGATCCATTTTTTCGAACAATCACACGAAATTTAGCTTTAATGTTAGTTACTTCATGCGTAAAAAGGAATTTTAGTTGGCCAATGTCAACTTGACATTTGAAATTTCTTTCGTTTGGTTAAGTTTGCTTCGGAATTTTTGGCGGCAACCTGAAGAATGATTTTTTGCTGTGGTGTTTTATTTTCAAATAATAAATACTGGTTAAAAGTGAACAATAGTTGTATAATATTGAATAACGTAGAATTGTGCATTTGTGTTGAAAATCTCAACTATTTAGTGAAACCCAAGACCATATAGTAGTATGGTAAAACTTCAACCATATACTAACTTGACCCTAGCTAGATACACAAATCATAAAGACCAATAAATATTTTACTAGACCATTAGTTTTCTCCACTATGGACACCAGGTTTGTGATTATACTTTGAAATTTATTATAATTTATATTAATTCTGTATTATTTTCATTTGAAATAAGGTATACCTGGCATATCTAGACACATTCCCAATCGTATTATCACATATTCGACGGAATACAAATCAAAGTACAAATTCATCTTAAGAATTAAAATAATTATGTCAGAAAATGTCGATCAAAGATATCTGAATTCTATAGTTTCGACGCTGTACTAGCTTCAGGTAAAATCCGACCACATCTGGCATTTCTATTGTTCAAAACAAAATGTTGATCTATTTTTTGTCCTTAAATGCATTTAGGGTAGTTAAATACCCATTTTTGGGTGATTAACTTTGACAGTTCTTTAAACATAATTAGCGACACATTTTGCGTTGTGCAAGACGCTAATTGTATTTAAGGGTACTAAATGGGTTTAGTGTTTCTTAAATAAATTTAAACAATGTTATGTAAGCGGCCCTTAAACTATATAATTGTACAAAATTACAGCAAAATCGATCCAGTACTCCTAGTAGTTTTTCTGTGAAAGCTTAACCGACAGATAGACCGAGTTACTTTAGTATTTTTTAATAGATGACAAATTTTTATATCTATAAACTTGAGAAATGTTTGGTCACCCATACAAAATTTTATTCTCTATTTCAACCCGTTCTAGTTTTATTTATTTATCCCTCGGCTATCTATTTGTAAACTACAAAATGACAAAATTGTCCGAAATGGCCGAAATAGCCGAAATGGCCGAAATGACCGAAATCGCTGAAATGGCCGAAATGTCTAAAATGGTTGAAATGGCCGAAACTACCGAAATGGCCAAAATGGTCGAAATTACCAAAATTACCATATTTTTGGTCATTTTGGTCATTTTGATCATATTGGCCATTGTGGTAATTTTTGGCATTTTGGACATTTGGGTCATTTTTGGTATTTTGGTAATATTTGGCACTTTTGTCATTTTAGTCATTTTTGGCATATCTAGCATTTTTGGCACGTTTGGCATTTCTGGAACTTCTGGCGTTTTGATAATTTTTGGCACTTTTGTCATTTTTGTCATTTTTGGCATTTTTGGCACTTTTGGAATTTTTGCCATTTATGTTGTTTGCAGATAGATGCACGGAGGATAGATAAATAAAACTAGAACGGGTTGAAATAGGGGATGATAGTTTGTATAGGCGACCAATCATTTCTCAAGTTTAGAAGATATAATAATTCTTCATCTATAAAGAAATACGATAGTAACTCGATCTGTCTGTTTGTTAAGCTTTTACGGAAAAACTACAGGAGTACTGGATCGGTTTTGGTGTAATTTTGTACATATATTGTTTTAATACCGAAAATGGACGTAGATGCTTTTCATCCGGGAGATGGATAGTTTGCCATATAAAATGCAGTGAATCTTCAGGGGGCAAATAGATTGACATAAAAATTTAACACAATGTAGGTATTAACGCCTGCTCTTTAAACAAGAGGCACGCACCAGAGTTTGAACCGCGGCGTGGCCGCGGGATGAACTCTAGTAGTTACAATATAATTAGACGAAATGATAGGTATGCCTTATCCTATAATACGATCCCTTTCAGATGATATAACTTAATAATAGGGTATTATTAAGATAGCGGTGTAAGTGGTGTAGTAATAAAATACGTAAATTTGGCTAGTATAATTTCTTTAATTAGTCATACTTTTATTAATATAAAAGAAATATTTATGTTTGCAGTTCATGCCAATAGTCATCGGTCAAAATTCTAAGGATGAGATGTATTTATATTTTCTGGATCCGAATTCATTTACGAAATCTTTGACTGGAAAACCTAAATTAAAGTTAGTTTCCGAAAAATATACGTAGAATTTATTTTTCTGCTAGGCTCCGACCTCCCCATCATAGAACAACGGGTGGTATATCCGCTACACTCTTTTAAGGTGAATTGGCGGGTTTCGCATAATGGTTATCTCTGTATATAGATATTTTCACGATATTTTCTTTCACCGTCAGCACCTAATGTCTGTCACAATATGTACATTAGGTAAAAACAACTGCCTGAGCGATGATTGCTTCTGGGCCAGGCTCACACTATTGGAATGAGAGCGAGCACGTTATCCACAAGACTACCACCAAGTTCCATTTGAATAGACTTTACCTATGGTTTTTGAGATAGACAACTGTGTCGGAAATAATGAATTTATATAAGATCCGATTTTACAAACATGTCCACAGAACTCAAACGAATAGTTGTTTATGCTTTAGAGTCGTGTATGTGGGGGACACGGAGCCCAATAAAAACGTATCTATCGCCGTGGAGACGAACAAAAGACTCAGTGACATCTATTATGTATCAGATAGGCCAGTCGACCACATTGGAGAATCGGCCTACATGTGTCTTCAGCCTGGAATGTGAGAATACTATCATTCGTAATAGTAGACTAGACCAAAAATAGAAATGTCATATTTTCATATCCAGCAATTTACAAGTAATAAAATACCTTGTTCTATGAAACTGGTGCCTATGGTAGTTCCACGACGCTTGGTTAAAATAACCTCTTTCGCAGATTTGTATTACAAATAGGCCCACTGTTAAAATAATGCGAAACCTCATGCCATGACTTTCAGTTACCTGTATATCTAGATACCTACATATCAAATTCACAATACAATTGTCAAAAGAGTTCCGTGTTAAGGCCCCAGGTTTACAGATTTCCACTCCACGGTTGTTAAAATTAATTACATAATGTGAGGTATAAAGATTATAGAAATACACAACAATTGTAATTATAAGATGCGTCGGTGGTAATTAATATTGTACCTCACGATTAGTCAAGTGAATATTGAAGTCAATATAACACTGATATTACTATAACATATATCTACAATAGATAATTTTATCGCTAGGAGCAATCTTTTTCAGACAACTCTTATTACCTAGACTCAGGGCCGTCTTTACCCAAGGGTGCAAGGGATGCTAACGGGTGCAAGCCGATTGCTGTGCGATTGCCGATTCATTGACGGACGGATGACCACGAGGATTTAATAAAATTTTCGTTTTAAACAAAATAGCTACGGAAGCCTAAAAAGAACATAAAAATTAAAATTCGTTTTTTATTGTTAGTAAAGGGGGCGCTGACTGACTTTTGCATCCCGGCGCACAATATGGTTAAGTCAGCCCTGCCTACGCTTATGCGAAATTAAGGAACAGTAAGTTCGCAATTTATCTTATCGAGAATCGAACTCAGGTCCCCTGCGTTCCAGTGAACTACGCGGGCAAAAACTTTTACCAATAACCCATAGTGCTCGTAATCTCGTAGACACAAATTGGAAATTTCGGTTCAGTAATTGGATTTGGTGCTTCACAGCGAGTAATTTGCCTGCGTTCAAATTTCATAGTGCAAATATAGTGATGTATTTGCATCCTCACGTTGCAGGATGAGGCTTTTGTATCAAATTTTACCATATAATAATAGTCTGTGCACTATTGTGAAGTTGTGAACAATTTTATCGCACCGTAACAATAAAAAATAAACGTCCGTGAAACACTATTTTATTAGTGACTTTAATACAAAATTTATATACTGCAGCATGAAATAAAGTATCATCGCTATTATATTTTTAACTACAGATTTCCTTGACATTCCTTAAACATTGACTTATAAACGTTTCTTTAATAAATCTTTTTTTAGTGTTCCGAAACTAGGTAAAAAAGAACCCTAATGGTCTCACTCCAGTGTCTCTCTGTGTTACAACTGCTTATCTTTGGAACTACTAATGCTATTATAGAGTTATTTTTGTACACATGGAAATCTCGTGTGTATATCTAATTGTGATGTCACATTTGGGAAATTATTTTTGTAATTGAATAAATTGAAATTTAAGTTTAGCAATATAACTGTATTAGTTATTCGGACTAGAACACGTCGTCCATCATACCCGCACACGGCCACATGTTTTGTTAGTTTTATAATAAATACCTAAATGATAAAACTCCTAATATCACATACCATACATAAACCACCATATCACCTGAAATTGAAATTACAAATTGTACCACTCGAAGTGAAATAAAGTTAATAAAAGTATGTAATGAACCTTAAAGAGTGAAAATTGATTTTTCTGATTATTTATTTCTCGATGTTGTATTTTACAGAAGTCATCAGGAATCTAAAGCCCAGGATACATGAGCTTTTTAACCAGTAGATGTGCCGCCGAAACTGATCAACATTTATATTATTAAAATATTTTTTAAAAGCTGGCCCTCACTTTTTGACGGTGATTTGTGTTATTGCAGGTTCAAATGGCGAGCAAGTAGCGCGGATGGTGAGGTGTCGGGTTCTGGCGAAGGATTTCTAAGGGCGGGCGGTGTTTACGTGTTATGTATAAGAGAAAGACTCGGGCGGCTTGATGCTGCAGTGCTTCACGCGCCAAATCCCCCGAATGAACTGAACTTGGCTTGGATAATACCCCAATACCTGCTAGTGTCTATTGCCGAAATTATGTTCGCTGTCTCCGGATTAGAGTTCTGCTATAACCAGGTATATATATTGCATTAAAGGATTGTTGAATGCAAGAATCTTAGGTTTCAAAAATGGTGCGATGCAATATTATAAGCCTACCAGTGTACCTAGACACGTTAAAATTATAACATGAATCTGCTAAAGTAGGAATTTTCAGGCCTACGTTGTCAACCCGAACGGTTGCCTATTGTATTTAAGCTCAACGATATACGGGAAAGAAGTGAAGCGGAAGGAATTTACAAAAAGATGCCAAGCGCCCAAAAATCAACACGCCTCCGATTATTTTATCCTGTAATATTTATACGGTCGTACGTATTTCAGGCGCCGAAAACTATGAAAACAATAACAATAGCCGCCGCTTGGTATGCCTCAGTGGCGTTTGGAAATCTGATCGTAATACTAGTCGCCCAAACAAAAGTTTTCGAATCAAGGGTAAGAAATGATATAAAATTTTGATATGTGTTATTCCTTCCAAATTCCAAAAGGAGTTTTTTCATTACCCGAGGCAGGCAATACGGGCCAATGGCTTTCTCGATACAAGATGGTCACCATTGTTCATGGACAATAGGGCAAAATAAAATTTTAATTTTAAAAGTACATACATTTGTTCTACTATTCTTCACTCAGCCGGCCTCGAAAGGGAAAGTGAAGCCTGGCTACTAATAAATTAAATACAAGATAAAAATTACGAATATTTTCCGATAGGTATTTAGAAGCTGTTAACAACGCCCATATTATTTTCGTGTATTTTCTAGGCAATTGAATTCTTTGGATATGCGGCATTGCTCGCAGTAGCAATGCTGCTTTTCTTGCGAATGTCGCTCGGGTACAAATATAGGAACATGGAGGGAGACGCCTCTTCCACCGAGAGTCGACCTTTGTTACATCGCCGTTTGAAGGTTTGATCACAAAATGTTTTCAGTGAATACTTTAAAATGTTGCAAAATTTATATAGGTATGTGACGGCAATGTTGTGTTCCCGGAAATAGCGTTGTGATGCAATTTCATTGGAATTTCATTTCAATGCACCGGCTGCGCACGGTTTCTATCACAGTTGACGTTTTTGCACTTAATAATTACACGTTGCACAATGTTTATTTTAAATATTTTCAACCCGTTTAATTTTGAGAGACGTTTAAATAAAAATGTGTCTAGGTAATATTTTTGAAAAAGAAAAACATCTACGAGTATAGAATTTAATTAAGAACCATGTTTATTTTATTCCCATAAGTTTGAGACATTAGGATGAAAAAGCCATGTCATTTTAATGCTGTCACCAAATTTCACGGGCTCTCGGAAGTCCTGCGTCTTAAATAAATTAAAAATTCTTTATTAATAATTTTTCAGGTGATATCAGTCCATTCTTTATCTACATCGAGTATCGGGGCTTTCCGAGGGGTAGAAAGCAGCGAGGACTCGTTTCTTGGAAAGATGGATAGAAGTAAATCATCTGCTTGGCCTGCTCAAGCCTACGTACACGTCGCTACGCCAAGTTCAGGCGACCCTAGGCCTACGACGCTGGCTAAATAAATACAAACTTCGTGGAGAAATCGCACCGTATCTGCACTAATCGGTGCAGGAACGGAGAAAGAATACAATTTCGTGCGGCCTATCCTAAGAGGTGACTATAACCCACAGCCAGGTGGTAGGGCATTTGCCCGTCTGGATGGCAACCATCCCTGTTCTAGAGTATGCCGCTATAGCAGCCTTGAGTAGTGTTCCGACATTAGTGGCCAGGTTCTAGTCTCCGTTAAGAGACCAGCAGCGCATTTCTAACGCCTTTGGTGTTGCAAATGTCTATAGGCCATGGTAACCGCTTTCCACCTGATGGGCCGTCTGTCTGTCTGCTGAACTCTTGCAATAAATTAAAAAAAACTGTCGATAATTAATGCATTAATATGTAGATGTGTATATAAACATATTAATAAGGTGTATAAGGTAAATTTTTCAAATGGGACTCTATGGCTGAATCCAAAAGTAAAAGATATAGCGAAAATGTTGATTTTTATCAAAATGTTTTATTAGGATCAATTTCTGTAAAGGAATGTCAAACGTTATATACTATGGGAAAGGGTTGGCGCGTTTGAAAAATGTACCTGCATATAAAGAAGTGGTTTATACTTATATAGGCTCACATTTAATAATTACAAAGTAACAAAAACATGATTGATAACAATGTGTAGCTCCTTTAAAAAGGTATTTAAGTTAAAATATTATTCATAATGACTAAGTATTTTAACATTTCCTGAAACTGACATGAAATGTACGTCAAAAAACAAAATCGATAAATTAGTGCCGTTTCTAGGAATAGCAGTCAACGTCCCAGCATAATTTCCTGGTACATAATGAATTTCCGTTTCAGAGCTCTGCCTCAGCTTTGTGTATGTTTTTTTCTAATTCGAACAGCTTGTAATATCGACTCAATAAAAGGTGTAGAATAATTGAAACATGTTGACAATAATAAAAGTCTAAAAATATATTGGTGAGTTAAGCTAGATTAGCTTTTCATGTAAAGGTAACAATAAGCGGACCTAACAACTAACGACTACCTACAAACGAATATTTCATATTTTATTACACTTTCTTGGGAATTATTATTTATAAAAAAGAAACAAGCGGTGCTTACAAAAGAAGGAACATTGAACATGTGTACCGGCAAGATTTCTTAGATATTCAGTCCTACCTTCCAGCTTACAGTACTACATGTTACATAGAAACTATAAGACCGGGTAGATTATTAATATTTTAGACATATTATTTCTTATATTAAAATTAAAAGTAATTATAGACTTCTACATGTACCAGGCATCCACTGAGGCTTGTAGGGATAAAAGTGTCATATTGATCACTGATATTTTAAGAGCTATGAAGTCGAGGGTTATGACGCCCTTCAATCTAAGCAGAGACTCGCTCCTTATTAAGGGTGGGCTCACGGGATCGGTCGGGTCGCCTCATTGGAAATTCCCTTACTTGTGCGGTTTTGGTAAAACTGGGCTGGGGTGTCTCACACTACCCCTCTACAAGTCCCCGAACATTGAGTTGCTAAACTGCATATATCAAGAAATATTAATACATGTATTAATCGGTTAACGTGGCATGGCCATGAAAATCGTGCGACGAAAAGAGTTTTAAACAGGAATATTGATGGATATAAAAGTAAATAGCAGGTCAAAAAAGAGATTTGTGGATTGTGTGAAGTACTGTTTTAAGATTTATAAATCTTTACAACGTACACTGAAGTCTAAAAGAGGACGGTTATCGAATTATAATATTGAAAGGAAGAAAAGCAGGCAATTGCTTACCACTATTGACAAATCAATTTTATTGCCTCTTATTATAGAGATGTAAAAGGGACATTGAGATAATAGTTCGTTTTTATGGCTTTAGGAACAAACGTATTATCATGTACCTTGCGTATCATTTGCATCTGATTATTAATTTTTAATTACACATTGTACGGGCAAAATCTAGCAAATATAACTCAAATGAAAAGTTGTTTGTTATAGAAATTGTTAGATCCTTGCAGGAAAGGAGAGAGAATATTAATTCTTGGGACCGGGCCGCCTGTCCTAAGAGGCGACAAAACAATCCAAAGCTAGGTGTTAGAGCATTTTCTCCTCTAAATGGCTACCAAGAGTTATGGCCAAGAGCTTGCCGCCATAACAATCTTGCATTGTGTTTCAGTATTAGTGGCCACGCTCTAGTCCTCCCTTCGAGGCGGGCAGCACATAAGCAGCACCTTTTGTATTACAAATGTCCATAGGTTACAGTCACTACCTTCTATCGGGTGGGCTGTCAGCTTGTCTGGTATCTGCTATACTCCAGCAATAAAAAGGTACAAGGACCTGACTTTTATTTGCTACCTATTTGCTTAGAGATTATTTTGAAATTTGAATATTCACAAATAAACTTAACTTAATACAGACTAGATTTACAAAATATGTGAAGCCTAAAAATAGAAAAAAAGTGACAAACAAGTACTTAAATGGACTGAAATTATGGTGGAAGTTTAAATGGGTACTATCTTTAACACCTACCACGTTATTGTTTAGATTAGTTGACAATATAAACACCGTAAATGTTATGTAATGCAACTGTTTCATTTGGAATAATGTTATAATTATTGACCGTTTCACGCAGAGCTAGAAATGGGTTTCATACGTTATTTGTTATGCGATATAAGTTGTTAATGACGTTAAATATTGACGGATAACTTATATAAGTATATACACTAATGCAGCTATTCGTTAACGGCGTTATTTTTAACGCTACAAATAATACGTATTTGGCCACAGTCAATAGCTAACATTATTCTAGATGACGCCCGAGCATTAAAAAATACTGGTTATTAACAAAAAGCCCGTTATGTCTGTTTTTGCTGTAACATATTATGAAAAAAACCAACTGCTTTGTTCTGAATTTAGTCATGTAATATGATATTAAATATGTTTTTAGTAGGTATTTCTAAATAACATTTATAAGTTTTGTACTTTTGTGTACTTTAGACTTAATTTACTTATTATAAAAATAAAATATATAGCGTTTGTATAATATTTTCTTTAATTTCGAATTCTTTATTTTCTCTAATGTCGGCTTTTCTATTTGCGGTTTGAATTAATTATACCTACTTTATAAAGAAATTAATCAACTACAAAATACATTGAGTTCTAGATTTAACCTATAAAAGATAATTTCGGAGAATGACCTGCCGGGCGGGCACCTTACCTAAAAGATATCCCAGGCTTAATATTCTATTTATTATAATACATATGTGGGTTTAACTCGACGAATTTTATTCCTCTTTCTGTACGAATTTTCATAATAGGCATAGGTACATATAATACATTTGTAATGGCTCATTGGTTAAAGAATCTAGATTTCATTTAAAGAACATGTGCTTTATTCTACAAGCCGACTAAACAAGTGACATTAGCGCTAAACGAAAAAATAAAAATGTATAGGAACGACATATCGTTACGCTATAAGTTATGTCATTCCCACATATTCTCATTCTATACCTTTAGCGCTAATGCCACTTGTCCAGGGAGGTTGAGATGCATTTGATTTTTGTTGATTTGGTGGATTTGCAATTTAAGCTGACGATAGAAAAAACATTGTGTGGAAAATAAACCGTCTTGAACAAGTGTATACCGCCTCTGCTCTTGAAAAAGGTAGGAGAAGACCCCAACAGGAGGACGTTTAAGGACCGTATTTTTTATTCTAAAATAAGAGTCTTTAACGGGAAATTAAAATGCAAGCGAACAAAGCCGGAGGCCCTGCCAGTGGTACTATAACTTCAAAGACGTATAATATTGTTACGGGCTACAGGACTCGAGTAAAAAAATGCCGTTGGAACTACTATAGAATTTATTAGAACTGTACAAACACGTATAAAACAAATACGAATAAAACTGGATGCAACCAGTTCACACTGCACGATTCAATGCAATTCGACACGCGTAAAGTCCGTCGTCTATATCGCTAATCAAGAGTACTACAAACGTCTTACTCGTCTCGTAGTCGTCGCTTGACTGCCCACCCCTCCATTCGGGCATTGTCTTATACTCACTACACAGTACAAAGAAATTGTCCGCGCGCAGAGTTTCCGAGAAATAGTAATTTGCACACCTGCGAACGGCCACAAAGTCGAAAACAATAACAATAAGGATTAGTTCGACGCTAATGATGGTTATAAAACAAGTAGAAAAACAATAGCATGTTTTTCTTAATTACAAATTCAAAACACAAAAGAATTCCTTAAACTGCGCTTACAACAGGCAGCTGTGCGCTTGTCTTTGACGGCATGTAACAATATAATAAGTCACATAGATTTTTGCAAGTTGACATATTTTATGTAATCGAAGGTACAATGAAGTTGTTTACATTAATAATATTTGGTATGTAAAGATTTTTGACTTCTTACAATGTTACTGAAATTACAGAAGTTCGGGGTAGGTGTTCATTAGTGAAGCAATAGGTTTTTATAAACTATTTGTTCCTTGTTTTTCTTAAAGTATAAATATCTTCGACATCGTGTTTGTATAACTTGACCTGTAAAAATTATGTTGGTGTAAATTGTTAGTGTGTTTACAAATTCAAGTTCTTACACTATATAATTAATACTTGAGGACACAAGTGGTTCTCCAAAATAACAAATTCAATTCCTACAATATGTATAACCATATTATCTAATTGAAATCTGCTTAGACAAGTACTTTAGAAATTAAAGTATTGATGTTCTCCATTTGGAATTAAAAATAATCCATAGCTTATACATGAGGACACAATGATAAAACTATCTCCAACCCTCTTTCTTGAATATCTTATTTGATTTCAGTATACCCATATTGGGTTATGGAAGGTTTAAATTGCGCCATACCTGATTCAACAATGTTGTTCGATAAAAGTTCAGACAGTGGAAAGTTATTCTCTGATCGGGCATATCCAAAATCTGGGGATATTCCGTTGCTAAATCGAAAGGTAACATTTTATATACGATTTATTAAGTTTCTGTAGCCAAATATAAAAGAAAAACCTTTATAAAATGTTCGACTATCTAAAAATAGCTATGACACATATTTATGATTGTCATAGCAATTTTTCTCAAGGCTTATACTCTATAGGTGACATTTTAAAGGAAGGCGTCTTCATACCGCTCTCTAGTGACACCACAAAGAAGCTAATAATATACTTAACGGTAGCCGCCATACTCGTAATTGAGAGATAAGCAAATAAACAATGCATATTAGCGTGTATAAAATCATAAAAATAATTTCTAGGTCTAATATTTGAACAGTGACGTCTTAAATAAATCAAGGAGGTAAAAAACGTGTTCAATGAAAATTGGCATGAATTGTAATTGAACGCGGTTGTTCTTGCCATCCATCAGATTCTTTGAATAGTTTTTTAGATATGGGGACATTTTGATCCAATATTTTTGTAAAGTTTCCGTTTCATAATCAGAATAACAGAGGATATTCACCGTCCTTAACGTCTACTGCACGTGGTCTGATACGCACTTGGTCGATTCTTTTTTGGTTAATACTTACAGGTTCTTTAGAGACAGAACATCTTGTCTTTAAAGATAATCATACTATCTTTAAAGAACTTGCAAAATAAGTGCACATTCTCGTAGAATACTTAGGGTAATATTTTTCAACTTCTTTTGTCCATTTTTATAGACGGATTCGACGAAAACGAATAACGTTTCTGAGTTTCAACCTTGTGAATCGGCAGATACTTGAATGATGTTGTGATGAGCATGGAAAGTTCTAATATACCGTTTTGTATTAGATAATAATTTACAGATTAATTCTCTTTTTACATTGACCTTCAGGTTTTTAAGGGGCAACGTGTCACAATAAAGGAACATCCTTATACAGTAAGCATTCGCAGAATGTACGCGCACTATTGCACTGGAGCCATACTATCGAAGAACATTGTCATATCTGTTGCACATCCTTTAAACAAGTAATAATAATAACATATTTATTTGGACAGGCGCCATGGTCCTCATAATCCCAAAACTACTCTAGCAGTTTTTCTCAATCCCCCAGTTTTTTTGGTTCCAATTCTCACAATAAGTCCACGCTGACCACTGGCTTGTCGTTGGATATATTTCTGTACTAAATACGACAAGATTATATCTGTCAGAATCACGCCACATTTACATGAAATTGTAGAATAGGCCTCTATGTGCTGGCTGTTCCATGGTCCTACGCAAGCTCCCAAAAGTCTGAACCGACATACTGTTATACTTATAGAGAGTAGGATTATTAAATTGATTATACTCATGTCTTCTACATTTGCTTAATCGAACTTATTACGATCAATAGCATGAATAATATAGTAATAAATATTTATCAACCGTTTTCAGTTACAGCGATCGATTTGTAATGTTTTAAGCATGGGTGTCTTGATTTTGAATCCGCTGGTGTAAATGTGGCTTGAATTCAATTATGTAGTTCATATATTTTCACTATTTTTGCGAATTGCGACTATTCTGAAATTCTAAAAGGGAACCCTACATATTATGTTAAACACTACAAAGATACTACGACTTTGAAATCACCGTTTCTTTAAGTTATCACATCTTAAATCGTAGTTATAAAAAGTTATGTTTCTATTAGATACTTACGTACTTGGCCAAATATCCGCTACTTTTGTTGAAAAGTGAAGTTGGTATAACATTTTGCATACCATAATCAGGTCTGTTTTTAAATGGGGGTGCAAGGAGAGCGTGGCACCCAGACGCAGGGACCTAGGGGACGTAAACCGACTGAATTGAAATAAAAAGTTAATGAAATTGTCGTTATTTCAACATTTGTTTCTCACATAATTTGTCGGTTTCCGCAAATCGTGGCTATACCTAAATAGACAATACTCTGCAGATATGAAGCCTGCCGCGGTTGCAGGATTTCCTGACGTTGGCATGCCGCGTTACTTAACACTGTCACATCAGCATATTCATCCCGGTGACAAGCAATTTCTGCTTAAATCGTTCAAGCATAGGTCAAGTTTCACTACCATACAAATGAATATGTCTACTATGGATTTATAGACCTCTTCTTTCAGCTTAACCTTTTGACTGTAAGTGCGGCGGTTAAACATCCACTGGCCTTCGTCATTCTAAGAGAGAAGTTGTATTAGACTTTAGGGCAAATTGTAAACTCGTCAGTAAGTCGTCGTCTACTCGTCAATTGCAGACAGGATATTCAAGAATCTACTTATTAGACGCGCAATTTCGAACTGATTGCCTCCCGAGCACCTAGAACCGCGAGCAAATTAGTTCCTGTCGTAAACATCTACGGCGTACCGCAGCACGTAATAAGATTGCGTATTCTGATTTGCACGTCATTCGATTGCAGTTGTCAGCGCCATTTTAAAATGAGTAACTTCGTTTCTATGATTCAACTAGTTCTTTCTAGCTACTTCGTCAGCTTTCCATTTCCATTCTCAATAGAGTTATCTGTGAAAAATCGAATTCGTCTTTACTTATGACGATCTGTCGAGCTTCGAAGAAAATTTCTTCGATAATAACATTTTCATCCAACCGTTCTTGCACACTGAAAGTAAGTAAATAGATGTTTCCCCAGATCTAAATTTTACATCTTAAAGGTATAAAAGTATAAATTCATTTCATTATTAGACTTTGAAGTCTAAGGGCCGCTTGCATAACGATCGCCTTTAAATAAAAACTAGTTAATCATATTAAACTGCCTAAATACTTTTTACACAAAACGTATTTACGATGCTTTGCATAAGGCGGTCTCCCATTTTATTTAGCTAAATGTATTCATGCCGTCGCGCGTCGGTAAAACAGCCAGTTGTGTTCCGTTTCACGCTGCGATCCATTTTGTCACATGAAATTTAGGTTTAACGTTAGTTATTTCTTGCGTAAAAAGGAACTTTAGTTAGCCAATGTCAACTTGACATTTGAAATTTCATTCGTTTGGTTAAGTTTACTTCGGAATTTTCGACGGCAACCTGAAGAATTATTTTTGCTGTGGTGTTTTATTTCAAATAATATATACCGGTTAAAAGAGAACAAGAGGTGTATAATATTAAATAACGTAGAATTAATTATTAATAATTTATATTAATTCTGTATTTTAATTTTAAATTAGTTATACCTGACATATTTACACACATTCCCAATCGTATTGTCACATATTCGACACAATACAAATCAAACAAGTGCAAATCCATCTTAGGAATTAAAATAATTAAGTTCATCAGAAAATGTCGACCAAAGATATTTGAATTCTATAATGTCGACGCTGTGCTAAACGTACTAGCTTCAGGTAAAATCCGAACACATCTGGCAGTTCTATTGTTCAAAACAGAATGCAGTTCTATTTTTTTGTTAAAGTTTGTACGAATATTGGGTATTTAGTATTGAGATAAATAATTAAAGCAAATAATATACGAGTGACAATCTGTAATTTACTTTTTAGTAACTTACAATTTCATAAAGAATAATAAATATTAATTTATGAAGAGTTGTTGAAATGTTCTTTAATGCAGATATATGTTTTCCCATGTCATCTTCAGGGTCCTTTTTATAATCAAAGAATTTTAGACAAAGATCATAGGTTTGTCTTCGCAACTTCCATTATATAGGCGTTCTAGCTCATCCCATATTTCTTTAGCGCTTTTATATCACATAACTGGTTCTAGAATCTCATCCGTCATGTTTGTTCTCATTAGAGTTAAAACGACACAGTAAATTTTTAGAAATTGTTATAAATTTATTACATATTTTGCTTTACCATCTGCATCATCAGATGATAAAGGCTCATCGGGTTTCTGAAGTTTTCCTTGCGAAATTTCTTCGGCGCCGAGTATTGCCCAGCACACTGTCTCAGTACGATACCGCCAATGCTTATATTTTTTTACCATCGAGGTGCATTATTTGTACCTTAGAAGCCTCTGCGATCGCCTTATCCAAGGTGAACGTCAGGCCGACTACAATGCTAGAATATTGTATTTATTTTTTCCTATTTAAAATATCTTTTATAATAATATAATAATAATATCAGCCCATAAATGTCCCACTGCTGGGCTCAGGCCTCCCACTATAGGGGAACGGACAGTATACCCGCCACGCTTGTCCAAGGCGGCTTGGCAGGTTTGACACATCGGTTATCTCGATGTGCAGGTTGCAACCCGATGTTTTCCTTCACCGTTATTAGCATAATATCTTTACCGCATCCAAATCCTTAACTTTATTACTACCATGTTAAAGTTTGTATGAATAATGGGTATTTAAGTATTGAGATAAATAATTAAAGCAAATAATGTACGAGTGACAATTTGGAATTGACTTTTTAATAACTGACAATTTCATAAAGAATAATAAATATTAATTTATGAAAAGAGTATTCAACATTTTTTTGTCCTTAATTGCGTTCAGGGCAGTTAAATACCCATTTTTGGTTGATTAACTTTGACAGTTCTTTAAAAATATTTAGCGGCAAATTTTGCGTTGTGCAAGACGCTAATTGTATTTAAGGGTGTTAAATGCGTTTTGTATTTCTTAAATAAATTTAAGTAACCTTATGCAAGCGGCCCTAAATGTTATATCTGATTGTTCTAGTTACCAAAAATGATATTTATAGTTTAATGAACTCATTATTAAATGTTATAATTGCTTATAAATGATGAGTTAAATATTCCTTACGGTCTCTGGGTGCGGTGATAAAGGTAATACATACGTAAAAGCGATAATTACAAGCGAGAAAATAAATAAATACTGGTTTGCCTACGAGCCTTGTTATATTTACTATAGGTTCTGCGTGCAAGCCCACTAACTTACTAGTTAGTGGGCTTGCACTACTACTAGACTACTGTCTAGAGCAGATATGGGCAAGCTGTAGAAAGTATTTATAGGAGTATAGGTAGTTGCGGAAAACACCAGTGGATTTTATGTATTTTTAATTAAGAAAAACAATCTTGCGAGCAGTCTGACTTATATCGACGTATCTTGTTATATATATGTCTCCATACTTATACAACAACGGTGCAGAGAAAAACAAAAAATGAACTGAAAATTTGAGTTGGCCGTACATGTAAAAACAATTATTATACAGGCGTGAGGAGTATCAAAAAATCCTAACTGTACCAATGACTTTTTGATTTATTCCAATAGACATAACATTTAAATTCACAATGTCTTTAGAAATTGCGTTGTACAGGTTTAAGTCTACGTACACATCATACATAGGATTCCATACCTGTGAAGATAGTTTTAGACGAATACATACAAAAGAACAATATAAAAATTTTAAGACCTTCTTATTAGTAAATTGGAAACTGACTCAACTGACTGCCATAATAAAAAAAATATGGTTATAAAGTGCTTGTATAATTAAATTTCGACTACATCAACTTTCCTCTTCACATTATTTTCATACACTCATTGCTTACCGCCATATCCTCCTTTCGACCTATTCAAACTTTTCTTCTAACATATTTAAATTCTCCATTTAAATCTGGCGGCGTATCCCCTTTTTTGCACGCATGTCAGTCATTCATTGTCATGTCATCAAAATAAAATAAATTAAATCGCCCTGCGCATGGAAAACATATTATAAAATTAATATAACCTAATAATGTAATACAAATACCTATAATACGCTCCGCAAATGTAAATATATAACAAAATAAATAAATATAAAATGTACTATAACCAGCACCACATGTAAATACATTAATATAAACAATATACGTTATAAAATAAAACTAATAAATAATAATAATTTAAACCACATCGCTTCGCCGTATCAATGGTAAATGTATAGCAATCTAATACAGGAATTTTAAGTAGTGGAGTGGTGAAGTGGCGAGGGGGGGAGGCATATTTACCTTTACTACAACCCCTAAGGTCCGGAGATCGCGAAATATATATTTTTTTTAAAACATAACCTCACTTATTTTCACTGATTTTTTCGCTAATATTGCACTTCTATCATAGGTCCAAAGTTGAAAAATCCTTTCAAAGTTCAAAAATTAGTCAGTAATCAACATAAAAAGAACCAAAATAACCAAAAACCAGCTTAATTGGATAAAAATGAAGAAAAAATACAATAGAACACATTCATATACACTACAAGAGTAACCATTCAAAATGGCGACCAATAAAGACAATGTTTTTTTTACGTAATCGCATAATGTTAGGCCGGTTTTTTTAATGTATAATATAAAATTCTAAACATGACGTGTCTGTACATTGAAGCTATTTAAAAAAAACAACTAATAGACTATATAAACGATGGAGAACACGATGCATTTTTTTTAGACTTCTTGTCTGTTTGTCGATTTGTGTGTTTGTTCGGGATTCACGTATAAACTACTGTGCCGTTTTCGATGCGGTTTTCACTGATCGACAGCTAATTCTTAGACTTAAAATCTGCGCTACTTTTTATTCTGGGAATCCCGTGGGAATTCTTCTGGGAATTATTTAAAATGGCCAGATTAAAAAAATCGAATTCCAATGAAATTTATTTACTGAGCAATAGCAAATTTAATGTAATAAAATGTGTGATTTTTTTTATCATGGGAATCCCGCGGAATTTTTCCCGGGAGTCCCATGATAAAAAAATTAGCTTATTCCGACACAGTTTCCACTAAAACGGTAGCTTACATTCTTTTTTTTAAATACTGCCATACTTTGTGTCCCGGGAATCCCGCGGGAATGTCAAATCTAGCGTAGACGAAGTCACAGGTATAACCTAGAACTAATAATATTTGCGTTAACCTCTTCAGTGTCACAATAAGCGAATTGGGTGTAGTCGCTGGTGAGACGTACGCGGACCGCGGTACTATACAACACACCGTGCTGCTTCTAATAATTCACGAGAACTTTGATCCCTACACGCTGCAAGCTGACCTAGCCTTACTCACCGTATACGAAGAGATTGAATACAGGTTACTGAAATTCATATTCTAAAACTTATTTACATGACTTATTATAAATACCAATTTCTAAGGTGCTAAGTTTATAGCAATTGCATCTATTTTTAATGTGCCTGTTCCATCTGGGATAATGTTAGGGACTTAAAAATAAAGCAATTAATGGTTAGCAACATATAAATATACATATATACTAGCACTACTATACAAATATATATACATATATAGTAGTATTTGCCCGCGACTTTGTCCACGTTGGACAGGTAACAAAGATTAGAGTTATTTTGCTAAATATAAAATCACGGGTCATTTTCAGCAGAATAATGGATTTTTTAGTATGAAAATACATGAATCCCCGAAATTCCTGTAAAAACTCGGGATAAGTAATGTTACTAAAGGCAAACACAATAGTTTTACTAAAGATTTTATCGATCAGTTAAATTTCGCATCGGAATCATTTTTTTTTCGACCTGGCCACTTTAACCTCTCCCAAGAAAATTCCCGCAGGATTTTCGGGATGTAAAGCATTAAATCCATTGGTACATCGGTGTGAAACGGTCACTAAGACCAACATAATATGGAACAGTAGCATAAGGTTAATCTTTCACTACTGAAACATGTATAACTTTAATCAAATTGAAATAGAAAATAAAAAATAATAAACCGTGATGAAATAGACAGAATATTAAAATAAGAACGCATACTTGATCTGAGCATCAGACCACGTGTGTTTATAATTATTTAGATGCTGTTTAAACCCTCAAATACTCCTGATGACGCGTATGGCTATTATCTATTAAATAGTGCAGCCTATTTTCGGACGCGTGGAGTAATTTTGAAGCAGGAATGTGAAAGGCCTAAGGAAAAAGGTTCAAAATCCTTACATAATTTTGTTATAATATTATCCTAGTGATACTCACCAGGAGCTCTCAATTTCGCCCCTATGTCCTTTACAATGTTAATAAACTGCAAGACTCATCTAGGTCGTTACGTTCATGTTTTATGGAAACCGTCAAATTACGTATGTAACAAATATTACGCTAGGCCGTTTTAAGTCATGTTCTAGAAAAAGGTCTAGTCCTCAAAAATGTCGGTATAAACATGGCTTACATTAAAACGACCTGGAATAGATAGACCCGTAACATAATGACCAGTATCAGTAAGCCATTCTAATAGTGAAATTTGAAAGTGTTGTTATCTTTATGTTTCTTCTTAACAGCCATGATAATTAATATTTAGATTACTTTTATCCCGAAAAGTGAAAAAAATTCCATGTGACTTGTATGCGAAGCACACGCGTGCGATACCGCATGTGATTGTTTAGTACAAAATACATATTTTATGATATTGGTATCTAAAGTCGCAAAAGTGTATAATTTCAATGGTTATACAAATAAAGATCTCGAGCATCATTTGGAGAGAAGAACAACCCTAACAAATAAATAATAACCTTAAATACCTAACAAATAAGCAATAACACGATTCACTTTGTTAGTAAGTAACAAGAGCCAGCCAACAAAGCAAATTACGCGAACTCAATACGTAGGTAATTGGAAAAATAGAGAAAATTTCTATTGTAAAATTAATTTAATAATATCAGAAAATAAATATCTCATGCTGGACTCGTGGTTTTTCAGTTTCAAGGGAATGGGCAGTGAGTGTTTGAGTATATCCGCCACGCTTGTCTATGTCTATATAAAGTGGATTGACAGATTCCATACATTGGTAATCTCGTTGTACAGGTTTCCTCAAAATGTTTTCTTGCACTTTTATGGTCTTTTTTATTTTATTTTTTGTTGCCAATCTGGCAAATAGGCAGGCGTAATGAAAAAAAGGTTACCGTTACCTATAAACGTTTGTAACACCAAGTGCCAAGCCCAGTGTGTTGCCAGCCTTTAGGAGGGAATAGAGGGGTCATACAGGAGGAATGGGATAGACGAGATGGAACAGGAGAACAGGTTAGGGGGGAAGATGGCATAGAAGGAGGGGAAGTGGGCCATCGGAACTCTAAGGTTAATAGTTTTACCCCGATATTCTGTGAGAGCGTGGTATCACACCGATCGAGCCGGCCCTAAGAGCTGTAATCAAAATTCCAGCATGGCTCTGCCATGTCAGACATGGTATTTATATTTAGGTATTAGTAATCTAAAGATAAAAATTAACTAAATTATACAAATAATAGCAGCCCATTAAGAGCCCATAGCTCGGCTTCGGTTTTTCAATTTCAGGAGAACTACTGAAAACGTTTTAGAGTGCTTTGAATTTTTCAACAACGGAACCCTTATAAAATCGTCATGTTTGTCCATCTAAGGTATATATACATCAGGCAATTTCTTTAAAACAATACTAGATCTAAAGGTAAAAAGATAAATTGTTAAAAAATATCAATTGCGACAATATGTAATAAACTACTTGCGTGCAAGTCATGATCTGGCCAGGATTCAGAAATGTATTTTTCTTAATTAAGGTTCTGCATGATTTCTCTATCTAAGCAATTTCTTTAGAATAATCTTCAAGCAAAAGCCTCAGCCAAAGTCTGGGATGCCAAACGAAGGAAGCTTGTATAGCCACATTACACTAAACAGTTAAGATATTCAACACAAAAACAATTTATCATTAAAAACAATCAATATCTGTCAGTTATTATTAAAAAATTTCGATAGTGAAAATGTGGAACAACATTGTTCTTAAGCTTATGCAAAAAAAAACCCGAACAAACGTCACTGTGGCTCAATGGCGAAGGCACCATTTAACCACCACGACTTGTATATAGCTTTTGTGTGTCTATAGTCCAATTTTATTACCAGGTTTTCCGTGAAGCCGGTTAGTTTGATTGCGCCCGAATTTATTTTAAACAAAACTAAAGCCTTTGTTACTGGATGGGGACGTTGCGATATAACGGTAGTAAATGTATTATTTTATTATTATAATCGTCATTGTTCGCAATAATGTAGTGAGCATTTTTAGTAGAAGGCTATCGATGAATTGTGTAGCCTTTGTATTTATATGATAATTTTTTTCATTTAATAAAGTAACATGCATTTAGAACTAGCTATTTTTAGAATATTACGTTAGCACATATAAGAGTCGTTTCTTAGGATAGGTACGAGTATAAGTATATCCCGGACGAGAGCGCAGACGAAGACTCCAGCGCTGGATTAATAGCCTGGTTGACCTCCGGCGCCGTGAGCAAACGGCCGCGGGCGAAACCCAGGGGAGGGTCTGCCCGCACTTAAGGCCGCTTCATAATGGAGCAGAGTTATTCTGCACTCCGCAATCTGATACTACGGGGTGCTTTGCGCCTTGCGGTGACAATAGATGAGGCTTTTTTGGCCAGCCTCTGCCAGGGTCTATGCGGACAGGCGATAGTCACTTCCCGCGGCCCTGGCTGTGGCGACTGGAAGAAACACGGGAAGTTTTAATGGCAATTCCGGCAAGAAGCCAGCGAGTCTCTACACGCCCTCACCGTGATCCTCGTGAGGTGAGATGTCCGTAAGTGGATTTCTCCTTGTAAAAAAAAGGTATATAGGAAGTATATATTTCTTTAATCATTGAGATTCTTAGGATGCGTTCTTGTGCATGACTGCTCACCCGAACGGCAGCATTTATAATTCAGCTCTGGTTATCCCACTTTTCCCTGCCGATAACCTTAAGTCTTACCATGTGATATCGAAACCAGAATAGATGATGAGACAGGGGTGGGTCTCAGCGACAGTTCAAGCAGAAAAAGATTCTACGATAATATGGAAGCGGACAGCCAAATCAACTAAGATACTCTTTATAAACTTACAGAACGTAGCTACATCATAGATTTTGTACGAGCTTATCTACTTATGACATCATCAGTAGGTATAAGCAAAAGGAGTGAACTAGAGCATTAATTATTTATTAATGTTTGAAAAGTAATTAAAATATTTCTGTCGTGATATTTTATCAATTTGATGATAAGATCTTATTTTAAAGCCTGATTTTTATGTAATTTTCTAAAATTTATGGTAACATGTCCGCATCCCCTTTTCAAATGATTTAAAAAACAATTGTAACAATATTTTTTTTAAATGGTCTTTTGAGAATATGAATTTGGAGTTTAGGAGCTGCTCAAATATTTAGGAAGCCGTCAAATATTTAAGGGACGTTTCAGTATTCGGCCGTTAGTCTATAAAATATTTTTATAATAGAAATCAATTACAAGAGAACAAGCACCTGTACTGTGTCATTATGTAGGATTTATTTAATTATTAAATAAATAAAAGTGGGATCTGACAACTATTCAGGGTTACGTTTTTCTCTACGCGATTTTTATTCCTTTTTCTTACAGGGAAGTACATATGTGCAACTATATCGTAAATTTATATTTACATTTGTAGATTGAGTTATATTTAAAAGTGTTGACAGGTTCATGAGCGGTAAGCATCGATCGATATCAGTGACTAGTTGTTGGGCTTATATCCAATTGGCAATTGGTAATAAAACCACATTTCATTCGTCAAAATGTATCTTATTATAATTTCTTTGAATATACTATTTTTTAACAATCGATTACAAGGCTCACATATTTTGACTTCCAAAAATATAATGTGTCGCCATATATGTAGGATTTCGAATCTTTTCAGTTTCATTTTCTATTGGGTGTTTTATTTACAATTTTGATATTGTTCATATGTATATTTATTCCATTTTATAATTAGTACAGGCCAAGGTTTACAAGAGCTTTTCTTACATTTTCGGTCATGTACATACATATATAATACATAGGTATATTGCAAATTATTATAACACGGTCACGACCTTTTTTGGGATACAGGTATATTTTATAAATTCTTGTTATTGATAGTACAATATTTCATGACCATCGGTTAATTCCCAAAGCTGTTAAAAAGGATTAAACAAACTTTAAAACGCCACTTTCACGGTATGGATTGTTCAATAAATCTAGTTTTATAGAAATTAGGCCAAGTAATATAAACAGGTAGGCAAGTGACCTTAGAGTAATATTTAATAGTTTGATAAAATAAGATAAATCTTGAAAGATATCAAATTGAGTTACATATACACGATAATACAGAATAAACTTTTTTCAATCCTTAATATTTTGATTGAAATCTTTTCAGCCATTTCAGATTATATTCGAGAGAAATTTTCAGATTGACCCTCGACATACATTCTAAAAATGGTCATTTATAATTAAGCATCGTATAAATAAGTTATTTTCATATTTTTTTTATTGTAGGAGTTCAGCAGACAGGCAGACGGCCCACTTGATGGAAAGCGGTTACCATCGCCTATGGACATTTGCAACACCAAAGGTGCTACAAATGCGCTGTTGCTCTCTTAAGGGAGGGAGACTGAAACCTGGTCACTAATGCCGGAAAACAACTCAAGGTTGTTATGGCGGCATACTCTAGTTTCTAGTTAAAGTTTGACATTTATTTTCATATCATAGATAGACGTTTCAATTTGTTTAGTATAGACTTTAAATAACGACCTAACATTTAATTCTTTACCTTTTTACCCTATTGCATTTAATTTTATGTCATTAAGACACTTCCTAATAAGTTGTTTTTTTCCAACGCAGGGTAAGGAGCTATGCTTACCGCGGACTTCGATATTTAATCCCGATGAAAAACTGGACCCAATGTTGAGAAGTGTATCATTCGATTTAGTCGTTCCGAATATATATTGTGAAGCTTACAAAAAAGTAATGTTTTAACTTTATACATTTTTATATTGCATGAGTTCAGCAGACAGGTAATAATATTTCAAGTTTCAATGATAAATTTTAAATAAGCCAAGGGTGAGTTTTTCTAGTTTGTCACAGACAGTGTAGTTCCATACTAGCGTTATTCCTCCACTGTTGCCATTTGGTGGCGAAACATTGTTTTCATTCAAAATACCCTATATTTCAAAAACTAGTGAACGTATTGATAGCCAGGAATATGCCACAAATTATTGTCCCCCTTCATCTACCAGGTTTTCAATGCAATTTATTTATTTAAATTGATAATTGAAGTGCAAATTTACATTAACTAAGTGTTCTAAATTTCTTAAATTTCAAACGGATGATGGTATGTATCTACATTTTTATATTATAAAATTAAGAAGTCATAATATTCTATTAAATAGCATAAGTTTAACAACAATAACTTTAATATTATATGTCTTGAACACAAGTGTAAAAGTTAATAATGAAAAATAAATTTAAATGTATTTATGTCCTTTTGTGTGTTTTATTCCTATGTCAGGATAATGTGTCAGAGTTTGTCATTAGTCTTGTAATAAACTTTAGATTAACATTTTTTAACTTCCCGTGCAAAACAAACATTTTATTATTTATATTTTTGTACAATAAAAGCGCTTTACGACAGGCGCTCATATTATACCATATAGTAACAGCAGCCGTCGATGGTCAAAACTGCAGACTCGATTTGTTGAAAAAAGTAAAATTACACCGAATAACACAACTGCTACTCGTATTGTACTTTAATAGAGTAACACTTCATATATATATATGTCCGAGTCGTGTGCGAGTCTTAAGTAGGCCACTTGATTGGTTTAATGTGCACATTAATTCAATTACTACGTGCTCGTGCCGTGGTACGTATAACGTTATTTCCTCTAATGGCCGGTTCCTATATCTTGCCGACTGTTCATTTGCCTAACTATCGGTTAAAATTTGACATCAGCTCCGTATAAATATTGTCAAAATTCAATCTACGGTAGGGCAAGTAAATGAAGTAAGATATAGGAACCGGCCATAAAACGAGGAGACCCTACCCAACGGTTAAACGTTCATGACATAGTATTATTGAAGTGGAAAAGTTCTTGAGGCGCGCTGAGCCCTTTATTCTGTGGGTATTGAATGAGACTGAGCCGTCATGCATCACGCTCGGATATTAACGCTCGTTCGGGTAAGTTCGGCTAAAGTCGGCTCGAGTCGACCAAGGGAACAAGAGAGATATAGTCAACACGTCACTGCTATATTTGGCGAGCGTTACTCATTTTGATGACGTTTTCACTTCTGTCGTGTAGTCTTAAGCACACATGAATTTTTTTTATATTTAAGAATCAGTATAAAAATGTTTCAGAAGGACGTGGATATAAAGCCAGGTATGATGTGTCTCGGCCAAGCTCGGGAGGAGAAACTTGTTGCCCCATGTTTGGCTGTGCCTGGTGCGCCGCTAGTGGTCAAGGCGAAATTGGCCGGTATACTGTCTTGGGGTTTTGGATGCGGGTATTATTACGACATGCCACTAGTGTATACAAGTATCCAGTACTACCAAGCGTACGTATTCATTACATATAATATCAATTTTATTTATTCCTAAACAAGGCCAGGGATGCGAAAATCGCGCGAATTTTACAAATGTGACCTGACCCACCCCAAAAGTAGGTAAATCTGAAAATTCTTGAGATAATCAGCTATGACTTACAGACATGCATGTATCAGAATGAGACCAATAAGGGTTGCTATTTACCAAATCAGAACACGAAAAACAAATCCACCTAATTATAACATAATGATTACAAAGAATAAACAATTTTTGCTCTATAAATGACTAAGGCGCTCTACGTAAAATAGTATTTTTATGGTGTACCTACTACCTATACGGCATTGGATGACAATAATAAAACAACTGACAAAAATTTGTTTCTTGTTTCTTTTTTATTGTTTTGACTTTTTTAATAAATGGTTACTAAAACCACTAAACTATAGCGTGCTCACTGTGGTGACCTTTTCTGTCTAAACTACTTACCTTTTGGCCGCGTCTATGTGCATTTTAAATGAGTGACCAAGTCAGTTTGTTTGTCACAGACGATTTAACCCAGAAAAATAGTACATTGTTCTGTGAGAGGGAAAAAGTGATCGATTACTAACAAGTGCGTTGTTCGAAGCCCGAAAGGCTACCGCTGAGGGTCACAATACGCACGAGTTGAGGATCGCACTTTCATAGGAGTGATACATAGTGCTTTATAGTAGGTACACCGTACACTTACGAGGAAGATAAATAAATTGGCCAAATACGTGTCGGATGAAGTACAAATATATGACAAACAAAGCCAGACAAAGTTCGTGACGATTAGTATAGTTGTCTTGATAGAATGATTACAGAACTTTAAAAACATAATCTTTTGTCATTATACAGATATTATTCAAACGGATATGACTATTTTATAAGGTTTTTGTTATGCTAGAATGGGTACGGAACCCTAGAAACAAAGAATGACTTTTAATATTATAATAGTATCAGACGAATGGATGATTTTCCATTTCTGTCAATATCTATTGCTACAGTATTCTAAAAACAAAAAACTTTGTATAAATAGGCTACTGACTGATATTACCCAAAATTTAAAAAAGTCAGCAGATAGACAATGGACTTTCATATACTTATTCTTCCCGGTCAGGCACATTTAATAATGAGTTTTCATACATTTTCCTTCCCGCTTTTTCTACGAAAATAATCACGTACGTTCTTTCCACTTTCTAAAGAAGTTCTAAGGCGCTTATTGAGCGAGCTCTAGTTTAAATATATCAAAATGGTGGTTGCTTTAGGTTGTTGTATGATATTTATAACCTCCGTGGCCTGGTCTATGGCCAGGCCGAACTCCAGGTGATCAGGACGCGGGAAACCGCGGCCATGGTCCAAGCTTGGTCAGTAGAGTTGGAAAACCCTGTTGCTGGCATTGACACGGTGGAAGCGGTTCGACCGCAGCTGTTGCGATGGCTCTCGCGGAAACGCGGGACCCTGACCTTCAGAATGACACAGATACTTACCGGGCACGGTTGCTTCGATAAGTATCTGTGTCAGATTGCGGGCTGCTTGCCTTCACCCCAATGCCGCCAATGTGGCGCGCTAGACACGGCGTTACACACGCTAGTCGAGTGCGCAGCATGGGCACCTCAGAGGTTTGAACTCGAGACACTTGTAGGACCGATCGAATCGCTGGGCGATCTGGTGCAAGCCATGCTGCACAGCGACGATTGGTGGGTGGGTGCGGCCAATTTCTGCGAGACGGTAGTGTCTCATAAGGAGGCCGCGGAACGAGATAGGAGAGAGATGGTAGTGCGCATGCGTCTCGCGGGCGCCGACGTCAGTCGGGAGCCCGGAGGCGCAGGTATGCGCATGACCTCCCTCCCTGAAATACCGCTGCAGGGGCCCTCTAGCATCTAGGGAGCAGAGGAGTCTTCACCCCTGTTGACGAAGTGAGTTTGCCTCTCCCGGGGCATTCTCAAGCACTTGTGCGCTAGGATCGGTGTGGGCGTAACTACGTTCTGTATCTCACGCCTTTCCTACCATAAGCGCGGGGCACATGGGAGGAGGGTGGTTTTAGTGGGGTATTGATTAGTCGAGTCTCCACACAAGCCGGTTGATTATCGTTTGGATTGCCTCAGTGGAAAGCCTCCATGATCAACAACGGTCTAATCCCTAGCAAAGGACCCGGTATGTGCGAAATGCATTTCCCCCGCCTTAAAAAAATAAAAATAATAATATATATATTTATAACCTATACATTATATATTAGACTAATTTTATGACAATACGTCATTAAAACTCGTATTAAAACTTCTCAGTTAGGTATTGTTTAAATACCTATAAGCGCGTACAAAAGAAAATATTTCATAAATAAGGAGCAACTATTAGTTTTACTTTTAGGATTACACTTCTGTGTGTAACTGTATTTGACGGCCGATTACCTTAGGAAGTACTAAATCAAGATAAAGTAACATAACATTGACTTAGGTATCAAATAAAAGTGCTCCTTTTGTGTATTTCAATCATATTTTAATTTTCTAGTAAATATAAACAAAAACCTTTCAAATATAGGTACTTTATCTTTGAAGTTTACAAATAATTTGTCATATTTGGGTAAAAATTGCTTGGCAGTCCACAGACGACGAAGGGACCCGTAGAGGTAGGGATCCTCTTTACATAATTATGATGTACATACCTACTTTTCTTACTTCGGGATAGTGTTGTATTTAATTTTAAAACGGAAGAATTAAAGGAGGATTTAATGTGAAGATGTTCAAAATGAAATGAATTACTCGCTAAGCTTTCTTTCTTACAGATGGCTTGTTCATAATGTGCCAATTATTCGTAAAATAAAGAGAAACAATTTAACTCGATTGTTTCACTCTACAAGGGCACATGTCTTGGTTGAATGGCTAAGGAAAACTAGAATAATGACGCCCATAATGCACCAACAAAAATACAAAAATCTTGAAGCAACGAAATTAGATAGAGAACTTACTAAATTAAAAGGCGTCGTTTATGATATTAGGGATTATTTGAATGGTGGGATGTTTAGAGCAGCGAAAAAAGCTGTTTATGATAATATTAATAACAAACGTGCTATGATAACTTCAAAAAAATACGCCGTAGCTACTACTACAGTATTTCCTTTCTTTGGCAACGACACACTTGCCGAAATAAGATTTAATATAAGCGATATGTATTCTGAGGATGAAACAGACTATAATGACACGGAAACATTTAATAACCGTACAAAATACTTTGAATAACACAAAGCAAAAGAGTCTTTAAAATAGGTATTGTGTTAAGTTACATAACTATATCGACTTTGAAACAATAATGAAAATTCTAATAAATTTAGCAACCTTGTATTAAGATTTGTATACTTTATTGAACCATTATAAAATGGTCACATCTAATCGTCACCTTTTTCAGAAATTGTTAAGTCTATGTAAATAAAATATGACTGAAACGTATATCATGAATTAAATATTATCTATAACCCCCTTATTCATATCACAATATTTATACGAGTTTTAATAGGTTCGTTAATAAAGGCGTTATTCATAATCACATTATTTAATGCGATTATGAGCAACATTATTGTTATAAGCTTTTAACGAGCACATAAACCTTGTATAACTATTATAAATTAGAGGATGGCGGCCATATTATGTAAATGGGAGATTTTTTATGTACAGCATACATTAGGGTATCATTTGTCAATTATTTTAGACATCTCCGTTAAAGATTTTTTTACTTTTGTCCAAAAATTATGAAGATTATTATATATTACGGCCTCTAACTGTTATATTATGGTTTGGACTATTTGTTTCCAGTTTTATAAATACTTTCGATGGATATTAATATACACTATTGTGTATAATAATATTCATCGAAATATTTTGTATATAATACGGATATATTATTTTCGTTAAGTAGTGCCAGAGATATTATCGAGAGATATCTTCGATTGAATGCTTTTTGTGCTAGCGTCGCCAAATGTCAAAATCAATGGACGTTTGTACCTTCTACAGGACTAAGAATGGAGAATTTATGAGTTCACAATCTCTAACTCTTTCACACGATTCAAGAATACCAATTGTCTTAAAATTTAAGTCATATATATAGCCGCCAATGA
Organism: Dendrolimus houi; assembly: GCA_039645545.1. Classification (NCBI taxonomy): domain Eukaryota; kingdom Metazoa; phylum Arthropoda; class Insecta; order Lepidoptera; family Lasiocampidae; genus Dendrolimus; species Dendrolimus houi. The sequence continues at coordinate 10,599,562 of CM077123.1, read as the reverse complement.
TTCCAAATATATAGTAACAGACCATAAACGCACACTATAGTGTAACGGACAGATACCCGCCACGCTTGTCCAAGGCGGCTTGGCAGGTTTAACACTTCGGTTATCTCGATGTGTTATAGCTTTCATCACGACGTTTTCGTTCACCGTTGTTAGCACATGGTAATTGTAACAATATGCACATTAGGTTAGAAAACTGTCTAAGTGGTGCGCATACGGTACGGCTAGGATTCGAATCCGCGCCCTTTGTGATTCGGACGAGTGCGTTAGCCATTACGCTACCAAGACTTGATTCCAAACACAGGCAAGAAATAATTATGACACCCGTATTAATATTATAAATGCGAAAGTAACTCTGTCTGACCGTTCCGTTTTCACGGAAAAACTACGGGGCTGATTTGGCTGAAACTCAGTATATATATATATTTTCGATGCCGATGATGAACATAGGATACTTTATATCCCGAAAAATGAGATAATTTCCGGAATAAAAATATGTTTGTCTCTCTTTTTGTTATGCTTTCACGGAAAAAAATATTGGACCGATTTGGCTGAAATTCGGTATACTATATATGTAATTTTAATACCGAGGATACTTTTCATGGGTAGTGGGTTAGATATTGGGATAGATTTATGTAAAGGTTATCCCAGAAAGTAGGATAGTGTATTTTTATGATTTGCCATTTTCGTCATATTGTTTGTTTTGGTTATTTGTGTAATTTTCATACACGGGATATAGATGAATAAAGATAGGTTTGAAATAGAGGATGAAAGTTTGTATGAGACCAACCATTTCTCAAGTTTATACATCTAAAATTCTTCGTCTATAAAAAATGCGATAGTAACTCGATATGTCTATCTGTTAATCTTTCACGGAAATCTACTAGGAATATTGGATCGGTTTTGCTGTAATTTTGTTTAAATGTAGTTTTAATACCAAAAATGGACATATATATATACTTTTTATCCAGGGAGATGGGATAGTTTGCGATATAAAATGAAGAGAATCTTCCAGGGGCAAATACATGAAAATGTAATACAATGTAACCTGTATCAACGCCTGCTCTTTAAGCAAGAGGCACGCACTAGAGGTTGACCCGCAGTGCAGCTGCGGGGTAAACTCTAGTGTTATATAAATCAAAAGTAAAGCCGTAATCCTGACTGGGAAACGTGCCCCGCTTAAGCAGTATTCTGATCTAATATGCATATTGTTACAATTATCACATACAGAGGGAAATGAAAACATCGTGATGAATCTTGCACATCGACATAACCGAAGTGTAATCCGCCAATCCGCCTTATAGACGGTTCGTAGATTTTATTATTAATTCACTTGCCTTATCATCGGTTGAAGTTTGGAGATTGTTAAATTTTAAGTTTTTAAACCGACAGTTCTGAGGCATATAAGAGGTTGGTAATATATAGGAACTGGCCGTTAGACAAGCGTGACGGGTAGACTGTTCATTCCCCTCCGAAAATGAAGAGGCCCAAGCCCAATCCCAACAGTGAATTTTGAAGGTGATTGAAAGAAAACATCAATTATATTGGATTAAACTTTATTTGGTTCTACTCCATTGGTATACAATAGTAATCGGATTAATAATAATGGAATGTATTAATGACAAACCTCTTTAGAATAATAATTCTTATATATATAGTTATAATACTAAGTACTAGCTGCGTCTTTATCTGCAAAGAGAACAATTCTTCACACCAAATATTCCTCAAAATCCATGTAACCCTTCCGACGCAGTTAATAACTAGCGAGTTGGTTAAAATATTCTCTTGTCCGGAATCGAACATAGAGGCTCAGGCGCCAGTGAATTTGCGCGGTCTCATGCTTAGTCAGTGGTCCGTTACTAACGCCCTAATCTGCTTACGGCATAACACTACGCGACCGACGAATGCTTATAAAAATGCATTATAGTCTCGCTGATCTCGCTTAGACGCCTGACGTGACACACATACGTTGATTGCGGTGTCCATTCATACATCTGGCGTCTGAGGGACTATTATAATGTATTTTTATAATAAATTATTGTTGGCAGCAGCTCACGACATTGGTAGCGAGCGGACCACCGCCTTTACTGAAAATACAGGTGTCAGTTCTCTCTTTCAATTTGGATGAATCAAGCAGTGATTCATGTAAACAAAATTGTATCATTCAATGACATTGAATATCGTCATATCCCCTCAGTTCTGCACCTTTCAACCACATTGATTCAATTTGTTTGAATCGTGTAATATTAATCTAATGCTGATATTAGAAGAATCAACCAAATTGAATAAATTAGATTCAAAAGGTACAGAATTGAAATGTCACCATGGTATTCAATGACAATGAATGATTCATGTTTATGTTTATACGTATCACTTTGGTTGAATCATCCAAATTGAAAGACCGAATAGAACCAGCTAATTTCGACTTAAGATAACTAACCCAGAGAGACCGTTATTAAATATTATATTTTAACCAATATACAGTTATTTTAACCAACATATAGTATACAAATTTCATGTTTATATTTAAACTTCATTTATAGAAGTAAATTTCTATTAAAGTAGCGATAAAACATTTAATGGATTATATATTTTCAGTTACAATTTCATCTACCATATAACAGCTACAACTGTTTAATATACCTATTACCTACTAGCCTGTTGGTTTTATATTAATAAAAATTAGAGCAAATTTATAAATGTTTAAAATTATAATGCATTAATAAAAAAGAATGTACAATTTATTTCCTAAACATGTTTTAACTGTTCACAAGTTAGTATTAGGTATGTTTCAATACAATTCAAAATATTCAGCAAACTTTCAATTATGTACCTCTCAGTAGAGTTATGCTGTCTATAAAAATGTAATTGAGCATACGTTCCATAACTTTCACATTTTCCTTACTAATTTGAATTCTTGTTGGAACAGACCTACGAGTTTTTTTAACCTTTTTACGTCTAACCGTAAATCATTGGCTTAAAAACGACAAAATAATAATGAATCTCAAATACATGGCGCGTGGTATAAAACTGTAAAAAGGATCAGTTATTATCCAAATAAAATTTTTAGTAATTGAATCTAAATAATAATATTTATCTATAATTCTAGTAGTTTTAAAACAAATCCAAAATAACTGAAGTATTTTGATTTACAGAGGTAAACAAATGGCCGTTTAAGTAATTAAATTAAAAAGTAAAGATACATCTACGAAGTTAAAGAAATACAATTCTTTTATAATTCTAATATTGATACGTGAGACAATGTGGTATCTGCGAGCGTTAACATCTGGAGCCTGGCAAGAAAAAATATTAACACAGGTATTGCTTTCTAAATAAAATAAAAAGATCTAACAGATTCCAGGTTGGCCTCATAATAACTCAGAGTCTCAAATATCCTACCCTAAAAACTGTTAACATATACACTAGTGCCTATAAGATCATGAATGCATTTGATGCTTTACAGAAATACCTATGTGCTAATAACGTCATAGTTAAGTGACTTATGTTGGACACCTAAGTTTACCTACATTTGAAAATAAAGAATAGTTCTGAAATAAAAATAAATCATTGAAGTTAGAGAACTACTTTTGTGTGAACAGTCACCGAAAAGTGCTGGTACTTTAGAGTTTCAAAATGGAATATCAAAGTAAACATGCAATCCGTTAAAAACAAAATAACTCTATTAAAATGGACATGTAACTTGAACTAAGATGGAGGCCGTAATCGTCATTTTTCGTCTAAATGCACCTAAATTCGTATACCCCACATGTTAAACGTTTATGCCCGGCACTAAAACAGCCACGAAAGTCTAAGATACTATCATAAGTTTACTACAACTCGGCAATCTTAGCACACCTAGCTCAAAACATCCGCAACCCAGTATGCATACCTTTCACAGCAGTTGGATAACGAATAACTGCAAAACTAGACAGACATAACAACTTTGTTGAATATTACTGTCCTTTGTCTCACGTATTATTCTCTCGTTGTCACTTAAGATATACAACAAGGTAGTTAACAAAAACTGGACACTTCATGATAAAAAAGTAAAATAAAATAAAAAATATAGTGAAAAAGTAATTAAAAAATAATAGCCCTCTTCTAGGCATTAACAAATACATCCTAAACCCCGTTTATCCAGCTTAACAAAGTAAAAGCCTTCACTTAATTTGATGTCTTTGGTATGATTAGAATATTATATTAGATATATCTATAGATTAATGATCATAAAATTTGACATTGACTTATTAATTCTAAGGAGACAATAAAATATACATTTAAGAACAGCCTGGGCGGCGGTACATACGCATTTCGCTGGTGGCGACAGCGATCCACTCATTGCGCGCAGCATCGAACCAAGTAAGTCCAAGGGTGTATTTACCATTGATGTTGACGTGCTGGCAATGGGAGAACCACCATCCACCCTCGTAGTTGCCAGCGCAGTGTGTGTTGGATATGTCACGGTCGCGATCGATAGCGGAGAATTCCATGTGGTTTTGGTAATCAAATGCATCGCTGGCGTTGCCCTTGAATCCACTGACGTCCAGAATAAAACCAGTAGCTTCGTTACCCACGGAGAAATGGTCATACTGAGCATACCAGACACCACCATAGATGTCAGTCATGTCGATCCTCATTGATGAGCAATTGTCAGAAGTTAGTGTGTGCATAACTTCCAAGCCCAGCCAGAATTCTGAAGCCGGATCACCAAATCCGTTAACATATTCTGAAAATTTCCTGTTGAACTCTACGGTCCCGTTGTAGCGACGCTGAAGAACGGTGCTGCCGTTGACGCACCAAGTTTCTAGTGGAGCATGGTCAGGACGGATAAGATATACACCTGCCGGTCCTTTTATACTCGAGCAATCCTTTGGCAATTGACTGACTAAGTCTTCATATTCACGTTCCACTGGTTGCAGTTCCTTTACTTCATCCATGAGTTCCGGAAGAAGAACGGTTTCAGTGATGTTTGAATCGAAGTAACTCGCTTCACTCTGAAAAATAATAAAATATTTGATTTTATTAATGACTAGAGTTTACCCCGGGTCAACATCTAGTGCGTGCTTCTTGTTTAAAGAGCAGGCGTTAATATAGGTTACATTGTACTAAATTTTTATATTAGTGATATTTGCACTCGGAAGATTAATTTCATTTTATATCGCAAACTATCCCAGCTCCCGGCGGCATGTAAAGTATTTATGTCCATTTTCGGTATTAAACATATATTTAAACATAATTACAGCAAAACCGATCCAGTATTCCTAGTAGTTTTCCGTGAAAGGTTAACGGAAAGACATCGAGTTACTATCGCTTTTTTTATAGACGATGAATTTTTATATCCATAAACTTGAGAAAGGATTGGTCTCTTTCAAACTTTCATCGTTTATTTCAAACGGTCTTAGCTATATTTATCTATCCCCCGTCTATGAAAACTACATAAATGACAATAATGACAAAAAGGATAAATCGGGCAAATCGGGAAAATGGGGCAAATTGGACAAATCGGATAAATCGGACAACTCTGACAACTCGGATAAATCGGACAAATCGAACAAATCGGACAACTCGGACAAATCGAACAAATCGGAAAAATCGAACAAATGGTCAACTCTGACAACTCGGAAAAATCGAACAAATTGGACAACTCGGACAAACCGGACAAATCGGACAACTCGGACAACTCCGACAAATCATACAAATCGGGCAAATCGGACAAATCGGGCAAATTGGATAAATCGGGCAAATCGGACAAATCGGGCAAATCTGACAAATAGGACAAATAGGACAAATCGGAAAAATCGAACAAATCGGACAACTCTGACAACTCGGAAAAATCGTACAACTCGGACAAATCGTAGAAATCGGGCAAATCGGACAAATAGGACAAAGATGACCTAAATGGAAAATCACAAAAAAACTATCCCACTTTTTGGGATAACCTTTACATAAATCTATCCCATTATCCGGTATAAAAGGTATCCCTTGTCCACCCTCGGTATTAAAATTACATGTATACCGAATTTCAACTAAATCGGTCCAGTAGTTTTTCCGTAAAAGCATTAGAAACAAAAAAAGTATCCATGTTTTTTTTATTTTTATAATATATATATATATATTAGGTTGGGGAAAAAGTTTCTTCGCATTTTATATAAAAATTCAAAAGGTTTTTTATAAAGTTTATTTACATTTGACTAAAGTATGTAGGTGCCATTTTGTTGGATAACTTTTTGCCATCTTGTACTACCTACAACGTAATCCCATTGCTATAAAAATTTTGGGGCTTCTGATCAAAAAACTGCGACAAGTGGTTTTGGCAGTCCTCTCGTGATGTTAACCTGACACTGCCTAAGAAATTTTGCAGAGACCGAAACAGGTGAAAATCTGAAGGTGTAAGGTCAGGACTATACGGCGGATGCATTAACACCTCCCAGCCAAACTCTCGTAATTTTCGCTGGGTGGCTAAAGATGTGTGACGTCTAGCGTTATCATGGTGAAAAACCACACCCCTTCTGTTGATTAATTCCGGCCGCTTTCTCTCAACTTTTGGCTTTAATCTCATCAGTTGTTCGCAGTACAGTTTAGAATCAACGGTCCTGCCTGGTGGTAACAGCTCATAATGAATAATGCCCTTCCAAACCCACCATACACACAGCATCACCTTGTTGCGAGTTAACCCGGGTTTCGCCACAGTCTGTGAAGCCTGACCGGCCTTAGACCACGATCTTTTTCTCACGTTCTTGTCGTACGTGATCCACTTTTCATCACCAGTTATCAGCTTCTTCAAAAATGGTTCGGTTTCATTACGTCGTAATAAAGAATCACAAATGAGTACAGGGTTCATTAGGTTTCTTTCAGTGAGCTCATGAGGCACCCAAATATCGAGCTTTTTTGTGTACCCAGCTTTTTTCAAATGCGCCAAAACCATCTTGTGGTCAATTCCCAGTTCTCCAGATACATCGTAACTACTAATATGCCGATCTTGCTCCACTTTTTCAAAAATGGCATCATATTTGTCCGTAACAGGGCGACCAGAGTGACGTGCATATTTGTTATCAAAATTTCCGGATTGAAAACGCTTAAATCAAATTTGCGCTACTCTCACAGATACTGCATTAGGTCCATAAACATCACAAATATTTTTCGCGGCTTGTGTTGCACATTTACCATTTTTGTAGTAAAATTTTAAAATGTATCGAATTTCTTCATTAGATTCACTCATTTTAACAATAAGAAAAACAAATGAAAATCACACATTTTCCTAATTTAAATTTGGAATTGCCTTCTTTAAAATTAAAACTTTTTAATAATACCAAAACCAGCCAGATACAAATGGTATAGCGAAAGAGATCTTATTACAAGTTCATACATACTATATTCGAAAAGACTTTTCCCCCAACCTATTATATATACAGTTGTGGTCATATAATTAAGAACTATTTGAAGTTCTAGAAGATTTTTTATTTAAATCGTGTCATACACAGAGATGTGTACCTTCTGAGAAGCAACTAGTTATGTTATAAAATAGCCACATTTATAAAGCAACGTGGCTTAGGAATAAAGAATAAAATCGCTAACTATTTTTTTCACATTTTATTTATTTTACCAAAGTAATACATTGAAATAGTACTGAAGCTGGACAAATAATTAAGAACGATTTATTAAACTGCTCGGGAATCGTTTTGTATGACACTCACATTTAAAAAATCACAATAATATGTAGCGAGAGAAATTTAAAAAGCAATTTAGTACATTTTTAACTAAAATTAATAGTTTATAGCATATCCACGGCTTTTAATTACTACTTTACACTGGCGAGGCATTGACTCTATTAATTTTTGACATTTCGCAAGAGAAATAGAGTTCCATTCTTCTAAAAAAACGTCGTACAGCTCTCTTAAATTTCCACACTGTGTATTTGAAACCTTTTTCTTTACTTCGAACCACAGATTCTCTATTGGGTTTAGATCTGGGCTGTTAGCTGGCCAGTTTAAGACAGAAACTGATTGCGCTGTAAGAAATTCCTTTACGGTGCGTGCAGTGTGCTTTGGATCATTGTCATGCTGGAATGTCCAAATAACAGGCAGAACGTCTTCAGCATAAGGTAACATTGTTTCTTCCAGTAAATTTTTGTATTGGAACTGATCCATGGTACCTTCTATCAACTTTATAGCTCCATCACCATTTACAGAAAAGCACCCCCAAATTTTCACATTTCCATCACTGTGCTTTAATGTAACTTTCGTGTACTTAGGGTCGAATGCTGTATTCGGGGGACGTCGTACATGTCGTTTTCCATCAGAACATACTCTGTTTATTTTCGTCTCGTCAGAAAAAAGTACATTTTTCCACTGTCGCACAGTCCAGTTTTCATACTTTCTCGCAAATGCAAGCGGGCTTGCCCGTGGCAAAGTTTCAACATGGGTAACCTTTCTTGCTATCGTACCGTGCAATTTTTCTTCTACCAAACGTTTTCGAATAGTGTGTGCTGAGATTGCTGAAAGGTTGTTTTCACCAAAATATTCTTTTCTCAGCTCATTGGACCCTTTAAAAGGATTTTGTTTTGCCATACGAACGATGTTTCGGTCATTTCGAGGAGTTTCTCTGTTTAGGTACACGTGGAACATTCGAAGTAGTTTGATACGTAGCAAAATGCTATACAGCGTGTAAAACCATCCTTTTTGAACATTGCAGATGGTCGGCTATCTTTTTATAAGACCAATTCTTCCGGGAAGTTTTATTATTACTTCCCTTGTAGATTTATCACAACTTTTATTTTTTCCCATTGTTTTTTCATAAGAAGCAATCACTTTTAATCTTTAACAGCACTAAATGGCGCCAAAATTATACAAACAGTAACAAATCGAGTGAGCGTTCTCTATTTAAATTTGAATAAAGGTATAAACTATTTAGCGTTCTTAATTACGTGTCCAGCCAGTAAATAGGAATACTATGTTTAGAAGTAGTGTAAAAAGTTTGTCTATTTATTTTTAGTTAATCATATCAATGAATATCTGTATCAATGAATACAGCGGTATCATGGAAAAGTTTTACGATACCGAGAGAAATAAAAAAATTGCATGTAATTAGTTTTGCGGTTTTACTTTGAGAAAAATCTTGATTTTAAATCAGCGTTCTTAATTATATGACCACCACTGTATATACTGAGTTTCAGCCAAATCGGTCCAGTAGTTTTTCCGTGAAAACGGAACAGACAGACAGACGGACGGACGGACAGAGGGACAAACAGAGTTATTTTCGCATTTTTAATGTTAATAGGGATTAATAGGGATTTTGATATATTGGGCAGATGTGTAGCAATAAACGCACAGTGAGCTTTCTGTAGTGGCGATGCCTGTCCATTGTTTCTGTTCTTTGGCTACAGAACGCAAAGAAAGTAACCGAATATGCTCAAACCACTTTTCTTTGAAAGTATTTTTAAACTATCACCTAAACTTTTTTTTAAAAACGAGAACTATATAAAAGATTTAATACAAAGTATCAGTAATACTTTAGATACTGATCAGGATTTTAGTCCGATCTCTAATGATTCACTCATCATTTATCTCGATGTATAGGATTGGTTCACCGTAGCACCATAATTATAACAATATGCAAATTGGATTGAAAACTGCCTAAACTTTACATGCTCCGCGGCCAGGACACAAAATCACATCATAAGATGAGTCGCAGATAGGTGTGCCTTGCCACTAAGCTACTACGACTTCAAATTGTTGGTAAACAATAATTAGATAACCTATTTATAGGTATTAGTTATAACATAACCAAAAATAATCAATTGGTTTTAGGAAACAAATATGATTATGAACTGATGTACTTCTAGATTTAAATATATTCTTCCGTATCTGGTACAGAATAACCCACAAATCAATCTTAGACAAGCTTGGTGATATACGCTGTCGTTCGTTATTCTGTAATAAAACCTTGTGGGCGCAGCAGTGGGACGTTAATGGCCTGATATTTTAATGTATCTTACCTTGAGGATATGGTCGTTGAGCCTGTAGTAATGCTGCTTAGATCTAGTTTCCAGATCATAAACAGAGTTATTGATCTTCTTTATCACGACACGGTCCATCTCCGTGCGATCAATCGTGTTGCTCACACTTACAGCAATAGCTTTGACAGATTGACGCAGGTTCTCTTGATCCTCTTTCAGATAAGAATATTGAGCGTTCAACTGGAACAAAATTCATCTTGTTACTATTTAGAATAACAGATTATCATTTCAATTTGTGATTGAAAACTTAGTAGGGTGGGTAGGGTTCCTAGAGGTGAGAAATATCTCAATTTGTCATTCAGATACGGATTTATAAAAAAAGGGGCTACCTAGCTGAAAATTCATATCTATATATACTAATATAATAAATGCGAAAGTAACTCTCTCGGTCCGTCTGTTACGTTTTCAATGATTCACAAAAACTACTGACCGTTTTTTCTGAAATTTATCACATAATATTAGTGTCGATACCGAGGATGGTCTTAGGATACTTGTCATCTAGGCAAATGGAATAGTTTACAATAATATTAAATAAATAAAAAATAAAAAAAACATTTTCCAGGGGCGAATGGCGCCTAGATAAAAATGTAATGCAATATAACATTTATAAATGTTAGCTCTATAAATAAACTAGGGTTATTCAGCAAGGCTTGACTCCGAGCGAAGCTGCGGTTAAACCCTGGCATTCCATATACCCAGGCAATCGCAATCGCAGTCCACTGCTGCACGTAGACCTCCCCTATACAGGCCACACATCCCGGTCCTTCGCCTTCCTTATCCAGCGCCTACTGTACCTAGGCCGACCTACCTTATGTAGGTCGTCAGTCCATCGGGCTGGAGGGCGTCCGACACTACATTTACCGAAATTATGTGGCGACATTTATATTACATATTTTGCTAAATTTCATGCATATACAGTCAGTATTTTTGAGAAAAACGACTGTGACATACAAAGACACACGATGTACGGGCGAATATGACGATTGTAGGTATATGGTTCCCATTTTTGCTAAAATCACTACGGAACCCAAACATGATAAGGCCTACTTACTTGAGCGAAATTAAGGTCCAGTTTTGATATCTCCTTTCTGAATTCCGGTATCGTTTTGTCAGCTTTATTTTCAATATTCTCGATATCTTCCCGAAGTTCTAATATAGAAACGTGAAATTTGTCGAAATCGGACACTTTTTGGGTAACATTCTTAAGTTCGCCACGAAACGTTTTTGATTGTATTTCTAAAAATTCCACTTTTGTTGAGAGGAGATTCCAGTTTGCATCCTCAAAGCGGTCAAGCCGTCTTTGAACGTCAAGTAACTGCATCTGCAAGCTTTGTTGGTACTCGTCAAGTTGATCTTGGCTCCGAGCCAACCGAGCGATCTGGGTATGTATCATCTTGTTGTGTCGGTATTTGTGGCCGTGCTGGAGTTTCATCTTACTCGGCACATCACGAGGGACCATCACTTCATTGTAACCATCTGGTGTAAGTTCATTTATTTGTTTATTTTTTATCTGCAACAATATATTTGTAAATTGTTATATGTTATTTTCACTTTGAGTGTTAATAGGGCGTCATAAATTGAGGCCCGCATTACGTATACAGAAACTATACCACGTTATGGGTTAAAAAATAAAATGTATGTCATAATAATCGTGGGTTATAAAACTATCTATTATATCCGATTTATTTATTTCTAAACTTTACTTTATTTAACTTTTTTTGGAAAGTCATCATGTTTTCTCTGATTAGGTATAAACAGAAACATTTCTGTTATTATGAGTGTATTAAACTTAACTCGCGTAAATTTTAATTCAAATCCTGCAAAAACTTACATATTCAGTACCTAGTACAAAGTATTGTATATTCATCTCCGTTATCGAAATTATATGATAAATTGGTAATTCCCGAAAACTTGAAAACGGAGTAGACAAATATTCACATAAAGTTGATACCAATATGAATAGGATTATAATACCGTTTCTAGTACCTTAAAAAATATTAGTATTGTTTAGGGAAATTTTCTGTTATGTACATTTACAACATGAACATATTGCTCGTATCTTTTCAACCTTCATTTAAAATGTTTTCTTAAGTTTTAAAAATATTGATTAGTTGAGTCGATCTCTGGACCACCTGCTCGAATTATGCCGCGATAATTATACAAAACTGGTTTCAACCAGAAGGCTTGTTTAATCCTTGTGTGTGTGTCCATTGCCCATAGAATCGTGTCTTAATATGCATATGCAAGGCTTAGACGACATATTCTCTTATTTAGGGCTAACATATTAAGAGAACTAATTTTAATATATCAAGTAATGTTTTAGGCTATAGGTTCTGTTAGTATGTTGAACTATATATAACGTATGAATACTTAAATAAATCTGTTCGACTACTCACTGATCTCAAAGGTTACCTTGCAACGTGTTGTTTTTCCTATTATATTAGTGTACTCTGTAGTGTTGTTGTTGTTTCAAGGAGAAGAAGTAAAAAAAATATCTCGCTAGCGATATGTCTTTTTTGTTATTTTATAAATATGTATGTCATAACAAAAATTCCGAAAATTGATGGGATTGCACGGAACAAAATAAAAAATAGACTAATTCTAACGTTATACACAACAACTACAACTTAAAAAAAGTTCACAACATAATATCTCCATAAATTCCTAACAATAAAATAATATGATTAAAATAAATCAAAAACCTAAAGCAAGCAATTATGATTATACAGTTTTGTTGTAAAATTATTTTTTTAGTCATACATAGTCTAGATGGCCTCTATGGTTGATTGGGCTAAGTCTTTGCCGGCTTAGCTCACTGCAACGCAGAGGTTCCGGGTTCGATTCCTGGTATGGTTTTCGGAAACGGAATTTTCTTCGTTATTTACTATGGTCTACTACGGCCCCAGAATAGTCCTTTGTATATGATCCATAACACAAGCGTACCTTGCCTAATTTGGGATATACAATATAAGTTGGTATGCCGATTATGAAAAAATGTACCTACGATACAAAAGAAATATATAAAGTAAACCATTTGTAGAAATAAATTACCTATTTGTTTTCAAACAACCAAAATCACCATAATTTGATATGATTATCCGTATAATTATTGCATATATACTACGCAGATGATGTTGATATAAGGAATCAACATCATCTGCGTAGTATTTTTATACAACCGAAATGTCGTGTTGTATAAACATTGGAAACCGACACATTTTAGGCATGCAGTACACCTGGTGCGAGGAATATATTTATTCATTTTCTTACTTTGTAACTATAACATAATTATTATAATTATAGACTTCGGCATATAACAGATGGACACGCGATTGATCTTTTAATTTCTTTTGTGTTTAAGGTATATTTGTATTTAATTACGGTGTATGATAGGCGCATGGTACCGCGGTTTGTATGCTACTAATCAAAATACAAGCAGCAGGGTAAAGCTTTTGTGAATTTATACAAAACTAAGAAAATAAATGTAAGTCGGCAAATTGATCAATATATCCTTTATACTGATCCCGACAGGCGTTCTGCTCTGAAAAAAGAAAAATCTAGAACCCGATTCCAGCGCCCCTTTCCGGATCTAATTCTGAATCTAAACCAACCCGGAACCCACCCAAACACATAAAATTTTTATCAAAATCCTGAAATCCGATTCCAGTAACACCTATCAGATCTAATTTTTAATTTAAACCATCCTAGTATGTCACTAATTTGCAGTGGACATCAATTATTACAAAAGCTATATGCGTACATGACGTGAGTTGTCAATTGCGGAAGAAGGCGGAGTTCCAAATCTATTTTGTTTTTTCTGCTAAGTTCTCGATATGTTATAGTTATTCTTTCATTTGGGGCGGAGACAAATCAAAGATTATAAAAATCAATAAAGCCTTTCCTGAGTTTTAAATGGTGTAACTAATCCGGCTTTTATTATATATATATATATATATATATATATATATATATATATATATATATATATATATATATATATATAATATATATCCGGTAAAAAGCATATCAAATAAACGTGCATGTATGAAGAGGTTAATGAAAGTAGATGAAGCGAAACTCAGGCGTCATAATATGTATGTGTGTATATATATATATATATATATACACACACATTACATATTATGACGCCTGTTTCCCATGGGGGTAGGTAGAGACTATAGATCTCCACTTGCGACGATCCTATATATATATATATATATATAGCTAGCAGTTCCTGAGATTAGCGCTTTCAATCAAACAAACAAACTCTTCAGCTTTATATATTAATATAAGATAAGTAGAGAAAAACTGCTGTGAAGTAGTTTATAAGACATTTAAAATGGCATGACAAAGTACTAAGGTTTAAAAAAGACTTAAGTTTGTATGTATAATCAATTGCAGCAGACCTAAAATTTCCATTAGAAAATGTGAAAAAATGTTTTCGTTCTCCTTTTACGTGTGATACCAGACGACCTACATCCGCTCGTATTGTAGCCGGCCTACTCCCGACCAAAAGATAGGGAAAAGTAAGAATGGCTTGCTCAATGGCACGGAAGGCGCGACATGCCGTTGAGGATTTCATATTTTACAAGCTTACGTAATATAATATACATGTATTATTATTAAACGTTCCCTATTTTAAAAACAATCAATATTTCGTTGTAATTCGTTCCTTTATAATATACTTAGAATTTCAATTATAGGTAAGTGTATTTCAGATGGTTCGTTAAAGAAAAGAAAGAAAGATTTTATTTGAAGAAATAGCGACGTAATTATATTCCTTATACACAGAACATATTTTGAGAATTTGTACACCGCATTTTCAGCAAACTAGGTTTACACTCAGCATATCACGTTTAACATTATGAAGATTTAATCATAAAGAGATTTCCCGCGGCTGTGCCGTAGGTTACACCTTAGAAACAATCTAGCTCTATGTTACTTACATTAAAACTTAATTAGGTTTTTTTTATATAAGAATATATAAAGATTCAATGAAAAATTATCGAACTGATTTTGAAAACCGCTTAGAAATCGGTTGCGTGGTTTAGGAGTTAGAATATATACAGACAGGCACGCGGAAAACGTCTTTGTTTTATACTATGTAAA
This sequence comes from Dendrolimus houi, assembly GCA_039645545.1. NCBI lineage: Eukaryota > Metazoa > Arthropoda > Insecta > Lepidoptera > Lasiocampidae > Dendrolimus > Dendrolimus houi. The sequence goes on along the minus strand of CM077123.1, from coordinate 10,584,441 downwards.
GATTATTTACCAAGATACTAAAATCTAAATAAGTACCACTATAATGTAATTTTAGGAAAATGTAATTAATAAATTTTCTGTTGAGGAATTGTGAGTGTTCTTTTTTTAAAATTTTCAAACAGAACTTCTAACCTAAGTATTTTTTGTATATTATATATTAATTATTTAACGTTAATAAAATTTACGATAGAAAAAAGACGTAAACATTTAAGTATTTAAGTCGAAACAAATTTAGCTAGTGCGACCACGAACTGTAAACAATTTCGTAGAGTCGACCAACGTGTACTACCTTGTTGTTAGGCTACAAAACCAAAAATAGCTCAAAAATACTCCTATATCTTAAAAAGTCATTATATTATATTCATAACACTCTAAAAGTTATATGTATAGTAGCTAACCATAATCATTCCATTTTCGCTACAGCATTGGATAGCGACATATAGAATACGTATTCCTACTAAATATCTATAGAAATCAAGTAGTCTTAAGTTGAAAAAATCTAAAAAAGAAGCCTAACCCCATTAAAGAAAACAGAATAGAATATAATAATAATAATAGAATAGAAGATAAAAATATGTCGAAATGGACATAAAATATCTTAAACATGTTGCGAAATATATACATTGATTAAAAACTATTATTATAACATTTTGAACAAAGAAAAGAACATGGAATAGTTTATTTTTAATTAGTTATCATATTTGAATTTAGGTATATTAATTAACAATTGTAAGTAGAATACTATATAACTAAATTAACTTTTCTATATTATATTACTTCAGTCTGTAATTGTAAATATTTACTATTTTATATAATAATATTATATAAAAATAGATTGGATTATTAACAATGTAATTAAGTTTGTTGAAAAATAACTTCGCAGAATTTAAGTTACATGCTTTAAAAGCGCTACCGTTTATTAACAAGGGTAGCGTCCAATCCATTGATAAAGTGATTATTGGTATAATTAATTAATTACTGAATCCTATCAGGTTTCTCTGGGAAAGGAGCGTTGTGAGGTCTCGGGGTATGGAGATTTTGTTAAAATTAATTTGGATCACTTACACCAACTTGTTCCCCAAGTTGGTCATGTGATTCTCACAGGCATTTGAGGAGGTTCCCACGGTCGGCTCTTGGCTATATTAACTGAATCATTATTTTAGAAAAAACATTATTATGTTCTCGGAAACTTTCGTGATAAATTAGTGGAATGCACCTGCCGCTCCATCCAAAGCCTAGTTTTCGAATCCTGACCGGAAAAGATGCACTTAGGCAATGGCGTATGATCTTATCCCAAGTATTATGATGAGACTTCTATGTACATCGAGATAATCATTATCTGAAAACCACCATTTCACCTTGCATATGCCTAGCGTGTATACCGTCCATTTCCCCTGTAAATGGGGAACCGAACCCAGCAGTGAGACGTTTATGGGCAGATATAATACTCCCAAACACACTTGATCTTTTTCTCTCTCGGCTCATTAATTATTCTCGATTGAATAGATACTCTAGCATCAATTTGGACATTTAGTAAAAATTCCCAATTCATTAAAAAAAGTGGGGCAAACGTAAGTATTTGGTAGTTTATAGATACGAATGAACATAGGAACTTTGAGAAGGTGGTTTTCGCTAAACTTACTACTTCGTATCTAACGATATTCGTACATGTAATTAATTTACAGAAATGTGAAAACGTTTGTATAAGATTTTTTTTTGGATCTATCTTCATGGGAGCGGACCGACTATAATGAAATTTGATATACTAGTATTTTAAATAACAGGAATGAACGGAAGATACTTTCTATTCCGGAAAATGGAATCTTTTTACACAACACGGAATTGTATTTTAAGCCAGCGAAACTGAATAAAGCATAGACATTTAACCGACAATTAATATAAAATAATCGCTGTTTAGCCATATAGTTTCAGCAATTATTTTATTTTAACCATTGGTTAAATTTATATGCAGCTGATGTGCAAATCTACTAAGGTTAAATTAATTATTTGAATGTTCGAAGTTTTTGTATTGAATTTCTTTCTTATTTATTCAAGCAAGTTTGCCTAATAAAGCTTTGTAAATTTGAATATGTAAATTTATTATTTCGTAAATTGGGTAAAAAAGAGAAGAGAATGTTTTTGTCTTCAATTATTTATAAATTATTCCAAGAACTCACCAAACGCACCAAATTAATTATGTTACAGGCATGACAGACAGAATAGAACGCTATTGTTTTTAAAGCTTTGGTTAAAAAAAAGTCTATGATATTTTGAAACTAGATTGTAATTCAACCATAACATTTCATTGCTCACCATGTAAAAAAAATATTGTTCTAAAATTCCTAGTAATAATATATATGCGGAAACAAAATTATAGTTTTAATGCGGTATTTTGATAAGTTTCGGGAAAAAGTGTTCTTGGAGTAGGCAACCCAGGGCAACGGTTGTAGGCGAGCGACGGTTACGATCACAGAGCGTGAAGAGATGCCCGCCATCGCCACCTGTTATTATGCATCGCGAGGTGGTCACCCGACTGTGCTCCATTTCACAATAACTAAATAGGTTCTCATAAAAATGAACCGTCATTTCATCAGGTTCTTAATCATATGGAATATAGCTATAAAGAATATGGTGAATATGATAATAACAATTTTCGAATTAAAGTTCCGAATTTATAAGATAACAAATTGTGTTTGTGTTTATATTTTAATTTTGTTACTACATCAATATTATTCAATACAACGGGAACCTTTCTAGTACAAAGAATCTACATTAATATAATAGGAGATTTTCTAGAAATTATAGGTAATACGATGACTACGTTCCAGTGACATGTAATATAATAATTACTAGCACCCACACATTAAGTCAGTAAAAAAAAATGTAAATTAAAACTGCTATCTATACGACGCCTTATTTTAAATGAAAGGGTCATTTTTGTGAATATGTTTCAAAGTTTATATCGAACTTGTTCGGTAACAGTTCAAGAGGTATCAACGAAAATGTTAGTGATTAAAACAGGAATTGTATCTCGAATTTGGGTATGTTTCATTTTGATATCTAGCACCTTTTAGACAATATGAATATAACGCCCAAATTCCGTATGGTCAAACTAATGGAACAGCTAGTAGTCAAGAATTGTAGTTAATGGATAGTCAATTGTCTAAGGTTTAACGTACTAATTTCAACATTTTAAACCAACGTTACAAAATGGTCTAAAGCCAGATATACATTTACATTAGTTAACTTAGGAATAATTCCTTATCATACTTTGGACAGACATCTACTTAATGGAAAACTTATTAGGTACTTAAATGAAAAAGTGATATCCTAGCAACGATGAGGACTTATCTCACCCGTTTCGTAAGTTATAACTTAACTACTTAACTAACGCGAATGTAAATCAGGCTTAAAGCGAAGTTTGTCTTATATACAGTCAAAATTCATTTTAATGTTATACCGTACCGCTTTACGAATATTTGAATGCTTTTTTCAGCAAAATTTGTAACATATAGAACTCTATAGAAGTCCACGCACCCTGGAATTAATTTCGCACCAGATTTAAATTAATAGGTTGGGGAAAAAGTCTTTTCGCATATAGTATGTATGAACTTGTAATAAGATCTCTTTGGCTATACCATTTGTATCTGGCAGGTTTTGGTATCATTAAAAAGTTATAATTTTAAAGAAGATAATTCCAAATTCAAATTAGGAAAATGTGTGATTTTCATTTGTTTTTCTTATTGTTAAAATGAGTGAATCTAATGAAGAAATTCGATACATTTTAAAATTTTACTACAAAAAAGGTAAAAATGCAACACAAGCCGCGAAAAAAACTTGTGATGTTTATGGACCTAATGAAGTATCTGTAAGAGTAGCGCAAATTTGGTTTAAGCGTTTTCAATCCGGAAATTTTGATATCAAAGATGCACGTCGCTCTGGTCGCCCTGTTACGGATAAAATTGATGCCATTTTTGAAAAAGTGGAGCAAGATCGGCATATTAGTAGTTACGATGTAGCTGGAGAACTGGGAATTGACCACAAAACGGTTTTGGCGCATTTGAAAAAAGCTGGGTACACAAAAAAGCTCGATATTTGGGTGCCTCATGAGCTCACTGAAAGAAACCTAATGAACCCTGTACTCATTTGCGATTCTTTATTACGACGTAATGAAAGCGAACCATTTCTGAAGAAGTCGATAACTGGTGATGAAAAGTGGATCACGTACGACAAGAACGTGTGAAAAAGATCGTGGTCAAAGGCCGGTCAGGCTTCACAGACTGTGGCAAAACCCGGGTTAACTCGCAACAATGTGATGCTGTGTGTATGGTGGGGTTGGAAGGGCATTATTCATTATGAGCTGTTACCGCCAGGCAGGACCATCGATTCTGAACTGTACTGCGAACAACTAATGAGATTAAAGCAAAAAGTGGAGAGAAAGCGGCTGGAATTAATCAACAGAAGGGGTGTGGTTTTTCACCATGATAACGCTAGACCTCACACTCATCTTTAACCACTCAGCAAAAATTACGAGAGTTTGGCTGGGAGATGTTAATGCAGCCGCCGTATAGTCCTGACCTTGCACCTTCAGATTTTCACCTGTTTCGGTCTCTGTAGAATTCCTTAGGCAGTGTCAGGTTAACATCACGAGAGGACTGCCAAAACCACTTGTCGCAGTTTTTTGATCAGAAGCCCCAAAATTTTTATAGCAATGGGATCACGTCCCTACCTACAAGATGGCAAAAAGTTATCGAACAAAATGGCACCTACATACTTTAGTCAAATCTAAATAAACTTTATAAAAAAACCTTTTGAATTTTTATATAAAATGCGAAGAAACTTTTTCCCCAACCTAATATGTAGCTTGCTGCAGATTTGAAGCGCGCTAGGCTTAACTCCGTGAGCGAAAAATTGCTGCGAATAAAAAAAGATACCTTGCATGTCATAAAAGGTTCGATCTTATAGAAGCAAACGAACCGTGAATCATGTCAGAAAGGAAGAAAATAATAGCGACAATAATTTACACAAGAAGAAGTAGAAATATACATCCCAAAAGTAGCTGTACTCGATTTAAGTCTCAATACACATTCATTTACAAAAAAAAAAATTAAGATTTCAGTTTATGTAAAAGAACATACCAACATATTAGTAAAGTAATTATATTATATATTGGTAAACATAGTACCTAAACATGTTTATTAAACGTAGCCAATTGAAGAACCACATATAAACTACGTGGTTCTTCAATTGGCTACGTTTACTAATACTTCTCATATCCACGGTAATTACTATTGTATTACTTAAAAAAGTTTCCTCCGTTAATACCCGTCGTGGTAACTACATATCTATACTAATATTATAAAGAGGTAAAGTTTGTGAGTTTGTGACGTTGTGACGTTTTAGGGGATAATCTCCGAAACTACTGAACCGATTTAAAAAATTCTTTCACTGTTGGCAAGCTACACTATCCCCGGTTGATATAGACTATATTATATTTTCAAAAAAATTAGGGATCCTTACTAAAACTCCAATAGTGTAACCCAAGGTGTAAAAAATATACCTAAAATCGCGTGCGTTGCGAAAACTATTGATGATAGAATAAAATAATGTACTAAAACTTTGCAGAACACATCATTATTTACATATAGTGTCGCGACAGCATATGTCTAACTATTATAGTTATGCCACAATAAGTGTCCTTTTATTTTAAAAATTTAATTAAAACGCCGCCTCTAGAAATAGCTCTTTATTTGTATCTTTATTTATTTGTCAAAATAAATTACTTCATTTTCAAGACGGCTTCAATAACTTTATATAACTTTTTAAATCTCTGGAAATACAAAACCGATTCTTTCACCAATGGAAACCTACATTATTCCTAAGTGACATAGGGTATATTTGATTGTGATTAATAATAAGTATTTTTTAATTTATTTCTGATGCCTAACGAAGTGGGCACGGGTCAGCTAGTATAATATGTAATAATATAATAATCGGCAGACAAACACACATATTGTATATCCCCAAATTAAGCAATTTACGCTTGTGTTATGGGTAATATACACCGTAAAACTCTGAGGCCGATCCCACACACCCAGATCATAGTAAATAACGGAAAAAATACGTTTCCGAAATTTACTATACCAGGAATCGAACCCGGAGCCTCTGCGTTGCAGTGAGGTTGGCCGGCAATGGCTTAGCCCGTTCAACCACAGAGGCCGTCAGTATATTATATATAGCGATAAATCCGCCGATTGTACTTGTATATTAATGTTCTTGATTTTATGTAGCATTTTTGTACAATAAAGTATATTCTATTCTATATATTAAGATCAGCTCTTTTGTGATATATATTATATGGGCAAGTCTTAGTAGGTCAGTTAGTAAGGCACCAGCATCACTTGTTGTGCGATGTGTTTGCGTCAATTAAGTCCAGCGTACATAGTTTAGTGATTTTTTTACTAATGCGCAAGTTGTTATAATCACTACGAGCTAACAATAAACGAAAACCTCGTGAAAAAACTCACATGTATGCATGCACTCGCATGTATACATATATAATTATATTGATTATGACTATGTGAAAGCCCGTCAATTTTATTTGGACAAACTAATACATATACCGCCTGTTATAAGTAAGCTCGCTAAGCTTAGCAGTGGGCATATATGGACAGATGTTACGAATATGAAAAATGAAAAATCAGATATACGTTACTTACCTCTTTAACCAGTTTCCCAATATGAGATCTCTGTTCAGCGATCATAGACCTCAGCTGCCGACCTTCATGCTTCAGTCTGCCTACTTCATTGTCTAACTTATCAACTCTTGCTTCTTGGGTTCGTGCCAGTTGTGCCAGATCCGTGTTTTCCGTTAAAGCTTGCCGCAACTGATTAAATGCAAATAATTTATTCATTAAAATTTGCTAATCAAAAAATATTGTTTAAATAATAAGTCCCTGAAAAGTAGACAAAACGTCAAAACCATTAAACTGTAGTTTTGAATTTCAATTAGGTATGTTAATATACCTAATAAAATGCTACGTGGAAAGACTGTATAGAACACTACATAAGAAATATGTTACATTTTTTTTATATCTGTGTAACGTTTATTTGCCAAATTTTTTTGCATCCCTGAGTTACAAGTATAGTGTGTAGTAATGACTGCACACTACATAATAATGATTTTGCTTACTTTAAAAAATAAATATCTTGTTATACATTTTTATAGCAGTTCACAGAAGACATAACCGTCCCGTCACCTTTAATTCATAGAAAATAATAATCTTCATGAAAAATGATTATAACATAACATACATAAACAGATGGATATTACGAAAACATAAGGTTTTCTTCAGCACCATTTACGTACTTAACCCAAAAACCATTTGTAAATTCTATATGTATGTTTATATTTAGGTATAATTTAATAGAATCACTTATGGGTATTAGACGCAAGAGATGCTCTAAGCGTCAATAAGACTAAAGTAATAAAGCACTACGATTTAAGTTAGTTCTACAAAATAAAAACACAAGAGCTCAACTCTTAAAGAATCGTACAACTTAACTCGGAAACACAAATACAAAGTTAAATTGTCTTTAAACTTGGAAACCAGACCGCAAAGCGATTTAAACTCCACTATACGCTATAGGGGAATGGGAAGTAATTTAAGCAAAATAGTGCTTAAATTACTTCCCTTTAGTGTTTGTTAATTTTGGTTACATTTGCAGATTCATAGTACAACCAGTAGGTATAATATGACAGTAGTTTGGCGACACTTTTGTATCAGTTTTAAATGCAACGTTATGTAGTATCTCATGGCAAGGATGCTGTGAGTATCTCGACATGTCGAAAGTGGACACACAACAGTATAAAATCATAACTCCAGCTATGTTATGTATGGATGTGATACTTCTATCGCGTCATGATACTCTTAAGTTCACAAGTCGATATCGTTGCAGGTATTACGATTTGAATTAATAATATATTTGTTATACTGGTTCCATTTGCAAACCCAAATTGTCGATTAAATTACACGGATAGACATCTTATTCGTTAGACCTGTCCTTTCGTATGGCAGTGAAGCATGGCCTGTGCCTGAGTGACACAAGGAGGAGTTGCGTGTCACGAAGTTGATTATGTTGAGGTGAATGTGTGGAGTCAATTGAAGAGATCGTATCTGTAACTCCCGTATCCATGACGACTTTCATATCCGTTATAAGTATGTCTACATTTTACAAAACCGACTAGTTATGTGGGCAATAAATTTCTAACCTTGCTGCCTCCACCAAATCCCGGTTAAAGGTAGACCCAAGAAAAGCTAGCTTGACGTCGTGAGTGGTGATATTATGCGTACCAAAGATGTGACAATAAGGGATACTGCAGACCGAGAGAAGCGAAGAAGCAAAATTAGAAAAGTGGCCCCCAAACACCGAGGCGAATGCTCCGGAAGTTAATGGAATTATACGCTAAGATGATGATGACATCTCAAAGACATAAAAATCTCGGTACAGTAAGCAAAGTTCGCAGAGGTTTGCACCTGGTGCTCACTATAGCAGAGATAATGCCTGTCTTCCTCTCCCTGTAGCTTATACCTTAACTAAGATCTTAATTTACTAATTACCTCATTGCGTATAACATGCAGCTCTTGCAAAAGTACTGAATTGTTAATGCTTTCGTTAAGCTCCCTCATTTCGACGCGTATCTCGTGCATTGAAGTCTTCGCCCATTGTAAAGTGAGTTGCTCATTGCGCTCGTGGTTATTAGTTGGTCCAACAGCTTTACCCCTAAGATAAAATAAACAAAAAATTACTATAACACATAACTTTACCAATATATAAGAGTATAATTGAGTTTTTCTCATTGACTTTACTTGACTTCTGATATACTTTCAGAGTGACATTTTATTCTTAAAATTACAATATTTTTTCTATAATGAAAAGAGTTAGAATTAGACAGATTTCGTGTTCGAGTTTCAAATTATTTCAAATCATTACTGTTTTACCAAAAACTTATCTAGTACAATGATAACAAAGCTTAAAATTGCGTAGTTCTCTGAGCCTAGTGACGCATTTTTATTAATGTATAAAACGTCCTAAGTGCATCACACCCAATTAACCTTACTATTTTGACGGTTTTAAAGGAATTATTAGCAAAGTGGGTCATAATTCAGTTGGTTCGATAGTACATTCCTAAAGTAAGTGGTCTAAACTCCACCGAGGCCCTTAAACATTGCTAATAATTATTATTATTATATCTGTACATATATGTATATAATTTATGCTCATAAAATACATAGGTAACCCAGGGCAACCCTGTATGTGTACTTTTATATTTTCAAGTTTAACAGTAAAGTAAAAAATATAATATCGTATTAGGTTGGGGAAAAAGTTTCTTCGCATTTTATATAAAAATTCAAAAGGTTTTTTTATAAAGTTTATTTACATTTGACTAAAGTATGTAGGTGCCATTTTGTTCCATAACTTTTTGCCATCTTGTAGGTAGGGACGTGATCCCACTGCTATAAAAATTTTGGGGCTTCCGATCAAAAAACTGCGACAAGTGGTTTTGGCAGTCCTCTCATGATGTTAACCTGACACTGCCTAAGGAATTCTCCAGAGACCGAAACAGGTGAAAATCTGAAGGTGCAAGGTCAGGACTATACGGCGGATGCAAAAAGTACGAGAGTTTGGCTGGGCACCTCCCAGCCAAACTATCGTAATTTTTGCTGAATGGCTAAAGATGTGTGAGGTCTAGCGTTATCATGGTGAAAAACCACACCCCTTCTGTTGATTAATTCCGGCCGCTTTCTCTCAACTTTTTGCTTTAATCTCATCAGTTGTACGCAGTACAGTTTAGAATCGATGGTCCTGCCTGGCGGTAGTAGCTCATAATGAATAATGGCCTTCCAATCTCACCATACACACAGCATCACCTTGTTGCGAGTTAACCCGGGTTTCGCCAGTCTGTGAAGCCTGACCGGCCTTTGACCACGATCTTTTTCGCACGTTCTTGTCGTACGTGATCCACTTTTCATCACCAGTTATCAGCTTCATCAAAAATGGTTCGGTTTCATTACGTGGTAATAAAGAATCACAAATGAGTACATGGTTCATTAGGTTTCTTTCAGTGAGCTCATGAGGCACCCAAATATCGAGCTTTTTTGTGTACCCAGCTTTTTTCAAATGCGCCAAAACCGTTTTGTGGTCAATTCCCAGTTCTCCAGCTATATCGTAAGTACTAATATGTCAATCTTGCTCCACTTTTTCAAAAATGGCATCAATTTTGTCCGTAACAGGGCGACCAGAGTGACGTGCATCTTTGATATCAAAATTTCCGGATTGAAAACGCTTATACCAAATTTGCGCTACTCTCACAGATACTGCATTAGGTCCATAAACATCACAAATTCCACAAACAATCACAATTTTTTCGCGGCTTGTGTTGCATTTTTACCTTTTTTGTAGTAAAATTTTAAAATGTATCGAATTTCTTCATTAGATTCACTCATTTTAACAATAAGAAAAACAAATGAAAATTACATATTTTCCTAATTTGAATTTTGGAATTGTCTTCTTTAAAATTAAAACTTTTTAATAATACCAAAACCAGCCAGATACAAATGGTATAGCCAAAGAGATCTTATTACAAGTTCATACATACTATATGCGAAAAGACTTTTTCCCCAACCTATTATTATAAAAAACAACCACTTATAGGATACTTTCTTCTAATGCTTAAAATAAATTATCTAAACGCAATATGAAAGAGAACACTATGCAGGACATAATGTTTATGCAACAGTGAATAAGCAGAACCGTGTCTCCTGCACCCATCACCCTTCCGGTTCCACTTCGAATAAATAAACCACGAATAATTACTTGTTATGAACCTAGGAGGGGCGTTTGAACACGGAGAACAGTCTAAACATCTGCGAAAACAAACGCATGTAAATTAAAATAGTAGAACGAAAGTCTTCGAAGATAAAGTGAAGGTGTATAATAACATCTACTATCAGTATGATATCTTTCAATCAATTTATAAGGGTTTTTCGGCGGAGTTACCTATTAAATTTATTATCGACTGCCGCACTGTTCCTCATTGTAATATTTAAGATTTAAAAAAGACTTGACATAGTTCACTCACTGTTTACAATAAACAGTTTTACCTTGGATAATGAAATGGAGAGTACCTATAAGTCATAGTACTTGTAGGTACTACCTGTATGTATTAGCTAATCGTGGTAATCCCGTAAACGTTTTATACGTCGAATAGTGCAGGGTTCTGCCACCTACTCTCACTTAACTGTATTTGAAAAGAGGTATCTTTGGCTTAATATGTATATAATGAAATCCGTAATCTTAATTATCATAAGGGACACACCTTTAGTTATGTATGTGTATGTGACAACAGCTTTATTCCCCTATATTGGTTACAATCTTGGATGTCACTTTTTGTTTAAATATGGGCACCAGACATGACTGGTGCCACTCCTGGGGTACAATCTCGATCACCAACTTTAAAAAAAATAAAGCTAGCCACATCTTGCCATCTTCAGTTAACATTTTTTATACTTCGATAGGCATACTATCTGGTACCACTGCTTTAGCATTCTTCAACTTTCGCAATACATCTTGCACTTCATCCATACTTATTGCATTCACTAAGCCTAATATTTCCTTTTAGGTCTTCTAGTTCATGTTGCCACACATTTTCTTCATTCAGCAACTTATCGAAATATTTCATCAATCTCGCTTTTATACTGCAATCATCCGTCAAAATCTTTCCATCTTCATCTTTTACACATCTGATGTGAGTCATATCCTTGCTTTGATTATCTCTTTCTTTATCAAGTCGGTACAACAGCTTTTGTCTTATGCTATTTCTCATATTTTCATACACCTTATTCTGAACCCAGGCTTTTGCTATCACCACCGCCTGTTTTACTTGCTTTTTTATTCGGTTGTACTTTTCTTTGGAGAACATCAGTTCTGCATATATCTCGCTGCCATTCTTTAAAAGCATTCTTCTTTCCTTTTATTATCTCTTGAATTTCCTCATACCGCCACCAAGTTTCGTTGCTAATCTTGATAGCATCTTTCGTTACCCCAACTACACTAATCGCTGTTTCTCTTATATAGTCTGCCATACTCTGCCAACACTCATCTACTGTTTTGTGGGCCATCTCATTCATAGCACCCATCTCATTTTTCATTCTTGTGACAAACGCACTTTTAAACTCCATCCTTTCTAACAACCACCACTTGATTTTTGGTTCTGGCTTATGTATGTTATAAATTTTCTTTATAAAAGCTTTATATTCCGCTACTAAAAGTCTATGTTGGGATGTAAGGGGCTCCCCTGGTGTAATAGTACAGTCTTTGACAGTGTTAATTTTGTTATGTCTGATTAAAATAAAATCATTCCTGTCCCCTCTATACAGGGGTCCTGGGACGGACTGATCTGCGAACTGTCACATAAAAAACTATTGGAAACGTCCACTAGTTCTGCAGATCGAGCCCGTCTTTTAGCTACCTCTGTATGGGAATCAGGACTTTGGTTGCAGGCCCTACCGTCACCTTCTATAGGAACGTTAATGGATACAGCCACATTCAGGTCAGCAATTATTAGCTTCGTCTTGGGGCAAATTGCTGCGAACCACACACTTGTCGCTGCGGCCGGGCCGTCGACCGGCTTGGCCACCATGCCCTATGGTGTGGCAGAAGCGCAGGCAGAATTCTGCGACATGCAGGCCTCAACGATATAATACGTCGGGCTCTTGTCAGCGCCGACGTACCAGCCGTTCTCGAACCGAATGGCCTGGTCCGCGACGATGGCAAGAGACCCGACGGCATGACTTTAATTCCCTGGACCTTGGAAAGGCCGCTTGTGTGGGACGTTACCTATGTCGACACACTAGCGCCTTCTCATCTCCAGGAGTCTAAACTTGGGGCTGGTTGCACTATCACTTCTGCCGATAATCTCAAACGGCTCAAATATGCCAACCTTGGAACAGATTACATATTTGAGCCGTTTGGGGTGGAGGCTTTGGCCCATGGGGGCCAAGTGCCCACAAATTATTTAAAAATATTAAAAAACGTCTGGTCGATACAACAAGAGACCGGAAGGCTGGAGCTTACCTCGCTCAAAGGATTAGCCTTTGTATCCAGCGAGGTAATGCTGCCAGCCTTCTAGGTACAATGACCACCGACAGTGGTCTGGTGGGGCAGGACGGGCTTAGATATAGGTTTTTTTTAAAAGTTAGGTTTATTTATACGATCGTCTTACCATTTATTACTTAGTTTATTTTCGTATTTAATCTTATTTTTAAGTTAGTTTAGCCTTTTTGCCCTATCTGTTCGTTTGTATAGTTCTAATAATTTAAATAAAATCTGTTTTTTATTATTTTCGCTTTTATAAGTTACTAGAGTTTACCCCGCGGGTCAACCTCTGGCGCGTGCTTCTTGTTTAAAGAGCAGGCGTAAATACAGGTTACATTGTACTAAATTTTTATATTAGTGCTATTTGCACTCGGAAGATTAATTTTATTTTATATCGCAAACTATGCCAGCTCCCGGCATGTAAAGTATTTATGTCCATTTTTGGTATTAAAACTACATTTAAACAAAATTACAGCAAATCGATCGAGCATTCCTAGTAGTTTTAATTTGAGAAATGATTGGTCTAACCCAAACTTCCATCCACTATTTCAAACCGTCCTAGTTTTATTTATCTATCCCCCGTCTATGAAAACTACATAAATGACAAAAAGGACAAAAAAGTCAAAAAGGACAAAAAGGACAAACAGGACAAACAAGACAAACAGGACAAACAGGACAAACAGGACAAAAAGGACAAACAGGATAAACAAGACAAGCAGGACAAACAGGACAAAAAGGACAAAGGGAACAAAAAAGACAAAAAGGACAAAAGGACCACAATTATAGAAATTACTAAAATAACCAAAATGATGAAAATGGCAAATCACAAAAAAAAACCTATCCTACTTTTTGATAACCTTTATATAAACCTATTCCATTGTCCGGGATAAAAAGTATCCCTCGTCCACCTTCAGTATTAAAATTACAAATATAACGAATTTCACCCGTAAAATAATTTAAAAAAATTTTTTTTCCGTAAAATCATAAGAAACAAATAAATTATTATTCAGGAAACTATCCCATTTTTCGGTATAAAAAGTATCATATGTTCATCCTCGGCATCGAATATAACTTATATATATATATATATATATATATATATATATATTAGGTTGGGGAAAAGTTTCTTCGCATTTTATATAAAAATTCAAAAGGTTTTTTTATAAAGTTTATTTACATTTGAGTAAAGTATGCAGGTGCCATTTTGTTGATAACTTTTTGCCATCTTGTAAGTAGGGACGTGATCCCATTGCTATCAAAATTTTGGGGCTTGCGATCAAAAAACTGCGACAAGTAGTTTTCGCAGTCCTCTCGTGATGTTAACCTGACACTGCCTAAGGAATTCTGCAGAGACAGAAACAGGTGAAAATCTGAAGGTGTAGTAAGGTCAGGACTATACGGCGGATGCATTAACACCTCCCAGCCAAACTATCGTAATTTTCGCTGAGTGGCTAAAGATGTGTGAGGTCTGGCGTTATCATGGTGAAAAACCACACCCCTTTTGTCGATTAATTCCGGCCGCTTTCTCTCACTTTTTGCTTTAATCACATCAGTTGTTTGCAGTACAGTTCAGAATCGATGGTCCTGCCTGGCGGTAACAGCTCATAATGAATAATGCCCTTCCAATCCCACCATACACACAGCATCACCTTGTTGCGAGTTAACCCGGGTTTCGCCACAGTCTGTGAAGCCTGACCGGCTTTTGACCACGATCTTTTTCGCACGTTCTTGTCGTACGTGATCCACTTTTCATCACCAGTTATCATCATCAGAAGTTATCAGCTTCTTCAAAAATGGTTCGGTTTCATTACGTCGTAATAAAGAATCACAAATGAGTACACGGTTCATTAGGTTTATTTCAGTGAGCTCACGAGGCACCCAAATATCGAGCTTTTTTGTGTACCCAGCTTTTTTCAAATGCGCCAAAATCGTTTTGTGGTCAATTCCCAGTTCTCCAGCTATATCGTAACTACTAATACGCCAATCTTGCTCCATTCTTTCAAAAATGGCATCAGTTTTGTCCGTAACAGGGCGACCAGAGCGACGTGCATCTTTGATATCAAAATTTCCGGATTGAAAATGCTTAAACCAAATTTGCGCTACTCTCACAGATACTTACGCATTAGGTCCATAAACATCACAATTTTTTTTCGCGGCTTGCGTTGCATTTTTACCTTTTTTGTAGTAAAATTTTAAAATGTATCGAATTTCTTCATAACATTCACTCATTTTAACAATAAGAAAAACAAATGAAAATCACACATTATCTTAATTTGAATTTGGAATTGCCTTCTTTAAAATTAAAACTTTTTAATGATACCAAAACCAGCCAGATACAAATGGTATAGCCAAAGAGATCTTATTACAAGTTCATACATACTATATGCGAAGACTTTTTCCCCAACCTATTATATATATATATATACTGAGTTTCAGCCAAATCGCTCCAGTAGTTTTTCTGTGAAAACGGAACAAACAGACAGAGTTACTTTCGCATTTATAATATTAATAAGGACTAGCGGCCCACCCCGGCTTCGTACGGGTATCTAAAGAACTTTTTTTTATAGCCCATGTCAACCGGGAATAGTGTAGCTTGCCAACAGTGAAAGAATTTTTCAAATTGGTTCAGTAGTTTCGGAGCCTGTTCAATGCAAACAAACAATCAAATCAAATATTTCCTCTTTATAATATTATATAGATGACATGTTCATGTTTTTTTTAAAAGTATGTATTTAATATTGCCAGATCACACGCAGTAGCCATTTCCAGTAGGCTTTCACTATTTCGTCTCGAGCCAAAACCTTTTCCCGCGTGTATCGTTCGAAATCATGATTCATATAACCTACATGCCAATGGAAATCACCTCCGTAACAGGAGACCGTGCCGGTATTTAATTTTCAAGCATGATAGATATACAAATATTTATTCTGATAACCTTCCAGTGATAGTAATTTCAAATGGCACGTAGCCCATACAATATTTACCTCGAGTGTTCCAAATCTGTATCTTATCTTCTTAAGTTTGTAAAATCGATGCACTTGTTAAAAAAATTATTCCTTTACTCAAATGTCCTATATGTAAAAGGTTTTTTGGATTTCCTAGCGTTTTTCGCAAAAATGAAACTTTTATAGAATCGTCAAATCCGTCCGTCCATCTATCTATCTATATCTCTGTATACGTCATAATCATTTTTATTTATAATGCTAGAAGGATGTTTCTAAATGTTTTTTAAGTTGTGAGATATTTGCGTCCCAAAGATGTAAAAGCATTTTATTATCTAACTTTTAAACTAAAAGTGGAGTACAGTGGAAAACAAATTCCACGCGGACGACGTCGCGGGCACAGCTAGTCTATGTATATATGTTGACATGTCATTTCCCTAACCCACAAACTAGGTTTGCACCTGTGTCTTGGGGGTTCTCGTGGGTGTATATTACGAAATATTATTAGGTTGACTTGTGAGCAGATAAATGTACAATTAAGATCCAATTTTACTCAACAGATATTCGGTTTCATTATAAGTTAATTTTTGTAAATTCTCAGGAAATTTCTTTTTAATTTTAAATAAAGTAAGGAAGTAAATAGATAAAAAACTACTGCATAAGCAAATAAAACAAAGTAATTTTATACAAAAGCCTTATATCTCTAGAAATATAACAGCGTAATAAACTTGATTATAATTTTGAAATTGGAGATTTACAGTCTTATTTTTAAGTCCTATTAAAATTAAAGATTCGGGAAAAGAAGTGGGGTTTCTGAGATTTACTATATTGACATTTTATTATATTCTAACTGCGTCTTAGTCAGCATCCAACAGCAATTGATTTTTTCTGGAATTCGATGTTTCCAAAATACTTCCCATATAAAACAGCGTTGTTGTAAGAGTTTTATTATTTTATACAAGGTAATAGTAATATGAATAATTCCACGAGCGATAAAAATCCCCCCGAGTTCCATTATCTTCGATTATTTTAAGTTTTAAAGAAGACATCACAGTAAAGAGTATCTTAAAAGTCCACGATGCTTTAAGGTTAGACAAATGCAATATTAAAATAACGTATATATAATCTACATATTTTCAATAACTATATGTATAATCTACATAGTTGCCATTTAATATATTAACTGTTATATTTATTGAGCAACTTCAAAATCATTTCAAAATACTTTAAGTTTCGAATATGAGTTATGGACAAATTATTCTCAGGAATGTTTCTGATGAACACACTTCGTTACAAGATATAAATATATATTATATTGAACACTATTACTCAACGTGATGAGGGTGAGTAAGTCCTACATGGCAATACTTTTCCAAGCGACTGGCTTGCTCTCATGTGAAGGTTATATCCATGGATATATATAGCTGTACCTATCTCTTGAAGTAATGAGTACATGGTTCATGCTATCATGGTTTTATCTTTAACAAGCAGATAATTGAGCTAGAGCTTACTTCAAAGGCTGGTGGAATTTAAAAATTAATTTCTCATATAATATTCATATTGTTAAATACAAAAATATCTCTCTCTCGCTCTCGATTCAATTTAGAATACAAGTACTTAATGGAAGTTAAAGGAATTAAGTCTAGCAAAATCAGTACAAGTTTTAACTTAACGGAAGAGGCAAAGGTGTCTTCTGTCATATATTATGTTTTTCGATATGCATTAGAAAACGAGACGCTGTGTGCGAGAGTAACTCATGCATTAACGGTTCCTCTATAAAATGCGATACGTCTCTGGAATCTTATTCAATCCAATTTAGACAACAGATGAAGCATTTTTGAATATTTTTAAGTTATCGCGTTCATCCAGTTATCAGTGATCGAGTACTCGCCTGCTATGAGCAAGGAGCTTAAAGCGGTTGCCATTGGAGAATTGCTCAGTGAAATTGACACGTGTCTAGATACTGGTAATTGTGAGACATAGCATAAAGTTCCACGTTATTTTGATTCTTGTCATATCCATCATATGAATCGGCGAAAACGACCTCTTTAGGCCCTCAAGTCATCAAAGCATTACTAATACACTACATTTATGAATTTATAACTGCTTATCGAAGTTTAGTTAATGTCGTTATTCAAAGAAAAGCTTTCGAAAATGTAAAAATATAAATATTTACAACATATTACAATTATATTGGATTTACATAGCGCGGTTCAATAGAGCATCAGAAGAATACGAGCGATGTCAGTAGTTCATTAAAAAATAACTCTAATATGTATAACACGTCTTATCGTATTAATTTCTAAGCGAATTATTCTGTATTTTTTATTATTATATGCCTTACTAGAAAATTAAAAATCGTAATTTTTTTTAACAATATGTTTAAGTGTGCAAAAAGACTCATTTGTTTAATATGTCACTTGATAAGTAAGTTTTACAATTATTGTGACTCAATTTTTAACTATTTTTATTGATTTATGCCACAAAATATTTTTAACCGACTTCAAAGAGGAGGAGGTTCTCAATTTGGTTGGTATTTTTATATAGTATCTTAGATGTAGTAGTTCCACAGATAATCAGTCATAACAAAACACGAACAAATACCGGAATGAGACCGTAAGGTCCCTTTTTACCTTTGAGCATCGGACTCCTAGAAACACGTTTAGAAAAATCACCCTTATTATGAGAGGAAGGCAGCGCGTACTGATTCAATGATAAAGTCTCAGCAAGCTTGTAATAAAAATACTCCCAAACTGAACATATTTCCTTTTTTCTAACGTTTGATATAGACTGTAATACCTAACACTTAGAGTACACATTCGAATAGAGTTAATTTGTTCCGACAGCCGGCTGGCCAAACGGTATTGAATGGAATGATCGCCATTAGAAATAGCACCTGCCTTTTGTTAAACATTAGAGGTTGAATAATGTTCGGGCCTTCGCACAAAGAACGCCAGCTATGGGACAGCCGTGTATTTTAATGTAAACGATTTAACGATACTTTCTCAATTCTAGATTTAATGTGTTCTCTGGAGAATAGACCTATAAATTAGGTTTTTTTTACTTAATTGAACGCGATGAAATTAAGTGACTCATCATAATATTCCAATATTCTAGCCTGATAAACAGAAAAAGTTACATTACGCACGCACTTGATCTATAAAGAAGATCTCAGGATGATATTTTTATTGTGTAATGGTTTACATACAAATGTGATTAATTTATGTCGCTGAATGGAGTTCTTACTATAATAGATAATAAAAGTGAATTTGTAGTGAAAATATATTCTGTTTTTGATAATGAACTGAATATCATGAAAGGAGATGGATACGTTTTCTTACATTCTTGGAAGCAGATTGTAAAAAAATGAGGGCAATTAAAACAAAAAATATACTGTGATATTTTTTTTATAAACGTAGTTTGGTTTTTTGAAATGAATTAATCGCGTGATGTACGTGTTTTCATATTATTTATTGTTAAACACACACACACACACACACACGCGCGCGCGCACACGCACGCACGCACGCACCCATGCGCACACACACACATACCCAAGCGTAACTTGCTTTTGTGGATATACATTGTTTTTTTTTGCCGATTATTATTATTATTATTTATTTGAGCACTGGGCGCAAGTGGAAAAGGCGGGGATGGGGATCCAAATAATAACCGACCGAGTCATAATAATAATATTTTAAAAATCTGACATTATAATTATTTTTCTAAAGACATAATAAATAATTGACAAATTGGATATATATAAATAAGAAAAATTACTAAACAAATTATATAAATAAATATTATTAAAACTATCATAAATATGAAAAAAATACCACCTCATTTCCGAGGAATTGAAAACCCTTTTTATTAAAAAAATATCGAATAAGAAATATAGATGGCATATTGTCATTTTTTGCCTTTGGACTCTGCATTAGATGCGCACGCGCGCGCCATTTGTTTGTCGGCGGATGTGGGCTGGTAGCACATTACTTCCGGTCGGGATATAAATAAAAGTTCCATTAAAGCCAGATGTTTGCTATTTATGCTATTACGTGTACCCAGCCATAATTCGATTTCAAAAAACATTTCTCAACATGTAGTTCAACTTAAAATAGTCAAACAATTACTAAGTTCATTTTAGGTATATGTTACGAGAGCTATGAAATAAGGATACTAGGACTGACAATCGCCCAGTAAAATAAGTTTCTCTAACAGCGCATTCCATTAGTAGCTCACAACGCTCAAAATATTCCGTTAGCCGTTCAACAAGGCGACCGGGTCGTTGTGGCTGTGGCGAAAACGTCACTAATGACGTCCTCATTTTCGATCACACAACGACCTATGTCAAGAGGTGGGTCGAATAACCGTTCCACTGGGGTTTAGGATTGTAACGCCGGCAAGCAAGCAAGTGGAACGGGAAAAATCGCGGTCGTGAACGTAGTCGTTGTGAGTCTCTAATGGAACGTAGCCTAAAAAGCTCCTAAATCTTTCATGACTAGATAGGCACCTCAGGTCATATTTTGTTGTTGAGGAATCTCGTTGTTTGCGATATTATTTATTCGGTAAGCTATTTGAGCCTTCATATTGAATGAAATTGAAAGAGAAATTTTTGTAGATTGCATTTAACTGCGTCTTAGAAATTAGAGAGAAAAAAATACAATTTTGCTAAAGACAATAACATATAACTTTGTTTTATGTGTGTGGCGGGAATTTAAAGCGTAGACATTGTGGTTTTGTTATTAAAATTACATTTACTTACCAAATCTGTCAATTTTTTTTTACATAATCATTATGGTAAAATCTGTTGATGAACCTTAAATAAATAATCAAATTCATGACTCATACTCAAATACAAATTACGTACCCGTTTAATGAGAAAAACCGGTTTTTCAATTTCTTTAAGGGTCGGTTTTTCAATCATCAGACAAAAGTTATCCGTCGAATAAATTATAAGCCGACTAAATTCTAAAATGTAACCACTTGTTTATTCATGCAACTGTCATTTTTAATTTTCCCATATTGTGTTTTATTCCATAGAATAACCATTATCTGGTGATTGAAAAATCGGCCCTAAATATATAAAATAATTAGAGTCAATAAACAAATATGATTTATTTATTATCACTCTACGTAATATGTCAGCAGAATATTGTAAGAACTGTGAGTTTAAAATCTAACTAGGCAGATTATAAATCGTCGATAAATTATGAACCTTTTCTTAGTTATTCGGTGATATAGGAGACTAAAATTCAAGGTGAAAAATCAGTCGCAACCGAACTTCTCATTGGACAGTAGGTTTGGTTCAAATCATCATTCTCAACGTGGGGGTCGCGCCCTTTATGGGGGTCGTGTTGTCTAATAAAGGGGGTCGCAATCGGTTAAAAAAATAAAACCTATATATAAATCAAACGTATAAATAAACTATTTATTTACCTCTTTTTTTCTGTTCGTTCACAATCTATTGATAATTTAACATCTCAATAGATATAAAGTAACGGTTCTTATTATTATACAGTGACACAGACATTTAACACATAATCAATATTTGTTCTCCACGAAATGTGGTTGCGACAAGAAAAAATAAAAATTATTCTAAATAAATGAAGAAAACTGACATTTTATAATCGATTGTGTTGCGCAGTTACATTTTAGCAGTAACTTCAGATTTTGATAAAATAAACTGGATTTTCTTAGGTTTATGATTACATTAAGTTGACATTTCGTCTTCTTCCGGTCATTGGTCAAAAACCTAGGTTAGTGATTTTAAAAAATCATACCTACGACATATTTATGTAATATGTGATTTCAAATTTTATGATAAAAATAATAAATTGTTTTGGTTACCAGCTTTATTAAGATTATTTAAATAGCATGCTAACAGTCTAATATGCTTAAGGTCTTGCAAGGTGAGGTAGGTCAAATAGTAAATTCAACAGCTGGGATTAACATTTGGCCCATAGAATGACAAAGAAAATTATCCTATGTCCAAGGCCACATACTCAACGTTACGTTACGTTTGTTACTGTAACGAACGTTCAACAGTCAGGTTGTACGATAGTCCTACGAATTCTGAACGATTATTAATTTCTGCCAAGGCAAAAGCGTAGGTGGGATTGAATGTAAAAGAAATAAAACATTTAATTTAAAAATACTTATTACTTGCTAATACGCCTTCAAGACGACTAGCGAACGGTATTGGAATAAAAAATAAATCAAAAGCAGTTAAATCTGTAATTTCTTTTAAAGATACCGAGCAGCTGCTCAAATACGAACAAAACAGGTTGCCCAAGTAATACTACGAGTTATATTTGTAATCGAATAAAAAGAAAATATCTTTTAAGCATTTTGACTATATCAGTGAGGATGCACAACAATTTATAGTAGGATATCTCCGCGGCTATACCTGCGTTAATATCTGTATACTGCGAGAGATTAAGTTTCGTTTTGAAGTTATAAGCTTTCATGTATACGGTGTATATCTGAAACAGGACACTGAAAATACAGGAATAGTTGTATAGTATGGTTTACTTCGAGATAATGCTAAAGTTATAGAATTCCGGTTCTCCTACCATTTTGGCAAAAACGAAACCCTTATACAATCGTAATGTTGGTCTGCCATAGGTATGTCAGTGCCATTTTTTTCGGAAACTACTAGCGGCTGATTTCTATATCTTTCCAACTGTTCATTTGCCTTACTATCGCTTAAAATTTGACATAAGCTCCATCTGAGTAATATCAAAATTCAACCGATGGTAAGGCAAGTGAATAAAGAGTAAGAGGATCCGGCCATAAGGCAGAAAAGTGCGTCCTATAAGTCTATATGCCGCTATACAATGGAGTAGTAAAATTGCAAAAAAAAGTACGGGATGCCACCAAAAATGTGTTTGAGGGATAAATAATAAAATCTTTAACTCTTGATTGATGATTTTTTTTATTTAAGTCAATGTCCAAATTGTAAGTGTCCCGTCCCTTACCTTTTGAACTATGAAGTAGAAAATTCTGAAAAAGTTCAAAACTTATAAAAACTTTCAAAGAAAATTAGTTTCATCAAGATCCATTGGGTTGTAACCTAAAAGTCATCAATCATGAAAGAAATAAAAATCACACAAGGGTTACAGAACCCTTGTTGACACTCACTAAGCAATTTTTTTAAAGTTGTCTTTTAAAAAAGAATTGTTCTAAAACCAGATGTTAGACGAATAACGTTTAAAAACATCTAATCAAATTTTTTATTTGAATATGTAGTATATTTTGAGTGCCTTATTTTATTTCAATTTGTACAAAGTTTAATTTTAGGGTTTAAATTTCCTTGGAAATGTATTACATATGTACATACATTAAGATAAAAAAAACTCTAACCTATTTACACCGGAATTTGATTGGTAACCCCAAACTACCCCGTTGCAAACTCTTAAGGAACAAAACTCTTAAAGAGTGAGGTGTTAAGGTCTTATTGATTTTTAATACGAAGGTTAGTTAGTTAATTGATTTTTGTGATGCTAGACCTTCATATGCATTAGTGTTAAAGATTTAGACTGTGGCCGAATGAGTTTTATTTAAAGCATTAAAAAATAACGCCCTTAACGCATAGACATATTAGTGTATATACGTTATCCGTCAATATTTAACGTTATTATAGTGTCGAAAGAAAGAAAGAAAATATTTATTTAGGAAAAGACACAAAATAGTACCATAATAATCAATTACGGTGTCCTAAAAAGGCCCATGCTGAGTACAATTCTGGTTTCACAACAAATGAATGTGTTTACATATTACTTAAAACTTTGCTATTAATATATATAAACGCATGTCGCATTTCAAATATCGCGTTAAACTCATTGAAATGGCCTAAATTTTTAACACTAACGCGGATGAAACACAAGAAAGTATAGTATTTGCTGGAATTTAATTTACAACTAGTTTAATATTTTAAAAATCGAATAGTAAAACGAAGATCAACAGCTGGCGTAGTCACATTTCAAGTATGTAAAGGGGACCGTTGGCTTCCTCCGGTAAATAAATATATCTCAAGGTAAAACCAAACGTAAATACAGCTAGGTAAAGTTTTTAACAAGATGCGTAACATATCTCGTTAGAGACGAAGCTGTCCGTAAATTATCTAGCTAGAGTTTTGGATGCGTTTTATTTTAATTTATACTTACAACTTTAATATGTATGCCCCATATAACTGAATTAATTATTTTGGTAAAGCAAAAGGTTTACGGCCGATTTTTCAATCACCAGATAAAAGTTATACTATAAAAGAAAACAAACAACATGGGATAATTAAAAATGACAATTGCATGATTTAACAGTTCAATTGGTTCATTTTTGAATTATTAGTTAGATTATAATTTATTCGAGTGTTCCACCTTTTAACCGATGATTGAAAAATCGTCCCTTAGTCGAATAAAGTACCGGATAACATCTATTTACGTTCGATAACGATGACTTGTTAAGCGTGGTGGGTATATTGTCCGATCGCCTAAGAAATTGCGATGCCCGAGTTCAGCAGTGAGACGTATATTGACTGTTACTATTATACTTTATAGAGGAACTTTCCATGCGCAAGATCGACTCGCGCAAAACCATTTGTTTATTATCAAATAGGATATGCCTGCGACTTCGTCGACGCTTGACTTGCATTCCCGGGACACAAAGTACTGCAGCATTCAAAAAAGAATATAAGTTATCGTTTTAGTGAAAACTGTGTCGGAATAAGCTAATTTTTATGCAACCGAACAAAACTACAAACCGCTCATGGGATAATTCCTGCGGGATTCCCGGGATAAAAAGTAGCGCAGATTTTAAGTCTAAGAATTTGCTGTGGATCACTGAAAACTAGATCGAAATCGGCCAAGTAGTTTTTACATGATTCCCGAATTAACAGACAAGAAATCTAAAAAACATTGCATCGTGTTCCTTTTATATAGTGTATTCCCGTTGATTTTTTAAATAATAGCTTCAATGTACAGACGCGGTATGTTTAGAATTTTATAATATTATAGCTAACCAAAAAGCTCCGAATAAAATATAGTTTATCAATACGGCATCTTACTTATTATACCGTTGTTAGAAATTATTAAAGGAGCCAAGATTTCTTGTTAATATATTCATTTGAAACTAGAAAATTAAAATATTTATTATAATGAAAAATGAAAGTAAATCTATTGACACTTTCAATTGCATTTTATCGAGATTTGTACTTCATTTCCCTACTTTTTCAGAAAGCTACCTTTAAAGAGCAAATGGCTTTGTCAGATGACCTGGTTCATAAAAAGGGCTCTTATTGTTTATCCGATCTGAGAAACACTTGTGATGAGTTTTTATATTAAGACACGTTTTACGTGACTTAAAACGCCTAAAGCGTAAGCTTGAATGGTTCTTGTCGAGGCGCAGCGCTTCGCACCGCAAACACACAAGCGACCGATTGGGGTTCCGGCGCCTAAAGGAATTTAAAAAAAACTTTGGTCTCACTCCGTTGTTCACAATGGATTATCTCAGGAATCAAAGCTAGAAGATATGATATTTGGCATTTATGTAAGTGTCCTGTTGTATCGGCTATATATGCGATGTTAAATCCGCTATAATATATAAATTTGGAAAAAATCAAAAGTATTCCTATTCTTAGATACATTTTGAACAAACATAAAACATGTTTCGAAATCATAAATAATATTATCAATGTGAAGGTGAATTTGTTTGTGACGCTTTCACGCATTATAAAATCGTCACGAAATTTTGCATACAAGTTGTTAGGGGTATAGAATAGGTCATAGGGAGTACCTTTGATCCAGAAAAAACGACTGTCCTCGAGGGATAGACGAATATAATCGAAAAGACAGCGCTCCGATTGCGTTTTATAGGCCTCAATTTTAATGTCTTTCTCTCATGGTTAGTCCCATTTTCGCTACATAGCGTTACGGGTATTATCAAATAGGTACATTGAATTAAAAATTAAATTTGAAATTTCTAAGAATGACACTTTATGACCTATATTTTTTTATAACTCTAGGAGAATTAATTTGTGCACTATTTCTGCTCCGGGAAGAGGTTACAGGGGCGTGTGGGGACTTCCAACGACTAATCATCCACTGTTTCTACAAAAATTTACATTAACGCGAGTGAAGCCGCCGCCGAAAGCTAGTAGTTATCTATTTTAAAAAAGTCGCATAAATATGAATAACATTTACACCGCTTGAAGTATGACGATTCAAAATTTTTACCTAACATCATGAAATTGTAAAACGCGAACCTATGCCAAAATAAAAAACCTCTTATTAGATCGTGGCCTAAGATATTTTAATTGGACTAGTTATGCCCGCCACTTTGTTCAAACGACACTCAGACTGTTTATTTTTATATTTTTAATAATTTAAATATTGTATTATTGTTAACTTGTTTAATCCGTATTTTTTTATCTACTGAAATCCATTTCCAAAGCCCATTCGAGATAAACCTTCAGACCGATACGCAGACAGAAAATCTAATAATTATTATTATTAGGCATCGTATAAATAAGCGCAGATTTTTCAATCACCAGATAAAAGTTTAGTCTATAGTCTATATATTAGTCTAATAAATTATAACCTGACTGAATTTAAAAGTGAAACCATTTAACTGTTTTATTTATGCAACTGATATTTTTAATTTTTCCATGTTATACTCTATTTTATGAAGAACTTTTTTATTTTCTTAATAGAGGGACAATTCGATTTTATTACTGAAGAAAAAGACTTCTGAAATGAACGCTATAGTCGAATTAAAATGTCTTTGGCTGTATATTCTTTTTTGTATTCGGTAGTCGGTGCTGAGCCTGCATTAATTTTGACTAATGAATAGCTTCGTTAATGAGATACAAGCAATTGGTTAACATATTTGCATCTGTAGTGGTGTCTACAGTCGGCTGTATGTCCATTATGCAGTCATAAAGCGGGCCCATCGTCCGTCTGCGCAACGTAGAAGCGGTTGGGCTTGGATTCAAGAGCACTGGCCTGTTACAATACGAGGGCAGGCTGCTCTAATTTTAATTTCAAAGCTGTTCTGTATTTTAATTTCCATACGTATTTTAAACTTTTGAATTCTGATCTACGAAAGCAAGTTTTTATGTGGAACTTTGAAATCTTCTTGGGAATTTCAAGAATTATGTATGTAGAAATGTAATATATATATATATATATATATATATATATATATATATATATATATATATATATATATATTGAAATAAAACTGCACAGCTTATTTTGATGAACATAATTATATATATATATATATATATATATATATATATATATATATATATAATTATGTTCATCAAAATAAGCTGTGCAGTTTTATTTCCAACAAAATTTACAGCATTTATGTATGAATAAAATCCGTGTGTTGGTATCCTCAAAACTCAATAACTAGTCGATAGGGTTCCCTTCCCTAGTATTTGTTATATTATAATGGGCAGACAAACACACACATACACAAATTGTATATCCTCAAGTTAAGCAAGTTTAATACACAACAGACTACTCAGGGATCGATCTTAGATACCCAGACCATAGTAAGTAAGGGAAAATTCCTTTACGAAAGTTATCATGCCAGAAATCGAACCCCGCACATATGCGCTGCGGCACGGTAGTCCGTCAAAACCTTAGCCCACTTAATCATAGAAGTAAATATTTTACGGATTGAGCCACAGCGTAGTCGGGTTTAACTAGTATCGATTAAAAAGAAATAATAAAACTTGTAGGATATGGACTGTTTTCAACAAAATGTGACACAATCCTCGTTTGGTTTCAATCACAGACATAAAATTTGACTGGAGCGCTTTCTTGAAGGTTGAAACTTGAATATTCATGAATACTTGACATGATCTAGATACACGACTCTTGCAGTCGTATTTAAAAAGAAGTTGAACTCCTCCATGAAAAGTTGAAATTTTAAAAAGAATTTATAAAATAAGTAGAACGTGATGCGGGTACAAATCCTGGAGAGGAGTATACTCTGTTTAAGCAGTTTTAAAACCTAGATATATTATAATAGGAATATCAAAGTGCAATAAGTGAATGGCCACGGCACCAGTGTTTCATTCCAATGACTAAGTTCAAATCCGATGAGAATTGTGGTAGCATAATGCTCAGCGCGCGTCCCAAACTCAAAGGGCGCGGGTTCGAATACTGGCCGGAACACATACATCATTTAGGCACTTTTGACCTAATGTGCATATTGTTACAATTGCGACGTGCTAAGAACTGTGAAGAGAAACATCGTGATGAAAAACCTGCACATCGGGATAACTGATTTGTCAAACCTGCCAAGCAGCCTTCGATGTATACTGTCCGTTCCCCGGCAGTGGGAGTCCCGTGCCCGACAGTGGGCCGTTTATGGGCTGTTAATGAACCTGAACCATGAACCTTTATACAGCCAAACTGTTAAACCACCACTTGCTGGCGATGAAGAGAAATATCTTGAGACCCTCGAACACACTTTGGTCAAGCGTGGCGTGACTCACCCATTATATGCAAAATGAGAAAGTCTGAACGTAGCAATGGGGTATTTATTTAGTAGCCTGATTTATATAACTAGTACTACAATTTAAACCATTTACCAAGAATTTAATGGTAAAGTTATATTCAAAATCATACATTTAGCTCATTTAATTAGGTAATTCAAATGTCAAAATAGTTTTCAATAAAAAGCTTTAAACAAGTCCTGTGTATATTTAAAAAAATATATAATACACTTTTTTTCAAAGATATTTCAATGAGAAATTATTAATAAGTTCATTGATTATTTTTATTATTTAAATTCTTTTGGATGTTTTAAAATGTCTAATGATTGACCTAGTTTAAAAAAAATATCTTTATAAAAATCAACTCGATATAAAGGGTAGGTTTATTATGCAAATACGAGAACAAAATAAACACAAAAGAAATATAATTTGAAGTGTCGCATTAGCTAAAACTTGATTTCATTAGCTACGCAAAGCAAGTTTTTTTAATCATGTTAAAAGTTAATGGTTACATCATAATACCCTAAAACATTATTCGCCAAAGCGCCGGAAATCTTCCGCGCTGAATGCAATAAAAAAGTCTACATAAATATTAAAATAAAAAGAAATGGTACATTGCTACCAACATAACGAAATTCGCTAAAGTGTAAATTAAATACAAATTAAACTTACTTGAGTTCCTCAATTTCTTTCTTCAGAAGATTGATATCGGCTTGGTGCAAAGTTTTCAGGATTTCTATCTGCTCAGCCATCGCCTGCAATTCTTCTTTTAGTTTCAGTTCAGACCCATTAACGACAAATAAAAATGCAAAAGTCAATATAGTAAATTTTTTGAGACACTTCATTTTCCCGATGTTAAAACGTATGATAATGCCGAATCTCGGTAAAGGCGCGCGCGAAGTACATACAACTCGGCATGAAGTCGCGACTGGAATGATCGCGCGGGCTCCGTGCGCCCACTGATATAAGGCAGCAGGGTGCGACAACGCGCAGATGCGTTCAACAGTTGTTTAGAAGCCCCAAGCCCACGACGCAGCCTGTTTTTCCAAGCGACTACGCCATACATTTAATTATACACGATCATTCAAAAAATATAGTATAATTACATACTTTTAAATGTTTACATTAGTAGAGGAAGAAATACAAGATTTATTTTAGGGATTCAATCAAAAGTCGATTTCCAATGTACTTTTTTTTATAGGTAAATATATATTGGAAATAAATACTACGACTAAATAGCAATTGCAATTAATTCTTTCAATACAAAGTAGAGCTTTAAGACCGCAAACCACATTTTCAAAAGCAGAGAAACAACTAACTTAGCGTTCTCCACAAAATGTTATTAACGGCCTTTGAGGGCGTCATTGTTAAGAAGCCACAACGTAATAAAGATTATACGGCGACTAGGTTCCGCTCGTGCCTTCTCTTGCATTAAAAACACGGTAAAGACATGAAAAAGAATAAAAAATACCTACTATTAAAAATCAGTGAGAATTTATACTCCGAATAGTAAATAAAATGTATATGACTGATTGATATTTTTAAATGGCTTAAATTTATGGCTTCAGTGCATATTCATTTTTTTGTATTATAAAATGTGACAGTTGAGCATCCCTGATTTTTTATATTGGCTTATTATGCTGAAATCATTATAACAATTATTGTTTTGACAGAATACAAAATCAGCAAGTTATTATATTTGTAGAAGCTTTAAAATTAGTATTATTGTGTACAGCAATTTCAGTTAAATTTACTTTTGTCCATTTCCGCTGAACTTCAGCGCACCATGGCAAACATTAATTCGTAAAAAAACTGGAACATTTCATATTTTTGTGAAATGAATTCAAGTATCATCGTCACAGTCCTATGGGTCTTTTATAGTGTACCACGGCTCAAATATGCTTTCATTGCGTATTCAATTGCCTTTCACAATATGTTTTATAAAGTTTCGTAGAGTAATGCGTTTTTTATAAATCATATCTAAGGCCACGAAATATCTTACCAAATTTTCATTGTATCTATTGAAGCGATTTCGATAGTTTTCGAGAATAACTTTCAGACAGACACTCAACTTTATTTTTGGTATTAAGTCTGCTTCCAGCACTGTGTAGCTGTGTCCATGCCTTTTTTTCGCACTAGCGCTTAGCACGTTATACAGAACACGGCATTTATACTGAAATGAATGAAAAATACACTGAAATCTTACATAATGTTTTCTCTGTCGATCTTGATTGTATTTCTGAAGTCAAAAATCTTATTTTCCTTTTTCGATATTTCTAGCTTTAATAGTTCCAGAAATAATAAAATGTAGAATACAACCGGTTAAGACCATAAAGATATATTTTACCTTTTGGTTATCATTAGTCTTTACCTACACCCAATAAAAAGGATTACAAACGCCGACATTATAAAATTCAAAACAAATAAGAAGTACTAATATAAATACTGCTAATATTAGTTAATTACCACATTAAACTTATTTTTACGAGACCGTATCTGGAACCAAGCTTCCCTCCCTGTTTATTAGGCAAAAATATTTAAAAAAATATTAAATGGATACGTGAGGTTTGGCTGAATAATATATCTTATGAAAATATATATTATTTCTGTCTATTCATCTTGAGATATTATTTTTCCCTCTATTAGTTTCTAATAGGCTAAAAATGATCATATATTATATGAAATGAGCCGTGATTTAGTGACTAATGAGTCACGCAGTTAAATGTTATGTCTTGAATGTAAATGTAAGTGCATCTGCTAGAGTTGAAATTAAAGCACCGTCGCTATGAGCCATGTGGGGTGACAGGTGTCACCATTGACTTGATTCCAGTTAAACTAAAAGGACCGGTGTATAAATAAACCTATCATTAGACCTAATAAAGAAAGTATGATGATGTATTTGTTTAATAATTACGAGTAGCATAAAGTAGAATATTCTAAGAATGTAATCCAAAGGCTTTGAATTTCTCAGCTCTCACTGCTGGACGAAGGCCTCCCCAAGTCCGCGCCACCCGGTCTTCCGCCTTCCTTATCCAGCGACTACCAGCGACCTTACGTAGGTCGTCAGTCAATCGGGCTGGCTGTTGTCCGACAGCTCGACACTACATTTCCCGAATATGAATCCTTACTTCGAGGAAACTATTTTATTTTCCAGTATAAATAGTGTCCAGTATTAATTCCTAATATTAAATAAGTATATGTTAATAAAGGCAATGGATTATATACACATTACTATATGGCGTAGTCATTTTTCACACGCAACTCGAATCTCCCTCTTAATTACATCACCATTTTACGCTAACTTCAGACCTTCAAAAAAATTTGTCAATCCTTTACGGAATTAACCCCTATAAAATAATAGTTTCCGCTATTGAAAAACACAAGAACTAGCATGTTTTCTTATCTCGAAATAATAATTCAGTGCCATAATAGTAGAAATACTAGACTCTAAACTCGGATCTCATAGTCGTTTTAGCGTTATCAAAGAATTTATTTTCTCAAATAAAATTATACATATAATAATGGAGAACGTTTATGGGTACCTATGTAAAACTTTAAATCTTTGTCACATTTGACAGTATATGTATTATATAGATGTACTATTATAGCTTTTGTTCCATTCAAAAAAGTTTTGAACTTGTTTTTAGACTTTTAGCAGTGTATTATGTTATGAACTTATACACATTTAAAACTTCCGTATATATCGAGTACTTATGGGAGGCATTACGTTGGCGTGCGAATATATTACGTATTATAGACCATAGGCCACAAAAATGGCCCGGACTTTTGGAGGGCTTGCGTGGGGCCATAGGAAGGCCAACACGTTGAAGCCCTTTGACAAATTTAATGTAAATATGGCGTGACACCTATTATTATTATATTTAAATAAAATATGAAACACATTTTACAAAAAAAGTATAAAACTGGTATTTAGTATTCATTATTTTAGTTAATTCACATAGCTCTTTATGTGGTTTTTTGTTCTCGTTCTATGTCTATGTATTTATGTATGTAGGTGCCGCTATCCAGATATTTTATAATCCGCCCCGTAGTCTTCAGAACTAACATCTATACGACATAATACGGTATTTACGAAACACGATATGAAGCCAATGAGCTCAATTTAACAGTTGGTGTCTCACGCGACATATGCGTTGTATACGAATTTCAGTATCAGAGATGCCATATTTGTTATTAAACTCAACACTCGGCATTATTGTATTTCATTACGTACACTTGTAATCATTGTATGTACTACGAAGCCTGCGGTTTTCCTAGACTTACAACCTCTTCACCGCAAGTGTGGGACGTTGTTGTGAACTAATATTGATTGAATAAATTTAATAATTTTACTAACTTATTTCTAGGGCTGTCTTTAAAATTACGCAAGTGTATGTATTAGGGCAGTATCCTGCAGAAACACACAGTAAAAGGTGTCTTAGAAGCGATGGACGGAGTGACGACTATCTTCTTTATTATTTGGCTCCGGAACCCTAACTAAAGTCGTTTAATCGAAAATACACCTTATCTTATTATTTAGAAAACGGATCTTGTCTAAACCTATTTTTTATCACCTTGATTTTTTTAATAATTATCCACATCATAGTTCAAAATCTAGAGGGGGAGACATTTTTTACCACTTCAGAAGAGCAAACATTATTCTCACCGCTTATTGATTAAAATAAAAAAGTCACTAATATTGTTATAATTAGTCAAGATCTGTTACATTTCGTTTTTTCCTATTATGATCTCATTTTTTTCTATCAATTAAATATATGGCAGCCACTCCTAATTCTTATGAATTTCACTATAGTGAAATTATAAAACAAACAAAAAGCCTTGTCCACAAGTCGCTATACATAGCGACGAATAACTAGATAATACATATACGTATAGCGGCTTATGGAATACACAGACGAAATTGTAACAATACAGAAATGAAAATTATGGACACTTTAAAAATATAATCACCCGTGATTCGACTTGTCCAGTGCCCTGTTGATTCAACATTCTAATTTTGTACATTCGTATTACGCTCATAGAACCAATGAATTATTTTTTCATATTGAAATAAATATTTATTTCATTCTGCATGGAACCCTTTTCTCTTTTATTCGCTTAGACAGACCACACATCCACAACTATCGGTTTATCAGACCGCAATTGTAGCGCC
The DNA here is from genome assembly GCA_039645545.1 of Dendrolimus houi. Classification (NCBI taxonomy): domain Eukaryota; kingdom Metazoa; phylum Arthropoda; class Insecta; order Lepidoptera; family Lasiocampidae; genus Dendrolimus; species Dendrolimus houi. Next base: position 10,550,660 of record CM077123.1, on the reverse strand, counting down.
ACATAGCCACACAAAATAGATAAAGTAAAAAAATCTGAATAAAAAAACGAACTAATAAATCGGAGGTTCTAATTATATTACATTTACCATAACTCTGCTACTAAAAATATAAAAATGAACATGTGTTAATAAATGTGTTGGAAAGGTTCTTTTACGTAACTGATGCTTTAGGATGTATCTATAATCAATAAAGACTGCTATATTTTTGTCAAAGTGCAGGTATACAGATAGAATAGATATCTTTATCTATTACCGATATTAGGTACCAATTAAAATTAGTACGATGACATTTTCCGAATTGGTATTAAGGCTTGTAGCAGCGCCAACACCCTTGAGGATTTTTCGGCACTGATTTTTCAGGCGATAGCGGGGATGCCATAAAGGCGATCGTTTTTCAAATGGGTTATTATTTTAATGTGAACTCGGTCCCGGCACACGTTGTCGTGCTCTGAAAAAATAAACATCTAGAACCCGATTCCCGGCCAAGTAATTTGTTTAGATTGACATTTTTAAATTCGTAATATCTTTTGATTGGAATGTCCGATTTGAAAATTCAAAATGTAATCTACAGCTATTGAAACAGTATTAAATACGACCGCGAAACCATGGGACCGCAAAGGTTTTTGTAGATATTTACATGTTCTTTACTATTGTAGAACATTTTTTTGTTCTATCCTCAATAGTTTCTGCAGAGCATGCGATGAAAGACATTTTATGGCTAAATTTTTTACACCTTAGGTTACATTATTGAAGTTCTAGTAGGGATCCCTAATGTTTTCTAGTAATAAATATAACCTATATTACTCAGGGATAATAATATAGCGTTCTAATGGTGAAAGAATTTTTGAAATCCGTACAGTAGTTTTTGAGTTTATTCGTTACAAACATACAAAAATACAAATCTTTCCTCTTTATAATATTAGTATAGATAAGTATGAGTAAAATGGATTCATTTCAATAATTTAGAAGTGATTTGGTGAACTTTTTTCATAACTTAAAATAACTATGGTACAATTAGGGAGAAAACACGTTACGTGTAATAATATATCGTGAAGATTTGTGATATTTGTTTTGGTAAATTATTGATTAGTAAATACTAACGAAAAGTTGTTTCGTTTGCACCCCAATTTCGACCTTTTGCGTCAACACGAGCCTTAATTGCAATTCTTCATTTTTTATAGGTGATTTTGGGCATTAAAACGTGGCGTGCATGTGGCACAGGTCTGCGGCCAGCTTAAGCAAACTTGTCGTTATGTAAGAGCAATATACATACATGTACTGTACGCAACAATGTGTAACAAAGCGCCTTTGATTGCAAGCGATGTAAAGCGTAAAATAAATAATTTGGGTAAATATAAAAAAAATTTGAAGAAATATCCCATACCATACAGAAATTCATGTATCTGGACATAACGTGAGAAAAATTTGATATTCTTCAATGTTTGAGTTTTTATTTGGTTTTGTACTAGTCTGAATTAGGCTGCTCAACTTATAAAACCTATAATTCTAATTATGATAGTTTGAACTGTTCAAACTAAGCCAGCACATCCTGTCCAAAACAGGTTAAAAAACACAAAGGAACTCATATCACACAAGACAAAGAATATTTATCCGTGCGTGAACGGAAAAAGAACACTAATTCCTGCGGCCGGGCGGTCTGCCATAAGAGGCGACAGAACAACCCACAGCCAGGTGGTAGGGCATTTGCCCGACTGGATGGCTACCATCCCTGGTCTCAAGTATGTCGCCATAACAACTTTGAGATGTGTTCCGGCATCAGTGGCTAAGTTCCAGTTTCTCCTTCAAGATCGTTAGCACATTGGCAGCACCTCTGGTATTGCTAATGTCTATAGGCGACGATAACTACTTTCTATCACAGTTGGGCCGTCAGCCTGTCTGCTGCGCTTCAGCAATAAAACAAAGACAATAGTCACTGTATGGAAATTCGATTTAAACTAGTATTGTTTTATTATTACCACATCAGTATTTGTTTCAATCATGTAACATTACTTAATATTCGATTTTTGGATTTCTTAGGCAGGGTGAAGAGACGCGACAGCAGGAATCAAAAGACGCGAGACGGCGAAGACTTAAGTAATCGAATAAGCTTATAGACGCACTTTGAGTGTGTTTTTATAATTTTTCTGCTGCAGTGGTTTGCTCACTATCAATTTTCGGCCAAATTTACTTTAATAACATAGTGCGTGGCCGCCTATTTTATTGTTCAAATTAATTTAATTATTCGCTCAAATGCATAATGTTCAAATGTGTAATGTATTGAGATAGAAAATAGAATTTTCCGAAAAAAATTGTCATTAACTTAATGAACTAGAATATTATAATACCATTAAATTATAAACCGTACAACGAAGAATACTTAAGTTATATAATATATTGTATTCTACCTAATACTTCTAGTAATACTACTAATACCTACCTAATCCCTTAAGACTTATGTTCCTATAAGGCTGGCTATGTTGCCTTGATGGACCATCATACTGATCCGTTGTCTGAGGCAAGAATCACCGCTCTGATCACCTGAAGTCATTTAAAAAAAAGTGAAAAGTACATAATTATGTATTTGTCTATTCGGTATGCTTTAAGTAAGCTTCGGTATGCTGCTATTTAGTTTTCTACTTATAATATTTCGATGTTTAATATGTGTTTACCATCCCTATTACTATCCCTATTAATATTATAAATGCGAAAGTAACTCTGTCTGTCTGTCTGTTCCGTTTTCACGGTAAAATTACTGGACCGATTTGGCTGAAACTCAGTATATATATATATTTTTTCGATGCCGAGAATGAACAGAGGATACTTTTTATCCCGAAAAATGGGATGGTTTCCGGGATTAAAATATATTTGTCTCTTTGTTTGTTATGCTTTTACGAAGAAACTACTGGATCGATTTGGCTGAAATTTGGTATATCTGTAATGTTAATATCGAGGGTGGACAAAGGATACTTTTTATCCCGGATAATGAAATAGATTTATGTAAAGGTTATCTCAGAAAGTAGGATAGGTTTTTTGTGATTTCCCATTTTGGTTAATTTGGTCATTTTGATCATATTGGCCATTTTGGTCATTTTGGCGATTTTAGTGATTTTGGTCATTTTGATAATTTTGGCGATTTTGCTGCTGTTTGAGATTTTGGGCACTTTGGCATTTTTGGCATTTCTGGCATTTTGGTCATTTTTGGCACTTTTGTTATTTTTGGCATTGTTGGCACTTTTGGCATTTTTGTAATTTTGGTCATTTTTGACATATTTGGCATTTTTGGCACTTTTGGTATTTTTGTCATTTTGGTCATTTTTGGCATATTTGGCACTCTTGGCACTCATGGCACTCTTGGCATTTTTGGGATTTTTTGGCTTTTTTTTACCATTTATGTAGTTTGCAGATAGATGGCACGGGAGATAGATAAATAAAACTAGAACAGGTTGAAATAGGGGATGAAAGATTATACGGGAGATCAATAATTTTTCAAGTTTATAATATATAATAATTTATTATCTATAAAAAAATGCCATAGTAACTCGATCTGTCTGTCTGTTAAGCTTTCACGGAAAAACTACTGTAGTAATGTATCGGTTTTGGTGTAATTTTAATACCAAAAATGTACGTAAATACTTTTCATCCCGGGAGATGGATAGTTTGCGATATAAAATGAAGTGAATTTTCAGGGGGCAAATAGTACTGACATTAAAATTGAACACAATGTAAGCTGTAGGTATTAACGCTTGCTCTTTAAACAACAGGTACGCATCAGAGTTTGATCCGCGGCGTGACCGCGGGATAAACTCTAGTAATTCAATAAATGAGCTTTGTCCTAACTTACCCTACTAGAGATAGGCAATATTGTTATATAAGAAAAATGATGATTAAATTAGCACTTTTACTGTAAGAAATAATGAAATTGTGAATTTAGCATAAATCTTATACATCGCGGCATATTCCCTTATAATTTGACACCTGTTCGTATTGTTACAATTTCCGTGTAAACATACCTTACATGTGGTAGGTACTCTGCGCTGAGCAAGCGAAAGTTATTCGATGCATTGGAATACCAGCTAAGTAGCTATATCAAATTATTGTTTTCAATAAAGACACGGATACATTGGCATATAATAGCTGTGTATATATAGTACATAAAATACCTGTATTTATGTATCAAAGACTAGCTGTACACGCCACTTCGTTCGCACGGAACTTGCACCTTACTATATAGTATGTTGGTATATTCTTAAACTTACAAGGGCTTGACTTAAAAAAAAAAATTATATATATACACTAAAAATTACGATAAAATTCCTGTTTAGACCCCTAATTTTTTTATTGAAATTCGTTGAATCGTTTTAGGGTCAATTCGATGAAGACTTTAAGACGACTGACAGACATAAATTACATTACAGACAGACATTTTAATTATATTACTATAAATATAAATATTTCAAAAACTCTCTTAGTATGCTTTTGTCTGTTTCCTCATTATTTACGCACAAATTAGATAGATAGATAATAAACCGATATAATAAACTTACGTACTAGAACTGTAGATATTTGATTGTGCACAAAAGATTCTTATAGCAGACAACCCCAAATTACTAAAGCGATTATATTACGCTTATAATTTAACCCTGTCTTTAAACGGGTAGGTATTATAAGAAAAAAATATCTGAATCTTTAGTTAGAATGATGTTTTTTAATAAAGTTTTAAATACAATTTTAGTTATGTTTAGACGGTTATTTTAAAAGATTTTCTATTTTAATAACTAACATTTGATGTTCCTTAATTTGACTAAACTATCATTAAATAGAGTAACTGATTGCAAAAATTATGAGAGTGGTGTATCAAAATGATCTTCTAAGAAAAAACAATGTATATTATAGGTACATATATTTATATTAAATGTTATATTATACAAGAAATCTAAAAAAAAAGTATCAGTCATACGGTCTATCCCACTTATTTTTTTAGTTTTAATGTACGTACAGACATGTACAGACAATATTTATAATTTTATAATATAACTAGAGTTTACCCCGCAGCTACACCGCGTAAAAGATAGTAAGTAGTAGCTTTATGTTACTCACATAAAGATGAAATTAGGTTTTTATTATATATATTAGATTTTACTGTTTCTTGTTCAATTCACTACAATAACAAAGAAACTAACTAAGTCCACGTAGTCTAAACAGTTACCCAGAAAAACATGGAGATGAGCCGAAGCCAACCTGATTTGAAGTAAAACAATGATTAAGACACGTATAAATTAGCTTATTCCGCCCAACGTGGACGAAGTCGCGGGCGAATCCTAGTAAATATTACTTATAGATAATTAGAGACAATAAACAAATAAGCATATTTATTTACATATTATAAACTTACATATGAGAACCGCTAGTTTATAATAATCTAACCCAGAAAGTGACATGTGTAATCTAATTAGATAGATTATAAAATGTCGATAAATTGTGAATGTTCTCATAGTTAGATGATATTAGAGGAGACTTCTACTGTTACTTCTGTGGCAGACCCGAACCAGTAAATAAATTATGGCTGACAAGCACTTCGCAGATTTTTCACAAACGAATACGTATTTTAACTATATTTTTGCAAGTTCATTACTGAGAATTGATTAAGTTGTAGCTAATAAACTGCAACAAAACAAATTAAAAACGCTAACTTGGTGAATATTATTATGATAAACAATAGCAGAAGCGTCGGCTCAAAGAGTCGGCCGTCAGTGCATAACCAATGGAAATTAACAGAAATTATCAGTTTGATACATACATGCGAGTGGCCCGTGGCATGGTATTCAAGTTTTTTTGGGAGGCAGATGTTTACATTTTGGAAAGCAACAAGATTAAGCGGACGATGCGTGCCGCGTGCGCACGCTCCGAAACTTTCGGGGCCCACATTGTTAAAGACAGCTGCAAGACACCTTAGCTGCATAAAAAATTGTCTGGTCAATGGCAAGGATTCAGTACAAATACCATTAAATTCGAAGGCTCCATATTATTACTTTTGGATCCGCGCTCTCTAAAATGTTTCAAAATATCATCATGTAATCCTTTCGATAATATATGCCAGGACACTTTACGATAATTTATGACCAGCCATATAAACAAATAAAACTCAATACCCTAGGATCCAAAAATATTTGCCTAGATAGATACTCATATTATATCCATACTTGTGGGAATATCATTCAAAAAGTCTTTTTCATAAAATATTCTTGATAAAGCAGTTAAACGTAGTAATCAAAATATTTATGAATCAATCCATCACTGGTCATATAATTATGATAGTGATACATTATATATTATAGACCGGAATCTGTCTTTTTTTTATAAATAATCTAATACAATAAAAGAAAACTTAATTTATTTGTATTGTATTCTACCCATAGTCGCTCAAGACTATAAGTAGAATACTGAGCCTAGATCACCGTCTTCTATGGGTGAGATGCCCAGAAGGGTGGCTACGTTTCCTCACTGAATCACCATATTGATCCTTTGTCCGAAGTAAGCACCAGCCTTCTGATCACCTGAAAAGTCAATGAGTCGTTTTGATAAATTTTAGTAGAGGCTCATGGCCTCAGGACCCCATGGTGCAAGCGCCTCGACAGCAAATGGCACAAGCATATAACTCTCACTGAGGGTTGCATATTTGCGCCACTTGAGTGATTCAGCTGTTTCCGCCGCCGAACCGGCTGATCTAGACGTGTTTGGTAAACAGGATGCGACCAACGTGTCTACGCAGATCGCATTCCACACCAAAGGCTTGCCACGCCACCAGGGAATTCCGTAAGGACGCCTACCATCGTCACGTGCAATACCGTTCGGCTCCAATAAAGCCGGCATGTTACCGATGGCAAGCGCCCGCCGTAAAACAATGTGTCTTATATAGGTATAAATTAATCTAAAACTTTTTAACGTTTGGGCATATAGAGAGGATGGATGAAAATAGAATTACAAAACAAGTGTATGACAGTATTGTGTATGGTAGAGTTAGTACCGGTAGACCACGACGTACATACACATCATGATCAAATAACAGAAGTGTTAACACGAGGTCAGGTAAAAAGCATATCAAATAAACGTGCATGTATTATGAGGTTAACAAAACTAGATGATGCGAAAGTTGGCTGTCAGGATCGTTGCAAGTGGAGATCTAGTCCCTGCCTACCCCCGTGGGAACCAGGGCTGTTAATATGTATGTATGTATGTAACTAAAACTTAACCACAAATTTTTGATGTTTTTGGTTATAAGGATATTTTGTAATGCTTACAATATTTTGAACCCTTAGTAATGCTTTTATATTCATGAACTCGACTGTACAATTATTATCTTGCCGTATTACAATTATTTTTTTTTTTTGTTTAAGGCGGGTAAATGCATTTCGCACATACCGGGTTCTTTGCTAGGGATTAGACCGTTGTTGATCATGGAGGCTTTCCACTGAGGCAAACCAAACAATAATCAACCGGCTTGTGTGGAGACTCGACTAATCAATACCCCACTAAAACCACCCTCCTCCCATGTGCCCCGCGCTTATGGCAGGAAAGGCGTGAGATACAGAACGTAGTTACGCCCACACCGATCCTAGCGCACAAGTGCTTGAGAATGCCCCGGGAGAGGCAAACTCACTTCGTCAACAGGGGAGAAGACTCCTCTGCTCCCTAGATGCTAGAGGGCCCCTGCAGCGGTATTTCAGGGAGGGAGGTCATGCGCATACCTGCGCCTCCGGGCTCCCGACGGGTGTCGGCGCCCGCGAGACGCATGCGCACTACCATCTCTCTCCCTATCTCGTTCCGCGGCCTCCTTATGAGACACTACCGTCTCGCAGAAATTGGCCGCACCCACCCACCAATCGTCGCTATGCAGCATGGCTTGCACCAGATCGCTCAGCGATTCGATCGGTCCTACAAGTGTCTCGAGTTCAAACCTCTGAGGTGCCCATGCTGCGCACTCGACTAGCGTGTATAACGCGGTGTCTAGCGCGCCACACTGGAGGCATTGGGGTGAAGGCAAGCAGCCCGCAATCTGACACAGATACTTATCGAAGCAACCGTGCCCGGTAAGTATCTGTGTCATTCTGAAGGTCAGGGTCCCGCGTTTCCGCGAGAGCCATCGCAACAGCTGCGGTCAAACCGCTTTCACCGTGTCAATGCCAGCAACAGGGTTTTCCAACTCTACTGACCAAGATTGGATCATGGCCGCGGTTTCCCGCGTCCTGATCACCTGGAGTTCGGCCTGGCCATGGACCAGGCCACGGGCGAGAGCATCCTGTCGGAAGCGCCGAACTTTGGCTATTACGTCCGCCTGGAGAGGCCAGGGCGGATCGCCTGCCAAGATTGTCGACGCCGTCCACGACACTGTACGGTATCCTCGGATGGTCCTCACCGCCAGGACCCGCTGTGCGCGGCACAACAAGGTCCTATTGTGGCGGTGAAGTGCAGTGGACCATACGGGTGCACCGTACAGGGCCATACTCCTAAGGATGCCCATGTAGAGTTTCCTAGTCGTCGTCCCCGGTCCCCCCACGTTGGGAAGAAGCCGAGAGAGGGCGCCTGCGGACTTCACGAGCTTGGGAACTAGCTGCTCAAAGTGCGCTTTAAACAGTCATTTCCCATCGAGAATTAGCCCCAGATATTTCATCTGGGGGCCTACACGAATGTCCACCCCTTGGACTATAACGGACAAGTCCGCGGGGGGGTTATGAAACCGCCTATGGAACATGATGGCCTCCGTTTTCGCGGGGGAAACCTCCCAAATAAGAAATACGAGATATAGGTAAGCCCAGCCTACCTATTTCTCGGACCACGATCGCCAACCCGGCGTTGGCGAGGTCCACGGATTCCGCGAATGACGCAGCGCGTGCCGTGAGTAGGGTGTCATCCGCAAAGCAGATTAGCCCTATTCCGGGCAGGACCGGAACCCGAAGGATCCAGTCATAACCGACGTTCCAGAGAACCGGCTCGAGGACCGATCCCTGTGGGACGCCGCACGCGACGCGTCGCCGACCTATCGCGCGATTTTCGGACTCGCCGCCCTCCCAAAGGATGTACCTGTCCTGGAGGTACGCGCCCAACAGCCTCGTGAGGTACGGGAGAACTCCGTGTGCACGAAGCCCCTCCCTGATCGTCTCGTGAGGGAGGCTGTTAAAGGCGTTCGCTATGTCTAGCGAAACCGCCAGGACAGTATCCTTTGCTTGGACTGCGTCGTCCGTTACAGATCGCAGTGTCTCGAAGGCGTCCAACGTGGAGCGCCTCCGCCGAAACCCGAACTGCGTCTGTGCTAGCCCCGGCTCCACAGTATCGAGATGCTTAACGAGGCGTTCCGCTAAGATCTTCTCGAAGACCTTGGCGACCTCGTTAAGCAACACTATGGGCCTGTAGGCGGACGGATCGTTGGGAGGACGGCCTCCCTTGGGAATCAGGGATAATCGGCCCTCCTTCCATTGCGACGGGAACTGACCTGCGCGAATACAGGCATCGAACAGTTCCCGCAGCTGGCCGCGTAGGTGTTTGGCGGCCAGGAAGAGGAGCCGACCCGGAACCCCGTCGGGTCCCGAAGCCGTCTTCCTGCCCCGGAGCCGGTCCAGGGCGACGTCTAACTCTTCCTCGGTGATGGAGTGAGTCTCCACCTCCGAGGTGTCGGGAATGATTGGACCCATATCGGGGGGAGTGAAGATCCCCGGATCCGGGAAGAGCCCAGCGATAACCGACCAGAGGTATAGGTATGGGCAACCTTTGACATGTTGAGGGCCAAACTTTGACGTGCAAATACGTTCGAGGGCCGCGTTTAAAAGTACTTGTGCATTTTAAAGTAGTGATAATATTTTTTGCGATAATATTAGACATGAAATAATACGACAATGTTATTATAGTACAATTTGTTAAAATAACAAAATGAAATTGAAAAAAATGGTACATTACAATTAAATCGTTAAATTTGCAATTGTTACAAACTACGAATGTTAAATACATCGAAATCAATGAGACACTTGAGCTTGAATTTGGGAACTAATCCATCGATATTTGGATTAATTCCACTGATACAAAGACGTAAAGAATTTTCCAAATTATCGTCAATCAGTCTTGTACGATGTGTTGATTTATTATCTTTCATCAATGAAAAGAACTGATCGCATTTATAAGTACTGCCAAACGCACAAATCAATCTTCTTGCGAATTTTCTAAGCTGCGGAAAATTGTCTTCTTCTAGGTATTTTTTGTAGAAATCGCACAACTCTACGTCTTCAAATTTGGATTTTAGGAGTGAGTTTTCTTGAATCTTGATCAACTCCATTTTTAAGTGTGTTGGAGCATTTTGTATATTACATTTTGCAGGAGTTGCAAATAAACTGAAACAGTCTTCCATGTTTTTGAAGTCGCTAAATTTGTTCGAAAATTGTTCCGACAGTAACTTGAGTTCTTCAGCATATTGAGCATAAGCAATATTTTCATACGCCTCTGCATAAGCGTGTTGAAATTGGAAATGTTACCAGACAGCATCTGTGACTCCCACAAGCGTAGTTTGATCTGAAACGCTTTCAAATGGCTGTACAAGTCATTTACTAACTGTCCTTGTTTTTGAAGTTTCAAATTTAAATATTTCAAATAGCCTGTAAGATTGACCAGAAATGCTAAGTCACATATCCATTTTGGGTCACTTAATTCAGATAGTGGTTTATCTTTTATTTTCATAAAGTCTGCTATCTCATTTCTAAGCTCGTAAAACCGTTTCAACACTTTTCCTTTGCTCAGCCATCTGACTTCACAATAACATGTTACGTCGTTATATTCAGCTGATATTTCATCCAAAAACGCCTTGAACTGACGATGGTTAAGCCCTCGAGATCGAATAAAGTTGATGGTTTTTACTACCACATTCATAACATTCTGGAGTCGAAAGGACTTAGAACACAAGTTCTGTTGGTGGATAATGCAATGAAGGACTATCAAATCATCTTTTTGCACATTTAATTCTGTTGCTTTTTCATTCAAAATTCCGATGAAACCTTTACGTAAGCCGACCATAGAACGTGCACCATCAGTGCATACTCCAATTAATTTTGACCATGGCAAGCCAAAACCAGTGAATACTATTTGAACTTCAATAAAAATATCCTCTCCTGTAGTGGTTCCTTTTAGGGGCTGTAAAGCAAGCAATTCCTCAGTAACAGTGAACTCCTTATCAACACCTTGAATAAATAGCGCCAGTTGAGCTGTGTCAGACAAATCGGTGCTCTCGCGTAATGCTATGGAAAATGATTCAAAACCAGCCATACGGTCAGTCAATGTTGTTTTTATACCATTAGCCATCATTTCTATACGTCGAACAACAGTTCGTCTTGACTGACAATTTTTTTCAAATTCGTTTTTCTTTTCAGGACACAAAATACTGCAAACTAACATACACTCCTTGATAAATTCTCCTTTGGCCAATGTTTTTAATGCCTTTGCCAATTTTGAGCTAATTATAAAACTAGCTTTCACAACATTATCAAGTTGTGTTCTTTGTTTATGAAACATCTGTTGCTGTTTTTCCAAATTTGCGGTAAGCTTCTGGATTTTGTCTGTTCTTAATTGTCCTGTCAGTGAGTGCAGCGTAGCATGCTTAGTTGAGTAATGCCGCTTTATATTGAATTCTTTCATTACTGAAATGGATTCATTACACAGTAAACAAATAGGCTTACCATTGTGCAAAATAAAAAAGAATTCTTCAGTTCATTTTTCTTGAAACTGGCGACCATCTGTATCTACTTTTCGTTTCTTTCCACCAGACATCATTTTTGTTTACTTTTCGTTCAATAAACTTAATAACAAACTATAGTTAGTAACCACTCAAGATGCACACAAAGTCACAAAGCAAGTTGACGGCTCGAGCAGTTCGCTGGGATATCGCTTGTCCAAGTTATCATCTCGGTAGCTCAAATAGAACTGAACTAACGTTCGGGCCGCTTATATAGGCAAAATGAAGGAATAATCTGGAATAAACTAGTTTAGAATAATTGAGAAGCAATAAATCTTTTGATGTGTCGCGCGTGAGGCGGCAAACCTCAAAGAATTTGATGGAGCAAGCCGAGTGGCGGCAATTATCGAAGAGTGAGGCGGCAAACATTAAAGGATTTGATGTTTGCCGCCTCACTGTCATTCCCGTGAGTATAAGTACCTAATGTAATATTTTTTTAATTGGGTTTTTTCAAAATGTCTCGCGGGCCAGATCATATCTTACAGCGGGCCGAATCCGGCCCGCGGCCCGGTTGTTGTCCATATTTATAGCATGTTCTGTGTTTGAACAACACAAGCAGAAACTACATACATGTCACCAAAATGAATACAACTGCAAAAAAGTCGCCTATGCTACGGCTGAGTTTACGGAGACCAATGACGCCTCTGACAAGTCCCAGTAAAATGCAGGCTTGACCTCGCGAGGAATGGTATATGTGCCAATAATCTAACAGTAAGGAATAACGTAGAGTACCTATGCAAATGGAAAAGTAGCAAATGAGAACCCGACCTCCAAAATCAAAGGTACAAACGCAACCGGGACCTAATAATGAATCCTTCCTTATTCATTGCAAAATATTAATTTTAAGCGTAGTTTATTTCATTAATATTTGTACTTACTATAAACTCTCGCAAAATAGAGCTAACAGTGCATTCTTTTTATTAATAATCTACGAAAAATGCTCATGTTTTCTTATAGATTAAAAAACATAAGCAACGTATCCCTAAAAGTAAGTATGTACGCGCTCTATATAGCGTGGAAGCTATAAAATTTATCCACATAGTAAAATGTGCGGACTTATACAAAACTCAAAATCATTTATTTCAAAGCAAAGTTTAGTATGCTCTTTTGCACCGATGTGCGTAAGGAGGTTGTAGCAAAATACACCCAAGGCCAGTTTTACTCGGAGGTGCAAGGGGTTCGTGGCATTCGGGCGCAGGTAGGAATCTAGGGGACCTAAATAGATGATTCTTACCATACCATGCATAATCTGCAAGTTTCGAAAATTACTTAAAATTATACCTATAAAATACATACATACATAATACATAATATCACGCCTGTTTCCCATGGGGGTAGGCAGAGACTATGGATCTCCACTTGCGACGATCCTGACAAACAACTTTCGCTTCACCTACTTTCATTAATCTCCACGTTTATTTGAAATGCTTTTTACCTGACCTCTCTTTAACACTTCTGATATTTGGTCATGGTGTGTTCGTCTCGGTCTACCGGCAACAACCCTACCATTCACAATACTGTCATACACCTGTTTTGTGATTCTACTTTTATCCATTCTCTCTACATGTCCAAACCACCTTAACATACCTTTTTCAAGTCTTGTTATTACATCTTCTTTCAATCCACAACGTTCCCTTATTACACTGTTCGTTATCATATCATTCAAGCTAACGCACATATACTTCTCAAAGCTCTCTCTCATTTCAACTGCGTTTATCCTACTTTCATGCTTCTTCTGCCATACCCAACTTTCACTGCCATACATTAGGGTTGGCACCAACACCCCTTTATGGACAGCCAAGCGTGCCTTTACAGACACTTTCTGGCTGTTCATAAAAGAGTTTAGCGCTCCATTCACCTTATTACCTGCCATAACTCTCCTTTCAATATCCCTTTCATGCTTTCCGTCTCTGGTAAACATGCAGCCTAAGTAAACAAATTCTCTGACTTGCTCTAACTTTTGATTTCCTATCTGTATATTACAACTTGTCATTCTTTCATCTCTTTCAAACACCATAACTTTCGTCTTATTCACATTAATTTTCATACCCTTCCCCTCAAAAGACTCGTTCATAATTGTTACCATCTCCTGTAACTCCGTTTCCGATGACGCAAGTATAACCTGATCATCGGCGTAGAGTAGACATTTGATAAGTAACTCATTCATTCTTAAACCACTTTCACTTTCTTTCAAATTGTCCAAGCAACTGTCCAAGAATATGTTGAACAACCACGGCAACGCTACACAACCCTGTCTAACACCCTTTTCAATGCTAAACCATTCAGTGTAGGCGCCGTTGACCCTAACACAAGCAATGGAATCACTATAGAGGGACTTCAGTGATCGTATCAGGTTGTTTGTTATCCCATACTTAGCTAGCGCCGACCACAGTTCACTTCTTATCATTCTATCATATGCTTTTTCCAAGTCTATAAATGCACAATACACGTTTTGACCTTTGGCCAAAAACTTTTCATTTATACATCGTAAAGTAAAGATTTGGTCCACACATCCCATTCCCTTTCGAAAACCCGCTTGTACATCCCATACTTTCTCTTCTGTTACTTTTAATACCCGTTCAATCAACACTTTAGCATATATTTTCCCGACAACGCTAAGAAGGCTAATGCCTCGAAAATTTTTACAATCCTGTCGTGACCCTTTTCCTTTGTAGAGTGGTACAATAACGGCTTTGCACCAATCTTTTGGTACACAGCCCCTCTTCCAGCATATGTTAAAAAGGCGGTACAAAAGACTTGCGATCAGACCTTGTCCAGCCTTTAGCATTTCTACGGTTATCCTATCATACCCAGCAGCCTTTCCTAGTTTCATACTATTCAATGCTTTCACAATTTCATCCATAACTATACTATCGCTATTGTCTTCTCTATTGTCCTTTTCAGCAGTCATACTGTTCACATCCGCTATATCTTTTTCAAACAAACCTTCAAAATATTCTTTCCAGCGATTCAATATGTATTTTTCTTCTTTCACAATATTTCCATTCTTGTCCCTAATTACATTGAGCTCAAACTGTACTACCTTTCCTCTAGCTCTTTTTATAGATTTCCAGAAATATTTAATGTTACTCTGGAAATCTTCAGAGATTCTTTCATCCAAATCATCTTTTTACTCATTCTTTTTCTTTTTGACCGTTATTTTAACTATTTCATTCATCCTTTTATACAAAATTTTTGCCGAATTTACATCTTCCTTTTTTGTATTCTTCAGTCTTAGGTCAGCTCTTAAAGCTAACCAATCCTTCCATGCTTTCTTTTTATCATTCACTACATTTGTACTTCCTTATCCCACCAAATATTCTTCACGCATTTACCCGTTTTTCTTTTGGTTACACCACACACATCAATCGCAACACTCACAACTTCGGTTTTAAAGGACATCCATAACTCCTCTATCTCGCACATATCATTCATCCTAACAAATTTTTCTTCTAATTTTGCTTTATACTCTTCTTTTACTTCTTCTTCTTGCAACTTTTCAACTTTTATTCTTTCTAGTGTATTAGATTTAGATTTATCAGAATGTTGGTGCCTCCAAGTTTTGAAAAGATCTTTTATTCGGCATACTACTAAGAAGTGATCTGTATTGATTCCTGTACCCCGATATGATCTAGTGTCCAGAATGCTTTTCCTCAATCTTTCATCTACTATTACAAAATCAATCATACTTTTCCCTTTCACATTTTCCCACGTGTACATATGAATATTCTTGTGACAGAACATTGTGTTAGTCACGTACAAATTCCATTCTAAGCATATCTCAAGCAAACAGTTACCATTCATATTTATTCTTTCATCTCCGTATGTACCTAGCACCCTTTCATAATCATCTCGTTTTAAACCTACCCAGCCATTAAAATCACCTAACATAATTAATTTTTCGTTCTGCTTACATGTAAGCAGCACACCTCTCAAACATTCCCAAAACTTGTCCTTTTCCTCTATGGTTTTTCGGGAGGAGTTAGTCGAGCTCATGTCTGATGGTGCATATGCCCCAACCACAAAAAGCCGAGTCAAGCCAACTTTCAGTCGAATCCATACAAGTCTTGGGCTAACACATTCATGCTCTTTCACACATTCTTCCATTCTTTCAGAGAGAATAAGGCCTACTCCTTGACTCCCTCTATCTGTCGCTTTCACTCCTGACCAATACGCCGTAAACTGACCGTACTTAGTGGTTTCACATCCTTTCCACTTCGTCTCACTCACACATAATAAATCTATTTTTCTTTCATTCATCATCTGACATACTTCATCTATTTTACTGTCCATCCCTCCTCTAACATTCATCGTTGCTAAGCGGCTCTCCACAGGCCGCTTTTCGCCCCCATGAGAAACGAGACGTGACGAGTTGCGAGCCGCGTCGCCGCCGTTCGGATTATTATTATATGCACTATATATTCCATTGCGTGTTCTCATGGGCTTTCTTACACTATATGAGTACATATTTAAATACTTATATATTAACATTTTTCTTTTTTTTTAAACGAAACATTATAATTTATTTATAAAGCCTTTAAAAAAAAAAAATCACAGCATATCATCGCAGTGTGAGCTGGTGTGAGCTTTTTCTCAATTTATTAGCAGCGACATGAATATTATAGGAGCGGAGATACTGTAGGTTGTGGTTTGAATTGTTATTGTCACATAAAGTGACATCTATTTTGAACCGTCTTCTATTAAAATGTAGACATCGTCGATTGAGGTTCGAAATCTTCTTCAAATTTCTTGAAAAACGACATCTCTTGTACCAAAATGGAAATACTTCGATTGTGGTTTAGGTTATTTGAATTTCCATTACAGCGACACCTCTGGTTTTAAACGTAACCTATAAAATATACGTACCAAAAATACGCGTAGCTTCCAACACATTTATTTTGCTCAGTTACAATATGCTGGCTAATTTAGACTTTATTTCTACACAAATTAAACTGTTTTTCTAATGAAAAAGCGTGACATATTCAAAAATAGATGTAAGAAAATGGCACATAAAATATGATTTTATTTTTATTATTAGCAAGAGGGTGCAAGCTTATATATTTACCTATATTCACACTCAGGCGCCTAATATGGTTAAAACAGCCGTGACTACATCTACCTACTACGTTTAATGTGCATATTATACTTATTATAGGTAAGTAGTTCGAATAGTTTTAAAATTAGCCGAACATTATATTTTTTTTTAGATTTAAATATATACCTGTTTACTTACATGATTCGGTTTTAATAAATTGACAAATAAACCCACTAAACTATATTATTATACACTCGGTAAGCAAGTTAAACCTAAGTTACATATCTTATCTGATACTAATATATAAAGCTGAAGAGTTTGTTTGCTAGAACGCGCTAATCTCAGGAACTACTAGTCTGATTTGAAAAATTCTTTCAGTGTTAGATAGCCCGTTTATCGAGGAAGGCTATTTCCACGCGGACGAAGTCGCGGGCAGAAGCTATAATATTATAATACAACAGATAGCTTTGTGGCTGAACCTAAACACCCAAACCTCAGTAAACAACGGTATAAAAATAGGTGCAGGAAATTTAAACTGCCAGGAATGCCTCTGTGTTCCAATGCTTGCATCGTATATCTATCCTGTAGTTAATAGTGACCATCTTGAGTTATCTATCTATACTATAATAAATCTGTAAATAGTTCGAGTTTGTACAACGCGTTTTAAAATGTGAAAAAATATCTGGAGGGATAATTCGGACCAGGAGATTCTGAAAATGCAACATTTAAAATTTGTGTTTGTTTGTCTTTCTGTCTGTTTGTCTGTTAGTATATTAGAGCACAATGTGAAAACTACTGAACGGATTTAAATGAAACTCGATGTAGAGCTAGCAACCCGAGTTAACACTTTTATTCCGATAAATGATGTCATTTCCATAAAATAGACAGATTAGCTAAATATATGGCGTTGCAATCGCGTTTTTTCATTTCATTAAAAAAATACCTTTTTTTTTTTTAAGGCGGGGTAAATGCATTTCGCACATACCGGGTCCTTTGCTAGGGATTAGACCGTTGTTGATCATGGAGGCTTTCCACTGAGGCAATCCAAACAATAATCAACCGGCTTGTGTGGAGACTCGACTAATCAATACCCCACTAAAACCACCCTCCTCCCATGTGCCCCGCGCTTATGGCAGGAAAGGCGTGAGATACAGAACGTAGTTACGCCCACACCGATCCTAGCGCACAAGTGCTTGAGAATGCCCCGGGAGAGGCAAACTCACTTCGTCAACAGGGGAGAAGACTCCTCTGCTCCCTAGATGCTAGAGGGCCCCTGCAGCGGTATTTCAGGGAGGGAGGTCATGTGCATACCTGCGCCTCCGGGCTCCCAAATGACGTCGGCGCCCGCGAGACGCATGCGCACTACCATCTCTCTCCCTATCTCGTTCCGCGGCCTCCTTCTGAGACACTACCGTCTCGCAGAAATTGGCCGCACCCACCCACCAATCGTCGCTGTGCAGCATGGCTTGCACCAGATCGCCCAGCGATTCGATCGGTCCTACAAGTGTCTCGAGTTCAAACCTCTGAGGTGCCCATGCTGCGCACTCGACTAGCGTGTGTAACGCCGTGTCCAGCGCGCCACACTGGCGGCATTGGGGTGAAGGCAAGCAGCCCGCAATCTGACACAGATACTTATCGAAGCAACCGTGCCCGGTAAGTATCTGTGTCATTCTGAAGGTCAGGGTCCCGCGTTTCCGCGAGAGCCATCGCAACAGCTGCGGTCGAACCGCCTCCACCGTGTCAATGCCAGCAACAGGGTTTTCCAACTCTACTGACCAAGATTGGACCATGGCCGCGGTTTCCCGCGCCCTGATCACCTGAAGTTCGGCCTGGCCGAATTCCCCAGGTCGGCTGGATAGGTCCAGCATTCGATGATAGCCCTCTCCTCGGCCTGCTCCGCGTCGAGCTTGGTAAGAGCCCAGCGCGGGAGCTGGGAGGGGCCCTGAACAGGGTTAGCGCTAGGCGAGGGGGAGAGTTCGAATCTGATGTACAAGTGATCAGACAGAGTCTCCACCTCCTCCAGCACTCTCCATCCTACCACTCTGCAGGCGGCCGCATGTGTGGCGAATGACAAGTCGATGATCGATCCACCCCGCGCACGTACGCAGGTCTGGACCCACCCCTGGTTCAGGATGGATAGGTTGGATTGAAGCGCCCAGTCTTCAACCGCCCGTCCCCTAACATCGGTAATCGCGTTCCCCCAGGATTGGTGCTTGGCATTGAAGTCGCCTAGGACGAATATCATCTTCGGCGCTAGTCTGCCGACGGCTGCCCTAATGGAGTCCAAGGCGAGCTCGTACTCCGCCAGGGGGCGGCTCCGCGTGAGGTACACGCCTATGATGACGTAACCTCCGCTTTCCGCCACCGCGTAGCCCTTTCCTCTTTCGAGACTGGTGAGCGGTGTGCCAGATCCGGCTCTGGCGACCACGGCTACCACATCGTCGAGATCCCCCACCCAGTTCCTGGCTGGGGGTACGTAATAAGGTTCGCTTATTACGGCCAAGTTTGCTTGCCACTCCGCCATCGCCTGCAGGCACAGGTCCTGGGCGTCGGGGGAGTGGTTAACATTAGCTTGGAAGAGTGTTAGGGGTGTACTGGGCATTTAGGTGTCCATAGGTACCCCCTTTCCACTCGCCGATCGTTTATTCGCCCTCGGGTGGACGAATTTACCCTTGACATATGGGGGCTGGCAGTGCCTCGCCAACGTCGGGTGGGTAGCGCGTTTGCCCCCCGCCGCGCAGACGGCGCAGTGGAATTCTCAATCCAAGAATGAATGAATCCAGTAAAATATGTTTGTAAATTTGGAATCCTACATAACTTGGGAACTTCTTGTAGTTTTAAATACCTTAGAAATTGAAAAGGAACTTCTTAAGACTCAGATCTTCACTGATTAGGTTTAAAAAACACGTTTTTAAGAATATACCTATTCGCAGAATTTCATCTATATAGATCTAATCATTTCTTAGAAAAGTGGCTGTGACATATACGGTAGACTAACAGACGGCCAGGCCATTATACGGGCGGAAGGACTTGATTGTTTAAGAGCTGACACGCACTATGCGAGTTATTCACATGGAGTCCAGTCAATCGTCCGGCTGGCCACAGGTAAGATAGATAGACAACACTTTACTTTACACCAAAGCATAGATAAACAGAAACAAAAAAGTACAAGAGATAGTACAACGGGCGGCCTATACGCTAAACAGCGACCACTTCCAGGCAACTCTTGGCAGGGATTAATAGATTTTTAATTCTGACAGTTATGCAGTTTATAAATAATGATAAATGATAAGTATACACAGTCGTATATATACATATTTCAATACAAACATGTATATATAATACTTATATATATATATATATAAATAATTAAGTATTAGGAATTAATATCAGGTAAGTAGAACATGTGTGTAAGAAAAATTTCTATACGCACTACCCGACGGTTGCTGTCGAATCAAGCATGTCACTTGAAATGCTGCCACGGCTTCATCACCTCGATCAGCCGGACGGTTGCTATACGCTCTAAGCGGTTCAATGTACGGCTGGTATTCAATTGCGTGTTCAGGTTGCCGCATTCCGACTAAAACCGAATGGCTGACTAGACTGCGGCTAGCCGCATAGTGCGTATGAGACCTATGAGTTTTGAGTTGCCGTAATGGCTAAAAATTAGAAAACCTGTCATCTAGATATTATGAAGTAAACAAGAGCTAAAATAATTGTACATACTTACGTAAAAAAAAACAAATTATACAAAGTTGATTACAACAGTATATAAAATTAAATTACTGTCATCAAATTCAAGGTTTTGAGTTTCATACATAGTCACTATCATTAAGTATTGTTGAGGATCCCGACATGCGTCGGAGCATATGCCGCGCTACATCTGTCCTGTCTCGTGAAATTAACATAGGTTCTAGGTAGCGCACGGGCTCTTATATACAGAATGATTTAAAATCTATCACGAAATGATAAAATAACTATTTAGTTATTTTATCATTTCATGGTTTATATTTATAAACCAGTACAATAAATGAAACTAAAGAATATATACCTACCAATATCATAACATAAAACATGAAAATTATAATATTTTATATATAAAAATGAATCGTAGAAATGTATGTACGAGCATAACTTGAGAACGACTTTACCGATTTTGATGGTATTTGTTTTGTGTGTTTGAATGGGTCCCGGGATGGTTTATATTTACAATTGGAACCGGTAGGTGGCGCTGAGATCGGGTTCTAGAATCCTCCTAATCACCTGGAGCGATTTTGGTGATTTTGTTTTTGTGTTTCAGTGGGTTCCCGGATGGTTTAGATTCATAATTAGAACCGGTAGGTGGCGCTGAGATCGGGTTCTAGAATCCTCCTAATCACATAGAACGATTTTGGTGATTTTGTTTTTGTGTCATAAAACAAAATCTTTTAGGAATTAAAAAAATATGGCGGTACGAAGTTCGCCGGGTCAGCTAGTATATTATAATAATGAAAATTACAAACAATATATGAGTCCCAAATCACCGTCAGTTGAGAACGTTCCCAAAACGTTGGATTCTCATCTATCACTACATAAATTCTCGTATACAAATGTGATAATAAATGGCTACATTTTTAATAACTGAAAAAGAATCCTCTTTCGTTGTGCCGTTAGACAAGTTAATTAAAATAAATGCGAGGGTTTTTATTGAGTGATTCTTTTGTTTCAAAAGTGTTCGCCGTTGACTTTTGAACTGTCATCTCGCAAGGCAAACGGCGAATGAGCAAAAAATGTTTAATTTCATTGTATATTTAAACTCCTAGGGTTGGTGTGCATAGACATTTAATTGGCGGTTAAAATAAAATAATCGCTGTTTAGCCATATAGTTCTTTTTGACATGGTCTAGTAATAGATCCAAGCACATTTAATTCCATGTTTATTGTACCTCAGGCTTCGAACATACACAACAAATAGTACGAATGTATAGATTAATCTTAGAAATCATCTCAACTCTATAAGTATCTTACTATAGAAATAAAGCTTTTATTCATGATTCTGGTTGTGTTTTGTTAGCGTTTTCTCGTTAACAAAATATTTTACGTCTACAGAGCTCTTAAAATAAAATTAAAAATAACAAGAAAAAATGTTCTCTGCAACAATTGCATAATTATTATTTATCGTTCCATTTATGCTAGCCATTAAAATATTGACTAATAACTATTATGTAATTATTATTAATGCTTATGCTAGTGTGTACCGACATTTAACCATCGGTTAAAATAAAATAATCACTGTTTATGCATACATTTTAGGCGATTCTTTTATTTTAACCATCGGTTAAAAGTCGGTGCACACCAGCCTTAGTACTTAATACATTGGCATGGTGGAGCCACCCTGGGAACAGTATCCTGATTCCAGCCCTAACAGCTCTTAGGGCTGACTCGACTGTTGTTATACCAAGTATTAATAGATTCCCTATTAATATTAACGTTATAAATGCGAAAGTAACCCTGTCTGTCTGTTACGCTTTCACGGAAAAACCACTGGACTTATTCGGCTAAGCTCAGTATATATATTTTTTCAATGTCGAGGATGAACATAGGATACTTTTTATCTCGACAAATGGGATCATTTCCGGGATAAAAATATATTTGTCTCTCTGTTTGTTATGCTTTTACGGAAAAACTATTGGATCGATTTAGCTGAAATTCGGTATATATGTAATTTTAATACCGAGTGAGGAAAGGGATACATTACTTTTTGACATTTTTTCTCATTTTTGTCATGTTCATTCATGAAATGACATTGTGTACATCATTTGATTACAAAAATGACATTTTGTCATTTATATATTTTACATGTAGATAAACCAGGATAGATAAATAAAACTAGAATGGGTTGAAATAGAGGATGAAAGTTTGTATGGGAGACCAATCATTTCTCAAGTCTATAGATATAAAAAAAATCTCATCTATAAAAAAAAAGCGATAGTCTGTCTGTACGTTTAGCTTTCACAGCAAAACTACTAGGAGTACTGGATTGGTTTTGCTGGTATTTTGTTTAAATGTCGTTTTAATACATATATGTAGAAATAAAATGGTTGTTAACCTTAACATAATCATATTTCAAACGGCGAATGACAGCTCCGGTGGCCTATTTTTCCCACCCTCGTATACCATCTCCCATCTCATTTCCATCGATCCACATCCCATCTCCTTCTATCTATCTTTCCTATCTCTCATCCCATCATCCCATCTTTACCTATCCTAAAGGCTGGCGATGGCTTTGCATCGCCTCGGTGTTTTAAACGTCTATAGGCGATGGTACCCCTTTCCACTAGATGTGCCGTTTTCCTGTTTACCAGCTTCAGACAATAAAAATACATACAAAAATAATTTTGTAGTCGATACCAAGCAAAATATTGCGAATTCATAAAAACGAGGGTGTTTATCATTCAAAAAATATAAATATACTAGGATATGTCCGCGACTTCGTCCACACTTGACTTGATGCTACCACGGGTTTCCCGGGTCACAAAGTATCGCAGCATTTAAAAAAAGACTATAAGCTATTGTTTTAGTGGAAAATGTTTCGGAATAAGCTAATTTTTTATGCATTCCAACGAATTCAAACCGCTCCTGGGAAAAATCCCGCGGGATTCCCGGGATAAAAAATATCATAAATTTTATTACATTAAATTTTCTATCGATCAGTGATAAAAATACATTGGAATTCTATTTTTTTTAATACGGCCATTTTAAATCATTCTCAGAAAAATTACCACGATAAAAAGCAGCACAGATTTTAAATCTAGGAATTCGCTCTCGATCAGCGAAAACCGCATCGAAATCGGCCCACTAGTTTTTACGTGAATCCCGAGTAAACAGACAAGAAGTCTAAAAAAATGCATCGTAGTGTCCGTCGTTTATATAGTCTTTTCCAGATGTATTTTTTTAAATAGCTTTAATGTGCAGACACGGTATGTTTAGAATTTTGTAACATTATAGATTACATGTCA
The DNA here is from genome assembly GCA_039645545.1 of Dendrolimus houi. Lineage (NCBI taxonomy): Eukaryota > Metazoa > Arthropoda > Insecta > Lepidoptera > Lasiocampidae > Dendrolimus > Dendrolimus houi. Next base: position 10,526,861 of record CM077123.1, on the reverse strand, counting down.
CAGTTCAAAGCTAACTCATTACGACGACAGCTTTTTTCGTGTTTATGATGAAATTTATAAACAAAAATTCGCGAGAGAAACTGACATTAAAGTTTGATGTAGGCCCTGTACCGCGTGAAGTTCCGATTTCTTAAAACGCTATTGCTTCAGAATAATGTTAAATGGTAAGTATGAAGAACAACATTTGAATAATTGAACCTCTTTACGTAATCAAAGATGGTCGATCGATCAACAACAACCTGTGTGTTGATATCGGCCGAGATCGTGGCGTCACCTGCGCCCGCGCACCTGCCCGCCTTTGATTCGCCAAAAACGAGCACTCGGACATATCACCTGCCGCACACCGATACTCCTGCACGTCCACTATCGATGCTTCATATTTTTAAATTGTTTCAACATCTACGAAAATGAGACGATATGAATTCATTTATTATAGTAATGTAAAAATTCAAAGTCAATTTTATTTCGCTGAAACTGGAAGCAGGTAAATTTTATACAAGTTATACTTATATAATACATAGTGAATTATACAGCTCGCAGCATATTCGGCGCTTCAGCATGCTTTATGTCTAACTTACAATTTAGAGAGATAAAACCTAGTCACTCTTTAATATAAATATCTATGTATAAGTCATTAAATTAATTATTATTTATTTGGTCAATAGTAAAAACACTTGAAGTCTGTTATTTATATAACGATTAAAACTTCAGAAGAATAATTAAACTTATATTATTACACTATATCTACTACTTTCTATGAATTACTTAGGCTACCGTGCAATAATTACTTCAGGCATGGAAGATATGCTGTTACTCTGCTTTAGGTGTACTTTTACAGCAATCTATAACCACGTTTCCGTTTTCTTGATAACCATTTGAATATTGTGGGTTAATAAACTAATAGTTAGAATAATAAATAGAATAGTTTATTAACCCACATACATACTGTATGAACTTGTAATAAGATCTCTTTGGCTATACCATATTATCTGGCTGGTTTTGGTATCATTAAAAAAAATGAATTTTAAAGAAGACTATTTCTAATTCAAATTAGGAAAATGCGTGATTTTCAATTGTTTTTCTTATTGTTAAAACGAGTGAATCTAATGAAGAAATTCGATACATTTTAAAATTTTACTACAAAAAAGGTAAAAATGCAACACTACCCGCGAAAATAAATTGTGATGTTTATGGACCTAATGCAGTATCTGTGAGATTAGCGCAAATTTGGTTTAAGCGTTTTCAATCCGGAAATTTTGATATCAAAGATGCACGTCGCTCTGGTCGCCCTGTTACGGACAAAATTGATGCCATTTTTGAAAAAGTGGAGCAAGATCGGCATGTTAGTAGTTACGATGTAGCTGGAGAACTGGGAATTGACCACAAAACGGTTTTGGCGCATTTGAAAAAAGCTGGGTACACAAAAAAGTTCGATATTTGGGTGCCTCATGAGCTCACTGAAAGAAACCTAATGAACCGTGTACTCATTTGTGATTCTTTATTACGACGTAATGAAACCGAACCATTTTTGAAGAAGCTGACAACTGGTGATGAAAAGTGGATCACGTACGACAAGAACGTGCGAAAAAGATCGTGGTCAAAGGCCGGTCAGGCTTCACAGACTGTGGCGAAGCCCGGGTTAACTCGCAACAAGGTGATGCTGTGTGTATGGTGGGATTGGAAGGGCATTATTCATTATGAACTGTACTGCGAACAACTGATGAGATTAAAGCAAAAAGTTGAGAGAAAGCGACCGGAATTAATCAACAGAAGTGGTGTGGTTTTTCACTATGATAACGCTAGACCTCACACATCTTTAGCCACTCAGCAAAAATTACAAGAGTTTGGCTGGGAGGTGTTAATGCATCCGCCGTACAGTCCTGACCTTGCACCTTTAGATTTTCACCTGTTTCGGTCTCTGCAGAATTCCTTAGGCAGTGTCAGGTTAACATCACGAGAGGACTGCCAAAACCACTTGTCGCAGTTTTTTGATCAGTAAGCCCCAAAATTTTTATAGCAATGGGATCACGTCCTTACCTACAAGATGGCAAAAAGTTATCAACAAAATGGCACCTACATACTTTAGTCAAATGTAAATAAACTTTATAAAAAAACCTTTTGAATTTTTTTATAAAATGCGAACTTTTTCCCCAACCTAATATTTATATTATCATCTTTTGGACCCTACATGATCTCGATATAAAACATACACGAAAATTTAATATAAATTTCCTCTTTCAACTCCTTAAATTTTATTAAAATCCGTTGAACCGTTTCGGAGCTTATTCAATAAATTGAAGATTGTAAGACAAACTAAATAATTTAATTTGATCAATTATAGTATCGGCATCGTATAACATATACTTAGGTACTTAAGTGATTTTTTAAATTTTCGATTGGCAAAATTAGAAAAAAGTGAAATGCTCAAACATAACACTTTTTTAATATTGTTTAGATGACAATATAAAAGCTAGGTAAATTAATTCATTTATTTTAATTTTATTCTAATAGATCTAATATCTATACATTACACAGTAGTGGTTATCCACTCATGGCCGGTTCGGATTTATAGAAAAGTTTCGAGAGAAACACAAACAAAGTTTACGCACGCATAGCTGCAGGTATTATACATTAGTGCTAAACGGAGTATAAATGAAACTCGCCGAATGCAATAATGCGCTTATGAATTAAATCAGTGTTTTTCAAACTGTGGGTCGCGACCCCAGGGAGTCCCAAGCGTTTATAATAATATATTCTCGACGTGTTTTCATAGCAATTAATTTTTCAATCTATAAGTAATTTCAATTGACAAAATGTGGCAAGTGCGTGCCAGTTCATACAGTATAAAACTTTTCACTTTATGGTTCAAAAGCTAAATAAGAAATATCTATCATTTTAACGACTAGGAATTAATACATAGTACTTAATAATCTTAATAAAAGATAGTTAATAGATATCATTATGATTTTTAAGATCTGAGTAACGACACCCCACAAAAAAGTGTTTACCTACCGAAAAAAGAATTTCAACCCTAATCACACTTATGACGGCTACCCTCAATGTGTGTAGATATTGATTACATATTCCTACTAAACTTTATTCATATAAACTCAGTAAATCAAAAACAAATTTATTGTAGATCCAGGGGGGTCGTTTCAATTTATTTTATTTGCAAAGGGGTCACTGACTGAAAAAGTTTAAAAATCACTGATTTGAAGTAAAACTTTTGCTTTGCAAAAATTACCTTTCTGACGTAATTAATAACTTCTCGGATTTAATATCATGTTGCTATATGTTAGCATTGTGTATACAAGGCGACTTTAAAACAATCTCGTTAGCATATTATATTCATTCCCTACTCTAAAGTATGGAATTAAATAAAAAAAGTATTCAATCTTTGAATTTTTTCAAAGTATATTAATGATATTATATATATATTATAATTTTTTAAACATACTTACAAATAAAACCTTAAAAATAAATAAATAAACTAAACTATACTATATAAATAAAGCTATACTTACAAAATAACAAATCTATAAATAAAAAATTGACTCCAAATCGCTATCGGGGGGGAGCGTGCCCAAAATGCTGGCCGCGTTTCCGCGTTGGATGGCACCGCTAATTCGTTGTCCTAGGTGTAAGTCAGCCTTTTGGCCACGCGAGACCTCAATTAGACGCGTTGAGAGGTCTCGATAGAGGTGATGAGCTCCAGGCCCCCAGGGCCCCAGAGTCTCGACCTCGAAAGCCACAAATACGTACCCATTACCAATGGACACATATTTGCGACATTTCAGGGCCTCCTGGTGTGCAGCAGCAGCCCCGGCTGTCACGGCTGTGTCTGGAAGATGGGACGCCGGCAAAGTATCGACACAAGTTGCGTGCCATACTAGGGGGCGTCCCAACTTCCATGGCACCCACGACCTCCCATCTGGTCTCTTACCATCGTCGCGGCACAGCCCATTTGGTTCAAGAACAGCTGGTGCCTCGGCGGTGACAACAGACCGATGGATAATGTCATTAAGTGTAGCATGCCGTGACATTCTGTCAGCGCTCCTTGGGCATGACGAGCCATGGTGGCCCAACTCATCAACTCCATCTCCGCACCGACAGCGATGTGGCACTACAACACCTGCCCCCAGACGAATGCAGGCAGCAATCCTAAATGTAGCGTCATCCAAGAGAGTGCCTAGATTCGCCGAGGGCAGAGCTTGGAGCCACAAACCTGACTCCCATTTAGAGACAGCTAAAAGACGGGCTCGGTCAGTTTCGCCAATATAGGAAGACAAAAGGTTCTCATGTCTTAGCTTACTGAGCGGCCCATCCCATAGCTTCTGCGACTTCGGTTCCACGGATAAATTTTGCGAAGGGCAAGCCCTCAGTCAAGTATGTCCCTTTCTGGCACCAGTCAAGTATGGGACCTCAAACCCACTAAGTGACGGATTTAATATTTGTCCTATGAGGTCCACAGTACTATAAACTGTGGACAGGAAGGCAGGTAGTGCTATGTCGGAAATTTTGCGTACACCCAAGCCTCCTAAGCGTATTGGTAAGGATGCTTGGGTCTCCGATTGATCTCCCAAGGGTATGTTTATAATGGAAGTTAAAGTTTGTCGAATAATGTTGTCAAGATTGTATAAAATATTTGGATGCCTCCAAAGTGGAGAGCACCGCAAAATGTACGTGAAATTTGGAGTAAATAGGCGTACATAGTGCCTATTTTATATTTTTTTTTATTTTGGACTGAAAATTTTGGATTTTATCGTCAACGAAATAAGGAAAAGATACCATACGTTAAATTTTGAATTTAGCTTCTGTATGATTGGGTGAATAGCAAGCGAAAAGATGGCTGGCCCAAGAGGGTCACCCTGTTGGCAACCAGTTGCCGAATTTATAAGGTTGTCTTGGTAAACCAGAAAAGAATTTTCACTATAGCATTGCCTAATGTAATTGTAAATTTTTGGAAATCGTTTTTAATTTCGGCCAACAGAGTGCACCTATTGACTGAATTAAATGCGTTTTTGACATCCACCTTAAGGATGGCTTCACAAGCATTACTGGTGACGAATGTTTTCAGCGCGTGTACCGCCGCCTCGCAGCCACCTTTGGTTCCAAAACCTAATTGGTTTGGAGGAAAGTAGTTGGAGCTTAGGTCTTTTATGGCTCGACAACATACTTTGGTTGCGAGGCGCCGGTACGTGGTGCCAACTGCTATGGGACTATGGCTAATATTGTGGAGCAAAGCCATCTAGCCCTCCAGCCGAACCACTTCTGAAGGACATAACCGCCTTGAGTATTTCCTCCGAAGTAGCGTAGATACTGTTGTTATTGGCATCATCGTCATCCAGTAATTGAGCGTTTCCTGGAGGTGGGTGCTTATCCCGTAAAGCACGCAGAGTAGTCTCGTCATTAGGAGCTACATCGTCGTTTGAGAACAGAATCCGTGCTGCGCCCTTTATATCATCGTCTGCCAATTTTGATTTATATATCTTTGAACGTTCAAAAAATTTTTTTACCTTTTCTGATGATCTTGGTGGCTATGATGTAGTTTCTCACAGCACAGCAGCGTTATATTATCACGGTTTCGGGGACAGCATACATTCGGCGAGGCGCGGTGCCCGGGCTGTTTTCCAGCGACCCTGGTTGTTCTGTGGCGCTATCTCACTTATTTATTTCTACATCGCATTGCAATGTGCGTCCCTTATTTTGAAATCACTGATACCCCTTCCCACGGATTTTACTGGCGATACGACTATCACCTCTTCGACGGCAATGATAATACCTATTTCTTGCACTTAGGTATACTTATTTTACCAGGACATAGCTAAATATTTATTGTTAGTCACATAAATAACGGTTACCGTAAAAGGTAGCACTGCTGTGGACTGTAATGAAACCCTATATTATGTCTGAAATCCATATTGGCATCACAGAAGATAGCTGTTAGTTTATCTGCTAAGTATATCACGGCCTAATAGAATAAACAAATGTTCTTTATTACAAATCGTATACAATACTGATATAAATACGTACGTTTGCTATATTGTACATCTTTACAGGACTAGTAGTCGGATATTCTAATTCTAAGCCTAGAAAGATATCGAAACAGTGGCGTAGCTTGCCTTAGACACGGGCCCTGTATCAAAATGTTTTGGGTGGCCCAAAGGCTAAAGTTTTTTATAAAAGGAACAAAAAAATGCTCGAATTGAATTAATTAATTAATTGAATTCAAGGAACATTAGCGCTCATTTTATCCCCAAAAATGAGCAGTCACGTTGATCGTTCAAGTAAAGCCACTCACTTTATCGCGTTAATAATTAACGAAATATTTATCGCGATGATAGGGATTGACGTTTCCCATTAGTGTGGTCCCAGCATAAACTAAATGGGTTGCGTAAACAAAGCGTGATGTAACCACCCTTTAGAGTAGAAACAAATACAGCTCGGTTGCGGCGTGGCAACCATCGAAAAAACTTATATTGGTGGGCGCCGAGTAAGTTAGCCATGAGTATTTCATTCTAGCCACAAAATTTTCGTCACTTCTGTCAAATTTCATTGCAGATTATCAACTACAATGCGTAAGTATGCATTCTTGTTATGTCTATTGTTCAATGTTTCGGTTTTTTTTTATTTAAAGATTCTAATCATATTTGTAACAATTGTTGTACAATTTAGGACCTATGTTTAAAAATGTTGCATGATAACAAACGGGTTTCCCCGGACAGAATAATGTCGGGTAACCCCCTAACAAAATACAATTGCTGTATTATTGTAATCATTATATTAGTCTTACGCAATAATGTATGTGCTAGTTTATAATACTTTAGACTGTAATCTGCTGTTCATGTGTCATTTTTATTTATATATTTTTTAATTGTTGCATAATAATTACAGATAATTAAAGAATTTCCTTTGAGTCAGGTTGCCTGGAAGAGATCGCTTTTAGCAATAAGGCCGCCTTTTGTTTTACCAAGTCACTATTGTGTTGTTGTTTTTGTAATTTTTGTATTGGTGAACAATAAAGTGTTGTCTGTCTATTTTGCTTATTTATGGAAAGTGCCTTAAAATATTGCAACTATTGTTACAGATATACTTAAAATATGCCGAAATTTAAGGGAAGAATTAGTGAAGGAGGAAAATTGTATGAAAATAAAATGAAAGAAGCAGTTAAATGTGTAATGGTAGGTAAGTTAGGATTCAGTGCTAGGAATCCAATACTTGGCTCACGAAGATTGTGTTTATGTATCGTATTTCTATAAGTGTGATGTTAGTAAGGCCAAACAGCGGCTGGGTCACCATTTAATACTATGTCGTGGGGCTACCCGCCGTTTTTTATGAAGCCAAAAAAACAAGACCATATTATTTTCAATATATTCCGTTAAAAATGCGATATGATTTGTAATTTTAAATAAATACAATTAAAGAAGTTCCAAATTTTGTTTTAATTATAACATAATAATAGAAATTTCGATCATTTGTTTTTTATTCGCAATTCATTCAAGTGTCCGGGGTTGCCCGAACTCCTCTATACATTGAACGCTTATTATGCTGAATCTCAACCGCCTGACGCGGCACCCATCGTTCTTGAGGTCAATTAATCTATCCAACCATATAGAAGGCGTAGGAAAGACCATAGATAAAACTTATTCATATATATATATATATATATATATATATAAAAGAAGACTCGTACGTTCATACGTTTACAAAGCGACTATCAGTATAACGTCAATCCGTGCAGGAAAGCATAATGAATGAATAAAATTTCCTGCGGCCGGGCGGCCTGTCGTAAGAGGCGACAAAACAACCCACAGCTAGGTGAAAGGGCATTTGTCACTCTGGATGGTTACCACCCCTGATCTAGAATACGCCCCCATAATCTCGCATTGTGTTCCAGCATTAGTGGCCAGGTTGCAGTCTCCGTTTAGAAAACGGCAGCACATTGGTAGCACCTTTGGTGTTAAAATTATCCATAGGCGATGGTAACCGCTTTCCATCAGGTGGTCCATCTGCCTATCTGCTGAACTCGTGTAATAAAAAAAATCCGACGCCTAAAGCGGCGTCCAACGTAGATTGATTGACTAATACGTCACGACCTTAGAGAAAACAACGACAATTTTAGAAAATATTTGTGAGTATGTCTTGTTACTTGCTTACTTCAATCAATGGAATAAGGACGTAACAGATGAACTCCAACAAATTAAAAGTCATATTGCAAATGAAACAAAACGTAGTTTGCAAAAACTTTAATCTTAAGTAAACGGTGGCTATCAATCAATACGTAAATTCGCATAGAAACAATAACACTCGCACTTAGAGAACTTAATAGGCGATTAACTTAATGGTTGATACATTTATACTGTTATATAAGTTATAAGTCTGTTCTTAGCTGCGAAATGCAGATTTAATGAAAATCATTAATTATGATTTCTTGTATCCCTGTTGTCAGACTTATATCTCATTATAAGTGCGGTGATTAGAATGAAATTTATATTCAACGAGATCAATTACTTATAACTGAATTCACAGTACATCTTAAAATTAATTGCACAATGTACCTATATTGTAATACATCAAATCTTCGGTTTCCTTAGTATAGGACGGATTGTATTAAAATCAATAATAATGCTTATAGGAACACTACTTATTAATTAATATATAAATATATACAATATAAATTGTTCAAAGTATATTTATTTACTCTGGCCATAAATACTGTTACAATTAAAAAGAAACAAAATATTACATTTGAATTTGGAATCTGTCATTTTTATATGATTGTTCATTGTGTTTTCTCATTTTGGCGCCAATACATTATACAACATTTTGTGATATTAAAATGGAGTGGGGCGATAAAGAGAACCGAATCGCTGTGATTGCATTACACAAAGTAGGTATGGAGCCAAATGCAATTTTTAAAACTCTTCATACTCAAATATTTGTGTACCGGACTATTAATAGGTACAATGGGACCTCCTCTGTTTGTGACAGAAAAAGATCTGGCCGTCCACGTAGTGTTCGTACGAAAAAAGTGACGAAAGAATTAGAAGAAATCCTGTCCGAAAGCAAAAGATTTTATCTCGGGAGATGAAGATATCACCTGGAACCATGTTGCGTATTTTAAAAGATAACTTAGGACTTGCAGCCTATAAGAGACGCACTGGTCATTTCTAAACTCATAATTCAAAAAAGAATAGGGCGGTAAAATCGAAACAACTCCTGAAGCGGTACGCAAAGGGAGGTCACAGAAAAATTTTGTTTACGGATGAGAATTTTTTTACAATTGACCTACATTTTAACAAACAAAATGACCGTATTTATGCACAAACCTCTAAAGAAGCTTCTCAATTAGTCGACAGAGTGCAACGTGGGCATTATCCGTCTTCAGTGATGGTTTGGTGAGGTGTTAGCTATGAAGGAGTGACTGAGCCATATTTTTGTGAAAAAGGTATCAAAACATCGGCACAAGTGGGTCAAGATACCATGCTTAAGAAGGTAGTTAAGCCCCTTAATAACACCATGTTCAATAACCAAGAATGGTCCTGCCAGCAAGACTCGGCGCCGGGTCATAAAGCTCGGTCCACGCAGTCTTGGTTGGAAACGAACGTTTCGGACTTCATCAGAGCTGAAGACTGGCCGTCGTCTAGTCCCGATCTTAATCCGCTGGATTATGATTTATGGTCAGTTTTAGAGAGGACGGCTTGCTCTAAACACCATGATAATTTGGAGTCCCTAAAACAATCCATACGATTGGCAGTGAAGAATTTTCCCATGGAAAGAGTGCGTGCTTCTATTGATAACTGGCCTCAGCGTTTAAAGGACTGTATTGCAGCCAATGGAGACCACTTCGAATAAGCTTTTTATATTTTAAATTGTTTTATATTTATGTATTAAACTAACACACTGTAAAACTTATAAATGTTATTTGCAAAAGAAGAGAAAAAATTCTTTGTTACAATATTTATGACAAGACTGGGCATTTCCCCCAAAACAAGGCGCTTGCTTATAAAGTGTAGCACATAATTATATAATAATGTATGGATATACTCTAGTCATTATAATCTAATTCACAGTAAAACATTCCCAAAACTAATTTCACAGTGCATGTTAATTTTAAGTTACTCTAACTATCGTATAGGACGGATTGTATTCAGATCAATACTGCCATAGATACACTATTTATTCAATAAAATTAAATAGTTAAAATAAATTTATTTCCCCCAGAAAATGTGTTTATAAAGCGTAGCACATACTCGTAATTATATGCGTACACTTTTATCATTATAATTCACAGTGAAACATAAAACTAATTTCACAGTGCACAGTAATTATTATCTAATTATCGTATAGGACGGATTATATTCAAATCAATAAAGCTATATACTACTTATTCAAACATTTAGACTATTCAATATTAATACCTTTAGCAGAAACATTAACTATAGCATCTGTATGGTATAATTAGATCATTATGAACGAGTTTACAACGAAACCTATAACCAATTGCATAGTGAACATTAAATCATAGGTAATTAATCTATATATAATACTAGCTTCTGCCCGCGACTTCGTCCGCGTGGAATAGTAAAAAAAACCCCTGATTTTGAAACATTTTTCATTGGTGCTCCGGTTCTATTGGTCTTAGCGTGATGATATATAGCCTATAACCTTCCTCGATAAATGGGCTATCTATCACTGAAAGAATTTTTCAAATCAGACCAGTAGTTCCTGAAATTAGCTCGTTCAAGCAAACAAACTCTTCAGCTTTATATTAGGTTGGGGAAAAAGTTTCTTCGCATTTTATATGAAAATTCAAAAGGTTTTTTTATAAAGTTTATTTACATTTGACTAAAGTATGTAGGTGCCATTTTGTTGGATAACTTTTTGCTATCTTGTAGGTAAGGACGTGATCCCATTGCTATAAAAATTTTGGGGCTTCTGATCAAAAAACTGCGACAAGTGGTTTTGGCAGTCCTCTCGTAATGTTAACCTGACTGCCTAAGGAATTCTGCAGAAACCGAAACAGATGAAAATCTGAAGGTTCTAGGTCAGGACTATACGGCGGATGCATTAACACCTCCCAGCCAAACTGTCGTAATTTTTGCTGAGTGGCTAAAGATGTGTGAGGTCTAGCGTTATCATGGTGAAAAACCACACCGCTTCTGTTGACTAATTCCGGCCGCTTTCTCTCAACTTTTTGCTTTAATCTCATCAGTTGTTCGCAATACAGTTCAGAATCGATGGTCCTGCCTGGCGGTAACAGCTCATAATGAATAATGCCCTTCCAAACCCACCATACACACAGCATCACCTTGTTGCGAGTTAACCCGGGTTTCGCCACAGTCTGTGAAGCCTGACCGGCCTTTGACCATGATCTTTTTCGCACGTTCTTGTCGTACGTGATCCACTTTTCATCGCCAGTTGTCAGCTTCTTCAAAAATGGTTCGGTTTTATTACGTCGTAATAAAGAATCACAAATGAGTACACGGTTCATTAGGTTTCTTTGAGTGAGCTCATGAGGCACCCAAATATCGAGCTTTTATGTGTACCCAGTTTTTTTCAAATGCGCCAAAACCGTTTTGTGGTCAATTCCCAGTTCTCCAACTACATCGTAACTACTAATATGCCGATCTTGCTCCACTTTTTCAAAAATGGCATCAATTTTGTCCGTAACAGGGCGACTAGAGCGACGTGCATCTTTGATATCAAAATTTCCGGATTGAAAACACTTAAACCAAATTTTCGCTACTCTCACAGATACTGCATTAGGTCCACAAACATCACAATTTTTTTTTGCGGCTTGTGTTGCATTTTACCTTTTGTGTAGTAAAATTTTAAAATGTATTGAATTTCTTCATTATATTCACTCATTTTAACAATAAGAAAAACAAATGATAATTGCACATTTTCCTAATTCGAATTTGGAATTGTCTTCTTTAAAATTAAAACTTTAATGATACCAAAACCAGCCAGATACAAATGGTATAGCCAAAGAGATCTTATTACAAGTTCATACATACTATATGCGAAAAGACTTTTTCCCCAACCTATTACATTAGTATAAGATTATGTATGTGATCATAAATTATGTGTCACGTGGACGGTTTTATATGTAAATTAATAATACTAACAATTATTAGATACAATTAGATTGTACAATATAAATTTATTTTTACGCGACATTCAAGGCGCGTATTTTAGTTAATTGTAAGCTTTGAGTTTATGTAAACTTTATATAGCCAATGTGACGAAGTCCGTCAATGGGGTAAGTTCATACACCACTCATTTCTTAACTTTTTTAAACGGTATTTATTGCCAACTACAATTCGAAGACAGAATTCAATGGTGTCTTAGCTTCATTGACTGATTTGTTGTCGTCTTAACTATTCAAACACGGAAATAATGAGAGGCGTATGGAGCTCTCCCACTGACGGACTTCGCCACCTTGACTATACATTTGCAACTACATGGCGAATTATAAGGTGTAGTAGTAAAAAAACATACATATTCAGCAACCATCAGTATAGGGAAGCGGAAATTCAAATAAACTGAGTTACTTTTTATAAACTTACAGAACGTCGCAACCTTATACATTTTGTACCGGCACACTTACTTATGACGTCATAAGTAGGTACGAGTCAAAGAGCGCATTAATTATTATTTAAAAAGTAATTAAAATTATTTCTATCATGACGTTTTAAATTAAAAGTTAGATGATAAGATATTATTTTAGAAGTATACTTTGTTGTAACATGTGTCCGTACCCTATTTATTATATGGTACAAAATAATAATCAGATTGTAGAGGTTTGTTTACCAAAATAATAATTTTTGAATAATCTATTTTTAGTAACAGTAATAGTACTAGGAATGACAAATAAACAGTAAAAATACAACTCTTTACCACTTATTTCTTCTCTTGTGTTTTAATACACTTTAAGCAAAACACCACAGAACTATTTTTTAAGGAAACTTAAATTCAATTAAATTAGTACTGAGCGACTTTTCCTAGCATTTCTTCTTCCATGATCATACGATAGATGATCAGCCGTTAATAATGTCTTTCGTCACAAATACATGATTCTTCGTTAAAAAGAACCAATATCATATAACTGTCCAGATAAAAAGCAGTTCAAATAAGCGTGTATGTATGAAAATATTAATGAAAGTCGATGAAGCGAAAAGTGTTTGTCAGGATCATAGCAGGACATTCGTCGTGTCTGTCTACCCCAATGGGGAACAGACGCGACGATAGGTATGCATGTATGTATCGCTCACTCTTAACCACTTAAAATTGTTTTAAAACATTTTGTAAATAAAACTGTACGTACAGTCGTGGTATAAAAATGTTCGCCAGCTTTCAAATTGATTCATTTAACGGTCCGCGAGCACTTGTTACCTTTCATACTAAGTCACAGAAAAGACTATTCCGCAGAAAATTATGTCAACTATTAAATAATAAAGTTTAAAGTTATTTAATTCAAAATTGATTTTCTATTTTGTCTAAGAAAATTGTTTAGACATGTAAAACCTTTTTATTGGTTTTAATATTTATGTTAAGCGTAGTGATTATATCCTCTTTATTTCTTTTTGTTGATCACAGCGTCTGTCGTTGTCAATATTGCACTTTTCTTTTTTCACGTTTCTATATTTTATAAATGTAACCTTTATTAAAATGTAGTCAGTATTGTTTCGACTTTAAGTGACGAACATCATTTCGCAACTGTACATTAAAACATGATCTATAAAGTTCCTACTATAAAAGACTTTTTTCAATAAATTCCATCTAGCGCCATGAATTCCGGCCGTCGCTTGGGCTTCCAGGAGTAGAAGCATTCGACTCGTTGAAGAGGGAGTCCTCACCTTCATCTTCGTTGCGCACCTCCTCGGCCGGGTGACGGCAAAACGGGCAATGTCCTTTACTCACCAACTGTATTTCGTAATCTTCCAAATAAAATAACTGAAAAAAAAAAAACAAACGTAGTATTTTTTTAAGTTTTCGCGTACACATAATTAAAACTACGTTATAATTGTTTTAAGCGCGGCGTTTTGTTTGAAATTAACTAAAAAATTAGAAATTAAATAATTAAAATGACGGCCTCTGTAGCTGAGCGGGCTAAGCCTTGCCTTACCTAACTGCAACACAGAGGCTCCGGGTTCGATGCCTAGTATGATAAATTTCGGAACGAATTTTCTCCGTTATTTATGGTCTTGGTGTTTGGGATCGGCCCCAGAGTAGTCCGTCGTATATTACCCGTGACAGAGTAACTTGCTTAATTTGGGGATATACAATATGTTTGGATGTTTATCTGCCGATTAAAAAAATGAACAAGTTTGGGGGGGTTAGCTAAATAATAACTTTAACATTACTAATTGACACTTGACATCTTTGTCGTCCGTAATCAAGGCTATTGAAAAGTGGCTAAAACGTCGGAAATAAAATTAAAAACCGTTAGTTATTCATCAAACGGATCAATTTGTCACTTTTTATATCTAGATGGCGTTGTAATTTGTGAAATCACTTCGATATCATTTTATGTCCCGGTAAAAAACGCCAAGTTTTATTTGGGGAACCGACAGTCAAAGACTTAGACTTTGTACGAGCGCCAAAACCGGTTTTAAAACTTTACTGCTTCTTGTTCAATTCAATACAATAACAAAGAAACTAAATCCATATAGTGTAGACAACTGCCCAGAAACATATAAAAGCGACGCGCAGCTAACCTGATTTGAAGTAATACAGCGAATAGCATGTTGTTTTTATGACTACTAGATATTTGTTAGTAATTTGAAAAAATGCGATTGCAGCGCCATCTATTTAGCTAATCCGTATATTCTATAGAAACAACATAATTTATCGGCATAAAAAGTATCCTAAGTGTTGATTCGGGATATAAACCACCTGTGTCGAGTTTCGTTCATATATGTTCTGTAATTTTCAAAAAGGATGCGATCGTAGCACCATCTTTGTCGCTATTTTCGTCTATCCCGCGGAAACGACGTCATTTATAATCGATAAAAAGTATCCTAAGTTAGGGCCCCGGATATGAGCTTGCTGTGTTGAGTTTCGTTTAAGCCCGTTCAGTTGTTATCACGCCATGTTCTAAGAATCAGACAGACAGACAAATTCTAAAAATTGCATTTTCAGAATCTCCTGTTCCGAATTATCCTCATCCCTGATGTTTTTTTTACATTTTTAAACGCATTGTACAGACTCGAACCATTTATAGATTTATTATAGTATAGATTATTCAATAAAGATCACATAGCTTTACACTATACATTATAAAAGCGATACATTTTAAAAACAGAACATGACAACTTTGAGTTGTGTTCCGGAATCGGTGGCCAAGTTCTATATATACTCTTTTGTTTATTGTTAAAGTCAAATTAACAGTGTAGCCTTGGCGAAATCTGTGATTTTAGAAGTATAGTCTTTGTCAACAGAACCTTAATAATGTTCAAATTAATTATGATCGAATTTCGACCACTAGTATTGATTAATTTACCACGTACTAAAATTAGTCGTGGTAGCGTAAAGACTAGACTCAAACACTGAGGCAGTCTTCTGACCTAATGAGCATTTTGTTACAATTACACAGTGCTAAAACAACGATGAAGGAAAGCATCGTATAAAATGCAAGGAGAGATTTGAGTAAGAAAGTACCAAATATTAACTATTTAGACAGGGTTTCCCCTTTATTGTTCAGCCTTTGATGTGAATATTCACACAGCACAGTAAGCAATGAACACCGTCTACAAGCCACTACGCCTTTTATACGAAAATGCTACCCTACAAAACAATAACATTGCATCATTGCTAAAAATAGCAATTACATCATAGTGTTGCCAGGATCATAAAAACAATTATAATAATTAGTTACTGATGCACTAAATTATCTAGATGATAATTTTAGGCTAGGCTTATAAAATTAACTAACCGGTAGAAAATGGTAATTTAATTATAAATCGAATCATCTGATAAATCGACTAAAAGTAAGACGATTGTCTATGTCATATTAAAATACACTATGGTTCTCATGACTACTGTGGTGGACATCTTGTAACAATCGTGATGAAACCTGCACATCGAGATAACCGATAGGTCAAACCTGCCAAGTCACGCTTGTGCAAAGAGTGGCGAGTATACTGTCCGTTCTCCCCTGTGGTGGGAGGCCCGAGCCCAACAGTGGGAGGTTTATGGGCTGTTTCTAGTACCATTTAAAAACCTAGACTGGGATGATTTCGATGCGGTTTTCGTTGATCGATAGCTAATTCTTAGGCTTAAACTATGCGCTACTTTTTATCCTGAGCATCCCGCGGAAATTGTTCTGGGAATGATTTAGTGTCCAGATTTAAAAAAAATCGAATTCCAATGTGATTTTTTATTGATCGGTAGCAAATTTAATGTAGTAAAATGTGTGATATTTTTTCCCCGGGAGTTTTCCCGGGAGCGGTTTGTTCGGATGCATAAAAATTAGCTTCTTCCGACACAGTTTCCACTAAAACGATAGCTTACATTATTTTTTTAAATGCGGGGATACTTTGTGTCCCGGAAATCCCGCGGGAATTTTAAGTCAAGCGTGGACGAAGTCGCAGGCATATCCTAGTTAAAAACATGAATACACTTACACAACACAATTAATTCATTTAAATTAACTAAACTCACTACAATTATAAAAAATATCAACAATAAAAAAGATCTTAAAACCATCTTATCTTTTTACAATCTGGGCCCAAGAATGTATGAAAGCGTATCCGTCTCTTTTTATATGTATCTTCAACTGACGCCAAACAACACAGTTACTATGGCAGCTAAAAATTGTACTTCCCTCACAATAGTAATTATTAGGAACCTTTTTTTTATTGCAGAAGTTCAGCAGACAGGCAGACGGCCCACTTGATGGAAAGTGGTTACAATTACAAATGTGCTACAAATGCGCTGCTGCTCTCTTAAAGGAGACTGGAACCTGGTCACTGATGCCGTAACACAACACAAGGTTGTTATGGCGGCATACTCTAGAATAGGGGTGGGCGCCATCCAGTCGAGCAAATACCCTACCACCTGGCTGTGGGTTGTTTAGTCGCCTATTACGACAGGCCGCCTGGCCGCAGGAAATTTTATTCTTTCTCCGTTCCTGCCATGACAACTTTATAAAGTTGATCTGATCTTGAATCTATGAATGTTACAACCATTTCGCTCGCAATCTACGCGATTTAAATGCAAGTATAAATGTATTGTCCCACAAATACACAACACTTGTATAGCTTTAGAAATAATTAATATTAAGCGCCTGTAGAAATTGTAATACTACTGTCACGCGTATACAAGTTCGCCTTTCGAAGAGTTTAGGCGCTCGGGCCTGTTCAACAAGGGTTGCTCTCGATTTCCCTGAAATCCATTCATGATCCTGACTTGGTAACAAAGGGACCACTTCAGGACTATGCTCTTTGGAATAAGAAAAAATTGAAATTCGGTCCACAATAGGGCAGCGGACTGCCAAATCAATTGGGATACTTTTAATGAACTTTCAAAACACTGCGGCCTCGCCGGTTTCGTTCGAGCATACCTACTTATATACCTATACTGTGACGTCATAAGTAAGTACACGTAAAAGGCGTCAAATTCTTATTGTGATATTTTAAAGGTCAGATGATAAAATATTATTTTAACACTTGTTCTTTTATATGTAAAAAGATTAGAATTTATTGTAATAGGTATCCGCTCCCCAATTCACGGAGAAATCGGGTATTAAACATAAAAAAACATAGTCTTTTTGGAAATTGGTTAAAAAGAGGTGTTTTTGTGGCCACTGAAAATTTTTAGTGTATTCAATTGAATACGCAGTGCATGTCCTAACTAGAAGGTCACACTAATCGTCGATTTATTATATGAAGAAGAATGAATACGTACATTATGACAATGCGGACAAGCCGTTGCGGGCAACTCGGGAAGGACATTCCTGTAGAAAAGCGGCCGCAGTTGCGGTCGTCTCAGTAATAGCACACTTGACGGACTCATTTGAAGGAGGCTGCTTCGACTACATATCACTATTCCACTTTCGTCTTCCTATAAAGAAAGGCTTCTAAACACTTTCAAACCCTCTTTAAAACTTATTACACGAATGGACTAATAAATATTTAATAACTAGCATATGCTATGGGGGAAACTTCGTCCGTGTTATCATGACGACAACGTGTTTGTTAGTGAATTGCAACAGCGACGCCAATAAACGTCACCATAGGCGCCACGTTTTTCGCTATATTCGTCTATCCCACAGAAACAATATCATTTATCGGGTTAAAAAGTATCCTAAGTTATGATCCTGGATATAAAGCTGCTCCATTTTACTTAAATCCATTCAGTAGTTTTTTGAATTTTTTCATGCTTTTTAACGTATTGTCGAAACTCGAACTATTTACTGATTTAATATATTATAGATAGCACAAGCTTAATTTGCATATCTTACAGATGTACAACGTTTATGTTTGTTTACTGGTTATTATTATAATTATTGTATATATGTACCTCATCAACCTTATCCAAGAAAGGATCCCCAGAGTCAATGTCGTGATCAATCCGAAGTACTTCAGCACCATTGGTATCTTCTGTAGTTGTTATAGTATCAGGTAGAGGAGTACGTTCAATCAGTTCCAACGCCTCTTCGTTTGTTATACCCTCCGCTGGTTGAAATTGAACCAATGGCAACACTTCTGTTTAAAAAAAATATACGCGGGAGGTTAATTTAAAAAAATACACAAATCGTGCAATGTTATTTGATAAAGAAGTCATCACCATGCGTGGCCAGTGAGTGTACAAGGGTGTGGTGGCAGTGGGGGCATCTGGTGGAACACAAGGGTGGCGCGTGTCGGCGGCAACGCCAACACAGGGGCGCCACCTCATCGTCGCGCGACTCGCCGCCGCCACTCGCGCGCGTCTTCAATGCAAGAAGCTCTACACTCTCCTGGTGTGAGAAACCAAACGCTTATTATATATTTAGGTACCAACTTTTCTACCATCAGACAAAAGTAATCTATCGAATGAATTATAACCTGTCTGAATGTAAAAATTAAACAATTCAGCTGGTTTGTTAACTATACATTTTAATGTTTTCCTGGTATATTTTAGCTTAAGCCGATTTAGACAGTTCATTTGTGTTTTAATTAGGATGACCACCAGAACAATTTACAATAAACGTAAAGTTGTCATCATCAGTAAATGCCGTCGTGTCCTTTCAATCAAATTGATTCAAATTCGTTAAGCCGTTTAATATCAGAATCAATATAAATAAAAATTAATCGTAGAAATGTAGGTACGCGCATAACTTGTGAAGGATTTTACCGATTTTGACGATTTTTATGTGTGTCTTTGAGTGGGTCCCCGGATGGTTTAGATTCACTATTAGAACCGGTAGAAGGCACTAGAATCGGATCCTAGATTTTTATTTTTTCAGGGCAGGACAACGCCTGCCGGGACCGCTAGATATGAATAATTTTAATATGGTTATTGAAAAATCGGCCTTAAGAGTACTAAAAAGGACGTTCTATAGATATCCCTGACACGCTTCATTGTGTCTGTCATTGGTCAGGAAAGTTAATCCATCGAATATTTTTAGAAATTCGCAGAGACAAATATACTGAAATATAACAGATAAGATTTATACATAGCATAAAACGCAAATAAAAACACCGTTCTATTAAAATGCAAGATATGCGAAAACTTCAAGTCAATACATCGATTAATATTCTAGTTTTGTGGTCACAAACATAGGAAGCTGAATTATTGCAATATAATATATTGCATATGTCGGGTTCACGGCGTGCGAACGACACGACACTGAGTATAACACAATAATAATCAGAAATATTATAATCAAATTTTATTACACTAGAATTATTACAATTACAATATTAAATACAGCACAATAATACACAGAAATATTAGAACAACTCCAAGAGTTGCATCCACGCTTGTCAGGCGTCGAGCAGCAATTTGCCCTCAAGAATACTGCCATTATCAAGCAGTAATTATCGACCACAAGACGACTTGGTTGTAGACTGGTCGGTTGAAGACTGTCCCCTCTCTGTCCGAACACCGCGTATTTAAGGTCCTCGTAGCGCGCCGTAGTGACAATATCCGGTAATGCTTTGGCGCCACTTCTGTTTCGCTTTCTTCATAAAACCAACTTCTGTCATTCATTTGAACTTCAACTTCCGGTTACTCCATTTCATTTACATTTCCATTATTCGTCGCTCGATAATAAATGGCTCTTCGTTGACATCCGGTTATATGATTACTTCCGTCATATGGTTATTTTATAATAACAAATACGATTCCTACACATATATTATATACATTACGCCGAACCAACAGCAAGCTTGAATTCCTTGCATCGCTTATTTATCGTCCAAAGCTCATAGACCAGCCAGTTTAGTGTGCGCGGTTTCATACAATATATACAGGATAAACTGTACGGTGCCTGAACAATGATTAATATAAAAATCTACGATACAAATACGATCAAAGCTACGATAAAAAAAACGTGTAACACACTACTATGTACATACCTGAAATTTTTGGGGTATCTGCAAGCCCAATATTTTGTCAAGCATTTGACGTGCCAAAGTGTTAGCGTTCAATGCCTTTGCTTGTTTAGCCAGGCAAAGATATAAACAACTGAACGGCACAATAAGGAAACTATTGCAATTAACTTACACACTAAGAACTTAACTAATGATGACTCTTTTCATTCACTTATAGCTATACCGAGCTATATTTGGACTATTCACTAATTAAAGCAATCTGTTCCTAGTACATGCATATGACATGTTTCCCATCGCGTTAGGCAAATACAATGGATCTTCGCCAGCTACGATCCTGACAAACACCTTTCGCTTCATCTAAGTTCATTATTTTTTTCATACAGGCAAGTTTATTCAAATTACTTTTAACGAAACCTGTCTTCAAGATAACTGCCATCAAATCCTGGTACCGGAACCAATTTTACCATTTATACTGCTGCCATACACCTGTTTAGTCAACCTCCTTTCATTGTTCACTGTCACTTTTAAATTCTGGTCGTATAAGCCTCTAAGGCTAAACACGCACTACGATTTATCAGTAGCAGTCCAGATCTGAAAGGATGAGTCCGGTATTGACAAATTGACAATTTTAATGGGCCGTTAGCCTTAAGACGCTTACACCGTATAGTCGGGCTTAAAATACGCTATTGGGGTGCATATAAAAAGGATACAACATGGACACGCCAGGCGGTGGGTCTCCACCCAATATGCCCAATACATATCGTGCTGCGTTTAGCAGTGCGTCTGGTTGGCTCAGCGAAAACGGCTCATGCACGCATCGATGCACCGACTCGTATGCGTGATACACTCTCGCCAAACGTTCGTTTTGCGTATATTTGAGCAAATTCGTGTCACGTTCCCTATCAAAATACACAAGGTAGTTTTAATATTTATATACTTACTAGCTGGTACCGGCCCGATTCGCGTGCCGTAAAATTCGTTCTTAGCTGATCTCTACTTGGCGAAAGGAAGGTCCATGTCAAGTCTA
The DNA here is from genome assembly GCA_039645545.1 of Dendrolimus houi. Lineage (NCBI taxonomy): Eukaryota > Metazoa > Arthropoda > Insecta > Lepidoptera > Lasiocampidae > Dendrolimus > Dendrolimus houi. Next base: position 10,505,291 of record CM077123.1, on the reverse strand, counting down.
TAAGTATTATAGTTCCTGAGATATGGTGATGAGTCACTACATACGTGGGTATCAATTATATATATTTAGACTAGTTTATATTTATATTATCTTTATACACACACACACACACACACACACACACACACACACACACACACACACACACACACACATATATATATATATATATATATATAGTTTAGATTCACAATTCACATCCGGTAGATGGCGCTGCAATCGGGTTCTAAATTTTATTTCTTCAGGGCAGGATAATGTCTGCCGGAAGAACTAGTCTTTATACATAATTTTTCTGTATGTGTGTATATGACTGAACTCCTCCTAAACGGTTGGACTGATTTTGATGAATTTGTTTGTGCTCAAGTGCATTCGAGAATAGTTTAGATTAATAATTGGACCCGGTAGGTGGTGTTGGAATCAGGTTCCAGAATTTTGAGGATTTTTTTGTTTATTTGAGTGGGTCCCTCGATGGTTTAAATCTACAGTTGGACCCAGTAGGTGGCGCTGTAATCGGATCCTAGATTTTGTATTTTTCAGAGTAGGACAACGTCTGCAGGGCGCGCTACTCTGGTTATAAATATTTTTTACTTAATATAGAAAATGAACACACAAACTGTAATTTACTGCAGTGTAGTATAAAAAAAGTTATAAAAAAGTTGAATAAGATTTCTTTTTTTACCATATTAAAACAGTGATGCCTCATTAGCTAAAATTATCTGCATCCTTGTCTACTTATGGAATGTATACAGTCAATGAATTATGGAGTTCAGAGTTCATTTATGTTTCTATTAAATCATTTTCCATATTTCTAATCATTTTTGTATTTCTTAGTAACGTCGTAAGCTAACCCTTGAAAGTTTAAAATCCGCGATATTTTTTGGGCATATTTCTAATTAAATAAAGAAAATATGCGTTCAAAGAGAAAACGATGTTCAAAGGGGGATATATTATATTAATTATTAAACATATTAGGTTGGGGAAAAAGTTGTTTCGCATTTTATATAAAAATTGAAAAGGTATTTTTATAAAGTTTATTTACTTTTGACTAAAGTATGTAGGTGCCATTTTGTTGGATAACTTTTTACCGTCTTATAGGTAGGGACGTGATCCCACTGCTATAAAAATTTTGGGGCTTCTGATCAAAAAACTGCGACAAGTGGTTTTGGCAGTCCTCTCGTTAACCTGACACTGCCTAAGGAATTCTGCAGAGACCGAAACAGGTGAAAATCTGAAGGGGTAAGATCAGGACTATACGGCGGATGCATTAACACCTCCCAGCCAAACTCTCGTAATTTTTGCTGAGTGGCTAAAGATGTGTGAGGTGTCTAGCGTTATCATGGTGAAAAACCACACCCCTTCTGTTGATTAATTCCGGCCGCTTTCTCTCAACTTTTTGCTTTAATCTCATCAGTTGTTCGCAGTACAGTTCAGAATCGATGGTCCTGCCTGGCGGTAACAGCTCATAATGAATAATGCCCTTCCAATCTCACCATACACACAGCATCACCTTGTTGCGAGTTAACCCGGGTTTCGCCACAGTCTGTGAAACCTGACGGGCCTTTGACCACGATCTTTTTCGCACGTTCTTGTCGTAGGTAATCCACTTTTCATCACCAGTTATCAGCTTCTTCAAAAATGGTTCTGTTTCATTACGTCGTAATAAAGAATCACAAACGAGTACACGGTTCATTGGGTTTCTTTCAGTGAGCTCATGAGGCAACCAAATATCGAGCTTTTTTGTGTACCCAGCTCTTTTCAAATGCACCAAAACCGTTTTGTGGTCAATTCCCAGTTCTCCAGCTACATCGTAACTACTAATATGCCGATCTTGCTCCACTTTTTCAAAAATGGCATCAATTTTGTCCGTAGCAGCGCGATCAGAGCGACGTGCATCTTTGATATCAAAATTTCCGGATTGAAAACGCTTAAACCAAATTTGCGCTACTCTCACAGATACTGCATTAGGTCCACAAACATCACATATTTTTTTCGCGGCTTGTGTTGCATTTTTACCTTTTTTATAGTAAAATTTTAAAATGTATCGAATTTCTTCATTAGATTCACTCATTTTAACAATAATAAAAACAAATGAAGATCACATATTTTCCTAATTTGAATTTTGGAATTGTCTTCTTTAAAATTAAAACTTTTTAATGATACCAAAACCAGCCAGATACAAATGGTATAGCCAAAGAGATCTTATTACAAGTTCATACATACTATATGCGAAAAGACTTTTTCCCCAACCTATTATAATTTGTAAAGACAAAAAGTCTAACTATAAACAGATATTCTGTTATAAAAAATAACAATTTTAATTCTTTTATTTGGACTTACTTGCCAGTACAATTGACGGCTGTGTCGAGGTATTGTGTTGCGAGCAAATGATGCAAATAGCCAGCGTCGCTAAACCGTTCCTCAGTTACTGCGTTGCCAACCAGTATGGTGAAAACACGCATCGCGGTCGCAGTCTCACCGGCCATGTAATACGCTGAGGGTATAAATTAAAATTCAAATAAACTTTCGAAACTCAGATCAATTATTTTTATTCGAAAACAAAACATTTGAATGAAGCCTCAATAGTCGAAATCGAGTTAGTATTTTATATTTTTTTTAAATACGGGTTCGCCCGGTTTATTGATCACCACGGTGGGTCCAAAACAGTCGCTTTCACAGATCAATGTCAAGAATATAACATGTACGTTACTTTACGCTACGTCTTCGTACAAGTACATGTAGAAACGTGTCAATTTTATTAAGAAATTCTTCAAAAGCGGCCAATGTTTTGATTAGACTGATTTTAAAGAACAGAATTTTTAGTGGCAAAGTCATACTTCACCAAACAGTTCTGGCTTTAAATAAATCGACAACTATTATTTATTTTTAATCTGTATACACATTTGGAGTTAGCCCCAGGAAAGTAAAGCATCATCACTCTTCGAATTCCACAATTCCTCTCTAGTTAATACATGATTTCCATGACATATAACATAAATATACCCAATCAAGAACCCTATGAATTGTTGGAATTTTCTTATATCCATTCTTTACCTAAGATAACTATATTATTTCGTTTTTAATAGTTAATTTTTTATTTATCTGTACTATATATTTATGTGGAAATGTCTTGTATTTTTGAAATAATAATAATACTTATTATTAAAGAACATGAAATATCGACAGATATATTGTATTAAATCTATGGTTGCATGGAGAAAGCCTATTTAACTCGGACAGCGTAGTATATTTGTCTAGCTCAGTAGCTCTCTAACATGTAAATTAAATGTGCTCACCCTTTTGTGCGTCAATGAATTTGTTCTCTTGCGCCATACGATGAGCGTAGGGCAAATATACATCGCGTTTGCACTCCGAATGTTCGCGTGCGAGTGCGAACGCTCGCGTCCATTCGCCCGCACTCACTGCCAATAGCGCCACTTTTCTTAAACAAGCATGTATCAGTATGAGTGAAGAAAAGACTTTAAATACCTATAAGATATTATCACTATAAATAAAATTATCTGTCGCAGGAAATCTAAAGATAACACAATTTGTAAATAAGTATATCAGAGACTAAGTTAAGCAATTAAATTTCATAAAATATACGTGCATTATATTGAAATGTAAATTATCCTAATACCAGCTAAACCCAGTCAGAGTCTGATATTTATTTGAGGAAGTCAATCTGTAAACTACCACGCTTAAGAGTTTTGCGGACATAGACATACAGAAGGCGAACTATAAAATAGTTTATAAAAACAATCTTCTAGTAAAACAAAATCTTATTATAATACCCTTTCCAAGCATTTTTGTTACTTTTGACATCTCGATTACGGATCAATTAGTAATGTTCTAATGCATTACCAACTCGATTTGTTATAAAAATCGACTTCTTTTAAAAATAAGTTTTAATCAATTTATCTATATATTTTTGCTAAAAATACTATATCGTATAATAAATATGCCCACACTTCAATTAACATATTGTACATATATTAATAAAGCCATTTTTTTAACGAAGTAATAAAAGCGTAATAAAGTAGAACATTTTTTATTTTCAAATCGATTACTTTCGATTAATGTACGTATAGTGTAGATGGTTTAATAGTCTGTGAGTCACAGAACATTACTATTACGTTATCCAAAACAATAGACTCCGACAATTATGTCATTTGTTTCATGTGGACTTCACTGTCAAGAAATATTTAACCTGATAGATTTGCTAACGTCACAAGTAAAATAAACGTTTGGAAACAGTATAGATACATTTGAAATCAATCCATCGTTTTGCACATTAAAACATATAGAAACTGAATTTTTATATATAACGACGAAAAACATTAGACTTTTACACAATTAATAATTCCCTATCAAATTGATAGTATCAATGTACCTGCGCAGTGAACCAACTTTGGTACCGCGCGACAAAGTACGAATCGTGTAAGCAGAAGTGCTAATAATGCATAGCTAGCGACACTGCAATTTCCACTTACGAATAAAGTTTAATATAGATTACTTACCGGTCTGCACTTTTCTGCGCAAACGAAGTGCCGATCGGAATTATTGTAAGTTGTGTGAAACTTTAAACTGTTATGCCTCGGTTACATTACGCCCATTTCCAAGGCAGGGCAAGGCGACTATGTAAACATAACATGTTCCATACATGACATTCTCGCGATGCCCACTTTCCTGCCTGCTGCCCTAGATTGAGCATAACGAAACCGAGAGTTTAAATACCTATAATCGCCGAGTCGTTGGTATACGTCGGCCGCCGTGGCGGGCTCACCGGCGGTCACTAGAGCTTCAGCAACGTAACGCAATGATTCACTTGAACCCTTATCCAATTTACGGGCCAGCTCTATTAACCTGAAATTGTTTAAAATCTACACCTGTAATCTACTAATTTAGTAGTATAACACTTTATAATCAATTCTAAAAATATTTACATATAAAAGAGTGTGGGGGGTTATTGCAACAGGCATCAGCAGACAGGCAGACGGCCCATCTGATAGAAAGCGATAGAGAAGAAAGAAAGACATTTGTAACACCCAAAGGTCCTACCTATATGCTGCCGTTCTCTAAAGGGAGACCAGTCTCCCTTGGAGGCCTTTAATGCCAAAACACAACTTAAGTTTGTTATTTCAGCATATTTTAGACCAGGGGTGGTAGTAATCCAGACGGGCAAATACCCTAACACCTGGCCGTGGGTTGTTTTGTCGCCTCTCACGACAGGCCGCCCCAACCCAGGAAATTGTATTCTTTCTCCATTTTTGGACGGAAAATGTTGCTGTTATGAAATTGAACAATTAGCATTTTTATTGCTTATATTAAATTATTATTTAACTAAGATATGTCCGCGACTTCGTTCACGCTTGACTTGAAATTCCCGCAGTTTCCCGGGACACAAACTATCGCTACAATTAAAAGAAAGAATGTAAGCTATCGTCTTTGTAAGAAACTGTGTCGAAATAAGCTATATTTTATGCATCCGAACAAATTCAAACCGCTTACGAGAATAGGATAACAAGTAGCACAGAGTTTAAGTGTAATAATTAGTTGTCGATCAGCGAAAATTGCATCGAAATCGGCCCCGTAGTTTTTACGTGTATCCCGTAAATCTAAAAAAAAATGCAACTTATTCTCCATCGTTATAGCCTATTTCAATTATTTTTTTGAAATAGCTTTAATGCACAGACACGGCATGTTTAGAATTTTATAATATTATAGATGTGTATCTAGGAAAGTTGGTTTGCCCATTGTCGAGGCGACACGTCTGAGTTAAACCTAATTAAGCTGCAAAGGTGTGTTTCACTTGCAAAAATAACCCAACGAGCCACCATCGTACCCGTGCGTTAAAATACCGCATTATTTATTACTTCTCAAAAATCACGGTAAAAATAATTACTGTTCAAAGCTTAAACCATAATTAACTTTGGTCATACTTTTCACTGTTCTCATTGCCCTTAGTACATAACTGTAAAACTTCAGGTAAATAATAAAATTTTACATGGAAATTACGTAAATAAAAAGAAAACATCGTAAATTTAATTATAATATCACTTTTAGACATTAAGAGTTAGTATTAATTTATTTCTATATAATTAAAATTTGTAACTAATTCATAGGTCAAGTATAAGATACTGCTACATGTTACATTCTATAGATGTGTCAGCCATACCGTCGTAATTGAGATAAAAGTAGTATACGTTACATGCATTTACATATATATTTTCATAAACATGCAGATGTACAAACAAACCGACGCAAATGATAAGTCTCTGTCAAACGCATTTTAGCATTCAGAGAATTTTATTTTCTAGTTTGGGTGCGATAGTTAACAAAACCATTTATGTTATAAAACGAACACATATATAATGTGTATATACAGTCAACTCTCGATAATTTGACACTCGTTAATTTGAATTATTCGTTAATTTTAAGCGATACCCTACGCTTTTACGTCCTCGGAATCAACACAAGTGACGATTTCTTCTCAGCTCTTACAAATATATTAACTTCGAGAAGTTTTTGCGTTTGTAGTAGTGTACGGTCAGCACATAAATACATAAAGTAATGCTTTTTATATATTGTTATTATTTTTATAGCCACCTGCCTATTATATTAAGTACCTAATTAATATAAAACTAATAATATTAAAGGATATTAAAATAATAAATATTAATAGTAAACAGAATTTTTAATTCTAAATTTCTTCAACTCCGGACATTTCGTACTCATCCTCATCCTCACTTACATCCGATGAATCATTTGTGTTAATTCTAACTCATTCTGATATTATATCTAAAGCCTCATCCCTGCCGGAAACTTCTTTTCCTCTTCAATAGCATGTAGACAAACATTTTTCTATTCTTCTACAGTTATGCTATTAACTTTTTTCTTCAGGGGTCATAATACTGCTCGGATTGTTATTTCACTCATTTTCGAAATATTTGTACAAATTATACAAAACAACTTTTTAAATTTGGGAAGTCAAAGGCTTACCTCGACCACGTTTCAACATTGGAAACACTTTAACAACTTTAATATCAAATAACAACAATTAGCAACAAATAATAACTTTAAACAATAAACAACAAGAATGATCCACAAATAAAATCAATTAATTCATTAATTATCAAACTAAAACCAAATAGACAGATATCACAACAATTAGCAATGTAAATAATAATTATTTATTTCACTTTCAACATTGACTTTTGATTGTAAATATATTTTCTTCTTCAAAATGTAACGAACCTCTTTTTGCTGATGGTACAAGGAAATTTAAATTTTAAGTTAAGAATTCCTGTAAATATACAAATACTATTACAAACGCAAAAACGTCTCGAAGCTAATTTGTCTGTACCCTTATTGAAAATTCATTGGATAATGATAAATTACGAACTTGTTTTCAAAATGAACATTCGTGGATAATTTTACACGTTTAAAATTATAAGTCAAGAATTTATTTTGATCAAACTCTTGTTTACGTAATTTTTTCCTCTCTCTTCTATGCTCTGATTTTTAATTACCTGGAATAAGAAGACAGTTGCGATCGACTATTGTTTTGATTCATAAATAAGATGTGTGAGTAGAAGCAACCACTCACCACTGTGAGTTGAATCGTAAATCGTATAGAATTTCTATAGGGTTCAACTCACGCTGATGAGTTGCTCAAGCTTGCAACATTAAAACAGTCCGATCGCAGCTATCATTTTAATCTAGGTAATTTAAAATCAGATATAGTTTATATATTCTAAGAGACGCTGAAGATCGACCTTCACCCATCTGATAACCAGATGAGACAATTTTTTTATCAAATTAATTATATTGATTTGTAAACACGCCTATGATAGCTCGCCATTCGAAGTGTTTATGGCTATTTTTGAAGTTTTCAAAGCATGGCAATAATTTTCCATTAATGGTTTTCAGCAGGCAAGCCTATACGGTAGTTTTTGTAATTAAAATCTTCCTTTTGATATCAATTTTTATTGGTCAACATAACGGTGTAGTTACCTATATTGACTTGCCTGTTCATACCTGCTTGCCATGTAGCCATGAACAGAAATAAGTAGGCAAGCCTATCAAGGTATATTTTCCATGTTAAAAACTATCAGTTGAAACCAATTTTTTTCAGTTGTCAAAATAATAAGTTATGAAAAAATCAGATTAAAATTATTTTAACTAAAAATAGCCATGAACACTTTTCGATTGGCAAGTTATCGTAGGCGTCTTTATAATAAATATAATTTAATAAAAAAATATGTCTCATTTGATTATCAGATGAGTGAAGGTCGATCTTCCCCGTCTCCTCTATTATTAAACTCCTGTTATTTTCAGCTCTTGTTAATTTGAAATTTTTCTCTGGTCCCTCGAGTGTCAAATTATCGAGAGTCGACTGTATATACATATCCCTGCGCCCGGTGTCGGCCATGAGCTGCGCGGCGCGCTGCACGTCCCCAGCGGCCAGGTACATCTCGGCCGCAGCCCGCGGCTCGTTCACGTGGCGCGCCCACTCCGCGCGGCGGCGGGCCAGCGCCGCCACGCCCTCGCCCTCCGCCACGTACTCCTACAACGGACGGCCAAGTAAGTATCAGAGGGCTCGTTTTTGGTTTAGAACTATGACTTATTATTAACTCAGATTTATTATTTATATTTAAATGCATTTTCCATTGTATGTTCCATTTCCAACTGCAGCAAGAAAAAGCCCATGAGGTTTCTGTTACACAGTCGTATATCTTTGTGTGTATGTGAATGTAAATAAATAAACAATATGTATAATTTTATAAAATTCTAAATATGCCGTGTCTGTATATTGCAGCTATTAAAAAAAACTGGAATAGATTATAGAAACGATGGACGATGCAATTTTTTTTTCTTGTCTGTTTGTCTGTTCGTTCGGGATTTACGTAAAAATTACAGAGCCGATTTCGATGTGGTTTTCGCTGATCGACAGCTAATTTTTTAAACTAATAATCTGCGCTACTTTTTATACCGGGTATTCCGCGGGAATTTTTCCGGGTCGGTTTGTAGTTAAGTATAGTTAGTTAAGGTGCATAAAAATTAGCTTATTCCGACACAGTTTTCACTAAAACGATAGCTTATATTCTTTTTTAAATACTGCGGTACTTTGTGTCCCGGGAATCCCGCGCGACTTTCAAGTCAAGCGTGACCGAAGTGGCGGGCATATATATGTGTGTGTGTGTGTGTGTGTGTGTGTGTGTGTGTGTGTGTGTGTGTGTGTGTGTGTGTGTGTGTGTGTGTGTGTGTGTGTATGTGCGCGTGCGTGCTTGCGTGCGTGCGTGCGTGCGTGCGTGTGTGTGTGTGTGTGTTTGTGGACGAATCATTGAAATGTCATTGTCGAAAGTGATATATATTATGTTGACACTGTTACTATAGAGAAGCGATTATTTTGTTCGATTAGAAAAGTAAACTTATTGGTTCATAAAAAATGTTTCAGAAGTTAATTTTATCAATCTATCCACATATTTATGCTATTCTATCACTAATACTGATGAATAAAGCCTCCCTGAGCTTATACAGCCGTGATGAGTGTTATATACGCCATATTATAGTCTTAAAGAAATTTTTGTTCTATCTAAAATTTCATTTACTCTTTCGGGCTGTTTGGACGAAAACGAACGACGAGAGACGTTTGAGAGTAAGGCCTAAGAACACGCACAGTTTACACAAAAACATATTTTCACAATGTATCCTAATAATATAAAAGACTGCTGACTTCAAATTCAAAGGAAGACAGTGCTAACTTCGTACTGGCAAATTGATTTGAAATCAATACCGCGCTATCAAGTCAGTTCTGACTTCAATATTACTGAATCTTTTGAAGTTAGACCGCTCCCCGAGTCAGCTGAAGCAATGTAAATCAGCCTTTAGCGACAAATGCGACGTGACACAACACATTCTAAACGTCGCATATAGCCGAAGACTGCCACTATGGGTGAAGAATACTAATGAATGACAGTCACCATGTTTTTAGATGGTAGAACCATGCCAGAATCATTATATTGATTACCAACTGTTAGCGCCAGCTTGGGCGGTGTGATACCACGCTTGAATGTGTTGTAGAAAATATTTATTTATTAAATCGAATATGGTCTTGTTTTTGTTGAAAAATAAATCTTATTAGCATGATCGTATCTTTATCTAGTTAATGGTTATCGTGAGTGTGTGTGTTTGTTTACCTGTGCTTTGTTAAACATCCTCAGGTCGACGTACATGTTAAGTGCGCGCTCGTCCCGCCCGACGCTGCGGAACAAACGCGCCGCGTCCGCAAAACGTCCGCGACACGCCATCACTTCACCTTCAACCACCGCACGTTTTTCGCCAGCCTCGAAACGCTCCTAACAAAATAGAATATTTTATTGTAGAATCAAATTAATATAACAATACATAAAAACGACTTTAAAATAGGTATAGACGTTGGCTTAATTGCTGACAGCGATCTCTTTGAGATCTCTGAGAGAAATGTGACACAAATTTTTTAATTCGCAATATTCTAAAACATTTAAATTTAGATATAATAGTTATAATATGTAATATATAAGATAACAAGTATTTAATCAAAATAAAAAATGTACTTATAAAGTAAGTTTGTCTCTTTAAAGAATGACAGTAAAAGAAAGTAGTAATAGGAAGGAGTAAACTATAAGCCTTTTATTATTAAGGAAAATAATAAAGTAAAAAATGGACAACATTCCTTGACAATTTCGATCGTCAGGGGCTGGAACAAGCAGAAATAACTAAATAATTTCAAAAACACTTTTCAAAATAATTCGGTTCGTTTTAGTATTACGCCAAAAGGAAGGTTTGCACTGAAAATCTGCGTTGTGTCGGATATTATGTCGGCACAGCAATAAGCTGAGTGCAAACCTTGTTTGCTGAAAATGCGGCGTACAAATTCTCAAAATATGTTTTTATTTTTAAGATACATGTTAGTAACGCAAGTACGTCGCTATTTCTGCAAAAAAAAATTCTTTCTTTCTTTCTAGATATAACTCTGTGACAAGGCGTCGCAGTCCGCGTAAAATGAAGGATGCCTTAAATATAACAAAGGTCAATAGTTTTCATCATTTTGTTGAGGAACCACACGGACAGCATTTAATTGAAGTAGTAATCCCTATCTCAAAAATTACTCAAAGACTTTGTTGAGAATCTGACTAACGATATCTTAAACGACTGAGTACAGTGTAGACTAAAATAGTTATTTATGATACTAGTGCAGTAAGTTGGTTTTTATAAACGAGTAGACGGATGTAAACCTGAGATGAAGTCGAGGGCTTACCACATCCACGAGTTTGTAAAATCAACAACCGTACGTGAGTCATACCACGTTTTTCAACACATTTGCGACAAAACAGTACAATAGGTAATGAAACAAACATAAATATTAGTCAGAAAATCGCACCAATCTTTGATGTTTCTAATACGAAAATGGCGCCCATTTGCAGATGGCGCCACGTGGGCATGGTGAAAATGGCAACTAAATGTCTCATTTTCTCTATATTATTGAAGTGACACCAATGTATTCATCAAAAGCGCTTCCAAGAAGGTTCGGTTATTCAGCTTATTAATTTTCAGAATGTTAAACTCCTTGGATGGTTTTTTTTTTAAACCTAACTATCTATTTTCCGCACGTTCCATTGTGTGGTGCGTAATTGTTTACTTTCGAACAATGTATACAGATGAATCCTGTATGCATTGTTCGAAAGTAAATACATTTATTGAGCAAACGTGTTAAAAAATATTTTCAGCCTTTAGTTACATGTATGGAATCCTCAACTAACTTATTTAGGTTTCACAAATGTACCGTTAATGCCAGAAGGCTAAAAAAAAAGACTTACTTGTAAATGATCAATGAGTGTTAGGAATATAATGTTTTCGCTACGCTGGAATGCTTTTCTAGCTGCTTCGAAGGACAACTCTTCAAGGGCGGCCATTCCCAGTCGTTCCCAATCCAATGCGGTCACGCCCAAGCACGCGACAGAGTACGCTTCGCTGGTAAATAAAAAGAACAGGGTACAGTTTTAGACAACTTATAATTCCAATCGGCAGTTTTCGTTTGAGCAGAAAATTGATTGGTATGCATTATTAGCTCTGTTCCGCTAACATGATTCGTACATTGTTGCATTTATGGAGGGTAGAGGTAAGGAGCACCGTCTCTATATATGAAGAAGTGTCCATCGAAATGCATTAAATTAGCGTGGAGCCACATTAACACCACGATGAATTACAAAAGCGCCAAAATTTATTAAAGTAGTATTATAGAGCATTATGAAATATTTTAGTTTTATAAAATTAAATATTAAAATATCACTAAGTGTATTATTCAAAGTTCACAACATTAAATCACTCTTCACGTTTTCACATAACAATAATTCTTTGAGGTGATAATAAATAATTGACGTTTTTAATAGTGTACTATCACCAACTACTGTAGTCACTAAAAGCATTAAATTTCCCAACTCGGTATACTTCAATCCGTTAACAACTGCTAAAATCATACCACACCAGTTACCTACGCTAACGCCAGTTCGGAGGGTTTTTGAACTATTATTTACTGTTTATTGCTGCACGTCGTCAAATTTCCAGACGGTTCTCCTCCACCCTCCATAGTCGCATGTTACCAAAATTGGTCTACTGCGCAGGTTGGACTTTATAACAAAAATGGCTTCTTTAATATATGTAAAATATGTTCATTGAAATGTGGGTATATTTATTACACGATATTGTATTTGTGACACACTAATGGACACTGACAGCGGGACTGGTCCACAAATTCAAAGTCGCTCAACGGGCTATGGAGCGAGCTATGTTAGGTGTTTCTCTTATAGATAAAATCAGAAATGACGACATCCGTAAGAGAACGTAGGTAACCGACATAGCTCGCAAAATTAGCAAGTTGAAGTGGCAGTAGGCCGGTCACGTCTGTCTCCATGTTGAGACCCTAGGCAAACGTAGCGTAGGACGCCCGCCAGCCCGGTGGACTGACGACCTGCGCAAGATCGCCGGCAGCGGCTGGATGAGGAAGACGGAAGTCCGGGATATGTGGCACGTACTTGGGGAGGCCTACGTCCAGTAGTGGACTGAGATTGGCTGAAGAAGAAGAAGAAGATTGTATTTGTAGCAAAAATATAAAGATAAGTTAAATTGATTAAAAAATATTTATAAATGAAGTTGATGTTTATAATAAGTCGAGTCGGTAATGCATTAGGACATTACTAATTGATTCGTCATCGAGCTGTCAAAAGTAAAATAAATGCTTGAAAAGGGCATAGAGAGCGAAATTACTTATATCCTCAACATTTAATATGACACTGTGCCACAGTGAAAAGTGGCCGGCTTTAACTAGTATCTAGAGCACTTTTTTTAACGGCAGAGAGTAAATTGACAATTTGCAAATGGAAAAATTAAAAATATAGTTTATTGACATAAGTGTGACAATTGCAATAGGTAATCGGACAGTAAAACCGACTGAGATCCTTTTTGTAAGTTAATGAACGTTGCAGCCTCATAACCTACTTTGAATATTACAAAAAGGTACAGGATTCAAATAGTGTAACAATTTTATTGTTAGAAAAGTAATTAAAATTATTTCTATTGTGATATTATAAAAGTAACATGATAAGATGTTATTTTAAAGTCTGTTTTTTTTATATTTAAACATTTTATAATTCATTGTGATATGTCTCCGCAGTCTTATTGTCAATTTAGTCTGCAATTATAAAATCCCTAATAATATTATAAATGCGAAAGTACCTCTGTCTGTCTGTCTGTTTCGTTTTCACGGAAAAACTACTGGACCGATTTGGCTGAAACTCAGTATATATATATATATATTCGATGCCGAGGATGAACATAGGATTCTACTTTTTATACCGAAAAATGGAATAGTTTCCGGGATAAAAATATATTTGTCTCTCTGTTTGTTATCCTTTTATGGAAAGACCGATGGATATTGGACCGATTTAGCTGAAACTCGGTACATATGTAATTTTAATACCGAGGGTGGCCAAGGGATACTTTCATCCCGGATAGAGGGATAAATTTTGGGATAGATTTATGTAAAAGTTATCCCGGAAACTAGGATAGATTTTGTGATTTTGTCCATTTCGCCCACTCGGTTCACTCGGGGTCCACGCGGGATCCACTCGGGGTCAACTCGGGGTCCACTAGGGGTCCACTCGGGTTGCATCGATGTCCACTCGGGGTCCATTCGGTGACCACTCGGGTTCCATTCAGGGTCCACTTGGTGCACTTAGTCCATGTTGCGTATTTTGTCAAGTTTTGTCATTTATGTAGTTTACAGATGGATGGGGGATGGTATAGTTTGAGATATAAAATAAAGTGAATCTTCCGGGAACAAATACATATAAACTTTATAGAATGTAACCTGTACCGCCTGCGCTTTAAACAAGTGATGCGCACTAGAGGTTGACCCCCGGCGCGGCCGCGGGGTAAACTCTAGTGTACTTATATATCAAGGAAGCAAACAATTGCGCCCACAAAACGGACTGTATATAAAGATACATTAACATTACATTACATTTGATTTTCGATAAACATGATTATAGCCATACCTAAACATTTTGTGTTGCACATATTGATGGACAGCATGTGATAAGGGCACGTTGATCGTCTGCATTGAATTCGCTTGGAGACAAAACACTCGGCCTCCCTGTGGAATAATACGATACATTAAAACGAAGCCTCGTTCAAACTCTGAAATGAAAAGAATTATTCTCAACATTCAATATTTATTTTTTTATTGCAGAGCTGGCAAATAACAAGATGGCCTATCTAATGAAAAACGGCTACCGTCGTATTATAGATGTTTGTAGCGCCAGGAGTGAACCCAACGCATTGCCAAACTTTACGATGGGGTAGAGGAGATCACTCATGGTATAAAACACAATTACCTCAAGGCTACACGTTTCACATCGATATTCTGTGAGAGCGTGGTATCAAACCTATCGACCCAGCCCTAAGAGCTAGGTTGTACATAATAATAATAATAACAGCCCATAAATGTCCCACTGCTGGGCTCGGGCTTCCCGTTATAGGGGGAAAGGACAGTATACCCGCCACGCTTGACCATGGCGGCTTGGCAGGTTTGACACATCGGTTATCTCTATGTGCAGATTGCATCACAATATTTTCCTTCATCGTTGTTAGCATGTGGTAATTATAACAATATGCACATTAAGTCAAAAAACTGCCTAAGTGGTGCATGCGTTCCTGCCAGGATCAAACCCGCGTCCTTTTAGCTTGGGACGCGTTCATTAGCCATTACGCTACCACGACTTTGGTAAGGTTTATAGGTTATACATGAATTAATTTATATAGCATCTAGTGTTTTTTTGAACTACCCTATAGGTGTTACAAGTGTTAAGCGTTTGCCCTCAACTTTCATCATTCTCCCAAAAATAGGTTCTGAGTTTTGAAAGTTTTATATATGAAATTTGGATTTTTCACACATTTATCAATAAATTCTAGAACAATATAAGTATACATAATAGAGTGTGTGCGATTTAATAGCTTTATATCAACTTATTTATCGTCATTGAATTATGTCAAGTACCCTGTTTGTAGTTACGTACCTGGAAGCCAACCACCGAACCGGCGAGTGGCTGAGTGGCGGCGGTGAAAAGTCCTGCTTTTATTGACAACAAGCCTCCGCCAGACAGGCTCAGCAAATGGTCGCACCATGTGTTCCATGAAACTGAAGATACGTTCTCCTCCTGTAAATTACCCGTACACTTTTCCTTCTACGAATCATTGTTGTTTCTTTTGTTCTTCATACATTGACTACAACCGCTGTCGCTAAGTAAGGTATAAAACCCACGTAATTGTTATCGTTAAGATATAAAATATAATCTTAACTTGATAATATAAATGTGAATGTGAGTTTGTTTGTTGAGCTTTTACGCCTTAAATTTGCAACAGACAGTCACAAAATGTTATATACACGCTGTCAGGGATATAGAAAAGGACATAGGGTACCTTTCATCCCGAGGGATAGACATATATGACCGTGAGACGGCGCTGTGATCGCGTTCATTGGCGCAACCGTTACGATTAACTAACAAATACATCGTCACGGCAACGATAATTACAATATAACTTTAATATGTTACTCTCATGGTTAGTTACACCTTCGCTAGATGGCGTTACTGGTATCCATCGACAGTGTTTTCAAGGGATAATAAAAAACCTGAATGGATTAACAGTCACATTAACGCGAGTGAAATCAACGTCACCTAGAGATAGTAGGTAGCACCAGGTACCTGTTACAGAGTTTTAACATACTGTAGGTGCCTATACAATCATCGTGAAATGTTAAATTACTTGGAAACAAAGAAAAATAATCACGGGTTGTCTGGAAGAGATCGCTTCTTAGCGATATGACCGCCCATTGTGCACATTTAGAATATTTTTAGGCTATAAGGTTTTCTGTAATGGTGTACAATAAAGTGTTATCTATCTATCTATAATTAATTGAAGAAATAGCAACGTACTACTCGATTAAAATGTCTAGAAAATGAACTCATTTTATTTGCCTTCTGGCAATAGTCTATTTTATCTGTAGTCAAGGCGATGAATCATAAACAAAGTGAATTTATCCATGTTATTTTAATTTTAACGTTGATCCGAGTCTAAATTTTGCTAAAAAATAACTAAATACCAAGTTCCATGTGAAGTCATTTTTAAACTTTACCAAGGAGGTATCACTATACCTCCTTGGTAAAGTTTAAAAATCACTTCACAATCTTTTCATTATAATTCGACGATATTTACCAAAGAACAGCTGACATGATAGGTTTATAATGTTCTGTTAACTATCGCAAGGTGTTAAAACTCTTGGTTACAAAATTATAGTCCTTATTATTAAAGTAAACATTATAGGCTATGTTGACAAAATGCGTACGTCGTAACTAAAGCCACTTGATACTTATACGATGTTTGATGTCGTATTAAAAATTACGCTTAATTATCGGGTACGTCGTAACTAAAGCCACTTGATACTTATACGATGTTTGATGTCGTATTAAAAATTACGCTTAAGTATCGAAATTACTCTTGACCTAATATTGGAGTTGCTAGAGTTTAGACAAATTTGCGAAAGTGGCGCCCCTATTATTTTCTACTTTATTTTGCCGCCCAGTACTTACAAATACAAATGATAGTAAAAAGAAAGAAACAAGTTTTGAGAATATGTACACCGCATTTTCAGCAAATGAGGTTTGCACTCAGGTTATTTTTATACCGGAGTTTTATCCGTCACAACGCTGATTTTCAGTGCAAACCTCCGCGATGCCCAAAAAGGACCCAACTACAAAATAGTTAAGTAAAATTTTATTTTGGATTGTGCACTTGTAATTCAACTGTTCTTATAATGTAATATTTACAGCTTTTGTAATAAATAAGAAGGAAGAAATGATTGTAAATACAATTTACCGTATATAAAAGCTCACTAGTAAGTAGACTATAAACACGACAGATTGAAGACTCGTCGACTACGGCGATGCAGCCGCGCGACGCGCTTACGTCGAGGCAACGCACGCTGGCGGGTGTTTGCAACAGTATCTTCGAGCTGCCATCACATGGTTCTACTTGCCAAATCTTTCAAAATAATTTAAGCTTCATTTACAGATAGAAACATATCAATTTTTTCTTAGATTGATTAACTTCGAAAGTCTATTATGGTCCAGTCACGACTTTCGGCTTAGCGTCGGGCGCCAAGTTATGTACAGGGCCGTATGTATGAATGCCTGTTGTCTAAGGGGCATTAGTGCTAAACGAATAGAATGAAAATGTATGGAAATGACGTAATACTTAGCGTAACTAGATGTTTCTATTCCTTTAGCACTACTGCTACTTGCTTACAGGGCGTTAATACTTCGCGCACAGGTGTCGCTCTCAGCGACAAGGTCATAGTCGGGTTGTTAGCTTGCCTCCTTTTAACAACTGTATTTCAAAAACTATTAACAAGTATGCTAATGCCCCTTTTGAATTTCAGTTGTTAAGTCCACTTTCCGCCAAAATATAAGGTCTTTTTTATTTTATTTGTTATTGCACGACTTCAGCAGACAGGCAGGCAGACGGCCCACCTGATAGAAAGCGGTTACGGTTTATGGACATTTGTAACACGAATGGTGGTACCAATGTGCTGCTGCTCTCTTAAGGGAGACTGGAACCTGGCCACTAATGCCGGAACACAAATCAAAGCTGTTATGGCGGCATACTCTAGACCAGGGGTGGTAGCCGTCCAGACGGGCAAATACCCTCCTGGCTGTGGGTTGTTTTATTGCCTCTTACGACAGGCCGCCCTAACGGAGGAAATTGTATTATTTCTCTGTTCCTGCACGGATAAAATGTTGTCTAACGCCAAACAAATTACCTTTGGACTTCTGAATTGACTTTACTACTAATATCTCAAATCATTAGTCATTTTTCTTATATACATTTCTTTTTATAACCCAAATTTTTAGTGGAATATGAAATATAACATTAATTATCATAAACTTCCCCATTCTCGTTCATCATAATTCTGGGAAAGACCTCTACCATTTTAAACTACTTGTTTTAAAAACAACTTATAAACTACTTATTTCAAATACATAATATCTGTGAGAGCCTACTTAATATTTTTATTTTATTTACACCAAATTCTTTGAAGTTATTTAGACTCTACATTTCAAACTTAACTTTTATGGATGAAGCGTAAATTGCAATAAAAATGTGTGTGTGTGTGTGTGTGTGTGTGTTTGCAGTTCACACACAGTAGAAGTGAAAGAGTATGCTCACAGATAACATATTATTATAAGTTTTGTTCCGGTCCAAATTGGACCTATGTCTAAGCAGCGGTCTTATTGACTCTTTAATCAATGCAGCACAATGTAAAACTAATATATCATTCTCTCGCAGGATTAGTCCTATAACTGCTATATTTATGTGTTTATCTCCTTTTAGTGTCGCTTCATCGAGTTTCAAATCACAAAGATTCTAAACAAGTATCACTTCAATAAATTAAGTATACTTTATTAATTGTAATTATATTATTTAAAAAATATTTATTATAATCTAGATTGAATACATGTAATGCTTATGTTATTAAAACTCACTTGTCCGTTCAGCAGTCCAAGAAGAAGCACTTCCTCAAAGTACAAGGTGGTCACTTTGACGTAACGAATTGGCGCTGGCACCGTCCAAGACTTGGGTATATGTTTACCAATCATTACTAGTTTTGTATCCTTTAAAATTAAAATATCATCTTAGACTCAATAAAGCAGAACATCAGATATATGTTTACATGTACCAAATACATTGTTACAATAGTTAATTCTAGTTCATAAGGCCTTGTAGCCAGAACCATAAATTTATCGTTCTCCAAAAAAAATGTAGTCATTTTATCATTTCATTTTACATAATAAAAATATGTTTTAACAGTTTTAAGTGTGGTAATTTATTATATTTGAATTATATTTTACACTTAAAATATCATAGTAAAAATAATTACTATTTAAACAATTAATAAGTTATTTGGAATTCTTAAAATAATATTGAATACAAAATAAACCAGATTTGTGAAAAAAAATGATATTTGCAATTCTCCATAAGCGAATTCAATAAAATAACAATCTGAATAATATAAAATAAGGTCCACACTATTTATTGTATTGGTACACTGTTAAGATTTATAACTCGTACAAAGGATGCATGACTTTTTGGAAAGAAGCTTTATTTTGAGATCTAACAATAGGATAGTTGACAGTCAAATCAACTAAGATACTTTTTATCATCTTACGATATGTGGAAGCCACCTAGATTTTGTATGAGCATTGCAAACTATGATGTCATTTCTATAACGAGTCAAATAGCATATTAATTATAGTTTAAGCAATAATTAAAATGATTTCTATCATTACATTTTAAAGTTATGATGATGTCATGTTATTAAAACACCTGCTCTGTTATAAACATACATTGTTTCAAAATTTATTAGAATGTGTGTCAACTACCCCATTAATAAATAATAACACCTGTTGTATGACATTGGAGCCTATGGTAGATCTGTATTATACGTCACTTTTGTAAGATACTAAAAAGTGTATCAGTTAATTTTACTTTAAAGTACTCTATTCAGGATACGTCAAACATACCTGACATAGAAGTAAAGCATCACTCGTAGCAACTAGAAGAGAGCATTCAGTTCTCTGGGGCAACTTTTCCTTAACTCTATACAACATACCCTCAACATCGCCTTGTTCATACACAACTACCCTTTCGGGTAATTGAACCTGAAAAATAAATGAAAATCCCCTTCAAAGGCCAAGAGACTCTTTACATGTTATGTTTACAAAAGGCTGATCTATACGCTGTTATCAGTGGCTGTGGATATATGACATTTTAAAAGATTTCCTATCATTCTATTATATTTTTATATGGAGTATGATAATCCATACTGAAACATTTAAAAGCCTTTCTGAATTCTTTATTATAAATGAAATTTACATAAATTTTAAAGTGAATAAAATAAATGCTCACCGCCAATCGATGTTTGTATATGGCTATCTTCTGGACTCTGTCATGACATTTTATGCGGACTTTATTCCCAGTTGTTAAATGTTGGATTATAACATCTGTCATGTTCTCTCTGTATGCATACCTTTCACGATACAGCCCATGCACAGTGCTAAACACCACTTGATAACACCAGAGCGTCCCATCCTGACATGCTACTGCCTGAAATAATTGTCAATGGAAATTTAAGTACAATACTGAAAAAGTCAGTTCATTAACATGTCGCTAAATAAACCTAAATTATATAAACCAGCACTACATGCTCCCTGCCAAAGTTACAACAACTCGAGGGTCATGATAAACAAACATTTTTGAAGTGAAACTCCATTAAAATCTTTGTGATTTGAAACTGAATGAAACAAAAAAGGCACGATTTGGACCTAAATACAACCGATAATAATATTTTTGACTAAAACAGCAAAAAATAGGAAGTGATACTTAAGGGGGTATTCTGGTTTAGAAGCCCGAAGTTTAGGTGCTTTTTTCGGTCGCCATAAAAAAAAACAACAAATATTTCTACCATCCATTTTTTTTAATAAGTTTTTTATTGATATTTAAACAGTACAAAACATTAACAAAATTTAAAAAAAAACTGCAGACTGGCAAAGTGGGGACTGTTTTTCCAACAAAACGTATGTTTGAAATCACAGACATTTTGGAAAAAAAAAATTTAAATGTCTCGTAGTACGGTAACTAAACCCTTCCTCTTTAAGGACTATTAATTGTTTTCCATTTCAGGTCACTGGAAGGATTAATATCCTGCACACCAGGATGTGCCATTTTTTTAATCAGTCCCTACTTTGCTTGTCTGCAGTTTTTATTTTCTTTTTTTAATTTACTAATGTTTTATACTATTTAAATAACAATAAAAAACTTATAAAAAATGGATAGTAGAAATATTTGTTGTTTTTTTTTATCGCGACATGAAAAAACACCTAAAATTCGGGCTTTTAAACCAGAATACCCCTTAAGAAGATTATTTTGAATTATAATATGTTGACAGATGTAGGCTAAAGGAATTGTATTAATATTAATAAAAGTTAGAGAAGAATTTTCTGTGAGTATATTCTCTTTCTACTTCTAATGCGTGTGAACTGAACACACACATTTTTTTTTAAATGAAGTAAATTCTAGCACTTCTTTATGCCGACTTCATTTGTTGGAAATGTGGCATACAATATTTTATATTTAACAATAGAAATATAGGAATTATTATTATGTCCATGTAGTGTTGCTTTCCTAGCAAATAAATTCTTTTTTTTAACTGAGGTGGAGTG
Source organism: Dendrolimus houi (assembly GCA_039645545.1). NCBI lineage: Eukaryota > Metazoa > Arthropoda > Insecta > Lepidoptera > Lasiocampidae > Dendrolimus > Dendrolimus houi. The sequence continues at coordinate 10,483,416 of CM077123.1, read as the reverse complement.
GTTGCTCAGAAAAAAAATATAAAGCGGCCAATGCAGTCTAGCATAGCAGTCTGCAGCGCAATGCAGGACCATGAATGTTGATGCAGCCTGCATTGTAAACACCAAATGCAACACCAAATAGAATGCCTGTTAAGTCCTGCAAGCTCCATCCACTGCAAGGTTGCAATGCAGGAGCATGTAAGGGCACCTAAGTCTGCCTGCTCTCAACTCTAAGCCCATGAGTATTATGATAATAATAATAACAATATTATCGATAAAAGATGCGCTTACAATATTGTTGAAAGTAGGTGAAGGGGCCAAGGCCCAAACCCACTCTTGTGGGGTGCTTAAAATAGAGACACCTTCGCAAGTCAGCACTGCCCACCCTCCAACTCCACCCACTAACACCAAGGCTCCTAGAAATGATATTGACAAGGCTGCTATACCTGAAATAGCAAGACATAATCATTTAATTTATTGTTCAATCAATATTAATCCACCATCCATATTTTTAAAGCAAGAGCCCAAAAATAGAGCAGGTTTTTCACTATGTACTCTTATTCACTATTATCAGAACATGGCAAGCCAATTTATACACTTAATACTAGTAATACACATATAACTTTGCTTGCCAACTTCATAGCAATATGCCATTCTCCTTTTTTATTTTATATTTGAAACACAAGAATATATATGATGTTACAAATCAAAGTATCTATCTTGAATGTTATAAAATTTTCAGTACAGTAGGATTTCCGTTATATCTATTTTTACATTAAATTTATGTAGATACTGAATTAAAATGGTACTAACCTTAATGAGTATATAGGTAACTATAACTTATCGTTTTATCAACTTTTTAGACTATTTAAATTACTTTTTTCTTTCCATCAATTTTTTTTTGCAAACAATTAAATAAGTACTATTTTGAAACCTATGGTTGTCACTGTGCTACTTCCTATTTAGTGTTAACATAACTTACTATGTGATTGGAGTTGGGTTAGTTGATCAAATTAGATTCAACATTTACTCAGAGAGAGTAAAATTTGAAAAAATCTTGTATTAATTTCATAAGTTTGCAGTGAAGATGGTCATTCTATTCATTTATAAGTGTAAGAAAATAAGTTGTTTCATTATACAAAACCCATAATAAAATTATGAAACAACAACTATGCAACAATGTCGTAGTTATTGTTGTATATCTGCTCACCTATATTCCTATCCTTATGAATCTGTTGGCCCGTCACATTATAAAATGACAGTGTTTCACTCCAGTCACCAACTAATAGAGTTGTTTTTGTGAATGCAACTGCCCAAACAGCAGCATCACGTGTAATCCTTTGAGTCTCCTCTCCAGACTGAAAAGTAGGTATATACATATTGTTACGAGTTGCAAGACTCAAATTAAAATGCTGTTGGAATTATTATAGAATTTATTAGAATTACACAAACGCGTATAACACAGGTACAAATATAACTGAACACAACCAGTCCAAACGTAACGCACGATTCAATAACACGCGCAAAGTCCGTCACTAAATAGATTACCGAATGTATACAAGTTTTACTTCGCTTGTGGTTATCGCTAGAGTGCCGAACTCTCCATTGGGGCATTGCTTTATACTACACAGGTGCAATATGTCTGCCTGACCGCATGGACCGCATGGAATTTCTTAGAATCACATCTGGCTAATGACTACCATAAAAGATTACAATACACAATGGGCTGTTTTTCTAATAACAAATTTTAAACACAAAGTAAACAAAAGAAGTCCAAATGCCGAAAAGGTAATAAAATGTCTACAGGTATGCAGGTGTGAATTTGTCCTTTGTCGGTGTTCAGGTTATAACAATATGAATGTACCTATATGTATATCCATACAATTACATATAAATATACAACATTATTCTGAGTTTAAGAAATTTATGAAATGCCCATATAAAGTTTTATCCTTATTAATCCAAATCTGAGAAATCAATGTCCTTAGGATCACATATCTTAGATTATATGACCGTTAATAGTCCTATTTTTTCACACTTTAATATGGTCACTTAATACATATTCAGAAATTCATATGGCTCTGTTATTTCGAATTGTGGAATTTTTTTTGATGTCACTGACACTTATATATAGTTGGTATGGATGCCATGAAATAAAGAGAAAAAGTATATAATACTACTTATAACTTATAATAACAATTTACTTACTTTATCCCTTATAGAAACAGCACCACTTCCAAGCCCTATGGCTAAATGTTGGCCATTGTGCGACCAGGCACAGCTGGTGATTCTTCCTGATACTCTGTATTTTTGTACAGCCTTCACATCCATTGACCAAAATGCAAAGTCAGATAAAGCACAGGACGCTAGATGTAATGTGACTGGGTTATAGGCTAGGCACTGAATTGCTTCACTATGCCTGTGAAACAAAATATTTAGTATAATCAAAATATCAAGTCAACACTATATAAACTACACTATGACAGATAACTACTATACATAAAAAGTAACTCAGCATAGTGTAGTTTGTAGAAAATGTCACTATTTCTGTTAAGCTACACTAAGGGCCGCTTGCATAATGATCGCCGTTAAATAAAAAGTAGTTAATCATATTAAACTGCCTAAATGTGTTTTACAAAAAACATATTTAAGATGCCTTGCATAAGGTGGTCTCCCATGTCATTTAGCTAATTGTATTTATGCCGTCGGTAAAACAGCCAGATGTGTTCTGTATCATGATACAATCCATTTTTTCGAACAATCACATGAAATTTAGCTTTAATGTTAGTTATGTCTTGCGTAAAAAGGAATTTTAGTTGGCCAATGTCAACTTGACATTTGAAATTTCGTTCGTTTGGTTAAGTTTTCTTCTGAATTTTTGGAGGCAACCTGAAGAATGATTTTTTGCTGTGCTGTTTTATTTTCAAATAATAAATACTGGTTAAAAGTGAACAATAGTTGAATAACATAGAATTGTGCATTTGTGTTGAAAATCTCAACTATTTAGTGAAATCCAAAACCATATAGTAATATGGTAAAACCTCAACCATATTCTAACTTGATCCTAGCTAGGTACACAAATTATAAAGACCAATAAATATTTTACTAGAAAATTAGTTTTCTCCACTATGGACATCAGGTTTCTGATTATACTTTGAAATTTATTATAATTTATATTAATTATGTATTATTTTCATTTGAAATAAAGTATACCTGGCATATCTACACAAATTCCCAATCTTATCATTGATGGAATACAAATCAAAGTGCAAATTCATCTTAAGAATTAAAATAATTATATCAGAAAATGTCGAACAGAGATATATGAATTCTATAGTGTTGATGCTGTACTAAATGAACTAGCTTCAGGTAAAATCCGAACACATCTGGCATTTCTATTGTTCAATACAGAATGCGGATCTATTTTTATGTTCTTAAATGCACTTAGAACAGTTAAATACCCATTTTGGGTGACTAACTTTCAACTGTTCTTTAAACATATTCAATGACACGTGGACACATTTTGTGTTGTGCAAGACATTAATTATATTTAAGGGTACTAAATGTGTTTAGTGTTTCATAAATAAATTTAAGCAATGTTATGCAAGCGGCCTTAAGTCTATTCTTGTATGATTTAGGATAGATTACATGTATAGTGTCATAATGAAATATTTTATTATAATACAATATAGACAGATATCAGATACTATATAAAATCAAATACATCTAATATAAGCAAACAAGAAAAATACTAAAAGTAGCTAGTTAAGATTAAGCTCCTAACGCACAGGTTTTGCAACACTATGAAGAATTAAATGCCCGAAGTACTTAAAAAAGGTTTCAATAGCGAAAAACCAAGACTTTGAACTTTAAAAACAGTAATCACAGTAACAGTTTTACAGTAATCTCACAAGTATGATTTTTTTTCTTGTATCAGGTGAACTAGGAGAAGAAAATAGGACAAAAACAGGTTACCTTTTGGTAGGCCTTTGGGTCAAAAGCACTAGATTTAAAACAACAAACATTTACAACATCAATTTTTTCCAACTACCTTCAAAATAAAAAATGAAATTAAACTTAAAAACCAATTTAATGACTTTAATAAATAAAATAAAATCATTTAAAATTAATAGAAACATTTAATTTATTATTATTTATTTAAAACATTCGGAACAATCATGATAGTCCTTATTAACCCAAAGGTCTATTAAAAGGTCTTAAATTTAGAATTAAGATAATTTTCACTATATCTCAGATCCATATAAAGTTTTGATGTAAACAGCAAATATACTGTAGAAACACCTATTTTTGATAAGCAAATCAACACAAATCATAAAGATTTCATGAATAAATTAAGATTTATTTTCACATTCAACGATCTTATTCGATCTTAAGTCAAGAAAGACAAATTTCTTTTGTTTTTGTTGGCACTGTTGCTTGGTCATACACAAACAAAAACCTCGAACATACATTTGGAGACATCTCTTCATAAAAAGATGGTAATTTGAAATTAGTAGCAATGGTTAAAGTTGGGGTACTTAGAATAGTATCCTGGGCGTTCATTTGACGAAATTTGATTTGGTGCTGGGCTTTATTCACTATTTCATTAAAGTACTTTTTTAAGGACTGTGGGCGCTAGGAGGATAAAGCAACTGATATTCTACAAGTATTATTCAGTTTTCACAAAATATTTTTCATTATAAAGTTATCAAATAACTGTTTGAATCAAGCCATCATTTAAAGCTGGGTAATAAGATACAGAAACCTGATATAAGAAAGTACTTACGAGTATTTTAAAACTCCTTCCATTTTCGATGTCCAAATTATAACATTTTTGTCAGCACTACCACTGGCAAATTTCTTGCCATCTCCGCAATATGCAACTGCATGTACAGCCCCTTTATGGGCTTGCAGAAGCTGTACCAACGCCCCGTCACGAGGGTCATACACCATCACTTTCTCACCGGCACCAATAATTAATTGTGTACCATCCGGACTAAAGCATATTGCCTGAACACTGAATAAAAGAAATTACATTTATAAAAAGCATTATTAAAATTGGTGTAACCTATTCAAGACCATTGCGGAGCACAAAACGTTGTTTTTAGTTTACAATATACATAGCAATCAATAGTTATTGATTTAATATAAGAATAATTTATGCAGAAATAGTTTTAAAGACACTTTATAAATGTAAATAATTTCGATTTGCGACTCACCTAGAAAACTCTACTTTATCAACTTCATGAATTTTGTTTACCCACTTGGGAACAGTTCTCATTTTATTTAAAAATAATGTGAGACTCAATTATTTCGGATTTACAATTTGCTTACTACTTTCAATACATATAATAAGAACTTTTAAACAATAACATAACATACATCGGTGTATCTGCTCAAACTATAAATATAAACCAAAACCACAAACTATACGTAGGTATCACAAACTATGGATACTAGGTATTATCCAAAACTAAAAAAAATAGACTAGTAGTAGAATTCGCCATAAAGGCAGGCAAAGAAATCTTAGTTCATACAGCCAATTCTGATGTTTAAGTCTTCGTTTGATAGTGCAGTTGTATTGTAGGCTACAACCGACGTCATTCAACGGAGTTTTTGTGAAAACACGAGAAGCCACATTTGACTATACAGTTCACATTTTTCACAAAAACACATAATTACTACTCAAAAACTATCAATATCCTACAACTACTGTTCATTTTAGAGTAATTTTCACATTTTTAGAATATAAAACTGCACAGCAAAACATCTCCTTTCAGTTCCCGCTAAAAACTCCCTTTGCAAAATAGAGTTTAGTAGAATAGTAGAGATGAGTACTGGGTAGTTACTTTATAAACAAATTAATAAGCGTTTGTACCTTTGTGGCCGAAATAGCTATGGTATGTTGTCTACCACTTTGTCAACTAGCTAATGGTTATCGAATAAAACAGAAAAACCGACTACTCTCAAGTTTATAGCTTAACCATAAGCCGTTGGCTCCAAATATCCAGCAGGCTAATGGTTGTCTAATAAAACGAAAGGCGGGTAGTTTGGCTGTCAGTTTGGCTGCCGGTCGGCAGGTCATTCGCCCATTTTAACAAAACAGCTATCATATGTTTTTTAACCGGCTAACGACCATTAGTGGATATGGTTTTGGAATTGTGAGTGGTTTGGGATGGTTATTGGTTAGTGGTTACCAACGCTAGGTACTTCAATGGCTTAGTTCAAAAACGTTAAAAAATATGTCGTTCGAAAACATGATTTAATTTTATTTTTAAATGCTATTTAAATAAGCATTGAAAGACAATTATTACATGCGATATTAAAATAACTTTTCAGGAGAATAACCAAAAACCTTAATACTTTTGAAAATTAATTTGAAGTTTTTAGCGGGAATTTGAAAAGTGACGTGGTCGTGATTTTCTAAAAACATATCAATCAATTTGGATTATGAAATTCAATACAATACCGTTATAATTATAAGATATGGATATTTTTACTGTACTCGATGTCATAGGATATCGACTTTTTTAGTGCTTTATAGTCTCTTGTTTACAATTTAGACTATGACCGTGTCAATGGCAGCAGGATGGATAGCGGCGACAGAAGCGGGCAACAAGATTACGCCATGTTCGCATATGTTGAGTCTATATAATCGTGCTGTCCATATCCCTTTCTTGCTTACTGCCATGGAAGTGGACAAAATGTAAAGGAGGTATAAAAATTGTGTTGAAACTTTTTAGAATGTGTTTTTTCAAAATTTGTATTTGATGTAATGTGATAAGTTTTGTTTTTAAATATGTCACTTGTGAAAAAAATTATGTAAGAACAAGTCCAATATAATGTTTTTTAGAAGCGAATTTTATTTATTATGTTTTCGCTATTAAATATCTATAATATAAAATAATCCGTAACATCTGGCGACCGTGACAAATACGGAATCATTAGGCACTACTTAAATTATCAACCACTTATGGATCTCAGAACTTGTGTGATGTGAACAGGATCAGCTTTTCGATGTATCTCTACATATCTAATGGCCGCCGTTTTCTACACAATTTCACAAGTGACATATTTAAAAACAAAAGTTATCACATTACATCAAATTAAAATTTTGAAAACACATTCTTTAAAGTTCCAACACACTCCGGGTCCGGCGATGCGTATGCGCAGCATCATTTGCACTGTTCAACCCGAGCGCTTCCACTGACTTTTACTTTTCGTACCATACTGAGTCCCTCTAATTTTGAGGAGCGGGACAGACCCGCGGCTATTAGCGGCATATACCTACAATGTACTCTTTGATAAGCGCAACGCAGCGTGAGCGAAGACTGGTACAGGCGTTCCCAATTATTCCGCTAAACTTGAACCTGCATCCTATACCCGCGCTTGTGTGGAAGAACATGAGCTCAAGAGCAAGGCTACTCCCATGATCAACTGCGCAAGAAGCTTTGGGAAGCAGGGTGAGCAACAGAGGTTAGACCCGCCGCATCCCCATTATGCAACGGACCCCTGCGATGGTATCATGAGAGTAGATTTTGCGCATATCTACGTTTTCTGAGGCTAGTCTGACGACGGCACCCGGGATTCGTATGCGCAGCTCTGTCTCTCGGCGGCTTCCGTGCGGGACATTATATACTGCCTCGCAAAAGGAAGAAACCGCCGACCAATGATCGTCGTTGTGGTGCATGGCCTCGACCAGCGAATCGAAACTATGAGGTTTTTTGAATGCAGCGCATTCGATCAGCGTATGTAACACAGTGTCTAGTGCGCCGCACTCGCGGCTTTGAGCACGAGCACGAGCACAATCTGATGCAGATCTAATCGAAGCATCCGTGCCCGGTAAGTATCTGCGTCATTCTAAAGGTCAGGGTCCCTCCCGCTTTTGCGCACGAGCCAAGCGTTTCTTGGCACTACCTTGTTACTTTACTAAATACGTCGTCGTAGAAACACATCTATCTCCTATTTTAAACTGATAGTTGAATCTAAAGCTGATTATAATACACACAGACATATATAAAACTTATATGTGTAAAAGTACATTAATATAATTAGTATATTCAACTTACAATATATTTATTTTCTTTTTACAATTTCACATTTCACTCCCAATTCCAGTGCAGTAAGCAGGGAAGTGGATACTTAGAGCGAGTAAGATGTAGAAAATATTTAATTAATATTTATTTTTTTCTTTTTAGTTTGAAGTCGGTTTTGTTTTTGTTACAAAAAAACATATTCTTCTTTTTAGTTGCTTGAATAGCTTTAGAAATAACGTTTTAAGCGCCTGTAGAAATTGTACTACTGGCACGCGTACCTATACAAATTTTGCCTTTCGAAGAGTAGGCGCTCACTGCTGTTCAACAAGAGTTGCTCTGCTCTCGATTTCCCTGGGAACAATTTAACAGATCCTGACTTGGAGACAATGGGATCACCTCAGCAATATACTCTTTCGAATAAAGGAAAACATTAAAAATCGGTCCACAATTGAAAGAGAAATCGCGTAACAAACATAAAAAATGTTCAGTCGAATTGAAAATCTCCATCCACTTCTTGGAAGTCGATTAAAAATTATGTTGAACCTTTTTTATTTCTATACACCGTTTTATACATATAAAAACAACAGGTTCATTTCACACATGTCTTACTATAATGGAAAATATACCTATAGGAATATAGGTTAAATACATCGTGAAAAATCACCATCCTTAGAACTCGTATGTACTTACTTACTTTCTCACTCCCGCGACAGGAAGCACAGAAACAAAGAGGAAAATGGGTACATAAACACAACACAACACTTGTTCAGTTGTGATTATAATGTCCACATTGTAATCATAACTGAACAAGTGTTGTGTTGTGTTTATGTACCTATCACCATATCACCTCTAGGTGATCCGTGCTGTAATGCCACGATAGCCTAACACATATACACTTGACACTCGTTCTGAGCCCCATATCTGTAACTTTCATAAAAAAACACTCTAGTGCGCATCAAGATCCAATCGACTGACGATGGTCAAATATCCGTAGTATTTAAAATTATTATTAAATCAGTCTCGGGTAAATCAAGATTGATTCCATATTAAGCCGAGATTAGTTACGAACTACCAAATCCGTCAAAAGTTACCATTCCAATTCGATTTGATCGCCAATTTGAGTTATAGACTCGGAGCCCTGTTACTGCCGCTTCCCTTCATTGTTCGTATTGCCCTTCGTTCGTACATTGCTACTTCTGCGTGAAACGGACGCAACACATATGGCCGGTTCTTATAGCTTACTACTCATTCACTTGTCTTATCATCTGTTTAATTTTGACACTACTAGTATAGAGTTTATCAGGGACGTAGCTACCTAGGTTACTAGGGCCCCGAAAGTGTGTAAGCAAAATTCATAAAAGGTTATCAACAATATTTTATAGATAAACTAGAGTTTAGCCTGCGGTTGCGCTGCGGGTCGAACTCTAGTGCGTACCTCTTGTTTAAAGAGTAGGCGTTAATACATGTTACATTGTAATAAATTTTTATGTTAGTGCTACCATATTTGCCCCTAGAAGATTTACTTCATTTTATATCAAAAATTATTCCATCTCCCGGGGTGAACAGTATCTATGCCCATTTCCGGTATTAAAACTACATATGTACAAAATTACACCAAATCGACCAAAATTACCAAATCGACCAAAACAATCAAAATGACAAATCACAAAAAAACCAAAACCTATACTACTGTCTGGGATAACCTTTACATAAATCTATCCTAAAAACTATCCCATTAACCGGCATGAAAAGTATCCCTTGTCCACTTTTGGTATTAAAATTACATAATTATACCGAATTTCAGCCAAATCGGTCCAATAGTTTTTCCGTAAATGCATAACAAACAGAGAGACAAATATATTTTTCTCCCTGAAACTATCCCATTTTTCGGGATAAAAAGTATCCTATATTATCATCGGAATCGAAAATATATATATACTGAGTCTCAGCCAAATCGATCCCGTAGTTTTTCAGTGAAAACGGAACAGACAGACAGAGTTACTTTCGCATTTATAATATAAAATAGAGATAACATTTTTGAAAATAACTGCTGGGCCAATAGGGCCCTAGGGTATGGCGCGACAGCCTAATCACCAAGCTTCCATGTCCATGATTGCCTACCGGTCTCTGTGCTTGGATCCCCGATTTGCTGAGGGATGGATAGATCAAACTAGTCATTGACGGATGCACATCTGATCAAATGGCAATAAATGCCGGAGTCCCTCGGGAATCGGTGCTCTGTGCAACACTTTTCGTGTTGCATATAAAAGACCCGGTATTTTGGGGTATGCAGACGACAGCACTGTTGTAGAGAGCTATACATCCAACGCGCGTCCTAGTAGTGCCCAGGTTCAGTCACTGAGGGAGACAATGATCAATAGGCTGAAATTGACCTTGAACACAGTTTCTGATTGGGGTGAATCCAACCTAGTCAAGTTCAATGCCTCCAAAACTCAGGCGTATCTTTTCTCTGCCAAACGGAGTGCTTTCAACTTTACTCCTACTTTCCGAGGTGTATCCATACCGGTAGCTGACCGTCTTCAATTTCTTGTCATCTCCTTAACACAAACTCTAAATTTTGGCTCCTATATAGAGCCTGTTGCTCAGCTGGCTGGCAAAAAGCTAGGGGTTCTATTAAGGTTGAGGTAGTACGTCACACCACTTCAGTTGCTGAATCTTTACCAAGCACAAGTACGGTCTTGCATGGAATACTGCTCTCATCGTTGGGACGGCTCACCCAAATACCAGCTCGAGATACTCGAGTCAATAGAGAAAAGAGCTAGGAAGCTGATAGGCAATAACCGACTATTCGACGAGAGGCTTCAGAGCCTAAATCATCGACGTTGAGTCGCTAGTTTGTCGGTATTCTATATGATACACTTCGAAGAGTGTGCCACGGAATTGCATGAATTGATTTCTCCCTTACCATTTTACCACCGGTCAAGCAGCGATATATGGTGGAAATAGCAAAAAAAGCGGACGAAACGCTATGCTTCCAATTTTATCAGACATACCGCTGAAGAGTGGAGAACTCTTTACCGCCGTCTGTTTTTCCTGAAAAATACAATCTGGGTGTCTTCAAGTCTCGCGTGAACAAGTATCTTCTAGGTAAGCGTGCTGCACCTTAGACTGCATTTCCACCTGACATCAGGCGTAATGTAATGTCAGTCAAACGCGAACCTATTCAATATAAAAAAAAAGTTCGCCGAAAAAAGGCGCGAAAAGTGTATCTTTGTTTGGAATTGTTTGTCTAACTTAGCTCCTAGGAGCATTAAGTATACGCAGTAACTTATAATTATTATAATTTAATACGAGCATTCTTTCTTTCTTTTATAAAAAAAACTTAACCCTTCCTTTAGGCTCCTCAACACATTTTGACACAGAGCTCGTCTAAGGCAAGTTACGCCACTGGAGCTTATGTTAAATTTTCATAGACAGCAAGGTAAATGAACGGTCGGTAAGATATAAGGATCGGGCCTAACTTTATCCCAGATAGAACACGAAAATTACGGAACCCTAAAATGTTGTAAACGAGATAAATGAACGTAGGACGACATCCATGGTGCCGCCGTCTATGCGAGTCGTTTGTTCATTAATTATAGTCGACAAAGTTTGACGATGTCCGATAGATCCTATGAAGGAGGCAATAAGACTTTCTTTGGCAATCGGTTTAGGATTTTTTTAGCGCGTCATTAATTTGTCCGACGCTGAGTGGAATTTTAAGTTTTTTTAGGATACACGGTAGACATAACGTCGCCGATACCGGATATATGATGGTTTTTGTGCTTCTTCGTATAATAATACGTTCGATATAAAAACAAAGGCTTAGTTTAAATTTATCAATATACTAGGATGCACCCGAATTTCCCGCGGGATTCCCGGGACACAAGTACCACAGCATTTATAAAAGAACTAGCTGTTGCCGCGACTTCGTCCGCGTGCTGCGGTTTTTTAATTATCCCACGGGAAATCTTTAATTTTTCGGGATCAAAAGTATCCTATATGTTGACCAGGGATATAAGCTACCACCATACAAAACTTCATTTAAATCGGTCCAGTCGTTTCGGAGATTAACCGGCTTAAACAGATAAACAGAGAAACAAAAAATTTTAAAAAGTCTAAATTACTTCTATTTTACTTCTTACATCCCCCTGACTCGCTTTTTAGTATTTTTTTCATTGTACAGAAATTCGACCTCTACAGTTTTATTATATGTATAGATGTAAGCTATCGTTTTAGTGAATACTATGTCGGAATAAGTTATTTTTTATACACCCGAACAACTACAAATGGCTACCAGAAAAATTCCCGCGCGGGTTTCTCGGGATAAAAAGAATATCACACATTTTATTACATAAAATTTGCTACAGATCAGTGAAAAAATCACATTGGAATTTGTTTTTTTTTTAATCTGGCAATTTGGAATCATTCCCAGAATAATTCTCGCGCGATTTCCAGGATAAAAAGTTGCGTAGATTTTAATTCCAAGAAGTTTCTGTCGATCAACGAAAACCGCATCGAAATCGGCCCAGTTTTGACGTGAATCCCGAACAAACAGACAATCCGACAAACTAATTTTTTTAAATTTATATAGTCTATTCCAGACGTTTTTTTTAATAGCTTCAATGTATTTAATAATTTTATATTTAAAAATGTATAATATTATAGATATTATTTATTGCGAAGCTGCTAAATAGGCAGACGGCCCAACACATGGAACGTGGTTACTGTTGCCTATAGCCGTTTGCAACACCAGTGCCTGAGCCAACGGGTTGCTAACCTTTAAGATGAGATAAAAAGGATGGGATAGGGGAATGATATAGGTGGATTAGACAGGAGGAAGCGAAAGAGGGGATGAGACATGGTATTGGAATAGAGAGATGGGTTAGAGAAGACGGGATGGGTGAAAATGGGCCATCAGATCTCTCACTCATCCCACAAAATACGATTAGCTCAAGGTTAACAGTTTCACGCCGATATTCTGTGAGAGCGTGGTATTACACCGATCGAGCCGGCCCTACGAGCTGTAATCACGATAATGACTCCAGCATGGCTCTACCACGTCAGGATTCTTTCCTTCTGCATTATAATTTAATAGACACCTATTTCATATTGTTTTTCACTAACAAGTACTTCAATATCTATTTTTATAATATAACCAGGAAAGCAACTGTATTTTTAATAAATACTGTGAAATTTATGCGGGATAGGTACGCAGCAGAGGCATTCACCCGAGCGTTGCTATTCCCAAAAGCCCCGTACACTAATTTACATTTTAATTGAAGCTCCAGGCTAATTGCATTGGACGAATACCTAACGCATTGACTGTACTCCTTAGCAATTGCTAGTAAGTAGAACAGACTACTCATATGCCTCGGTTTTTGGATACTGATACTTTTTCTATGGAAACTTGTAATTTTTCCATCGCTGGAAATGCATGAGTAGCGTCTCTGATGGACCCTGTTCCTTGAAACAAAAGAATGCATAAAGTTATTGTAAATATGTTATTGTGTGAAAGGTGACATAAAGATCTGTGACAAAGGTGTGCTAGAATAGAGAAAGAATGTGCCGGGAGGATACTCCAATATCATTGATGTGCTGATCTCGAATTTTCGAATTTGTAAAAGATGAAAGCAAAGTTACTTTAAAAAGAAGTATTTATATCTTGATTGATATTTTACTTTACTTCAATGTTTATTATCTTAGTTAGATGCCTCTTTATACAGGTGTAAGTTTGTGTTATACATTATGCAAAAAAAAGGATTTTCTTATTTTCAGTGCAAGACTCTATTGACATGAATTTTTTTACAACGTTACATTTCCGTAGAATGTTGTTTTTATATATGTACCTACTTGTTAACTTGCCTGGCATAAACCTACTTAGTTGGCACCGTAGCGAATCTGCGTTTACATACTATTCAATCAATCGCCATCACAATTGGTGTCCTACTCTCTCTTTTTTCAACTTCCCCCAATTATTTGGGGTCGGTACAATATGTCTTTTCCTTACTCCTCTATTCTGACATACTTACGTCCACAATCACATCACTAATCATCATAGCATCCTAGGATAGGATACATAGGATATTACTTGAATAACCATAACACTTTTACACTATCGTAATTATACACCCAGCTGTAAATTTTCTCAGTGCCTTAATCTGTGTTTGCTATTAAGTATAACTTTGTGTTTAGAATACTTTTATTTACTTCCCAAATCTATAATATTATAAAATTAAATGATTGAATACGCTAATCTCATAAACTATGGGTCTGATTTGAAAAATTATTTCAGTGTTAGATAGCCCATTTATCGAGGAAGGCTATAGGGTATATATCAACACGCTAGGACCAATAGCATTGGAGCACCAATAAAGGATGTTTCAAAATCGGGGGTTTTGAAAACAAATTCCACGCGGACGACGTCGCAGGCACAGCTAGAGACTATATAACCGATGGAGAACACGATATACTTTTTTAAGATATCTTTCTTGTCTGTTTGTCGTTGTCTATTTGTCGGGATTTACTTAAAAACTACAGAGCCGATTTCGATGCGGTTTTCACTGATAAGCAGCTAATTCTTAGACTTAAACTTTGCTCTAATTTTTATCCCGGAAATCCCCCGGGAGTTTTCCCGGGAGCAGTTTGTTCGGGTGCATAGAAATTAGATTACTTCGGCACGGTATTCACATAGCTTACTTTTTTTTTAATACTGTAGCTACTTTGAGTCCCGTAAATCCCGCGGGAATTTCAAGTCAAGCGTAAATAAAGTCGGGCATGTCCTAGTAATTAATATGAGGCTGAGTCGCAGCGAACTGTAGTTGGGTTTAGCTAGTTGTTATATAATATTTTGTCAATAGAGTAACTGCGCCGGAAGTGTGCCATTAATCAATATTTAGGCGCTAGAACGAGACGGTGCGTACATGTATAGCGGGGCGCGGTGACCCCGCCTTTTCCCTCCCCTCGATTAACAATCCCTATCGTGAACGTCGGCTCCCAACCAAAAATTCAATTTAACGAAGCACGATAACGTATTTGCATGGTTTTTGGGGTTTGGATACCTAAAGTATTGTTATATGTATGTTGTTGCGCAATTAATGTAGAGGTAGTTATGCATTTATTATGGTGCGGTTTCATCTGCGATAATGTTAAAGATTTACATGCGGTCTTGTTCACATTGACTTAGAGTAAGTTTGAAGGCTTCCTTAGGAACCATAAAGAAGTCTTTAAACTTACTTTAACTCAATATAAATAGACCGTTATACTATAAACAAATGCATCTTATTCAAAGCGTTAAAAAATAACGCCGTTAACGAATAATCACATTAGTGAATATTATAAGTTATCTGTCCACATTAATTAAACGTCATTAACAGTGTCGCATTTTAAATTTGAAATAACGCATTAAACCCCATGACCATATCTGTGTAAGACGGCCTATGTATGTAACATGATCGCAGATGAAGCTTCACCATTAAAGATAACCGCAATTTTAAAATCACTAGTTTACACAACAAAAATATTCATAAGAGAGTAACTGACATAGCTACTAAGCATATAGTAAGCTCGTAAAATTAGTGAGCTGAAGTGGCAGTGGGCCATATCTGTCGCAGGAGCGATGGCCGATGGAGTAGACGAGTCCTGGAGTGCAGACCGTGTCTCGGAAAACATAGTGTTGGATGCCCTCCAGCCGAATGGACCGAGGAATCTAGTCACGGTCGCCGGTACGACCTAGATGAGGACAGTGGAAGATCGAGATATGTGACGCAAACTTGGGGAGGCCTACATCCAACAGTGGACTGCGATTTGCTGACGACGATTATACAACAAACATTTAAATTCGTCCACTAACCGGATGAATAATAATTAATCATCGGCTAACTGGGCGACTAGATAATTAAATTTAAGCTTACAATAAACTTATACATTACATTACAATACAATACATTTGAAAAAAAACCCAAGTAGAAAAAGACTCCTATGTAAGAATCCTGTCCATATTAGTGATGTTAGCAGTTTTCATAGACCATAATAAAAAAAAACAATAGCTGCATGTATGCATGTTGCAGTATAGGTCTGACTGCAGTATAGCAGCTGTGTCAGCTGTAACGCCAGCTATTATAAGATGAGACGCCGCCAAAGTATTGACGTAGGTATGTTGTGTACCAACACTAAGGAACGATCTATCTTCCACAGCATTTATGTCGGCCTATTCAGTCAGTCTCTTACTGTCGTGGCGGTACAAGCACTTTGTTTCTAGATTAGCTCGTACTCCAGGACTGACCAGACTACCGTATGACGTTAAGTTCCGCCAACTCTTACGACGCATGGCTATTCTGTACTAACCATAGTCAAAGTTCTCAAAAAGAATGTCATGTAATACCCGTTATAACTATACCCATTTAGGCATTTAGTAAGTACAATGAACAACAACAAATTTAGATGAAACTAGTCGCGAGGACTTGTCGGTTTACTTTTGGTAAGATATTTGTTATTGTAAGCCATATGGGAGCAGGGCGCGGCGCAGCGCAGGGTTTTCTGTTACGACGAATTTTAAGACCATCGTTAAACCATCAGACACATGCACGCTGATTGCCGTACATCTGTCTGTGCTAGACCGATTCTGCACCCGAAATACTAGTGCCTATTACTATAAATAACATTTGCATTACCAATAAATACTATGTTGATGTATTATGTTTTTAATATACCTATAGTCTATGCAAATAAAATTGAAATGTCTGTTTGTTATTTTAAATTGAACGGAAAAAATATCTTTAAAATTAATATGATACTTAATAATAAATTACTTTTACAAATTTTGTTTCTTAGGCTGCGTGGAAGTTTGTCTTGAATAGACTACGAAACGACCTAATGGAATCCAATGAAATTTTTAAGCATTAGAACAAGAATTTTATCTAAAAACATTTTTTGTATTTTCACATTTTTCAAAGTTGAAAAAATATAAAGTCTATGTCATAAGCGAATCAATTGCCGGACGCGGCGAGTAATGTAATCAAGTTTACCTAAAAAATTAAGGGACTTACTCGGTCCAAGAGATTCGATAAATATAATTTATCAAATGTTTTGCTGTCTGTGCGCACATTAAGTACCTACCAACCCAACTACTAAAACTGAAAGAAATTTAACGAAACTTTACTCAGAGGTAGCTTAAATCCCGGAATAGGACATAATATACTTTTTGTTACAAATAAATATAGTTCCCGTGGAATAATAGAGTAAAAACAACACACATAGCGTTGTGGACATGTTTGTATGTGTGAACTCAATAATCAATGAAAATAATTGTGTCAATCATTGCGGGGATGGATTTAAAGTTAAAATATGGTTGTACTTATATTATTCATAGGGTTTTGAATTATCTGCCCTATCTGATGAAATTTATCAAAGATGATAATTAAATATTCACCAATTCGAGTCGCTACTTCAAATTTTATATATAAGCCTTTATCGGTCTTCATAGATTGATTAAATTGTGTTTTTAATATACAAATAGTATTATAATCAGAACATGTTTGTATGCATAGACAGACAGACAGACAGATAGAGTTAAAATGAAAGAAGTAATTTAGGGTTACGTAGCCATTTGACAAAAACGGGTCCCTTACGATATTATGTATGTCCGTCTGTCTGTATCTCCACCCGTCAGTCTTTATAAATCACAGTAACTTTTTTCAAAAACTATTAAATATAAAATTGCAAAGGAAAGTGAAGTGCGTTCAAAACTACGTACTTAATAAATTGAGATTATAGAGCTTTCAAAACACTTTCAACGAAAATTTATTTGAACAATATCCGTGGAGTAGTTGTTGAGATTTTATGGGATATGTTCGATTCAATGCTCCTATATGGTTCCGTGACCAAATAACCAACGCACGGGCACGCTTTTCATTGCTAAAAAACGCTTCGTTGCGATCGGCTGCCTTTTCTTATAGGAATTCTAATGTGCAAACAATAGAGATTATTAACTTCAGAAAACTATCTACTATTACTATTGCTAGGTACTAGCGAAGTAGCGATATACTGTCGTTGCAGGAATTTTAATCTACAAACAATAGTAATCATTACTTCAGAAAACTACTACTAGCGATGTAGCGATATACTGAAAGTATCGCAGTAAAATGATACCGATGAAAATCTTTTTAAGTACAGAAATATCTTGGATTAGAAGTGATCGATCACTGTATAATCCTTACAGAGCTGTGTAATACCCACAACTTGAGCAAACGCCGGGTGAATAATGGAATATTAATATTCAAGAAGAAAGTTCGACTTTTGCCCCAGGGTCATCAGCCGTGCGCTGTTCGGGCTTAGCTCAAAAAACGCCTCAAGGAATCCACTTAGTACCCATCAATATTCGGACCGCCCGCCCTTTTCTGTGGATTAAACTTTTATCACAAATATATTTATTATGTATATTATGAATAAAAAAATCAACGTACCTAATTTGAAGACAGTGTTCGTAATAAATTGTAGCGTGTATAGAAAAATTCAAAATCGTCAAGTTTACGACTCATACCAATGCAATATGGAAATACGTTAAGTAATATTATTATATACTTTTTAAACTATACTTCTAAAGTCATCTTATGGCTGGTTCCTATATTTTCCCGTTCATTTGGCTTACTATCGGTTAAAATTTAACATAAGCACCATACAAGTAATGTCAAAATTCAATTGATAGTAAGGCAAGCGAATAAATGGTAAAATACAGGAACCAGCCCTTAATTAATATCGACAGACACTGTACTAAGATCATAAGTCCTTTTTTACTCCAGTGCTAAAAATAGTAAAATATAATACACAACAGGGGGCCTAAAGTGCCACTGTTACAGTTTCGTATTACGAATACAACAAGTATTTAATTACATCCTACTAATATTATAAACGCGAAAGTTTGTAAGGATGTATGTTTGTTACTCTTTCACGCAAAAAGTACTGAATGGATTTGATGAAACTTTACAATAATATAGCTTACACATCAGAATAACACATAGGCTATAATTTATAAAGATATAGTGTGAATTATCCAAAATATAACGATTCCATCACCACGTGGGTGAAACCGCGTGGCGCAGCTAGTAATTTATAATTCCATACTCTTTTACTGAAAATTAAGATACAATTTAAACTCATATATATATATATATATATATATATATATATATATATATATATATATATATATATATGTATATATAAACGTAAAACGTGATAACACGTACCCAATTCCAAGAAACTCAAAGTTGAGCCACTCCAACATAAATGTCACGGATAAAATCGACGATAAATGTTTGAGTATTTATTTTACATTTACCCTTTAATTGTGCCTCCGTTACGACGCGGGCGAAGTGCCCCAAGAGCCCACTCTAATTCTGGCAGTGACGAAGCATATTGCTAAGCAGGCTCCGTACATTCTGTGGCGTTATATAATTTTTAGTGATATATACTTCCTTACGATAAATCGACTACCAAGTGAGCAGACCACATAGAGTCCTTTGCGTACACCTCTGTTCTATAAGGACGACGAATTTAACTAAAACCAGGAATAAGCTAGTATGTAGATTTGAGAAAATGTACCAGTGATTTGAAATATACATGATTACTAGAATATGCCCGGGACTTCACCCACGCTTGACTTCAAATGCCTGCGACACAAAGTACCCCAGCATTATAAAAGAATGTAAACTATCGTTTTAGTGAAAACTGTGTCGGAATAAGCTAATTTTTATGCACCAGATTAAGTACAAACCGCTCCCGGGAATAAGAAATATCACACATTTCATTACATACAATTTGCTATCGATCAGTGGAAAAAAAATCGCATTAGAATTCGATATTTTACAGTTTGGCCATTTTCAATAATTCCCAGAAATTCCCGCAGTATTCCCAGGATAAAAAGTAGAGTAGATTTTAAGTCCATGAAATCGCTGTCGCTTAGCGAAAATCGCATCGAAATCGGCGGGTTAGTTTTTACGTGAATCCCGAATAAACAAACAAGAAACCTGGAAAAAAATCATCTTATTCTCTGTCGTTTATATAGTCTGTTCCAGTTATTTTTTTAAATAGTTTCAATGTACAAACAGGGTATGTTTAGAATTTTATAATATTATAGATATAGTATCACTGCCAGTGACAAATGCAAATAATAATTATTTTATTTACATAATTGAAACTAGCACGACAGTCACGGTATACTCAATCAGTACAAAGCCATATTTAAAAAAGTAAGAAATATAAAAAGATGGGTATGAGGCTTATGAAAATAATACCTAAATGTGTGAAATTTATTTCAATAACTGTAGGTAAAGTCTTGTATGTATATATTGTGTTGCTTTAATATACAGAACGAGAAGAAGTACCGCTCGATAACGTTAGGGTAAGAACGCATGCGTCCTGGCCTGGGCGGCGACCTGAAATGAATCGACCGCTGAACACAAGCTCACGGCTCATTACGTACTGTTTCCTATCCTACAATCTCGTCTTGTATTAAACAAAATATAATTCAGATACAAAATAGGTCCTCCACCACTGCCGCTCGTTGGAAACGTTCACAAAAGGCTAGCGGCGTTGCCGAATTAGATAGCAACACTTATTCAAAAAGGAGAAGGTTACTAATTCGATTGTATGATTTTTTGTTACGCGATTTCTCCGTCAGGTGTCAAGTAAACATAAAATAGCAATAACATATTTGCAAAATATAGTAATTTTTGGACAAAAATAAAAGCCAGAACTTAAGTGACATAAAACATAGGTGACGTCTCGATAAAGTTTCCATTCCCCTATAATATTAATGTACTAGATGGTTTTTATGTAGTAGTTTAAAAGAATAATAAGTATTGTATAGACACTTAGTGACTTAAGAAGGGTATAGTGCTGACGTAACCGTAAAGCTTTAATGTCAATTATAAAAAGTATCTAACCAATGAAATGTACTGAAAAACGCAAGTAAATTTTAGAACTATACTTATGATTAGAATTAAATAAAAAAATATTTTTAATTAAATCAGATAATCATCAAGCCATATTTTGTTTTCTACCGTTTGTTTCAACTATACATTTGTCTAGCCATTTTATATTTCAAAGAAATGTACCCCTACCATACATGTAAGCATGTTGAAGATAGTAATAAATCCTAAGGCAGTAGTTAAACTACACTGATTCAGGGTAGATAGAAGGGTCTTCTAAATGAGATTGAAATAAGGGTGGTATCATAAAAAAGAGAGACTTGAAATCTTTAGCTACGCCAGGATCACTCTCTGTACCGAATTCCTAATTCTTTGTAGTGAAAAGGGATTTAGTCCTTACAAATCTACATACACGACACCGAGATAACCATAAGCAAACAAGTTATTCGTCAAAAACATATTTTAGATGCAGATGGCCAGTAGTCCACATTAATTGAAAATGTGTCTTCGTGTTGTCTGGATATCAAAAAGAGTTATTGACAAACTAAAGAGGCACTTATATATTGTGGTATTTTTATAAGAACCAACAATAGATTGCCCGTTTGAGGAATTGGCACAAAGCGTTTAGTCATCGCCCCATCGGCTGTACAAACATTCAAAATTGTCCTTCTAAAAAAACTCAGTAAAAGAGAGATATTAATAACGGGTTTTATGTAACATTTATTCATCATTGAAAAGTTGCCAATTTTTGGATAGGAAGGAGTCTCGTGAAAGTGAAATTGGTATGCGAAATACGACTGGAGTTTAAAATATTTATTTTAATAATTAACTTTAACTTAATTAATATTGTAGGATTTTTTTTAGTTTAATTTTATAATAAATGTTTTTACGGTTAAACGAGTCGGGAAGGAGATATTGTGAAAAAACTGCTATTGAGCGCAATTTTTCCAATATGGCGGCGCGACCAGCAAAGATATATAGAGGTTGCAATGTTAAAATTTGGAAAGAGCACATCGAAATCTATAAAATCACTCATTTTCAAAAACTCCGGAAGCTGTTCAGGTAGAACTACCAAATGATTCTACTATTTTACTTTAAAATAAATACCAAATTATATACCCACAAATAATATTTACTCATCTGCATTTTTTCAATTGTCTTTTTCGTGTATGTACTGCAATTAAGTAAGCAACCCCTCAAGAAGTAACTATTACCAAATCATAGAAGATGGAAAAGACGAAAATTATAAAAAATGAAACTTAAGAGTCAGGGTATATATATTGGAATTAGCGAGTAAATCTAATTATTTTCGTTAATAAATAACTTAAAACATCCATGATATATTTTACGTAGTAAAGCTGAAAAAACAAAACCAACATAAACCGATATGGTATGGTATGCGGTAAAAAGAGCCTATCGCCCGTGAAAAGAGCCCGTGGGCAGATCAACGGGACGGCGCCCAGTTGGTCGGCCCAGATATCGCTGGAGTGACGTAGTGGAGGCTGATTTGCGCGAGTTTCATGCCTATAACTGGCAGGAGATAGCGCTGAACAGAAAGGAGTGGAGTATTCTTATTTCAGAGGCCAGGACTCATTTTGGGTCATTGAGCCGCAGCAGTTAGTTAGTTACATAACCATGCAAGAACGACTGGCATACAGCTGCCTGGTTCTAACTGATAACATTAAGATTTTCTAAGTTGTTATCTTAATTTAAGGTGGCATAACTACTTAATAAAATATCGATTATTCTATTTATACTTAAAGGTTATAGGGATGTTTCATATACTTATCAAAATATGTCGCAAATATCCAATATTGATTCTTTATTAAATTAACCTAAGTAGTTATACAATTATGGATATCTTTTGCACAGGATGTACAATTCTTCTGTCAACGTGCACACAAAAAGCAAAGTCATTTGAACAAATAGAGATAAAACCGTTTTGTAATGGGCTTCGCAATGAGATAGAGCTGTAAATTCGTAATTTTAACAATAGGAATTAGAAGTGAGGCCCATTGTGGTAGATTGTGCGTCTCTCGGCCGTGAAATCGCAGCCACGGACCATTGACAGCGGGCGTTAATAATAACATGACAACATGTCAAAACTGGCCAGATTTGGTAGACGACAAGTGATGCGCATTGTTAAGGATCTATTGAAATCTGTGTGGGCCTTCTCGACGCCTACGTGGTGAACGGCAATGGGAACGACTTGGGATTGCGGGCCGATGATGTTTGCACATCGAATCTATTCAATAATCGGCCAAGATCAAATATGGGCACGTTCTTCATTCATAAATTCGTATTTATATCGTTAACTTTATAATATGCAATGTAATCAATTTTTATTTAGCTCGTGTCATAAATTCTAAAAAATTTCAAATACTTATGTAGATTTAGAAAACTTTATAAAATTTGTAAAACTAACCAATGTATATTATAATAGTCAGCACAGACTCATATATAAGTAAATTATCGGATTTGAAAATAATATACTTACCAAAGTCAAATGTTTATTTAATCAAATGATTGTTCTGTAATTATTTCATATAAGCGAATAGGTATCAGGCGAAAGCCAGACCCATGTTTACAGGAGCCTCAGCCAAATTGTAGATCCTTGACTAACGCCAATCGATAGACTTTTTATGGCAGTTTAAAAAAAACACATTGAACAGTTGAGATTTTCAAAAGAAGCACACAATTCTTGTTTAAAAGAAATAAATATTTTACATACATAATATCAACACTACAAATAACTGTAGTTTATTATAAACCAATATTATTTATACATTTATTTAAATATATTTACTTAAAGAAAATTCAAGTTATAATCAACAAGGTTTTGATATGTTCTAATTAAAATGTAATCCAAAATTTTTGTACTGGAACTGAATGATTATATTATGCTAATATATACTGAATATTAGCTGCTTGCAGCTCGGACTCACATAGAATAAAAAGGTTTTTCTAATAGAAGAATTAATCATTACAAAATTAGCACACTGTCCGTTGTCACAGTATGTCCGCACCGGCAAACGAGTTCTTTGAAGCGCTTGCCTACGTGCCCCGTTTTAAATACACGGATTTCATATCTATAGTTTCTTATAAATTTCGTAGTATGAAATTGGGAATTTCTTGGGATAGAGAAGTGAAACGTGTTCTGGCCAAGAATATTCTGTGTTGAAATCTACAGCGCAACGCCAAAGTAACTGATAACATCGAGACCGAAAATAAGGAACAAACAAATAAGAAACTTGCTTTTTATAATTTACGACAAACTAGAGTTTTCCATATGAATTAGGTAGTCAAACCCTAGAAAGTACCTCTATTTTAAACCGATTTTAAAAAGGAGGAGGTTCTCAATTCGTCTAAATGTTTTTTTTTTGTATGTTCGTTACTTGATTTCTCCGTCAATTGTGAACTAATTTTCAATTTTTTTTATACGAAATTTTATACTCCCCAATTGGTCCCGTTGTCACCATGTGAGGATCTGATGAGTGAATTCCAAGGGATGAGAGAAACTCACGAAAATTATTAACCAACTTCTTCATCATACGATATCTCCGTCAATAGTAAACCGATTTTCAAACTATTTTCTATACTCGTAAGTGTATACTCCCAAGGTAGTCCCATGGCCACCAAGTCAGGATCTTATAAGTGCATCGGATCACAGGGATATTGAGAATAACCCTTATTAAAGAACGTCGAATTGGAAAGGAAATTATTAAAACTAATTAACACATTTAAAGCATTATGCGGTTCAGGTTGGGGGGCCCATCCTTATATTTAACGACGTTTCTATATTGCTTTGATTCGCAGTAGGCTAGATTACGCAAGTTCTTTATAGGGAAATAGTTGTCGTACAAATTTAAGCAAACAAGACCGTATTCAAAACCAATGTATGAGGATTATTGGGGGATTTATTAAAAGCACAGCAATTCACGTAATGGAATGCGAACTTCATTTACAGCCATTGCAGTGTCGTAGGTACTATCTTGAGTAACTTAAGCACGCTTTGCCAGGGTTTTTATTGGAGCCATAAACATAAACCTTTACTAGTTCTGGTTCATGACTTACTAAAGAACTTGTCTATCCACACAAGCAAACACTTGGAGATGTTTTCTTTGGATTCATGGGTGAGCAGTGTGGATGTTGCTTCCATAATTGAACCAACTATAACATCCGTTGGAAAACCGAAGTCATGCTATAACCCTTCTATTTTGAAACAAGAATGCACGGACTTTCTAAGTGCAATGTATGTAGACTTCTATCATATATACACAGATGGGTCAAAAATTAAAAAATAATGCAGCGGTTTAGGCCTTTATGACCCGCAAACCAACAGCTCTTTAAAATTAAAAATTGAAGCTAATATTTCCATCATGCACATAGAATTATTAGCCATAGCGGAGGCGGTTTCTTACATAAATTCTTGTGGTGCAGGCAAATATGCCATTTTTACTGATTCTAAAAGTGCTATCTTTCACCTGGCTCGATGCACCTCCACTTTTCGAGGACTACCGATAGCCTACAGCATTTTGAAATCCCTTCGTGAATTGTCAAGATCCAGTAAATTCATTAAAATTCAGTGGATCCCTTCATATATAGGTTTGCCAGGAAATGAGGCTGCTGATCGCCTCGCTAAGGAAGCCATTGACGATGAAGAACCCTTTTACTGTATGCCCTTATTTACTGATCTTCTGTACGTAGTCAAAAATAAATGCACAGAATTGTGGAAGGAACACTTTGATGAGAGATCTGTAACGAAGGGCATATGGTATAGGACTATTCAACCCAATCTAACACGCTCACCGTGGTTTGCGGGGTCATCCTTGTCTAGATCTGACATAGTGACAGCTTTTCGACTTCGCTCCGGACACATACCACTAAATGGGATCGCATTTTTAATGAAAAGATCAGTAACACCTTATTGCACAGAGTGTCAGGTTACAGAAGATGTATATCACATTTTGGTGGAGTGCGTACGTAACGAGATTGAAAGAAATTTGTTGGGATGTGACTTGCACGAAATTGCTGCGTGTAATAGTATCCTGGCATATCCCCTATCGGATAAAGCCAGGATGCTATACAATCTAGTTAAAGTAGGTATTAAGTGGCGATAAATTAAAAGTGTTTTTCTTATGAGGGTGGCATGGACAATACTGACCAAACCCTCGTATAAAACAAGAAAAAAAAAGAACGTCGTGCGTCTTAATTCATGGAAAAAAGCATGTATATATACGCATGTATTACGTTTTCTACAGGCGCTTAATTTTTTTATATCTATGTTCCGCAATTTCTCCGTCAATAGTGGACCGATTTTAGAAAAAAAATTTTAACCCCGAGATGGTCCGATAGTCACCAAGTCAGGATCTGATTTTTGGATCGCAAGGAAATCTAGAGCAACCCTTGTTGAAGAGCAAATACACCGAAGAGTGAGATGCCAAATTTGTATACGTGTGCCAGATGTACAATTTCTACGGGTGCTTAATATATTATTTCTAAAGTTTATTGAAATATTTGTTCAACTAAAAAGTATTTTTTTTTAACAATAACACTATTTTACTTGACCCCGACTTCAAGATTGTTGAAAGAAGGCGGTTAAATATTTATTTTTTGGTTTTTAGTGTGAAGTCAGTTTTGTTTTAATGACAATAAATGATACCATAGCAGTGCCTTTTCCCTTATTTGTTTTCATCCTAAACAAATCCCCTATCACCAAATTATTTAAAAAGTACTATTCCAGAAACCTTCATCTTGTGTTACTTAGGTACTGCACTTAAGTTTCGGCCCAATCGGATAAACGGCGCGCGAATGCGTAGGGACCAAATACACAATTATTCATTTTTAGGAAACTGTAGACATTTTGGCAATAATAGATCCCTTATGTATTAGTCAATTTGTCTGTCTGTTTTTGTACGTCACACAATACACAGTCATTTTTCTCGAGAAACTTAACAGAAACACATATAGTTTATATGATGCTACATATGATGTACCTACCTAATAAAACCGCAAAACGGAAAATTAGAGGTTATCGCCTTATATCATGTAACTAAGAATTGATTTTTCTATGATCATAGTCGTGTTGAATATCATTATTCAAGTCTTCAAAAATCATGTTCCTTAATTACTTTTGTGTTTAGATCAATAGTAGAAAGATATATCCTTCCAAAGTTCTACAAATTCTGTACCCCATAACATATGAACTATGAAGTAGATACTTCTAAAAAAATTAGTAGTTTTGAGATACGACATTTTTTGACGACATTATTTTTTATGGTTTCGTAGACAAATGACGAAAACGTTTGTCCACGGTACGGAATTCTTCATAGTTCGTGGACTGTCACGCACTTGTCATAAAAATACGTACCACAAATCCAATAAACTTCATGAATTTTATTTTAGAACAAAACAACTCTGATTTTATAAATGTTGCTATAAAATAAGTTTTCGTAACATTTTTATGAACTATCGTATACAATATTGCTAAGACTTAAGCAGCTTTAAGCAAATAAAATGTAATAATTTATCGAAAAGATGGAGGTAAATAAATAAACATGACCCGGGTCCCGAGAGATATTTCACGCTGCTGTTTATTTTGTATTTTAACTGGTATGGTTGGCGAAAAGCCGAGTTGTATATTTTAATATTTAGTAAAATGAAGCGCAAGTTTGATTATTACTATGCTTCCATTTTCATCAGCTTTTCAATCAAATTAAATTAATTTGGTTGTAAAACGCAGAAGAGGATAGGGCAACATTCAATAACACTGAATGATTCAATTTTATTTTTACCACTCAACATCCTAGTTCTAAACTATAAATCTGTAATTATGGTAAATAATACAGATTACACAGTAATGTGCGGCTACGAAGGTGGTTAAACATATTAACAACGAACAACGAGGCGCCCATGTGCTAGCCACATTGCATTCAGCCCTACGGTTAACTACCGACGTATTGAAAGGTAAAACCAAATAGTGTCGGTCATTGTTTATGAAACTTAACCACACGATAAAGGGGTGGATATATCTTCTATACGACACAGTCGTCGGAACTCGCTATAAAACACAAGGAGCGATAGGAGGAACGACTGTTCCATAATATAGAAATAAAGAAATAACTTCGAAGTGCATTACAAAAACTAGGTAAGTTTAACAGTTCGTACAAAACGAAGGGCTACGTACATGTGACAAATATCCGGATTTCGAAATTCGGTAATCGAAAATACCTCGGAACCATAAAAAAGCATATAACCAAAAATACCCCAAATCACAAAAACTACTCAACGTATACTTGACAATACAATTACTATTCAAACTAATTTGGGTTTAACGTGTTTAGGAAGCATTATAATTTTGAGTTTTTTGTATTTTCACCTCGCACTTTAAAAGTTAGCGGAGGGGATGACACAATTTTTAAGAGTGAAATATAATATTAAGTGCCTATTGATTTTATTTAAAAAACTCATTAAGGAACATTGCTATATTTTAAGACCTGACTAACGATACTCCATACGAATATTTACAAAAAAAAATTTCAACCCATAGACGTACATATGGCAGCCGTCCCCAATATTTACTTTTTCGTGATTTCACTACATAGCTTTATAACACCATGAAGCTCTACACCTTCCTGTCAAATTTCATCCATGTAGATCTAGTAGTTCTTAGAAAAAATACTTGTGACATCCAAAGACGGACGGACTGACGGTCATGACCATTTCCATAGAGGACCGTTTTTGCTAAAACAACTAACCCTAATAAATATAATTTCAGCAATGGTATTGCAAAACTTAAGACACTGTACATCCCATTTTTAACAAATAAGGTTGGCAACGGCCTAATGCTATGCTAGAATTTAATCCAGCATCCCTGACTTTTATTGTCAACCCTGTTGTCACTAAATCTAAACTTATCTATTTTTCTCTACATCTAAACTGAAGTTACATATTTTCTCTTTCAATGCATGTATATCAGATGATTGCACGTAGGTTTCCGTAATAAAAGATATATACCATATTATTTTCATCATCGTTTTTAGTCGACGTTAGAGCTCAGATTTCTTTGGTGGTCGTTGCTCACAATTGATTATCTAACCTATTTTGACCAGGAATAAGCGACTCTTGAAACTTAATAAAAAATAAAGCGCCTATTAAAATTACTATATCTAATACCTATGGAAATCTTGTTAAAGAAATATGGGCGTTGTTTTGCCTAGACTTTTATTGAGGAGATTCACATTTGGTCAGTAGGTAGCTCAAACTTAATGATATCTCTAGATTAGCTTTAGAAAGCAGCGCAATTTGTGTTTTAGTGTTTACAAAGCTTGACGACAACTACATATACTTATATCGAAATTACTTAATTTATAACAATATTATTGTGGAGCAATTTTTTACTTGTAGTTTTATTTTGTAGGTTTTGTTTTATGTGTAATTATTTAATTTATAAGTAGTTATATTTATATTTTTTTTAAGTTTAATAATAGCTATTTATAAGAAAGCTCCAATTTTGTTTATAACATTATTGTTGATTCATAATTAGTAGGGACTACTAGCCCGAGATTACTTTCAAGCGGAAATGATACATTACAAATAGTTATATTCATTACTTCTGAATTCCGGAAGATCAACAAACAAACAAGGAACAAAATCCTTGTTTAGATCCCTAAAATGTTCATTGAAATCCGTGAAACCATTTCGGAATCTATACGTGACAAATTTTCAGAGAGGCCATCAGATAAGAAATCTTGAATCGGTCGTTTATGATCATATATATAGCAGTTTCAACATTGGCAAACATTTTGAAATCGTAGCAAACAAAGCAAATTTATTTTATGGTATCTTATACTAATATATATTATAAGGCTGAAGAGTTTGTTTGTTTGATTGAACGCGCTAATCTCAGGAACTACTGGTCCGATTTAAAAAATTCTTTCAGTGTTAGATAGCCCATTTATCGAGGAAGGCTATAGGCTATATATCATCACGCTAAGACCAATAAGAGTGGAGCACCAATAAAGAATGTTTCAAAATCGGGGGGTTTTGAAAACAAAGTCCACGCGGACGATATCGCGGCCACAGCTAGTTATTATATACATAGATTTGGCAATATTAGCTTGATTCTACAACTTAAGTGTTAATCCAACTTGTTAAAAGTCATATGCGGTTAAACTTTCAATATTTGTAGATTCTATAGGCTGATAAGCGCTCTATATGACAATAAAACCTAGAGTAGGTAAATTCTTATGTGAGGAAAGCTTCAAAAGTTTATAATATAACATACATAAGTAGTTATATACGAAGGAGAATATAAAAGGCATCTTGTACAGTTGCGACAAGTGTGCCGTTGCCACAAATTACCCATCCAACTTAAGCCCTTTACTTCCATTCCGATGCCAATATTAGGGGCGCTGTGTTTATACAACGGATATTTGTGTGTGCATGTGTGTGTATTTAATGTTAAAATAAGTCTACCAACCGAAATTAGGCGAGCAGACTAAATTCAAATCACAGCTGTTTGCTTTTTGGAGGAATCGATGTTTGGTAATTCTGAAGCATTGTGTCCGTTTTAAATTCCGTGCTCTCGCGTTGTATTCATAATTTTAGATTTTTTAAAGCGTAATATTAGCATTATTCAACAACTTGACAAGAAAAGTAAAGAAAGCGACATTTGTTTTTATGCAGCTGCGGGATGTCTTTCAAAACAATTAAAACAATAAATAGGACAAAATTATGATAATAAATGTTTTTATTATAAAACGGACGGTATACTCGCTACATTTGCCCAAAGGGGCTTGGCGGGCTTAACCCATAAGCTATCTCGATGTGCAGGGTTCACCACGATCTGGTGTACTGGTGGAGCGGCGAGATCGCACGCAAGCGAAAGGCTTGTGTACTGGCGAGCCGCCGGTACACCAGATACAGGAGGAGGCGTCGTCGCGCCGATGATGCAGCGACCGTAGAAGCCGGCCTGTACGAGGGGTACAGGAGCGCCAAAAAAGAGTTGCAGATCGCCATCAGGGAAGCCAAATCGGCGGCGTGGGCGGAACTCTTGGGGACGCTGGACAACGATCCCTGGGGCCGCCCTTACCATCTAGTCCGGAATAAGCTCCGGCCATGGGCGCCCCCGCTGACCCAGAGTCTCCCCCCACCCCTGGTGGCGGACATCATTGGCGCCCTGTTCCCCTCGAGGGCCGAGCATCCGCCTCCCGCGATGGCACCGCCATCACCGGAGCCCAGCGTGGAGCAAGACCAAGTGCCCGCAGTGATCCGGGAAGAACTGAGTGCGGCGGTGTTGAGGCTGAAGGCCAAGAACACCGCCCCCGGTCTCGACGGCATACCGGGGCGCGCGTGGGTTCTGTCCCACGGCGCCCTGGAGTCCCGATTGACGTGGCTCTTCACGGCGTGCCTGCAGCAGGGCCGGTTTCTCACCCGGTGGAAGACCGGTAAGCTGGTCCTGCTCAGGAAGGAGGGGCGCCCGGCGGACTCTCCGTCCGCCTACCGGCCCATAGTGTTGCTGGACGAGATGGCCAAGCTGCTGGAGCGAGTGCTTGCGAACCGCCTCGTCCGGCACCTCGGAGAAGAGGGGCCGGATCTGGCGGAGAACCAGTTCGGTTTCCGCCAGGGGCGCTCCACCATAGACGCCATCCGGCGTGTGAAGAGCCAGGCGGAGGAAGCGATCTCCCAGGGCGGGGTGCTGTTGGCGGTGTCCCTCGACATCGCCAACGCCTTCAACTCCCTGCCCTGGAGCTGCATCAAGGAGGCACTCCGCTATCACGGGGTGCCGACCTACCTCCGCAGAGTCATCGGTGACTACCTCTCGGTGAGGGCCGTCGTCTACCCGGGTCAGCTACCCGGCTGAGGTCGGCGAGCAATGACGTGCGGTGTTCCACAGGGGTCGGTGCTGGGCCCGCTCCTGTGGAACATCGCCTATGACTGGACCATACGGGGTGCGGTCCTCCACGGTGTCAGCGTCACGTGTTATGCCGATGATACGCTGGTCGCGGCCCGTGGAAGGATCCACCGGCAGGCGGGCCTACTGGCCACGGCTGGGGTCGCGCACGTAGTCGACAGGATCCGGCGGCTCGGTCTGGAGGTGGCCTTGCATAAATCCGAGGCCGTGGTGTTCCACGGGCCTAGGATCAGGCCGCCTCCGGGCTTGAGCATTGCAGTGGGAGGCACTACCATCGGGGTCGGGACGACGATGAAATATCTCGGACTCGTCCTCGACAGCCGATGGGAGTTTTCGAGCGGCTGGCCCCCAGGCTCATGGGAGCAGCCGGCGCCCTGTCACGGCTGCTACCCAATGTGGGAGGGCCGGGCGCGCCGTGCCGAAAACTCTACGAGGGGGTCGTACGGTCCATGGCCCTGTACGGGGCCCCTATATGGGCGGAGTCCCTGACGGCCAAGAACGCCGCGCTACTGCGACGTCCGAAGCGCGCGCTAGCCGTCAGGGCAA
Organism: Dendrolimus houi; assembly: GCA_039645545.1. Taxonomy (NCBI): domain Eukaryota; kingdom Metazoa; phylum Arthropoda; class Insecta; order Lepidoptera; family Lasiocampidae; genus Dendrolimus; species Dendrolimus houi. The sequence goes on along the minus strand of CM077123.1, from coordinate 10,451,011 downwards.
TAAGCGGATATCGTACGATCTCCTTTGAGGCGGCCTCCCTTCTAGCCGGATCCCCACCATGGGATCTAGAGGCGCGTGTCCTTGCGGCCGTCTACGACTGGCGCAAGGACGCCCTCAATCGGGACATCCGTCCGGCGCCTCGGGAAATCGAGGCCAAAAGGGCGGAGTTCCGACAGGATCTCATGGTGGAATGGCAGAACCGACTTGCGCACCCCAGCGCCGGTCACAGAACCGTTGAGGCGGTTAGGCCCGTCCTGCCAAATTGGATTGACCGGAGGCACGGCACCCTGACGTTCCGCCAGACGCAGTTACTGACCGGGCACGGCTGCTTCGGCCGGTACCTGCGTCAGATAGGGCGCGAAACGTCGTCAGGGTGCCATCACTGCAGTGCCAGCGTCGAGGACACGGTGCTGCACACTCTACAGGAGTGTCCAGCCTGGAACGAGGAGCGCCGTGTCCTCGACGCAACTATCGGAGCGGACCTGTCGCTCCCGGCCGTGGTCCAGGCCATGGTCGGGGACCAAACCGGATGGGACGCCGTCGCCTCCTTTTGCGAGGCCGTCATGTCCGCAAAGGAGGCGGCGGAGCGGGAGAGAGAGCGAGCAGCCGTGCTCCTCTCCCGCAGAAATAACCGATCACGGCGCCGGAGGAACCACAACCTCCGGCCGCCATGAACACGCGGTGCGGGTGACGGTCAGGGGAGGCTTTAAGGCCGTCACCCGCATCTAAAGCCGCAGAGTAGGGGGCGCGTCGGTGCCCGCGCGCGCCCCTCTCATTCGAGCACGAAGAGGCCTGCCCACTGGGGCGGGCCCACGCCAGCCGGGGTCGCGGAAGAAAAGCTCGCGCACTTCCCGTGACCCCGAAATATGGCGTTAGGTGGCACCAAGGGGTTTTAGTGGGTATTCCGGCCCTCCAGCCGGCGAGCCCCACACTCCCCCGCCGAAGTCTCCCCGGCGGGGGGTCCGCAAATGGATTTCCCCTTGTAAAAAAAAAAAAAGGGTTCACCACGATGTTTATCTTCACCGTCGTCACTTTGGTTGTAATTATAACAATATGCAAAATACTAATAATAATATACAATTAACAGCAGAAAAACAGCTTACAAGTAGTACAACATACCTCAGGAATGCAATCCACGTTACTTGAATGAAACGTGTGTGCATAGACTAATAAACCGATGGTTAAAATTAAATAATCGCTAAATCTATATGATTAAACAGTGATTGTTGTTTTTAACCGCAGGTTAAATATGCACACCAGCCTTAGTTATTTAACCACAACTTAATTATAGTTTATGTTTTAGGCGGTTTCACGCAGATTTATGTCAATGGCTTTAATGCGTTATTTGAGATGTGATATTGTTAATAACCTTAAATATTGACAGATTGCGAATGTATACACCAATGTGGCTATTCGATAACGGTGTTATTTTTAATGCCTTGAATAAGATGCATTCGGTCACAATCGATATTTTTAACATTATCGCAGGTGCCGCCGTACCATATTGTTTACTAAGTATTTGTTTTTTTTTTTGTAATTACAAGCAAATTTAATTATTCAGTCATTGTCAAAAGTGTCACCACCATAACACGATTGACTGGATATAAACAAGCGAAAACATTGAAGTTAGTTAAATTGAGTGTATCTGTGAACGCACACGTGTCAATGCAAATTGTGCGTGATGACGTCAGTTAAGCCATGAAGAGCACTTTGAGCGCCGTTGTTTTTCCCTCCGATGATTGCTCAATTAATCGCGGCTCGCCGCCTTTGATGTGGTGGTATATCGGTGCCACCCGAAGCGGCCGGCGATCGCGACGAGCTCCTACCAGCAGCTTGTCAACAAACCGCGCGCAATTCCGTCCATATTATTTTATACCGATCTAATATTAGTTGCACACAAAAAGATCCGTATTCTAATTTATTACTCACACGCAAAGTGACGCTTGAGATAATGATCCCCCAAATTAGATAGGTATTTTTGAATGCATTACACGTGATAAAACCAAGTGTATTTAAATTTTTCCATTTACATCTGAATACCTAAGACTGTTTTTCGTACAAATAAATGACAAACAGAGCATGATGAGCAAAAAAGCCGTGGTAAATTAGTGGTTAGTGCGCGCGTTCCAAATTCAAAGGGCACAAGCTCGAATCCTTGCCGGAAAGCACCACTTAGCCAGGTTCCGGACCTAATGTGCATATTGTTATATTTACCAACGATGATGAAAAACATCGTGATGAAACCTTCACATCGAGATAACCGATGTACCAAGCCATCTTGGACAAGCGTGCCAGATATACAAATATACCGTCCATTCCCCTATAATGGGAGACTGGAGCCCAGCAGCGGGACGTTTCTGTTACTATTTGAACAGTACGCAACACGTTGAATACAAAGCAGGGTCACAAAGAATAGCAATAATAACAAAATTATTTTTAAAGTAATTTCTTCTCATATACAGAGGTAGGCATTAAATAGGTTAATGAAATTAATAGCACAATCAGGCTACTCATATTATTTCGCTTACAATTATTATATTTCTTATGAAATTAAATGGATCTCAGTGCTAAGAATTTTCTTTGATTGATAATGAAAGTTGAAATGTGAATGGGGAGGACAGCGGCGAGCGTATTATGTCAGGTGTAAACGATTTAGACAGTAAGGATGGAAGATTCGCGTGAGAGCCGTTTGATCGGGCCGAAGAGACGATGGATTGATGGGCGGGCCCAATCCAGTAGTCGGTATTTCGCTTCCGTTACTGATAATTTATGCTCTAAAATTTGGCAGACGTTTAAGCGGCATCCGCATCCGTTCATAATAAAATTGGGATCCATATACAATATCGTACACCTATATGAAATATCTGCTTTTAAATATACCACTGCTAGGCTCGGCCCTCCATATCCCATTAGAGGAAGGGCCTGCTTGTCTAATACCAGATTTTTTAACTTCCAAATTATTATTAATTTTAGTCGAAGGCTATTTATTTTTCCAATTATAATAACATGTTGATTGAAATTTTTAAAGGAGCCCCCGTCTTCTTTTGTTGAGGGCGCCATCTGATTTTCCTGAGTTTTTTATGAGTAACATTTTTTACTTGGCCATTGCCATTCCTATGCCATGCTCATCATTTTTCCTTCTATTTATTATCCATTTCTTTACCTTTCCATTGATAAAAAAATCATATTACTTGTACATTACAAAAATGCGATAACTCCACAGTTTAAGTTTAATTTTAAACAGTATTTAGGCAAATAGTGGATAGTAATATATAAAAACCTGACATAAAGAGGATTGGCGTGTTAGGTACATCAGTTATTTTGATTTGCAGATGTAATCATGATGTTTTCGTTCACAATAAGCAGGTGGTAATTATATTAGAGCACAAATCCAGTGATGCATGCTGTGTGTCCGGGATTGTATGTATTGACTCACGACAATTGAAATGCGAATGCCTTAACTACTAAGCCACTACGGCACATTTGCACTTATATAAATGTATATTTCACTGAAAATTATCAAAGCCTGATAAGGCTTCCAGTCATCCAAGTGTCTATTCGATTTCAAAATCTTATTAATATAAAGCCTTTGTATTAATAAGATTTTATGAATAAAGGCAAAAATATTTATGTGGGAAATTAAAAATAAAACAAACAACTAAAAGAACAGCTTATCCTCAGTCTCGTTGATAACAAACTCAATTGAGTTTCGACACAATGGACTGCAGCATAAAATATGCTGATCCGTAGACAGTTTCAAATTGAAACCACATCTAAAATAAAGTTGAAAGGGGTGGCAAACGTGTTGCGGCGTGATAACGCGGCGCCAGCAGTGCGTGAGGGCTGATCCGCTGTTGCATACGCTCTGAACAAACCGTGAACATCGAACAATTATAACAATCGTGAACAAACCTGCAGTGATCCCCGAATTGCATGCCAGTGCGACCTACCGCTAGCACTCGGCACCGCCCTTCTTAGCCATAATCTAAAATAGAGTAATATTGTTTATTGCATATGAAACGTTTTATTTTGTCAGTTTATTGATAATATGCATAATATAATAATATAATGAGCAATTACTTAACTATAATGCTTATAGTGAACAAGCGTGTCAGTCCATCTACGATGAAGGATTCTGTAAAGATGATAAACGGTAGTTGTAATTTGGCAATGGAGCCATCCATAAAAACATTTACAAAATATAGTAATTTTTATGTATTACTTGACACCGACTTCTAGATGTTGTAGAAGAAGTCGGTTAAATATTTATATTTTGGTTTTTAGTGTAAAGTCAGTTTTGTTTGTGTTAAAAAAATCTTTTTTATTGCGCATATACTTCAATAGCTTTAGAAATAATATATTAAGCACCTGTAGAAATTGTACGACTGGTACACGTATACAAATTTGGCATCTCACTCTTCGGTGTATATGCTCTTCAAAAAGGGTTGCTTTCGATTTCCTTGCGATACACAAATCAGATCCTGACTTGGTGACTATGGGTCCATCTATGGATTGAAAAAAAAAAAACAAATTGAAAATTGGTTCACAATTGACGGAGAAATGAACCTGTAGAATATGTAATACTGCTAGTTTTAGACATTCTACAGGCAATTTTTTCGACTATATAATTTATTTTTTTAATGTATTTTTAATAAGGGTAACTCTCGATTTCTCTGGGGTTCACTCATCAGATCCTGACTTGATAACCATGGAATGGCCTCTAGAGTATATATACTTACGAATAAAGAAAACAATTTCAAAATCGATCGACAGTTTACGGAGATATTGCGTAAGATAAATATAAAAAATTAAGCACCTGTAGATAATACCTACACGCGTATACATACATACTCTTTTCCAAGAATTTAGGCGCACGGCGTTCTTTAATAAGGGTTATACTCGACAGTCCTGGAAACCGATCCACTCATCAGATCCTGACTTGGTGACCATGGGACTACCTCGGGAGTATACATTTCGAGTAAAGGAAACAATTTGAAAATTGGTTTACATTTGACGGAGATATCGTGTTATGAACAAGTTGGCTAACAGTTTTCGTGAGTTTCTTTAATTCCTTGGAATCTACTCATCAGATCCTGACAAGGTAACGATGGGACCAATTCGGGAGTATAACATTTCGATTAAAAGAAAAATTTAGAAAATCGGTCCATAATTTACGGAGAAAACGAGTAACGAACATACAAAAAAACATACAGACGAATTGAGAACCTCCTCCTTTTTGAAGTCGGTTAAAAAGCATGCAAATTTGTTTGTAGAAACTATTCTTTAAGAAAAGATAATAAGTACTAATTTATATCAATCACAATAAATAAAACTGTTGGTACTATAAGTAAATAAAACTAAACCCACAAACAAACATCAATCTATAAGGAAAAATATTTTTTACAACATATTGAGGTCAGTGCCAAGTAAAACATATAAAAACAACAACACATTTGCTAAATATAGTCATTCTTATGTTTTACTTCACACCGACTTAAAGATGTTGTAGGAAATATTTATTTTTGCTTTTTAATTTGTAGTCGTGTTTGTTTTTGTTAAAAAAATCTACTTTTTAGTTGCTCGAATACTTGAATAACTTTAAAAATTATACATATATTAAGCGCCTGTAGAAATGGTACTACTGGCACGCGTATACTAGTTTGCCTATGGTTAAATATAGGCGCTCTTCAACAAGGGTTGCTCTCGATTTCCCTGGGGTCAACTCATTTAATCCTGACTTGGTGACAATGAGACCAACACCTAAAGAGTACACTTTGTCGAAAAAAAACCAGTCGAATTGAAAATCAACTCTTTTTTGAAGTCGGTTAAAATTGACTTATAATCGCTGTCAGAGGAGTGCGTTCCCAAAATGCTGTTCACATTACCACGTTGGAAGGAACAAACATTGATATACTGATCAAGTGCAAGCCAGCCTTTTGGCCACGCGAGACCTCAATCAGACGCGTTGAGAAGTCTCAATAGAGGTGATGAGCCCACAATCATCCTGGCCAGAACTTCAATTAGCCATAAACGCTCTATTGGTTTATTCTTAAAATATTTTCCCTAACTTGCCGAAAACTCATTTAAAATATTTGACGAAGGTCTTTGTTTACTCAGCGAATGACATGAATGGGTTCAGTGAGATTTCATTGGGAAACATTGCTGAGAACCAGATTTTTTTTTAATTATTTGAATCTTACTAATGGTGTTGTACTATGAATTCTATGCATCACGCATACGTCATATTATGGAGATACGGCTGTTATGAACGACAAAAACTTCGGACTCCGGACAGACGGGATGAATGATGTCAAACAAAATGACATGCCAGTTTTAATTTTTTGCGGCTATTCTGTCACAGACTCGGTGGCGATCGAAGACGTTTCGGCGCTGGTGTATGGGGGGTCAGGGGTGGGCGCGACGTTATGCCTACTTAAACTCCTAGTACACTATGTGGCGATAGTTTTTTATCACACTGGAACAAACAAGGCTATCTAAGCGAATTATTCTTTGCTTAATTGCATAATAATTCAGGATAACTAGTATAATTTAGGAATTCGGTACAGAGGGTATGGTCTAGCTGTCCATTTTCTATTTTTCTTATTTTAACACCTTAATTTAATAAATTAGTGTAGTGTTCTATGTAAGGATTTAACGTTTAACTACATACCTTTGATAAGAATAAGATATCCGGTAATAAACCAATATCGTTAGAATAAAAACATCTAAAACTATCGATTATATTGCAATGGTTGTGCGAAAAGTTCAATGAGCAGGCTATTGAACTGGGTTATAATAACGTGAACTTTGAAGAGCTTTATATCGCATGCAAACAACTAATTTGAGATCCAAATATGTAATTCGAGTACAGTTATAATTTGACCGAACAGATAGTTATAAAAGCTGTGAACTATTATTTTATATTGGACTAGAGTTTACCCCGCGACTGCACCGCGTGTCAACCTCTAGTGTGTGCTTCTTGTTTAAAGAACAGGCGTTAATACAGATTACATTGTACATACTTTTTATGTTAGTGCTATTTGTACCCGGAAGATTAATTTAATTTTATATCGCAAACTATCCCATCAAAACTACATTTAAACAAAATTACAGCAAAACCGGTCCAGTATTCCTAGTAGTTTTCCGTAAAAGCTTAACTGAAAGACATATCGAGTTACTATCGCATTTTTATTGACGATAAATTTTTATATCTACAAACTTTAGGAATGCTTGGTCTCATCCAAACTTTCATCCTCTATTTCAAACCGTCATATTTTTATTATCTACTCCCCGTCTATGAAAACTAAATAAATGACAATAATGACAAAAAGGACAAATAGGACATATAGGACAAATAGGATAAATAGGACACAAAGGACAAATAGGACAAAAAGGACCCAATTGACCAAAATGACGAAAATGGCAATTCACAAAAAAATCCCACTTTTTGGGATAACCTTTATATAACACAAAACTTATCCCATTATCCGGGATGAAAAGGATCCCTTGTCGACCCTCGGTATTAAAATTACATGTATACCGATTTTTAGCCAAATCGGTCCAGTAGTTTCTCTGTAAAAGCATAACAAACCAACAGACAAATATATTTTAATCCCGGAAACTATCCCATTTTTCGGGATAAAAAGTATCGTATGTTCATCATCGGCATCGAATATATATACTGAGTTTCAGCCAAATCGGTCCAGTAGTTTATCCGTGAAAACGGAACAGACAGACAGACAGAGTTATGTTCGCATTTATAATATTAATAGGGATAGGGATTTCTTAATTTAAAGGAGTCTTCATAAATTTTAGAATGTCATTTTTAGTGGTTTGAAAAAAGTAAACCTAAAATCGGAGTTGGAATAATATACCTACATATTACAATTATTATTAAATTTAATTTATAGAATAACGGACAAAAATATCACAATAAAACACAAGACTCAGTACACTGTCAAAACATTTAACTGTAAAATACATAGTATCACAAAAATATTTAATTTGTATGTAATATTATTTAATTAGTACATTATTCTTTGTTTTGTAATAAAAACAGTCCCTTTATATTTATTTATATATTATAAAATAACATGTGGTATACTTAGACTCCGTGTCAAGGCCCCGGATTAATTGATGTAGCCACCAAAGAACAGATTTATTAAAAAATTGTTTCCAGAAGATAAAACCTACCTGAAGTAGACCACCGATAAAATAAAATAAAAACTTTCATTGTTACCAACTGGATTAAATCGGATGCTAAAAACGTTACGTTTACAGATAGTGAATAAAAAGGTTCTGCAATTTAAAAAAGAATTTACCACATTATTGTTTGTTGAATTCTCTACAAATAAGTGCAGTTTACGACCTAGTATTGAGTAGCATAAGGTCTACATAAGTGCATCTTTGGACAAGAAAAGATTTGGGCTATTGGTAATTGCCTTATTGTTAGTTTTTGCAGATTATAGCAATCCTCATATTGTTACGGGCCCGGGGCACAGTGGCGCGCGAGGTGGATTATTCGCCGCATTACCCTGCGGGTGTGGACTCTGTGCAATGCGGGTATGATCCTAATCTGGAAATTGTTGCGCATTTGTTGTCTATCTATCCACTGTTCAATATCTCATTGAATATCCTCCCTCTACTATAACGTTCAGCAATACTATATTTACAACTAGTGTTAGTTCACACGGAATTGCAAATATATATTCATTTCTTCCGAATCCTACAAGATTTCGAAACCTTTCAAGTTTAAAAATTATTTTAACTATTTAAATATATTGAATAATTTTATATACAGAAGAGCTGAAATTAACATAAGCAAAAATAATTATTTGCTGAATACGCAAAAACATAATGTACTAATGTATTTTGACATCTTTTATACCATGTTTTAAGCAAATAAATGTAGATTTAATAGTAAGCATTTTCCTATAGGTATCCCAGTCCTTGTTGCCAAGCTATCAAGCCGATATTGTGGATGGGAAAGCGAGAAAAGTTAGGTACACTCGAGTGAACGACACAATTTGGTGTTCACGATTTACGACTTCCAGATTGCGTAAAAACACGTCTATAACAAACTAAACAAACACAGGCGCGCGCGCAGCCGTCTATAAAGCGCAAGTTATTCACATTTAATTACATTCTGGTATTTTTGTAAGTATGGGCGAGACCGCCGGCGGCGACGAGCAGCGAGGTGGTCACATAACCAACTAATACACCTACCTTCGCCAAGTCATATATGATGATATAATGTACCTAATACTCTTAATGAAAAAATTAAAAAATTCTGTTACTGATAAATCTGTATTTCGCTTATTATTATAAATATTAAATTATTAAGTTAAAGATTGATATAATACTTACATATAATAATTTTTAACAAATTAAAATTCTGCAATACCTATTTGAAACTTAAAAATAATATATACTAAAGTTTTCCCCGAGGCTACGCCCCGGGTCACCCGTAGTAGGTAGATCTATATTACTTACATAAAACTTAATTAGGTTTTTATATACTGCGAGCGAAGCCGCGGGGAAAAATATTATATATACACCTTCCATGAAAATTTATCTAACTGTTAGTGAAAACCACTTAAAAATCCATTGCGTAGTTTAGGAGGAGTTAGCAGATATATAGACAGACGCGAAAAGAGATTTTGTTTTCTACCTACTTGTATTTGTAAAGAAGTAATTGCAAAGATTCATTGCATTGTTATATTCGATTTTACTTTACACTTTATGAATTCAGTTTTTGTTCTTTTTGCCCAGTTAAATGGAGATTTAACCCCGAAAAAAAGGTGGGCAACCTTTAACCAGGAAATAAACTGTTCTTCTTCCATGTTTAAAATACGTGCTCTAGCTCAATTCTTGTCACTGTCGATGTTAAGCCGATATCCGACGGTTCATTTCTGTCCTTTAATTTGAACGAATCAACCAGTGTTCATCATATCAATATAACTCATAATCTTTACATAGTATAGAAAGAAGTCGCCTTCCGCGTCTGTCTGGCTGTCTGTATATCCGCTAACTCCTAAACCACACAGGTTTTCCCCATCAGTTAGATAATTTATTAAAGAAGGGTTTTATATATATATATATACCTACTATACTAGATTTTACCCACGGCTTCTAATATATAAAAACCTAATTAAGTAGTTAAGTACGTAAAATAGAAGCTACTCATCAGGGCTTAACCCGCGGCGTAGCCGCGAGGAAAACTCTGGTATCAAATATAAACATAAACTTGATCATTCAATAACATTGAACACCGTCGAGTCTTTTCAGTTCTGTCCCTTTCAACCAAATTGATTCAATTTTCTTGATCCGTCTAATGTCAGCATTAAAGTTAGAGAACAAACTTGTATTTTATGCTTTCTACACTTACAAAATTTTAATACAACTGATTACTACTATAAAAGCTAATAAACTTAGTATGGTGTAAGTAACACATTTCAACGCCTTAGAGTTGTTTTAGAAGTTAAATGCAATCAAATTTACACGATGTTATTCCGAAAGAATCAAAACATAGTCGGTCAGTTAATCTCTTGTAAAACACCATCAAATATAACCGCCCGCCCGGAATATTTATGTCACAAAACGAAGAAAATATGTTTTTATAGTTATGCCCACAGAAATAATATTATCTTAAAGCAAAATTACAGTGCTGATTTTCAAAATAAGCATAAATGGTAGTAATAAATATTTTCTATGTAGGGATATAAAAATGCTGTTTGTGAGTTCCAATAAAAATAATTACTAGCATTTCACCGCGGCTTCGCTCGCGTTAATGTTATTACACGGAATTTTATCCAGATCCATTCTGAGGTTCTAGCGTGATAGAGCACCAAAAATCCATCCATCCAGTAAGTATAGTATAGATAGTATAGTTCAGTATACAAGTATAGATATGATAGCTCCAGCGTGTGTTCCATTTTATAGGCATGCATATAAGGTTAAGTATATATATGCAGACTGATTATTTATAACTGTTAGAAAGGGAAGCTTGCGGGGAGCAGGGTGTCCCACTACACGAGGGAGAGTAGACAAACATTTAGCTCATTGCCAACGACGATGCCTAAGGCGGCTTTGGCCCAAACGAGGGTTGGCGGGAATAGGCAAATATTTGCCCTAAGGGCTGGGAAGCAGCCGACTAATTGTTCTTTAAATACTTCGAGACCACCCTTCGGCAAACAATTTGAAATCGATTTATTGGTGCCGACTTCCAATTTCAATTTTTTTGTTAGCCCACGAAAGTATATTGGTGTTATATTAGTTCTTGTACCGGAGCACACGGTTTGGTTATCGCGCAAACATTATTCCGAGTAGAATTCGACAAATTTAATATTTACCCATTTTTAAAACCACCCAATGGTTTTTAACACGACCCAACGGTCAGCGGAGCTGCGATTAAAAAACTTGTTAAGTAATTTTGAATTAGGCGTGTACTTCCGTTCTATTCTCTAAAATGTTCATTATTACGCTTCAACAAAAATACAATTCCTACTATTTTAAATTTAACATGAAAAATGGAATGCGGAGCTAGCATTAGTAACAGATCGACGTGTGTTCCTCTGTCAGCATTTCTATTTATATCACATCTATTTGTCACGAATGTCTAATTTGTGTTAATGTTGATGTAAAGATTTATCACCTCGCTTCGGTTCTATTGTTACTAGTTGTTACCACAATAATAACGGGGCATGCTTCATGTTCACGTATACTTATCTCATATTTTTATCCAAACTATTAGATAAACGTAAAAGTGAATTTGTTTGGCTATCTGTGTCTAGGAAGTATTTTTATAAGTAGAGTAAAGCAGATAGGGCGATGGCACACGAATTGAGAATCTGGAAGTGTTGGCGACATCGAAGAAGTGAGAAAGTAACCTTTTTTGAAAATCCCATATCGAAGTTTGACGAAGAAACCTCGATAGGAAGTTTATTTCAGATTCCGAAGGTACAAAAATTACCTTTTTTTGAGAAAATGCGTACGCAGGAGGGCTTAAAAAAATGGAGGTGAACGTGGACCGCAAGCGATGTCGGTAGAAAAAGAAGCAAAAAGATCTTACTAAATAGTTCCTTAGGACATTCGCTATTACATTAAAAAGAAATAGTATCGAAAAATATAATTAACTAATACATACAGACTATATAATTATAATACAGATGAGTTGAAAACCCCCTTCTAGTAAAATGCAGTTCTGGCTCAAACTGGACTTGAAACTTAAAGCGAAGTTGTGATAAAATTATTAGTTATATAAGTTAAGAATACATAATACATAAGGTCAAAGACACGTCATGGTAGCAATTTTTCAATTTGCATTATAATATGATGTCTATTTATTCAAAATTCACGTCAAAGTACCGGATTGATTTGAATGAAAGTTGTTTTATAGTGAAACCAACGGGATTTCCAGGATACACTGTGAAATGATAGTGATCTTCAGTTAATATTTTCTGTCCTTATTTACGTGATACATTACCTATTAACACAAGAAAATTGCCAACATCTTTTTCCCACCTTCACTGCCATGGGTATAAGCACAGAACTTCTACAAATGTATTAAATATACCAATACCTACAATACTCCCAGAGGAAATCGACCATAACTAAAACACAGATAGCACAGACACTGGAGTGAAAGAACGACGATACCTTTTGTTCTTTGAAAGAAGACAGAAATCAGGTTTATTTCTAGGACGAACATACACAGCTAAACATGTTTAAGGTAACAAAATTCTATAAAGTAACCTTAAAGTATTTTTGTAAACATATGCAATAGTTCAAATTTTAGTGTGAAATATTACATAATATGCAATTACCTACAATCAATTATTATTTAGCCGATCTTGTATATTCAGTCTAAAATCAGTACTCTAGTAATTTATACAATTACGACACCATTCGTATGCGTATTCTATTTTCATTGACAATATGTTACTCATCATGCGGATACCTATTTACAGAAAAGAAATGCATAGTTAGGTAATTACTTTTGCCAACAAAACTTTTGTATTCAACTTCATAGCTGTTTATAATATGAACACATTTTCTTTGATCAGTTCTCTTTTTACTTGTAACATGTTCTGATTGTTTCTTTTTGGTATGTTAGACCTGTTAGACGTAAGGTATGCCAATACGAGAATACTTGTTTTCTTTAAATCTTATGTCTGGAGATATTATAAAACAAATAAGTATTGGACCGTATTGATGATATCAGCGTCATTCAGATCAATTATTTTTCTACGTACAATATCGAGATACAACGATGCTGGGTATAAAATTAAAGTAGGTTTAATTTATTTATCAAAGTTACAAAACAGTATTTAGAAAAGGAATGAAAACGTATGAAATGTTTTTAAATTAATGATGAAAATAAAATGATTATTTGATCATATTGTTTGATATTTTGAATGCGTCAATTGAATAACATAATAGTACGTTTTATTAAATTAAAATAAATCAATACTAATCTATACTCAGTATTGTAAATGCGAAACTTTGGATCTATGTTTGTTGCTCAATCACGCCAGAGCTGCTGAACGCCAAACTGAAATTTGGCACAGAGATAAATTATACTCTGAAATAGTACATAGGCTACTTTTTATCCCGAAAAATGTACAGTTTCCGTGGGATAACATTAACGCGAGTAAAGCTGCGGGCAAAAGCTAGTGTTATAATGAGAATTCAAATATAAACAATAACTTTATGTATAATGATATTGAAATATTCATATTCTAATATGTTTTATGAATTAATAAATTAAAACTCTACAAGTGAGAGGAAAAAAGGAAAGCTTAAGCGGCTGGCACTCGGGTCCATATGGGACATGTCTCGGGATACCCTTTCTGGGGCCACTATTTTTGTAATGACAGTTTGCAGGCGGTCGAAAGCGAGCGCTCGACCGCGCTGCGCCCGCGCCTGCTCGGCGCACCACGCATCGCTCCGGTTCAGGGAAACACCTAATTGTGTGCACGTCACTCTCCCAGCTCACACTTGATGAATGAACATGGAAACATGTTGTTGTCGAGATTAAATTCTAAACGACTATAACATGGAATAGCATATTCATTTTATGTCTTAATTCTACATCAAGTTCTATGTTAACTTATTTTTAAAGACATCTGTAAAATTTCTTTGACACTACTCGTAATCAGAAGACTGGCTCATATTTTGCCCAGCAGATGGGCATTGCGATACAGCGTTGCAATCTAGCCAGCATTCTATGCACGCTCCCCACTGACAGTGATCTGCTACATAACCTACTTTCGATTTATTTATTTAGATAATTTATATTAATTTCTTAAATAATTTTCATTATTTGGAAAATAATTCTTTTTGTTGACAACATCGATTTTGAGGAAAAGTCTTAATTTCTTGCTGAATTGTGATTGAGTAACGACAGTAAAAATTTCAGCGGTACCAATATCTTAAACCTAATATTATTTATAGTTCTTATATCTCACTATTTATTCACTTGCCTTACCATCGGTTAAATTTCGATATTTCTTGTTTACGTCAAATTTTAACCGATAGTAAAGAAAATGAACGGTTGGAAAGATATAACAACGGACCATTAGTCGATACTAGTCTAATCTGTCCTGCCTCTCTAGACAAGTGCCATTAGTGCCAAACAAATAGAATAGAAAGTGTATTGGAATGACATATCGTTACGCTAAATATTGTCATTCCCATACATTTTCATTTTATTCGTTTAGCGTTAATGTCACTTAACTACATTTTCGGGTCTATACCATAGGGAGGAGTGAGCTCAAGTCAGCCAGGGCTGCGGCGTCAGCCACGGTCTGTTCTCGTGGCCCTAGCATATGACGTCAGCAGGAACACCGAGGTGTTTAGCGGGTATTCCAGCAAAAAGCCGGCGAGACCCACACTATCCCACTGTTAAACATGTCCCCGAGCAGTGGGATGTCCGCAAACAGATTCATCTCGAAAAAAAAGTGGGTCTGTACCATAGCAGAAGAATGAAAATCGTCCAGTATAAATAACACGCTCCGCAATCACAATTGGTGACACCAGTCCGTACTCGTTTTTATAGATAATCTCAAAACTTTTAAACAACGTTTCTTTACTTAAAATCTATTTTCTCTTTTTCAACTTCATGAAATTGACGATACTGAAAGTATGTAATAGGTTACAAAGTTACAATCTATGTATATTAAATTACTTTCTGAATATTATGACAACATCTATAGACATTTTAAAAATTGTGATCCGTTTAGATTGATTATATAATGTGATGACGCGGAATACTTGTACCAAGTAAAGTCATCACGTCAAATGCATACGCACTCAGCTCGCAAGTCTCACGGTTATGTTAACGTTACTAAGTCAAGGATTAATAGTAAAGTTTATTTTAAAACGGCTTTATTTATTTATTCAACAAGTGCTTAGTAATGTAAACGTAAACTAAAACGTGTGTACGGCGGACGCGATACCCGATCCGAACCAAGACTAGCCCGGTGGCGCATGACGACGCGCGTCGATGGCCGCGACCGGCGCTCACGCTGCCGTAGCCCGGTCCATACATTCCCATTTCTACATACTTTTGTACTATTCGGAAGTATGCATCATTTTAATATTGAAATTATACAAATAAATAGTGTTTACATATAAGAACAACTAGACCAGTCCCGGCAGACGTTCTCCTGCCTCGTAAAAATAAAAATCTAGGATCCGATTACAGCGCCACCTACCGATATCAATTGTGAATCTACTGGCACACACTCATTTTTTTTATCAAAATCGATCGATGGCCTTAGCAGGAGTACAGTGACAACGTACTAACATTAGAAATGTATGCATATACATACATATAGGGTAGGGTGGTGTAAGATTGCGCGATTTTCAAATAACGGCTCATAAACTTTAAAATACAAAAGGTAATATGAAATTAATAGTTTATTATTATTAAATCAGTTAAAAAAAGTTCCAGCTATTACAACAATAAAATTTAATATCGGAATTTGCGCAAGTTTATGCGCCCTGGTGTATAAATTGCACATTGAGATTAATAAAATTGCAGGACTACATTAACGGGGAGAATACAGATATTGCAATTCCGGTTACGTAGAATTATCTACGTAGCCTTAATTGCAATATCTGTATTCTCCCCGTTAGCATTAGCTAACGGTGCGGTATTGAAGTAAAAATATATGGATACTCGACGATATAAGTGTCAAATTTGCTGAAGTGCAAACGCGATTGGATACAAAAGCCTCAATAGAAAAAAACCCAAACATACATTTCGCATGCATATTACTCAAATAATTTATAAAATAAACAAAAAATACCTCATACAAATTATTAAAAATAAATGAAGTTTTACAAATATTTGACTAGTGACACAGAATAGTGCACACCAGTAAGTAAACCTCGTGCGACTTATATTGATTCCTATTTATGCTACAAACATGTAATTGGAATCAATTTAGAAAACCAATCATTTGGTTTGTTTTGCTTCGTTCGCCAAAGTTAAATTAAACCAATTGCTTATTTGAATTTATGTGTTTGCTTTTCTTAGAAATATATAATAGACATAAGATACTTTTCATCCCGGGAAATGAGAAAGTTTCCGTTTTGGTACTTATAGAGACTATTCGGGACTTTTAGGCACTATTCGGAATTTATCAGTATTGTTTAGGACGTAAAGGCACTTTTTGATCCTTTTTGGTAGTTTTGAGTACTTTTTGATACTTATTGTAAGTTTTAATCCTTTACGTACTTTTAGGCTGTTTTTGATCCTTTTTAATAGTTTTTGGTACATACTTTTCGATATTATTTGATACTTTATAGTACTTTTTATACTTTCTGGTATATTGTAGACGTTTTGTGATTTTTAAAATTGTTTAATACTTACTAAGACTTTTTACTGACTTTATAATTTTTTCTGTTCACATTGATTTTCGCGACTTTATTGGTACTTGACTTGACTTTACTCATTTTGCGAATATACTATACTGTAATATTGCAAACGTGAAAGTAACTCTGTCTGTGTGTTACGCTTTCACGGAAAAATTACTGCACTAAATATGCTAAAATTTGGCATATATGTAGTTTTAATACCCAAAAGTGAATAATACTATTTATTAGGAAAAGTGGGATAGTTTGCGATATATATTTAACTAAATCTTAATTAAATCACATAAAATGTTAATGCGTTGTGACATGTGTGAAAGCTTGCCGAATAATGCCTTGCCATATAATGAAAAATCTACGAAATTTTATATTCAGTTAATTTGGATTTATAATATTTAGCAATCGCGGTATTGAAAGTATGGATTAATGGTTGTTATCTGGTTCTATATTTGTTTTTAAATATGATATTATAATCGTTGTGAAGAGATAATTATGAAGACCTCCTAATTTAAAATATTAAACTTTCGTAATAGTCATAAGAATATCTTTTAACTTTGATAAAGTGCGAATATGATCAAACTAAGACAGTACTGTCGGTTCCAGATATAAATAGAAAATATTAATATAGATAAAAACCTATACACGGTTTTTTATGTCGCTGTCCACAGTTAGTAAAAATTGTTGGCCAAAAAATTTCAGAAAATTCTTGATAGTTAACCTTACAAAATATATAAATTTTATAAAAATTAAAATAAATACGAAAATAAGAATTGATATCTGGAAAGCGTCACTTTTGAATTGTATGTTTGGAGTCAGCTTTGTTTGAATTAGTTATCATAATTAGACATTTTTATTGTAATTAAAACTAGAATACGGATATCTAATTATGGTATGAACAAGTTTGGCATCAAACTGCTATATAATTGGCATAGTTTAAATGAGATAATATCAATATTCACTCTTTCAGTGTCAATTTGCGATTAGGCACTTACGATATTTGAAATATTTTTATGTGATACTTACTCTTAAGAAGCGTTATTAAAGAAAGGAATTTACTATATTTAATTTGACTTTTACTCGCAGATAGCCAAGTTAATTTTTTATAATTTTTTCGATTTTGCTTTGTATAAGGTTGTAGCGGAAATCTCTATTTTTAATTAAATGAATAGCAAACTGTAATATTACTATTTACACAAAGCATAGTAAGTTATTGATTTGATAAACAGAAAAGTAAAGTTATAAAAACTATTTTTTTAGGATAACCACAAAAATGAGAATAATCTTTGCTATTATTTTGTAGTGCCATTTGTTGTATATATATTACTTTTAAATTTTTGTCAGTTTTGATAGAGTAAGTATTAAAAAAATGTCATAAATAAAAATTCATTTTGTTCTTCGCAGTGATCGAAAGGCATGCAAACCTGTTTAATGATATTTGATTCATTCAATTTCGTGCATGTGAACTTTAGATCAGTATTTCATGATAACTGTCCTATTTTCTAAAATAAAAGTATCTTATGATTATTTTCTTTTATAAATTTTATATTTTGAAAAAAAACATGGAAGTCGTTTAATTCTAAAGACCAGACGAACAAGCAAACGAATAGTCATTTTCGCTTTCATATTGCCTTTCATTACTGTCAATGTATTTTCAAAGAATAAAAACATAAGTTCTTATACTATGTTCAAAAGTTTACATACTGTGGCAGGACAAATCGCCGGTTTTTTTTTATTGGACTTGACTTTATGTTGTTGGTCCGAAGACCTCACAACTTTACCGGGGTTTTCGGGGCGAGTGCCTTTGCGAAGCGAAGGCGCTCGAGCCCGGGAGGCAACTTGCTCGAGGGGCTCCTAGGAGTTTCACCTCGGCTGGACTGTTGCCATGAGAGGGGATGAATCTAATGATGCCCACCATAAGGCGACACAATGCACTAATTGAGAGCGGGCGACGGGTAATATAAAGCCCGAGAGGAAGGATCCCGGCGGACCGGGATCGGCGGTTCGCGGTGGCCTATACTATCTTACTGCCGTTTCGCAACGTGTTATGGCTGGGAGAGAAGAAACGGCGAAAGAAACTTCCCAGCAACACGCCTAGTCTATCCTATGGGGGGGCTATGTCTCCTGGCGTCCCTCGCGGGGACGTGGAGAGATCGTGATTGGCGGCGTCGACGCCGCCGTCTGTGTCTGTCTGTCGGTGCCTGCCAGCCTGCCGTCCTAACCGCGGGCGGGCTGATCCGAGCCAGCCGTTTTGTGATATCGTCGACCTTGTCCATGAGGATGTTACGCGGTCGTCGCACGAGAGCCTTTCGTCGAGGCTTATAATCGGACGCGGACACGACGAGGGGATTTCGATGGTGCGGCGCTAGATCGAAATACTTACGCGAGAGCGACGTAATGTAGTTTTTGATGGAGGAAAGCTCCAGATCGCGGTGGATGTCGATGTTACGCATATAGAGGGGAGCACCGACGGCTCTGCGCATGAATTTATTCTGAACGATTTGCAGTTTCTTTAAAAGGGCAGGCTTGGCATGGCCGAATACCACACTCGCCTATGTCATGATCGGGCGGATGCATGTTTTATATAGAGTAAGCTTGTGTCTGAGGGACATTTTGCTTCGTTTATCTATCATGGGTGCTAGACGACCCATCACAAATCGCGCTCTAAAATCGCCGGTATGTTTACTTTAAACGTTGCGATAAAAGAGAAAGGGGTTGAGGTGCGGGTGAAAAATGAACTTTGTCAAACTGTATTCAGTCCCTTAAAGTTAAACCTTAGCTGTTAAACCAAAAAACATTTCGTGTAATGTCTTCACGTGATTACAAAATCTTTTTCAATGTAATTTTAAAATGTTGTATCAAATCTGCCCCACTTTTTTGCATGTGCAACACCATATAACAAACACCATGTGGTGTTTGAATGATAAAGTTGACTCTATCATTCCCAAAGTCCGATCCACTGCTCTTTTACTTTTGCCATTAGTAAGTCGTTTGCGAGCATTTTTTCTTATAATCTCACCAGAATAAACTTGATGTTCTGTTTTTCTTTCACTTCTGGACATTCCGAGACGAAAACTGAAACAAATTATAATAATTAAATTTACTTGAAAAACCTTTTTTATATATAAATTACGTAAATACTACAAAATCGCAACTTTTCACGCACTAAAAGTGTTCTGTTTTACACACTTCGATGCCGCTCTAAAAAACTAGATACAACTGCTATATCTTGTAAATTTGTTTAATATTTTCGTAGGAAGCTGAAACTGGCCTTATGTTTTTGTACTATAATTTCGGCTAGTCAGTTAAACCTTATAAGTTTCATTGTCTATAATACATTAAAATGATTGAATACGAAGATCAAAATAAAAACTTATAACTTGCGTACTTCTTTTGTTTTTGATTAGTTTTCAATTTTATTTCGGGAGCGTAATTTGTTTCACCCACGAATATTATACAACAAAAGTTAGCTCCAAACGTTTCCCTGATGTCCTGTTCTGACGTATGCGCAATCTTATCGACCACGCAATCTTATACCACCTTACCCTATAAAAAGAAGAAGAGAAGAAAGATGGGAATTAAAATATATGAAGGCGAGGGTTGAAAAAGAGTATCGCCTTGGTTTAATCACTTATGAGGAATAGATGAAAAGTAACTAACTAAACAACTGTATGGGACAGTAGTGAAATGAAAGATTTGGTGTTGGTATACCGCAATTCACTCTCTACACTCACTCATTTCCTACAAACAAATTACGAACGTTCTGATCAAAAATCAGAAAGATCTGATAAAAAATATGTAAACCTTCTTACATGAATGAAAAAGGTACTGAGGTAACGGAAAGAATGCGAAAGTGTAGATTCTTAGTATCTGTCTAGGTACTTATATGGGAAATTCAGGTAAATAAGGCTGAAATTTACATAAATATTTCAAAAGTAATTAGAAAATAGTTAATCTGGAATTATCTGCAAAACATTTTCTTCGCTTGGCCAGATTCTGTATTGTATTATATAAAACAAATTATCCATAAGGAACATGTTGCATGAAAGGGCTTCCAGTGCTACGGTGGCCAGTTGCGTGCCAAATTAGACTCGATAAAATAAATATTTATCTAAGTTTCAATATAAACGTAGTAGGAGGTGAGATAGCCGTCAAATCAAATTACTTTTCGACTAGACTGCGGGTGGTACCGGCCTGTTTCTCGGATTTCTAACGTTTAGCTTTTAACGAGATTAAGAAAAGAGGGGAAATTTATAGGAAATACTTCACCTTAACTACAGTTAAGAGTTTAATGTATTCACTATTCTCTTCTGCAGAGATACTTGCAAATGTATATAATTGAACGACGTGCAATCTACGTTAGATGGGTTCCAGTAAAACATAGACCTATCATTATATAAGGATGCTTGAATAAATAATAAGTAAAACTGAAATGACATTTACCTCCCCCCCCCCCCCCCCTATTTAATTCATTTAAATACTTATTCAAAAATATTTTCTAATTTAGGCGAATGTTTATAGTGTTGGTTTTCGCATAAGTATTTATCTATATTGTAAATACAATTAATTAAACCGCATATTATGTAGGA
Organism: Dendrolimus houi; assembly: GCA_039645545.1. Classification (NCBI taxonomy): domain Eukaryota; kingdom Metazoa; phylum Arthropoda; class Insecta; order Lepidoptera; family Lasiocampidae; genus Dendrolimus; species Dendrolimus houi. The sequence goes on along the minus strand of CM077123.1, from coordinate 10,429,547 downwards.
TGTCTGGAAAGATATTGTAGGCTTAGTTCTTCTAGCTGTTCTTCTCCCTTTTACCTTTCGTTTCACTGTTTGCAAATCATTTTTACTCTGCTCACCGGGACTTTTCCTTCCATATTTTTTAAACCGTGTATACTCACGTCTTCTCTCATTACAAAAATGCCAAAGTATACCCTTATTTTGCTTAAGTTATATTATTTCCGTATTATTATTTGTGTTTATCGTTTAATATTGAACCAAGTCATGGTACCGCGATCTCTTGTTCAAACCACAATACACATTCTTGATACATACATATTTATTCTCTTTTTTATATAATAATATGTATGTATATTTATCTCTGTCCCCCCAATGTACTTTGGTACATGGAAGACCTCGCCATTTTGTCTTCAGATTCGTTTGTTGTGTTAAAAAGAAAGGCATGTAAGAAATAATATGATTTTTTGCAAGTGCAGTGAGTTCTTGAAACAAACTAAATGTCGGCCTCCCTGAAAAGTGATTGTTATTGTTTGAATGATTGGTTAAGGGGGTTAACGTTTCCGTGTATGTGTGATATCTACTTCTGACGCCAAGGTGGACGTTCTTAGTCAATGGGGTTTTGGGTGAGTCTATTTAACAGTCTATTCTATTTATTTATTCTTATTCGACAAACATTTACACAACAACTGAAGGCAACAAAATTATACTATTGTTTTCAGCGGCTTTGTGTGTACGGAATATCCGGAGTTATTTTTTACCTGCGGATTCCGCACGCACAATTTGACATAATATTTAATGATGGGGTATAGATAGCCGTATAGCTATGTTGGCATCATTATTTTGATAACGAATGATGTAATTTCGCGCTCTGAGAGAATAACAGTGTGAAACGGTTAGCCTTCATCATAGCTAATCGTGTTTCGTACGGTGAGTGAGAGTTCCGAAGGCCTACTTCACCATCCTCCTATCCCATCTTCACTATCACATACTCTTATCCCATTCCCCTATCTTATCCCTTTTACCCTATTCTTCCTTTCTTATCTCTCTATCCTAACATCTTTATCCTATCTGAAGGCTGGCACCGCGTGGGCTTCGCATGTCGTAGGCGGCGGTAACCACTTTCCATTAGAAAGGCTGACTGCCTGCTATGCTAGCTTTGCAATAAAAAACAAAATAATATGATTTTTGTTATTCAGCATAGAAGTTACCGCAAAATTCAATAAATATCTAATTTCACTTTTCCCCTATACGATTCAGTCACTCAATTTTTGCGTTGGATGTCTTTGGAAGGGGTGTGAAGCTAAAGCATGACCCCGCCATTCATTTTGGTTTTAATTCAATTTCCTAGGGGCCTGTTTCGAGTATATGCTGTCCTTTATCCTTGAAAGTATTGTGTATTATTTATTTATTCTCTTTATGTATTTTTATACTTTTGTAGTTCAGTCGCAGCTGACAGGTAATAAATAGGTATACAATAGTTATTAGGTACCCCGCCATACATAATACATCTCCCTCTATCCATATTAACAAGATTTGAGTGTCTGTAATTTCATAATATTGTTTTTAATGATAACTGCTACTTATAGGTAGTCTAAATACAAATTAAATTTTTTGGAGTTTTTGTCTTTTAGTCTGCCTGAAAGTTTATCCTAAAATAAATTTCGAAAGGGCTTAATGGATATTAATACAGGAATTTATTTCACTTGATATGTTGCAAAATATATGAACACAATAGTATCACGCGAATGAAGATAATAATAATAATTTATTAAATACTACCGAAGTAAAAATTATTCAATTTTTGTCCATTATTATATAGATACACCTAATTTTTAGACAAACAGCCCATTTTCTAGTTGTAGTAGTTGTTACTAAAAATGACATTTTTATGTTATCTTTACATAGTATAAAAGTAATTAAGTTTGTATCTAAGTAAAATAGAGCGACATCCCGGAGATTGACCAGCGGCAAAATTCTGGTGATATATAAATGTTATGTATGGGGAAAATGCTTCTATAATTATTACCACCTGAAGGGATTCAGTTACTCCGGATGGCAATATAATTAACGATTCAGTACAAATAAAAAAATATAAAGCTACTTGGCACGCGTCCTAAGTCAAAAGTACAAAAGCTGTTATCGGACCCGTAATTAAGCCACAAAAATATATATCACTTATTCCACACTTAAGAACAACAGGAAGAATGAAGCCGCTATATCTTCCCCCGGTCGTAACTCAAGCAGACGGATTATTTTCTTATATGTTCGAGTATGATACATGGCTGCGCTCAGATGCTTACCGTTCCGGTGCATCGGGACTATTAGAGGCATTGGATAAACAAAGGATTAAATTATCGCGTTAAGACGGAGATAATCCATGCAGATGAGGTGGTTGTTGACCTTCGATCTCCAGGAAAATAATGGTACGGACTGACTCAGCCGGTGTTATTTTAATATAACCCAGAATTATTGAAAGAGATGAGTATTAAATTCGTATTGGCAATGAGAAATTCAACGCACAGGGCCGTATTCTTTCTTTGTATAAACTAAACGAATCCTTGTATCAATCTTTTTATACACAAAAATTGTGAACACAAACTACTTGTGTTGATTAAGGCCATGGTTACGTAAGCCTACCTGTTTGTACAAGACTTACCATTTTAAACAAATAGGAGTTGTGCCAATAACAACATCGGTGTTTTAGAAAAACAATAAACACCGAGTACCGGTTCACTGACCGATACAGTGGATAGTCTGCCAAAATAAGCACCCCTTACCTTGCACAATATAAATTGAATTGCGAGTATGCAAAATTATATAGAACTAGGATATGCCCGCGACTTCGTCCACCCTTGATTTCATATTCCCACGGGCTTCCCGGGCCACAAAGGATCGCAGCATTTATAATTAGTGAAAACTGTGTCAGAGTAAGCTAATTTTTATGCACTCAAACAAATACAAACCGCTTACGGAAATGCCTGCGGTATTCCCAGGGTAAAAAGAAGCGCAGATTTTTAAGTTCAAGAATTTGGTGTCGACCAACGGAAACCGCATCGAAATCGACCTAGTAGTTTTTACGTGAAACCCGAACAAACAGACGAAACGGCAAACAGACAAGACATGTAATAAAAATGCATTCTGTTGTCCATCGTTTATATAGTCTATTCCAGTTGGTTTTTCTTAAATACCTTCAATGTACAGACACGGCATGTTTAGAATTTTATAATATTATAGATTTATAAATATAAATGTTATAGTTAAAGGATTAAATTTTTTATCAGAGTGTCACCCTCCTTTTTTTGGCCAGTGGAAATCCTTTTGAGGACTAAGCCGCGAAAGACACAGAAAGCTGGGGGGATAATTCGTGACCCGTGTGTGGGATTCGCCATATCGGTGGTGGCACTAGCATGCGCAGTTAGAACTGGTGCCATGCTATTGCCATTCCCTAGTTAGGGATACCCACTAAAACCGCTGGGTGTTCCGTCCTGTGCCTTATGCCAGGGCTACGGGTAAATGGGATTCCCGGCTCCGCGTGCCCTGGCAGGCGTGGGCCTCATGCACAGGCCTCTTCTATTGCCGAGGGACTTCTTTTGTAGCCCGGCATCATCTAGATCTATTCCGGGCGTGGGGCAGTTTGTAAGGCGCCCCACGGGAAGAGAGATGAGCGCGCGCGGAGCACTCGTGCTCTCATCTCGACGGAATGTGCAGGTGAGTGAGAACCCCCTATACCCCAAAGGGCCCCACCTGCAACGCCCGCTTACGGCGGTCGAAGGTCGATATCCGCCCTCCGGCTCCGGGGAGTCCTTCTTTGGCGGGAGTGGTATAAGGAGGTCCGCTCACGCCCCCGCTCCGCCTCCTCCTTTGCAAACATGACGTGCTCGCAGAAGGAGGAGGCGGCGTCCCATCCGGGTTTGCTCCCGACCATGGTACGTACTATGGCCGGGAGCGAGGTGTCAAGTCCGGTATGGGCGACGAGCTTCCGGCGCTGCTCTGTCCAGGCTGGACACTCTGGAGTGTGTGCAGCGCTGTGTTCTCGTCGCCCATGTCACAATGGTGGCACCCTGGCGTGGGCTCACGGCCGAGGCGACACAGGTACCTCCCGAAGCAACCGTGCCCCGTGAGAACCTGTGTCAGCCTAAACGTCAGGGTGCCGTGACAAAGTCCTAGCCATTCTTGCAGAATGGGCCTCACCGCCTCAATGGTGGCGGGGCCCGCCCTGGGGCGTCTAAGGCAATCTTTCCAGACCCCCACGGCAACCTGGCGGAGCTCCGACCGGCATACCTCGATCTCATGAGGCGCGGGTCTGGTGCCCCTGGCCAGGGCATCTTTGCGCCACATATACAGTGACGCTAGAACCCTGGCTTCCAGATCCCATAGGGGGGATCCGGTGAGTAGCGTGGCCACTTTGAAAGACACCGTACGGTATCCTCTTATTGCTCTGACGGCCAATATGCGCTGCGCTTAACGTAATAGCGCAACATTTTTGGCCGCCAGGCGATCCGCCCATACAGTGGCCCGTAGAGGGCCATCGACCATACGATGCCTTCGAAAAGTTTTCAGCACGTGGCGTTGGGCCCCCTGACATTGGGGAGCATGCGTGATAGCGCGCCCGCCACCCCCTTGAGTCTGTGGAGCAGCTACCGAAAAATCCCATCGGCTATCGAGGACCAATCCTCGGTATGAAATACCTGGGATTTGTCCCTCGACGCCGATGCGGATGCCTCCTACTGTGATGTTACTGTCCAGAGGTGGACGATTACGAGGGCCATGATGTTTCACGGCCTCGGTCTTGCGCCATCTCCAGACCGAGACGGCAGATCCTGCCTACAATTGTCGACACCCCAGCCGTGCGTAGAAGGCATGCCTGCCGATGGGTCCTCTCGCACGCGGCGACCAGCGTGTCCTCTGCGTAGCATATGACGCTGACGCCCGGGAGGACCCGTCACCTCAAAGTACAGTCTTATGAGATGTTCCACAGAAGTGGGACCTAGAACCGATCCCTGTGGAATACCGCACACCATGGCTCGCCGATTCCAACCCTCGTGGACCGGGTAGATGACGGCTCTGCTAGTTGGATATGCCCGACTATACGGCGGGGGTAGGGCGGCATCCCGAAATACCGGAGTGCCTCCGCGTTGTTACCCTCCTGCTCTAACTGTTGAACCATGATATTGAAAACTTTCTAAAAAATTCAAAGTGGTAGAGCTTAACTTTTCTTGTAATATAAATTAGTTTCTTTATATTCAGTAATTTTTAATATAATGAATGGTATTTTCGATTAAATGCTTTTTTCGGGCGTAGCCATTTTGATAAAAACTATCGATGACGTTAATTATCTCTATAGAACCCTTCATTACGCATACTCTGCGGTGCGCTGCGTGAAGCAGTGGGAATTTTATAGAGTAACTACCCCACCTGTTACTCTATAAAATTCCCACTGCTGGGCTTGATCCTCTCCATTTTTAGGAGAACGGACGGTGTATCCAGCACACTTATCCAAAGTGAATTAACGCGTTTCACACATCGCTTGTCTGGTCGTACCAGTTTTATCATGCAATTTTCATTAACCGCCAACACGCAATAAGTCTAACAGTATGGATATTAGTATATCCATATCGAGGTCAGAAAAATTTAAGCGGCACGTGCATGCTTCCCGGCCAGGGGTTGAATCCACGTCATTAAAGAAAGACGCGGGTGCGTTAGCCACTAAGTTTATTGATTTAATGATTTAAAATATGGAGCGTTATCAACGCGGGTGGTGGCACGTCAACCGTCAAACTGTAGTTCTTCAATGCGTAGCGGATATAAGAGACCTCTCAACTAAAGCCCTTGTAAGCAACCATATAAGGCTGAACCCTGACTTTGCGTTTAATCGTCCTCATTTATTGAACAAATAAGCTGGATCGTCCGAGCCACACGTTTCTAACTTTAGCTTCTTGAAGCGATGATGGATTTTTTACCACTTGGTATGGTAAGTCCAAATCATCATTATAATGCATTCCATTAAGGGACTGGATGTCTTAGTTGAATCCTAAGGCGCAGGTCAGTACCCTTCGAAAAGGAATTCGTTTCCCTAGATAAAAAAAGGTGTCTTAAGTTCTTGCTTGCCCCTTATTTTGCGAGTATGTATTATAGTGTTGGCATTCTAAATTTATGGCAGCTAGTATATATTTATAGAAGATATTATGCAGCTACAGTTGTAATAATTACTCGTATAATAATGTTACAATGTAATAGATTATGTAGATATTTATTGATCTGTTACAGTGAATAACAACAATTAGTTTGGGAATACTATACTGTCATATTTACTAAACGTTTTGTTGGCATTTTTAAAAGATATTAAGAAGTTCTTAATATCTGGACATTTTACATTCCGAACATTTAATTGACGGTACTTTCAAGTAATTTATAGTATTTAAGCGATGCGTGAGGCGAGGCAGACACAGCTGTTCTACCATTCGCCAGGCGCTGCGTTCTTCAGTAAATTGAGTAAGTGATACATTTGTATTATCTTTAAATGTTTATGAAATTGTTTATCTTTCTCTCTCTCTCAACCCCCCACCCCACCCCCCGTGTGTCTCTCTCTGGGTGTGTGTTTATATACTTTCACTAATTCCATAAAACTAATATGAAGCTTAATTCGTTTCTGTATAACAAGGATTCAAAGTTCTAGTGAAACCACATGAAACTTGGTATGTGTGTGTGTACTTGCGATACAGGAAATGAGCATGATTTGCCTTTTATTTCGTAAAATGAAATAGTTTCATTGCGATGTTCATTCGCTATAAGCCCGAGCGACGTTCGGGAAAAGTATAATATTACGATTATTGTCTAAATTAGAACTAACTGGCTAAATGTTATTAATTTAAAAGTATTCTTTTCTCACGACTGGCGCCGTGGCTGAGTGAGCTGAGCATTTGCTGGCTTATCTCACAGCAGCGCAGAGGCCGGTTCGAGTCCCACCATGGTGAATTTCGTAAACATCTCACGAGCGTTGCGACCAGTGGAGCAACGATTGTTAGTTCACTTTTGGATATCGCTAGTAGACGTCAATTTTCTAAAGTTGCCTTTGCTTCCTTACCTCATAATGATAAAATAGAATTTGGAAAATTTGACTGAGTAATTGTACATGATGTTATGCTAGTTTATGCTTGAATATTACTAATAAGTTTCCTACTAATACCTAATATTTCTGTTTCAATGTAAATGTAAATCAGAATGCAGTAAATTAAATAGGTCATATTGTTTACCTTGTTTTAATGAACAGCATTTTATTAAAATAATAATTATTATTTAAACGTGCCTATAGATAGATTTTAAGTTTAGTCCCTATTCCATACCTAGAAATTGAAAATTCTAGTGCATTACAAGGCTTAACAAACGTAGTATTTTTTTTTCGTCCAATCCTAAGGCTAATTACCCTGGTGGTAGATTGGTAGATTAAAAAACTAGAAAAATGCAAAATTTTATTAATATAGCTCCGGCGCTGCTAAAGGTTTTACAATAACGGGTGTAACCAGGTTAAAGGCGCCTGGTACGCACCACCCCACCAAATATACTTCCACCGTGCCTAATCATTCTGGCTGCGCAGCATATGAAAGTACATGAAAACTGGCTTAGCAGCCAACGTGTTAACTTGGGAATGTCGATTATGTAAAAAGAGACTTTTCCTTATTAAAGGACAAAAGATATTCAGCACTTCGAAAACATACCTACTGTAGGTTTGTGTTCTAACACAACTAACATTTTAATTTCTTCAAAGAATTGGGTTACATTCCCTAATTTCAGTTTGACAAGACGGGCTCGTAACTTGAAACCCGATATTTTGTCTCGGTCTTTTCCGTTCTGTAACATGGCTTACTATTATTTTTGTTTATTATTGGAGAAAACGTAAAGATAAATTTAAAGCGTCGTTTATGATAAGAGATGCCTACCTACTCGTGCAGGGACGGAGAAACAATACAAATTACTGCGGCCGGGCGACCTGTCGTTAACCGCTTTCCATCAGGTGGGCAGACAGCCTGTCTGCCGAATTCGTCCAATAAAAAAACTTATGATCTAATTATTTTGCTCTATATATATATATATATTTATTTTATTCAATGTTATGTAAAAACGAATCCACTAAATTTAGACTATAATATAATTATACCTGTCTTACTGGCCTGTATAATGGAGTGTTCTGAGAACTGCTCAGAATAATTTCTTCATCTTTCTAAAACAGTGATGTTCACCTTCGCACCATTTATCGCCCCTTTCTTGAGCCACTACGTTCATATACACAATATTTTTCAAGGATGTTTGTATTATGCACTTTATTAGTCGGTTTTTTTACGATCGGGTTTGACCATGATCACGCCTAATGATACAAGATGATGTATGAGCTGCCAGTCGAGGTTTTTCTACAGTTATGACGTAATCATAAAATTCTTTCGACGGCCTCAAAATGATCCTAACACTTCTGACTTTGCAAATGTCGAAAAGCCACAATACCCATTTTGCATCATGTGGGCCATTATGACCCACTGTACTTTAAAGTTTTTCAATATTAGCCCGTTAATTTTGATCACTAATCTTAATACGTGTTATTAGTACATTGTATATAATACTAACTATTAGGGTGGGACAAAAAAAATATTTTTTATTTTTTACAAGTGACACGGATAAATGGGTTGCAAACACCTTAAAAAATTCTCACCAAATATAAGCTCTTAATTTCAATAGGAAGGTTTGGCAGTTGAAGGTGTTCGATTTCCTACAAAAAAGTATATTTAATTTTGCTGCTAAATGAATTACTAACGGAGATGTTTTTTTTTCTATTGGACTAAGGAAAAAATCGAAAACTATAATGCGGAGGACCTTCCTATTGAAATTTAGAGCTCATATTTGGTGAGAATTTTTTAAGGTGTCTAGCAACCGTTATATCGGTGTCATTAGCAAAAAAAAAAATTTTGACCCACCCTACTAGGTATATTTGTTTTGGTGCATTTTTATTTATATTATAAATGTAAAATATTTCTTACATACCACCCGTTGTAGTTACCGAATAATTGTACTAGACGCTTCTAAATGTCTTGATAAACTATATAAAAATGTATAAATATCATTATTTTCAAAAGGCTGTACATAGTTTTTGATATTAATGCTTGTTTTTTATATTAGGTAGTAAGTTAAAAATAATCTTGAAAAGTACGGGTACGTCCAGAGGTTTGATTGAGTGATGATTCGTTAAATTCGTCTCATACACATACAATCGGCCAAGTGGCCACTTGTAAGTTTCATTTCATTCAAGTTTAACCCTGCAGTGGCCGCGCGGATTACATATGTAATCCAGGATAGTAAAAAATAAAACATTTTGCAAACAAATCAAGTTTGTTACCCGAGACTCCCTGTACTTTAAGTTCGATAGTCCCTGTCCGCTCAGTTCATGTTGCGCTCGTGAATTGGCGATCTGGAGTTGTCTGGAGGGGCTGTGTAAGTCCGCGGTCTGCGTATGTAATCCACGCGACGTATTACGTGTTTTTTTTTAACTTTTTTTTATATTTGAATGTATTTGCTTAGTTTTGAGTGTATAATATTGATTGTATTATTACGAATTAATATCAAATCGACCCAGTGTCGGAAACTATAATTTGTATTTGGATTTTGTAGGAAAATGTGTATTTGAAGTCGAAAGCTGGATTCACGAATATGACCAAGTATCGCACTCTGATGAAGAGGGTTAAAGATGTGATGGGCAGGACTGCCTTGAAGAGTAGGACCATCAATCGGAGTCCGAGCAGGAGCAGATAATATAAGTGATAAGTGAGGTAGCTTAAGATGAACAGGAAAACGTTCAACAACAAGAGCCAGTGTCAGAAGGAGTTAAGACACTACCTGATGCTCTTCTGTTTTTACACAGCGAACAAGAATTTTGAAAAGAATGTACGTTGAGAAATCCTTATTTCGTTGCATCTGGCAATGGTGAAACCGCTTGCACATCAAGGGTCGGTTCAAGGTCTTTGCCAAGGAATCTAATCTTCAAAATAAGAATTTTTTTAATATCCGTTGAGCCCCAGGGTTTCCTAATGCATCAGTTGGGCCTTGCCCGTCTTCTGTTGGGCGTTTTTTTCATTGCCGACGAATAAGAAATACGAGTAGGTACCCGATAATGCAACACTTTCGGCATACTCATTTGTCTGGACCATTCCACCATATATGTATGTAGTTCCTGTTTAGAGAATAGTGAATAATTTGTTACCTTTTACGTTACTTAATTTTACTTAATTTTTTGCCTCAAAATATCAATTTTTAAGACAATTTATGAGAGGTAAGTTTATTCTAATTTTAATTCGATTCTAGCTAAGTTTTCTTGCCATATTAAAAAAAGTATAATATAGAATTTTATTTAAAAAAGAGAGAAACTAGAATGGTTTACATATATAATCCACGAGACCACTCAGTGACTTTTAGGGGCGCTATCACTGCAGGGTTAACAAACAAGCTTAAATTATCAAGTATTGAAAGTAAATTCTGAAGATTATTGTGCCTTAATACCATCATTCAACGCTTTCAACTTCGAGCTCTGAAAAGCAGATTTTTAATAATTTGTTCTTTAGCTAAAATCTGACTGCTATTTAAAAAATATTTTCTCACTTTATTATATTTACAAATAAAACAACGTATTTAAAGGTACTTAAGTAGTTCTTTTTAAATTTGAATTATAAGGGCACCGGTGAAGTTCAGATACGGGCTAGTTTGAACGAAAAATGTTAGTACACAAAAATATTCAAGTTACAAACACAGGGATACGACTAGCGGTGTGAGGTGTCCCGATTTGCGCAGGTCGTTTCGCTTTTTAGGGTTCTGGGAACGTCCCGATTTGCATCTGATCAATAAATTTATTAAAAAGCTTTATAGAATTCTAAAGTTGAAATTTAAGATTCCTTGTACAAGCAGCAAAAAGAGGATAGTTACATTTTGAAGAAAATATATTTGCCATCAAAACTAAGTGGTGAAAGTCAAATCTATACTGTATAAATTTGTAAATGGTTCGAGTTTGTACATTTCGAAAATACTAATTTTTGTCTATCTATCTGTCTCTTAAAGCATCCCGTGAAGACTACTGAACAGATTTAAGTGAAACTAAATATAGAGCTATCTTATATCCCGGGGCGTAACTTAGGTAACTTTTTATCCTGTTAAATGACGTTTTCTTGGGATAAACAAAAATAGAGAAAAAAATGACGCTGCGATCGTATCCCTTCTGGACACTATTAAACATATATGATTGAAACTCGACATACTGCTGGCTTGTAACCCGAATTAACACTTAGGATATATTTTATACTGACAAATGACGTCGTTTCTTTAAAATAGACGATTTAACATAATAGATGGACTGCTATTGTAATGTAGACAACCATCGCTGTAATTAAATAACAAATACGTTGTCAGGTTGTCTACATGTCATTCATTACGTATTAGGTACTTCTAATCAGGTTGACTGCGACTTTTCTTTGTTTTGCTGTGCAGTTGTCTACAATATATTGATGTAGTTTCTTTGTAATTGTAGTGATTTCAACAAGAAACTTAAGTATTGAAGTTTTATATGTATAAAACACCTAAGTATTTTTTTATGTACGTAACATACAGCTGCTACCTAGGGTTTTTCACGTAACGTAGCTGCTGGTAAAACTCTAGTACTATAATAAATCTGTAAATGGTTCGAGTCTGTACATTGCGTTTACAAATGTGAAAAAAGTTAAGGGGTTAATTCGAACCATTAGATTATATGGGGTTTTTTAAGACGGGCATTATAAAATTTCTTAGAGGTTGGCAACGCGTTGGTGACACCCCTGGTGTTGCAAACGTCTATAAGCGACGGTGACCACTTTCCATCAGGCTGGCCGTCCGCCTGTTTGCCTACTTCAGGCAATAAAAAAAACTTGTTATTTATTGTTCAGTGTTATTATTAGTTGCTAATTGTTTTTTGATATTAAATTTGTTGGTAAAAAATATTTTCGATGTTGAAACTTAATCGAGGTAAGCTTTTGACTTCCCAGACTAAAGAAGTTTTGTATGGTTTGTACAAATATTTCGAAAATGAATGCAATAGCAATCCCAGCAGTATTATGACTCCCGTTCAATTAGTTGCTAAATCGACCGGAATATCATTGACTTCGATCAGAAAGGTGCTATCAGAAAGCAAATATCATTCTTAAAACTTCTTTAGAATCGTTGTGATTTGAAACTCGATGAAATGAAAAAGTAAAACTAAAAGAGATACACACACAAATCTATAGGACTAAGCCTGTGAGAGTATGAGATACGAGTTTTACATTGTGCAGCACAGATTAGAGAGTCAATAAGACCGATGATCAAACATAGGTCCAATTTGGACCGAAATAAAACTGCTAATAATACTTTTAGATTGAAACAGTGATACTTAAGAAGTTTATTATTAATTATAATATGTTGACGGATGTGGCCTAAAGTGGCTAATAAAAGTTAGATAATCTTTAAGTATATTCTCTGAAGTTTCACTTCTACTGCCTGTGAACAGCTTACACACACATTTTTTTAGTCTGATGATGATGATAAATATGGACTTACATACAATACCGTTTTGTAATTATAACGTTTTTTTATACACTATTAGGAACAAAAGTCAGCAGATTATCTTGTAAGTTAAAGCCTGAAAACTGATTATGTTATATTAATTCTGCGTATTGAAATATACACGTGGTATAAACCGGCTGAAATATACCACCTTGTATTATTTCCAAACTATGTAAGTTACGCTTGTGTTATGTTTAATTTGCTATGTACAACTTTGCGGCCGATCCCAACGTACAGTAAATAATGGAATGTTCGTCTACCAAACTTACCCTGTTACAGATCGAATCGAATCGGAACCTCTACTTTGCAGTGGAATATTATTAGAGATAGGGACCATGCTTAGACCATAGAGGCCGTCACACTGGATAGGCTGTAATAGTAATGCTTAATATGTGTAAAAACTTGCAAGTATATCTGGACAAAAGAATTTCAATTTTTAGGTAATCTCAAATCATTCGAAAATAAAAACGAAATTATTGAAAATTATGTCGACTATTACTTTATTAGTCGTTAGTTCATTGAATTGCAAAACTATATATTATTCTCAATTTAACTCAAAGCAAATGGTAACCAAGTATGGATAACATAAAAATGAAACTCGGTGTTTAATATTTTATAAATTTAAGTAGTATTTGCACGCGACTTCATCTACGTTAAACAGATAAAGCAAATTACAGTAATTTTGCCTATATTTAAAATCAAAGGTTATTTCCAGCAGAGAAATGGATTTTTTAGTGCGAAAATACATGAATCCTGTAAACTCCTCTTAAAATCCGAGACTACTAATGTTACTAAAGTTATACACAACTACAAGTGTTCTACTAAAGATTCTAATAAATATAGAAACTGTCGTAGCAAGTAAATTCTAAAATAACGTGGTTTTAAAATTAAGAAATCCTGGAAAATGTAATAAGAGGACTTGGTATTAGCCAGATATGCAAAATGTTATGTAGTATCAATCAATGACGTAATAAGAGTATCACGGCCAATTTTCATGCTACTTTTAGCCGTGTAATCGATTTTCAGAAAAATATCTGGGCTTCCCAGGATATAATGTACTAAATCATTTAAAAAAAGAACGTAAACTTGTCATTGGTAAACATTGTATCGGTATTTATCAATTTTTATTAATCCTACTAACCACTTTTAACAACTCCCGGGAAGATTCCCACCGGATTTCAGGGGACAAACTCTACTGAAACCTTAAAAAAATAATATAAACTATTGGTTTAGTATCAATCAGATCCGAATCAATTAATTTTTATGCATAATAATCATTAAAAACCACTACCCCCACAAAAAAATCCGCGTATGATGTACCGCATCATTTGAAAAAAAACTTAAGCTATCGTTCTGATGAAATCGTATCGAAATGGGCAATTTTTTATGCAACCTGACTAATTTTAACCACTCCCGAGAAAAATCCCGTAGGATTCGCGGGACACAAAGTACCGCAGCATCTAAAAAAGAACATAAATTACTGTTTTAGTATAAGTCATATCCAATTCAGCGAAGTTTTATGCTTACTTACCACTTTAAACCAATTCCGGGAAAATTTCTGCGGGATTTCCAAGCCACAAAACATCGCAACATTTTAAAAAGAAGTAAATGTAGTAAGCTAAAGATTTAGTGAAAATTTTGTCTCAATAAGCAAATTTTTATGCACCCTAAGAACTTTAAACTACTCCCGGGACAATTCCCGTGAGATCCCCGGGATACAAAAAGCACAGATTTTATTTCAGAAACTATGCTATCCATCAATAAAAATATTACATCGAATTCTAACATTGTGTTCAACACGGTCACTTTAATCCATTCTCAGAAAAAAATATATTTCCGGAACAAAAAGTACCGCATAAGTATGTAATTTCTGTGTTAATATTTTTGAACTATGACTTTTGGTAAGACCGTACACAAAACCTCAGATTTTTTATACTAGTTTTAAAATGGGTTGATTTGGGAATGAAAAATTAAAATATACCCATATATAAATCCACTTCTACTCCTGTTTCAACTCACGAGAGTTGAAACGGGAATAAAAGTGGGTTGATTTGGAAAAATATATTCGTGGGATGTGACGTCATGGGTTGAATCGGGAATAACCCCACAGAACGAAGTTTAAGCTGCGAACTAGAGAATGATACATTTTTTTACTATCTCAAAGCAGTCCTTTAAAAGATATAATCTATAACTATAGTTATTATATAATTAATAATAATAGATGTAATAACAATATTTAATGGTGTTTAAATGTCTTAGTTAACTTAAGGAACATTTCAAGGCAAATATTAAAGTGGAAAATATTTTTAGTTTTGCTATCTAAAACATAATAATATAACTAAAATTTTACAAAAAAAATTGTCTAGTGTGTAAAAACAGATTACATACATATAAATTGAATATATAATTGTAGTAGTCTATTAAGAGTTATAATTCTCGATTTTCGCTGAGATTCTTTTATTACAGATTTTTAATGAAATAATCTCTATTATTCATAAAATGTAATAACATTTAAGGTGATAATATAAGCATTAGGATGTACTGATAGAAAGGAAATAGGGAAATACAAAAAATAAATATTTCGTTAAACTAAATTTAAATAAACATTTATTGTTACATTCATTATATTCGTATTTACACACAACTAAAATAATTATCACAAAGTTAATAACTAAAATAAGATGGAGTAGGTACATCTTGCTTCGATTATTTGGAGTGTAATACACATGATATAGTTAAGTAGTTTACTATATAGTGTCCGAGTAATAAATTGATAAGTGATAATGTTGCTCTATTATTAGGTTACATAAAATTGTTTACACAGTTATTAAATGTACCCTACGTTTTACCTGCGATTTTTCCAGTATTAAATCTATAACAAAAATAGAAAACACAGTATAATAATTATATCTCAAATAATTTTAATTTTCCAGTAAGTACATACTTATATAAATTAATCCAAAAAAAATATCAACGAAATTGCTCCATAAATGATGGTGTTATTAGATTTTACATAATTTAAAACTTATACACTAATTTTAGTGTTCTATAACAATACCTAATCATACATAAATAAACACAAGTTTGAGATAATACATCCAAATTAAAAATTACTCTCAAATTCACGAGACATTTGCAGGGCCGACCGAAATCATTTTATTTTATTTTAATAATACGCGTTTTTTCAGAAGAGAAATTTAAAGGTTTGAAATCATTATTTCTTGTATTTCTATAATTATTGAGTTAATAACTTTATGAATTTTATATTCATAAATTTATACAACCCTTTTCATGTTGATAAGATATTGCTATTTTTTTCTAGGATTGTACTTTTAGGTTACAACACGTTGTTTAAGATACTACCCTGAATAGAATACCCTGTTAAATCAAGTCGGCATCTTTTTAGCGCATATCATTAACGCTGATTGACGACGCTTTTGAGTAAGTATAATTAGCAAAATTCCAAAACTCCAGACGTGGTGAAATGGTATGTTATCAAAAATAATTTTTAATTTACACGGAGCATCATGTCAAACATCGGTTTGGACTTGTGTATTGTTTTGGAATACCCGCCCGAGTAACAAAGTCCCTACGAGTTGTTCCTACGAGCCATATTATAACAATTGATTTTCATTTCCCACTACACAATCGTTTAAGATGCACTCTTAAGTAAAAATAATGATATTCGTTAACACAAAATTGCTCCATACGTGCTTACTGTATAACATATTATAGCCGTACAGTGTTACGTAAATAACCAGAATTAAATGCATTAATTTTTAATTTAATTATTATTTTTTTTTTTTTGTAGTGTAATTTATTTGTAATTTAGTTGATGTACGAATAAAATTATTTTGTATTTGATTATAAAAAAATATCTGGTCCTAAATGCTTGAAATAATTATGCACTGTACGCCTACATTGTGCAGTCCTTAGAAGGAACAACGAAGACTGTTACATATTAGATATTCATAGGAAAAATCTAACCTAAGCAGTTCTTGTAATTTTCATTTGGATAATATAAGTGTAGATACCATAATACAGTAAAATTTCTGTAAATCGAACTTGAAAGGACACACCAAAAATTCGACTTGTAGAGTTTTCGACTTATGGAGGATTTTGACTTAAGCGAATTTTGTAAGGAAGCATTTTACTTGTAAATGTTAAGATTTATTCCAATTGATTTTGAGTTACAGAGGTGAAATAAATAAAAATCTTACTAGTCATAGAGGTTAAAAAACATTTTTTAAATATTGCTATGTTCGAGATATAGAGGTCCAATTTATTTTATCGAGTAATAGAGGGAAGATATGTACTGAATTGGCTTATAGCGACTCACTAATTATTTCAACTTATAGAGGATTCAGATTTCGAACAACCAAGATTTTGGGAATTGAATTTGGGAATTGAATTGATTTTTTTTTCGAGGTTGGGACGTTTTCGACTTATCGAGATACAACTTAAAAAGGTTCTACTATAATATAATACCATGACCTGGTAACATAACATTAAAATACAATAATCGCTTTAGATATTAGTTGTATAAATGGAACCAAACAAATTATGAACCTTGAATTAATGACACCAAACTGATCAACACGTGCTGTGTTGCTACACAGAAAAACAATCACCGAATTATTTACACTGTAACATACCGAAATAGTAAGTATGAACCACCCTGCACATATGAAATATTTAATTTAGATTTAATTTCTTAATGGATTTATTTTCGCCAAAACATACGAATTTAATCATTTAAAAACAGAAACAATTTAAAAATTTGCATTATATATAATTTTAATTTAGTTTGTTAGTTCAAAACCTACTTTTCACATAACTCTAATAACTATCCATTAAGCCCTTATTTTCAAGAAATTAATTTAATACAGTTTAGCAATACCTGGCTCCATTAATGTAATTGATATCAAACCAATTTAAGACTCATTTATATACTGTAATTTCGTCATTATGGAGAGTATGAATAAAATAATCAATCACATGTATATAATAATCAAGTGTCACTCACATGTTACCTTCATACGCAGGTTTACAAAGCACGCGGAGTCTGTTTTACCGAGTTGTAAACTTGCGATGCTGCATAGATGTATTGCATGATCGCTAGTTTAAACACAAAAATTGTCCGATCATCATCAACGTTGTAAAGATAATATCTATTATATTATAAAATTCTAAACATGTCGCGTCTATACATTGAAGCTATTTAAAAAAACAACTGGAATAGACTATAAACTTACGGAGAACACGATGCATTTTTTTAGATTTTTTGTCTGTTTGTTCGTGATTCACGTAAACACTACTAGGCCGATTTCGATGCGGTTTTCGCTGATTGGCAGCAAATTCTTAGACTTAAAATCTGCGCTACTTTTTATCATAGGAATTTAGCGGGAATTTTTCAGAGAATTATTTAAAACTGCCAGATTTAAAAAAAATCGAACACTAATGTAATTTTTTTACTGATTAATAGCAAATTTTATGTTATAAAATGCGTGAAAATTTTTATCCCGGGAATCCCGCGAGAATTTTCCCAGGAGCGGTTTGTAGTTGTCCAAGTGCATAAAAATTAGCTTATTCTGACAGTTTTCACTAAAACGATAGCTGCGATACTTTGTGTTTCAGGAAGCCCGCGGGAATTTCAAGCGTGGACAAAGTCGCGGCCATATCCTAGTGTAAATATAAAAGCTATAAAGAGAGATCGGGTTATGACTATGATAGCGATGTGAACGTTGGTTAACAAAGTTTAATCACTATGTCGAACAATATTTACTTTAAAACACAGAGGTGCAAGGCAGACATAAAGAATTCAGACTTGTGACTCTGGAATAAATCGCAGGTAAAAACTGATTCACATTAGATAAGAACAAATTTATTGATAGCTCTTAAAGTCCTTAAAGTTTTTAAACTAACAGCGATTGAAGTTGACGACGTTTCAACGCAAGGCAAGGAGCCGATTGTATATATTTGCAATTTGGACATAGTGTAAATTACAAGGGCTGATTGATAAAATAATTATCGCTCAAACCACATGTGAACCATGTTTGAGCACTCACGTCTACATTAGTTTTATCCACTATAATAATGGGAAAACTATTAATAGTGAGTGTTTCAATAATTCATAAGATAGACTAGATTATGGCCACATTTCATATTATAATCTAATGTAAAGCTTTTGTCTCTACATGATTAACGTTGTATACGCAAAAAGAGTATTTCTTTATGTAATTTTTCGAATATTTACATCTACCGTTATTGTTTACTATAATCAAATACACAATACTGCTTAAATGTTAATACTGAATTATTTTACGTTCGGAAGTTCGGAGCTTATGAGCTTGCCTACACAATTGATCGCAAAATTATACATTTCGTATTCGTCTTATCTATAATAAGTCCACTGGTGAACAAATATACATACTAAAATAAGTCTTCTGGCACTATACATTTGTCTCAAGAATCCGGAGACATAACTATAGCGTTCTTTTCTAATAAATAAGCGACTTTTTTTAATTATATCGTCTCTATACCACGATCCATATTCCATACTTCACTTTCAAATAACTTCACATCGAATACCCGTTTTATTACAACTCTTTACATCCTTTTGGCCCTGCACTAAGCTTCCCGCTGTCTTCTTGTCCCGTTATACCTGTAACAAATTAGATTATTCTTATTTGCGTAGAAGTTTTAACATATATGAACAAACTTACGTCAGGTATAAACAACTTAAAATTTAATCGCTGCTCGTATAATGTATGGCTCCGCTATAGTCGTGTTTTCATACAAAACCAGGTGTAGCAAATCTTCTGCAGCTAATCGCAATAGCTCGTACAGTTTGGTCAGATTTTACTTATGGTAACATCTATCTGCAGGAAATTACCGTTGACAATACGAATGTCATATCTTATGATAAAATAATAATAATGACAGCCCATAAACGTCCCACTGCTAGGCTCGGGTCTCCCCATTTAGGGGTATGGATAGTATACCCGTCACGGATGCCCAAGGCGAATTGGCAGGTTGGACACGTCGGTTATCTCGATATGGTTTCATCACGATGTTTTCCTTCACCGTTGTTAACATGTGATAATTGTAATAATATGAACATTAGGTTAGAAAACTGCCCAAGTGGTGCATGCGTTCCGGCCAGGACTCGAACTCGCGTCCTTTGAGTGTGGTACGCGCGAGCTAGACATTACGCTACCTTAATACAACTGTACCTTAACTGAACTGTCATGGCACATTCGACTCCCAGTTAAAACCTTATTTATTGCCCATTATCACGACAGCAAGCAAAAAAGTGACGGTAAAAATGAGTACTTTTCACACACACAATGGAACTTATTTCAACATTAAAATACTGGCGCTACCCGTTTCCTTCGCCACTGTCTTGCTTGCTGTCGTGGAAGTGGGCATAATGTAAACGAGGGATTAAAAAATAGATTTTCACTAAATCTAATCACTGATGGCTCCAATTTTCAACTGAAACTGTTTGTTAAAAAAACTCTTATATTACGCATTTTAAATATAAAATAATAATAATAATATATGGCTAAACGTCCATATAGAGCATTTCATGCATAGGCTTGAGTTCTAGAATAATATCTACTCAAATGTAAATACAAGAATGATACAATATTAGATCAGTCTTTTCAACAGGGCAGTGAACAGTCAAATCAATTAGTATTTTAATTATTACAAAACGTCGCAGATTCATAGATTTTGTACCAGCGAACAAAGTTATGACGTCAAATTTTGTACAAATAAAATGAGTTGAATAGCACATTCATTATTGTTTTTTTTCGTTTATTTATTATTATTATATCTATCATGATATTTTAAAAGTTAGATGTTAATTTAACACTTATGTTTTTTTATAATGCAAATAATGTAACAATTTATTGTAACACGTGTCCACATCCATATTACACGACGTACTTACTCCTGCAAAGCAAACCAAATATCTACTTATAATCTAATATCTTCTAAGTTATACTTCAAAATTTATTGGCAGACTGGTGCGGACTTTACCTACTTATCAACGCCATAGAAAATAGTATTCTTCTTCCATGTTAATACTTTATAACGGACAGAGTTAATATTCAATAGAATAAAAAGAGATGCTGTTATATAAAATGATACCTACCTAACTAGCTACATAATATTGTATATGTTAATCGATCATCATGAGTTAACATTTTGTTTAATATTAAAAATATCCAGATTAAACAAAATTTCTAATGTTATTGAAAGAGCTTTCAATAACGGTGAAGTGAACAACGCAGATAAAAGTTTAGTCCACCTAGGCGCGTAGCGCATAGTGGGGTGAGGGGAGCACACGGCGTCGCGCCGGCAGCGCGGGCGCATGGTACGAATGATTTACTCAATTGATGAAATCAATAAAGCGGTTAGACCAATATAACTATTATGATCTATTATACCAGCACGGTTTCCATCGACAGTACGGTTAAGCGTGATTCAAGGACTAAATTATTAACTTAAATTGAATTTTTTCCTCATAACTTTTAAAAAGTTATGAGGAAAAAAAAAAAAATTCATTTCATTAGTCCGGTGATAGATTTACCAATAGGCTAAGTAGGCTGGAACCCAGGGGGGGGCGGGTTATGGAGGGGCGGAAAGTTTGAGGTCAATATTTTTTATGTCTTACAGTAATTATGTCTCACTTAAATTCTAAGACTTAACAAGATAATTTTTATCAAGTCCACTCAAACAATTTAGATACAGAAATTTAGATAGAGAAACACCAATTAAATATTTTTATCTAAAATTTGAGTAATCGCTTTTGCCTACGGCAGAAACAAACCCATCGATCCCCTGCGTCACAATCTACTAATTACAGGATAAATGGTCGTGTAATTAAGACGATAGTGCATAAATCATAAAGTTACAATTTCAATGACAAAACAGTGTAATTCACCCCTGCATTAGTCTATTGTAAAATTATAATTTAATTCCGTACAAGCACGGAGAAAGA
Source organism: Dendrolimus houi (assembly GCA_039645545.1). Taxonomy (NCBI): domain Eukaryota; kingdom Metazoa; phylum Arthropoda; class Insecta; order Lepidoptera; family Lasiocampidae; genus Dendrolimus; species Dendrolimus houi. Next base: position 10,407,958 of record CM077123.1, on the reverse strand, counting down.
ATACAATTTCCTCCAACCGGGCGACCTGTCGTAAGGGCGACAAAACAACCCACAACCAGATGGTAGGGTATTTGCCCGTCTGGATGGCTACCACCCCTGGTCTAGAGTATTGCCGCCATAAAAACTTTGATTTGTGTTCCGGGATCAGTGGCCAGGTTCCAGTTTCCCCTTCAAGGCCTGCAGCACATTGGCAGCACCTCTAGTATTACTAATGTCCATAGGCGATGGTAACCACTTTACATCACAGTTGGGCCATCAGACTGTCTGCTGTGCTTCAGCAATAAAAAAAATATATTAGCGATTATATATAACATTATTTCTAATTTTGGAATATCTGTTATGCTTATTAATTTTTTGTTAAATGAAAAACATTCGAAACTACGATACCGCTTTAATCTTTAATGTATTTATTTTTTACTTCTCGCTTTTAGAGTTCCGTAGGCATTTTTGATTAAAATGAAACTCTTACACATTCATCACGTCCATCGTTTGGAACGTATTTCATTATGCCGCAAATACAGTACAATATCAAAAAATTAAGATTAGAACCGCCGATTAGTGGCCGCTGTACATGCATTTAACTGAGATTTGGTATTGAGAATCATGTGGGTCATAGTCAGTTAGGAATTAAAAAATTAGAAAGAAAAATGTCTATTAAGGACAAGCTACAAAGAGAGATACAAAATAATAGACATAACAATCAATTATGGTCTCCTAAAAAAGCCCATGCTCGGCATAATGCAGGTTTCATAAATAACGCTGATCTACCGCAAGGACCCCTAAGTAACGCCACGGCTTAGCTCCACAAAGCAAATTAATGTACCTAAGTAAACATTATCTATAACTTTGCAATAAGTTTATATAAACAATATTTTATTTGCAACTAAAGGGAAAGGAAAAAACAAATAACAAGAATTGAAATGATGTTTGTCGATGACTTTTCTATTTAAGGTCAAGTATCTTCGCTTATAAATTAGACTAAAGAATCTTCCCCTCCTTACTTTTGAACTACATAATAATAAAATTGTAAATTCTTTAAAAAAAAATAAGTGGTAAAAATTAAAAATACTATAAATTAAAATTAGTATAAATAAGACCTTTTGAGTACTTTTTGAGATATGGCAGATATAACGTTGGGTTGCGAAATAAACAGTGGTAATTTGTCATCTCTACAGAACTCCAACCGGTCCAAGCAGTACTTCACTCCGCGGCAACGACTTGCGCTATACAAAGCGCAAATCAGACCGCATATGGAGTACTGCTCACATCTATGGGCCGGAGCACCCGTTTACCAGACTGACCCCCTCGACTCCATCCAGCGTCGCGCCGTTCGTATCGTCGATGATCCCATACTTACAGGAGGTTTAGAATCGCTTAGCCTTCGAAGAGTCTTGGCGCCCCTCTGCGTATTTTACCGCCTGTATAACGGGGAGTGCTCCGAGGAACTGTTTGATCTGGTGCCAACACCTCACTTTTACAACCGCACCGCTCGCCAGCGACGGGATATTCACCCCCATTTCCTTGAGCTCCCACGCTCATCTACGTAACGGTTCTCTAGAACATTTATTCCGCGTACAACAATGATCTGGAGGGAACTTCCCAACGCGGTTTTCCCTTTGCGCTATGACATGGGGTTCTTTAAGAAGGGCGTTATAAAATTTCTTAGAGGTCGGCAACGCGTTGGTGACGCCCCTGGTGTTGCAAACGTTCATAGGCGACGGTAACCACTTTCCATCAGGTGGGCCGTCTGCCTGCTTGCCTGTTACTGGCTAAATAAAAAAAAAATAAAAAAAACTCGTTATTTACAATATTTACCCGATTTTTGCATTACCAATTCATGATAATAGTGAGATTTCAAGTTTAATATATCATGATCGGCAGACAAACACGCACATTATATATTCTCAAGTTAGGCAAGTTATACTTGTGTTATGGATAATATAATAATATATGACAGACCACTCTCGGGCCGATCCCAGACACTCGTCTGGGAGCGGCCCGAGAGTGGTCATGGTCAACCATAGTAAATAACGGAGAGTTCGTTTACGAAATTTACCATACCAAGCTTCCAACCAGGAGCCTCTGCGTTATATTGAGGTCGACCGGGAAAGCCTCAGCCCGCTCAACCACACAAACAAATTTAAAATACAACTCTCTTTAAAATGTTCAACACATAGTTTTAACGCTCTTTAATATAAAAATCGATCGTGTCGTTTAGCCTTAAACCTAAATCTCTATCTGAGGTCAATTGAATAATTTCTAAATCCTGGATTAGGAGTTTAAAACCATTTAAAAGATGATGTAGCTTGTGTTATAAATTACTACTAGATTTCGTCGTGAAAACAATGTTTATATTAGAGTTGGTAGTAACATAAAGTGCGGGTTGGCCAATATCAACAGATTATAATAAATAAGAGTTACAATTTTATGAAAGTTAGTAGTGCGCTAAAATATGTTTTATAGTTCTCAACCGTAACGTTTTACGACACCGATGTTTTATACCGCTCTGCGTAGCCTCTCAACGTGAACCCCATTATATGAGGATACTTTCCCGTTTTATGTGTGCTGTTAGAAAATTGGTATTAACTAAATTACTCCGTTCTTAGTTCTATCTTGTTATATTGAAAAAATATGTGAATTAATCAATTATATACATTACCATGGCTCATATTTCGGGCAACATAATTATTAATGTTGCTATCCAACGAAGCGACACTTGTCTTTTGGGAACGTTCCCTCCTGATAACGCGGTCTGCGACTTGGGAGTAGCTTTCTTAATTTAATATTATTTTTATTGAAAATATAGTTTATATTTAAGAATAATTTTTCATTTTAAATAGTAAAAAACCGCTGATATTAATAAATACCTATTTTGATATAATTTTTCTTAAGGAAGAACGCACAATGGGCGTTTTTAGGGTTCCTTCACTATTTTGGCAAACTGTCCGCCTGTCCTTGTCTGTCAATGTAATCACTTATCTACGAAACTTGTGGGGTCTATCTACATATTTTGTATATTGTACATATATGAAATTCAATAGGAATTAGTAATCCATATGCATTATATACTGCTTTACTGAAATCGTGAAAAATTAAAAATTAGGGGGTCGCTTACATTTAATTATTTTATTTTAAATTATCAAATTATGTGGTAGGCTAACACATGTCATCTTAAAAACTAAGTTATAAAGGTAGATAAAGATAAACTATTGATAAATGAATAGCCTCCACAGATGAACGAAAATCTAAAAATGAAAATTTAAGATAGGCTTAGAAAGAAGAAAAACTATTATGTATCTATATAATTTAAAAATTTCAAACAATTAACTGTAATCACTATAAAGTTTGACATTTTCATATTTACAGATATTAGCTTATCCGCAAATGTTCACATATATGATACAGCTGGCTTAATTTGTGAAATACGTTAAGGTTCTGACAAAAAATTAATCTGATAGCTAATTTGTTTTTTAAATGCTTTTCAATGTAATTTAGTCAGATGTTGAAAAATTATAACGCTATGTCAATGGGAATCCCCCATATTAGTCGGCAAGCATTCGGCAAATACGAGTAAAAGCTATAAAGAGATTTATGCCTACGTGACACGTAGAACCGATGAAAAAGATATCACTTGACCCCCTTAAGTTGTAGGGGTAAAACTCTTTTTGGCTTCTATTTACCAACTCCGTCCTGATTAGTATAGGGACTCCCTTAGTGGAATTTTATTTAATTCTTAGGTGGCGAGATTTAGGCTCCTAAAGTCTTATAAATTACTAGCTGACCCAGCGAACTTCGTACCGCCATATTTTCTGAATTCCTAAACGACTTTGTTTCATGACACAAAAACAAAATCACCAAAATCGGTCCAGGTGATAAGGAGGATTCTACAACCCGATCTCAGCGCCATCTACCGGTTCCAATTGTGATTCTAAACCATCCGGGTACCCATTCAAACACACAAAACAAATATCATCAAAATCGGTAAATTCGTTCTCAAGTTATGTGCGTACATACATTTCTACGGTTCATTTTTATATATAAGAAGATATCCCCCGTCCTCTAATTTTTGAAGCATGTAGTGGAAAATTCTTACCAAAATTAATGAGGTAGAGTTTAAAAACTTACCACGAAATACCGAATAATTTTTTGACATATAGGATAGCGTATCAAATAACACAGTAGGTAGAAGTAGTTCTCTTCTATCATAGCCCCTCTTGTGTCTCGTCCGACACATAATTGGTAGTTGGTGGATTACTTTTTATACAAAATCAGGTATGGCGCAGTCATTAGCTACTCTGCAGAGGCCATTAAGTTTAGCACAAATTATTCCGGGATGAAAAGTATCCTATGTTTTTTGAATTTTTGAGTTCAGCAGATAGACAGACGGCCCACTTAATGGAATGCAGTTAACATACCTATGGACATTTGCAACACCAAAGCTGTTACAAATGCACTGCTGCCCTCTAAAGGGTGGCTGGAACCTGGCCACTAATGTCGGAACACAACTCAACATTGTTGTGGCGGCATACTTTAGACCAGGGTTGGTAGATATCCAGACGGGCAAATACCCTACTACCTGGCTGTGGGTTGTTTTGTCGCCTCTTACGACAGCCCGCCTGGCCGCAGAAAATTATATTCTTTCTTCGTTACTGTACGGATAAAAATAATGTCCATTCATACTGTATAATAATAATATATACCAAATGTAAGCCTAAACGAGCGTGTAGTGTTTTTATGAAAGTTACAGACCGAGTTACTTTTGCATTTATAATATTAGTAGGTATGGATGTATCAAACCCATACTCATTAAATTTTGTATAAATATTCCTGCATAGGAATATTTACACAAAAAGTTGAAAAACGGAGAAACAACTTTGCATTTATGATATTAGTATGGATGACAACCACTAGAATTTAAATTTTGTGTTAATATTCCTATGAAACCGGAGATAAGAATAATAATTGTCCAACAATAATTACCGAAATATCGGATTTACGTATTTAATTAAGGTATTATGTGTGTACGTGTGTATTTAATTTTTTTACTTTAGTTAAAGTACCTATTTGTTATATTTATTGTGTGAAGGATGACATGATGATTTGTGCTGTGACAGAGAAGTATGTCAGAATAGAGGAGAATGGGAGAACACCTGCTGACCCTAAATTATTGGGAGAAAGTGACACAAAAGAGAGAGAGTATTATTGTTGGAAGTATTTAGAATGTTTTTTTTAAATTTGTATTTGATGTAACGTTTATTTTTAGATATGTCACTTGTGAAAAAAAATTCTGTAAGAGTAATCCAACATAACGTTTTTTAGAATCGAATTTTATTTATTACGATTTTGCTATTAAGTATTTACATTATAAAATAATCCACAACAATTATATTGAAATCGGTTCAGTCCTATCTTATTTTCTAATCCATTTACATAGAGATCACTTTAAGTACCTATTATATGCCAAGAAAATATTGTAAATATGCATTTTAATAATTGTTAATTTTGGTGAACATTAAAGTGTTTCCTATCTATCTAGCTACATATTATTTTATGATACACAATGTAAAATTGTTTACGTGATAAATCGATTTGAGGCAGCATTTTTTTATTTATAATATACAGGGTTCTCCCTATAAGATATGAATCCGAAGTTTATGTTGTGTAAGCCACGATGGTGTTTTACAATTTTCAGCATTTTTATTATGATTACAATATTATTATAATTTATTTTTTCATAATCCATAAATATAAAACCATATTCTCTACTAATTATATAGGTAGATTATAATATTGTTTAAATGAACCCCGTTGAGTAAAAAAAATAAAAAAGCGGACCCTGGGCGTTGGGAGCGAATGCTCTGAACGCAACCTGGATTTAACACTCAGTTGATGATGAAGATGGTCCCCGTAGTCTAGTGGTCAACTTCGTTTGCCCATATAATTCACCCGAGCGCATAGGTGCTGAGTTCTATTATTAGCATGACAAGTCAGGAACTAACTAACTTTTCGTTATTGACTCCACTCTGGGTGTAAAATTTTTCGTAATAAAGACCCATAACACACACGGAACTCGCTTAGAAATATACAGTGTGTGTTTGTCTGTCATATTTACCCATATTATTATTAATATTCATAGCTAAATTAATTTTATACCGATGATGCTTACGTCAATTCAGTTTTTGTTCGTGTAATCAAGAAATGAAGGTTGTTTTACTGTTTTTTCATCTGTTTGAAAATTTTGCATTATCGTCCAATCCAACAGCTGGCCACAGACTACGGATGTCCACAATGTTGAGGGAATAAATAAACATCATCCAACCGTAGTTGTAAAACCGATGTACGATTCCGAAATATTTAAATAATCGAAAGAATCACAATTGGCCCAAATTCACAATCGAGTCACTTGTTTCTCAATTGAACAATTGACATACATATTCCGGTTGTTTCGAGTCATTTCATTGGCGGTGTACGATTCCGACATATTTAAACAATAGAAAGAATAACAATCGACTCATATTTACAATCGAGTCAGTTGTTTCTCAATTGAAAAATCGACATACATATTCCGATTGTTTCGAGTCAATTCATTGGCGGTGTACAAGTGTACAAACGAATGAATGATTGACTTGCTCCTCTCCTCAGCCGAACAATCGATATATGCAATTAATCGATTCGATCCAGCTGGCAGATAAGACGGTTGTTCGTGGCTCATACTTGTATCTAACAGCCGGTTCCTATCACTATCTATCCATTTACTTGCTTTACTAATATTAGGAAATTGGCATAATTTGTATGGAGTTTACGTATCAAACCTTAACCTTTGGTAAGAAAAATGAATGGAGAGTAAGACAGAAACCGTACATAGATTGCAGCGATTTGTTGGCGCGATTATTACAATCCCGAATCGAACTGTAAAATATAGACTGCGAGTGAAGGCAGTCGATAAAATCGTGCGTCGCTAGTTGAAAAGTCCAGTCTAAAGCAATCTATACTATAATAAATCTGTAAATGCTTCGAGGTTTTACAATGCGTTTAAAAGTGTAAAAAAATCATGAGGGATAAGTCGGACCAGGAGATTCCAAAAACAAAAATTTTAAAATTATTGTCTGTCTGTCTGTTTTTCACATCATGTGAATACTACTGAACTGATTAAAATCAAACTCGATACGGAGAGATTTGGGTAAGAAAGTACCAAATATACCAAATATTAACTATTTGGGCAGGGTTTCCCCTTTATTGTTCAGCCTTTGATGTGAATATTCACACAGCACAGTAAGCAATGAACACCGTTTTTTTTTATTGGTTGGTCCGAAGACCTAATCTGCACGCCACTACGCCTTTTATACGAAATGCTACCCTACAAAACAATAACATTGCATCATTGCTAAAAATATCTATTACATCATAGTGTTGCCAGCATTATAAAAACAATTATAATAATTAGTTACTGATGCACTAAATTATCTAGACAATAATTTAGTGGGCTTATAAAATTAACTAACCGGTAGAAAATGGTAATTTTATTATAAATCGAATCATCTGATAAATCGACTAAAAGTATTATCTATGACGATTTTCTATGTCTTATTAATATACACTATGGTTCTCATGACTACTGTGGTGGACATCTTGTAACACTAGTAACTTAGGATAAGTTAAGATAAGTAGCTTCGGACCGAGCCCGAGTTGTAACTTAGGACACTTTGTATCCCGATAAATGGCATCGTTTCCTAGGGATAATCTAAAATAGCGAAAAAGATGGCGCTGCGATCGCATCTTGTTTGGAAACTACTGAACGTATATAAATGAAACCGAGGGTGAATCAAAAAGGTCTTAGAAGTGCATATACATAAAACCTTTTTGTGAGAAGTTCGATATTAAAATTAAAGAGTGTCAATCAAACAATATTTATACCAACTGTCACTTTTTATTGTCAGTTCGTTCGCACGTAATAAATTATTTTGTGCAACGAGTTGCTAAAAATACAAAATTATTGATAAAAGTGCGTACGGTTATAAAATATCTTAGCTTATCTTAGAATTTTTTCGGACATTCAGCAGACATTAGGGGATGATGCTGTACCTTATTCTACGGTTACGTACTACGTGGCTGAATATAAAAGAGGTAGGTCAAGCTGTAAAAACGACCCGCGTTTGGGCGGTCTTCAACGTCCGTTACGGAAGAAAATGTAAAAAAGGTTGAGAATCTGGTTTTGGAAGACAGAAGAATAACTATAAAACATATAGCTGAGATCCTAAAGATATCTTTTGGTAGCATTCAATCCATTTTAATTGATTCATTGTGGTTCAAAAAAGTGTCGACAATGATGTCAACCGACAAAAACAAAAAGTGACGTTTGGAAATTTTTAAGCGTAATCTCGAAATGTTCCAGCGTGATTCGGATAATTTTTGCAGTCGCCTTGTCACCATATATGAAACGTGGGTCCACCATTTCGATCCTGAAACTAAGAAACAAATCATGTCTTGGAAACGACCATCCTCTCTATACATTAAGAAATTTTGAGTTGCTCCTACCTCTGGCAAAGTTATGGCCTCAGTGTTTTGGGATAGTGAATGAATCCTCTTTATTTATCACATGCCAAAAGGCCATATGATTATTGGACCCTATTATGCAAATTAAATTCCGAAAGTGAGTGAAGCGATTAAAGAAAAACGTCATGGAAAACTGTCGTTGGGCGTGTTGTTTCTTCACGATAACGCTCCTGCTCATCGATTTAAAGTTGTGCTCAACGTGTTTCGCATATTTTCCGGACTTAGCCCCAAGTGATCTTCACTTATTCCCATAATTAAGAAAGGAAATCCTTGGACCTAAATTTCACGATAATACGAACTGCGTAGTTATCGAGACTCAAGAAAAACATTTTTTTCGCAAAGAATAAGGAAGTTATAAACGCGTTATTCTATATGCATTGCATTGGATTATGTAGAAAAATGATTATTTTTGTTAAAATTTTTAAATTTTTTAATATTGATTCTAAGAAAATTTTAATTTACCTAGCTTCCAGACCTATCTACGAGTACGGCAGTAAATTGATAATACCTAGTGTTACAAATGTTTATAGGCGGCGGTAACTACTTTCAATCACAGTTGGGCCGTCAGCATGTCTGCTGTAGGTACTTCAGCAATAAAAAAAAAATAGTGCTGACTTATAACCCGAGTTAACACTTGGGATACATTTTATCTCGATAAATGAAGTCGTTTCCTTAAAATAGACGAATTAGCAAAATAGATGGCGCTGCAATCGCGTTTTTCAATTCACTAACAAATACCTACGTTGTTATAAACAAAATATCATTCGAGTCACCTGTTTGGATGGGCAGTTGTCTGAACTATATGGACTTAGTTTCTTTATTATTATTATATGTAAAAAATTGAATTACTTAGTTTTTTTGATAGTAAAATAAAGCTACTGCCTAGGGTTTTACACGCAGCGTAGCCGCGGGACAAACTCTAGTTTATACTATTGTTGCTAAAAATGCTAAAAACAAATTCTGTTAGGTTTCCGATATCTAAAGATAAAAGTTGAAATTTTAGTAATAATGTTTTAATATTTAGCGTTTTTTTTAGAATTATTAATAAAAAATGCAAAATTATATTTTTAAAAACAACTTAATAATTGTTCGCTTTTATTTGAAAAAATCAAGTGTATGTACCTTTAACTAAAATCTTATATCAAGTATATTCTGTGAAGTTACACTTTTTACATTGTTTGTTTTTATTTATGATTTGCTCGTATGGCGTCCGTGGGTGCAAGTGTTAATCAGTTGCTGTTCCCGGCAACCATGTTTTAATTTTAAATCTTTTGTTATTTTTTGTGAGAACTTGTGGGTCAGGCACTTGGTCACCAGATGGTCAAGTTCATATTATCTTGAATACTCATGGCCATAGTTGTTAACGCTCGTATGTTACTAATTTTATTAAAATGTTGAAAACATTTAATCTTAGGAATCTAGTATACGATCCTTCATAGTAGCAACCGATCTTTGTTACTGTAGTATGTGATCACACTTCAAACGGGTCAAAACGACATCAAATAACTATAAACTGGAGTAGAGTTTTAACAGGGGTCTAGTAATAACCCTGTAAGGGCCGGTTCTTATATCTTACTATTCATTCACTTGCCATCGGCTAAATTTTGACTTTATTTGTACATAGTAAAGCAAATGAACGGTGGTAATATAAATATGCAAATAGAAATAAATACCTACTTCAATCGCTCTTACGGTTCGCTTTTATTGAAACGCCTCTGTTAAAATACTATTTGGCAACGTCTGACATCAACTCAACTACTCGACTATTCGCTTCTCTTCAAGGATATTTTATTTTATTAGACCCTACAGCGTGAATCTCCTGAGCGCGGCATTGTTCACGCGTTTTTAAAAGTCCCACATTTTCTTAAGAATTTCTTATTAATCAGTATTATTGTAGCCAAAAAAATATGATTTAGCACTAATAAAATAAAAATGGTCGCAATGATGCGCTCATGAGATTCGCTCTACCGGAGTCGTAGGGTGAATCTCTTGAGCGCACCCTGGTGGTGGCAGTTGATTCCTTCTGTGGGTCAAGGTCACAATTGTGTCTTTTGAACACGCCCTTGTATCGTAAACCTTGCTGACGCTGTTTCCTTATTAGTTTGTACTCAATTATTAAAGAAATAATAATATAATATAATAAACTCAGCTAGCTAACTAAATACAATACGATACAGTTAAGAGTAAGGTTGGTATGTATGATGCTGACTTGAGAAGGCCTCCAGCAATGTTTCAAAAACATTTTTTTTTATTTAAGTTTATGACTTGGCAGCTAAGCCTTTAAGTCAGATCTTAGATTACAATGTAGTTTCTTCATTTTCTTAAGATTATGTGTAGTACAGCTGAACTGTAGGTTATCAGCTGGTGCCATCCAACGGAGTTCTTGTGACAACTCAAAAGGCCACATTTGACTATATAGTTCACATTTCTCACTAAACACATAGTTACTACTCAAAAACTATCAATATCCTACAACTATTGTTCATTTTAGAGTAATTTTACACATTTTTAGAAAATTAAACTGCACTGCACAACATCTTTCAGTTCCTGTTAAAAACTCCTTTCAAAAACAAAAAGAATTATTTACCACAGAATTTTAATACCAATACCTATAGGTAATTTATTAGTACATATTACCTTTTAAGTTATTTTAGACAAGTTTCTATTAGATATACATATTCTTGCATATTATTATGTGTATATACGTACATACATAATATGTTGTAGTAACCAAGCTACATTTCTATTTAGCTAGGTATTGCTCTCAGCGCCTTGTCAAAACCTGCTGGATTGTAACAATAGTTTGACTAACAGTGTAGGTACGAAGGTACGTACGCCTTTGATTATAATTGAATTTTAATATTTATTTTTTCTTTAGGGAATAAATATAATGTGTATCAATATATTAAATGAAGGAAGACAAAGATAGAGAATTCATAGTTCAAAGGAACATTAATATTACAATATGACGTAATACGTGTCATGGGCCTAGGGTAATACTAACTTTCTATAACTATAATAATAAATACTTACGTATATTCGAAGACATACATGTATAATATGTATAATGATAAACATATAACATACTATAAATGGTTATTCCTGCAATGGTTGTCGTGTAGCAGAAGTGCCGGCAGAATGCCACGTCATACACCACTTAATGACAGAATCCGTCGGGCTCTGGTCACCACCGGGGTACCTGCCGTTCTAAAACCGACCGGCTTGTGCCGCGACGATGGCAGAAGACCCGATGGAATGCCATTGGTGCCCTGGAAGATGGGTCGTCCTTTAATATGGAACGCGTTTTGCGTCGATACTTTGGCGGCGTGCCATCTTCCAACCACTAACATGTCAGCTGGCACAGCTGCTGCACAACAGGAGGTCCTAAAATGCCGCAAATATTCCGTCATAGGAAATGCCTGCATATTTACGGCTTTTAGGGTCGAGACCCTGGGACCATGGGGCCCGAGGCGCACAAACTATCGAGGCATAGCAAAACGCCTGGTAGACGTCTCACGTGACTAAAAGACTGGTCTATACCTCGGACTACGCATTAACATGGGCATTCAGCGAGGTAATGTGGCCAGTCGTCAGAGCACGTTTCCAACTGACAGTGGTCTGATACTAGATTTTATAGTTTAATTTTAATTAGCATACATAGTTTTAGTTAGTTTAATTTGTAATATACTTATAAATTTAAAATTAATGTAGTTTTTTATTACTATTAAATTCTAAGAAGCTTAAGTTTTTATTTGTTTAAAGGACGCTTCAAAACAAAGTAATATGTTGTGTATGAAATTAAAGGATACTCTTGCTATAAATTGTAATGTTTCTTAAAATTAAATAAATATATTCATTTAGTTTTATATAAGATAAATTTGTTCATTTTCAGTTTGCGTCTACAAATTATCTTCACCGGAATGAGTAAACATCATAACTTTCCTAAAGGGACAGTGTCCTCCCCCACCTTTCGTAAAAAAATATATTTACATTAAACCAGATAAATTAATATAGGTCATGTACCTACGGAATCATTACCTTGACCAACTGACATGTTTAATACTAAACTTAAATACCGTTGTAATAAAACTACATTTTAATTTTTGTAGTCCTCTCCATTACTTTCTATTACTGTCTATTTATTACTCGAAATAGTTATTAACAAAATAATTTGAAAATCAACTAACACTCAAGACGCCAGAAATTGCAAACTGCTTGAAATCAATGCAGGCCGGTTGGAAAATGTGAAGCCACCATGGCCGAAGATCGCGCACATGCTCGCTATAGTGCAATCACTGATTGTTACAACTGATATTTTAACACATCTGGAATTTGGACATACCTATAGGTGAGAACGGAGCGGGAGGCGGCAGGGTCGGCCGCCGATCTGTAAACAGTGGTTATCGACGCGCCGCCACTTGCCTCCACGGCATCTCCGGCTACTGCGCTATATTTATCCGCAGTGGAACTGACGCGTGCGGCTAAATCCGTTCGGCGCCGTATGATGCCGGCCTCCTGCAACCACAACCACGTCACGGAGTGCCCCGGCGAACACCGCCGCCCATCCCTCGGCCGTAGGGGAGGGCCATGGCGCCAACTCGCTCAGCTTTATTCGCTCAAGCCACATCCAAAAATCATCAAACAAGGTAGGAAAAGAAAATCGCAAAGCGCATAGTAATTAAGACATTGATATAAAGGGCTATATCTCACCTGATGGCGGTATCTCAGTAGGACTTGTGAGCTGGCGTCGGTGCAGCGGCTACACACGCTTGGTGGTGGTAATACGACGGAGCCGGAGTGCGGTAATGATGATGCGGAGGCGGAGAGGCACGGTACGCGTCTGGCGCTGGAGAGCCACCGCGGAAGCCAGCCAGCTGGCAACTTGGTGGTTCGAAAAGGTCTCTAAACGCGGGTGGCAATTGTTCGGCGGACGGCTCAGGCGCCGCGTACCAGCCGGAAGTGGCGGCGCGGAATTCTTCAGCGGCCAGTGTATACGGTTGCGGTGAACAATAAACGGCTGATGGTGGTAAACGTGGCTCATTGAAATCATCTATTGAGTCAACCGGCTTGTCGTATCTCGCGCATTCCGCTCCCGGTTCACGTTTTGGTCGGCATTCGAATATACGTGGCTTCACGTCGGGCTTCACATCCCGCGGCTGGCCGAGGGCGTCGGCGGCGGTGAGCGCTTCCTGCGCGGCCAACGCCTCTTGGGCCTGCTGCAACTGCTGTTGTCGTTTTAGTGCCTCCTCTTTTTCTTTCAATGCATCCTTCTTTTTAAAGCGACGCCGTCGTCTCAGATATGAGCCATTGTCAAACATATTATACGAATCGGGATCTAAAGTCCAATAACTTCCCTTTCCGGGTTTTTTATCGTCTCTCGCGACTTTAACAAAACACTCATTGAGGCTCAAATTATGTCGGATTGAATTTTGCCAACCTTGTTTATTTTCTCTATAATAAGGGAATCGTTCCATGATGAACTGGTATATACCGTTTAGCGTAATACGGCGATCGGGAGCATTTTGGATGGCCATAGCAATTAGAGCTATATACGAGTAAGGGGGTTTCACCATGTCCTTCGGGGCCCCGACGTGTTGTTGGTGCGGATGAAGGTAAGGCGCTCCATAACCATACCGATATTGCTCGTAAGCATAAGGAGTGACTCCAGCAGAGTAGCCGCCGGCGGCTCCTCCGCGGTACGCATAGGGGCTTTGTTCACCAAACAATGCGTGCATGGTGCCAAATGCCGGAACCCGTTCACTGCCGTAACATAGCCAGGCCGGGAGCGCGGAACCCTCGACGCGTTACTCTTTCGGCAACAAAACGACGACTGACTGATTTTGTTTAGATTCACAACAAGAGCCGTTTACATAGCGAACGCTAAACGAAAGACGAATGAGCGTTCCGGGGCGCCGTCACTGCCATCGGCGGCCCGATGCAGCGCGGCACGCCCCGCCCCCCGCTTGGCCATCTTCGTCAGGCCCGCGGTGCTTCGCAACAGCTGTCCCACTCCCGCCACCCACATCACCGCCTCCCGCGTGTATGCGCACGCCCAGGATCCCGCCCTGGGCGGTGACCTCCTTAGCATCGCCCTTCCCCATCTGCGACAATCCTCACCCTATCGTTTCCCCCGTCATCTATTGTCCACAAACTGCCTTTTATTCACACAAAGTAAGCATGCTCGATGTAACTCAATTTTTAAAATGGTACGTTAGTACCCCCAATATACAAAGCTGTTAGGGCATAGGGGTATTGATGGTACTCATTATGTACACCCCCATTTTTTATTAGATAATTATATATTAATAAAAGTGTAGTTATTGTGTAACTTAGTAGACAGCCTTCTCGAGTCACAAACTCGTGTTCCAAACGAGACGTTCAAATTTGACCAGATGCACCTCTTAGGTACTTTGCATATTGTTACAATTACCATGTGCTGATGAGGAAGATGAAACATCGTGTTGTAAACCTGCCTCTAGAGATAACGGATGTGCCAAGCTGACCGCTTATTTTTGGAAAAGCATGGCGGGTATAGTATCTGTTCCCCCAATATATGGGTAGACCCGAGCCGAGCAGTGAGACATTATGGACAGTCATTGTTATGATATATATCACATCTATTAGTAAATTTTCTGCTTTAAAAATACGAATTTCTCCATACTTCACATTTATTTTAACCATTTTCTCAACATATTCCTTTTCAAGATTCAATATAGTTATACCTATTATCACGTTTGTTTAACGTAGAGGTGGACACAGACTAGACATTTCCATTGGTTACTAATTACCATCCAGGCATAGACCTTTTGCTTGACCTACTTTCATCTATAATACTTATTATAAAATTCTAAACATGCCGTTTCTATACATTGAAGCTATTTAAAAAAAGACTACTGGAATGGACTGTATAAACGGTGGAGAAAACGATGCATTTTTTTTAGATTTCTTGTCTGTTTGTCGGTTTGTCTTTTTGATCGCGATTCACATAAAAACTACTGGGCTAATTTCGATGCAGTTTTCGCTGATCGACAGCAATTTCTTAGGCTTAAAATCTGCGCTACTTTTTATCTGTTTACTTTTTTCTGGGAATTATTTAAAATAGCCAGATTAAAAAACATCTAATTCCAAAGTGGTTTTTTCATTGATCAATAGCAAATTAGCGGTTTTTAGTTGTTCCGATTCCGACACAGTTTTCACTAAAACGATAGCTTACATTATTTTTAAATGATGCAGTACTTTGTGTCCCGGGAATCCCGCGGCAATTTCAAGTCAAGCATGGACGAAGTCGCGGGCATATTCTAGACTATCTATAATTATTTACTTTTATATGGGGGAGGGTGGGGGAATCACGGACGGCGGGTAATGGCGGACACGTCAGTTTAGCTATGTTAGGAAAAGACGGTGAATATTTTGAATAACGCAATCATGAGCCGAAACTGAATGTAGTGCCGAACAGTGAGTGGCAACCTGACTGTACAAGGTAAGTTAACTTTATTGTTTTACAACAATTTCATCTTATTCTTGACTTAAATAGATTAAGTGTACTATATTTACAAGAAACCCATAAAAGCCCGTTATTTTTTGGGACGTAACGTCTAATTAAACAATGATTTCAAGTATTTGCCACGTGCATGACTAGATTCTAACCATAAATAAAAATATAGTTTTGCCTTTTTGCGTGTATCGGGTAATTGCAAAGTATTTAAGTGGGGTAATCCTGAACGCTTGTAATTACCCCTAAACAATGGTTTTTTTTTTATTATTTATGGTCGGCAGTTGGCGGCAGTGACCATCCTTACTCATTTATAAATAAAATATGCTATTCTCCAATATATTTCAGATGCCGCGAAATCACCAAAGAAAGACGTATACCAAATACGAATTAGAAGATTTAGAAAGAGCCAACCACCAAAATAAAGAAAGATGCGAGGAATCTTAAAGCAGTTGCAGGTGATGTGAAGGAAGATAGGACACACCACAAAAGAAAAACAAAGTCGATAAAGGTGATAAGAACGATGACAAGAAATATTATTGTATGATTTGTAATGAAAAGTATGTAGATCCAATCACTGAAGATTGGACAATATGCTACAAATGTGAATTATGGGCCCATAAAAAATATACGAGTATTGAAAGCACATCAAGGGAATTTTCAGCTACTTCTCTGTCAATTAGACTATGTCCGTGATTACCCCCTGCACCATCCGTAATTACCCCACAAGTTGTGGGGTCATTCCGGACACCAACGTTTTTGTTTTTTATTAATTTTTTATTTTATTTTGGAAATTTATGTATGTTGACTATGAAAACATAAGATTGATTAGTTTAAGTAAACATTAAGGAATAAATAGCTTTTGTAACTTTATTTGGTTTTGTATTATTTGAGTTCTCACTTAAGTGTTCGTAATTACCCCACTCTCCCCTACGTGCCTTAATTTTTGACGAATTTAGTTTAAAAAAATGTTTCATAATTAAATATATCTAATCATAATGGAATTAAATAAAGTTTTAAATAATAAAACGTCAAAAAGCAATAAGTATAAGAATGACCTTATTTCCATCTAGTTATTGTAGGCTCGTATATAAAATGTACATAATTATAAGTTTAGAGTTTTACAGAGTACCTAATATGTTTTCGTCAGAAATTGCTATTTCTAGTGTTTCTCTTTAGCGTATTAACTTATGATTTGGAGAAATTCATCACAAATGTTGTCACGATAATATTAGGTAAGCCTTTAAACGTATATATGTTAGAAGAAAGGGTACAATAGGGCTGAAATAACTGTATTTAAAGCCCATTTCATAAAAAAAGTATAACATTTATCGTCATGCTGAGGCCGCACCTGCGGTAATGCTGAATGGGTCTTATTTAAAACCTTAAAAATAACACCCTTTGATACAAAATCGCCACATTAGTGTATATACCTGGATACATTATCTGTCGATATTTAACGTCATTAACAATTAAAAACAATATCGCATCACAAATAACGCATTATACCTAACCATCGCCACATCTGTGTGAAACGGCCTGCAACTCGTACCAAAGGTAACAAATCTCAGATGAGGCCCCACCATTACATGCATAAACCTACTCGTAACTTATATTCAATTCAACTTTAACAAATAACAAAAGGTTATATTAAACTGCATTATGTAAATAAAAGTAAAAAAATCTAATTCTATAAAAAATTGAGTATATGCCTATTATAAGTTTTAACTACGACTCAATTCCAACAATAATATAGACACAATAACGAGAAAAACCTATGAGAACAGCTATAGTAACAACATAGCTAATCGTCAAGCAGGGCCGTCAGAGCACCTCGGAGTAAAACAAATAACTTAATCGTACTTCAAACAAAACTTTAAAACCCAACATAAAGGGGAACCCTCTTAACAGTATCCAACGGTTTTTAACTAGGTTTATAAATGAGTCAAGGGACCCCTATTTCATTGTATTGATAGCTAAATTGCTTTTTTATTAATCTAAAGTGATAAAAATGTAATTCAATGAAAATTATAACTTATAAAAAAAAATTCGTTAAACGGGTCTGAATAAATTATATTCAGTACCTCTGCGTAAGGAAGAGTACTTGCTAGGTAGAATTCTATTTGTCCCTGACGGCCAAGAACGCCGCGTTGCTGCGACGTCCGCAGCGCGCGCTGGCCGTCAGGGCGAAAAGGGGATATCGTACGATCTCCTTTGAAGCGGCCTCCCTCTTAGCCGGATCCCCACCATGAGATCTAGAGGCGCGAGTCCTAGCGGGCGCGTACAACTGACGCAAGGACGCCCTCAGTCGGGAGTTCCGTCCCGCGCCTCGTAAAATCGAGGCCAAAAGGGCGGAGTTCCGACAGGATCTCATGGTGGAATGGCAGAGTCGACTTGCGCACCCCAGCGCCGGTCACAGAACCGTTGAGGCAGTTAGGCCCGTCCTGCCAAACTGGATCGACCGGAGGCACGGGACCCTGACGTTCCGCCAGACGAAGGTACTGACCGGACATGGCTGCTTCGTCCGGTACTTGTGTCAGATAGGGCGTGAAACGTCCTCAGGGTGCCATCACTGCAGTGCCAGCATCGGGGACACGGTGCTGCACACTCTACAGGAGTGTCCAGCCTGGGACGGGGAGCGCCGTGTCCTAGGCGCATCCATCGGAACGGACCTGTCGCTCCCGGCCGTGGTCCAGGCCATGGTCGCGGGCCAAACCGAATGGGATGCCGTTGCCTCCTTTTGCGAGGCCGTCATGTCCACAAAGGAGGCGGTGGAGCGGGAGATAGAGCGAGCAGCCGTGCTCCTCTGCCACCGAAATAACCGGTCGCGGCGCCGGAGGAATCAAGATCTCCGGCCGCCATGACCACGCGGCGCGAGTGATGGTCAGGGGAGGCTTTATATAAGGCCGTCACCCGCATCTAAAGCCGGCGAGTAGGGGGCGCGTCTGTGACCACACGCGCTCCTCTCAATCCTTGAGTACGGCGAGGCCTGCCCATTGGGGCGGGCCCACGCCAGCCGGGGCCGGAAAAAAAGCTCACGCACATCCCGTGACCCCGGCACATGGCGTCAGGTGGCACCAAGGGGTTTTAGTGGGTATTCCAGCTCCTCTAGCCGGCGAGTCCCACACTCCCCCGACAAAATCTCCCCGGCGGGGGGTCCGCAAATGGATTTCCCCTTGTAAAAAAAAAAGGTAGAATTATATTTCCCGAATGGGACGCCGTCGCCTCCTTTTGTGAGGCCGTCATGTCCACAAAGGAGGCGGTGGAGCGGGAGATAGAGCGAGCAGCCGTGCTCCTCTGCCACCGAAATAACCGGTCGCGGCGCCGGAGGAATCAAGATCTCCGGCCGCCATGACCACGCGGCGCGAGTGATGGTCAGGGGAGGCTTTATATAAGGCCGTCACCCGCATCTAAAGCCGGCGAGTAGGGGGCGCGTCTGTGACCACACGCGCTCCTCTCAATCCTTGAGTACGGCGAGGCCTGCCCATTGGGGCGGGCCCACGCCAGCCGGGGCCGGAAAAAAAGCTCACGCACATCCCGTGACCCCGGCACATGGCGTCAGGTGGCACCAAGGGGTTTTAGTGGGTATTCCAGCTCCTCTAGCCGGCGAGTCCCACACTCCCCCGACAAAATCTCCCCGGCGGGGGGTCCGCAAATGGATTTCCCCTTGTAAAAAAAAAAGGTAGAATTATATTTCCCGAATGGGACGCCGTCGCCTCCTTTTGTGAGGCCGTCGTGTCCGCATAGGAGGCGACGGAGCGGGAGAGAGAGCAAGCGGTCGCGCTCCTCTCCCGCCGAAACAACCGGTCGCGGCGCCGGAGGAACCAGGACCCCCGGCCGCCATGAACCCGCAGCGCGGGTGACCGTCAGGGGACGCTATAAGGCCGTCACCCGCATCCAAAACCGCCGAGTAGGGGGCGCGTCGGTGAGCCGCACGCGCCCCTCTCAATCCTGAGTCAGGAGAGGCCTAACCGACGAGGCGGGCCCACGCCAGCTGGAGTCGTGTCGGACGAATCGCGGAAGAAAAGCTCACGCACATCCCGTGACCCGCCCGGCACATGGCGTCGGGTGGCACCAAGAGGTTTTGGGTATTCCGGCCCTTCTGACCGGCGAGTCCCACACTCCCCCGCGGAAGTCGCCCGGCAGGGGGCCCGCAGATGGATTTCCCCTTGTAAAAAAAAGGTAGAATTATATTTGTCAATATAAAGAAATAATTATTCCACAGACAAACACACAAATTGTACATCCCCAATGTAAGCAAATTAGGCTTGTGTGATGGGTAGATAATATAGAACGGACCACTGTGAGGCCGATACAAGACCATATTAAATAACTTAAAATGCGTTTATGGGTTCTACCATGTCAGGAATCGGCCCCGGAGCCTCTGCGTACCAGTAAGCTCACCCGGCAACGGCTTAGCCTACTAAAATGCAGGGTCCATCAACACAAGTTTAAAGGTATGTCCACATTCCTGCGCTTTCAACTTTCATGGTGTGATTATCTCTGACGCAAGTCATCCATGCATGCATGTCTGTATCACCATAGCATATGCTACTACAACGCATATCTATACTAATATTATAAACAGAAAAGACTTGTATTTTTGTATGTTTGTAACGAATAAACTCAAAAACTACTGGACCGATTTCAAAAATTCTTTCACCATTCGAATGCTACAGTATCCCTGATAATATAAGGGATCCCTACTAAAGCTTCGATAGTGTAACCCATCAATCTAAACAAAATACTTAGCGCTGGAATAGGGTTCTACGATTTTAATTTTTTCAGGACATGACAACGACTTCCGAGAAAGCTAGTAAGTATTAAAACTAGTTGAATAGATGCTGACAGTGCATGTTGGTGATGCAAACCAATGCAGCGGTGATGGATTCAAGTGTTATGTGCACGTATAAACGATGTAATTATGTAATTGTTGAAATATAATTTTTCTTTTATTTTCAGTTTTTTTTATCAACATTTACATTCACATTAAAAAAATTTAAAGGTTGGGGAAAAAGTTTCTTCGCATTTTATATAAAAATTCAAAAGGTTTTAAAAAAAAAAAAATTACATTTGACTAAAGTATGTAGGTGCCATTTTGTTAGATAACTTTTTGCCATCTTGTAGGTAGGGACGTGATCCCATTGCTATAAAAATTTTGGGGCTTCTGATCAAAAAACTGCGACAAATGGTTTTGGCAGTCCTCTCGTGATGTTAACCTGACACTGCCTAAGGAATTCTGCAGAGACCGAAACAGGTGAAAATCTGAAGGTGCAAGGTCAGGACTATACGGCGGATGCATTAACACCTCCTAGCCAAACTTTCGTAATTTTTGCTGAGGGGCTAAAGATGTGAAAGGTGTAGCGTTATCATGCTGAAAAACCACACCCCTTCTGTTGATTAATTCCGGCCGCTTTCTCTCAACTTTTTGCTTTAATCTCATCAATTGTTCGCAGTACAGTTCAGAATCGATGGTCCAGCCTGGCGGTAACAGCTCATAATGAAAAATGCCCTTCCAATCCCACCATACACACAGCACCACCTTGTTGCGAGTTAACCCGGGTTTCGCCACAGTGATACGGCACCCTGACGTTCCGGCTGACACAGGTCCTCTCGGGGCACGGCTGCTTCGGGAGGTACCTATGTCGCCTTGGCCGTGAGCCGACGTCAGCGTGCCATCATTGTGATACCGGTGACGAGGATACGGCGCTGCACACTCTCCAGGTGTGTCCTGCCTGGACAGAGCAGCGCCGAGACCTCATCGCCGTTACCGGACATGACCTCTCGCTCCCGGCCATGGTACGCACCATGGTCGGGAGCCCAACAGGATGGGACGCCGTCTCCTCCTTCTGCGAGCGCGTTATACTTGCGAAGGAGGAGGCGGAGCGGGAGCGTGAGCGCACGTCACTGCTCCGCTCCCGCCAAAGGAGGACGCGTTGACGTCGGAGGGCCAACCAGGACCTTCGGCCACCGTAAGCGGGCGGCGCGGGTGGGGCCTCTTGGGGTATAGAGGTTCTCACTCACCTGCACATGCCGTCGAGACGGGGGCGCGAGTGTTCCGTACGCGCTCACCTCTCCTTCCGTGGGGCGAGTTACAGACCGCCCCACGCATAGAGAGCATGATGATGCCGGGGGATAAAGTAGTCCCCCGGCTATGGAAGAGGCCTCGCGAGGCCCATGCCTGCCAGGGCTGCGGAGAGGCTAGGTCATATACCCGTAGCCCTGGCATAAGGCGAAGGACGGAACACCCAGGGGTTTTAGTGAGTATTCCTAACCGGGGAGTGGCAATAGCATAGCACCAGTTCTGACTGGGCATGCTAGTGCCACCCCCGATCTGGCGAATCCCACACTAGCTCGCGAATTATCCCCCAAAGTTCTGCCCTTGTCGCGGCTTAGTCCTCAATGGCATTTCCCATGGCTAAAAAAAAAAAGGGTTTCGCCACAGTCTGTGAAGCCTGACCCGCCTTTGACCACGATCTTTTTCGCACGTTATTGTCGTACGTGATCGACTTTTCATCACCAGTTATCAGCTTCTTCAAAAATGGTTCGGTTTCATTACGTCGTAACGTCGTAATAAAGAATCACAAATGAGTACACAGTTCATTAGGTTTCTTTCAGTGAGTTCATGAGGCACCCAAATATCGAGCTTTTTTGTGTACCCAGCTTTTTTCAAATGCGCCAAAACCGTTTTATGGTCAATTTCCAGTTCTCCAGCTACATCGTAACTACTAATATGCCAATCTTGCTAATATGCAATTTTGTCCGTAAAAGGGCGACCAGAGCGATGTGCATCTTTGATATCAAAATTTCCGGATTGAAAACGCTTAAACCATATTTGCGCTACTCTCACAGATACTGCATTAGGTCTATAAAAATCTCAATTTTTTTTCGCGGCTTGTGTTGCATTTTTACCTATTTTGTAGTAAAATTTTAAAATGTATCGATATTCTTCATTAGATTCACTCATTTTAACAATAAGAAAAACAAATGAAAATCACACATTTTCCTAATGTGAATTTGGAATTGTCTTCTTTAAAATTAAAACTTTTTAATGATATCAAAACCAGCCAGATGCAAATGGTATAGCCAAAGAGATCTTATTACAATTTCATACATACTATATGCGAAAAGACTTTTTCCCCAACCTATTATAATATACTACCTAATATTAAATGTACCTACAGCTTAATTTACAAATACAAATAATAAAACGCCAAATCACCGTCAATTGGGAACGTCCCCAAAGCGCTGGACGCATTACGTTGTATAGCGATGGGGTATTCGTTTAAACAAATAAATCTAAAGTCTCCGGCAAGTGTAGTGTAGTGTGGGTAGTAGTGGGTATAGGCAATAATCGTAATTAACTGAAAGTTGAAGTCGCAAGATAAATGTATGTAAATTTATAACCGCTCTAGTGTGGACATAACTTAATGCTTGACTTTTATTGTTATTATTTCTGTATTTATTTATTTTTTAAATATTTTACATTTTCTTAACCAACATAATAATAAAAAATATTTTAAAAAAATTAAGGAGTTCATGCCAAACTTTACTCTTAGTTAGCTATAGATGGATGAGCAGTAGCAAGATTACACACAAAACAATTATTTATACCAACCTACTGTTGCAGCCTTTGTAGCTAACCTTACAAAGCCACTAAATATACCTCGTGTCCAAGCCATAATTATCCTGTTGGCTTATTATTGCTGAATAATTGTAACTCATAATTTTAGTTGCCTACTAAAATTATGAGAAAATAAAATTTGGAAATCTTACCCTCAAAATTGAATAGAGAAAAAACTGAAATCCTCTTCTAGGACGCCGAACTTCAGAAAAATGCAATGCAAGAGTTCTACATTTTATTTCACTTTCCACATCTAAACACAATTCCAATAATTGACTTGATCACTTTGACCTTTACTGGTACAGAGATCACGATCGAATAATCGTTTCCAACAAACACTAGCCGTTTCTATATTTTTGCAGTAAAACCCACCGATTTCTGTAAATGGTCGGTATCTCAAGTGGCGACATCTTTAAACAGCGAATGTTTGCGGGAAGAAGGTTTTCATAACAGTACAACTACTTATTTTCACAACTGTCAAAGTTGTACAGCGTATACAACAAAGAGTACATTGAATAATAGGTTGGGGAAAAAGTCTTTTCGCATATAGTATGTATGAACTGATAATAAGATCTCTTTGGCTATACCACTTGTATCTGACTGGTTTTGGTATCATTAAAAAGTTTTAATTTTAAAGAAGACAATTCATTTGTTTTTCTTATTATTAAAATGGGTGAATCTAATGAAGAAATTCGATACATTTTAAAATTTTACTACAAAAAAGGTAAAAATGCAACACAAGCAGCGAAAAAAATTTGTGATGATTATGGACCTAATGCAGTATTTGTGAGAGTAGCGCAAATTTGGTTTAAGCGTCTTCAATCCGGAAATTTTGATATCAAAGATGCACGTTGCTCTGGTCGCCCTGTTATGGACAAAATTGATGCCATTTTTGAAAAAGTGGAGCAAGATCGGCATATTAGTAGTTACGATGTAGCTGGAGAACTGAGAATTGACCACAAAACGGTTTTGGCGCATTTGAAAAAAGCTGGGTACACAAAAAAGCTCGATATTTGGGTGCCTAATGAGCTCACTGAAAGAAACCTAATGAACCGTGTACTCTTTTGTGATTCTTTATTACGACGTCATGAAACCGAACCATTTTTGAAGAAGCTGATAACTGGTGATGAAAAGTGGATCACGTATGACAAAAACGTGCGAAAAAGATCGTGGTCAAAGGCCGGTCAGGCTTCACAGACTGTGGCGAAACCCGGGTTAACTCGCAATAATGTGATGCTGTGTGTATGGTGGGATTGGAAGGGCTTTATTCATTATGAGCTGTTACCGCCAGGCAGGACCATCGATTCTGAACTGTACTGCAAACAACTGATGAGATTAAAGCAATAAGTTGAGAGAAAGCGGCCGGAATTAATCAACAGAAGGGGTGTGGTTTTTCACCATGATAACTCTAGACCTAATACACTTTAGCCACTCAGCAAAGATTACGAGAGTTTGGCTAGGAGGTGTTAATGCATCCGCCGTATAGTCCTGACCTTGCACCTTCAGATTTTCACCTGTTGCGGTCTCAGCAGAATTCCTTAGGCAGTGTCAGGTTAACACCACGAGAGGACTGCCAAAACCACTTGTCGCAGTTTTTTGATCAGAAGCCCCAAAATTTTTATAGCAATATGATCACGTCCCTACCTACAAGATGACAAAAAGTTATCCAACAAAATGGCACCTACATACTTTAGTCAAATGTAAATAAACTTTATAAAAAAACCTTTTGAATTTTTATATAAAATGCGAAGAAACATTTTCCCCGACCTAACATATAAAGAATTACTTAAATAATTTCATATAATCTGTTAAATTATGGCATTATTATATGAATAATTATTACAACTATAGTTTCATGACATCTATAAAAACATATTATTTAGGATGCCAACGTATGGGATTTTTGCATAACCTCAAAAACATATCATATATATAATGATTTAACATCACGGTTTACGTAAATATGATCATGTCTCAGAATTTCATGTTAAACTCAAGTGGCTTCCTATTCGTCTTCGACAGAATACTCAAATACTCTCTGTATACTTCTTTTATATAGTGTACTAGGTGCACCGGCAAACTTCGTACCGCCTCAGAATCATTTTTTTCATATTTACCTACCCTTTAAACCTTCCCTGGATTTCCACAAATAATTCAAAACCAATATTAGCCAAATCACTCCAGCCTTTCTCGAGTTTTAGCGAGACTAACGAACAGCAATTGATTTTTATGTATAAGGTTATTTAACCCAAAAAATCTTCCGTATCTCAAGGTGCGTTTTAAATATCTATACTTTAGTCATACTCATCACCTCAGATCATTGGAAAACATACGTCTGGAAAGACCAATGTAAAACAGTCGCGATTTTACAATAAATCTTTCACAGTTCATGCAGTGTGTCTGTGGAATGCGCTACCTGTGAAAATCAGGCGTGCGCAATCTCTTCAGGCTTTCAACTGACTCGTGAAGGATTATTAATTACCTCGGGCTCTAAAGTCAATTACCACATCTTTATCTCTCCCATATTTGCGTAATTCTATACAATTTTATTATGATTATTATTATTAATTGTATATATATCAATATTTATATATTTTTGTCTTATTTCTATGTCTATTATACTTGCTATTTCAAAATTGTATGTATTATTACTTTTTGATTCTAGTTATGTTGCAAAGCCCACATATTACCTACACAAATTTTTCTAATCCATCCTAAGGGTGTCTGCTGAACGAAATTGCTTTAAGTGATAAGACCGCCTATTGTTTTCTGTACTTAAACTTCTTGAACTGTATCTTAATGTTATGCAATACATTCTATTATATTCTATCATAACTCATAATTCGAGCAAGCATAGTAGGCGCCTGGAATTCATTTTAATCCAGTAGCCATTTCATTAAACATTGTCATGGCCGTCTGTGTCCATTTGTCCGTCCATCTACTGGGTCTATGTGAGTACAAGTTGGTTGCAATACATATCAAAAGTAATCTGGGGGAAACTATACAATTGTTGGCACCCCTGCACAATGATTGGCACCCTATTATTTTACTCAAAACATTAAGAAATCAGTGGCGTAGCTTGCCTTAGACGGGCTCTGTATCAAAATGTTTTGGGGGCCACAAAGGAAGGGTAAGTTTTTTAGAAAAGAAACAAAAATGCTGGAATTGAATTAAATTAATTATATATTGAATATAAGTTATTACTTATACTTAATGCTCCTAGAAGCTAAGTTAGGTATGCAATTTAAATCAAAGATACACTATTCTCGCTTTTTTTTGACTAGTTATATATCAAATCGTTTTTCTAGATTTTCTACCTCTATAGACAATAATGATAAGTCTGATAGCCGTTCCTGTTGGCCCAGCAGTTGTTCTGAAAAATGTTATGTAATCTTTAAATATAAAATTCTTCTATAAGTGTGTATGTGACTGAACTCCTCCAAAACGGCTGGACCGATTTCGATGAAATTTTTTGTGTGTGGTGGATTCGAGAATGGTGTAGATTCACAATTAGACCCAGTAGGTGGTGCTGCAATCGGGTTTTAAATTTATTTCTCCAGGGCAGAACAACGTCTACCGGGACAGTTGCTTATCTATACGCCCCTGTAAGAAATCTTTATATTTATTTTTATTTTGTAGCCGAACAGCGATATTAATAATATTATTGTGTGGGTACAAAATAAAAATATTCAAGTTTTTTAATATCCTCAATAAAACTGAGTGGCAACCATTGGGTGGGGTGCCAACGACGGTATAAGTAGTTTACCCTATATGCCGCTGCGCATTTCCAAAGTCGTAAAAGGCTGTCCTCTCCCACTTTTGAGTTTAGGTAGGTAGCTATAAGTCAGAAAAAAAAATTCAATTAAATTTGTTTTTAACGATATTCGTTTTTGACATAGACACATATAAAGTATTTTCGGTTATGCTCTTTTACGGTTCCATAGCTAAATAACAAAAACAAAGTATGTTTTTCGCCTTTACGGAAACTTCATTCTGAGTGGACTTCCTGACACGACCTGACTTTTATCTAATTCCCACAAAAAAACTGTAATTTCTTGTTGTTCTTGCATATATATTATTTGATCTAAACACGAGCATAGCCAAGTTATAATTTCCGAGGGGGGAGGGTTGAACCCCCCAAAACCCCCCTCTGGCTACGCCCCTGCATCTAAGTATACAAACGTTTTATTTTTCGACTCCAATGGTATTTGTCTGAAATAGGCAAGCTTAAATATTATGCAAATATACAATAGATTCAATTATAATTAAGAGTTCTTTAATATTAATCTATCTATAACGATGAAATGTAGAAGTCTGTTTTTTATTTCAAATTAAATGCTAAACTTTAACAGTTTTATTCATAGAGAATTAGAGTAAGTTTAAGCGATTCTTTAAGAACCATAAAGAGCGTTCAAACTTACTCTAACTCTCTATAGATATGACCGTAGGACAAGAACATTGCTATTCTACCTATCATAACAACAATTCTAAAATAAGTATCATAGTAGGTATAACTTAACATATGATGATATCTACTTTACAATTTAAGTCTTCCCGGAAAATTGTGTTAAATAAGTTCCTAAGAGAACGTAACCATACTACGTGAACCGTTCAGCGGGGGAGGGAGGTCTTCAAAATACCACGCTTGCCCACAAACAGGGTGGGGGGAAGCCTAAGACCCTAAGTAAGTATTGGGGGTCAATTAGCAAATAATTGAGAAAAACCCAAATAATCCGATAAAAATCACCATCGGTTTTGGTTTTTTATTCGCTTATTTGCTCATTGATCACCAATTTTGACGTCAAATTCTTGTTCAGCGGATAAAAATATGCCAGAAAAACCTGGTCTGACACCTAGCACATACAACTTTTGTTTTGTGGACCTGTGCACAGGACCTCAAAAAAGTTGTTTATGTTACAACTTATATTTCTAACGCTTAATCACAGGTCCACAAAAATAGTTGTGTGTGCTGGTGTCACAGACTATGATTTTCTGGCGTATTTTTTCCCTTTGAATACTGAATCTAAAGTTAGAATTGCGGGTGAATGAACAAATAATCGAGAAAAACCCAAAACCGATCGACGATTCAAAAATTATTAAAAATTAATAATTATGACGTCTTTTTCTCGATTATTTAATTTTTGTGGGCCTGTGTAATTAAGTGTTAGAAATATAAGAATAAGAAATATTACAATCTAATTTTGTAAAGGAAATAAATTAATCTTTAAATCTCACATGGCGGCATCGTGAATTCGCACCAGTTCTGGGTGATCCTTTTTTATGTTATGAAAATAAAAGTTCAGCTTCACACATTTGCTTGTATCAACAATCATTAATAACGACTTCCGATGTTTAATACATCGCGAAGGATAACGGAAGCAGTACTTTAAAATAGAGGTGATAAACATAGTAGTCGATAGCCATGGAAAACAATTGAAAAATAATAGATTATCTAACAACAACATAAAAATAGCAATTTAAATAAATTATGTTTAAGACAGAAACGATTTGTTTATCATTTCGCCGTCGCTGTCTGTATTTGTTTTCAATTGGCTCTATATGGACGAAATTGGCAGACATACACCTGGTGGGCGAAATTCGGGAGACATGCACTTCATAATTATGCTCGATCGACGGCCTCGGTAGTTGAGCAGGCTAATCCTTTGCCTGCCAGAGCCAGCGGAGGGGCTAAACCAAACAACCGTAGCCCTGGCATTAAGGGCGAAGGACGGAATTTCGAGGTGTTTTTAGTGGGTATCCCAACTGTGGTGTGGCAAGAGCATCTTTAGTTCTGGCTAGAGGTGCTAGTGCCACTCCGACCTGGAGAATCCTACACACCGGCCGCGATCTTCCCCCTACGCGTGCCTGATGGTCCTCAATCGGGTTTCCCCTCGTAAAAAAAAGCCTGAGCCATTTGCTGGCCGACCTCACTATCACGCAGAGGCTCCGGGTTCGATTCCTGGCATGGTAAATTTCGTAAACGAGCTCACAGTTATTTACTAATAAGCAGGTGTCTGGGATCGGCCCTAGAATGATCAGTTGTACCTACTATTACCTATAACACAAGTGTAACTTGCTTAGCTTCGGGGTATAAGTGAGTTTATCTGCTGATTAGTTATTTATTTCTATATTGTTAGACAGATCTTTAAAACTCGTATATAATATAATAAATAATCGGGTAATTAATGAGGTTATTAAGATTAACTTTTTAAGTACGCACCTAATCTATCAATAATATTATAGAATTGTAAAAAAGCCGTGTCAGTACATTGAATCTATTAAAAAAACAACTGGAATACATTTTTTAAATCCGATTGAGGGCCATTAGCTACGCGAAGGAAAAAATCGAGCAAGTATGTGAGATTCGCCTCGTCGGGAATACTATTGCCACGCCGCGGTTGGGGATACCCACTAAAACCCGTGGCCGATCCTCTTGCATCCCTTGTCCAGGCTGTGGGCTCGATCACGCATTCACTTCTGGAATACGCTACGATCAAAAATACAATGCTTTTTTTTAGATTTCTCATTTATTTGTTCGAAATTCACATAAAAACTACTAGGTCGATTTCGATGCGGTTCACGCTGATCGATAGTAAATTGTCAGACTTAAAAGCAACGGTACTTTTTATCCTGGGAATCCCACGGAAAATTATCCAGGAGTGGTTTAAAGCGCGAATGCATAAAAAAATTAGCTGATTTGAATACGACGTATACTAAAATAATAGTTTCCGTTCTTTTTCAAATGATATGCTTGCTCTTTGTGTCCCTACGGATCCTACGGACCAATGGCATTAATGAGTTCGCTTGCATAAAAAAATAACTGATTCGGATTCATCAAACCGATAGTAGCTTAAGTTCTTTTTCAAATGTCGCGGTACTTTATATTCAAAGTATCTCGCAGGAATTTCCCCGGGTTTCTAGTGGTTTAGTAAACATAAAACATAGCTGATTCATCAGCAACTGGTTACTGACTATAAATGTGATCAGAAAGTCGGCTTTCCAGACTAGTCCGTGATTGTTAGTCTGTCCATCTCTCCATTTATCTACTTGGACTTCATAGAAGCGATGTGTGGTATGTACAATGTACGTAGCCACGAGTGCCAATAATGATAAATAAAAATATAACCATTATGTATTTGTATAAAAATTTATTTCCATAATCATTTTCGCTTACTTATTATAATATAGCGCTATAATACATAATTTTCATTACAATCTTACATTAAATCATAACAGAAATACTAGGAATTGACCATCGCCCAGTAAGTCTATATTCACGTCACGTTCGTCTCGTCTTCGTCTGGAGTTGAAACAGAGGCGTCGTATTCACACTGTCGGTACAAATCATGACACGATATCTAATCGGAATTACAGCAATACGACAGTGAGGATTCTCTGATTCTTAATTGTTTAAGAATATTTGACCCGACCGGAGGGCTTACTCTCAAAGGCCTTTCGTCGTTCGTTTTCTTTTTGGAACATTTGCTTGCTTCTTTTTTAATTATGTGCGTTTCCATCATATGTTCCATTTCTTTTCGTATTTTATAAACGTTGTTATTGTACTTTTAAAGAAATCTTTGTTCTTTTTCTTTTATCTAAAATTTTATTGATTCTTTCAGACTGATCGGATGAAAACGAACAACGAAAGTACGGCCTCGGGAACGGACGAAGGCCGGTGCAAGACTGAATCGTAAACTATATCATAGTGTGAATCGAAGCTCAGAATATTCATACTCAACCTTTTTTATAAGCGCCGCATACGTCCACGTATTAGATGAGGTGCCGCGAGGCGCAATATTATTTAAGTGTTTTTTATTGTTAGATTATAGCAAATCGGCGTGCTAAAGGAAGATGGTTACCGTCGTATACGGATTTTGCAGCACCAGGTGCAAGCAATGAATCTAATTATACATACAACTACAGGAACCTTATTATAACGAATCTCAAAATAACAATTTACTCGATTCAAAAATTCTTATAAATCACCTGGAACCAGTTGTAGGAGTTATACAAATACCTTTACATTACGAGTACACTCTTGTGAATATCTCTTTATAACGAATTATCAATAATTGCAAAACATAATAGAAAGTATAATTAAATTTTGTATAACGATGTTTGTCAATCTACAACCTTTACATAAAGTATTCTACTTCTACCAATTCATCCAACAAGAGTTCATGTCTCGACACACACACACAAACACTGTTTACAGTAAGATTCTAGGAATTTAAACATTCACAATAAATTAATGTTTATGAAATATATATTAAAGTACGTTCATTACAACATGATTTACTTTTTATGTTAAGTTTCCTTTAACCTTGCTAAAACAAATCTTAGACTAAACGAACCTCTATATAACAAACCTTATTGTACCAAATTGCTTCATATAACGAATATTTTCTAATTTCCTTCAGATTTGTTATATCACGGTTACACTGTATTAGTATTTATTACAGTTGGGCCACTTACAAAAGCTCGGCGGCTCACGGTTTGATTATAGCGGCTTTAGACAGTTACGGGCCGAAATCGAGAATGTTAATGATGTCAGTAGCCGTTGATAAAAGGTAATGGTGAAAAATATCGTTTATTTCAACTTTATAGAACTTACGTTAACGTGTAGGTAACTAATAATACACGGATTACACGAAAATGGAATGTGGCTTGAGCTCGAAACAAGTTGTCCGAACTTCGAATTTCAGTTTGCGTAAGCTACAATTGCTAGGCTTATGATACTGAATAAAATGGTGACCCTTCAAATGCTAGCTGAATAACTAACGTGTATAAAGTCACATAAACCCATCAAATGTAGACACCGTAATCTAATGTGTAAGTCAGACAACTTATATGATAAAAGATACAGGTATATTAGCTTCGAGAATTTTTGGCGTTTGCAGTAGTGTACGGTCAGCATATAAATAAATAAGCTAATACTTTTTATATATTTTTATAGACGGTTACTTAATATGAAACTAATAATATTAAACGATATTAAAATAATAAATATTAATATTAAACATAATTTATAATACCAAATTGTTGGTCCCTGTTCTTTGCTTTCTGATAGCACCTTTCCGATGGAAGTCAATAATATTCCGGTTGATTTAGCAACTAATTGAGCGGCAGTCATAATACTGCCCGGATTGCTATTATTGCACTCATTTTCGAAATATTTATATAAATTATACAAAGCTTTTTTAGGTTGGGATGTCAACATCAGAACCATTTTTAATAAACAAATTTAATATCAAATAACAACAATTCGCAACAAATAATAAAACACTGAACAATAAATAACAAGAATGAACAACAAATAAAATCAATTAATTCATTAATTATCAAACTAAAACTAAATAGTCAGACTTCACAGCAATTAGCGATGTAAATAATTATTATTTATTTGACTTTTGATTGTAAATATATTTTCTTCTTCAAAATGTAACGAACCTCTTTTTGCTGATGGTACAAGGAAATTTAAATATCAAGTTTAGAATTCCGGTAAATATACAAATACTACTGCATATGCAAAAACTTCTCGAAGCTAATTTACCTATAATATACATCACTTTGTTTTCATTCTATTATCTTATCTCTGCGTGTATTGAGAAATTATTTACTGTTTCGCACGTGATTTTAATATTCCGAGGGGCACAACCAGGACGGGGACCGAGTGTAATAAATTATTTGCTCATACTTTTTAGGCCAAATCACTCCATTTTTAAATCTATACAGATAAATAAAAACAAAAAAATTATAAAAAAATAAAAAAAAATGAAGTGTCTGTTTGTAATGTACAAATCTCTGAAACGGCTGGGCCGATTTTGACAAGACTTTCACTGGCAGATAGCTGATGTTATAAGGAGTTGATGATGTTATAACTTGGTTACTTTTTTTAGGGTCACAGCTAGTTCTTAATAAATTAATATATAATTTTTAAATTCAAAAATGTGCGAAAGCGAGAACATAGCATCCTGTAGTCATACTTTTTAAAGTAGTTAGAGCTTATTAAAGATAACTTTTATTTACATTCCTAATGTTCTTCTTCAATAATTTAATCCAAATGACATTATATACATATAAATATCAATTATGCAAAAATAGCATTATACACATATTGATCTAATATTAAACATAAGTAAGTAAAGTATATGACTCAAATGCATTAGGTACATGTCGTGATGTGAACTGTTTGTAATATTTATTTTAAGTAACGATTATATCATAAAAGTTCAATAAAAAATAACGACAAATAAATAAAAAAAATTAACATTTTAATTCTGTATACTTAAGTTTGTTGCTGGGCACCTATTTTCATCCTTTTTTTTAACTTTTTGGTCAGTGATAGAACTGAACCTTGTCTAGGAAAAAGGCTTCAAGTGGGCGAAAATATTCCTTGTTCAAGACTTTAATTTCAGAAACGACAATATTAAACACAGCAACATATTATCTCTTTCAGCTGAAAATAAATCTTTGATTTAAAATACTTCACTTTAAAGAAATCTAAGGTTTGATTGTGATGTACAAAATAATATAATAAATATGTCGCAGATTGCTGCGTATATTAAATATTAAAGATATAATTGTACAAATTTCCTAAAGTGATATCTGAATGTGAGGTCGGTAAGGCCGTGATAGGTAATATGAAGGTATTTAATAAATGGAATATATGTATTTGCCGTGCTGAGAACACACTGTGACTTTAAATTGAAGGTACTTATGTTTTTCTTAAAATACCTGCACTTGATTTATTAAGTGTTTTAGGTTAATTAAAATTGGTTTGTAAGGTTTATATTGTTGAGCACTTTATAAATGTTTTTAGGATTTTTAATAACCTTTGTAATAAGTTTCAGATTAGAAGATTGTTGGTTCAACAATGTAAAAAGAGGTGCAATCACCTAATACGGAACATTCTACATTCTACTTTCGTTGGTTGAACAGAGTGAAAGCTCTGTTGGACAGAGCGCATAATTATTGTGGTTGATAATATTTCTGTGTATTATTGTGCTGTATTTAATATTGTAATTGTAATAATTCTAGTGTAATAAATTTTTATTGTAATATTTCAGATTATTATTGTGTTATTGTGGGTGTGAGACTACAAATATATAAAATACAGTAATGCATATTTTAATAAATTACCTTGTGTTACATTCAGAACATTTTGCACAGTCTGTGGTACTACACTATACATAATAAAACAAGAATATTATATATAGAAATGTGTTGAATATTTTATCTCTTCTTATTTATTTTCAGTCTTCAATTTTTCAAGTTCTTTTGATATTATATTTAAATTCTCCTTTGCTTTTTTACATTCACTTTGAAGATCCTCAAATTGGTTCTGAAACATTCAAATAAAAATTTGCTTAAATAAAACTACTTAATAAATGAGGAAAAGTAGGAAATTAGATCCTAGGTAAATGGAAACTTAGGAAGTAATGAGGATTAACCGTAAAAATGATGACTAAATATATTATCATTAAGTTTCTTTGTTGGTTCCACAGCCATTTTAATGAAACAAACAAAAAAATGAACCCTTATGAAACAGTTGTCTGCCTACATGTTTGCATGTGTATATGTCACTGACCTTTTTCTCGGAAACTATTGGGTCCTTTTGTTTATTTTTATTCTCCTTCATCCTGACAAACATGATATGTCAAGGTTATTCATTTCTTTTTTATTTGTTTTTACATCTATTATTTCCTTTTTATTTTTCTATTTATTTCTTCTTTATTTATAATTCTTAAATTTATTACAACTTGTTCTTATTATGTATTACATGGTTATTGTTCTTTACTAACTATTCAACTACTGGATCTATTTGGTTAATATTTAGTAGAAATATATAAGCTACATGCTATTAAAGGATGCATGTACAATGTACACATACATGTAACTGAGGATTACATATTTTTCAATACACATTCATATTGGATATTGTTTGTCTGATCATAAAAAATCATATTCCATGCCAAAGAGACAAATAATCTTGTTTGCATCTCTAACCTTTGAACTATGAAGTGGAAATTGTGAAAAAAATAAAGCTGGTAGACCTTAAAAAATACTTTCAATAATAGTTGATTATACACAAAATTAGTGTAAAATAGTAAATATGTGAAAAAAGGACTTCTCTCAAGAAGTACTATTTTGTCAAAATATATACCCCATATCTCAATATAGGGTATATATTTTGATTAAACTCTTTTTTAAGGTTGCATAGTCAAATTGTCTCTATGTAACCCTGCAAAGTGTTTGCTATCCTAACTGCATTCTATACACAGCAAGAATACAGAATAGCATAAGAGTTGATGAGAGATCATCTTTATCTTGGACTAGTTTTGTGCATACCTGGCAGATGGAAGATTGTTGTTTCATAGCTATGCAACTCTCCATTAGATCCTTAAACTTCTCTTTATCAGCTTCGTAAGCCTTTTGTGTTTCTGTCAAAAGTTTATCTATTTTGTTTTTATACTCTGTAACAACTGTAATATAAAAATATGGATGGATTAAAAATAATCATATGTAACAAGTAATCATCGAAATATAGCTAAGCCTTTAAGTAGTTAAAACATCCACTATGATGACTATATGTTTACATTCTAAGAGTATATATAATATAGAGTATATCTTAGGGCCAGCTTGATCGATGGGTTGCCGTACTCTCATTCATTGGCATAAATGAATAACACTGCACTACATATACACACAATACAAAGACCTAATTCCCTCTACACCATTCCATCTTCGGAATACAAGTTCACAGTGGAAACATCACCATTGTGAATGAAGCATTTTGCCTCTGTGTATGGCAGAGCTGTGGAATGTGCTACCAGTCTGTGTTTCCCGAAGAGCACATTCCAGGAGTTTTTGTCTCATGTGAACAAGGATGCTCCATCTTCAACCGCATCATCATCTAATATTAGGCATGATTGTGGTCAAATATGAATTTATTTATTATAAAAAAAGACAATTGTACTAATTCAATTTACTTTCTCAATGTGTTTACTTGATTAATCAAAATATTGATATACAAATCATTGCAGCAATTCTTGATTTATAATATTATCACATATATGGACTATTTTTTGCTTGAAGTAATTCTGAGCAATCTTAAAGCATTAACATAGTGGATATATAATTTACCGAATTACTAACAGGAATTTCACTCAATTAGACATATCTAGTATAAAATATACACAATAGTGTGTATATCTTCATATCTGGTTAAACACAGGTTAATAATGAAAGCAATAAAAACTTTACAAAAACAAGGGTTTAACTATGCTAGGCTATGTAACTATAAAATATAAGTATTTGAAACTAAAACTAAGAATGAATCTTATTTCTTGCATTTGCAGCAGTATCCTCTCACTTTTTCCAAATATTTACATCGCACTTTAAAAACCTAGAATTAATGTAATGACTACCTATAATATGCTATACCATATGTGAAAAATAAAATTATTGTACTATTCATAGCAGAATACACATAGAGTGTGAATCACATAAGGTTTTTAAATTATTTATGACTATTAAGAAACCTTCTTCGTAAAAATTTCTTAAAATAAAAGCTTTCAAAATTTCAATATTCACAAACATAGAATGAAATCTAAAAGAAAATTGTACCATTGAGTTGGTATTTAATAGATGTCAGTTCAGACAAGCAGCGTTCTCCAGACCATTGTATGCTGTTGTAACTCTCTTGCAAGTGATTCAAGTAAAGGTATATGATACTAACACATATTAATAGGAGTGTAAACACAAGAAAAAGTTTTTCTCTTAATTTATACAAAGATAGTGATGCAGCCATTGTCTAAAAGATTAATATGACTTGCGGTTTAATCTAAGTTTTAAGTTTTAAGACAATGGTTAAGGCATGATCAGTGAACATATTAAAGTATAATAATTGATAATAAATAACAACGTCGATAAATAAATAGTAATAATATTATTTATTTAACTTTATGGCTTGGCAGCTAGGCCTTTAAGCCAGACTTTAGATTTTAATGTAATTTCTTCATTTTCTTAAGCCTATGTGTAGTACAGCTGAACTATAAGTTATCAGCTAGTGCCATTCAACGGAGTTCTCGTGACAACTCAAAAGGCCACATTCGACTATACAGTTCACATTTCTCACAAAACACATAATTACTACTCAAAAACTATCAATGTGCTACAACTATTGTTCATTTTAGAGTAATTTTACACTTTTTGAGAAAATAAAACTGCACAGCTCATCTTCTTTCAGTTCCCGCCAAAAACTCCATAAATAGTAATATTTTTATTTTATTTAGATATATGGCTTGGCAGCTAGGACTTTAAGCCAGATCTCAGATTTTAATGTAGTTTCTTCATTTTCTTAAGCCTATGTGTAACACAGCTGAACTATAAATTATCATCTGGTGCCATTCGACGTAGTTCTTGTGACAACTCAAAAGGTCAGGCGCAAATAATTGGATACAGTGCTGCCAGATGACCATGTCAATTGATCCCCAAACTTTTTTAGATACCCAAAAATAAAAACGCTTTTTGAAATAATCCCAATACAGTTCTTACTTGTTTTAGAGGAGAAATAAAAAAGCAAAGCCACCGTCGTGGCGAAAACGTAACTTACGACGTTATCATTTTCGCTCACGGAGCGATCACAACGACCCGTTTCAATATATGGGTCGAATAACCGTTCCACTTGAGTTTACAATTGTGACGCAGGCAAATAATTGGAACGGGAAAAATCGCGGTCGTGAACGTGGTTGTTGTGAGTCTTTTAATGGAACGTAGCTAGGATACGACGTATACATATAGATGGTATGCCATCTCTACTCGTAGTTTATCTACTAGTAAATAAATAACGAACGAGCGAATGAATTGAATTATGATTCAGTAGTAGAATATAATTCTAAGATAAACAACTACTACTACTACTGGTAGTGTATTATATCTTGAATATAATAATTGTAGTGATGAGAATTGTGTTTGTGGATGAATTAATGGTACTAAAAAACCTCCAAAATTTCTCTCGATTTAATTTTTCTCTCGAAAGTCCCCAAAGAATCTTTACCCTCGAATCTCCCTCCAAAAGTCGGAAAAGCCCCGACTTTGCAGGGTATCCCCCCATCTGACAACACTGGGATCCAGATGCCGGACATTAAATTTACGAAACCCCATATCCGTCAATAAACGTCTCAAAACGATATTATTATAGAAACTGCCCCATGCATATTATTGATGAAAAATTAAACAAGTACTTGTCGAAAGGATTTCGTAGCCGGCTTCAAAAAAAAGAGGTTCTAATTTTTAAAAATAATATTATTGTAAAACCAAAAAACATTTCAATTATTATATAGAGACCAGGTTTAGATATAATCCACCCGCAAAATAAGCCCAAAAATGGGCTACAACCCCCAATCTGGAGACCCTGTCTAAAATCATAGATTATAAATACGTTATAAATAAATGACCTCTCTATCATAAAATATCAAACATTCCACCACCTCACCTGATAGATGGTACCTCAATCGGTATTATATTCCTATAAATACCACTACATGGCGTTTTAATAAATAATTCTTTAAATTCCATTAGATGGTACTTCAATTTGTTCTAAATTGGAATAAAGGCAGAATAAAATTATTATAAATACCTAAATATATTAATGTTTCTTTACACACCTGTCGTTTGTAACCTGTAACTTTGGCAAAATCAATGCCGAATGCGTTGAAGCCATAAAACTTAAAAAAACAAACATTTTATTATTCAACGTATTCCAGAATGAAATTTCGTAAACTGCGGTTGGAACGATGTCGAAACCTGTTCAAGAGATACTATCCAAAAATAAACTGTTTACCAATGAGTAGATCATCATGGTGGAAGAAAAGTTTAGTACGGTAATACGGCTTACGCCAGAAATTAGGAAGTCCAGCCTTCTGTATACAATGTCCAGCGCATTCATCATCTGGGAAGTGTAATGGTTTGATGAGGTGTTTCCTACGAGGAGGTCACTTCAAGGCCCAACATTTCCAAAATCATATATTGGAAGCAATGATTTAACCATTAAATGATACTCTATTCACTATTCGCTGGATAGCAGTGGATTTTCCAACAGGATTCTGCACATATCTGCATAAGTCTACTAACATTGGTTGCAAGCTAATTTTCCAGGCTTTGTTCGGAGCGAAGATTGGCCATTGTTGAGCCCTAACTTGAATTCTTTGAATTATTCTTTATGAACTGATTTGGAGCTAATGGCATACAGAAAATTCACTAGAATCTGGATTTACCTCAAGCGAGGCCATATCAATAAATGCAAACCGATTCCCATTGAAAAGATTTGTACAACCATAGAAGAATGGCCCAAACCTTTAAACTTATTAATTAATTGTAAACAAAGATGGCTATTTTGAATAATTTATTTTTATATATACATAAATCTAGATGTCAGTAGTTATAATTCATGTACAACAATAAATGAATATTAAAATTCTTCCAAAAATATTTTAGTTTTACATAGAACATAGAAGGTAATAACTAGCTTAAGAGATCACATTAAGGGTTATAAGAATTAGATGATTTTCTATACTGAAAGCAAACTATTGTGTGTTATAAATATGTGTGTGCCATATATTTATATGAATTGATTGATATATCTTTTGACTTCTTATTTTGCAAGATGAAATAATAAATAACTTTTAGCAGTTAAACTTGTTTATTTATTTAAAACGCATAATTAATAATTTAGGACATAATCTTTTCAGAAATGTTCAGTTTTATGTATTTCTTTTTTCTGTAGGCTAGTATTTGGCTTTTCTCCATGTTTTTAAAGTTTTCATGTAAACTACAGTGCATAACTCATATAAAATTCTATGTTCAATCATAACCCTTGCTTGTACAGAAAAGTTGTTGTGGCTAGTTTTTTCCGGATGACCTGAAAAAAAACATGATATAAAGTGTCCATTCAATGACTTGCATAGTCATTATTTAACTCGTAAATATTAGTAAATATGTTACACATCAAGATTATTAAGATAGATAAGATATTATTAAGAGATTTATAATGATTAAGGTGTTTGTCACAAATCTTCATATTCCATGAAATCCTTCAAGGTTTAGGTGTGCTCGATTAGCCACTTTGGCTGCGACTTAACAATCCGGTCCACAAATTTTAAGCAGTGGGTGGGCGTAGTGAGTAGGGGGTATACTTACCCCTTTTTTTTTAAGGCGGGAGAAATGCATTTCGCACAGTACCGGGTCCTTTGCTAGGGATTAGACCATAGTTGATTATGGAGGCATTCCCAAAGGGGGCAATCCAAACACTAATCGACCGGCTTGTGTGGAGACTTGGACCAACCTTCCAAACAAATCAATACTACACTAAAACCACCCTCCTCCCATGTGCCACGCGCTTATGGCAGGAAGAGCGTGAGAATCAGAACGTAGCTACACTAACGCTGATTCTAGCGCAGCAGTGCTTGAGAATGCCCCGGGAAGCAGTGCAAACTCACTTCGACAACACGGGTGAAGACTCCTCTGCTCCCTAGATGCTAGAGGGCCCCTGCAGCGGTATTTCAAGGAGGGAGATCATGTCAATATCTGCGCCGCCGGGACCCCGACTGACGTCGGTGGCCGCGAGACGCATGCGCACTTGTACCTCTCTCCCTATGTCGTTTCGCGGCCTCCTTTTGAGACATGACAGCCTCGCAGAAATTGGCCGCACCCACCCAGTAATCATCGCTATGCAGCATGGCTTGCACCAGGCTGCCGAGCGAATCGATTGGACCTACTATTGTCTCGAGTTCAAACCTCTGTGGTGCCCATGCTGCGCATTCGATTAGCGTATGGAACCCCGTGTCTTGTGCGCCACACTGGCGGCATTGGGGTGAAGGCAAGCAGCCCGCAATCTGACACAGATACTTATCGAAGCAACCGTGCCCGGTAAGTATCTGCGTCATT
Organism: Dendrolimus houi; assembly: GCA_039645545.1. Classification (NCBI taxonomy): domain Eukaryota; kingdom Metazoa; phylum Arthropoda; class Insecta; order Lepidoptera; family Lasiocampidae; genus Dendrolimus; species Dendrolimus houi. The sequence goes on along the minus strand of CM077123.1, from coordinate 10,366,340 downwards.
CTGGAGGTCAGAGCCCCGCGTTTCCGCAAGAGCCATCGCAACAGCTGCGGTCTAACCGCTTCCACCGTATCAATGCCAGCGACAGGGTTTTCCAACTCTACTGACCAAGATTGGATCATGATCGCGGTTTCCCGCGTCCTGATCGCCTACAGCTCTATCTGGCAGTACACCTGACCATGTGCGAGGGCATTCTGTCAGGAGCGCCGAACTTTGGCAAGTACGTCCGCCTGGAGAGGCCAGGGCGGATCACCCGCCAAGAGTGTCGATGCCATCCACGACACTGTACGGTATTCGTCGGATGGCCCTCACTGCCAGGACCCGTTGTGCGAGGTATACTTACCCCTACTACAACCTCTAAGGTCCGGAGGTCTTAAAAATATTTTTTTTTTTGATAAACATAACCTCACTTATTTTTGTTGTAAAATTGTGTCACTTTTGATAATAACAAGGCGTGATTTGAGTTTATGAATGTACTCACGAATTACATATAACCGCCAGAACTTTTTGTAACGCCAAAACTTTTTTAATATAGAAATAAAGTTTTAAATTTAATTGAGGCATAACTACAAAATTCATGCTAGATGTATAATCAATTGATTAAAAAGTGACAGTTTTTACTGTCACTTTTTTTAATAGCTTGGCTAATAGGGTGTGATGATAAAAATAAATTAATATGTCAATAATACTTATCGATTTTTAATTAAGAAATTCGAAATCTTGAGCTATTAATTGATACATTGTCTCATATAATTTTCGGAAAACGACATATTTCTATAAAAAGAAAGTATTGACAAATATTTCGCAAATTTTATTGCCGCCATTTTATTCCTTTTCTCTAGTAGTTAAGTGAATGTGCTTTTAAAGTTAATTAAATTATATAGGCACCATGTTTTATTTAATGAGATCCCTTACCTGATTATAGAGCCAAGCGAGCAAAGCGAGCGCGCCGCGGCAGCGGCCGGCGAGTGCCAGAACCGACCATTTCCTATTTAATTATTACACACAAACAGTACGACACCTTAAAAGTCTCGTATGAAACATTTGTTTTATTTATCAATTTAGTAGAGGACTAGCAAGTTGCTTTTTAATATGACAATAAATCAATATATTAATGATATCATTTTTAAATACATTGCAGAACATTTTTTTTTAAATATTGGTTAAATATAAATAAATGCGATTACGTAAAAAAATCGTCTTTATTGGTCGCCATTTTGAATGGTTACTCATGTAGTGCATGTGAATGTGCTCAATTGTGTTTTTCTTCACTTTTATCCAATTAAGCTGGTTTTTGGTTATTTTGGTTCTTTTTATGTTGACTACTGGCTGGTTTTTGGACTTTGAAAGGATTTTTCAACTTTGGACATATGATAGAATTGCAATATTAGCGAAAAAATAAGTGAGATTATCTTTATTAAAAAAAATATCTTTCAAGATCTCCGGACCTCAGGGGTTGTAGTAAAGGTGAGTATGCTCCCCCCCCCCTCCCTACTTCACCATCCCGCTACTTAAAATTCCTGGACGGGAATGCTATAGATTTACCAGTTGTACATATAACCTAACCTAACCGACTGTTTGTGTGTAATAATTAAATGGGAAATGGTTACAGTCAGTTCTGGAACTCGCCGGCCGCTGCCGCGGAACGCTCGCTTTGCTCACTCGGCTCTATTGTCAGGTAAGGGATCTCTTTAAATAAAACATGGTGCCTATATAATTTAATTAACTTTAAAAGTACATTCACGTAACTGCTAGAGAAAAGGAATAAAATGGCGCCAATAAAAAATTCAAAATATTTGTCAGTTTTCTTTTTATAGAAATATATCGATTTCCGAAAATTATATGAAACAATGTATTAATTAAAATAGATTGTATGCTATATATATATGTATATATATATACGTATATATATGGATTGTATAGTATATATATTGATTATATAGTATATATATATATATATATATTATACTTAGGTTGATTTGAAGTTAAAGTTAGTATTTAGTTTTGTCCTTTGTTCTTATGTTTTGTGTTAAATATGTTTATTATATTGTATATTATTTTAGATTGGCAGATTTTTCTTTTTTTTTTAATTTACCGGCCAAATTGCTAATTTTTGTCCTATTTATATCACCTGGCTTTTCGATACTACACACGACATTGGCAAAATTAATGCACAAAAGGCATTGCAGCCATCATTTAAAAAAAATATTTAAAACTTTACTTCTACACTAAAAACAGTTTTAGTGTTACAATAAGTTCTGGAGGTTATATGTAATTCGTAAGTACATTTATAAACTCAAATCACGCTTTGTTATTATCAAAAATGACACAAATTTACAACCAAAATAAGTGAGGTTATGTTTATCAAAAAAATAATATTTTAACACCTTCGGAAGTTAGGAGTAAGTATATCTCCCCTCTACCCACTACGCCCATCCACTACTTAAAATTTGTGGACCAGATTGTTAAGTCCCAGCCGTACAAATAAACAATGAGTACTCTTTCAAAGAACAAAAATTGAAAATAGGTCCATAATTGACAGAAAAATCACGTAACAAACATAATATAAGCATACAATTGAACTGAGAACCTTGTCTTTTTAACGTCGGTTAGATACTAATAGATACAGATCGATAGATTGTGTGAGGGTGACATGATGATTTGTGGAAGAAGGTGAAAGAAAAATAAAGTAACGTATTGTTCTGAGTGACATGCTCAGTTAATTTTAAATTTGATTAGACTTAAGTTTAATTTTAAGTCTGATTAAACTAGAACAAAATTATTCTACTCCATTGTGTGGCGGAACTACATCTAAAGACTTATTTTAATAAACCAGACAAGGCTTTATGGCCTAAGTTCTTTAGCCTGCCATTGTAGCGAATAGTTATATAATCTGACCATAACGACTGAAAAGGGACGTGGTGCAGTGAAGTTTTATTTTCTAAAAATATGTAATATTACTTTAAAATGTACAATAGTTGTAGAATATTGATATTTTTTTGAGTAGTAATTATCTGTTTTTTGAGAAACGTGAACTTTTTAGTCAAATCTGGCCTTTCGAGTTTTGACAAGAATGGTGTCAGTTGGAGCTTACAATTCAACATAGCTACATATAAAAAAAACGAATTTATCCATGTAATTTTAATTTTAACGTTGATCCAAATCCAAAGATCGTTAAAAAATAACTAAATACCCATGTAACAATACCAAGTTTCACATGAGCTGTGATTTTTAAACTTTACCAAGAATATCTAGTGGAATTTAAGCAAAAATCTTTTAGTTATAATTTAATGATATTTACCAAATAACAGCCCACATGATAGGTTTGTAACGGTTAGTTCAGCTTCTTTTAGTCCAATAATTCTTCTGTTTACTATCACAAGGTGTTAAAGCTTTTGTTTTGAAAATTATAGTCATTATTATGAAAATAAATATCATAGACTATGTTGACAAAATGCGTGCATCATAACTAAAGTAACTTGATACTTAATGATGTTTCATGTCGTACTAAAAATCACTAGTAAGCGTCGAAATTACTCTTGACCTAATATTGGAGTTGCTGAAGTTTAGACAAATTTGCGAAAGTGGCGCCCCTATTATTTTCTACTTTATTTTGCCACTCTTTAACATAATATGACAGGTGGCAAACCATGGGGTACATTAAAATAATATGAAGATGGCAACCTAACTATGGTGGCAACATTCTGTGCTGCAACTTCACACGTACACGAAACATTTATTTAGATTTGGATTTAAAAAATTTAAAATAAATCGCTTTACTAGGGGCTATCATTATTTTTATAGGTATTTGTTTAAGTTATCTTATTTTTCATTATAATGTTGGGAACTGGTCTATATTAAAATTAGTCAATTAGTAACTTCTATATTATCGTTATAACTCTGGATTCTATTCCTCGTTAAGGTAAGGTTTTTTACTTCTGTGCAGAAGCTATTTAGCTGCTATGATTAGGTGTTCCGTCCTACCACTCCTAACAGTAATTATGTCGTTTTACTAGTCATGTGAGTAAAGCGCTGTTACGTGTATAATCTTGACCTTAAAAAACGTAATGTTCAGTTTTACAAGCTGAATAACGAAAACGGGATTGCATGAATAGTTTTATTGGTTAATATAGTAATAATATCCACCTCATCTCCAAATAATATGTAAGGAACGTATTAAATTTTCTCAATTTAGACTTTGACACCTTTAAGCATGTGTGTGTGCATCGTAGTATAGCGGCCGTATATTTATAGCTACTATCGCGAATGTGTGGACAGCGATTTCTCTTTGTATTGTTCTACTCAAGTGCAGATTTAAATATTATGGCTTTGGTCTTTTTCAATTTTATAGATCATAAATTGATGTTAATGTAGGACTTAATTGAATTAGACTAATTCTATGGTGGCCAGTGAAGAGCCATGAACACAATCCTTATTATTGTCTTAACCTTCTTTTAATTTGGTAATTTTATTATTGAGAAATTATAGATTAAATTTTTTTGTTTTAAAACACTAATGCCCTGGCTACGACCTTGGGTTTGGCGACAAGCAATATGGCGGATGACATGACGAAGGTTGGCGCCATGCGGTGTCTCCTGGGCTGTTTTATGTATCTCAACACTTTTGTTTATGTTACTTTGTTCTTCGCTGTTGCTCGCAGCGGAAAGCTTATGGTCAGGTTTTCAGGAAGGCTGCTCAGATATCTGATACATACATTTTAAATAGTGTGTAGGCGGAATGGGTAGGGGGTAAGGTATACTTACCCTTTTTGCAACCTATGGTCTCTAGTTCTTGAAATATTAATTTTTGGTAAACATAACCTCACCTATTTTTTCATTAATTTTATTGTGATAGGTGGTAAAGGGTCCCGACCAGTGATTTAGGTTAGGTTAGCTTTAGAATGTTTTAGTGCCTTTTTATAAAGTGCACGAGCCGAGTGAGCATAACCCTGCAGCAGCCAGTAAGTGCCAGAACTGACTGGTAACCATTTACTAATTTTTTTTTAAACAGATGTGTCATATATGAAATGTCTTGTATGAAACATTTGTTTTATTCTTTAGCAGACAACTAGCACAATGCTTTTTAGTATGTGAATGATTCAATATATTAATGATAACAATTTTTAAATACATTGCAGAACAAATCCAAATATTTGGCTTTTATTTAAATATTTTTAATGTGGTTTAAAAATAAATGCAATTATGATAAAGAAAATATCAATTTATTATTTTGTCTCTATTGGCCGCCATTTTCAAGATTTTAGGCTCCTGTAGTATGTGAATGTGCTATGTTGTTTTTTTTATTTTTTGATGATTTACACTGTTTTTTGGTAGCCTTAATTCTTTTTCTGTTGATTACTGGCTTTGTTTTGGACTTTGATTGGATTGTTCAACTTTGGACCTATGATATATGTGCAATATTGGTGAAAAAATAAGAACAAGAAATTATTATTTAAAGAACTCAGCACCATATGGGTTGCAGAAAGGGTAAGTATAACTACCCCCTCCCCTCTCCATCACCCACTTCCTAAAAATTCATGTATCTAATATCTATACATTTAACATCAAGAATATACAGGAAATACCTTAGAATCTGGACAGACCTTAAAGTTAACACTTTAATTAATAGATAATATATGTAGTGTTTAACTATCTTTGTAAGGGATTTATGGAGATATATTGCAGCATAACATTTTAGTACATCATATCATTATTATAACTTTCATAATATTTTTCTTTCCTCTTATTGTGTCTTGGTCTTATTGAGTATGCACTGTTTGCTACAACTCCATTAATTCTTCAAAAAGTAATTCTGTAACATACTTCTGTATAAAACTTATTAAAAAAAAAAACAACTTGAGATATAAATAGAATAAGAAACTTAAAGAAAAACATTATTTAGCTAGACGTGTTGCTGGGGAGTTTCTTGCCGCTTCTTCTCCTTAACAGCAATAACACGTTGTGAAGCGGTATACATAGAATAGGAAGAAAAATTAAATTTTAACTTATATATTTATATGACCTTCAAAAAGTGTTCTCCAGTGGAACTTATTTTGAATAAAAAACTTTGAATTTGAATATCCCTGAAGATCTACTAGTGTCACTATGTTTATCCAATATGTTTAATTATTGTTTTTTCTTATGCCTGTTAACCACCCAAGTCAAGGTGAGGTGTAATACTAGTTGTTTAGGGTATTCTCTAATTTTTTCCTTGTTTATATATAGAAAAATTTATGCTATAATTTCTGATTGACTTTTCTATTTCAATATATTACAACTTATACATGCATATATTTTAATAATGGATGTCACATTTATCACAAAACAGTGACATTTATGTATACATAAAAATAAATCAAAATTTACTTTCTTTACTTGAGTGTGATACATATATAGAAATAGTCTTATGTCATAAGTGATATTTTGAATACCCATAGTTAAACAGTAAAGGATATGAAAAATAGTGTCAAGTGAATGTGAAAGTATAACCTATACAGAGCAGGACATTGCTGAGCTCAGGAGATATTATGCATAAGTTTTGAAAAGTAACAGGGAGGCACGGCTATTATGATAATAACAATGGAATAATAGCTCTATTTATGGAATGAAATGGAAGTTGCGTATGTTGAGTTTGATGTGAGATCTCTTAAGCTTTCTATCGCAATACTAGAACATGCTGTCTACTTTCACTAATAGAGGAGAGGCCTCTCGGGCTCCTAAATGGTTTCTGCTCTTAATAGTTACAGTACAAACTTTTAAAAAGTTAAAATTAAATGTCAGATACATAACTACACATTCTCTGCCAAGAAAATAGGAGTAACTTTAAAACAAAATGTAATAAATCAGGTTAAAGAGCTTTATTTCTCATATAATAATTTTTACAATTCTTTAAACTATGAGAACATTAATAAGTTAGTAAAAAATATGTTATAAGGACACAGAAAGCACAAATACTAACATTGCAGGGAGTTATGATTTATTTCTTTGGTCCTAAATAATAATCTTTTCATCTCTCATATTCTGAAAGTATACTTGGAACTGCCTTATCACAGGGATAAAAACACCACTTTTCTTCCCTGGGAAGTGATTCTCCCTGCTGTCAAAAAATTTAGAAAATTATTTGAACCATAGGTGATATGCGACCCATGTTCCAACCCTTTTTACAGCCACTGTTAAATCTCGGCATAAATTGTAATAGAAAAATGTTAATAATTTTGTAACATCATTCCGTACTTATAAATTATTTTTCACTAAATCATTATTTAATTTACATAAATTTGAGCTAATAATTTACTATCATAAGTGACAAAAAAAAATAGTGCTGTTAGAATGCTGCCACAGAAAAAAAATACTTGATGTTTCATATGTAACTGGCGTGATGATTTAGATATGGATTTAATGCCTGATTTTGTTAGAGAAGTAGTTGTTTGTTTAACTAATCAGTTTTTATTTATTTTACTCAAATTTGAAATGAAAAGCAGAGTCTTAACTGCTGGTGAAAGGCTTAGGCACTCGAACTATTAGCGCCCTTGCTATGCTCGTGCGCCAAACCATCTGCCTAAATAGGTCACTTTCACCTCTCATGTAACAATCTACTATTTTTTAATTGCCTAAACCCTGTTTTTATGAGTAATAGGTTGGTTCAAAATATTGTCAAATTGATTTAATTTTAAAATGCTATTGCTTACAATGTTGTCTCATGTTGATAGCCTCTAAAATAATGGCTGTTGCGAATATTAATTTAACCTACTACTTTAAAATGTTGTTTGTAAAATAGACTATTTAATATTAATGAATTTTGTTGTATGTTTTGCAATTAGAAACTTTAGTGCTCACGATCTTTATTAAAAAAAAATATGATAAATTGTGTTGACTATTATATGTAATCAAATGTGTAAGCTCACTATAATGTGATCAATTTTAGTCATCAACTTTTTTGAAAGTGTTATTTATATATTTTGGCTATATATCCTCAACAACTGTTTAGTTTTTCAGTATTTTGAGGCTTTCTTTAATATCTAAGTTACAGCAGAACAAATTTTCTGTAAAAACCTTTTATTTCGCATGGCAAAGACAATACTGAAAAACTCTTATTAATAAAATTGCATTCAGTAAAGGTATATATAAAGAATCTATTTCCAATAATGTTATCTATTCAGATTCTACATAAAGATACAGCTGTTTGAATTTTTGAAACTTTCTTCATGCATTTGTATAAGTATCTCACAACATTTTTCGTAAACAATATAATCTATGTGGTGAAATTTGCCAGAAGGGAGTATTATACATGTATTTATGGTACTACACAATATTGCAGTTAAATCACAAAATAGTTTTGGGTACCCACCATACATAATTATAAATGAGGGTCAATTATAACTTAACTTGAAGGGTGGGGTGTAAAAAGTGTCAGGTGGTAAAGATTAAAAATGTTTTCAACAAAAAATAGCTTAAGTAAAATTGTTGAGCAATTGTTGAAATATAAAGTATCTTCCATGGAATGTTTTCTAAGGTAGCCATATATATATTTTTTAATCGGATGGCACACTACATGGACATATGCAAACTTGCCCAATATTTTTAATATTAAATCAATTTTTTACATTATACTGCTTTATTTAAACAATATTTAATATTGATAAAGGACAAACTCAGGCTAACCAGATTTAGTGATCAGTGAATGCATTGTTAACATCATGTTTAATTTTAGAATTCAAGAAACAAAAAATTAGTTTGGACTTTAATTAGATCTCATTGAAATAGTGTACAATGAAAATTCATTGTTTTAATTATGTTTTGCAATGAACTAATATTTCACTAAAGGTATATGTGTACTTTCGACAACCGGGGGAAATATAGGATACATGTATTATGGAATATTAATAATTTTCACAAAATATTAATAATTTTTTGATTACACGATCGAAACCGCACGAATGATATAGTACTTTTATATTTCTAAAATGACTTCTATTTCTATAACAAGATTTTATAGAAACCTTTATAACTCTGATAACGTTATCGTGCAGTGTAATCAAATATTTGATTAAAATCTGTGTTTCTTGTAATGTTGAAAATTTGCATTTTGCGAAAATGATTCAGCTGATTTATTATAATGCTTTTATCGAGTGTTTTAAGCATGTGCTGTGGTTTATGTAAGTCAAGTCACTAAGCGTTTATCGGTATTGACTGGAAAAAAAGGTCTAAATTTATTTATGTGCTCGTGATGATTATACTCTAGTACTATCATTTGTTAGTTGATGTTCTTTGTTAGACTTAGTGAAGCTATGATGATGAGTGGGCTTCTAACGTGTCTGTTTGTTTCTAGATTAGTGAAACAATATGGCGGAGGCTCACTCTGCGGTCGCGTTCTCTTTCGCGATCACTCACGATGGATGGGACGTAAATTTCGACAGGGAGGTGCTGTACCTGGTCTGGGAGTCAGGAATTCGGTCCTGGAAAAAGCGCCTAGCAAGATTCAGGGTAACGATTTATTTTTTTATCCTTAGTTTGTATTAACAAATGCCAAAAGGTTTGGTATGGTTCAGGAAATTTACCCACATGAAACTCAGCTGTATGTAAATATGCTATAGAATTGGAAAAAAAGTATAATTACAATCACTGAATAAATAATATTATGATTTGATTCAAAGAGCATACAAAACTAAAAATAAATATGTCTAATATAATAAACATTTACCTATTTATCTATTGTAATATATTGAATGCTTGTCATAATTCATTTAAATAATTTCGTATACACGTATATATTGGTATTCTATAAATGGGTCTGGATTTAAGTACACATTTTTTATTAAATCGTATTTAACACTATTTAGTGGTAATTATGTTATAAGTATGAACTGTAACCTTCAATAAACGAGCTGTCTATTTTTTTAAACACTAGCGCGTACTAATATGCGTCTTGGATCCTCTTCAGTTTTATTATACTACTTGCGTTTCTTCCATGGCTTTGTTCGCGCCAACTTCGATTCTAAGAGTCGTAGGTACTCTGGTAGTTTCAGAGAAAAAATCAAGAAGACATGTACCTATATATCAAATTTAATGAAAATTGATTTGAATACAAAGGCAGGAAGAAAGCAATAGTATTAATATCCAAAATAATTTCATTTTAGATTGAAATAAAGACAAGAAGGTGTCATGTGAACTCTAATATTATTTTGTTAATTGTTATAGAACAGTGTTCACAATGGAGTATATCCTGGGCATTTGCAGTCTTTATACGTGTTGTGGTCCTTACTAGTGGGAGCACACTTTATAGGGTTTAACATACCTTTTGGAATAGTACAAAAAACGCTTAGTATTTTACCAGGGTGAGTTGTTATTTTGAATTCTTAGCCTCCATATAGTCTCGAATTTATTCACCCGTATACCAAACTTATGATCTACTTTTAATAATAATAATGAATTATTTCAAATCATTCGTTGCGTATAAACAAATCATAGTTGTTAGTAAATTACATAGAAACATATGGCTAGAGTTAATAGAACCTATCCTATCCTTTTATCAGCCCTTGATCGCCTAATTGCACGGCTCTATGATCCCCTGCCGAGATATAACTGCCATATTTGTCCAAGGCTGATTGTCGGATTTGATACATTTGTTATCTCGATGTATTTTTCCTCAATTATAATGCAGGGTTTGTCATTATGTTTACTTTCGTATATTCGATTTGATTCGAGATTCAATCTCATTTCATTGGAAGATGACGCAGATGTGTCAGCCGTTTGGATGTGGCCTGCGAGGCCTCCGTCTGCCAGGGCATGCGGAGCTGGAACCGTATTCCCGTAGCCCTGGCATAAGACGCAGGTCGGAACACCCAGGGGTTTTAGTGGGTATTTCTGACTGTGGAGTGGCAATAGCATGGCACCAGTTTTGACTGGACATGCTAATGCCAACCCTGATCTGATGATTTCCATGATGACGGTCGAGAACTATACCCCCAAGGTTCGGTCTTTGTCGCGGCTTATTGTCCTCAATCGGATTTCTCCTGGGTAAAAAAAAATGCCATCCACATGACCTAACAACAAATGGCTGTGCAATATACTTAAAAAAATTCAAAATATTTGTCAAAATTTTCTTTTTATAGAAATATATCGATTTCCGAAAATTATATGAAACAATGTATTAATTAAAATAGATTGTATGCTATATATATATATATATATATATATACTTATACAGACTTGTATACTGACCTTTGTGTAAATCTATATTTTACTACATGGAACAGATACAGCCACAATGTATTAAGTTCAGATTCTTAATTATTTTTAAATTTTAGGACCTCGACAATGTGGCAAGTGATAGCTTGCTTATTGGCAGCTCTTACAATGTGGCTCTCAGTCATATTCTTAATGCGGTACCTGCTTAAGTTATTGTTAATGTACAAGGTAATTAATTATGCAATATTTTTTATGTCTAATTTATGTAAAATATTTCAGTTCTGTCTTTCTATTGAAACTTACTGACCACTGTATTATTACTATACAATTGTGAACTTTAATGTAATGAAATAAGGTCTAAAATACTATACATTAGTTAATATACACTGTTTTGAAAGTAGGTCTTGTAATTGCCCTTATTACTATACAATTCCTCGATGGTCTCCGATGGCCTTCAATGGTCTTCGAAACTTTGTTCCACCAGGGGCCTAATTCTGCTATCTCGTCAAAATCGCCAGAGACTATCGTCTTGGTATTCTGGTAATTCCAATGGCGTGCCCGTGGTACATCACTCTTGTCTTTATAAATATTTATAAGCAAAAACTCGCGAAATATATGTTTAAGATTTTGGTAGCTTCTCAATATTCATTTTGACTAAAGCTATTTCTGTTAATGGTAATACAATTTCTTTCTACCATTATTCCACCGCAACGATATCGAGAATGTATTGTTGATTTAGTAGAATACACATTTTTGATACTATCGCAATGGAATCGTACTTTGAATATCTTCGGAACGCCAAGATATTGAAATAGCAGAATTGGGCCCCCAGTGTCCCAAAGACACCTCATTAGTTTTTTTAATGTTCTAATTACTTTGATTGAAATTTGTTTAAATTTGCCCATAGCTTCGTTGTTATTTTAATTTCGCTTAGTTTATTTTAAGCGATTTAACGGAATACCAATTATAATAGCAACTTTCTTATTACTAAGATATAGCTAGAAATATGTTTCACACGTAACTAATCGGCTTTCATAAAGCGTAGCCGGACCAGCTACCTATAGTGTCACCTGCTACGTCAGGGACATGAAGGGTTCGCTATTGCAGGAATTTCTGACGCGATCTTCTCACCAGTTTCGGGCAAACATAGGCAACTTTTCACTGCCAAATTCATAGATTTCTTTTCGTCTTTCAGCTTAATTGGCGTTTTGGGGTACTAATTTTTTATTTTCTAATATATTAATAGATATTAGATATTAGTAAGACGCAAAATTACTGCAACCTGCATATTATATGTCTATGGAGGTTATTTTATATCCGTCAGATATTTTTTTACACAAATATTGTCTCCTCTTGTGTGTCCCAATAATTATCACCCAACTTGACACTGATTTCCATAGGATCTAAAGGTAATCATTTTTAAATAGAAAACATGAGTTGTATTTATAATTTTAGGGATGGATGTATGAATCACGCGCTCCAGGAGCCAAAGTGTCATTAAAAACGAAATTGTGGGTGAGCGTCGTCCGTGTATTATCTGGTTGGAACAAACCCAAGTTATACAGTTTTCAAGGCTCGTTGCCGAGATTACCGCTGCCCTCTGTCAAGAATACAATGAAACGGGTAATGTGAATTTAAAATAACTAGTGGTCGCCCGTGATCGAAATGTGACTATAATAATGTCAAAGACTATACTTCTATAATCACAGATTTTGCCAAGGCTACACTGTTAATTTGACTTTAACAATAAACAAAAGAGTGTATATGCGTGTGTGTGTCAAATACATGGTAGTGTGTGTAATGTTTTTTTATTGATTTAAATTATTTTTATGCATAATTAAAAAAAATATTAGCATTCTGCACTCCTTCTCTATATAAACTATAAGTGTGCAAAATTTCATACTCCTCTGTCCGCGCAATTTTCGTAAAAAGGGGTACATAGTTTTTGCTGTGCTTTTGCTTCACATATTAATTTATAGATTTAAACCGGGTTATCTATAAAATATGCTCTTTACTTACCATCAGTCACAAATACAAAAATCCTATAATTATTTTAAGGTTAAGTGTTTGTGTTCCTATAATAATTAGTAAGTACAGTTTCCGAAAAGTTAAAGCATACAATATTTTCAAACTTGTTCAGTGCTCTTAAAAGTTTACACTTTATTATTTTCGGCTTCTTTTGTTGTTTGTCGTAAAGTTGCAGTTTTATATCTTGTATACTTTTTAGGAACAATACAGCAAACTTCAGCATAATTCAAATAAGGTTTTCAAAAGAAGCCCAATTAGAATAGAATATCTTTTTCTTACAATTTGTATGCGTAAAGTTGTTTCTAATGCTTTAAATATATTTGGAGATCTACACACTCTAAAAACTGTTGTTATATATACTGATTTATTTTTCCAGTACCTGATTAGTGTTCGGCCTTTGTTAGATGATAATAATTATACAAGAGTAGAGAAATTAGCAAAACAATTCGAAGAAACAATAGCTGTTAAGCTCCAAAGATATCTCATATTGAAGTCATGGTAATATTATTTTTATTTTATCATTTGTTTGCACAACGCTTTTGTGTAATTGTTACTCAAATTGTTTTTATATGATACCAGTTGAAAGGTCGGAATATCCCGATGTTATGTCAGTTCTGCTCAGGAGCGCACAATACGACAGACGATTTTATTTTTGGACTACCACATAGAAATTGTAAGCGTGCTCTATCTAAGTATTAGTAATGCGTAGTGAGTTATGTAATAATATGCATTCTGTCAAAAAGTATCGGGAATGGACGCTTTGTTTAGGGTTCCAAATTCAATTTTTTTTCCGTTGTTAGATTGGCACAACTGTTTTCCATTTTGGCGCGGAGTATGAGTTGCATCGGTCATTTAAACTACACATAGTGCTGTTTTTAATAAGATTATATCTAGTGGGTATTGCAATGTTCATAATGGACAAAATCATCGAACAAAGAGTTTGTCTTAAATTTTGCATCGCCTATGGAATTTCGTGTTCGGAGACACTGAATATAATACAGAAGGCTTCCGGTATATCGACTTTATCAAAAACATGTGCTTTATTAGTGGTACAAAGCGTTTAAAAGCGGTCGAGATGTGCTGGAAGATTTTCCTCGCCCTGGTAGGCTATCAGCGTCGTCAACTGAAGTTAACATCGCAAAAATGAAAGAAATAGTAACTGAAAATCCTCCATCAAGTTTAAAAGAAATAGCCCCGGAACTTTTTGTGTCTCACGAGTCGATCCGTATCATTTTAAATTATCACTTGGGTATGAAACATGTTCCCAAAAGACCTGAATTTTCTCCAAAAACTCAATCGCATAAGAATCGCCGAGGACATGCTAGAACGAGTCAATTCTGATCCAACATTCATGATACGCATTGTTACTGGTGACGAGACGTGGGTTTACGAGTTTGACATGCAAACTAGTCAACAAGCTTCGGAGTGGCGCCTTCCAACTGAACCGAAACCGAAAAAGTCACGCCAAAGTCGATCAAAAGTTAAACTCATGTTGACTGTTTTCTTTGACTATCGCGATGTTGTGCACTCGGAATGTCAAAGGAGAAAGGTCCAGAAGGTCAAACGGTAAATAAAGTATATTATTTGAGTGTTATGCGGCGTTTAAGAGAGGTAAAGAAAAAGGTCAGATTTGTGGAACGAAAATTGTTGCATTTTGCACCACGATAATGCGCCTTCACACAAGGCCATCATTGTAAACGAATTTTTGACCAAAACTCGACAAATTCCTTCGAGCAATCACCTTATGCATCAGATATGGCTCCAGCCGACTTCTTTCTTTTCCTAAACTCAAAGTACCACTTCGTGGCACCCGTTTTCATTCGTTAGAAAACATAAAGAAGAATTTGCGACTAGAACTAAACTCAATTCCGGAATAAGCGTTTAAAAATGCTTTGATGATGATTGGATTATTCTTTGGCTTAAGTGTATCGTTTCTGAAGTAGCAAACTTTGAAGGTGATAAAACAAATTTGAATGAATAACTAACATTTTGTGTATTATGGGCTTTTTCCCGATACTTTTTTGATAGAATAGTAGGTAGAATAAATATAAGTTCAACCATAAGTAAAATGGGAGACAGTATAATTATACCTATTTAATTAGCCTTAGCACGACAACAACATACTATTAGTAATCCATATATATATATATATATATATATACACATGTCATAGTGTTATAAGTTTTCGCCTATTGCTAAAGTATATAATTCGATTTTGTGCTAATCGATATTCGATTTCTGGTCATCTCTAGTAATTCTGGAGATTTCAATAGTATGTTCAAGTAAAAATAACTCCAAAAGGAAATTGGCAAAATTTCACTTAAAAAAAGAATATCGTTTAGTCCTCACATTCCTTTTTTATAGTGCAGGTATTGAACTGAATTGAATGTCACGATAATCGTAAAATCTATCTACAATAAAAGGTTCTAAACACGCCGTGTCCTGTACATTAAAGCTATTTAAGAAAACAACTGGAATAGACTATATAAACGATGGAGAACACAATGCAATTTTTTTAGGTTTCTTGTCTGTTGTTTGGGATTCATGTAAATCTACTGGGCCGATTTCAATGCTGTTTTCGTTGATCGACAGCAAATTCTTAAGACGTAAAATCTGTGCTACTTTTTATCCCGTGAATCCCGCGGGAACTTTTTGTAGTTATTCGGGTGCATAAAAATGAGCTTATTCCACAGTTTTCACTAAAATGATAGTAAGTTATTCATTCTTTTTTAAATGCTGCGGATACTTTGTGTTCCGGAAATTTCAGGTCAAACGTGGACGAAGTCGCGGGCAAATCCTAGTATATGTATACATATATATATATATATTAGGTTGGGGAAAAGTTTCTTCGCATTTTATACAAAAATTCAAAAGGTTTTTTTATAAAGTTTATTTACATTTGACTAAAGTATGTAGGTGTCATTTTGTTGGATAACTTTTTGCCATCTTGTAGGTAGGGACGTGATTCCATTGCTATAAAAATTTTGGGGCTTCTGATCAAAAAACTGCGACAAGTGGTTTTGGCAGTCCTCTCGTGATGTTAACCTAACACTACCTAAGGAATTCTGCAGAGACCGAAACAGTTGAAAATCTGAAGATGCAAGGTCAGAACTATACGGCGGATGCATTAACACCTCCCAGCCAAACTCTCGTAATTTTTGCTGAGTGGCTAAAGATGTGTGAGGTCTAGCGTTATCATGGTGAAAAACCACACCCCTTCTGTTGATTAATTCCGGCCGCTTTCTCTCAACTTTTTGCTTTAATCTCATCAGTTGTTCGCAATACAGTTCAGAATCGATGGTCCTGCCTGGCGATAACAGCTCAGAATGAATAATGCCCTTCCGTGCACACAGCATCACCTTGTTGCGAGTCAACCCGGGTTTCGCCACAGTCTATGAAGCCTGACCGGCCTTTGACCACGATCTTTTTCGCAGGTTCTTGTCGTACGTAATTCACTTTTCATCACCAGTTATCAGCTTCTTCAAAAATGGTTCGGTTTCATTACGTCGTAATAAAGAATCACAAATGAGTACACGGTTCATTAGGTTTCTTTCAGTGAGCTCACGAGGCACCCAAATATCGAGCTTTTTTGTATACCCAGCTTTTTTCAAATGCGCCAAAACAGTTTTGTGTTCAATTCCCAGTTTTCCAGCTACATCGTAACTACAAATGTGCCAATCTTGCGTATTAGTAGATATGCCGATCTTACTCCACTTTTTCAAAAATGGCATCGATTTTGTCCGTAACAGGGCCACTAGAGCGACGTGCATTTTTGATATCAAAATTTCCGGATTGAAAACGCTTAAACCAAATTTGCGCTATTCTCACAGATACTCCATTAGGTCCATAAATATCACAAATTTTTTTCGCGGCTTGTGTTGCATTTTTACCTTTTTTGTAGTAAAATTTTAAAATGTATCGAATTTCTTCATTAGATTCACTCATTTTAACAATAAGAAAAACAAATGAAAATCACACATTTTCCTAATTTGAATTTGGAATTGTCTTCTTTAAAATTAAAACTTTTTAATGATACCAAAACCAGCCAGATACAAATGGTATAGCCAACTTAACTTAACATAGACTTTTTCCCCAACCTATATATATATATATATATATAATAGGTTGGGGCAAAAGTCTGTAGCTGGAGAACTGGGAATTGACCACAAAACGGTTTAGGCGCATTTGAAAAAAGCTGGGTACACAAAAAAGCTCGATATTTGGGTGCCTCATGAGCTCACTGAAAGAAACCTAATGAACCGTGTACTCATTTGTGATTCTTTATTACGACGTAATGAAACCGAACCATTTTTGAATAAGCTGATAACTGGTGATGAAAAGTGGATCACGTACGACAAGAACGTGCGAAAAAGATCGTGGTCAAAGGTCGGTCAGGCTTCACAGACTGTGGCGAAACCCGGGCTAACTCGCAACAAGGTGATGCTGTGTATGGTGGGATAGGAAGGGCATTATTCATTATGAACTGTTACCGCCAGGCAGGACCATCGATTCTGAACTGTACTGCGAACAACAGATGAGATTAAAGCAAAAAGTTGAGAGAAAGCGGCCGGAATTAATCAACAGAAGGGGTGTGGTTTTTCACCATGATAACGCTAGACCTCACACATCTTTAGCCACTCAGCAAAAATTACGAGTTTCGCTGGGAGGTGTTAATGCATCCGCCGTAAATTTTAAATCAACTGCTCTCACATTTTAATATTAATAAATTATTTCATACTAAACAGTTCGGGTTCACCAAAGGTCGATCCACTACCGATGCAGGTGTTGAGCTCCTAAAACACATTTATGATGCTTGGGAAGGATCACAGAATGCCATTGGTGTATTCTGTGACCTGTCCAAGGCATTCGATTGCGTTGAACACGTGACCCTCCTAAAAAAGCTCAATTATTACGGTATTCATGGCGATTCTCTCAACCTATTATCGTCTTACTTAAATAACAGATCTCAAAGCGTTGAAATTAACAATGTCAAATCTTGTGAGACTGGCATATCAATGGGTGTGCCCCAGGGCTCAATTCTAGGTCCCTTCTTATTTTTGATATATATTAATGATTTGCCATATTTTATTAATGATATGTGTGAGGTAGTGTTGTTTGCTGATGACACATCACTTATATTTAAAGTTGATAGAAATAAACTGAACTTTGACGACGTAAACAACGCCTTATCCCAAATATCTAAGTGGTTTACTGTAAATAACTTATTACTCAATCCGAGCAAAACTAAATGTGTTAAGTTTGTTATGCCCAATGTAAAAGAATACGATATTAATATCTCTCTTAACGACACTAGACTTAATCTAGTAGATTCAACTGTATTCTTAGGCATTAACCTTGATCAGAAGCTCCACTGGGGCGCTCATGTATCTAGTCTCTCAGGAAAACTTAGTTCTGCTGCATATGCGGTCAGAAGAGTTAGGCAGTTCACTGACGAAGAGACTGCTAAACTAGTTTATTTTAGTTATTTTCATAGTGTCATGTCCTATGGTATTTTACTTTGGGGCAACGCTGTTGACTTAGAGACCATATTTGTTTTACAAAAAAGAGCCGTAAGATCAATTTACAACCTCGGCCCTCGGGAGTCTCTTAGAGAATGCTTCAAGGAAATCAATATTATGACGGTCGCCTGCCAATATATCTTTAATAATATAATTTATATTCGTAATAATTTGAGTGCCTACAAGCAGTATAAGGATATTCACAATTTCAACACCAGGCATTGTAATAGACTGATATTGCCATCTTTTAGATTACAAAAGTACTGTCCTCTTTCTTGGGGTTGGTATACGCTTCTTCAATAAGATTCCGAGTGAAATGTTAGATCTGCCTTTCACTAAATTCAAAACCAAATTAAAAAGTATCTTGCTAAAAAGGGATACTACACTATTGAAGAATACTTAAATGACAAAATTCATTTACATAGCAGCTCACTCTAACATCTTATACTATATTTTGTTTAATGTTATCTTGCCAAGCTTGTAAGGGATTTATGGAGATATATTGCAGCATGACATTTTAGTACGTCATATCATTATTATAACTTTCATAATATTTTTCTTTCCTCTTATTGTGTCTTGGTCTTATTGAGTATGCACTGTTTGCTACAACTCCATTAATTCTTCAAAAAGTAATTCTGTAACATACTTCTGTATAAAACTTATTAAAAAAAAAAACAACTTGAGATATAAATAGAAAAAGAAACTTAAAGAAAAACATTATTTAGCTAGATGTGTTGCTGGGGAGTTTCTTGCCGCTTCTTCTCCTTAACAGCAATAACACGTTGTGAAGCGGTATACATAGAATAGGAAGAAAAATTAAATTTTAACTTATATATTTATATGACCTTCAAAAAGTGTTCTCCAGTGGAACTTATTTTGAATAAAAAACTTTGAATTTGAATTTGAATTTGAATATAGTCCTGACCTTGCACCTTCAGATTTTCACCTGTTTCGGTCTCTGCAGAATTCCTTACGCAGTCTCAGGTTAACATCGCGAGAGGACTGCCAAAACTACTTGTCGCAGTTTTTTGATCAGAAGCCCCAAAATTTTTATAGCAATGGGATCACGTCCCTGCCTACAAGATGGCAAACAGTTATCCAACAAAATGGCACCTACATACTTTAGTCAAATGTAAATAAACTTTATAAAAAAACCTTTTGAATTTTTATATAAAATACAAAGAAACTTTTTCCCCGACCTAATATGTACCTTTGATAACAATCATAAATATTTTTTATTTCATAAAATATACACTTGAAAGCTTACATGAGCGATTCTGCTTTACAATATAAAATTCATACTAAGTGAAAAAAAAAACTCGAATTTGTGATACCCGTTCGGTCCCGCAGGTGGTCGAGCAATTATGTTTCTGATTGGTGGGAGGAGTACGTCTACCTCCGTGGTCGGTCTCCTCTAATGGTCAATTCTAACTTCTATGGAACCGACGCCATCTTGCTAAGACCAACTAAAATACAATCAGCTCGTGCCGGTGTTATTATTCACATGTGCCTTAAGTTTAGAAGACTTATTGACAGACAAGAATTGGAACCAGTAAGTGATCTTTTAAAATGTTTTCAACTTACCTTTACACATCACAAAATCGATTATATTATATAGATAAATATTCCTTAAGTCATATGAAATTTTAAAAATTTATCAATGCTATCAATCTTACCTATTTCTATAGACTAATGCCCTCTGGTATTGCTGACACAATGTTGATATCTAAATAGCATCGCCAATAAGCAAATAACCGATTCGGTACTTAAATACATAGGTCCACACAGGTACATATAACTATACTGATTTAATTTTAAAGACCCTATTTCATAGTCTGGTTGAAATTTAACCCGTGACTCTGGTACTACACCTGTACAAATCATGACATTCCTATCTAAGTGTCCTCACCCTTAAAAATGAACATTTAAAGAAAAGGATGTAATGTTAATGTAACT
Source organism: Dendrolimus houi (assembly GCA_039645545.1). Classification (NCBI taxonomy): domain Eukaryota; kingdom Metazoa; phylum Arthropoda; class Insecta; order Lepidoptera; family Lasiocampidae; genus Dendrolimus; species Dendrolimus houi. The sequence goes on along the minus strand of CM077123.1, from coordinate 10,345,654 downwards.
TTTATATGGCTTAAAAGTTTAAGTCACCACAGCAACCTACGGTATAATCATGTGATTATCACATGTATAAAATACTGTTTAAAAATCCCTTTTACATTAATTATGCCAACCGATTAGTGTCTCATTGTTTGACTCGAGATTCCACATTGCCCTAGAAGAGACTGTATAATACACAGGTCATGTTTCACCAAAACAGTCTTGCAAGTTTTACACATTGTCAATATCATGAACGTTTCCGTGTGTTGTTTTTGTTAAAGAACTACTAAAAGTATGCATGCTCTGTACTAAAATTCAATCAAACATCATGGATTGAAACATAGGTGCGTTTTCACCAACCCGCCTCAATTTATACAGTTGAATAATCCTATTCCAGATAATGCTTCACAATATGGTCCCTCTATGTTCGTGGCAATATGAAAGGTTGTTCAATACAGTAAGAGTGCCGGGCGTCGAAACTGATAAAATTGTGCATTACCAAGATGCAACACATATCACAGTTTATCACAAAGGAAGATATTTTAAACTAATGGTCTACTCTAGAGGACGACTACTCAATCCTGCAGAGATACAAATGTGAGTGTTTTATTTATATTTACATACTATATTTTTTATGTTGTATGATTGACAAATATGTTGTCAATATTAAAGTCATCATCATAAAATGTTTAATAATACTTCTTGACACTTAACATCTTTGTGTTCTGTGATCACGACTTCTGAAAAGTGGCCGAAACACCGAAATGAAAATAAAATAAAGTACCGCGCTTAAAAATGTTAAAACGTAGTTTTATTATGTGAAGGTACTAGTCGCGAAAACTAAAGAAAATACGGTTTATTACTATCAAATTATTAATTAACCATATAATAACTACAAACTATGATTCATAAAGATTTGTCCTTGTAAAATCGAAAGTAGTTCAGCAGACGTGTTTTGAAATAATAATCCACATCGCATCGGGCTAGACGTGTGTCCTACTTTTTAAATTCGCTCGACAAGCGCATTAAGGTTATCGCGATTCGTAATATGTAATTCGCTTGCGTCGTTACTGTATTTATATACTGTTTATGAAATGTGATTAAGGAAGTACTGTCGATTATGTCCTGAATATTTTATGTTTATTAAATATACAATTTTTTTTAAATATATTACAAATCAAAACACCTCATTTATTAGCTATAAATAATTTAGAAATCTACGTGTCTATCAGCAAATTTGATGCACATCTTATCTCTTATCCATTGTCATCATTATATACCTACATGTTATAGTGAGTTTGTTTGTTCCCTCTTCACAATATTTGGATATTGAGATTAAAATATTTAATGAAATTTTGTATGTAGGTTATTAAGAGCTTGGAGATTAATATAGGATAATTTTATCGCGTTAAAATATGGCATCTGCTGTGAAATATGGTCCCGAATATTACACAAGTGATGCCACTTGAAAAACTTTAGCTTAGTTATTATTAATAACTAAATTGTTTTATCCTCCTTTTAGATTCTCTGAATCTAAAGCTGATATAATTATGGTACATCGAAAATTAAAATGATAATATTTATTTCTAAATGGAATCTTACAGATTACTTATTGAAAATCATGCGCCTACCACCGCTTCCAAAGCAATTTTAGTTACTCTTAAAGGAAAAGGAGCGGCGCAACGAACTCCCCAGCAACATATCTTTACTTCATAATAATAAAAAATATTATTAGTCTTTTTTTATGTAGTTTATACAAGGTTAAACAACAAAGTAATTTATATGAATGTTTACTGAAAAAGCTTGGTGGCGATCGCATTATACCCATTCGGTGCCAAAGTACTAAATAAAATATTTAAATTAAATCTATAATTATTTTCCTGTGGCAAACCTCTAAGGTAGTGTGGACAATATTATTTGTTTTATATTTAAATTATCCAAATAAGAGAAAAGCGTAGTGAACTGTTTTTTGTTCCTTAGAATAAAATACCTAAAATAAAAAGCAATAACACATTAATATTATATATATATATATATATATAATATTAATAATAATATATTAATGTTGTATATACTAATAAGTAAATTTACATGCAAGTTAGGTATAAAAATTAAATATTTATTATAGTGTAAGATAATATTCCCGTACCAGTTTTTTCAAAATGGGGAGTGACTTTACCTGTCTTACGTTTTCGGGCAATGAATTCCACAGGCGGACAGCCTGCACAGCGTAGGATCCATTCCACCCCTTCTCCCAATTAATAATATTGAGCCGGCTACTAACTTCAAATTCATAGGAAGCCAGGTGCAGACTTCATACTGGCGTTGTGTAAATTGATTTGAAGTCAGGAGAGTTCTACCAAGTCTGACTAACTTCAACTTTCCGGATTGAATATTTTGATGTCACTCCTCTCCACAAGTCAGTAACTGGTTCAATGTAAATCAGCCTTTAGCCTTTATAAGTCAATGGAGATTATGATTCCTTACAGATAATACGTATAGCTTTAAATATACTCCATTTTATTGTCCTTTTAATATTAAAACATGCTGTGGAGTGTAATCGTTTGGGCGTTAATAACTTGTGCTACTGAACTCGGTGCCGCGTTCGAATCCTAGTATTCTAAAGTTCGCAAAAGAACTTTCTATTGATTTGTTTCAGATTAGATAGTATTGTTTCTTATTATGTAACTAACATACTACATATTTGTGTGCTAATTTCAGTCAAATTCAGCAAATTTTGGATGATAAATCAGAGCCTTTGATTGGCGAAGAGCGCATTGCTGCATTGACGGCTGGCGAAAGAACCCACTGGGCCCATATTAGGCAAACCATGTTCAATCGTGGCCACAATAGGACCTCTCTGCATTGTATTGAACGCGCTGCTTTCAATGTTTGTCTTGGTACGGTTTGCTTTATATCTTCATTAACTATAAAATTAAATAATTTACAAAAAATACATTTATTACCAATAAAGCCTGTTTTAATTTTTTACTGGTTAACCACTCAGCTTGTGAAACTGGCTAGCTTTCGTTAGATATTTTCTTGTTAAGTAATAAGTTGTCGATTAAGTAGGTGTTTATTCAAACGATAAGGACTTATTCGCAAATTAACTAATGCAAATGTAAATCAGGCATTAGTTTTGATAGATTAGTAACTAGTTGGACGTATAACGAAAAGTATAAGAGGTGTCAAAGACAGCGTATATTGAGGAAAAAAATGTAATACAGCAGACCCCGAACTCCGAAAAAAACGCTCAGAATTCAACCAGGACTTGAAGCTAAGATGACGATATATAGCTAATGCTAATATTAGATGTTTCAACCAAATTGAATAAATTTGATTGGAAAGCACAGAACTCAAAGGGCACAACTGTATTCAATGATATTGAATAGTTCAAATTTGTGTTTACATAGATCACTTTAGTTGATTCATCCAAATTGAAAGACAGAAATGAACCATCCAATATCGGCATTAGGCACCCGCATTTGAATAAAATAATTTCGACTCATCAAGAAGAATGTGAATCAACCTTGCATGAACGGAGAAAGAATACAATTTACTGGTTCCGGGCGGCCTGTCGTAAAAGGCTACAGAACAAAAAGCCAGATGGTAGGATATTTGCCCGTCTAGATGGCTACCATCCTGGTCTATGCCGCCATAACAACCTTGAGTTGTGTTCCTGCATTAGTGGCCAGGTTCCACTCTCCCTTTCGAGAGCGGCAGCTTTTTTGGTAGCACCTTTGGTGTTACAAATGTCCATAGGCAATGGTAACCGCTTTCCATCGAGTGGGCTGGTTTGCTCAACTGTTGAACTTATGCAATAAAAAAATGTACCACTTATGCACATTCATTCAAACAGTGTACATTCGAATTGTCAGGAAGTATACACCGCTTAGGCACATATTCTGACCCAATGCATTTTGTAACAATTACACCTTACTGATGATGACGAAAAAAATTTGAGGAAACCGAGGAGAAAACTAATAAGTGTGCTATGGTCTTACAATAAAGGAGCTGCCCAAGACCGTATGAATTATAGGAAGAGGCCAAAAAGTAGGACTTAGACTCGATCTCCGAAATGATGATCCATCCAGACTTAACCAGGATTTGACACTAGAACAATGATGATTTCATTAAAATGTTTTTAAGTCGAAGACAGAGAGTTTTAACACCTAATCAGACTTACCTATTATTTTCCTGAGATGTTTGGGATCCATTTGAGAGAAGCACTTCCGGTTTCCACCTTATTTCACGTCCACCGGTTGTCTATCTAGATAGAAAGTGGCGCATCCTATAGCACTTTTACAGTTTATGAGCCCGGGAAGCACCTGTGGCCGCTTAAAGTTTGTCTCATTATGGCACTCCAAATGTACCAGGTGGATCTTACCTGAATCCCAAATATCTCAAGAAAAATAATAGGTAAGTTTTATGAGGTGTTAAAATTCTCTATTATTGTTTTTCAGTGAAAAATAAATAACAGATTTTATAATAAATTTAATTTTGCTGGGTTACCATTTAATAGATGTGTAATTTTTTTTCTAAAGACGACGTTGAGTACGGTTTTGACGAGAATGATCACACTAAGTTGGATTACTTTGGGCGCCTACTACTACATGGCAAAGGTCACGATCGATGGTTCGACAAATCATTTAATCTGTGCTTCAGCACTAATGGCTACGTAAGTAATGCATTTTTTCGACAGTTGCATAAAATCTTTTAATTTAGCATAAATCTTAGTTTTGTGTTCTTGAATAACTGTTGCAATTATAAAGTTTTAAAACTGATGCATTTGTTACACTATATTTAATATTTTTATATTTAAAGTATGGAGGATAGAGGTAAGGAGAAATCCATTTCTGTATATGAAGAAGTGTCCATCGAAATGCGTTAAATTAGGGTGGCGTTACATTAGCACCAGGTGATTTTTAAAAAAAGCGCCAAAATTATTAAAGTTGTATTATAAAGTAATATTTTAGTTGTATAAAATTAAACATTAAAAAATCACTAAGCGTATTATTCAAAGTTCACTAAATTAAATCACTCGTTATGTTTTCACATAACAATAATTCTTTGAGGTTATATAATATTTACTAAATTATTTTGTATTACGTAAATAGTTGACGTTTTTTATAATGTACTATCACCAACTACTGTAGTCACTAAAAATATTAAATTTTCTAACTCGGCATACTTCAATCCGTTAACAACGGCTACATGCACACCACACCAATTGCCTACGCTAGCGTCATTTCGGAGGGTTTTTGAATTATTATTTACTGTTTATAGCTGGACACTTTCAACTTTCCACCCATATGAGACGGTTCTCCTTACCGCTACCCTCCATATATTTTTTTTAATACGATATCTAATACCTATATCCAACCTAAGCGCGTACTTCTTTAGTTTGAGATTATATATGTTGATTTTTGCCTGTCAATTTAAATAATGACTACCGGAAGAACCTAAAAAAGAGTCGTGCATCTAATAAGTAAGGGACAAGTTAAGGCAGTAAGTACACTAGCCATGATGTCTCAGTCTCATTGTAATGCCACAGGTTCGAAACCTGGCAGAAAGATGCCGTAATTAACTATGAAGAATCTTATACACTGACATAAGCTATTTGTGAAACCCCTCTGTCTGCATTGGTTTAAGTATCAAGGATATTCTGTCCATCCCCTTGGTTTCCGCTGACATTATAAGACATAAATAAAAAAAAAATGGTTCCATTTATTGGCGATGTAAAAAGTTTGTTCGGACGAATTTACACATAAAGCTTACATTTCTCTTAATAAAGAAGCGAGTTAACTTGCAAAACTAGCGAGTTCAGGCCTTTGGGCGTTTAAATGAAAACTGGCCAGTTTAGTGGTAAGTTGACAGTTAAGTAGAAGGAATAGAAACATATTTTTTCGTCGAGATCAAGAGCGACTCGCCACCGTGTCATCACTCCTTCAAATAAAGAATGGACGGGCGATTTTATTATGGTGAATAACCTCACCTGCAATCGGACCTAAGGCCTGGTTTACGTTTGCATTGGTAAAGAAGTACATGTCACCCAAATAAAAACCGATACTTAGGCTTAACACGTCTGTAGCACGTTTGTACACAACTTGCCACTTACACGCCAGCTTACAAGCTGAACTATCTTCTTAACTAATGCAAATGTAAATCAAGGTTAACATAAAATATAAAGGTAATATTTCAACTTACAGGTTGGATTCAATGCAGAACACACTTGGTAAGATTTGACACTTATTTTTGTTTTGATTTTATCTATATTAATTCGGTGTCGGCCTTACCTTATGTATATCAGGAGTAATAATTGTATGTAAATAAATGACGTAAACACTATCTGCGTTAGTTGTTACTAGATTTACGTGAGGTTGTATTGAGGTCACGGTTTTATTTGAAAATTCATATTAAATGTTTATTTATGCCACGTTTCTACATCTGACTATACATTCGCTTGTCTTATTACAAGTTAAATTTGACTTAAACTCCTTACAAGTAATGGCGACATTTTACCAAGTGGTCAGGTAAAAGATTGGTTACTAAAACAATATAGAAAACCGGCAATAGTGACGTTTAGACAACGAAAAAAGACAGCATAATAGGCAGCAACTATTAGTAATAAATAATAGTAATTGTTATCTAATAATACATCCATTGGTACTAATATTAGATATAAATCTATACAAAACTACATATTTTGCAAGTTTTGCGCAACATTTCTTAGAAAATAGGTTGAATTGGATACCTAATTTTAATTGTATTATAAATATAATTGTTCTGTACTCATTCCAAGCATTTATTTTACTTTTGACAGCTCGATGATGGATCAATTATAGCGCGTTCCATTAGTAGCTCACAATGGAACGCGCACCACGTTCACGACCGCGATTTTTCCCGTTCCACTTGCTTGCGGGCGTTACAATCATAAACTCTAGTGGAACGGTTATTCAAGCCACCTCTTGACATAGGTTGTTGTGAGCGTTGCGTGATCAAAAATTATAACGTCATTAGGCACATTTTCACCACAAACAATAACAGGTGATAACCGCCGCGGTCGCCAGGTGGAACGGTCGACGGAGCATTTTGGGCATTGTGAGCTACTAACGGAACGCACTGTTAGTAAATGTCCTAATGCGTTACCGACTCCATTTGTTTATAAAAATCGACTTCGTTTATAAATAAGCTTTAATCAATTTAACTTGTCTGTATATTTTTGCTAAAAACATTATATCGTGTAATAAATATACCCACATTTCAATGAACATATTTTACACATATTAAATAAACTGTTTTTGTAGTAAAGTTAAAAAAAATAATAAAGTAGAACTTTTTATTTTCAAATCGATTACTTTCGATTTATTTACGTATAGTGTCGATGGTTTAATAGTCTGCATTACATGACTCACAGACATCACTATTATATCACCCACTATAATAAAGTATGACTATTATATCATTTGTTTCATGTGGGCTTTACTGTCAAGAAATATGTAACTTGATAGACGTGCAAACGTCAAATGTAAAATAAATGCTTGGAAACAGTATTGTGATAATAGCGTTTATTTTTTATAGGGCTGACGCACCAGTAATGGGACACCTTTGGGAATATGTCATATGGTCAGAATTAGAATATGGGTATGTCACTTGTATTATTATTTCACAGATATTAATAATATAACACATATGTATAGTCGCGGAATGAAAATGTCCGTCACCTTTCAGACGACTTTTGCTTGCACGAGTACAAGAAACAATACTGCCAACATTTTAATAAATGTTCGTTTATAAAATACAAAAATGTAAAAAAAGAAAATTGCAATATTGACAATGACAGACACTGAGATAAACATTAAGAAACAAAGAGGGTATAATAACTACTCTTAACATAAATATTAAAACCAATAAGAAGGTTTTACATGTCTAAACAACCTTCTTAGACAAGATAGAAAATCAAACAAGTTTAATTGGAGTAATTTTAAAGTTTACTGTCAAATAGGTGAACATAATTTTCTGTAGAACAGTCTGTTCTGTATCTTGAATGAATCAATTTGAAAACTGGCGAACATTTTCATACCACAACTGTAAATAAAAACAGACACATATTAAAAAAATATAACAAGCTTATTATTATTTTTAACATTTATTAACCTACAAAACATTAAAATTCATTACGATTACATGGGTCGCAGGTAGCATAACTATTAGATTTTAGGTTAGAACACCAACTTTTCCATTCACCTGTATATTCTTTAAGATATTTTTTCAAGATTAACTTAATTTTATTCTATTTTATCTTTTTAGATATGCCCCTGATGGCAATGCCCTTGGTACAGTGATCACACCGCCGCCTCAACCGATTCGTTTACAGTGGGAGTTAAACAAGGAAGAATTATTGAAAAGCATTGACATATCTTATAATGTGGCCCAAAAGCTTCTCAACGATGTAGATCTTAGAATATTGATGTATACCGATTATGGAAAAGGTTAGTTTAATAAAGATCAAAAAATGTTTTCTTGTTAAGAGAAGTTTCCATACAATCTACAGTTTCATGTTACAAATGTTACATTATACATTAACTGCAGATACCAACCACCATATGGGTTTCATATTGTCTCGTTGTTGACCTTTTTGAGGAGGTTGACGTATCTTGCGTCGAAATTGTTCAAAACCATAATGCAAAAGTCAGTTTGGCTTACTTACTAGTTAGACTGAGTGAGCAAGAGTTATTAAGTAAAAGAATTTTTGGATTTAGACTTGTACACGTTGACGAAATCATCACTATACTATATGTTTAAAAATGTGTATCCTACACAAGTAAATGTGCACGTGATGTCTATGTTTGTGTAAACTGCTACATAATTATGACAGGTTGCAACACAAATACATTTTTGAATGAGAATCTTCGTCGTCTTTATGAGTTTATTGTGTGTTATATATAGGTTTCATGAAGAAATGTCGTGTGTCGCCGGATGCCTACATTCAATTAATCCTGCAACTGTCATACTACCGGGATGCCGGTCGATTCTGTCTCACGTATGAGGCGTCCATGACGCGGCTGTTCAGGGAGGGGCGCACAGAGACTGTCAGGCCGTGCACCGTTGAGAGCGCCGCATGGGTCAAGGCCATGGAGGATCCAAATGCTACCGTAACTTACATCAGATAGCATACTTTAATAACACTTCTTTTAATGTTTTACAAGTTATACATCTTCACTAACTCAAATTAACCATTAATTGTTATGTATGGCTTTTAATTAAAATTCTGATGAAAATAACTTAATTCACGCAGTTGCAAAACAGCTAGATCATAAGCAATCAATAGATTCGCGTTCCGAATTCACTTAGTAATGCTTCGCCTTGTGGTTGAGTCTTAACTGGGTCCCACTGTTTGAGCCGACCTCATTTACTATATTAGCACATATTAAGAGAAATAAGTACGTTGTAAGACTGAAGAATAGCAACGAAAGTTTCCCGAATGCACCTGCTCGTAGTAACAATAGAACGGATTAAGCTTGTTTATACAGCATAGCGACATTACAAACAATTTTTTAAGAATGTTCGTAAATAATTAACAATAGCTAACTAATACACATATGCTGCGACTAAATGATATATGCTGTGAATCGTGTACTTACGCTTTTTCGACGCAACAACACTAGTAATTAAATTTGACTGCGAATCGATTACCATCTTTTTCATGGATATAGGAATAAATAGATTTTCATCAAATGTATTATGTATTTACTTTAAATAGTAGTTGCTTTAACTCAAAATAATTATTTATTTTAGGTTGAAAAGCGGATTGAGTTGTTCATAAAGGCAAGCAACCGGCATCAGTTGGGTTATCAGGATGCAATGGCGGGCCGAGGCATCGACCGTCATCTCTTTTGCCTTTACGTGGTTTCTAAATATCTCGAATTAGAATCTCCTTTCCTTCAGGAGGTCTTCAATGAGCCTTGGCGGTTGTCTACAAGTCAGACTCCACACGGTAAGTTAATTTTTTTATGTTTTTCAAGATCACGGGTCATAAAAAGGGACCCGGGCCTTTGGAGGGCTGCACGGGACCATGAGAAGGCCAACACGTAGTGGCTCCTTGGTAGTTTTCATCTAATTTTGGCGAGACACTGATCGGCGATTATTCCTGTCTACACTATATAAAAACGCACCCTAGGACAAGCCCCGGTCAGTGTAGGACTATTGTAGAGAATGAGAACAAAAGGTACCGGGCTATTGGGATAAACTGCTAGTGGAACTAGGGATCAGGGTTATGTGGACTATGGCGTGTGCCTGTCGCAATGTTCGGGGAACATGGAAAAAATGGGCAGACAGTGACTCGCCACTCACTGCATGGGCCCCAAAAAATGTCGTACAAGATTATATGTATATTTATTATTTTTATATATTAAACTAAACAAGCATTATTCTGTTTGAAGGAAGTGAGGTGTTTTATTATGAATTTAACTAATTAATATTTTTAGGGCAAACAAGTATGTTGGATCTTAAGAAGTATCCGAAGTGCGTAAGCGCAGGCGGTGGTTTCGGCCCTGTTGCCGACGATGGGTACGGGGTTTCATACATCATTGTCGGGGAGGACATCATATTCTTTCATGTGTCAAGCAAAAAGAGCTGCCCTATAACGGTAAGGATTGATTTATTTATTGTTATCGTACAGTTAAAACTCGTGTTGCGTTCAAAACTTTCTCCAGAGTCTCCAGAGAGAGAGAGAGAGAGAGGGAGAGAGTATTTGGCAATTCACCTCTGTTGACAACTATATCGTATATTCTTCATTCTACATTTATTGATATACCTGACCCACAGAAATGGAAAATATCAGTCACCTACCACATAGCTTAGAGGGGAGGCGCCTAATAAATTAAAATATACAGAGCTTTGAAGGATAATGAAATTAAGAGATTAATGGCAGGAATCTGATATATTAACATGTTGGAAGTATGATTGCATATTCCTGTCTAAAACCGCGTACTCATCTGTGAGCCTTAACTGTAACCGAACGGATACAGTAACGTGATCTAGTGTGTACGCGTGAAAAGATCTTCGCCCGCGGCGACCAACGAGCCGCCTTTGACGACCAGCGAACTGAGCGGATACAGTAAGGGACCATCCACAAATTACCTCACACGAATTTTATGAGTTTTTGACCCCTCCGTCCTTGTCACAGCTGGTCACATTCGTGAGACTCCTCTCTCCCTAGTGTGACATCACACATTTTGCAATTTTACATCAATAAATTATGAAAGTAGAACAGCAGTTCTGTAATTAGCTTAAACATATCAGTATGTCGACCTTTGATGCGTGCCTCTTGTATAAAGAGGTTACAACACAGGTTACATGGTATTAAATTTTTATGTTAGTGCTATTTGCTCCCGGAAGATTGACTTCATTTTATATCCCTAACAATCCCAACTCCCGGATGAAAAGAACCTACATATGCCCATTTTCTGTATTAAAACTACATATGTATAAGGTTGGGGAAAAAGTTTCTTCGTATTTTATATAAAAATTCAAAAGGTTTTTTATAAAGTTTATTTACTTTTGACTAAAGTATGTAGGTGCAATTTTGTTGGATAACTTTTTGCCATCTTGTAGGTAGGGACGTGATCCCATTGCTATAAAAATTTTGGGGCTTCTGATCAAAAAACTGCGACAAATGGTTTTGGCAGTCCTCTCGTGATGTTAATAACCTGACACTGCCTAAGGAATTCTGCAGATACCGAAACAGGTGAAAATCTGAAGGTGCAAGGTCAGGACTATACGGCGGATGCATTAACACCTCCCAGCGAAACTCTTGTAATTTTTGCTGAGTGGCTAAAGATGTGTGAGGTCTGGCGTTATCATGGTGAAAAACCACACCCCTTCTGTTGATTAATTCCGGCCGCTTTCTCTCAACTTTTTGCTTTAATCTCATCTGTTGTTCGCAGTACAGTTCAGAATCGATGGTCCTGCCTGGCGGTAACAGTTCATAATGAATAATGCCCTTCCGATCCCACCATACACACAGCATCACCTTGTTGCGAGTTATCCCGGGTTTCGCCACAGTCTGTGAAGCCTGACCGGCCTTTGACCACGATCTTTTTCGCACGTTTTTGTCGTACGTGATCGAATTTTCATCACCAGTTATCAGCTTCTTCAAAAATGGTTCGGTTTCATTACCTCGTAATAAAGAATCACAAATGAGTACACGGTTTATTAGGTGTCTTTCAGTGAGCTCATGAGGCAACCAAATATCGAGCTTTTTTGTGTACCCAGCTTTTTTCAAATGCGCCAAAACCGTTTTGTGGCCAATTCCCAGTTCTCCAGCTACATGGTAACTACTAATATGCCGATCTTGCATCAATTTTGTCCGTAACAGAGCGACCAGAGCGACGTGCATCTTTGATATCAAAATTTCAGATATCACACAAGCATATACTGCATTAGGTCCATAATCATCACAAATTTTTTTCGCGGCTTGTGTTGCATTTTTACCTTTTTTGTAGTAAAATTTTAAAATGTATTGAATTTCTTCATTAGATTCACTCATTTTAACAATAAGAAAAACAAATGAAAATCACACATTTTCCTAATTTGAATTTGGAATTGTCTTCTCTAAAATTAAAACTTTTTAATTATACCAAAACCAGCCAGACACAAATGGTATAGCCAAAGAGATCTTATTACAAGTTCATACATACTATATGCGAAAATGACTTTTTCTCAAACCTATTACAAAATTTTACTAAAACCGATCCAGTACTCAGTGGTTTTTCCGTGAGAGCTTTACAGACAGACACGGCGAGTTACTATCGCATTTTTTGTAGATGATGAATTATTATATCTTCTCAACTTGGAAAGGATTGGTCTCCCATACAACTTTCTTCTCCTATTTCAATTCGTTTTATTTTTCTATCCCCCATGCATCTATCTGCAAATTACATAAATGACAAAAAAGGCTAAAATGCTAAAAGTGCCAAAAAAAGACAAATATGACCCAAATATCAAAATGCCAAAAATGACCCAAATGACCACAATGCCATAAATGCCAAATTTACGAAAATCGGCAGTGACCAAAATCTCAAAAATAACCAAAATCGCCAAAATGTCCAAAATGACCAATATGATCGAAAAGACCAAAATAACCAAAAATGGCAAATCATAAAAAACTATCCTACTTTCTGGGATAACCTTTACATAAATCTATCCCATTATCCGTGATGAAAAGTATCCCTTGTCCACCCTCTGTATTAAAAGTACATATATACCTTTCAGCTAAATCGGTCTAATAGTTTTTCCGTAAAACCATAACAAACAAATAGACAAATATATTTTTATCCCGGAAACTATCCTATTTAACATATACATATTCTGAGTTTCGGCCAAATCGTTTCGTTCTCGCAGTTTTTCCGTGAAAACGGAACTGACAGACGAACAGACACACAGACAGAGTTACTTTCGCATTTATAAGATTAATAGGGATTTTGAAATGTGACGCCACGAAATTTAGGAAGCCTTCCACCTTACACCTTGTCACACAATGTCACACTTCGTCGGACCCCCCCTTAACTTGTGATATCATTTATGGGTGACCCTGACGAGGTTCGAGTGTGGACGTGACTCGCGAGTGCATTGCGAGCATTCTTTTTCACGGAATTTTCCGGCGCTTTTGACGGCGCAGCCTGTCGCGGCCTTTGATTCTCGGCAAAAACCGACAATTGTCAGCTCGCTGCGGGCTATCTCCGCACTATGATTTTTGGTTGCAGTAACTGCATCGGTTACGGTTACTGCTCGCAGGTGAGTACGTGGCTTTAAATATGGTATTAAAGCTTTTATGTATGCAGTAATTTTTTTCTATGTTATTATACCTTTTTCTCATAATAGTAAAAAAAACGTATTATATTCTCAATTCCAATCAATACTACCTAAAGAGTATAAAAACATTTAAAATAAAAAGTGATTCAAATTACACTTAAACTAGATATTTTCAATAAGTTTCGAACGCGTTCACTTCAAATGCTTTTAACTGCGGAAACAGATCTACGTTCCGGGATAACAAGTATCCTGGGTTCATCACCATTATGAAATTACATGTATGCCAGATTTCATTATAACCAAAACTGTGTAGACAGCGTAATAAATATATAAAAACATTCACGTAAAGACTTTCTTATTGATATATTAAGTTTATTATATTACTGGCTACCTTCAAGAAGCTATTGAATGAAGTAGCTAATGAATTCTTCAAGGATAAGCAAACATTGTTTCTGTGCATGTAATCTATTTCCTTGAATGAATGAAACTCTTTATTGTTCACTATAACTTAAACTAGACAATTTAATATGCATACATTTCCATTAGAACAATGGGCGGCCTTATCGCTTATAGCGATCTCTTCCAGGCAACCCGGTCTGCAGGGAGACATTAAAAGAAAAATTAAACAATAATTGGTGGTTTAACTAAATTTAAACGAATTCAATCGTAACTAAATATAATTCCTTATTCCTGATGTAAATTAATTTTCGTTACGAATTATGATTGTTAGTTTTTATTTAGCCTGCAACGGATATAAAACTTGTAAGTTTTTAAAACTATGATTACACTTTGTAATTGTCATACACAGTTCTTTCTTTTTATTTCTTACGATCTTGTATTTGTGTTTAAAACTTATATTTTAGCAGACTGTAATAAATTGCCTAGCTAGTGTATACGTGTCTATCTACATAATCAAAATGCACGTCAATTGGACTATAGTTTGTATTAATTAATTAAATATAATATTTCACATCTACAGTTCAATAGCAACTGACGATATTATTCAACACCAAGTGTAATTATAAAATAATGGTGGCTTTCAAACATACAGTGCTTATGTAGGTTTCCTACAATTTGAATTATATAATAATAACAACAGCCCATAAACGTCCCACTGCTTGGCTCGGATTTCCCATTATAGGGGAACGGACAACAGTATACCCGCTACGCTTGTCCAAGGCGGCTTGGCAGGTTTAACATATTGGTTACCTCGATGTGCAGGTTTCATCACGATGTTTTCCTTCACCGTTTTTAGCACGTGGTAATTGTAACAATATGCACATTAGGTTAGAAAACTGCCTGCAAGTAGTGCATGCGTTCTGGCCAGGATTTGAACCCGGGCCCTTTTGAGTTTAGGCCGCGTGCGCTAGCTATTACGCTACCACGACTTGATTTGATTCTCATTAATTATTTGATTATTAGTATTTTACATTCCGGAGATAGTTCGTCACTTTCATCCTAAGATTGCTTATTAGTATTAAATTATATCTATTTTGATAATCTTCTTACTATACATTTGGTTTATGATTGGTTGTTGTTGCAACTGGTCCTAACCCATCCTACGGAGACTATACATGTAGGATATCATTTACTATCCTGCAAAAAACTGCAAGTTCCAGCGGGATACGGCAGCAAAGCTTACGTAAGCAAAGTCACGCATTGGAAAGTCCTCTTAATATTTTAAATTTTAGTTTACGCTTGTAGTCATAGCCTGTAATCGTTAGAACTTGTTGGATCGTTATATCCAATGTACCTATTTGATTGTGACATCTTAGCGATCCTTAATTACAGCAAGCTAATCTTTTCCATGTGCAATGACGCACGTGATGCCTAACTACCTAATTTGGCTAAAACATATACAGCATTTGTTAGATTTTTTATTTATTTCAAAACATTGGAATTGATTGCTTGAGCTTTTCTCTACTGATACGATATATAAATAGAAAGTAGTATTTTAGGTTTTTGGAATAAAGTAAAAGAGAAGAATTTCATAAGAAAAATAAGAATGTCAAATTAGACTACGAGTTTTGATTATTGACTTTGAAAAAGCTTATATGTTGTGTTATACATTATATTGTTACGAGTTGCAGGAATCGACTTAAAATGTCGTTGGAATTATTATAGAGCTTATTAGAACTATACAAACACGTATAACACAGGTACAAATATAACCAAACGCAATAAGTCCAAACGTAATGCAGAAGATCGTAATTCAATAACACACGCAAAGTCCGTCACTAAATAGATTACCGAATGTACACAAGTTTTGCTTCGCTCGTAGTTATCGCGCTACTGCCTCGTCACTCAACCGAGGCATTGCTTTATACTGCACAGATGCAATATATCTACTCTGCCCCGTGGACCGCATTTCCTAGAATCAGTTTGTTCTTTAAATCCGACACACCTGGCTAATGACTGCCATAAAAGATTGCAATACACAATGGGCTGTTTTCTAATCACAAATTTTAAACACAAAGTAAACCAAAGAAGTCCAAATGCCGAAAGGTAAATAAATGTATTTCTACATGTATTCAGGTGTGAATTGGTCTTTGTCGGCGACTAGGTCGTAACAATATTATAACTTTAAACTACCATATAAAAACTTAATATTGTATACATTTTTAAGGCAATACGTTAGAAATATGAAACTAGGATTGCAGATGTTTAATTTAAGGATTGGATTTTTATTTTATAGAGTTCATCAAACTTCGCCAAGCAGATTGAACGCTCTATGAAAGATCTACAGGACTTGTTCATAGAATACAAAAAGCTCCAAGAAAGCTCCAAAAATAGCAAATAACAAAGTCTACAGGTGGTATTTTAATTCATGTTTGTTTTATAATAGTTATATACATCAACTATTGTTTGTTAAAATGTGTATTTTATATTTATAGTTAGTTATTGAATGAATTTGACATTGTTTTACAAAACATATCATATAGTAGAAGTCCGTATTGATCCGTCTACTGATAGGTTTATCAATGCTGGCTTTTTATGTATTACTATTCACTCATTTGCCTTACTGGTTAAAATTTGGTATAAACTTTATACAAATAACATCAATCTTCTACCAATAATCTCTCTTTTCTTTCATAATATCCCGAATATTTGGAGTCGGCACAATATGTCTTTTCCTTCCACATTCCTCTATTCTGACATACCATCTTTTGTCACACCACATATCATCATATCATCCTTCACACAATCCATCCATCTTTTTATTTTTAATCTTCTACCAATGATCTTAGTATGGATAGTAAGATATGGAAATCCGGCGTAAGTGACAGCCAAGACAGTGGGCCTAGGTCATAGATTTAAATTAATAATAATAATAAATAAATAAATATATCGGCAGACAAACACACACACTGTATATCCCCAAATTAAGCAAGTTACGTTTGTGTTATGGGTAATATACAACGGACCATTCTGGGGCCGATCCCAGACACCCAGACCATAGTAGAAAATAAGTTTCCGAAATATTCTATAATATAATATACTATACCAGGAATCGAACCCGGACAAGCCAAGGACTAAGCTGGCAAAGGCTTAGCCCGCTCAACCACAGAGGCCGTCTAATAAATATATATATATATATAGTTAATATTTTAGAAAATTCGAAACAAATATATTGTATGTTTTCAGGTTAAGAGACTGCTTATCTTGTGACTAACATACAATGAACGACATTGGGGTACACTCCAATGATACCTAGATCAGAGCAGAAGTTAAAAAAGGGTTTACAATCTACTTGTTTTTAATATTACTTGTTATGATACAACAAATTTATATAATTTGACATGAATTGTTGCTATTTACATTATTACTGACACTTCTAAATGAAACAATGGGCAACTTAAAATGTGAAGTATATTAATTTTGAATTATGTTTACTTAATCATCGTTTGTAACTTAAGTATACTAAGTTGTTACATTTATAAGCAATTACTCAAACTTAAATATTAACTTAATTGTTCTTTTACATTCATATGTACGAAACTCGTGTTGCTTTTATTAATTAATTACATGTTCATATTTATTGTCCACTAGTTGTTTCTAGAACTTCGTTCGCGTGGATGACTGTTCAAGGGGAAGCCCATGTTTCTATTTAAAAGGAGCTGTTACTATCTCCATGTCACAAAACTTTTCAGTCTTTTTCAGTCAATGAATGAACCGGAACAAACAGGCAGAAGATTTAATAAAAGTATTTTTTAAGCGTAGATTCAAAAGATATTTTATTGTTTAATTTCAGTGTACAAATTCGACACTTACAGTTTAATTTTATTATAAAAGAATAAGAGAATATTAGTTTATGTTAGTACTGTGATTTGTCCAATAAACTATTTAACTATTTTTATAAATATGAAATAGAAATTTTAAATGTATTACATAAATCTTAAGTCTATGACAATATGTATATACTTTTAGTTTGACCATATTTCATACTTTGTTACATGTTTTAATCACAACACTAATAGTAATTACTAATGCACATAATAACAATACATGCGATCAATTTCATTATTTTTATCTTATAATCTGTGCTAGGTTATTAATTCAATATGAGTTTCAATGTGCTTCTTTATGTAGTATAGTGAGTAACAGGGTTGATTCACCAATACTCAGGTTAAAATGTTCTAATAATTGTTTTATAATTTAATTACTTGAATATTTATGGTGGAATTGTATTTAGTTGTTAAGTCTGATATAATTATTATTGTATTTTATTTTACATAATTAATCAATTGTGATTTTTGCCATATTTGTGGCGTCGCATTCATTGAGCATTTCAGTGTTGAGAGCATAATTATATGAATTTATAAAATATTTAGTTAAACTACAGTAAGATTTTCATTGAGATGTATTGATTGATTTGTAACTTATGGCAATATTTTATTTTTATGAAATATATGTATAAATTTGAATAATAAACTTGACTAGATTTGTATATAATAGTGTAGCATATGTAATAGAATTGATGTATATTGACAAACATGAATTCCCTCCCGTCCAAAGGAAAAAGAGAACATCTGAGTTCTCGGATCTCTGTGAGATTTGCCTCCAATGAGTATATCATTTAGATATGATAAAATTCAAATAACATAAAATAACCACCAGATTTTGATGCCTATTATACCCTAATATAGACCAACTTCCTTTTAGTTGAAGCTCTATTACTCTTGCCATTTTATTAAGCTATCCAAATATATTGTTCAGTTCTATTCATATGCTGGAAACTATGATGTATATATAAGTCATCCGTTTTAGCTGTGATGAGTTGTTATGGAAAAATAAATAAATGAAAATCACAGACTGTTGCTTTTATATATGCATTCTATCAATATTTTAACGTATTTTTAGATAATGAGAAATAATACATTGATATACAAAAAACATTTTAGCAGTTAGCAGTTTATTGATTTTTACGTTTTACTATATCTGATACGTTTTTATAATAATTAATATATTTTTATAGTCTCCTTTACAAAACATCATATTATTCGCTTTATTGATGACTAGTGTATATTTCGTACTGTTATATGTTTTAAGAGTTCATATAATTAATAAGTACAGTTTTTATTCACATTCACTTAATAGCAGCAGATGATTTAGTTTAGGCTACACATAGGTCTTATTTGTTATTTAACTAACTCCAGTAAAATATCGTGAAATCTGTTTGTGGCTTCTTAAATACATAAATAAACATACAAAATTTAAATATATATATATATATATATATATATATATATATATATATATATATATATATATAATTTAAAATACAAATATTCTAATTGACACCCTAGTTTATGTTGTCCGAGACACAGGCCTCGCGAGCCTAAGTCTAAATCCATCATTGATGATTTTTTAATAAAGGAATACTTCAATTCTGTCCATTAATCATTAATTTATGAAAGATGTTTATATTGACAATTTTTGGAAGGTCGTCCTATCCTATATATATATTGAAAATGAGAATAACGCTTTTCGACCCCGCCAAGAATCTTTATAATTGACCTTCTGTTTAACAATGCAATATTTTTTTAATATAAGCTACTCACATTTTTTATGGTTATGAGTGTAAATAAATTTATTTGAATAAGTCTGTTTTTTTCTGTTACCCCCTATTAATTCAAAATATTTATTACCCGCGCTAAACTTAACAGCCGTTCTTAGCAACGTCTGGCTGCTCGATAAACGATTTCTCATACAAAACCATGCTTTGCGCAGCATAAGGAATGAACTGATTATCATGAAATCGTAAATAAAATAGATTAATAATTGAGGTGAAAATAGAGTATTATCCTAAAACATTATAATTTCTGTAGAATATGATTCAGTACAGTAGAAAAATGAACTAATATACGTTTGGATACAATTGAGAAAGATTTTCATTAATTTGCCTTACCATTGGTAGAAATTTAACATTTCTCGTATGGAGCTTACGTCAAATTTTAACTAGCAGTAATGGCCGGTTCTTATATCTTATTATTCAAGCACTTGCCCAACCATCGGTTGAATTTTGACATTACTTGCCCATACGAGTAATGTTAAAATTTTAATCGATAGTAAGGCCAATGAACGGTTCGGTAAGATATAGGTACCAGACATAAGACGAGTGAATGGTTAGTAAAGTATATGAACCGGCCATAAACATCATTTATATAGATACAACAAAATATTCGACTTCTCTCGGTATTCGGCCATTGTTTTAACCGTTCGGTATTCGGTCAAGCCGAATATTTATGACAACACCAGTTAAAATAGTTTCACTAGCAATAATTTGTGATTGAAATATATTCATATTTGAGAAATAATAGCGGCTTTTTTTCACAATTAGGTATTCACCCGAATACTGCACTGTATTCGACTTAATATCAAATATATATATATCGAGATAACAGATGTGTCAAAACTGCCAAGCCGCCTTGAACAGGAATGGCCGGTATATTGCCCGTTTCCCTGTTCTGGGAGGCCCGACACTAGCAGTGGGACGTTTATGGGCTGTTATTATTTTACTATTATAGAACGCCCAATGCTATCAGTGGGAACGTTCCCAAAAATGTGGCCGCGTTCCCTCTTTGAATGCCAAAGCTAATGCGTTTCCCCAGGTATAGACCAGCCTTTTGGTCACATTTGCTGTTTCGATAAAGTTTGTGCGCCTCAGTCCCCGGTAGTCCCAGGGTGTCGACCCCAAAAGCTGTTAATTTATAACCATTTCCGATGGCTTAATATTTGCGATAATTTAGGGCCTCTCGTTGTACAGGAACTTTTTTTTTGATGCCCAGTAGGAATACATTTCGCACCATTCTGACACCAACTAATGGGGGAGGTTCAAACCGCGGCGAGAACCGTCGCGCAGCGTGTGCGAGGACTCTGGTAAAAGCGTTCCCAATTACCTCGCCAAACCTAAACTAAACCTGCGTCCTATACCCGTGCTTGTGTTGGAAGAACATGAGGTCTAGATTAAAGTTACTCTCCTGTTCATCCGCGCATCAAGCTTATTTGGTCACCCCGGGATGCAGAGTGATCAACTTCACTAACAAAGGTTAGACCCGCCGCATTCCCAAGCTACAGCGGACCCCTGCGATGGAATCACGGCAGGAGATTTTGCGCACACCTGTGTCTCCGAAGACCAGTTTAACGACGGCATCCGGGGATCGCATGCGCAGTTCTCTGCCTTTTTCTCTCGGCGGCCTCCTTGCGAGACATTATTGCCTCGCAAAAGGATGAAACCGCCTTCTAATGATCCTCGCTGTGGAGCACGGCCTCGACCAGGCTCCCCAGCGAATCTATCGGCCCTACGATGGCCTCGAGCTTGAACCTCTGAGGTTGCCATGCAGCGTATGAACCACAGTGTCTAGTGCGCCGTACTCACGGCATTGAGGGGAAGACAAACATCCCAAGATCTTATGCAGATACTTATTGAAGCCCCCGTGCCTGGTGTCTGCGTCATCCTAAAGGTCAGGGTTTCGCGGTTCCGCGCGACCGATCGCAATAGGTGGGGACGAATTGCCTCCACTTCGTGCAGCAACTGTGTCGGCTGTCACACTAGGGGCTAGAAAATTGAACAACGCTAGAGTATCAACGCAAGACGCGTCCTATACTAAGGGCGACCTTATAGTATTAACTTATAGCACATAGGGCGTAGTTACTTAGATTTTTCAATCAATAATTTAGATTACTAATATGAGAATTCAATGTTTACTATTCACGATAACTTGACTCGCAGGGTTACCAACAAGCAAACACATTAACAGCTAAAGCTAGAGTCAAAAGTATCCAATATGGCTATAATTATTAGAAAATTCCAACAAAAATTAAGAATAATTTACGTTTTGTAAAAATCGCTATTCATAACCTATTTTATAAAATGATATTTAAGTGATGTTAATTTTTAGAATCGGGTAGCCCTGCATGTTAAGTTGGAATATAAAAACTACGATAAAATCCCTTCGTTGAATATCCTAAGTTTTTTTTTTTTAACCTTGACACCCAAGAATCAGTTTAAGTATTGTTACTCTTTATGATTTACATATTATTTATGATCATACAATTAAATCTGAGTATTAAATAAAGCTAAGTTTTATTCTAAGCAACCACCCATTAAATTTCTCTGACAGCTGACAATGACAATTCGTTATACCAAACTAAACATGTCATCATATTACGGTGGTTGACAAAATCAAATTGTCCATACTGTTTATTCGTAAAAATACAATAAATACCTAGTTAATAGTTAAACTTATGAGATTAATGTATTTCTACCTGTTTTGCTAATTTTTTCTTCGAGTTTAATTGGCTATTAATGAAAAATATGTAAATATTAGTGAGATAAATTCCCCTAAACGATCATTTTGATTTTATGGTTTTAGAGGGATACATTACAATAAGATTCTTTTATCATATAGGTACATTTCGAAGGTTTACTTTGCAAATATGTTAATACCTTATTGTAGCTAACATTCCAAGATGCATCATTTACTAAGAATAATACTGTACAGGCTTTGGGTTGTGTCTACTTTTACTTTATTTTCAAGTGTGGTGGTGTTTTGGTTTTATGGATTTTTTTACGCATTTGGAATATTCGTCCTGGGCGTTTTAGGTAAGGTTTTATTTGATATTATTCAGTAAAATTTCAATCGTTTTACTATTTTTGTTTAAGAATGTTAGTAACTGTTAATATATTTGGTGACTTAAATAGTTGTTTTTGTATATTAAGATTTTATTAATTTTAAGAAGAGAAATAATGGTTGATGGGAGATTTTTTAAGAGAAAAATAGAAACAATCACAATGTAACAATTTAATCACTAAGGTGTGGTCAAATTGTCACTCTAATGTATCTGATGGTGAAAACTTATCATAACTTGGTGCATTATTCTAAAGCAGACTCTATAAATAAATAGTATCTTTTATTATTAAATAGTAATAAATGTAGATTAAATGGCTCTAAAGTTTAGACTCCACTCCTATCTAAATTATTTGAAAGTTTTATATCAGATTGCTTATAATGTCAAGTAAATTTTTATTCAGATATCCAAAAGTTTTGGTTATGGTCAAGAAATTATTAAATTATTTAGGAAGTTTATCTTATTTTTGATTGTGTGATTGTGTTTGAGGGTTGAAACAATGGTCCTTTAGGGTCTATCAGTTAAAACTCTCTTCAATAACTTTGTGAGTACATTTTTAACTTAACTATTGGATTCTTGATGAACACTTTTAACACAAATGGTGATTAGAGCTTGTTTAACCTTAGTATAATGAATCAGTATGACAAAGCAGCCAAACTTTTGAGCACACTTCCTTGTGTAAATGAACTATAACCTTAACATTTGTTTTTTATTAGTATATTTTGAAACTAGTATCTATGAAAAATAAATTAAATAAACAAAATAAATATCATCTTATGTAATTTACATTTTGCCAGGTATACTTTACAGTGGGCAAGATTTATTGCTGTACTATCCAAATGATCCACCGGACTCCAGACTATTTGTTCTTCAGCCTAGTAATTATAAATTGCCTTATGAAAGTATCAAAATTAACAATAAAGATGGTATTAAAATTCACATGTTTCTTATTAAGCATATGATCAATAGTAATTATTTACCAACAATGATATTCTTTCATGGAAATGCAGGAAACATGGGTCAAAGGTATGTGTAATGTGGTTGAAACTTTGTGTTACTGTAGTATTATTTTCGTAAATTTTTGTGCTCAATTCAATATAAATTCTTGCATTGTTTATCATAAAATGTATAATATTTTATAAGATATTTATTATGAACTAATAGAACCCCACAAAACTTCATTTGCATTACCATGATAAATTATATGTAAGCACGTTGGGGTAAAGGAATCAATACAAATCACTTCTTAGTAGTATCCTGAATAAAAGATCTTTTCAAAACTTGGAGGCACCAACATTCCAATAAATCTAAATTCAATTCACTAGAAAGAAGAAAAGTTGCAAGGACGAATGAAATAGTTAAAATAATGGTCAAAAAGAAAAAGAATGAGCAAAAAGATGATTTGGATGAAAGAATCTCTGAAGAGTTCCAGAGTAACATTAAATATTTCTGGAAATCTATAAAAAGAGCTAGAGGAAATACAGTACAGTCTAAGCTCAATGTAAAGGAAAAAAATGGAGACATTGTGAAAGAAGAAAAATGAATATTGAACTGCTGGAAAGAATATTTTGAAGGATTGTTTGAAAAAGTCATAGCAGATGAGAAGAGTATGAGTATTAAAAAGAACAATAGAGAAGACAGTAGCAATGTATAGTTACGGATGAAATTGTGAAAGCATTGAATAGTATGAAATTAGGATATGGGTATGATAAGATAACCGTAAACATGCTAAAGGCTGGACAAGGTCTGGTCGCAAATCTTTTGTATTGCTTTTTTAAAATGTGCTGGAAGAGTGGCTGTGTACCAAAATATTGGTGCAATTGTACCACTCTACAAAGGAAATGGGTCACAACAGGACTGCAAAAATTAATGGGGCATTAGCCTTCTTAGCCTTATCTGGAAAATATATGCTAATGTTGATTGAATGGGTATTGAAAGTAACAGAAAAGAAAGTATCCCATTCCCTCTATAAAACCTGCTTGTACATACCAATGTACAAGCAGGTTTTATAGAGGGAATGGGATGTGTGGACCAAATCTTTACCTTACAATGCATAAATGAAAAGTTTTTAGCCAAAGGTCGGAACATGTATTTATTGTGCATTCATAGATTTGCAGAAAGCTTATGACAGAATGATAAGAAGTGAACTGTGGTTAGTGCTAGCTAAGTATGAGATAACAGACAACCTGATACGATGACTGAAGTCTCTATAGTGATTGCAGTACTTATGTTAGGGTCAAAGGCGCCTACACTGAATGGTTTAGTGTTGCAAAAGGTTTTTAACAGGGATGCGTAGCGTTGCCGTAGTTGTTCAACCTATTCTTGGACAATTAGAAAGAAAGCGAAAGTGGTTTAAGAATGAATGGGTTACTTATCAAACATCTACTCTACGCCGATGATCAAGTAATACTTGCGTCATCGGAAACAGAGTTACTGGAGATGGTAACAAATATGAATGAGTTTTTTGAGAGAAAGGGTATGAAAATGAATGTGAACAAGATGAAAATCATGGTGTTTGAAAAAGAAGAATGACAATTTATAATATACAGGTAGGAAAACAAAAGTTAGAGCAAGTCAGAGAATTTGTTTACTTAGGGTGCATGTTTACCAGAGATGGAAAGCATGAAAGGGATATTGAAAGGGGAGTTACAGCAGGTAATAAGGTGAATGGAGTGCTTACGAACAGGCAGAAAAAGTGTCTGTAAAGGCACTCTTGGATGTCCATAAAGGGGTGTTGGTGCCAACCCTGATGTTTGGCAGTAAAAGTTGGGTATGGCAGAAGAAGTATGAAAGTATGATAAACGCAGTTGAAATGAGAGCTTTAAGAAGTATATGTGCAGTTAGCTTGAATTATATGATAAGGAACAGTGTGATAAGAGAATATACTGGATTAAAAGAAGATATTAATAACCAGAGTTGAAAAAAGAATGTTAAGGTGGTTTGGACATGTAGAGAGAATGGATAAAAGTAGAATCATAAAACAGGTGTATGATAGTTTTATGAATGGTAGAGTTGCTGCCGTTAGATCGAGATGAACAAATATCAGAAGTGTTAAAGAGAAATCAGGTAAAAAGCATCTCAAATAAATGTGTATGTAGGAAACGGTTAGTGAAAGTAGATGAAGCGAAAGTGTGTCAGGGTCGTCAAAAGTGGAGATCCATAGTCTCTGCCTACCCCTATGGGAAACAGGCATGATATTATGTCTGTATGTACAACAATGGCACCAAAAGACCATGACTGAGCACCATTTTTTGGGTATTTCACCTATCTTCATGCAACAAAGTTATTTATCAAGACAAAAAGTATCCTATATGTTTGTCAGTGATATAAGCTAGCTCTGTGTGAGTTTAATTTAAATCCAGTCAGTAGTTTTCATGTGATGTTATTACAAAAGAGGAAAATTCTAAAAGTTACATTTTGGAAATATGCTGGCTGGTCTAAATTGCATCCTAATTATTTCCTCATTATTAAATTCATTGTACAAACTCTGACAGCCATTAATTAGTTATAGAATATATTATGACAACATTTATAAAACACTAGCTGACCTGTGCCCTCTTTGCTGGGCATCATTAAAAAGTAAAAAAATATTATTAGTCACAATCAAGCATTATCTGTATCACTCAGAAAGGTGAAAAATTTTTCTAAATCAGTTCAGTAGTTCAAGAGATTAGTTCCTACAAACAAACTCACAAATTTTACCTCTTTGTAATATTAGTATAGATTATAATAGGTTGGGGAAAAAGTCTTTTCGCATATAGTATGTATGAACTTGTAATAAGATCTCTTTGGCTATACCATTTGTATCTGGCTGGTTTTGGTATCATTAAAAAGTTTTAATTTTAAAGAAGACAATTCCAAATTCAAATTGGGAAAATGTGTGATTTTCATTTGTTTTTCTTATTGTTAAAATGAGTAAATATCTAATGAAGAAATTCGATACATTTTAAATTTTTAGCGCAAATTTGATTTAAGCGTTTTCAATCCGGAAATTTTGATATCAAAGATGCACGTCGCTCTGGTCGCCCTGTTACGGACAAAATTGATACCATTTTTGAAAAAGTGGAGCAAGATCGGCATATTAGTAGTTACGATGTAGCTGGAGAACTGGGAATTGACCACAAAATGGTATTGGCGCATTTGAAAAAAGCTAGGTATACAAAAAAGCTCGATATTTGGGTGCCTCATCAGCTCACTGAAAGAAATCTAATGAACCGTGTACTCATTTGTGATTCTTTATTATGACGTAATAAAACCGAACCATTTTTGAAGAAGCTGATAACTGGTGATGAACTGTGAATCACGTACGACAAGAACGTGAGAAAAAGATCGTCCTCATAGGCCGGTCAGGCTTCACAGACTGTGGCGAAACCCGGGTTAACTCGCAATAAGGTGATGCTGTGTATGGTGGGATCGGAAGGGCATTATTCATTATGAGCTGTTACCGCCAGGCAGGACCATCGATTCTGAACTGTACTGCGAACAATTGATGAGATTAAAGCAAAAAGTTGAGAGAAAGCGGCCGGAATTAATCAACAGAAGGGGTGTGGTTTTTCACCATGATAACGCTAGACCTCACACATCTTTAGCTACTCAGCAAAAATTACGAGAGTTTGGCTGGGAGGTGTTAATGCATCCGCCGTATAGTCCTGATCTTGCACCTTCAGATTTTCACCTGTTTCGGTCTCTGCAGAATTCCTTAGGCAGTGTCAGATTAACATCACGAGAGGACTGCCAAAACCACTTGTCGCAGTTTTTTGATCAGAAGCCCTAAAATTTTTATAGCAATGGGATTACGTCCCTACCTACAAGATGGCAAAAAGTTATCCAACAAAATGGCACCTACATACTTTAGTCAAATGAAAATAAACTTATAAAAAAACCTTTTGAATTTTTATATAAAATGCGAAGAAACTTTTTCCCCAACCTTATATTATCATATTTTTATTTTATTTTAATTAATAATAAACATACATCTAACTTTTTGGTTACTGCCTGGCAAACACCAGTCCCAACTGATGTAGCCTCTTTAATAGGGATAAAGACACATCTATACTAATATGATAAATGCGAAAGTTTGGATGTATGTTTGTTACTCAATCACGCTAGAATGGCTAAACGAATCTGGATAAAATTTGGCACAGAGATAGATTATAGTCAGGATTACAGATAACACATAGGCTACTTTTTATTCCAGAAAAATGTATGGTTCCCGTGGGATAACATTAATGCGACTGAAGCAGCGGGCGAAAGCTTTATTTTATATTTTCATCAATATTCTTGTACAGCTGCTTATATCCAAGGCTGTTAAGAGGCAACTTTCATATTGTTATTGTATGTGAATAGTTGGTTGTTTGGATAATTGTATAATATTAGCTCATTTAATGGTAGAGATAATTTTTTTCGGTACTGTGGCATATTGTACTGAAGCTGCCAAGGAATAAAGATAAATAACTTGTATTATACTGAATATAATAGAAACATAAAATTACACATTAAGTACTTAATTACAATTACATAAGTATAGATTCAGAATCTTGGCAGAAACCTTGCAATATTTAATAAGGTCTGTTTAAAATAGGTCGGTATTGGTGACACATCCATAAAACGTAATTTTATTGTACACATAATCATCGCCAACTTATTTATATAAAACTACTCTATTATAGAGGGTCAAACCCTTAAACCTTATAAACTTAGTAGCTCTATTTTACTTATATAAAAACATAATTAGGTTTTTAAATATCGCCAACAAAACCGTGGGCAAAAGCTAGTATAAACTAATACTATAAACCTTCCTTTAAAAATTGTCTAACTGATGGTGAAAACCACTTTTAAAATCCATTGGGTGGTTTAGGAAGAGTTAGCGGATATACAGACAGACAGTCATGGATAGTGACTTTGTTTTATACTATATAAAGATAATGTTCCATAATAAACTCACACTTTGTTTCTCCATTTTTGCATCTAATTTCTCTCATTTGAAACAGACTTTACTCAGTTTCTTTTGTCTAGTATTCATATTGTTTACAATTAACAAACACTAGGTGAAGATAAATATCATGAAATCACCTGCACATAAAAAATAATGATATGTGAAACATGCACACATCCACATTGGACGAGTGTAACAGGTATTTGTGTCCCAAAAATGAGCAGGTGTACTGAATATTATTGAATAATATTAGGGAATGCTGCATCATAATTTTGTGCATAGAGTAGTTGGGTTCCTTTAATATAGACTTAATGGTCCGTACATGGTGAATCACTTTTTCAGGTTGTCCAATGTGTCTGGCTTTTATCACAAATTGAACATAAACATATTGATGGTGGAGTACAGGGGGTATGGCCTTTCAGAAGGGACACCTTCTGAAAGGGGTTTATATGTGGATGCCCAATGTTCTATTGATTACCTTTTGCAAAGAAATGATATTGATCACTCTAAAATTATTATATTTGGAAGATCATTAGGTAAGTGTGATAATCATTATGAATATACATATGTTAAATCTCATTTCAGAGACTGAATTCCTAGCCACTTTATATAGGCACATTTAAGGGCAAAAGACATTATAATAACATAGATTATTTATTGTGTAATATATGTATTTATTTATTGCACAAATACACAAATATAGAACAGATTACATCTAATAAAAATTATAAACTAGTACAATAGAAGAAACTTAATTTATAGAGTATTTTATTTAAGACTATAAGTAAAATATTGAGCCTAGGTCATTGAAGTTGATAGGTAAGGTTCCCAGCAAGCCTACTGCCAGCTGGCTATGTTACATTGCTGAATCACCTATTGACCGAGGAAGGAACTAGAACTCTGATTATGTGAAAAGTCAATCGAGTCATTTTGATAGGTCTTTGTAGGGGTTCATGGTCTCAGGATTCCATGGTCCTAAGGCTCATGGCCTCAGTACTCCATGGTCCTGAAGCTCACGGCCTCAGGACTCGATGGTTCAAGTGTTTCAACAGCAAAGGCACAAATATATAACTCTCATTGAGGGTAGCATATTTGCGGTGCTAGAGTGATTAGAATTTTATTATTTATTACACAATAATGTAGTAAGATTGTATAAAAACAATTAGAGGTGACACACTATGCTTTATATGAAAGATGAACAATATTCATTATGTAGATTTCAATGATAACAATATGTTTGTAATGTCATATTCATACCATTAAAACCTCGTTACATGATAGCATATTATTATAAGCAATACTTTTCATTCGCCTTTCCATCTACATTCATCAAATAATATTATAATAAACACTTAATTTCTCTAAATATAAACAGCCTATGAAATCCCAAAAATAAATAAACAGAATTATAGAAGGAATGTTAAGTTATATAATACCACTTCACAATTTATAAAAATAATCTAATTACGTGAGAAGCATGCCGCAAAGTGGATTTTTTATAAATTACACATGGTAAACCTTGCAAGAAATTCTGTCAACGATAACTACAGGAATGAGATATTATGCCGAACAGGTTTTAAGATGTGGCATATTATAGTTAAATAACATAATTAGTAGATTCTCTTAGCCCTCACGGAATTCTTAATTGTAAATTTAAATGTTTTTATTAAAAATAAGTTGGTAAATATAGTATAGGAGGCTTTGCAGCCCATTGGACTGCCTAACTATTTAAGACTCCGGGTGGGAGCTGGATGAGGAATATCTGGGACCGGGATATGTAGCACAGACTTGGTGAGGCCTACATTTAGCAATGTAGTAAACATAGTAAACAATGGATATCTGATAACAAGGCTGCTCTGATGAACATTTTTATTTAAAATCATATAATTATGTACTTCCTTTTGTATGAACACTGCTCCACATGTTATCATTATCATTGTTTTAAAGTGAAGAAGTGTGTGGTCTGACATCTACTTGGATAGTGTTTTTAATTTTATTTTATTATCATACTAGCTGTTACTACACGCTTCGTTCGTGTATGTTAAAACTAGTTTTAGTTTGAGCAAACTTTCATCCCCCGATACACACGTACATTTATTTATAACCATAAGGAGGTATATTAAGTTTCGTGCGTCTTACTTTGAAAATTATGGTATTTCAATCAAACTTTCATCTCCTATTTGACCCCCTTAGGGATAGAATTTTCAAAAATCCTTTGTTATTGGTCATACCTACAGTATAGAAAGAACCAGCGTACAAACTTTCAGGTCTTAGTTCTAGTAGTTTGTGCTATCAAGTAATTATATATGTATAGATAGATACATTAATTTATATTAACAGCATGTAAATAACCAACTGTTACCTGGGACTTTCCCATTTTTGCAGAACAGGAAGTAGATTGGCGGGCTGCGCACGTTGGTAACCTTAAAGTGTGGGTTTCCTCACGATATTTCCCCAGCATTCCTATCATGGTAGTTGGAACAATATGCACATTAGAAAAATATTTCAAGTGCTTTATCATTACGACTTAATAACATACGAAAACTGTCTGCTGTCTGTCTGCTGAACTCATGCATTAAAAAAATAGAAACAATATTCATACTTATTATCGGTTTCTGATACTAATATAAATATTAAAGATTACTTTATTTATATTTATATAGCTTAGGGCCGATTTTTCAACCACCAGATAAAAGTTATTCATAGAATAAAATGCAACAAAGGAAAGTTAAAAATGACTGTTGCGGGAACAGAACAGTTGAATTGGTTCACTTTTGAATTCAGTCAGGTTATAACTTATACCATTGCTAACTTTTGTCTGATGATCGAAAGATAGGCCCTTAGCATAGTCTATGTAACTTTTTTGTACTTACTGGTATTTTTCACCATAAAGTTTATTATTATTATTTCAGGAGGAGCAGTTGCTGTTGATTTAGCTTCAAGATTAGAATATAGGAATAAAATTTGGGCACTTATTGTTGAAAATACATTTACTAGTATCCCGGATATGGCACATATAATATTAAAATGGAACTGCCTTGATTGGCTGCCAGAAATTTGTCACAAAAATAAGGTACATTATTATACGATATGAGACAATTTATAATTACGTCCTAAACTTATGCTTCAGTCTCTCCATTTCAAGAGAATGGATGGTATACTTGCAACACTTCCAATTCTGATTAGATACATGACATCAGTCATTTGGTTGTGACAGTTTGCTCACTGTGTTATCATTTATTCTCATGTGGTCATTGTTACAATATACACCTTAGGTAAAAAAACTGCTACGTAAATATAATCACAAAACAAGTGCATGACAGCAGAGTGAATCGTGGCATTGGTGCCGGTAGACCGCGACGTAAACACCATGATCAAATAGCAGGCGTACTAAAGAAAGGTCAGGTAAAAAGCACTGAAAAAAACCTACATGACAAGATTAATGAAAGTAGATGAATATGGTTTCAAATTCAAAAGTTTTTATTCAAAATAAGTTCCGCTGGAGAACACGTCGAGGGTCATACATATAAGTTAAAATTTAGTTTTACTTCCTATTTTGTTTTCACCGCTTCCCAACGTGTTATCGCTGTTAAGGAGAAGAAGCGGCAAGAAACTCTCCAGCAAGACGTCTAGCTAAAAATTGTGTTTCTTATTTATCTATCTAGAGTTATTTTTTTATAAAATTTTATACAGAAATATGTTATACAATTACTTTTTGAAGAATTAATGGAGTTCTAGCAAACAGTGCATACTCAGTAAGACAAAGACACAATAAAAGGGAAGAAAAATATATTATCGTTATAATAATGACAAAACTTATTAAAAATTTATACTGCAACATATCTCCATAAATTCGTTACGTGTTTGGTTAGATAAAAACATTATCCATAAGATAGTGTAAGAGGCTGGAGCGAGCTCATAAGACGGCGTGACAATATGTATATGTTTATACATATTGTTACGCCTATTTCTTATGGGCTAATGTTTATAGATTAATCTTACTTACTATTTAGATTAATCGTCGTTTAAACTCTCTAACTGTGGCAAGTAACTTGAGCATTTTCAGTTTATTTAACGAGCCCTGTAAACATATCATAGTTTCATATTGTTTATTTTGTTTTCACTCCCACTCTCATGTTTAATATTTTCTTTAGTTGAGGGGGCTGCCTGAAAGAGATCGTTCTAAGCGATGTGGCCCGCCCTTTGTTCAACTTTTATTATTTTTAAGAAAGTAGTTTTAATTTTCGTGAGCAATAAAGTGTTTACATTAATTAATTCTTTCATATCCTTACTCTATAAAAATTGTTCCAGTACATGTCGTTAAAAAAAATTGGCCACGTGGTAACACCAACACTAGTGCTTTGTGGTTCTAACGACGCACTAGTACCACCTTCTATGGCGCAGGAACTCTACGTGAGGTGTGGAGCTATTTGCAAGAAGCTGATAGTGATTCCTGGTGGTGGACATGACGACACATGGACATGCCGAGATTACTACGTTTCATTGGAACAATTTTTAGCAATTGTGCCACCGTTGCCATGTGAAATAGGTCCATTCTTCGACGACGACAATAATCCCGCCTTCAGACGCAACGCAATACACACAGTATAGCCTTAATTTCATTAAAATAAATATAAGTAGATAATTTGATAATAAAATATTTTTGGGTTGTAATTTAATAGTATACATTTTTATATAAAATGAATTTAACTAGCTGGCCTCAAATTTGGCGAAATGTTGGGATGAATAATCTTAATAAATTATTTTAGTTACTTTAGTATGAATTGTAATAAAATTTGAGGTGTAAAGTGTAAGATTGAGTTTAGATATTTTTGCGCATTGATTAGGAAAGAAAAACGGCTGACTATTGTTGTATTATATTTAAATGTAGATTAAAAATATTAAAAGATTTATACCACCCCACGTCTTAGTGTAGACATTTTTAAATGGATATGTACAAATCTACAAAATTAAATAATACAATTGGCCAAATGCGTGTCAGTTCACATACAGAGAAGGGTTCCGTAGTGGTGAAAAAATCTGTTTTTTTTAATCTGAAAATACTCTATATCTCAAAAACTACTATTTTTGTTTATATTTTTCATTGAAAGTATTTTTTACTTTACATTTTGAATTTTTTAGAACTTTCCACCTCGTAATCTATAGTAAGAGGGGTGGGACACAGTTTTAACGAATTAAAAAACAAATTTTTCATCACCTCTTGTTTTAAAATAAAATTGCTTAAAGTCATTATTATGATTTTTGAACATCTGTATTATTCAATTTTATTGTCTATGTAGGCTGATAAAAACATTTTCACCCTTCAGTTACACGTCTGGCGGTTACATTTAATTTTTGTTATTTTACTACAGCATTGGGTATATAATATTACACCTTCCTACTAAATTTGTCAAGCCAAAAATCGCCAGTTTTCGAGAAAATGAAAATGAAATTAACAGACAGAAGGACAATACATATCTATATGGGTTTCGTATTATTTGCTAAAATTACTATATAACCCTCAAAACCAAAATTCTTTTAACACGTAGTATGAAATTTGACAGTATTTTAAATTAGGACATACAAAACATAATAATTATCAGATAACAAAAAATATAAAGAGAGTTAGCTTTTGCACACATCTTATATTTAAGTTTCGTATTGATTGCCACTACAAGGTTGAGTTTAAGATAAAATAGTTTATTAAAATACAAAATTTAAATCCAAAACTATTGTCATATTGTATTTTGACTGATGTTTATAAAGCCAGTATTATTAAATAATGTCTAATATAATTAAATAATTTATAGGGAATTTTAGACTTATTAGTGTTCTAAAATAATTTCTTTACTCATGAACATTTTTCTTTTCACTACACTATTTTAAATATTTCGTACGATATGAAATGATACAATTTCTTATTATAAATTTTAGTTGCTGTAGAATATATTTATATCTTATTTAATAAATAATTGTGTTATATAAAATGTCTAAAACTGTCCAGGAGATTACACGATATGACGATTTTGTAAGTATAATAAGATACCTAGAATCAAATATAATTGGAGTGTTAGTATGTTGTTTGCCAATTTATCAGATCTTATAAATACTATTAAGAAAAATACATTCTTCTTTATAAATGTTTGAATTTTATGTATGCTCTGTACAAATGTTATTACTGTCATTGTTTAGAATGGAGAACTAGATGTAAATTTCACAATAATAGTGCCAATACAAGTGTGAAACTTTTAAAATGTTTATGTAATAAATGTACCTTCTTGTTTACCATATCCGTATTCAAAACAATTTTTAGGAGACAACCCGTTTATTGTAACTCTCAGAGAAACATGTACTATTATAAATAAGATTTAAAACTCATGGCACATTTTACAACTGTCAATGTTAAAATGTAAATTAAGAAATGTGGTCCTAAAATTTTATTAAAAAATTATTTTTCATTACTTAGTTTTTTAATTGTTACTAGTTTCTAAGCTGCTTCACTTGGGGTTATAGGTTCGTATACCCTGTGAAAGCTGTGGACTGATTGATTCCTTAACAAGAAATGCTTCTAACATATAATTAAAAAGCCCAGTTCCAGAAGACCCAAAAGTCCTTTATCAAAAAATTACATTATTATTGTAGTGTTACTTGTGACTTATATGAAACAAAAACATTAAGATTATATTTAAATATGCTTAG
Organism: Dendrolimus houi; assembly: GCA_039645545.1. Classification (NCBI taxonomy): domain Eukaryota; kingdom Metazoa; phylum Arthropoda; class Insecta; order Lepidoptera; family Lasiocampidae; genus Dendrolimus; species Dendrolimus houi. The sequence continues at coordinate 10,310,097 of CM077123.1, read as the reverse complement.
TTTTTCATTCATACCTTTTTGGTTCGTACGTACAGTCGCGGAATGAAAAGGTTCCTCTCCTTAGTCTACTTTTGCTTGCATGAGCACAAGAAACAGTACTACCAACATTTTAATAAAAATGTTAAGTTTTTGTTATAAAATATAGAAACATGAAAAAAGAAAATTGCAATATTGACAATCAATTTGAAAACTGGCGAACCTTTCATACCACGACTGTACCTCACTCGATGATTTAACCTATCTATTAAATTTCTTTATTCTTCAGACCACTTTTTTAATAATCATATATTTCTAGGGAAATTAAGACCCGGACAGACGTCTGGCCGAATCATAGCGGTGCTTTTATAACCTTTAGATATCTTTAAATTCAAACTTGCTGTTTGGAGTGTCATTTCAATAGCAACCTATCTATAATATTGAGATAACACAACTGTGGCAGATAGGTACCAGAAACGTTAACGTATTGGATTCATTAAAAAATAATGTATTAAATATTCTAGAATTTCTGGAATTACCTACATGTTTAAGCGATAACATTTTTGATGCAACTTGCATTCAATAAGATACTGGCCATTGAGATATAAATTAGCTAATGATCCAAGAAAACACCGTCAAAGAATGAAGTTCTCAATTCAGATAAGTACGCTACATAGAAATCTGCTCAGTATCATTATTCTATAACAAATGCACAGAACGTCTAAAAAAAGCACTGCGAGATTCCCAGGCACTTTAAGTACCGCGGATTGAGTTTATATATATAGTATTATCTACGGATTAAGTTCCGAACCATGAACCAGCGAAAACCGCACAGTCTACCTATAGACATAAATCCGTGCCATAGAAAAATAATACTAAATTTCTTCCATGACAGTACTATTTAATGTGCACTGATCATCTCCAGGCCTTTATTCTAAAGCAAACGAATAAGCTTTTCCGTCCCTTTCTCACCAGAGAATGTATACTTTCACTTTTACAAGTGTTGGTGAAATTAAAATATTATAATAATAATTTATTTATTTACTTCCCATTAAAAAGACAACAAAATGAATACAGTACAAAATTTGAGAAACTTAATAAAATGGGAAAGAGAGGAGCCCAAACTAGGTAAACCCTGTATGATGGTACTCCTGGCCCTCGCCTTTCCATTAAGCACTATTTCTATCATAACCGCCACTAAAGAGCACTACAATCAAAGAAAAAATAAAGAGGTGTGTATGTGCGTGCGTGCGTGTGTGTGGGTATGGGAGTATTAACGTTTGTAAGTGTAAGTAAAAACTAATTGTCATTCAATAACTGTTATCAATTTCTCAGTTTCCGAGTAGTTTTGGGACTTAAGGAATTTACCAATTAAATGTTTTGTCTCTTTTTTGGGCAAGTCATAAAAACTTATTTATCTTGTTGTATAAACGACTTCCTTGGAATCCAAAAAATCTTCGAAACAAACTAGTCTTTCCACCTCTTATAGTGCAGACAACGTAAAAACGTCTTTTAGGTTTTGGACTCTTTCTGTACGGGATTTGTGAATGTTGCCCAAGGTGCAGGCAGGCAGGTACTGTTAAGACGTCAGCCAGTTTATTTAGTTCAACAGTAGGAAAAAGCGTTTTTAGATAAGCTAATCTTTAAAATTAATCTTTGCGCTCTCTCAACTACGAGTATTTTTGTTTTATTTATACCACCCCATGTTGAGATACAGTAAGAAAGTACTGACTCACAAAGAGTTTGATACATTTTTAGTATTAATTCTCGTAAAGAACTTTTGAGGTAAGAAATAAAACCAAAATTATTTCCTAAAATATGTATTTACTTTACCAAGTACTTTTAACAATCCACGCACCATATGGTACCCTAGTGTGTAAATATAATGTTAAAACGGGAGGTAGGTGGATACATAAAAGGTATATCGTAAGTACGAAAAAAGATGATTAAAAATGCTAAAATAAAATTTGCCTTTAAAAAGAAAGTTGATAGAAATATCAGACTTGCAATGTATGCATACTTTGAACAATATGTCTCTCACTAGCTTATATAATAAAAGTATGTTAAATATTTTATTTCTAAGTTATTCTAACGATTCCCGCAACTGAGCACAAAATATACAGTTCATATATCCTTGCCACAAATGGGATATAAAACAACAACTACTAATTTCATTTAAAACCACAACTATGCAAATAAATAGCGAAGTAACAAAGTAATATAAATACTAGGTATTTTCCTTTTATGATATAAAAAACTAAAAAAAAATATGCTAAATAGATGTTTTCTTATAATTATTGTATTATTATATCTATTTTCTTGTTTGTAGTTTGTTAAAACTTTATACATCAATTATAATTTATGAATGTTTTATGCCTTTGTCAATCACTAGCTAATTTTTAACTCATTTTCCAGTAAAGGAATAAAATATAGAATAATAAACTGGAAAACGCAAATAATATTTCTCAATAACACACAATATAGGATAGTTGACTATTAAACACCAAGACTTATCTAAATATTGCAATTTCACAAGCTAGTATTCAGTGAAGAAAAATTACAAATCACAAATTCCCCAAAACACTTATTAACATCAAAGTTTTATTATGTTATATATATTATTATGTCCATAGAGATCATTGATTCTGTAACATCAAGAGCGTACTAATAAAAAAACATCCTTATTTCATATTTCACAAGACAATCAATCGTACTAATGCATTTTTTTACACGTGAAAGATTATAAATATTAAATTTAATATTAATATTACAATAATATATAAAACTGGTTAAAATGGCCTTGTAGCCAGGAATCAATAAATATAAATTAAAATATTATGATAAACAAATAATCACTCAATTTCATTAAAACGGTTAAAATTGCACAGGTGCATACAAATGGATTTAAAATAAGTCAACTACCCTATGGGATAAGAACTTGTTTGACTAATTGTTATAACTGTCCCTGTATAAGGACTTAACAATTTATATTACTAAAATGTATATAATTGATTTTTGATCATATATTATAATGACAAAAAGTAATCATTTAAATAGAAGTGAGCTAAATCTCGCACTTAAAATACGACATGTCTCAGTAAATTTTAATTCACATCATAAAATTAAGTCGCCTGGTTTCTTTCTTTATTACCTTATGAGCCATTATTTTCCCATACTACTGGACTTTATAGAAGTTGTAACCAACAGTAAGGTGAATAAAATTGGATAGTAAGGATAAAGAAACCAGATGTATAGTCCGTGTCTAACTTGAAGCCTCAACTAGCTGTAGAAGACTGTGTAGTGATTAATGTTCTATGAAAAACAGTCTTCTGGACAGCCACCAGTGCTCGTCAAGAGCAGCCATAATAAAGTTTGGCGCGGGCTATATATGGGCGACACACCGTGTGTTACGTGTATGGCGTTTTTACAATAGTTCATATATGATAGCCTGAATGATGGCTTCGACGTGTCTCGTTGTGCACTCGTCGCACCGTAGCGTGTGTGAGGGGGAGGAAGGGGACGGGGCTTTGTGAGGAGCGGGGTTCATGGGGGTGGGGGGCGCGGCGGCGGCGGCGGAGGCGCAGACGTTGCGGGCCCGCTAGCGGCGCGCGCCGAACTCGACCGCGTCGTCGTCGGTGATGTCGCCATGCCGCCACAGGTTCAGGCGCGATGCCTTCGCCTGCTCCTGCGCGGCGCGGTAGTCGGCCACCAAGGCGGCCAGCCGACGGTCACGTGTCGCCTCCACTAACGCCAATCCCTCTTTGATCAGGTGCTAAAACAGTAATGCACGTTATTACGTCTATATTACTTATTATACTAAAGGCCGATTTTCCCATTCATCAGATAAAAGTTATCCATTGAATAATAACAAGGTAAAACAAACAACTGTATTATTTGCGGAACTCTAAATGTGTAATAATTTAATTTGAATGTTTTATTTTATCATATGAACTAACTGACCTGTGCCCACTTCACCGGGAGTCATTAAAAAATACACATGCACCCACACAGGTATATCAAAGTTTCATTACGATTTGTAACCTTTAATTAATTCATAAACACAAAAAGCAGTCAGTGTCTCATACGAGGATGTTTGCGCAACTCTTGCATGGAACATTATTGCTATAACATATTTGACAGGCGTTCCCGTGCCCACTTCACTGGGCATAAAATGTTTTTGTTTATTAATCTCAATCAAATATAGCTATATTACCTCTTTATAATATTATATATTATAGATAACTTTCATCTGATGATTGAAAAAATCGACCCTTAAATTAAGCATTATCAGATTCATTTTACGAGCCTGTAGGTTCAGCTAGTGTATGTATTATTAATTAATTATATAAACAACTTTCAAATATTACATTGGCTGTATATTAAAATATTTTTTTAAATTAGTTAATTAAAAATTATTTCATAAATACCTTTCCAATGTCAACATTGGTGTTGGAATCAACAAGTGTTACAAACGGCGGTTGTCCACGTACTTCTATGTTAATGAGTAACTTTTTGTTCAATGATTCCGCTGAGAAAGCAGACACAGCTTCGGCACAATCGTCTGGGTCTGTAGGGAATTTAACGCAGCACAGAACATATTCATTTGCATATGGTAGATCAGTTTCAGTGCCTGCTGGTAATGCTGCCAATCTTGTGAAGTCTATGACCTGTGTCAAATAAATAATGGTTATAGAAAAAAGGATAAATTTAATACTTAAAATCACATTTAAACAATTTTATTAAAAGCTTTTTTTAAATTCTATCAAATTAGTAAGTTCATAGGAAATACCTTACTTGCAAACATCATATAAATAGTGCCAAAAATTTCAAAATCAAATTGGCTCTGACATACAAACGTGATAATGTTATAAGGGTTCTATTTCAACATTTGGCAACAGACCCCTAGAAACTTGAGTTATCAGTTTCAAGCTGTCAAAAGTAGTACAAAAATGGCAACACATATTTCATACTTGCCTCTCTATTTCCATAATCAATGTAAAGAATATGAGCCATTTTGTTCTCAGAAATTTTCTCAATCTTAGCTCTGTACCAATGGTTGTCCACAGTGAACTTTGCAGCACATATATTTCCTTTTTTCGGTATGTAAGAGCCTGATAGTGGAGGATTTGTTTTAAACTCTTGGTGTATTTTCTCCATTAAACTTTCCAGGCTCGGTCCAAGAGTCACAGTCTGGCCATAGAAATTTCCATCGGGCTTTATAAAAGTGATCACAATCTGTTCATATTTCAAGACACGATCTTGTTGTTGTAGTGCCTTTTCTGTGTCCACTTCTTTTTCTGCTTCCACAAAATCTTTCCATATACCAATGCTTTTTTTCTTAGCATTTTCCTCTGCAGATTTTATTGCACGTGCAAACTCTGATGTTTCTGCAGAGTGGTGCATTGAAGCAAGGCCATGTTCTACTAATGATACAGAGATGTTTTCATTGTCTACCCACAGCCAGCCTATGAAATTTCCAGCTCTATCCATCTCTTCAATAGTGACCGTTACATCATGGAGAAGACATTTATCCTTTGTGAATTTGTATGCTTCCTCACTGTACGGTTCTGCATCATGTATAGGTCCTCCTCCAGCAGCCGGACGAGCCAGTCTTGGGCAATAAATTCCTGCCAGCAGGAAGGTCACTATAACTGACTCTTTAGGTATATACAATCTTAAGCGTGATCCACCAGCAACAAATTCAACTATTGCCTCAGTTTTCTGAGCTCTCTTCAAGAAAGGGAAGAATTTTTTGGCCTTGGCAACATCACCACTTGTATCTTGCACTCTATGTGTTGGTATATCCTTTTTAGCAAATAAGCCAATACCAGCTTTCTGTGCTTTTCCTTCGGCATCTATTAATTTATCATAATGTGAACTTCTCTGATCGTTATCATTTCTATATCTCACAACTGTTGCATAACCCTTTGCAACCAATGCTTCAGCAACATTTCTGTGAAAGTTTTCAATAAGTTATAATAATAATTAGTGCATATATTAAATTTAGATATACATAAAAATTAAAAATAATAAGAAATAGAAACTTTTTATAACAAAATTATATATTGATTACTATATTCAAAGTTCAAATTTATTATAAATATTAATTGCTGTTTAAGTAAATTATGCTTTTAGCTCTCAAGTGCGGCAGTCACTAATTACTTAGTTATGGAGTTATCTGTTTGAAATACTTACATGCCACCTGCAATGACAGTGCAACAAATTTTTTCCTGGAAGTTATCTTTAGGGGGTTGGATGTAATCGACTGTGACATTTACTTTCTTTCCCACTAACTTCTTTCTCAAAAACTCACGTGCTTCAAACATCCATGGAATATCATAAAGGGGTTTAAATCCTCGTGGTCTACGGAATTGTTTTCCATCATCCTCTTGTCCGTTCCTTTATCAAAGTATTCAAATTAATAACATAAATCTGACTAACACTTAATTCCAACTAAATGACATTGAGATCACAGTAACTAGCATCAAATTTTTCTGAAATTCTATAATTTTTTAAATGCATACTTAAATAATATTAGTGATGAATCAATTTTATAATTAATTAATACTGCAAGTAAGTAATACTGTCCACAAATTTAAAGTTCAATACAATTTAATACCAAGAATGGAAACTTAATTTGTACAATAAAGTTAGCAGACTAATGAAACCACATGAGTATTCTAGTATAATTTGGTTACCAATATACATGTGCAAAGTGTGTTGACCTGTACACAAAAAAATTGGCAATGTTTGTTTTTAATGTCATTTATGCAATATGGAATCCAAAATTGGATATTAATGGTATACATATATAGAACTTACTTTTCACGTGGTGGCCTGATGCTGGCTAAAAAGATCTTCTTTTCAATGTTGTTTGATACTTTAACCACAAGAGCATCACCATTGACCACCTCCATAACTGTAGCAGTGTACTCTTTTTCTTCTGGTGGGATTACTGGAGCATTGCTTATGTAGTTTGCCCATTTACGAATTTTAGCTTCCTTCGCACAACGTTCAGCTGCTCTTAAATTGATGATACCTAATAATATAAACCTCAATTAATTTGGACCACAACCGTGAAAATTCGAAAACCGTTTTTATTTTAATTATTCATTAAGTTTTCTAATTTCTCTAGACCACTATAAAATAGTTATAAAAAAATATGTAATTACACCAGTCCACAAAAAAAGTTGTAGGTACTTTTAACTAGACCCATCTAGTCTTATGTATTTCGATGAGCTGAATCCAAATTTGGTGTCAGCTTGGTCAATACACCCTCAAAATTTTAAGGGTGTAATGACCAAACTGACCCGACTCGGATTGCCAGTGTCATTAACAGAAGTTATTTTATTCTAAATTAACAATTCAGCATTTTAACTTCCAAGATACATTACATAAGGTTAGGTTAGTTAAAAGTTACTTTCACTTACCAGCTTTCATAACAGAAAGTGACCAATCTACACAACGTGCAAAACCTTGTCTCAGGAGTAACTCTGCAATATTTCCATGCGGATGCAAGATAGTGCCAACAAAGTTAGCATTATTCACTGATTCTAGAATTACTTCAACATCATTCTGCAAAATTCTGGATTCAACAAAGAAGCGGGCTTCTTCAGCAAAAGGTTCAGACTCTCCATCTTGTTTGATCAGTGGGCACTTTAATTAAAAATATATCACACATTATATTCTAAATAACAAGTGTAAAATGCTTTTAGTATCTAATAAATGAAATGGTTTAACACTTAGACCACTAAGGCTGGTGTGCATAGATTTAACCAATGGTTAAAAAAAATAATCACTAAAACTATATGGCTAAACAGATTATTTTATTTTAACTATTAGCTGAATGTCTATCTATGCACACCAGCCTAAGCCATAGAGGCTAAGTGTTGTTAAGAAAGATCATTAAGTTTGGTGTAAACTAATAACACTTATAGCCCCTTCCGCTATCTTACCAACCATTCATTTATCAGTTAAAATTTAATATAAGCTCCATACAAGTAACATCAAAATTCAACCAATAGTATGGCAAGATATAGGAACCAGCCATTAGTACTTAGTATTTAAAAGTGATTAAGATTGAAATTAGCATCAAGAATATAATGAAATAAGAATAAAAAAAGTAAAATGATTTGACAAAACAACAGTTTACATTGATCTATTAGCTGTAACTATCTTTTTTCTAATTTGATTCAACTGTTATCAAAGACATTAAACACTTTTTAAGAGGCTGAATTAAATTTACCACTAAGTACTTCAAATTCGATTAATCAAGTAATTATAAACTAAATTATCAAGGAAAATTTAAATGAATACTGTTACTTACTCTAATTCCAGACATCATTAATGTGATTGGAGTGTAATCAGGCAATAAGCAGAGCCTTACAGTTGACCCATCACGTATATACTCAACAATTGCAGGAACAGGCTTTCCTTTCAGATTGTTCACATATTGTTTGGGATCTTCCACTGTCCATTTAATGTTCCGTATATGTTCCTATTGACCAATTAATTATATTTTTTAATATCATAACCATGCTATCTATCAAGGCAAGGAGATTTACATATATTATAAACAAGATGTCTAATATTTTAAATAAATTATAAACTGTGTCTCCTAATCTATTAAAATGAAGAAAATTATTCTAATTTGTTATTATTAGTAAATAATAAATTAGTAAAAATTATAAAAGTTATCTTACATGTGCATCTGGGCCCCAAACACCTTTTTTCTGTGCCTTGGCAACATCTTCAAGTTCAACAAGCCGTTTCAGGTGGGGCATGTTTCGTGCACCATCTCTGATTTTGCACAGGCCTTCCATTATAAGGGCTTCGTTCATATTCTCATCCTTGTTGGGATCTCGGCCCGACCAAACAATACCATATTCCCTTGTTCCCGAATTTGGTGGTTTTTCAGAAGTGAATACCACTTCTCTTCCTACAAGTTTCTTTCTGAGAAATTCACGTGCTTCCCAAGCGAATGGCTCATCTTTTGTTTCTGTATCACTATAACAAAATATATTATAATTTTATAAATAACTGGCTTATTTAAAAAGGCTCCACACAATATATATGTATTTTATGTGGGTACTTTTATTATGTAAATATATTGTATATTATTAAACATGATACTTTAACTTAACAAAAATCTATTGTCATCAAGATTTTGAAGTGTAATTTATATTCTGGGGAAGAATAATAATTAACCACGGTTCAGTTTACTGTTATGCAAAAAGGAAGGTGGACACAGGGTTGGAACAAAACACCAGTTTTTCAATTAGGTAATTGTTTATTAGTTTTCTCAAACAGTGGCGTAATCAATAGAAGTTGTACAAAATCTTGCAGTATTATAGGAAATATGTTTCTACAAGCACTAATTGAACTAAAGACCCTTGTACTTTAAGTCTATTAAAAGTCAAATAATAATTGAGTGGGTCCTATGACACACTAAAACTTAGTTATTCTGACATAGTCAATGAGTTTGTAGATAACATGATACCTAGTAATACAGGTAGTTATGGACATATTATATATAGGCTATTCCTAGACTACAGTCTTTCTTCTTTATACTACTTCACAGGTCAATTTCTTCTTACTCTGTCTTCATCCATATACAATGTTTATTATAACACACCTTCAAGGATGCAACACTTGCAAGTTGCCCTTTAGCTTGCTGCAAAGCCATGCCACACCACTGTACAGCGCCACTGTAGATGATCTAACACACAGCCTCCGGGTTGAAATTTCCAGAACAAAAACATTGGGACCAAAACAATAATACCATGTTTAATAAAACTATGTTTTAAAAGTTTTAGTCATGGTAATTTATTTAATTTTTCTTATTCTGATGTTTCAGCCACTTTTTAGTGGCCGAAATCTTGACAAAACGTGGAAGAAACGTCGGAATAACAAAAATTAAATAAATTACCACACTTAAAACTGTTAAAACGTAGTTTTATTATGTATACAAGTCACGAAAATTTAAGAAAATATTAATACCATTATATTTTTTTTTACAGTAGCTTACTTATGCAAATCATTAAGCTTTTGAGCTGGTGCCACGATTGGAATTCATATTCATTAATAATGCAATGTTTAAAGTTTTTTTTTAATGTGAATAGAATGATGACAAGATAAATCAAATGGCACAGAAACAAAAGAGTAGTAGTATAATTCAACACAATTCTCACTCATCTCATCCGATGTTTTAAGTCTTCAGAATAGTTCAGACGAACTGAGACCAATCAACGGAGTTCTTGTGATAACTTTAAGGGCACATTTGAGTACATTTCACATTTCTCACAAAAACACATACATACTACTCAAATAAATATCTTACAACTTGTTCATTTTACAGCAATATTTACATACTATTAGAAATAATAATGCACAGCATATTGAGCTTTAGTACCTGTCAAAAACTCTGTGGCAACAATTGAATCACTAAATTCGAGATTACAAATACAGAAGCTTAAATTTGAATTTGGAATTCCTAATCATACACCAGATATTTGTGATCAAAATGGGTAGTTCGACAAAAAGCCAATTTCATATATAAGGACCTGTATCTTTATTTATTTCACACAACAGAATACAACCACAAATACATCTAAATATTTTTAACACAATTTTAGAATCTAAGTCATATTCCTAAACACATGAATACAGAAAATTTAAAATACAGATGTAGCGTTACATAAATAATAGTATACATACAGTAGTTTAGATTCTATGACATATGTTTGTTGATAAGAAAAAAAAATTCTTAAATGCCAGAGAAATTTGTTGCTCTGATAAATGGCTTAAACTCTCTAGTGTTACCATTGAATATATCTAAAATGGGATTATTATCTGTAAAATTTCATAATGTTTTATATGGCATTTTATTTTATAAATCAGTTTTATCTTCTTTTTGTAAAAGCAACCCAAAGCCATTCCATTTCAACTGTCTAAATTCAATTTTAGACACAGAGTTTAAAAAGACACAAACATTAATTTTAGGTAGCTACATTAAACTTTCCTAACCAGATGAACTACCGAATCCTGCTAATGCTTATTTTTTTATGAAAAATTATCTGTTATTCAGCCATATGTTATTAAGAGTAGCTATACAGATTAGTGCAGACTACTCTAACTCACAAGTAGCATAGCTGTTTATATATTATATATGTTAAATTCAAATCTGTTCTAATTATATTTAAAGGTGGGTGTTATTATCAAATGGTACCTATTTTTTAATAAAGAAAGATCATTAATCAAAAATCTTTAACAGTTATTCATTTAAATTACTTAGAGCAATGACAGTACAGTCAATAAAAGCACACAATAGATTATTTAGAATATAAAGTAAAATACAAAGAAACCCCATTTTCATGAGACATAAAGAGAAAGTAGTTTATAAAACTGACCTACCACCTGCTTTAGGGCTAAATAAATAGACTAAAATGATGAAGAATTATATAAATAAATAGTAAACAGCTTAGTAGCTGTTTACTATTTATTTATAGAACTAGAACTTAAACAAGTGAGTACTTACTTATTAGCAGACTTCTGACGAGCCAACTTCGGTGCCGTGATGCAAGATAAGGTGATGAGTTTTTCAGGCGGAGGACCACCCTGAGGCTGTTTTCTTATTATAAGAGTGTCTCCCGATAACACCTGAATGAATAAAAATCATCGATAACATAATGCTGATTTAGTCGGGACTAGAAGTGGGTACCAACAACCATTTTTTTGTAAGTTTTGCACGTGGCAAACGAGATGTATATCGTTTATCGTTATTATTCTACTATATTTTGAGAGAATCTAAACAAATAAATGCAGGAGAGCCATGTGGTTCCTATTTATTTGCTAGCCCCGTCTAATGTGCTGTGCCAACGGGGCATACTTTGAATCTAGATGAGGCATCGTAGCCTGTAGAGTGATAGGTACGTGAAATCGTTATCTCACCTGTTTAACTATACCAATCTTGTGGTATGACGCGTGAGTTGGAACACTCATGGTGAATTATAATAATTTTACTCTTCCCTGACGATTCAGTAGAAAGGTGAGATGCTAAATGAACAAATATTAACACTTGGCGGAAACGTGGCGGGATGACGGTGTTTCCATATTCAAATAATGTAATGTTCTAACAGTTATTAAAAGTAAAAGAAATTATCATTCATGAAATTCTCGATTACATCACTAGATAAGTTTTTTGTATTATCACGATGTGACTTATAGTCATAACTGTTATAAATCCTGTTTGAATTAATACCTCTTACATAGTTTTCTATGTTTAAACCAGATGCCAAAATCTATTGTCAATCTATCAGTTATTAGTATAATTTACTTATGTCTAAAATATAGTTTCATTAAAATAAGGTTTATATTCTACTAAATAGTCGTAGATTGACCATAGATACGTAGAGATTAGGAAATTGTTGGTTGAGGCCGAAGAAAGGAGAGGGTTTTAGTAGTTTTATTATTTTAATAATTTTGACTAAACAGTTTACATTTTTCACTCAAACTCACTCTTACTTAGATTTGTCCTACAAGTACTTTTATTTTTTACAAATTACATATTTTTGTTATACAATTTTTGATATAATAATAAAATCGTACGGCAAAATATTGCCTTTCAAGTTCCCGCCAAAAGCTCGTCAGTCATGTTATATCGATATTATGTTTAGAATAATTAATTGAAAATAAATGTAATAATAAGACCAAATCGTATTTAATTTTATATAATAGATTCGACTTTGTATTAATTGAAAATAATATCAATATTAAATTCTATAAATACATTTTTTAAATAATCTACAGCATTTTCAGTGTTTTTATATAATCTATGGTCAAAACCCAAATGACCGGATTGTTTATCTGTAAAGTTACACATTTTTTATTCTTATTTGTTTTTATTAATTAATTGTGCTTGTTTTTATTAATAAACTGATACTTGTGAAAATCCCTTCCAAATAATTAATTTTACATAGTTTATAATCAAGTTTAAATATTAAATCGCACCATGGGCGCGTTCTTCCTGTCTTCACAATGCCTAAAATATTCCTTTAACCGTTCCACATAGCGACCACGGTAGTTATGGTCGCTACGAAACGTCGCTAATGACTTCACGATTTTCATTCACACAGCGCTCACAACGACCCATGTCAAAAGTTGGGTTGAATAATCCGTTCCACTTCAGTTTACGGTTATAATGCTATTGCAAAAATTGCAATCGTGAGCGTGGTCGTTTTGATCTCTTGTGGAACGTAGGCTATATGATAAATATTCACCGTAACGTCGCATGGTTTTTGCATTTAGCCAGTGCAAATTTAGGGAATAGGTCCCAATCACAGAGTACATTAATATTTAAAGGGCCGGTCCTATATCTTACTATTCATTCACTTGTCTTATCATCGGTTGAAATTTAATATGACTTGTATGGAGCTTGTTTTATATATGATGTCAAATTTTAACTGATAGGCGAGTGAACAGTCAGTAAGATAGGAACCGGCTATAAATGAATAGTAAGATACAGGAACCGCTTCGACGACCGTGGCGGGTACAACTGATGAGGTGGCTACAGGGCCGGCCATAACCGCATAGGCGCCCCGGGCGAGTCATGCATTTGGCGCCCTTTTATGTCCTCCTAATGTTACATACGAATGTGAAAGTTTTTGAGCATGTATATATGCATGTTTGTCACTCTCCCAAGCAAAAGCTACTGAACGGATTTTGATGAAATTTCACAGTAATATAGCTTATACATCAGAAATCAAGCTGGGGTGAACGGCCCCCTTAAGGTTCCGGTCCCCTCTAGCGGTTGCTCAGGCCGCTAAGCTACTGGGTGGCTGGCGTTAATAGCTTAATACCTATATTATTATGTATTTTTATTATTATTATTATATAAATGTTCATTAACTCTCAACGTCAAGACTACAGGTAGATAGGTATATCATAGTTAAGATTCCAGCAAGTTATGTCTTGTAAAAACTTGCTGTACATCATCCTTTATTTAGAGCTATTTTAATGATATTATTATACATAGTTTCTGGTAGAAAACTGTCAATGGACATTGTACCTATTCCTATTTTTATCATCTACAATTCCTATCAAAACTGCTAGGCCGAGTTTATTGTACCTAATGTTCTTAAATATCTCCGAAACGTTTCTCTCAATACGTTATTGTACAGAATTAGACGTAAAATTAAGCAGCACTTCTTATAGCACATAATATTCGTGTAGGTAGCTACTTTATTTTGTCGATAAAGCAGAGGCGGTACAGAAAAATTGCTTATTTAACAAAACACGATATTTCAACATCTTCGTCAAAAGTTCTTTAATAAGTTGTTTGTTTCGCAGGGCTTCAGTGATGACGGCAACGTTTTAGTATATTGCTGTGTCATGTTTTAGATTACAACAGAGGTAATTGTTTGTAAAAACGTTGAACTTTTTATTGCATGCCCGAGCTAAACTTATTACATTTAAAGGGATTATGTAAGTATTCTAACCCGCTTTCTAATTCAAGTTGAATTAAAGAAAGGAACAACTAAATCGATATATGTAGCTAGGCCACGACCATGCTCTATAATACCTGCATAGCTTAAAACTACCAGCCACATTTGAACTTTGAGATTAAGATCTTTATAAATAGAGAGGGTTTTATTTGAATCAACTTTATAATACGTTGGGGAAAAAGTCTTTTCGCATATAGTATGTATGAACTTGTAATAAGATCTCTTTGGCTATACCATTTGTATCTGGCTGGTTTTGGTATCATTAAAAAGTTTTAATTTTAAAGAAGACAATTCCAAATTCAAATTAGAAAAATGTGCGATTTTCATTTGTTTTCTTATTGTTAAAATGAGTGAATCTAATGTAGAAATTCGATACATTTTAAAATTTTACTACAAAAAAGGTAAAAATGCAACACAAGCCGCGAAAAAAAATTGTGATGTTTATGGACCTAATGCAGTATCTGTGAGAGTAGCGCAAATTTGGTTTAAGCGTTTTCAATCCGGAAATTTTGATATCAAACATGCACGTCGCTCTGGTCCTGTTACGGACGAAATTGATACCATTTTTGAAAAAGTGGAGCAAAATCGACATATTAGTAGTTACGATGTAGCTGGAGAACTGGGAATTAACCACAAAATGGTTTTGGTGCATTTGAAAAAAGCTGGGTACACAAAAAAAGCTCGATATTGGGGTGCCTCATGAGCTCACTGAAAGAAACCTAATGAACCGTGTACTCATTTGTGGTTCTTTATTACGACGTAATGAAACCGAACCATTTTTGAAGAAGCTGATAAATGTCGATGAAAAGTGGATCACGTACGACAAGAACTTGCGAAAAAGATCGTGGTTAAAGGCCGGTCAGGCTTCACAGACTGTGGCGAAACCCGGGTTAACTCGCAACAAGGTGATGCTATGTATATGGTGGGATTGGAAGGGCATTATTCATTATGAGCTGTTACCGCCAGGCAGGCCATCGATTCTGAACTGTACTGCGAACAACTGATGAGATTAAAGCAAAAAGTTGAGAGACAGCGGCCGGAATTAGTCAACAGAAAGGGTGTGGTTTTTCGCCATGATAACGCCAGACCTCACACATCTTTAGCCACTCAGCAAAAATTACGAGAGTTTGGCTGGGAGGTGTTAATGCATCCGCCATATAGTCCTGACCTTGCACCTTCAGATTTTCACCTGTTTCGGTCTCTGCAGAATTCCTTAGGCAGTGTCAGGTTAACACCACGAGAGGACTGCCAAAACCACTTGTCGCAGCTTTTTGATCAGAAGCCCCAAAATTTTTATATCAATGGGATCACGTCCCTACCTACAAAATGGCAAAAAGTTATCCAACAAAATGGCACCTACAAACTTTAGTCAAATGTAAATAAACTTTATAAAAAAACCTTTTGAATTTTTATATAAAATGTGAAGAAACTTTTTACTCAACCTAATATTTTAACTAATTTAAGTTCTTATACAGGCTGTAGAGATGTTTTTATATAAGGCGAATGTCAATACTTAAAATATTATGAAAACAATAAATGAAATTCCATAAACGACTATATTCATTCAATGGGTTATGAAAATGTGTAATTAAGGATAATTCCTTCATAGCGAGGCTTCATCTGGGATAATGTTACAGATATAGGCCGATTCGCGCAGATGTGGCGATATGTGTAATGCGTTATTTGTGATGCGATATTGTTTTTAATTGTTATTATAATTGACAGATAAGGTGTGTAGTAGATATACACTAATGTGGATATTCGATAATGGAGTTTTTTTTTAACGCTAAAGCGTGTTTATTTAAAAATAAGACGCATTCGCGCACAATCAATATCTCTAACATAATCGCAGATGAAGCCTCACCATTAGAAAGGCATTGTAATAGTTGAAAAGAATTATATATTAAAGACCAAAAAGTTTACAACATTTTTATATGATAATGGCCATTACTGTCAGTCAATCGTTAATCGTCGCCATACGGAAAATATCTTAAAATTCGAACTGAGAAAAATAAATGACAATTTTACTACTTTCGTTCAGTCTGACTGTGAAATATGGTTTGTAATATGTAGCATTGTCCGGTGTCGGTAGTCACTGGTGTTCATGTATATTTTATTGGAACAGTATTGAAACATAACAGTTTGAGTTGAAGAAGTTTAAAATGGCAAACGCAGATTTTAGAAAGGATGTTACCATGCCGGTCCGCCCTAGAAGTGTTTACACGGCACACTCTTATAATCAGGTGATTATTGCTAATATTAATAAGCTATGTTTATAGTAAGGTGGGGCTTCATTTGCGGATAGTGTTACAGATAGTAATCCGTTTTACGCAAATACGGCGATAGGCTAAATGCGTTATTTGAGATGCGACATTGTTAGTGATGTTAAATATTGACAGATAATGTATGTAGTATATTCTCTAAAGTGGCTATGCGTTAAGGGCGTTATTTTTTAACGTTTTACATGTGACGCATCGGCCACAGCCTAAATCTTTAACACTAACGAAGATGTATCCGCGTAACGCCGGTGCGGCCGCAACATAAGACAAATCATGTATAATTAATAACAGGACCAAATAATCGGTCCCTTAGGTTTGCTCACGTTAACTTCGAGTCTTTATCTCGCTTAAATTAAGTTATTTCCCTGAAAGTACCCTATGCTCATTCCCGTTATCGTACTATTATATATAGATCGTCGTGCTGGAAAAAAATATAGACAAGTAGTTACTTTCTATGTATCAGCATAGAAGGTTACTAGTGTTACAGTACTCTTCCCTTGTAGACAAGTAGGATTAGCACTAAACGAATAGAATAGAAATGTATGGGAATGACAATATTTAGCGTAACTATATGTCATTACATCATTACTACGTCTGGGTGTCTGGGATCCTCGGCCCCAGAGTAGCCCGTTGTAAATTACCCATAATACAAGCGTAACTTGCTTAATTTAGGGATATACAATGTGTCTGTCTGCTGATTAAAAAAAAATATATGTCATTACCATACATTTTCTATTCTATTCGTTTAGTGCTAAAGCCATTTGTCTACAAGGCCTACCCAGCAGAAAATATAGTTCTAGAAAGCTGTTAACTACATAATTAGATGTAACCACAACTTACTCCTCTTTCACCTAAGCGTTTTATTATTCGAAAATATCGAGACTTCTTGCATGGTTTAGAGTGACGGAGAACGTCACTGCTAGCTCAGTTATCATAGGAATTTGTGCAGGAGGATTCAAATTTGTCCGCTTTCCAAGACTACAGTAAATTTCTCGAAGGAGGCTTGGGTCAGGCGGAGTTGATGGGCGCGGCGGGGTGGCAACCACCGTGGCGGGCTCCTCTGCAGCGCAAGGCTCCCTTCTATCCTGGTGACGATATCTATCACGCTGATACATGGCGAGAGCTAGAGGTAAGAATTATTACATTCTCATCAAACTGCAATTGCTGTAATACCGGGTTTTTTCTATCATATATCTTACTAATTATTCATTTCTTCTATTTATACTAAATGCTAATTAGAAAGTTAGAATTCGATATTATTTAATAAACTGCCAGACAAGAACGATATTATACGAATCAACTAAATTGATTCAAGGCATAGAACTGAGAGTACACGATAGTATACAATGATATTGTAAGATTCAAGTTTATGTTTATGTGGATCACTGGTTGCTTTATCTGAAATGAAAGACAAAAAAAGACCTAATATTAATATTAGCTTAAGGTATAAAGCATGCACAGTAAGATCTATATCTTACTGTGCATGCTTTACTGGTTCTATAACCAAGACATATCTCATTTTGCGATGCTAGTTGTCTTAATTCTATTATACCATAATTTACTTACATTTATTGATTAGCTAGTTAAGCGTGCAAATAGATTTACTACGCCTATCACAGACAAATATATTTACCATTTTTGTAGTAAATTTACATGTACATTGGCTTATATTGACTTATAGTGCGCAGGCAGGCCGGATGAGGAGCTGTGAAAAATCTGATTGTTCAAATAGCAAGCACTGTTTAAAAAATTGAAATCCACACATATTGTGTTGTCGGCATGTGGGATGTAGTCATCCCCCACTATTATACGTGCATATACATACCCGTAACCGAATATTTTTGCGTTGTATCTTTAACACACAATTTTCAGTATGGCAAAAAAGACGCAAAGATGACTTTCATGACATATAAAGTATGGCAAAAAGATAAACAAATTGAATTATAGAATTTCTCGCAATTACGCCCTCACTGGTTACGTGGGCTATTCGGTAGGAAAAATCCATACTAAATATTATTTTTAACATGATTGCCAGGTAACGGATGTAGTGGGTGGCGCGGGGTACAACGCTTCTGTGACTCCCCACGGCACTGTGTGTCTCCGACTCAGGGATAGGGTCAAGTAAGCTTTAAATGTCACATTACGAATCCAATTGCAGGCGAACCAATACTCGTCGATAAAGCCCGTTAAAAATGAATCTCTGTTAGTATTAACATTACGTACGTATTAGCGTTGATTAATTATCATTCTCAGACCTCAGGACTCAAGTGAGTTGTGTGAAATCTGCCATGAAAATGTTGTTCTGATTATAATAACATTTTCAATTATGTTTAGGCCGGTCACGTGGTCGTTCTCTGAATAAGCTATATATATGTAAATTAAAGTGAAACCTTAAAGTTAATTAAACTAGGTATAGTTAAGGTGTGGAAGTCCGTCAGTAAGGGAACTCCATACAACGCTCTTTATTTCTGTGTTTGAATAGCCACGACGACAACAAATCGATCAGTAAAACTAAGACAACATTTAATTCTGACTTCAAATTTTAGTTGACGTTGAATTCCGTTTTAAAAAGGTAGAAAACCAGAGGTATGCGAACTTACCCCACTGATGGACTTCCAAATCTTGACTATATATGAAGTATATATAAATTCGGTAAAGCCAAGTAACACTATGTGAATTGCATGTGAATCTAATATGTGAACATTAACCCCGCAAAATTTATTCGGCTGCCCCGTTTCAAAACTTAGTGAGTGACAATTGTTTAGAACCTATTTATTTGGGAACGCATATTAGTACAACATACATAATCACATTTTTAGTAAATAAAGCTTTTTTATATTCCACCATAACGACACTATCGCGCCTATTAAAAATAATTATAATATGTCTTTATTTTTGAAATTATAAATATTCCAAAATCTTCTCTAGTGGAACTTAAATTGAATAAAAACTTGGCATAATCACGCATCACTTTCTTTGTAATGTTTGCGTACTTGGTGTTTGAGCAGAGTTGTATACAATTCAGGGTGGATATGACGATTGATGGAGCAGTGCGTGTGACCAATGCAAAGAACAACATCATCTTGGCACTATCTCGATCTGGGGCCGCAGCCGCTCTTATCCATCCCAACGGTCGAGTATACCACTATGGTTCTCGAGTGGAAATCCAAGCTAGGCACCAGCAGGGGAACAACAAGTGAGTTGTTATAATTGAAATAATCTATAGTTCCTTCGCGTTAAGAATGCAGTGAGTCATCAGTGAAACTGCAGGGTAAAGGTGTATTCACAGTGGTGTTAAAATTCAAACAAATTAAATTTCTAAAGATTAAGTTTAATGAATTTAAAAAATACACTTAAAGGTTAAAAATAAAAATTAAGTCATTAATATTTTAATCACTATCACAAGTATCCTCGTTAGTATTTATAATAATTTGTTTTTTATACTATGCTGTCCACAGTCACATTTAAATCAGACTGTGTAAAATACTTAAAAACATTGTAAGTTACTTTTCTCTCTCCACTGTGAATTACCGAACCACTTTTATTTTTACGAATTGGTGAGGTATTAATTTTTTTAAATATAAATCAGTTAACACAATTACAGGATACAACCGTCGTGTTCGAAGCTATTCCTTCAACTGGTCACTGTGCACATGACCTTGTAATTTGAAAAGATTTGATTGGTTAGGGGGCGCGGCTAGGCCGGCGAACAATGATGACTCACTGCATTCTTAACGCGAACGAACTATAGTCCAAATAAATGACCATGCATACACTAAATGCAAAAAGAATAAAATACCTTATTGTTAGGAATTATTAATCTACCTATTTCATGTTAGTAAGTAATGACTGGTGTAAACTGAAAGATAATTGAATTAGTCAACATACCAGCGAGTATATCGGTCGGTTATTGTGTTCAGGATAATGATTGTTTTTGCGAAATCTATCCAACAAGACAGTTTTTATTGCCAGAAAGCGTTAAAGCCATCATCTCTATCATATACATTTCGGCAAACAGCTATCGCCTTAGAAACGCGGGTCGATCTAAAGCTTCTTAAAGACGTGGGTACTGTAACAAATCTGTAAAGCATTGCTTAATGCTTTACAGATTTGTTATATGTAACAATGTAATGTAACATATCAAAAGGGCTTCCTTTTGATATGTTTGGACTTAGGGTACTTGCCGAGTACAAAGGGTAAGCTTTGAATAATGTTATTTCAATCGACTCTTATACCGAATAAATCTGCGGATGAACATGTTTTGCCGGTCTGATAATGCCATACGTTTCCTATTTACGTTCATAGTATCTTCTATAATCTCTGTCGTCCGTTTAGATTTTTTTTTTTTTTAATTTATTACTTTTTCATAAAATAACAGAGCTATTAAATAGACGTTTATTCTAATAAATAATCCTTTCCTCATTAAAAAAAAATCTCCAAGGATCTACTTTTAGGTTAAAATTATGGTATTACTTTCAGGAAATTAATAAGAGGGATATATAGTATATAATTATAGAAAAAGAGTTAAAATTGAACCCCGAACTAGAAGAAATGTAAAATTAAATTATATTGAGTTTCATATGGAACTTTCTATGTATGGCGGGGAAATACATTTTTTTATTTTATTTATTCATATGATAATATCATATTTTTTATACATTTAGGATATCTAAAAAACGCGAAGGGGTTTAACTAAGAGGCTAAGAACATTACGCTTTAGGTACAAAATAACAAATATGATGTAGTCTGAGTACGGTTACTTCTACTGTTACATAATATAATCTATCCTAAATCATTTATTTTGGAATGTTTCTATTGTGCAGATACACACTAAATTTTAATATTCTTCAACATCCATTTTGGAAAATTTCTAGAATTTAAAACTGATAACTTACCGTAATAATGGGGTCGACGACAGGATTCTGTTCCGCGAAACTATTCTTTCATTTTATCGCATGCCGTAAACAGAGTTGTATTTAACATACGGTAGAAGACTCGTTTCGGTAGAAACAAAAAACTCCATATTTGGTAATAATTGAGCACATTCATAATGCTTAATAAAATAGTCATGCCAACCATTGGCTAAAGGCCCCGATTTTGCATCGAACCAGTTCGAATTCTGCTAGTGAATATGCTTTGCTGAGCCAATTTTTCTGGTCTAATTTACGTAGAGTTCGATTACCACGTTAAAAAATAAGAATTTTCGCAAAAGCTACACATCTCTTTAAGCATACCATCCATTCCCCTGATATGGGGGTGGCCATGCTCAGCAGTTGAACTTATTGGGACTGATAATATTAGGTTGGGGAAAAAGTTTCTTCGGATTTTATATAAAAATTCAAAAGGTTTTTTTTATAAAGTTTATTTACATTTGACTAAAGTATGTAGGTACCATTTTGTTGGATAACTTTTTGCCATCTTGTAGGTAGGGACGTGATCCCATTGCTATAAAAATTTTGGGACTTCTGATCAAAAAACTGAGACAAGTGGTTTTGGCAGTCCTCTCGTGATGTTAACCTGACACTGCCTAAGGAATTCTGCAGAGACCGAAACAGGTGAAAATCTGAAGGTGCAAGGTCAGGACTATACGGCGGATGCATTAACACCTCCCAGCCAAACTCTCGTAATTTTTGCTGAGTGGCTAAAGATGTGTGAGGTCTGGCGTTATCGTGGTGAAAAACCACATCCCTTCTGTTGATTAATTCCGGCCGCTTTCTCTCAACTTTTTGCTTTAATTTCATCAGTTGTTCGCAATACAGTTCAGAATCGATGGTCCCGCCTGGCGGTAACAGCTCATAATGAATAATGAATCCAATCCCACCATACACACAGCATCACCTTGTTGCGAGTTAACCCGGGTTTCGCCACAGTCTGTGAAGCCTGACCGGCCTTTGACCACGATCTTTTTCGCACGTTCTTGTCGTACGTGATCCACATTTCATCACCAGTCATCAGCTTCTTCAAAAATGGTTCGGTTTCATTACGTCGTAATAAAGAATCACAAATGAGTACACGGTTCATTAGGTTTCTTTCAGTGAGCTCATGAGGCACCCAAATATCGAGCTTTTTTGTGTAGCCAGCTTTTTTTAAATGCGCCAAAACCGTTTTGTGGTCAATTCCCAGTTCTCCAGCTATATCGTGACTACTAATATGCCGATCTTGCTCCACTTTTTCAAAAATGGCATCAATTTTGTCCGTAACAGGGTGACCAGAGCGACGTGCATCTTTGATATCAAAATTTCCGGACTGAAAACGCTTAAACCAAATTTGCGCTCCTCTCACAGATACTGCATTAGGTCCATAAATATCTATCACAAATTTTTTTCGCGGCTTGTTTTGCAATTTTACCTTTTTTGTAGTAAATTTCAAAATGTATCGAATTTCTTCATTAGATTCACTCATTTTAACAATAAGAAAAACAAATGAAAATCACACATTTTCCTAATTTAAATTTGGAATTGTCTTCTTTAAAATTCAAACTTTTAATGATACCAAAACCAGCCAGATACAAATGGTATAGCCAAAGAGATCTTATTACAAGTTCATACATACAATATGCGAAAAGACTTTTTCCCCAACCTATTATTATAATGCTAAAATGTATATTTGATACAATCGAACAAAGGCTACTACCAACACCTGTGTGTGTGTAGCGGTTGGGCATAATAATAAAGAAGACATTAATTTCTCAATAAATATTTAATAACTCGTACAACATCAGAAAATTATTTCGCAAAAACAGACGAGAATGATAATGTCAACTGAATATAAAAATTACAAAGAAATTTAATTGTATCCAAAAGTTTATCATAGAGATCTTTTACTGACGCAGAAGTACCATTATTTTTTTAAATATGGCTTTGCTTGGTTTGGGGATCTAGCCAGTGTCAAGTATGTTACAGTAACAAGTACAAGTGGTATACACAATAGCTCAAGTTTGAGAATAATCATGAAGAAACTAGACTCCAGGTGAAAACTGAATCCACATACTCCCTCAGCCCAGCCTCAGACAGATTATAGGTGTTACTAAAGCCAAGCATCCGAGTTCTCGTCATCGTCATGGTCGTCCATCTGTCTTTGTTTGTCGTGATTATATTTTGAGTACACCCTTGTAGGTGTAGTCTAAAGCAATATCTATCACTCGGAAGAAAGTACGATTCACAATTCGCTTCGAAGCTTAAACGATACATTTACAATCCCTCACGTTCTACACTCTAGATAATGTATTCTTAGAATAATTTCAAATACGGAGCAAGGATATTGCAAAAATGTAATTGAAGTAATATGTTTCCTCCGTCCTTTTTTGATCTTTTTTCTATAGTTTGTAGACTTAGTAGTATAATACGAAGAAGCCTCTAATGTGTAAGCGGTCAATAGGTATGCGAAGATGTGGTACAAGGGCGTGTCTTTCACTGCAGAGCAATGCGCACTAGTGTACCTAGTCGATGCAGCCGGGACTCGAACCACCACAGACACTTTTTTGGACATGAGTCAAGACTTCACACTAAATGTATTTTATAAGTAAGTGCCAACATTTATTTTTATCGTTGACTTTGTGTTTAAATTGTGAACTTATTCAGATATAATATTTGAATGTACATGGTCATGAAGTTATTGTGGCCATTTATAATTTTATATATAATAATAATTTTTAATTATAAACCATAATTAATCTTAAAAGAGAATCCATCTGTTGAAGTTATAATACGCCTTCTACAAAGTTCTAATAACATGTGGCTTCTTTGATGCATCGATATGTGCGCATGGTTGCATTCGATTTTTGTTTGTGTTTGTTAGGCATGTTCGGTTCCTGCAACCCAGAAACACGGTTGTAGTTCGTTTCGCCTGTCGCATTATTTACTTTATTGGAATAATTGTATATGTAGCGAGTCCCGGCACGGCCCGTCATATGTGAACGAGGCACTATCACTACTGCAGGCAGCCCAGTACTGGCTCACGGACGACGGCATTGACAACTGGATCATCAACAATGTGCGTGTTAGCCAAACTTCCGACGGACTTGTCAGGTTCGCATGCATCTAGTGTTTATATTATCATAGAATATTGATAACAAATTACTTAAGAAATGAATGAAACTGCAAGGATTATCATCGGCAGCTCTGGTATGCGAAGCAAAGTTGATTAGCCCGCCCCATCTCAAGTTATATTTAATAGAACTCACATTTCTCTCAGCGAAACAGTCAAAAACCTCGGTGTGTTCGCTGACTGTGAGCTGTCTTGGCGGCCCCATATCATCGAGCTGCATAAAAAGATTTTTCTTTCTTCTAGGCCACTAAGGAGGTTGAGAAAATTTTTACCCACTGCCACCAAAGTAAAGCTTGCGGAATCTTTATTACTCCCCATTTGTGATACCAGCTAGTTCGACATAATTCAAGAACAACTAGATAAACTTGAGCGCCTTCAAAATTTCTGTATAAGGTTCATATTTGGTTTACGTAAATATGACCACGACTCTGAATTTCATAAAAAACTCAATAGGTTACCAACAATTTTCGCTGGAATACTCATATTCTCACTCAACTTTACAGTATATTATTTCTGCCCACTAGTCCTCCTTACCTTAAGGAACGCTTCGAATTTATATACGTATCTAGCTCCCACAATTTACGCCCCTCAACCAAATAAAGAATTAACACACCTGTATATACATACGTGTTGTTTTTACTAACTTTATCGTCCAGGGCTGAGCTTCTTTGGAATGAGCTACCTATTACTATAAAACAAGCCAAATCCTCAGTGTTTTAAAAATCAGGTCCAGAAGCATTACTTCTCTATTGTACGTAATAATTCCTAATATTGTTATATATATATACATGTTTGTATTGTATATATATATATATATATATATATATATATATATATATATACATGTTTGTATTGTATATATATATATATATACATATTTGTATTATATATATATATATATATATATATATATATATATATATATGTATTATGTACAATGCACTTATCATTTATCATTATTTATAAACTGCACCACCGTCAGTATTAAAAATCTACTAATCCCTGCTAAGGGTTGCCTAGAAAATATCGCTTTTTAGTTGTGCTATCTCTTGTATTTTTCTATTTCTATTTATCTATGCTTTGGTGTACAATAAAGTGCTGTCTATCTATCTGTCTACTTAAGTAGTGTACAAAATTATCTCTCTCTGTCTCTTTAGAACCTTTTTTTGTCGAATGAGAACAGCCACAAAACCCAAGACATAACTCAATGTTGTTATGGTGACATACTCTAGTCTAGATAAGAGGTAGTAGCCCCCCAGCTTGGCAAATATCTTACCATCTCGCTGTGAGTTCGTATTCTTTATTCCTTCCTGCACGGATTAACGTTTTACTCTTTACTTTGTAGTATTTCTTTCCATTAGTCAATTGTAGATTGTCAAATATGTGTGTTGTGTGAGTATTATATGCGTTTCTTAAATTAAATTACAAATTTAAAAAGCTTCTCGGAGATTTATGGTTTAATAATAATAAATTGTTTCTTGCTAGGATCCATCGCTGCAGCCATAAATATCAGCTACGTACCAGCCCCAGCAACGGGTCTGCTTCTATCACGAGCCCCTTCTTGCACTGCACGGCATCTTTAGGGCAGACACAACATCTGTTTGTTAGGTAAGAACAAGACTCCAAATATAATGATACCTAATAGTTTTTCTGGTGAAACATGGGGCTACCAGTCGTATTTTCTCCTGAAATGTGGTCTCTGATACGATTTCTGTTTCCGGCAAGGTGGTAGGGCATTTGCCCGACTGGATGGCTACCACCCCTGGTCTAAAGTATGTCGTCATAACAACCTTGAGTTGTTTCGGCATTAGTGACCAGGTTCCAGTCTCCCCTAAGAGAGCAGCAGCGCATTTGTAGCACCTTTGGTATTGCAGATGGTAACCGCTTTCCATCAAGTGGGCCGTTTGCCTCTCTGCTGAACTCCTGCAACAAAAAATAAAAAAAGCTTCGGTAGCAATATCTAGGAGGTTGTTGCCTGAGTATCATGAGAGTAAATGAAGGAACCGATAAAGTGTACATGAAAATAAGCAAGACAAGGGAACGAGCATCCTTAGGTATAGCATGATTTAATTGAACGTTGGAGAAAAATCGATTAAATACAAAAAGGATTTTTTTATTTCAATTAATTCTTTAAGAGCTAGATCTTTGATAGCTATGTGTTATATGGCCTAAGAATTGACAAACTTAGAAAAAATTATCTATTATTGCATTTTAATTGAAACATTTATTAATTAGTCCAGTCGGAAAATATGTGTAACGATATATATATATAACAATATAAATAAAAAACTATTATTGTGTATAATTTTTGAACCTTCACTAGTTAAATAAAACAATGTATTTCACAGAAGCATTCGTTTCGTTAATGTGTAGCTTGCAGTAGTCGATAGCAATTGGATTGGATTACATAGCAAGAGTTGTTTGAAATATGAGCCGCCCGTGAAGAAATCGACCTAGGAAATTATTGTAATATAAAGTTGGGTCTTAAGCTATCAAGGCTTTTACATGAAGAATGTTTTACTAATAACAACTCAAGACTTTTAATCGTTTTTCATATTCGCATTCAGACTGCAATTATGAAAAACACTTTTAGGTGAAAGCATAAGTTATATGATACGCTGCATACTTTTGTGTGCAACCGTTTCCTACGAAAACGAGAGAACGGGGCGATGTGTGGCGACTTCAAAGAGATATACTACCCACACTACTTTATCTGGGACACGCAAGTATAGTTATTGATCGTTTTACGCAAATGTAAATATGGGTTTAACGCGTTATTAAATTGTGATGCAATATTTTTGTTAATTGTTAAAGACGTTAAATGTTGACAGATAACGTACGTATAATAGTAGTTAACGGATTTATTTTTAACGCTATAAATAAGACGCATTTGGCCACAGTCAATAACTATAGCATTATCGCAGGTGAAGCCCGAGCATAAACTTTACATGATGCAAAACCGTCGCTCCCGCTCTCGCTTTGCTTTCGCTGAGAGTTTTTGGCGGGAACTGAAAGAGGGCGTTGTGCTGTGCAGTTTTATTTTCCTTAACATGTGTAAAATTACTCTAAAATGAACAATAGTTGTAGGATATTGATAGTTTTTCAGTGTAATTGCGTTTTTGTGAGAAATGTGAACTGTATAGCCAAATGTGGTCTTTCCAGTTTTCACAAGAACTCCGTTGGACGGCGTCGACACTAGCCTACAATACAACTGCGCCTGGCTTAAAGGCCTAGTTGCCAAGCCATAAACATAAAAAAATTCTTTCACTGACAAAATATCACAGTGACTTTATATCCAGCAGCATGTTTGTTGTGTGCAGACGCGGGGAGCGGAGGATGCATTTCGACGGCAACTCGTTCATCGTTCGCAACGCTGGCCACTCCGCCGGATTTGATGACAAAAATCAACTTAAAGTGTACTGAACCATATCACATATTAGCCCATTTTAGTTTAAAAACAGGCGATAACATTAGACTTGCTAGATCTCCTAGTTACTTGGCAGCTCAAACTGACACTTGTTCCGGATGCCTATTTT
This sequence comes from Dendrolimus houi, assembly GCA_039645545.1. Taxonomy (NCBI): domain Eukaryota; kingdom Metazoa; phylum Arthropoda; class Insecta; order Lepidoptera; family Lasiocampidae; genus Dendrolimus; species Dendrolimus houi. The sequence goes on along the minus strand of CM077123.1, from coordinate 10,281,759 downwards.
CCAGGTTTTTCACAAATACCAAAAAACTAAGCAATTTAACAGCCAAAAATATTTTTCATTCTGCTAAACTCAAAACCTATTTAATGAAAATTGTGTTGAATGTATTTATTACCCAAACCCAGGTTATTTTGTTCTTGCATTGATACTCATTGATCATAGATGTAACAGACACATGGCAAAGAACCAACATGCCATGTGTTTGTACCCTAATAACCCGGCCACGATCTCCTCACTAAGCGACAGCTCAGCGCTATGCGATGGACGACAAGACAATAATACCCTAATAAGTTGTCATATCGTGCTCAACGGACGTCAACTTTCGCCGCGTTGGTCGTCTCGTTGCTGCTCTCGTCGCTGGTCGCTAAGCCTAAGTTCGTGGCCGGTCTCTAACACAGTATTTAAACAGCTTGCCTTCTTCATTATTTCATGTTTCTGAGATGTGTAATATTCTTTTTTCGTTCCTAGATTTGAAACTTATCGGACAAGTCGCTGTCCAAAGTGATGTAGTGTAATTTACTTTATTTTAATAGACGTCAGTGTGTAAAGCTTTTCAACGTTTTTATATTTTTAATTTCCTATATTGTATGGAAGTATTTCTTTCGCTGCTTATCTTTTATTGATGTTAACTTCGACTAGTGCTAAGGGACTAATAGTGGTTAAGGTTACAGTATCATAACTAAGTGTTAGATCATCACATTAACTCTGACATGCAGTTCTTGAGATATTTGCACATATGTACATCCATATATCTGTTTTTGTACTTTTACAAGTTTGTTTAACCATGGTATCTGTGTCATTGTTCACGCCTTGTTACTTACTTACCTATGTGTTTATTTTTGTCAGTTTTTATGTATTTACTTTTATTAGAATAATAACTAATTTACTTAAATACAATGTGTATGGTTGTATTATGGTTACATCCGCCATGCGCCACCTGACGAGTATAATGTGATATATTATAGAAAAATTGAAAATAAGTTTTATAAGATTATATCTTGTAAGTTGTATAAGATATAATTTATATCTTATAAAACTTATTTTAAATTTTTCTGCCACCCCAGTGATATGTTTTACAGAACCGTAAATGTAAATTACGCAAACATAGGCAATGGATACCATTGCAATAATGCATTTTAAATAGGTATTTAAAATTAAACACCAATCGCATGAGATCGCCATCGCTAGAGATAAAGTAGATTTTGTAGCATTCACAAAAATACGTGATAAGTAAATGATAATTGATATCTTGCAGTAATTACCTATTTAATTTTTTGATAGTATCGTTTTTAGTAAACGTTATTTTGAAAGTTCGCGTCTAGTCGAAGAGGAGTTTAGCAGTTGTTGAAATACTTGTGTAGCTAACTAATAATTACAACTGATGTTTGGAAGTGTTGACTTGTGCTATTTGTTTCTTTCTTTTAAAGTTTAAAGTATTATGTTATTATTAAAATAAAGAAATGTATACTTATTCTGTTTTATTTTGATGTACATAATTAGACTTACGTTTGTTACATAATTCTTGGGTTACAAAATACTTAATGCTGAGATCGAGGTTTTAATGCAATGTTGGTTTAAAACTGTACTCCAAGTAATTTTCTGGCACAAAGTGCATACGTAATTTGGAGTACCCTGTAATCCTACTCTAATTGCAGTGTTGCGTATGATGTGGTGCAGGTGCGGGTAAAGTCAACGGAGGGGCGCGTACCGGTTGCCCTTCCGCGAGTTTGTCGGCAGCGCATTGGGTCCGGTCCGGCCTCGGCAACGGCGCCCATTTATCTCTGACGCAGTATTGATCGGCAGGGGTCGCCGGTGGCGCCACGACGCGGCCTTCACAAGCGTCACTCGCGCTGCCCTCGTGCGCCAAACGTCGGAACGTCCGAACCGCGTGACGTAACCGCTAGGGCGGCGCGCACACGGCTGCCGCCAGCCGCCTGCTTAGTACGTATGTACACCACGTTCCGGTCGTTTCACATTCGCACCGGCCATAATTCGGCTGCGGTCTGGTTGATTCGTAGCCCACGCCGTATATTGCGCGAAGCAGGTGGGGTTGGGGCCGGTGTGGCCCCGGCCGTTCGGAGTGCGCCCAACGCGGTATTGATCGCATCCCGTCTCATCTGAATGTTTCAATGTTTATAAACAGCCGGCCGCATCCATTCGGGCCGTCTTGTTTTTGATACGCGTTTGCCTGACAACGGAACATCCTCACTATCGGCGTCACTGAACGCACCACTCATCCTGCTGTCGGCGACGTCCCATGCGTCCACCAGATCTTGTGCACGTATGTATTGCTGCACTTTTAAAATCTTGGTACTTATCTAGTCAGATTAATTTTTTTCTGCGCATCTTTTTGCGGATGTCAAGCGGTCACACGTAGAAATGTTGCGACCGACTATAAATAGTTATCGTGAATGTTTTTACTGATTGTAAACAGTACAATGCTGTGCCGGCTGAAGTTTGTTTATAAATTTTGGCAATTTTTTTAATAATATCTTCCTAGTTTTGTTTACATTATGCTTAATGGTTGAGCTAACATTTTTATAAGTAGTTTAGTATCGAGTTCAATTGCGTAATTGTCGTCAACGGGGTTCATAGTATTCTTGTTGTAATTGGGGAGTAATTTATCGTTCAACAAATTCTGCTGACGAAGAATGTAAGTCAAAAAATTTGTATCAAGTTCTCTCCGAATAATTTATATTTAGAGACATATCTTAGACAGGTTAAGTAGGAAGATATTTCAAGCAGAACGTGATTATATAATGAGGATAAAAACAAACTCAATAGGTTTATATAGTAGCGTTACATTTTGTTGCCCGGCTTTCATCGAATAAATTTAAAGATGCCGTAGGTACTTCCACGTTCTTTTCCATTTGGCTATGGAACCTTAAAAAAATTATCTACTGATTTAAATAAAAAAAGCCCCTTGATCAATCATTATCATTTTTCAAGATTTAATAATATGCACTGAATTTTTATCCATCAGTTAAATCTTACCGGCTTTTTTAGAAGACATGTCACATTATTTAATGCAGATTTAATACTGCGACCGGTGCAGTACAATATGTATAAATATCAAATCTACGAGCAAAGACAATTACGAGAATATTAGTATTGGGATTATTAATATAAATAATAAAACCCATGTATGTATATAATTTCATTGGTAAATAGGTAACGAATAATTTTTAACATAAAAAATATATTACCAACAAATTAACAGGTATTTTTATACCCATACAAAAAAAAATGCAATAACATTGCAAATGCACGCACTAATAATATTAAAACCTAGATTTCATCTAGAAAATTACCATAAAATGATACGTTGTTGTCATCGTCATCATTCTAGCGTTAAATCCTGGTTGCATTTGGAGCGTCCACTTCGGAACCTGGGGTCCGTTTTTTTATTTTTTGCACTTTGCCTGGTCTTCAGCATCCCTTATCATGAGAGCATTGGCACGCATATAATTTCGCACCATGTCAAGTCAGCATTCCTTTGGCATATACTCTCTACCTCAAGCTCTACACTTGTCTTATTCTCCGCATACTCCATCCATTCATTAGTTATTAGAGCATTATTTAGAGTAAAGTACTAATTTCAATAAATACAACTTTATATACTTCTATACGTGATTGTCTTTGTAGTCAATGAAGGGTTCCTTGATACTGTAGGGGCTTTTTTACTAAAGCGATGTTTGTGGTAGTTTTGTACAATTATGTCAAGGTTAGTATTCTTTTTGCCACTTCATTATAACTTCGTATGATACTTACGACGGGATTTAAGGCTCCTGTTGCCGCGAAAGGTTGAAAGTGGTGTGTAATCCAAACAACTTTTTGTTGGTATTTAATGATTAATAATTTACCAAATATTTATCATAAATCTTCACGTTATGAGACATACGTATTTTTTCGTAATTTTTCTATAGTTTGTTATAAATTAAGATAATAATTCTCTAAATCGCCTCCAAATTCTTGACATGGAACTATTTAACTCCTTCAATTTTTATCAAAACAGGATAAAAATTAGCATCTTTATAAAGGAGAAACCTATAAATTATTTCGTTATTTTTTAAAATATTACTTCTTTATTCACAATAAAATAAAAATGCATCTGAGCAGCGACCGCGTTTATGGAAGCTCCGCAAAATTAGTACCGAAAAATTCTCAGGCGTTGGCGTTGATACAAGCCTAAAGGACATGTTTTTGAAACCTTTAGTACAAAAATGTATCACAATAATCAAAATATTTTGTGGTGGTTGTCCGACATACCTAAGTGTAAACGAAATAAGACAATGTTTTATTTAATAAAATAATTAACAAATTTACAATAGAGTAATAGAGGTCTTAAAACTCCTAATAATATTTCTTAAACATTTTTATTAATAAGTTATTCTCTGCCGGAATCGTAAAAAATGTCCCTCTCCTCTACTCTAACTTTAGGAACTTCTGAGTGAATAATTTTAAAAAAATATGTACGTAAATATTATTCAAAATTTCAAAATTTTCTCTTGTCTTTTCTTTAAGTTCCATAGCCAAATATTATAAAAACAGTGGAAGTTCGCACTTCTATGAAACTTTTTACTGTATTTGGTTGACACTTTTTATCCGTGCACGAACGGAGAAAAAATACAATTCCCTGCGGTCGGGCGATCTATCCTAAGAGGCGACAAAACAACCCACAGCCAGGTGGTAGGGCATTTGCCCGACTGGATGGCTACCACCCCTGGTCTAAACTATGTCGCAATAACAACCTTGAGTTGTGTTCCGGCATTAGTGACCAGGTTCAAATCTTCCTCCCTTAGAAGAGCAGCAGCGCATTTGTAGCACCTTTGTTGTTGCACATGTCCATAGGCGATGGTAATCGCTTTCCATTAAGTGGACTGTCTGCCTATCTGCTGAACGCCTGCAATAAACAAAAAACATTTATGTTTATTTACGCTAAATGTCTATGTGCGAAACAGAACAACGAGTCAATATATGAAATATGTTAATTTAATTAAATCTTTCTTTTCTATTATGTATTTGACTTTGTAGTGCTAGTCAACACTTATACGATGTGACCGCATATATACACATTAGTTGGAATCGATATCCTTTTACTGCATATTTGTATGATTTGTGCCAAAATAAACATACATCGATCCAAACGTGTTATGTATTATGTAAAGGAAACATATCTACAAACCTTGAGCTTGTCGTAACCTAGAAGATTTATATTATCTTAAAGGGTTATATAAAATCATTATGTATTTTAGTATAAATCACTAAGACGAAGCAATTTCCTCAAAGCGACTGTTACGCAATAAAATTACGGAAATCATAATTATTATTCCAGACCATTCCGGCTGTGACTAGTACCGATTAATTTGTTGTTTCTAGTTTCTAACGAACAAGGTAACACTTATTTCCTTGTGAAAATTTAATAGCACTAATGAGAAATAAGATAGATAGATAACACTTTATTGTACACCACTAGAGAAAACAGAAAAACTTATAGCCTAAAAATATTCTAAATGTGCACAATGGGCGGTCTTATCGCTAAGAAGCGATCTCTTCCAGACAACCCGCTAAAGCTACAAGCTAAGTGTTACAGTTATTGAGTAGCATTGTTGTTCTTGTCGTGTTTCTTTTTAAAGTTAATAATTGATTTTGTTATGTACCCTCTTATTTCTGAACGATACAATCGGCCATTTCCTTAATTGAATCATAATGTTATATTTTTATTAATTCGGTAATTAGCGCCTGTTTTGTATAGAGTAGTTTTCTATAATTTACAATAATTTTGTCACAATATTTATCCTTTGTATAATGTGATAATTGTGTACAGATTATAATTCAAACCTCTCAATTGTATATAGACGGTATTCACTACATTTTATTTCCATGTTGGCAGACGTGATTGATTTATACTGTGTTCGACTTATTTTATTGCATATAAAACTTTTAAGTATAATATTTTATACAATATCTTATATAAAATATTATCTGAAATATCGAAACAACAATAATGTATTATTGCATAATCCTTTAATTAAAATAGTTTATGAATGACTTAAATCCGCTATCGGCTGTGCCAATATGCTAAGTTTCATATACTGTAAAATTGGAGGGATGTCGAGGTATTCTTGTCGAGTTTGAATATTCAGTGTATGAAATATCACAAACTACTATGGATACTACGTATTGAAATATGTTAAAACCGTAAGGCTCTGTGAATATAAAGTATTGTGACCAGTTGTTCTTCTTTTACTACCATAAACCCTTTTGAGTTGTTGCAAGTATTACATAAGATCTGTAGGTTGCGAGTCTGTTAATCTCATATCTGTCTGTTAGTACTTTCGCTGAAACGTTTATATCGTGTTGGAAAATCCGAGGAGGAATATCAGTTAAATTGTAAGAGAGTCGTCTACATGTTCCGAAAACTGGCTAGCATAGATGATTACTAGGTTAGTTGTGTAGAGGACGCTACTTGGTTTCGGCTGATGTGTCATAGGTGAATTTAAAAATATTGCGAGCTTATATACCTGAATTCGACCGCTGTACTTTCGGCAGGTGTCTCGGTAGTCTTATGGTATATTTATATTTCGTAATTATTAATTAAAATATGTAATAAGTCTGACCTTATGAACCGACGTTTTGGGATATTTGGATCAGGCTACTTGAGCCGTGATTGCAATTGTACCTACCATGTGACCAGTGTGAAATTACAAACCTTGCTAGTATAACGGAGAAAACCTGCTCAATGCTCTAAAAACATTAGAATAGTAATGAAATTGCGGTTTTGTAAGGAAAATTTTTGTTCTTAATAAACTGTTAATTTTTCTTTTATCCTTATTTTATTATCCGATTATCTTTACGAGGGAATATCTATTTGTATTTGGTATCCCCTATATTTTTATAAATATCTTTCCCGTTTGTTTATTAAAGGTTCGGATTTCAATCGTCAGATAAAAGTTTTCCTTTGATTAAATTATAACCTGACCGAATGTGAAAGCAAAACAATTCAAGTTTTTTATTTACACAAGAGTGATTTTCAATTATTTTACGTTGTATTTTATTCTATGAATAACTTTAAGGGGGTGATTGAAAAATCGGCCCTTAGTCCAACACGCACTTGTTTCTTTTTTACTGGGTCGAAGCTCGACCGTGTTGAATGTTTACGGAATTAGACTTTAGGCTGACACTATGTTGGCTACTAATAATACTTGTCTAATTTGATATCAGTTACAGCAACTACTATGTTTTTTAATGTTAGAGATTACAATTTGTAGCTATGCACAGATAGTCCAGTTTTACGAGGCCAGTGCGATCAACCTTTCTACAGGTGAAAACTCTCATGATATTACGTTATAGCAATATTTAGGTGAGCCTTTGTGTCGTCACGTCTTGCATGAAATTCCTTTCTTCGCTTGTATTTTGTCGTTCTATGAAACTATGTATTATGTTGGTAGTAGATGTTAATTCTCCGCAAGCGATAGTCGCAAACTACCACGCGATTTTATAGCTACTGTTTTGCCGCCCGACAGGCTATTTTGTGGTTTATGATGCTCTTGTCAGAGTGATTTGTGACTTATAAGTCACGATATATTATATATATATATATATATATATCTTCTATAGGAGATATATCTTTACGCCTTGCTGGTCTAAGAAAATATCGGAAACCTACACCACCATTGCATATCCGTAAAATACTGGAAACAAAATTCTTAATTATTTTATTGTAAAATGTCCGTTTCCGGTGCATTGGAATATCTGTCGTGTAAATTGTATTATATGAATTAGAATATTGCTCAGGGCTCAGATATCCAAGAGAAAACATTGTGTGTCTAAAGGTCACACGGTGCTTTTGTTCACCACGTTCCCATTTATATATATTCACTTTTCAGCTTAACAACGTATGGTAAGTGTCTACTTTATAACTATATGTATTTAATATAAATTTTATATGAGAAAATTGAGTTCCTGCCCCGCTATCATACCAACAAACGCTCCCTTATTTAAGAGCATACATTGTTTTCTTTAGACTCTTTGTGACCTAGTTTTCATAAATGATTGGGTGAGGTCATGTTCCAGACCATTTTGCAGTACGCGTGATGACAGGAAGCGTTTCACTTGTCTTCGGGCGACCTAACTCTTAAACTTAGGACATCCTATTTGTTGTGTCTGATCTATCTTGATGGAATCGTGTGTGGATGAAAGCGGCCAGCCAAGGCCAGTATCTCATTCCAGATTTTGTTATGCGACAGTGAATTAAAAGTTTATGTAACTTCCAATTTTTACAAGAGCGTAGTATTATTATTAATAAATTAATATACTGATGACAAATCAGAACCGCGTCAAAAGCTGACCTATGTTTGTTACTTAAAAATATTAGACACGGTTCGTTAAATGCGGCCATTGAACCTGGAATTTTTAAACTCATGCTTACCTACTAAATATGTTTTGCTCCTGCTTATTGCGCGTTTTGTTGTAGTCACATTTTACATATCTGCTATCTGAGAAAATTATGATTCTGCATTTAGTTTAGGTATTATAGGTACCTTATCCTCGTCACTGGCTGTCTGCTATGAAGTCGTTTATTTACAAAAAAACATCAAACCGTTTAATAATTTTGTTTAAAAGCTAGGTATACCTACAATTTTTTAACCCTGTCCAAATTTTCAAAGAAGAAATTAGCTACAGTCGCATAATCTTTTATGAGCCATTAATATAATAGCACGTTGCCTAAATAAAAGATCAAACTTTTATTGTCGCGGGATAGACCGGAACTAGAAAGAGTCACGAATTTTTAGCTCAATAGAATTTGAAGCTTTGTGGTCTCTGCATAATGGAAGTGCCTTACAATATTGCACACTGACATCTGACCGTTATTTATAAAAAGTAAAATATAGAAAGATTTATCTGTCTCTAATACTTATTAGTGTTACGATATAAGTTATGTAGGTAATCTATATATACATATAATAAAATTGTAGAGGTCAAATTTCTGTACAATGAAAAAAAAATGCTAAAAATTGAGTCAGAGGGATGTAAGAAGTGAAATAGAACTAATTTAGATTTTTTTCAATTTTTTTGTTTCTCTATTTGTCTGTCTGTTTGTACCGGCTAAGCTCCGAAACGACTGGACCGATTTAAATGAAATTTTGTATGGTGGTAGCTTATATCCCTGGTGAACATATAGGATACTTTTGTTCCCGAAAAATTAAAGAGTTCCCGTGGAATAGTTATAAAAACAGGTATCGTCATCATACAATAAAACAATTTATACATTAAAAAACAATTAGGCTATATATCATTACGCTAAGACCAATAGGAGCGGAGCAACAATGAATAATGTTTTAAGATCGGGAGGATTTCTTTAACTTACTTTTTTAAAATTATTCCACATGGACGAAGTCGCGGGCAGAAGCTAGTATATAATAAAGTAATAAATGCGAATACATCAAGAATTTCTATGATTGAGGATAATCATAACAAGTTTCCAGTCTTGTATTATAGATTATATGTACCTATAAATAAAATTTAAATGTTTGTCCGTGATTTAAAACAAATGCCATTGGAAACTGGTATACTATACGCTGCCTAACTATATAGGACCATTTTTAGAATTTTTGTCTAGCCTATTGTTTGAATGATGGTCTTAACACTAGAGTGCACGCGCCCCCTTTTGTCACAAGTTTGCTCGCGTGGCTTCGCACTTCTACCATGGTAGAATAATGTTTATACATTTTTTATAGAATTGGGTAGTTATTTATTAAAAATATGAAATTATTTTAAAAGTTTATCTATTTGTAAATACAATTAGCAAAAGAAACAATAATATTAGTACTTGAATACTGATTAAAGAACGACTCACAGACATCTTTGACAATATTAACGAATTCAAGTTTGAGCTAAGCTTCGATAAATCAAAGACCATAAAGAGTATTTCATATGTAATTTTCTTCATATTTGATATATGCCACAGCACAGTGATATGGACAGATCCATCTGGAACTTCGTATAAGTACACCACTTTTTAGTGGATTGATTTCAGGCTCGAAAATACATCTGATTCTTCCAAATTTTTCATATAATATTAATTGTATTACGTGGTGTCTCTTCTGTGATTTACAATAGTTACCTTTAGTGAGTAATTTAACTGGAATCCAAAAAACTTGCTTTTCAAAGGCTTGTTTTATGACTTTTTGAATTAATTCTATCAGTATCTTGTTTGCTTTCAAAGATAAAAATGAATAATTAATTAAACTATTTTATGATGTTAATAACATAAAAAGTATAATGTAATTAATTACCAAAATAAAAGATTTAGTGCAAATTACAAAAAAAAATATATATAGTAGTTATTTTATTTCCGTTTGTTTTTATTACGCCGATAGCCGCGTGTACTACTATGGTAGATATGAATAATTAATATATTACTCCTCTCTTAGTGGTCTTCTTCCTCTTGGCCATTTGAGGCGGCAGGAGGTTGGGGCCATTGGAGCCTTCCCAACGGGGTCTCTCAACGGATCTCTTTGGTCAGATTACTCCTCGCGAACACAGCTCGTACTGTAATATATTTTGAAAGCTTGTATCTACAACAAATGACGCTGGTTCGATCCTGGCATGTACGTCTTTATTAGGTACCTGATCTAATACTCATAAAGTTGGCATGGTAAACTTACACAAATCGACGTAATGTAATAAAATAAAAAGTTATTATAACAGATGAACTCAAGGAAACGAACGGTAGATACCTGTTACAAAAATGATCTTCTTTAAATAGTTAATATATTATTTAAAGAATAATTAATATATTACTACCTTTAAGAAAGGTCAAGGACTGAAGGCATGTACATCTTCATTACGTAACTTTTGCCGCGGCAGCGGCCGGCAAGTGCCGGTGCCGTTTGTCCATCTATTACAAGCCTTTGTTTATGTTCGTTCACAATTTATCGTCAGTTTAATGTGACTAGATTAACTGTAAACTAACCAATTTTACTATCATACGGTGACATTTATATTATACCGCTTGTCACATATTAAGGGGTGGGGAAAAAACCTGGATTGCGAAATTTTTGCCTGGCAGTTTATGAGCTTTTATTTGTAAACTTATACAAAATATTAACCGCAAACTACCCAAATTTAACGAGTCCTGGCCTCCAAACGAGAATACTCCCACAAACTGGTCGTCGTACCGTCAATCGGCCCAGATAGACTGTTTTCACTACGCGATCCTCCCCATTCTATGTAGGTGGCCAAGCCAGCGCAAGCGATGTGCCTTGCTCTGGCCTATAATATTGGGTCAATCAAGATAAGACAGTGTTTCCACATGAGACGAAGAAAACTCGTGTGACCAAAGAGGACCTACATGTCGGAAATACCAGCTACAGAGAAGTGTTCAAATTTAAATACCTTGGCTGTACCCTAACAGATACTAATACCCGCGAGGAAGACATTGACATTCACATACAAAATATCGTGTGGTGTGCTGTGGCGTTTCATAATGTGTTGGTGTCCAACCTTTTTGAGCCGTAAGGGCATATATATGTATATATATATATATATATATATATATATATATATATATATACAAAACTATTATACGCCCAATTTTAATATACGGATGTGAGTCTTGGATCCTAATACATAAGCTGTTAGTGGCTGAAAGAAAAGTCATAAAAAAACCCTGGGTCCGTTACGGGGAAGTGATGGCAACTGGGAGATCCATAAAAATGCCGAAATCGAAGAGCTGGATGAGCCCAATATTATAGGCAAAAGATAAGACACAAAATGATGTTAAATTATTATTAATATAACCGATGCACTCAAGGAAACGAATGGTAGATACCAGTAGCAAGTATAGTCACCTTTAAATAAATGACCTTTTAAAAGGTGAAGGTAGAATTAGACTTAGACGGAGGAGTAATATTCAATAAAGCGTAAAGCGAATGGTGCTTTGTTTAAAACTGTGACCAACTTAATGGAATTTTATTTAAAATAAAATTTTAATTTTAGTAATATATTTTCTTCCCTTCTGATTTATTTTGAATTTATTAAATGCATTTGTTACCCAGCAGCCTGAGCGTTGACCCTATGTTTCACTCATTATAAGAGAGGCTTCGAGTCCGATTGTCGATGCCGATTATTAGTTACCCTGGTCTGGGTATTATTGAAATCGGTACCACTTTTATAGTTTCACTATGTTTACTAAATGTTGGTTAATTGTAATTGGATGTATGTTTTATGTAAAATTAATAATTTAGTTCAGGTATTTTGTTTAAACATGCAATACAAAAGAACTATTAAGGCTTTTTTTTCTGATTTGGTTGTATTTATATATATATATATATATATATATATATATATATATATATATATATATATTTAATATAAAATTCTAAACATGCCGTATCTGTACATTAGAGCTATTTAAAAAAACAACTGGCATACACTATATAAACAATGGAGAACGCGATGCAATTTTTTTACCGGGAATCCATGGAAATTCAAGTCAAGCGTGGAAGACGTCTTGGGCATATATATATATATATATATATATATATATATATATATATATATATATATATATATATATATATATATAAATTCCCTGTCACAGTGTTTGACCGAAATGCACTCGAAACTACTGAACTGATTTTGAGGACTTTTTCATTTTGTTGGATTTGTTGCAATTTAGGACATAGCATAGGTTTCATTTTAATTTATAATTAAAAAAAATACAAGTTTTTGTTTTAAACCGAGAAGTCGGCCTAAGTTTCATAAGCATCAAATAGATGGCGCCGCACTTAAAGTCCCACCCTTTCTTTCACAATTGGAACCGGACGGTGGCGCTGGAACCGGGTTTTGGAATCCTAGTCATATCTCCTGGACCGATTTTGATGATTTTATTTTTGTGTGTTTGAGTGGATGGTTAGACCGCTAGTATATATATATATATATATATATATATATATATATATATATATATATATATATATATATATATATATATATATATATATATATATACAGCCGGCCCGATAGACGATGTCCTGCCCTAAAGAATAATAATTTAGAACCTGATTGCAGCGCCTCCTACCGGATCCAATTGAGAATCTAAATTATGGGTTTAATCAGAGTTGCATTTATTGTTAGGCAATACCGTAGTATTTTTCTTCTCTGCAACAACTAAACGAGCTTTCGGTTCTCTTTTTTCTTGGAATGGCTAGATGCACTTTACTTGGCATAAGATTACAAATTTAGAGTACTTTGCATTACAAAATACCTTTGATGTAATTTGACTGTCGTTCATTTGCCTATTGTCTTCGTTCCGACTAAAATTCGGCATAAGCTAATGTCAAATTTCTACCAATATAATATAGTAAGGCAAAAGAATGAATAGTATGATAGGTAGGTATATAGGAACTGGCCATGAGTATATACGATAGAAATATAGTCAATGCCTTATCTATCATCACACGCTGATGTCCTCAATATAAATTATAAATCAATTATCAATCATTAACCTAATTAGCCCTGGGTCTACTGCATTCTGTTGTGATGAAACGACTTTAATTGTAAAATCAAAATTTATGAGGCACGGTTATAAGAGCGCATGAAAATGAGCCATTTTATTCTTTTACAAGGATGTTCTCCAACTTCACCATTGTGCAAAACCTAGTTTATTTTGATAGCACGCTACATACCTAGTATACGCTAGACACTGTTGAAACTATCCTAATTGTATAATAAATGTCCTACCTCTGTTCTTGGTCTTGTGATCTTTCAGTGAAATCGTCATAAACGGGCTGATGGACTGAGTTAGTTTCTCATTTATAATATTAGGCGTGATTTTGCAAACTAGCTGTGGCCGAGGCTTCTTTGGCAGTGGATTTGGACTTTATATTCATATCTTCTGAAGAAGAACATTATAATTATCGGTGAATAACAATTACTCTAGAGTATGAACTAAACTACCTATAAGTCTTCTGAACCCTGCAAGATATCGAAATGATAAATAATCATACATGAAAACATAATTTCTATTTCAACTGACAGCGGTCTGGCACTAGATTTTATAGTTTAATTTTAATTTGTATATATAGTTTTAATTGTATAATTAAATTATAGTTGTACTTAATTATAACGAATACGAAAATATATGAAAAAAATCTATTAAAATTTTTAAAATTTTCGTTGTATCAGTTGAGCCGTTTCGAAGCCTTTTCGAAATAAGCTATCAGACAGATTGACGGACAAAAACTCCATAAACGGTGATTAGTGATTAGGCATCGTCAAGTACTATTTACTTAATGCAATAATATTATATAAAAGCAACTCACTCAGTGCTGGGCGATCAGGCCCGCCATTTGTAAGTACATACAATACTAATACCCGCTACTCCCGTTCAAGGCGGTTTGGAAGACTTCCCCCATCGGTGATCTAGATCTGGTCACAAAACTGCTTGAATGGTTCAGGGTGAGATTTGAACTCGCGCTCTTTCAGTTATGGACGTGAGTGCGCTCACCACTTCGCTACTACTATGGTTTTTTTTCGTGAAGGTGTTATATAAATAGGAGTTTACATTTACGTTTTGACATTTAGTTTAAAATCACTATCACTTCAATTTCATTTATTGTTATAAATCACTGAACTTATTGTAATATTCCCCGATCGATGACTATCTAATTTTGATGCCTGCTCACTTTTATCCTGGAAAAATATCATAACTTTTTTTTCGAAAATAAAGTGTATATTTAGGATATTACTCTGGTTATTAAAAGCTATATGAAAGGAATTCGTGTCCATCCCATATACCTAAACATTCTAGAATTTTCCGGGAATTCAAGCTTAGAATGATTTTGTTTAAATATTCTAAGATCTATATATAACTTACTTTGTCCTTATGACGGTCTCCGTTATACTTAACTTGCCAATTTTTAGAGAATTAAAACCTCAAAATTAATTATATTGGATTTTTAGGGAATTTCCAATGTTATTATTTTTTTTCCAGAACAGTAAGTGAATATATCAGAAACATCTTTTAATTGAAGTGAAGCCGGAGTGGCCGTCAGTGTCTCGTATTAATGTCGTACGTTCGAATCCTGGCCAGGGTAAACGCACTGTTTGGGCAGATTTCTCATATACCACATACCACGAGTGGATAGTAAAGAAAAACATCGTGAGAAAAACTTGGTGCATTAAGATTATCGATGTATCAAACCCGCTAACAAGCTATGGACAAGCATGTTTGCAAACAGGCCTTTCAGTGTGAGGTGACCGGCTTAGCAACGAGTTCAGCTTTTATATTTAACCTCAAATTTGGAATATAGCAGCATACATTTTGTTGTTACATGAATCAGATGTTTATCGGGTGATTTGTCGATATGTTTATATCATTTTATTGTATGTAGTTTCTAAACGCATTGCACCGTGTCCAAACAGTGACATCATAGAGACAGACAACACAAACATTGGATGTCCAACAATAGTGGGCTCAGCTCACGTCAGTTGGGTGTGCCGAAGTGTCCGGTCAACCTACTTCATGTTGCTTTATTAACGTAGTGATTACAGATTTACTTATCAGTTATGTTGGGGTTTCATTTGCGTTAGTGTTAAAGATTTAGGCTGTGGCCTATATATATGGGCTAACAATGTCGCATCTTAAAGAACTCATTAAATACATGAGCACTCTTGGCCGTTTCGCCATATCTGCGCGAAATGGCCTATACCTGTAACATCCCAGATTAAACCGCAACTTTACTGCGTTTCTATTATAGTTAGGCTAACTTTACCAGAATTCTACATTCGAAGCCAGGTGATATGTTTTCTAGTATAAAATTAATTTTTCATTTTAGTCGTCGTTTGAAGAGAAAGTAGGAAAGACCACTCTATACGCAGCCGGGATTTAATGCTCGGATAATGATAATGAGTAGAATTTAATGTACTTTTCTTTCGACAGAAGTTGTGACGAATGTCGTTACCGACAGCTGGTTAAAGACAGCAACACTATTCTTGGTCCCTTTCTGTCTTGGGCACCTATGTTCATCGCTTTGTGCTATCCATCCCATAAACGTTTTAAATGTCTCATTCGTTGGGCACGGGTCTCTCCATGTTTTCAGGGACCAGGAAGCCTAAAGCACCCGAAATTTGTATTACGAATGTCACAAGCATCAAAATAAAGTGGACCTTTATACTATGTCTTGTACTTCAGCATATCTAGACAGGAGTCAATTTCACTCAAACGATTCTCCAAAAGCGGCCACTTTAAATCCTCTGACATCAAGTAAATTGTAAATAAACAATCATTCATTCTCAGAAGCTTGATTAGCAGAAATTAATATAATCGATTACCAAGTAACATTTATACAATACTGTTTATAAAATAAGGTGTAATGTTACATACAATATTTATGATCATTCAGCATGTTTCTGATATTTGATCTTACAAGAGAAGCTGTTTCTTGGGTGGTTGAGAATTATGTTTGTTTATATGGATAAGTTATTTAAAAATTTACACGTTATTATGCTATAATTTATTTACTAAAGCGTGCTTCGCGTCTTCACGTACATTTTTGTCGTCCAGAAGGCAATGAGAGCCGGTAAGCAGGTAAGTAGGTTTTGGTCTGAATTAGCGGATGAAGTAATATCCTGGGCCCTATACACGTTTTTTTAGGTTGATTATTCCCCGGACGTAAAGTGGGCGAGTATGTATTTGTATATATTTTTTAGGGTTGCGCTTCATACATTTTCACCTACCTGATATGACGTGAACATAGGCAGAGTGACTGGTCTACGAATTTAAAGTCGTTCAACGCGCTATGGAGCGATATTTGTTAGGAGTTTCTCTTATCGATAAAATCAAGTTTACAATTGTTTCGTGGGGCAAAGAATAATGCTCGTGAACAAATTCCCAGAAAACGGTCAAGAGCTTTCTGTAATCAAGTTTAAAAAGTTAGTAAAACGTTACTGTGAGGAGGCTTCTTATTATACGACGAAAGATTTTTTAGACAACCGCATCGATTGGGAATAATGCGATCGTTACCAAGCTCTTTCAGCAATTATTCATACAAATTACTTTGCTAAACCAATAGTATTAGTACAAAATACATTAAAAAAAGACCACAAGTGTATTACATAATTATTATGAAGTGAAAATATGTTGCTGGGAAGTTTGTTGCGCCTCTACTTCTTTTTGTACGCGGGGAAATCTAATTTAGTACCATCAGCTGCGAAGGAAATCGCGGCCGGTGTGTGAGATGCGCCAGATCGGGGTGGCACTAGCACCGCTGGCAAGAAGTGCTATTGCCACACCACGGTCAAGGATACCCACTAAAACACCTCTGTGTTCCTTCCTTCGCCTTGTGCCAGGGCTACGGGAAAAGCGGGGCTCTACCAACTTAGCGTGCCCTGGAACACAAAAGCCACATCCACTGCCGGGGGGAAGCGTAGTCCTCGGCGTCATTATGCTCTAATACTGGCGTGGGGCGGTTTGGGACTACTCTACGGGTGGAGAGATGAGCGCGCGTGGATTACCTCGCGCCCTCCCCTCGTTGGCCGCGGCGCCGCTACGTCTCCTTTAACAATATATAACTAAAATAGTTTTGAAAGCGGTGGTATACTCATCACTTTCAATAATCTAATCTGTAAGATTTCATTTTTAACAAATACTTTAATTTACAAAATCAGAAACGGGGATATTCTTAAGAGAAACGAGATAACCGGCAGGACACGCAAGTATAATAAGCTCCTGGGATTCAAATCTTTTATTTAATATCTTGGCATTGCGAAGATATTTATAGTACGATTCCATTGCGATAGTGACAAGAACTAGTATTCTACTAAACCCACAATATCTTCGCGATATCGTCGCGGCGGAATAATAGTAGAAAATAATTGGTACATATTACTATTGGCAGAAATAGCATTAGCCAGTATGAATATTGAAACCTATTCAAATTTTAAACATTTATTTCGCGAGTTTTCGCTTATAAATATCTATTACGATGAAGTGGCATGCCACAGGCACGCCAGTAGGATTGCCAGAACGCGGAAATCAGGCAACCTTGGGATAGAGACAATAGTGTCCGCTATTTTGACGAGATAGCAATACAGTAGAATTGGGCCCCTGCATTGTAAAACGCGTCTTGGCAAATATTGGGTGGGAAGCCCTTTAGGTCGAAACTCGGTGGCCAGACGAATTGCGTAATAGCACCACCTGCGATTGGGTGATGATAATGGTGGTCCGATATATGTCAAATAAGGCACGTGGGTAGCCTGCACGCCTTATTTTATAAAGGAGAGTATCGCAATCGCAGTCTATAAAGGAGATTAAGCTCGCTTGTGGGGCCGCCTCTACCAGGAAATACGGAAAGGGCCTACTTAAGGCTCCGCATCCGCACCGGTTGTGGCGTTGACTAAGCTGTAGTCCCAAAACTCTGGCTTTTTTTATTGCGTAGCTGGCAAATAGGCAGACGGCGCACCTAATAGAAAGCCGTAAATATTGTAATAACTGCAAACTATGAAGTTTACATTAATTATTGGTAAAACAACTTTAAATTTTGGGAATACATTTGATAGTAAAGAAAACACTAATATGACGAAAACGTCATAGTAATCATTAATTAAAAATTATGATGAAAAAACGTAAAGAATTAATATGGTGGTCTTACCAAAGTCGAAAGAATGGTAATACATACACTGTTATTATTTTCTACTCGTAAAAAATCACAAAACTTTAAATTCAATCGCGGTTCACATTGAACATGCGGTATAGTCGAGGAAGTCTTATGAAAACAAACATTATTCGATCCAAACGGAAATAAAAAATATGAATTGACCTAGTATTGATAAGTCCACGTCAATTAAGTCAAAGGAAATATTTGAACTGGGTATCGTGAAATCATTAGTACTTTTCAGGGTTAAAGCTAGGTTCGATGAAAACCAAAGTTCCAAACAAGAAGTCAGGACTCGGCTATTAATATCAGAGTGTACAAATTAACAAATTGCATGACAGTCCACGTACAGTGAACGGTTCCGTAAAAGTGACGTCACTCCACTGTTTTTTGGCATTTAGCTAATGAACCCAAAATCATTTTTAATCGAAAATACCTCATATCAATCAATAACATTTTAATAAATATTCTACAAACTAGTTTTACTTGAAAATATTTTTAAGCTCTGCCATCTAAAACATTTAAGAATTTTCCACCGCAACGTTCTAACATTACCGATAACATACATTTTATAATTTGAGTAGCAAATATTTCACCACAAATTGATTTAAATTACAAAATCACTAAGAAATATTTAACAACTTTTAAAGATTTCTCTAGTTTTTTTTACCTATCTTTGTTTACCCAATAATTTTTGAGAAAAGTGGCTATTATTGTAGGCAATCTCATGGACAAATCAATTATTTAATAACTATGTGCCTGGATTCTTCCACCGAAATTTTTTTTGTACTTTAAGTAAGTTTTTAGTTTTATAACTTCACAACATAAAGCGGTAATAGTACGGTTATCAATTGAATTCAATAATATTTAAGTACCAAGAAGTTGCGTCCTGATGACGTGGTCGGTGCTAATTGATTCGATACGGAACAGATTGATAAAAATTTCGAACAGAATAAAAACTCGCAAAATGTTCTCAAAGTACGTAAATTTTAAGAATCGTCCAAAAGTCTGTAGTGTTTAGAGATTTCAATAAAGTTAAAGGTAAAATAAATTTTATAAAAGTGTCTCCCTACCATGAATGACAATATTTATCTTGCATGCCCCTCGCAGGGGCGTAGTATTGGAAAATGGCACCTAGGGCACGCATCATAGCGTTGCACCCCTTAGTAATTTTATCTTAATATAAGAAACAGATACACCAAATAATACAGACAAGTCCGACTTACAAATATTTATTTTATTTTTATAATGAAAGTCCGTAAAACCTTTACAACTGCACCTTCCTGGCCTTCTGCGACGCAAACATATATCAATGATGTTTTCGAAATTAGTTTTGTTTTTTTTTATTGTAGTATAATTTGATTTTGAAGTTTAATAATTGGCGATTTTGCGCGCCTCCTTTCAATAGACGCCCCGCGCCCGGGTCTAGTGCCCTACTTGCCCCACCCTAGCTAGGGTAGGCATAAATAGGCCAGAGGCATAGCTATGCCTCTGGCCCTCCGTTGTCCACTATTGGATGTAGGCGTCCCCAAGTTTGCGCTACCTCGGTCCTCCGCTGTTCTCATCCAACCCCTACCGGCGACCTTGCGCAGATCGTCAGTATATCGCGCTGGAGGGCACGTCTTATACTACGTTTGCTGAAACGCGATATCCACTTCATGACGCTACTTAGGGTCGTGGGCGCCGGGGTGAAAATCAGCTTGCGGAAAAAACTATGCATTCATCAAGTTCGTCCGTGCGTTTTTCTGTCTATCCTTCTATGTGTATGTCACAGTAATTTTTATCAGATACGACTGGGTTTATTTACATGGGTGAAATTTGACAAGATATTCATGTATTTTTTTTATTTCTCTTCTCTCCAGACGAACTGGATTGTTTGGACTTATTGCTTTTGGTATATGTTTACCTTTTTTTTTATTCTTTTTTCTTTGTATTCTTTTGATATTTTTTATATCTATATATTAATATTATTATATTTAAGTATCGTTAGTCAAATCTTGAAAAATCATGATGTTCGGCCTATGTCTTCTGCACCCCCGGATAAAGACGGCCCTGCCGCTACTCACTTTTATTTTTTATATAAACAACATTATCTATTTTTATATCAGCGTTAATTAAGTAGCAATTATCCAAACTAATAATCTCTGTGGTATAAGCCTTGGTACGCCTAGTCCAGTACAATACAGACAGATGACTAGGATTCGATTCCCAGCAGGGGAAAATTTTGTGCAAAAGGGTATCTTGCCTAACTCGAATCACAACCCGTGTGTTGATCTGGCTAATTCATATCGTTTAAAATATTTTTATCACTCACGTCTTCAAACATAAGACAAATGCATATATATATATATATACACATAACACAAAGATCATTGCAGCATAAATAAGAGGTCGATATAACTTGAGCTCCAAATTAATTCAAAGTGGCAACAAAACAGAAAGAAACTTGCGACACTCACGTTAAGTTCACCGGCGAGTGACCTTTCTCTCGCTGAAGAATGTTATTATACCGTCATTCCCACACAATCTGATCTTAATGCCGTCAAAAATCTGGCAGTTGAAAGAGCAACTTTGCGGAACATGTATTTTTAATTCATTTTTGGCATCTTTACCTGGCTTGCGTTAATTTTCTAGACGAGTTTTTATTTATACAACAAAGTAAAATATTTAGTTTATTAAAAGTTAATTCCTTAATAAGTTAGTTTGCATATTGTGATTTGCAGTAGAAATTTGAAAATACCTTGTGGTGATGATAATTTAAAATATTTAACATAACGGTAAATATATTTTGAAAGTCAATTCTGTATTGGCAGATCCTCGCAAACTTTGTATAAAGTTTACTCCTTGAGAGGATCGGATCTGGAGGTACAATCGACTAAAGGTCAGTGTGACCTAAAATTCTTGAATTACACAATTTACATAGCACACTACCGAAATTGCATCGGCGTATCAGATAGTTTAGTCCTATAGACACGGCATTAAACTATCCGACTAACTAACTGTGAGGAAGGACAGGTTATTCCTTGACGATACACAAGATAATATTATGCACTTTTATGTTTGCTTAAAGCCATATTAAATATTAATGTCAATAGATTTTTACTATTTCAGGGTTCCGTAGGTGTTTTCGTAAAAACGGAACTCTTAAAATCGTGATGCCCATTCGTCCTTCTCTCTATATAGTCCACAATCATTTTTTTTGAGAAATACTAAGCGTATGTGGATGATGTGGTGCACATGTCGCAAAATAATAAAACGTACTTACGTAATGTCACCGTATTCGTAACTGACGGGTAAAATAAAAAAGTACATAGGCCGTTGGGGTATCATTACACAGATTTTTAAAAACTAATAATGTTCCTTAGTATCTTATTTATTTAAATCAATAGATAGTGAGACTCACTTTTAAAGTAGTAAAAATTTAGTGTGATAACATTTTCAATGAAAATTGGTTGAACCTTTCACTCACACACAAACCGTACGCGTTTGGCTAAATTTATTTAATTTGTTTGCTTTTATCAAGCGACAGCTACCATTGTGAAACAGGGTAACCAACAACAACAAGTGTTTTGCAAATACTAAGTTAAAGGGTTTAAAAATATTGCATAAGTATAATTAGAAGTCCCAACTTTTCCACTTGGCTATAGGTATAACATGGTTTAGGTACCATAAACCATTCGCAAAAACAGAACTCGTGATGTAATGTTAACATGACCCGCTTGACGTATACCGTTTTATGGTGTCGTTAACATTCAACTTCTAGTTACGTAAACATAACACCGAATAAATCTGATACATATATTTTGCAATAAGGTTTTTGTGCTTCACAGATACTTTTCTCATTTTTGAATGCCCATTGCCACACTCACAGCATTTCTCAAAAATCGAAAGCTACGAGTATAATACGTTTTTAAGGCGAGCTTAAATCAAATCGCCCGCTGATTTTAGAAATATATTGTTATTAAATTAAGAGCCGATTTTTCAATCACCAGATAATAGTTGTTTTGTAGAATAAAATACAACACGGAAAAATAAAAAATGACAGTTGCATGAAAAAAACAGTTGAACTGTTTCACTTTTGAATAGTCAGGTTATAATTTATTCGACTGATAACTTTTATCTGATGATTGAAAAATCGGCCCCGTAGTAATGCTGATATTAGATGTAACAATCAAATTGAATCAGTCTGGTTGTAAAGCAGAAAATTTAAAGGCCATGACGGTATTTAATTACATTGAAATGAACCGTCTAACATCGGCTTAAGATAGAAAGAAAACATTTGTTCCCCTTTTTTTTTCCAAAGAGACTCGTCGTTTGAGGACTACCCAATGCGGAGAGTAGGATTCTCCACTTTAGAGTGGCACTAGCACTGCAAGCAAGAATTGCTATTGCCACACCACGGTCGAGGATACTCAGTCTAAACCCTTGGTGTTCCGCCTTTCGCCCTTATGCTAGGGCCACGGGATATATATATGACCTAGCCGCTCCGCGAAGCGTTGGCAAGCGGTGGCCCAATGGCCTCAACCATTGTCGGGGGGGGAAAACGCCCCCGGTGTCTTTAGTCTTTCTGTGAGTGGGGTGGTTTGTAGCGCGCTTCACGGAAGTAGACATAATTTGTTCCCGATATAACTAGTTAATTTTCGTAAAACATGGCCATAGCAGCAGCGTAGGCAATATTTTTTGCAATTTGTTGTGTTATGGAGGCTGCCGCAAGCCCGAGGTCCAAAACCTAGTCCTTTCGCACTTTCTTAAATCAGATTTTTTTTACATAAAGATTTGTTTGCGATTTTACTAACTAATATTTTCGGGATTTCCTTTTAAGGCTCCTTACCAAAAAGGGAACCCTCAAAAGTCGTCATCTTCGTCCCCCTCCATTCGACCGTCCGCTTGTATGCTGTACCACATTCATTTTTCTAAAACCACTGGATACTCTATAGATGAAATGTACCACTTTTGAAAAATGCTATAATTATATTCTGCATGCCACTGCACCGTAGTGTAGTGAAATCCCGAAAATTTTTAATTTAAAAAAAATTATGTTCTCGTCCACAGAGGACATTGCCATTGCAGTGCTTTAGCGGCCGTGTATGTAACGATAAAAGAAGTAGTCTTTTTATTATTCTAAAATCATATGATGTAGGAAGGAACTTAAGCCAATAAAGAGAGAAATATTCGTTTTCGAAGTCGTAAAAAGTGTGTCCGACCCCTAATATTTCAAATAATTATGAGTAAATTTCATTTTTGTATCCTGCAGATATTTTTGGATTACGAAATAAAAGTAAGTAGTAATTGAGATAAAAATTTTGAACTCCTACACTAAATGTTATACATGTAAACATATATGTTATAGGTGCAAAGATTTGCGGATTATTTATCTAGATCTTGCATAAGTTTTACTGAAATATAAATGTTGAAAAATTGTGTCAGAATCCGGAGACAGATTAAAGATTTATAATATTCATTAATAGTACCTAGAGTTTCGAAGGATGAGATTCCTGTTTGATTATTTACATGTAGCAGTTCATTGAACATGGACTAAGTAACCCAAATCTAGTATTAAGATAATTATATAGTATAAATATCAAGCACATAATTACTTTTTGACCTTGGCAAAGGCAAGATGTGGAACAATCGTGATTTCAGCTCAGTGGTGCGTGACCGCTGCAGACTGTTTTTGATTAAATTTTATTAAAATAACAATTAATTTTCAAAAAACGGTAATGTAAATTACAGGGTTGATAAATAACTGGAGTAAATCAAAATAAATAATGAATTGGAAAATACAACTTTAAGTCATGTCTTTTATATTGAACTAGTTTTTTCAAACCCTAGTTATTCCTCTAAGTATATTTCTTAAATAAATATCGCGAGCGAAGCCGTGTGGTTTAGAAATTGCGGATGTACAGATAGACGCGGAAAGCGGCTATACTTTATACTCTGTAAAGATTAAAAGGCAACAATGTTAAAACCCACTAAAATTTTGATAATTTTTCTGATTGAATTTTAAAATATCCCCATTTTAAATACAAGATTTATAGATAACAAATGAAATATTATTGGTATATTTCTCTAATAGCTATTTGTCTATAATATTATGAAATTCTAAACATTTCATGTCTGTAAATTAAAGCTATTAAAAAAAACTACTAGAATACCTTTATATATAAAAATGAATGTGTCTGTATCTCCTTTATAGAATCATAAACTATACATTTGATCATGTGATGATCTTTAGCAAAGTTGTTGTGCATGAGCCAAAGAAGGTTTCTGAGTTGGTTTACATTTGAACCCGGTAGGTGGCGCTGCTGTCGACATATCGATTGAAGCTTTTACGGGCAGGACGACGTCTGCCGGGACAGCTAGTACTATATAAATGATGGAGAACAAGATGTATTTTCTTGTCTGTTTGTTCGGGATTCACGTAGAAAGTACTGCCGCGATTTCAATAAGCTTTCGCTGATCGACAGCCAATTCTTAGACCTAAAATGTGCGTTACTTTTTATCCTGGCAATCCCGCGGGATTTTTTCTGGGAATGATTTAATGAGGCCACCTTGAAAAAAATATTCGAATTCCAATGTGATTTTTTCACGGACCGATGGTAAATTTTATGTAATAAAATTTGTGATACTTCTTATCTCGGGAATTTTCCTGGTAGCGGTTTGTAGTTGTTCGGGTGCATAAAAATTAGCTTATTCCGACACAGTTTAAACTAGAAGAATAGCTTACATTCGTTTTTAAATGCTACGATACTTTGTGTCCCGGGAATCCCGCGGGAATTTTCCCGTGTATGGTACTAATTAATTAGATTGCATAAATATTAGCTAATTTCGATATGATTTCAGTAGAACGATAGCTTAAGTCCGTTTTTCAAGTGATGCGATACTTCATATTCCGCGAATCCCGAGGGAATTTTCCCAGGAGTGTTTTAAATGTGGGTATTATACATAAAAGTTAACGGATTCGGATCTGACTGATACTATAATAATATAATCCGGGACTTTTTATATGCCCCGGGATTTCCTAACGTCGAAATCAGGTGATATTAGGACTTGCTTGATATGACAATTTATATGTTTATTAGAAAACTTTAGTAGAATAGATTTAGTTATGTATTTCTTTAGTAACATTATTTATCCTGGGTTTTTACGGGAATCTTCGGAATTCACGTATTTTCCTACTGAAACATCCCTTGGCCAGCTAAAAATACTATCTGATTTTAAATACTGAGAAAATAACTGTAATCTACGTTCCCCTTAAGCGTGGATAAAGTCGCGGACAAATCTACTTTTCTAAATCCTAATAATGTCGGCTTTAACACCGTGTGTAATTTAATTTTCAAACCATGCAATTGACGAAAGAAATCTTTGAATAACCTTATTACTTATTATTTTTAAAGCTTTATCGAGAATTTCTAATAATAAATCACAATAAGATAATTTCTTTTGATATTTCAAACGAAAAATAATAATTATAATTAATATTTTTTATATTTTCCACAGCATTATTTTCTTTGGGTAGTAATAATTTTGCCTGTGGTCCGGCCGTCTGGAAAAATTCCGCGGGATTCCCGGCACATGAAGTATCGCAGCATTTAAAAACGAATGTAAGCTATAGTTTTAGTGAAAATTGTTTTTCTTTGAAAACGCATTAAGCTTATTACATTCATTCACTGTTCGTTGGAAAACATAAAAAAAACAAAATTTAGTGTAGGTGTTCCTTTGATTTTAATCAATGAGCATAGGTTTGTTCATTCATTAGCTACAAGGTCAGAAAATTATTTTAAACCTGAAATAACAACGTGAAAACATAGACGACTCGGTAGGAAATATTGCGTCAATGCATTTGTTGTTCTATATTTTGAGCAAAATAATTATGTACTAATGGAGTATTATTATTTAGTGTATGGTAAAAATATCTAGTGACTCAATAGTCATTCCCATGCGAGAAAGCGGAGCACGTGGAAAATCGCACGGCGCGTTCTGTAAATAATTTAAGGTGAAGGTACAACCGTACAACCCACCAGGCAAGGTCAAGGCGATGATAACATGAATTTATCACACGGAATGCTCTTCGTACGATCTAAATATTAGCGCGGTATAAGTTATGAGTCACAAATTTAATGTCATTATTTTTAGGCGTTGCCCTGGCAAATGAGGTGAGGTCGTCAATTCGAGTCCAAGTATATATTTAATTTTGTGTATTTATTGTTACAGCAATATACCTAAATTATACAGTGAGATATGCGGACACTGTTTATTTGGTTATTAACCGACTTCAAAAAAGGAGAAGGTTTTAAATAGTTTATTTTTATGTATGTAAAGCCATAACTTTGTTGTTTCTGAACCGATTTTGATTGTTCTTTATGAGTTCGATTTAGCAAAGCTTTGAAATAGTCATATAGCGAAAAAAACCAACTTCAAAAAGGAGGAGGGTTTCAATTCATTTGTGTTTTTTTTGTATGTTCGCTATTCGATTTCTCTGTCAATTGTGGACCGATTTTCAAATTGTTTTTTTTAATTCCCAAGGTGTTCCCATAGTCACCAAGTCAGGATCTGATTTGTGGATTTGAATCAAGTGCAACCCTTGTTGAAGAGCATATACACTGAAATTCAGATAGCAAACTTGTATGCGCGTGCCAGTAGTACAATTTATACAGGTGCTTAATATATTATTTCTAAAGCTATTGAAGTATTTGCCCAAATAAAAAGTAAAAAATACTTTTTTTAACAATAACAAAACCGACTTTACACTAAAAAAAAATATTTAATCGATTTTTTCTACAACATCTTGAGGTTGATGTCAAGTAAAATATAAAAATTACTATATTTTATAAATTTGTTGTTGTTCTTTTATTGAGGTATTTCATTCATAACTATTTTGTTCCTGAATCGATTTTGATCATTTTTATGTGTTGGATTCAGAATTGTTTCATAATAATTCTATAGTAATAGAAATTTCATTGCTATTAGAATCTGGGTTCCGAAGATATAACAGAAAATGGCTCAAAATCAAATAGGAAGCGTATTGAAATATTGTTAGGTTTATGATAATCCTAAAACTAGTAGGTATTTAATTAAGCAACAAGACCGCGTAAATTAAGTTATGAGATCATCGCATTTAGAAAACACCGATGATCGAAGTTGAGAATCAAAAGAAAATTCTGCCTGGTGAAACCAGACGACGGGTGTAATCATAATAATATGTAACAATTTTCATCAAGCATGTACACCAACCGGACTTCTAAGACAACGGATACAAATGGGTTACGAGACGCGGCTGAAGGTTGCGTTGAGTTGGGCTCCTGTAAATCAAAACGAACGAGCCACGCCGCGGCAGCGGCCGGCGAATATCAGAAACGACTAATATACATTCACTGACCAACATGTGCTAGCAAAACTTCGTTTGTGTTACCACGACAACGACGTGTTTGTTAGCGAAATATGACAGCACTTATTTGAGGGTCATAAGTACATAGAATGATATAACTAAGCTTCGAGTTTCTCTCAACAAAGTTTTCAAAATACGCTTCTGTTACATATAGGTATCGTTTGCACATTCGAGAAACTACCTTATTAGGGATATCATAGTAATTGTAGAAAATGTTATTGTTTGCTTTTCAGTTTACTCTTGGAGTCGGTTTCTTTTTGTTTGAAATTTTTTATTTGCAGATCATGTTACTGGAGCTTTAGACGCCGTTTTGCTTAGATACACTTTTGAGCCGTATCTCACAACAATCATTTTCCAGGATAAAGCCTATCCTATTTCGTCCCCGTTATTGAAAGTACATTTATAAGAACATCCTTTAAGTTAGGATGCTTGGAAGAAATCGCTTTGAAAGATAATAGAGCCTTTTGTTTAACTAAAAAAGAAATTGTAGCTATGCTTTGTGTGATGGTTTATTTTGGTGAGCAATAAAGTGCTATCTAACTATTTATAATAAATTCAAAGATAATAGGGTATCACACGGAAATTATCCGTCTTTTTAGAAAGAAGAATATGTTTTTATATGCGTTACCGAAACCCTGTATGTATATTTATATAACAAACTTCATGATGAAAGATTCATTTCCAAGGAATATCATGTAAATGATTAAACCATATCCGATTAAATTCGACATTTTTTAATTTATATTTTGAAGGCCGGTTTGCTGAACAACAAATAACATTCAAAACGGACAAGTGGAAAAACGAATGGCAACGGATAAGTGGCAAACCGAATCGCAACAAAATTTTAACTTGAAGTTTTACGGCCAGATTGTTGATGTACTTGTCCAATTTGAAAACTTGCCCGTAAAATTTCAAGTAAAATTTTTGATGCGATTCGTTTTGCCACTTATCCGTTGCCATTCATTTTTCCACTTGTCCGTTGAAGTTTCAATTCTACTATGTATCCCTGCACACATTTCGATTTTTCGAAGGTTTACTGCAAATTATGATTTGGTTAGGTTAGGTACATTTTAATGAATGCATTTTTTATTTCAACAAATTTTATTTTATCAAACAAAAAAACTGAATTCGATCCGGAACCAAAAAACGCAACCATAGTCTACTCTAAGAATCTTGACATCACCCGGGGCAATTCACAGGGGCAAAACGTAACAATCGGCCTCGGCACTTAGCACTCTGTATATATTAGCGTTTAAATTTTCCCATTTAAAAAATGCGAAGCTATTCAGCGATAGCATGAATGGCTATGTTCATTACTTAAAATTATTTTAAGTATACAATGTTTTAAACATGGAAATAGATAATAATGTAAATCGTCCAGAAAAAAGATTTTGATGAAATTAATATAATCCAGCTAATACATACTCGTATATCAGAATAATCCATAGACTATAATTTGTAAAGATATTATTTAAAATAATTTATATATTTATTATTAAATAGTGTCCTACAGTATTTCCATGGATTGAAAAGTGAAAATAATACAGAGTAATAAATCTAAACCAAAATTTAATAGTTGTCAAGAAAAAAAATCAGATATAATTGTAGTGTTTTAATAATAGTAACATCTATAATAATAATTTGCAAATGAAGTCGCGGGCACAACTATTAATTAAATTAAAGAGTTTCCACAATGTTACATACGGAATATTACGAAGAATCGATACTGGAAACATCTAGAAATCATAGTCGTGTTAATTAGAATCACAGAGTTAACCATCAATGCAACACATTAAATTACTAGATTTAACATGTCTAGTCTTCTTTCTTCATGGCGCTAGACATCGAGAACGAATTCGAAAAATATTCCCAATGCCAGACTTATGTTTATACTACGATCTACGACGACCGTAATAGACTATTGAAGACTGTTCTATACCATTTTTGATCTTTCATCATTGCGTGCAATTATTACTGCATCGCTCTAATGGCAATGAGTCGGTCAAGTCGGTTTATCGCAGAACCGACGGACGATGAAGCACGGCCTATGAGACCGACGACCTGAGCAAAGTCGTCGGTAGAGGCTGGTTGAGGAAAGCAGAGGACCGGGTATGTGGTGCAAACTTGGGGATGGCTATTGTGGACTACGTATGTCTGACGACATATTGTAAACAAGGTTCATAACCAGGAGTTTCGTGATACAGGCGATTGGCAATTTAATTTCTGATCTGTAAAATAACAACAACAAAATTTAAAGCGAAATTTATTTTCAGATCTCAACGGTGGGACCGAGGCGGCAATAACTACCGTTCGTGAATCTGTAACGTGGTGTAATTTAGTATTAATGTAAACAGATGACAGTTTAGTTCTATGGTGCCTACTAGACTTTGTTAAGCAGCGATGCTGTCTTATATGGTGCCGGTAGAAGAGAAGCCGCCTCCAGTGCCAGGAAAAGGGCGGCTTTCTCTAGAACTCATGGGCAGTCCTGGGAGCCCTGAGTCGGCGGCAAGACGTATCAGGACGAACATATCTAAGGAATCTTCGACCAGTTCCTTCGCAAGCGATTTGACGATATCTTCATCCACGCCTACTGGTGCTCACGAGAAACCACGACATAAGCTGCTTGGTAATGGCACTAAACATACAACTTTGAAAAGGTTAGTAAGATTTCAGAAAAGAACAAGGTCAATTAGACCCTGTTCTTTTTACAGCAATTGCTATACCTATCTTTAAAACAAGTTTTAATCCAAAGTGTTTTCTTTAAATGCGTAGGTATTATTATGTTTATAGAGATGGTACTATATCACATATCGATTTATTTTGACCTTTAAAATGCATATTCTATAAGCTTACGTACCTGAGGTACGTAGGCTTATATATATAATAGAGTTCGCACATTTTATATGTATATTTTCTACTAAATCTAATGGATGACATAATCATTCTTTTGTTGCTTTCCATACGAAAATATTTCATACTACGTTAAACATTTGAAATTTAAACAAAATATTTTTTTTACTAATTTTTTTATTTCAAATATTTCGATTTTTGATTACAACCCATTATTTCTTTGTGCCTAAATAATCTTTATTGTCCCACGTGTCAGGCAGTCGTACTGGGATTTTTGATAACCACGATGTGTAAATTTCCAGTTGGCAATCTGGCCTACGAAGTAAAGTTTTGAGTTAGTATAAGTATGCCATTACTTCGAGATCAGTTGTTCCGATCGACACTCAATGCCACATTGAGACTCATATATAATGATCCATTAATCTTATATAGAGGGATTCAATATCTCGCCTTACTCTTATATTTGTATTTTTAATAATAATATATAGTACATTTAATAATATTTGACATTGCACTTCGAGTTGATCAATCCTTAACTCTAGCAGTCAATCGTTAATCGAAACTGGGGTAAAAGAAATTCAAACATCTTTACGAAGGCGTGAAGTGCAAGCAGGCCAGCATGATATTACAATTTTATCAGTTCCTATACTATATAACTTTTCATGAATCACGCAAAGCACGCTCCATGAACGAGAGGCATATATTTTATTGTTCCACAGCGACATAGGCGCCCTTTCACAGATATTGCAACCGAGCTCTCAGGACGCTCCAAAAGCACTTTGCGAAGCTCGTAATCGGAAAGGCTTGAAACGTGGATGGAGACCTATACTGACATAATGTAGAAACGTAAAAACTGCATATTGAATTTGAGATTTTGTAACCAACCTAGTTCCCCTACGTAAAGCTGGCCATTCAGGTTTTTAATTAAATGAATTCCGTGTAAAAACGTAGCAAATATTTGTAACACTAATTTGTTGTTGAGAAAACTACTTACTTAGAAGTCTTGTAATCTTAGAGTATTAGTCCACACTACACAGTTAAGATTTCTGTAGTGTAGACATACCGTATGTACGTCTAGTTTGTTGTTATTTGGCCACGGAACCCGAAAAACCGATTACTCTAAAATAATCCATATCTCAATAAAATTTATAGAATGGAATTTCAAACCAATTTTAATTTTTCAATTATTATTTTTTAATTTGTAACACCTCGATTTGAATCTGGCTGTATAACTATTCATACTCGATACACTATAATAACGTAGTACATACATACAATAGATTGTTGAAAATCAGGCTTCTGTTCTAAACCCTTAAAATTTAAACGTATATAAACTTTGACAGCTTTGCTATAACTTTTTACTCACCACAAGTAATAGACCTCGAAAAGGTATTTACATATAATGTGCCTCCTACCTATAATTATATTATATATTGGGACACTGAACAGTGAAACTGGTACACAAATTGAAGGTCGCTCAGCGGTTTATGTTTGGTGTGTCTCTTATGGATAAAATTAGAAACGAGGATATCCGTAAGAGAAGCAAGGTTACCGACATATTTCGCAAAATAAAAAAAAGTAAGGCGAAGTGGCAGTGAACCAGTCACATTTATCGCAGGATCGGTGGCCGATGAAGCAAATAACTCCTGGAGTGGAGACCATGTCTCTGCAAACCTAGTGTAGGACGCCGTCCAGCCCAATGGACCGACTAGCAGTTTGACTAGTTATTATTTATCAATTAAGGACAGAGTTTAATAGCATACTGTAATATTAATATCACTGGATAATTATTATGTAGGTGCGTAACGATGTACATTGAAGACGTAACTAAAGGTAGTTCCATATTTAAAAGTGAAACCAATTATTATACAAGAAGAATACTGGGAATTCAAATCATCCAGTAAAATAACTCTGATAAGCTTCGAAATTCTACATGTCGCTATTAAGGTCTACTCAGTTTTTGATAATAATAGTTATAACGTATTTTTTACACCAAATTTGTCAAAAATTACTTAATAAATTTATTATCAATAATATGTTTTAAATAACGAAACTAAAAAGGTAAAAGATTTGAGAGTTCTTCATAGTTAAATATGTTACTGAGAGAATGTCAGTCCTAGGATTTTTTAGTGTTTGACAAGTGGTTACCGTCGCTCATGGACATCAGCAACACCAGGGAGCCGATGCGTTGCCTATCTCGTTGAGAATTTAATCTGTTTACGCCCTTTTTGAAAAGTCTTTATAGTGCTCTAGGAAAACCGAAGGAGAGAGTTCATTTCATAGGTTGCTCACGTATGGCATGCAAAAACTTTGTATTCTTCTATCGTTGTATTGCGTAATTAAAGCGTCTATTATAATTAGAAAAGTATTAAGATCAAAACGTACTTGCTAGCAAGCCACCCAATGAATCCTTTAGCCGTCACAGGAACTGGTTTTAGTGATTTAGCAACTTCCAACTTGCTTATAACCTGCGGAAATGCAAACGCCGCTTCTTGGCGGATTGCATCTGCTTCATCCAATGTTTTCCTGAAAGACATAATTCCTGGTTAAAACAAATGGTGATATATAAAAACTAAAATAAACTTTCTTCATTGTTATTTGTTATAATAAACCTAATTTTAAACATAAAAGTTTAAATAAAAAGTCCTGCAAACAGATGTGCAAGTATGAAGAAATTAATTAGTGGGTAAAGCGAAAGATGGAAGAAGATAACAAGGGCGTAGTGAGTGGAGATTCATTGTCTCTGGCTACGGCCATGAGAAGTAAGCGTGATATTTCTATGTACGTGTCTATATATATCGAGGGCTTTATAACAAATGGGCGTATACGCACAAATGCCATTTTTTGTTGTTTACTAAAATCTATGCATGTTACAATTTAGAAAGTCTTACCAGTATTCAAGTGTACCTAAATAGAAGGGTAATCCAAATTTCAGCCTTATACAATCAACTAGTTTTGTTTTATTCACAATTTTGTCCCATGTGTAAAACTGCACTTTTGTCTGTACACCCATTTGTTATGAAGCCCTCGATATATATATATATATATATATATATATATATATATATATATATATATATATATATATATATATGTGTGTATATATATATATATATATATATATACTCTGTCTATACCTTACTATTCAGTCACTCGCCTTACCATCGGTTGAATTTTGACATTACTTCTATGGAGCTTATATCAAATTTTAACCGATAATGGGGCAAATGAACAATCGGAAAGATATAGGAACCGGGCCTTACATGTTTGCGTAGAGAGATGGCAATTGTTTGAGGAAATGAACGTTATAATCCGCGCCAAAATGTATGACTACTCTTAGTAACAGATGGCTAAGGTATATCTGTGAGCGGTTTTAAATTAACTAATCTATTGTTTATAATCTTACTTAGCTGCGCCCCGCGATTTCACCCGCGTGGTGATGGAAAATCGTTATATTTTGGATAATTCACACTATATCTTTATAAATTATAGCCTGTGTTATTCTGATGTGTAAGCTATATTATTGTAAAATTTCATCAAAATCCATTCAGTAGTTTTTGCGTTTTTTTATGTTTGCTTATAGGCAAACTGGAAGACGGGTGCACTTGATTGCAAGTGGCTACCATCGCCCATGGACATCTGCAACACTAAGGAAGCCGATGCGTTGCCTACCTCGTTGAGACTTTAAATATCTGTTTACGCCCTTTTTGAAGAGCCCATTCCACAGCTTGCTCACGTATGGCATAAAGGAGCGAGCGCCACGTACAGTGGATAACTTCCAGGTGTCAAGGAAGTGCGTGAAAGAGTAACAAACATACATTCTTACAAACTTTTGCGTTTATAATATTAGTAGGATGGAATAAAAATGGTACTAATGCTTATGCATATTAATGCTTATGCATATTATAAGGGAAAAATAAAATAAAATTTAAATATTATCTCAGTTTAACATCTTTAAGTAGGCTAAATTAAACCAAAATTAAGGTTTTGAATGAATTTTGATATTTATGGAATTTCGTTGAATAAAATTTGTCGGCTAGTGATAAAATACCGTCGAGCTTCGCGGATTTGAGAGCTTCCTACTCCCAAAAGTCTTTCGCCGTCCGTTTTGGTTTTAGAATTTTTACGTGCTTTTTTAATATTTAACTTAACTTTTTTCTAAAAGTTTATTAAGCTTTACGGGTTTTCCAAATGAAAAGGGGAGACGAAAGACGTTTGAGAGTAAGGCCTCAGCTTCGACCGCAACCAATTATTGCCAAAACTGTTAAACAGTGATTGTAATTATTGTAAATGAAATCATCAACAAACAGTTACGATACTTGAATACGGTTTAAGTAATTTAAAATATTTCATAAAACTTATCGTATGTTATAGAAGAACTATCAACTCCGACTCATACACGGTCATTAGTTTTTATTAATATTGACAAGATAATGGCGGGCATGCGTATTATCAATTGTTAATATTTTGGTATGACAGAAAATATCGCTCAAATGCCGACAATACGTATTCAAAGATACAAGATAATCGGAATAACGATCCGCGAATTCATATTAGACGAACAGACAGTTTAATTAATAGAAATAAACTGTGACTGTAATGATTATTATTATTAGTTAAATAACCAATTGTAAATAAGCAACGACATTGGTCTCGGTCGAAACACTGGTGTTCGCGATATATTTTAATTACCCTAGCGAATGCATCAACTTTGATGCTGCGCAAGCGCAGACGGGAACATTATTGTTTTATAATCGCTCCTACAGAATAAATAGATATAACTATTACAAAAGTTATAGACTATAGGAATTCGAAGAATGTTATTTTCTTGTGCAGTGATATTTACAAAAAAGTTATATATTTTTATTCACTGTTTAGCGAAATGTTCCTTTCATGTTGCCATAAAAACGCATGTTTTTCGAAGTCATTCAATGAGGTATAATTTGGTTAGGGTGGGAATGTGGAGGTTATATGAGTCCAGCTTTCGTCTTGTGCCTGTTTGTTTGAAGATTATTCTGAAAAATGAATATTCATGACACCGGCTTCATATAAAAGTTATTCAAAGCCATATAAAAAAGAAAATAGACCACTATTTATGAAACTACTAGTTTGTTTCTTGTTGCTTTGAAAAGAAACATTTAGCATGAGGGCTCTCCTGCAACTTCATTCGTCTAAACTTTGGACCTACGTATGTATGTTCGTTGAGACTATCTCATGTACTGGGACAAAAATGTCTTATATTTATCTCCAATAGCTAAAATATATATGAGTATACAAACATTCATCATCATTTCCAAGTTCACAACTTATAGAAGGAATTAACAAAAATCTAAACAGTCATTTTAATGTTTATTTGTTAGTATGGATTTATTAAGGAAATTTATTGGCACAAATTCTTATTTTGTAATAGTGCCACGTCTAATTATAGAAATCGCATAATGACGTTAATTGGCGTGGTGCAACTAACATTGGAGATATTCTGGTACTACATATATACATTATATTACAACATTGATTTTTTTTATTCGGCAGGCAATATATACTCTTTGTGTTCTGAAGTTAGCAAATGTCGGGCCATACCTATTCAATGGACAACTTTGGTACTGATATAAAACATCCAGTAAAAAACGGAACATTCTAATACAATATTTACACTGTCGGAATCAAGCCCGGGATCTCTGCGTTTTAATAAGGCATTCTGTCCAATTTCTGCCAAAAGGGCGATGTAAATATTATATAAGAAAAACTATTGATAACAAGCTTATATAACTCTATATAATTGGTACAACAGTTTGATAGAGCTTTGAGGTTAAGTCGAGATACTTGACCGAAGATGTCTCACAAAGCAATAACGTTGTACTCAAATGGCATTGTATTTTTCTAGCAAGTCTAATCTTTGTAAAGAAATATTTGGCCCTGTTAGACTATTTTACACTGTTGACGAGATGTT
Source organism: Dendrolimus houi (assembly GCA_039645545.1). NCBI lineage: Eukaryota > Metazoa > Arthropoda > Insecta > Lepidoptera > Lasiocampidae > Dendrolimus > Dendrolimus houi. The sequence goes on along the minus strand of CM077123.1, from coordinate 10,244,912 downwards.
GTTATAATAATAGGGCTTGCCGCACGGATGCACTCTCTTAATCTTTGACTGCGACGCCCGTGGGAACTCTTGCATTTTTCCGAGATAGAAATTAAATGTATAATAAATACCGCCTGTATCTAAGAAACATTTATTATAGCAAATTCCATCCAGAATGTTTATGTCAATTTATATTTAAGAAGCGTTAAGGCTCATTTCAACATCTATCATTTTGTGTCCCAGGTGATTATCTCAAGAACTGTTAAGGACAGATATGTGAAATTTGTCTCACAGATAATTTGATTTAGATCAACTACTATAATCATTACGAAGTGATTTCTTCGAGTTGGAAATATTTTACGTACATTCTACTGGTGCAGAGAACGGAGGACTTAAGGCGACTGCCGAGGACCCACTAGAATTAGCCCGATATTTCTTTTATCTTTAAAAGCTAAGATTGAGGGATATTAGTTTTGACAACGCAGCTATCCCGGCGGTGTTATCCTGCTCGCGTTTGACTAAAGGCGATAGGAACCATTTTTCCTAGTAATTTATCGTCCTTTATCATTATGGTAACTTTAATTTACATCTTCGACTACCAATAAGGATATGTGCATTTAAAAAAATAGAAATACGGTGACACATAACCCGGAAATGAAGAAACTAAAACATCAATTATCTAGAGGGAACTTCTCGCCGAGGTTTCCCTTTATGTAACGACATAGGGTCATTTAAGAAGGGCGTTATAAAATTTCTTCAAGTGACCACTTTCAATTTGAATTTGAAATCAATAACGTCATACCTTCTTTCATCGATCAGCCAACTCCAGCGATCAAACCAAAGTTTCCTGCATATTTCCACCTTCTTCCATTGAGCACGCATTTGAAAAGCCTCCGTGTTTGGATCGAATTTCTGAGCACCGGCTTCTTTCGCCATTTTGATTGTATGTCTAAATCTAAAAATGAGTTATAAAAACATTAATTATCCCACAATTAAAAATTTCTTTTAACACTTAAACCTATTCTAATTCCATTAGTAAAGTCGATGCACATTCAAGTGAATTGCAGTTAACCACTTAAATCTGTATGTTTTAAATTCGTGGCTGAAGCCAAAAATACTTCATCATTTGAGCAAGTGGTAGTTTACAAGATGAAGCAGTGGTAGTCATAACGTGATTAAGAGGTAAATGGCCGGCCAGATCTTTCCAAAGAAATATATCAGAAAATATAATATATAAATACGATAATAATGTACAATCTAAATTGTGAGGCATACAAAGTGTATATAATCTTTCTAGGCTTAATATCCTTTAGAATTTATAACGATATGAAATCAGGATACGAATACTACTGGTGAAACAACAGCTTTTTCAGAGCAAAACAATCTGTACTGATCTACTCATTAAGCACACCAAACCAGAGCTGTCATCCTTGCCACACTTTAACATCATTTCGATCCGGTTTATCACTTTTCTTCCTCACTTCGAACGCCATTGACATTCCTCACTTGCAATCTCTCGGAAGCTACAAATTTGTGCTGCAAATTACGTGGCCGTACGCCGTACTTTAGGCGACGCTCTTACAGTTTATCAACTATATCACGGATATGAAAGCTTCCATAGTGGCGAAAGTTTCTGACGCAGTCCTTCCGCTTCTATCGACACACACTGCGACACACACACACGCTGCGGCATATTCATCTCCGTGATACACAACACCTGCTCGTATTGCTAAACACATGCCACGTTTCAATAGCATACAAAAGGATGGGTGTATTGTTAGCCATGTATTGTGTCTATAAATGGTATTAAACTGCACCCTAACCTCATTATTCCCATGTTCAGAACCTTACTTGATTAACAAGAGGCTGTATCGGTATTTATAATTGGCATTGTATATTTTGTCGATTATAATAATTACTTAAATAATAAACCTTTATTATAAAGTTAGCCCTCGTCTTCTGTTACTAAATTGTCCCCATTTATCCCGCAGTATGTGTTTGTGTGGTCTTTTAAATGATTAAGTTGTTTACAATTATCAATTGTATTGTTCTTTTATTTTGCATCAATATCTTATATTCGCTTTATAATTCATTAATATGATATTTATGCAGAATTACCATGCGTATTGGAATGCAAGAAACAAGCCAGTTATAGCAAAGTGGGCCAGGCGTTGCTAAGAATGCTAAGTGACTGGCCTGTAAGAACGGTTTGGGAACTAGCGACTAAATCTAATAGGACTACCATAAACCATATTTTTTTTGATTAGCGTTTTATTTATCGAATGTTAAATGATAATACTTAGTAGTGTAGTTGCGCGTGTTAAAATTCCATCGTCTCAACAAAAAAATTAACACATTTTATACTTACTGTCACTATATATTATTCCAACGTCATTCTGAATGATAGATAAATAGACTTAAGATCATTATGTCAATTTTAAAACGATAAACTGAAATGAGGTTGTAATATCTAAATAAATTATCTGTTATACTTTTACCAAATGATTCAAAATTTTAAAACTTAATAGGGTTTTTTTCAATTTCATATACATAGGTAAATAATATTATCAAAAGTTCAGCACGAAATTAATACCGACCTTTTCACAGATGTTACGCAAGTAACTAAAATTACGATGAATCGATATTAGTGACAGGTAGCGAACAAAGTGGATCTAGACATCAAGGGCAACATAATATTGGGATTGTCATAAGAATATATTTGGTCATTTCTAGTATTCCACTATACCCTTAGGTGGAGACTGGAGAGTTTCTAATTCTAGTTACCACGATGCACTACAGTACCCAAATATACATTTTCTGAGCATAGTAATATTTACATTTACATTACAGGCCTTGCATACAAAGTTTTTATCTTTTTAGATAGATTTAAAAAACGTATTCGATGTCCGCACCAAGAATTTAATCACAGAGTGTATTGTATAATGTACTTTAGTCTACTAACCCCCTTGTAAACTATTATTAGTGCACGAGGTTTATAGGCTCGTTAAAAGGGGTTAAAAATGTGTTATTCATAATACATTCCACAAACTGAATGAAATTAAACTGATATGAAATTAAACCTTTTTTCTTATCAAAATGTATAAAATTGGTTTACTAGCTTTGCCTTGAAACTATAAAAGACTAGTGATTTTATCAATAATGGGTTCTTATATACCATACTGAAATAACGCCTCCATTTTTTATAACGAATAAATACATAATACCGGTAAATGTTGTTATCATCATAATGCCCGTCAATCTCATCTATAGTAACCGTGAGCAAGCCTAGATCACTCTGATACAGAATCTATAATAATATTGAAGATGGTTTACAGCGGTATCGATATACCCGTACCTTTCTCTTTGCACTGGTTAGAATTAGAATGTACTATTATAATCAACGCTCCCCGATAGAACTCGCAATCTATTCAAAATTAGTTTATAACTAAGTAATAGCATTATAGTCTTCGTAATATTTCTATAGGTAAAGCCATGGAAGAAGTATTTTCTTTGAACGAGCTCCCGGCGTGCTATTTTCGTGGCGCCATCTGAGCTTAAGGAATTTTTTACAAGTAATTATTTTTACTGGTTTTTACAAGTAACTTTTTTACTGGTTTTTACAAGTAACTTTTTTAACGATTGTCATATATATACTTCTTCCATGGTAATGCTACCCCACAGTATGCTATTTGTTTTAAAGATTCTATAAAGATTTTGGTGAAAACGAAACCTGTATAAAATAGTCATGTCCGGCCGTTTATCTGTGTTTCTGTCCATTTGCCCGTCTTTCTATAGGTCACAGCTCAGCAGCTGTGACATAGAGAAAATAGACCCAGTGGTCTATAGTGTATTTTATATGCCCCTACACAATGGTATAGTTCCCGGCATAGTTGTTGACCGCTGGGCGGAATAGTAGGAATCGCTTTGCGTGTTGAGTGTAACCAATGCGATGCAATGTGATGCGATTTATCGACATATCGATAATATTACATTTTTGTCCCTTTATTCGAAAGGGCAAAGGCTCATGCTTCGAAAAATATTCGATTTTCGATTCGAATTTCACTTGTGCACAAGCCAAGGTCGTAAGGGGCCATTCGTTAATTACGTAAGGGTGATTTTTACCCCCTATCTCCATGTAAGGATACATAAAATTTCTCGAACCCCTCCCTCTTCTTACGTAAAATTCAGTCTCGTTTTTCCGAATAATAAAACGTTTTTAGAAAAGGATCAGTTACAGTAAAACTCACAGTTTGACGTAAATCAAAGGTTTTTATTCTTTAGCAGATAATTTAGGATATACTCGTTCATTGCTATCAGATATAGATTAAATATATACATAAATAATCTTTTTTGTTTTGTTTAAATATTACTACCTAATTCCTATCTCTCTAAAATACAAACAAAATATTTAATTTTATTTAAAAATAAACTAAATTATGAATAAATTAAACTAAAAATAAACTATACTATATATATTTATATATAAAATTTCGACTAGTAAAATATTACGTAAGAATAAGGGCATGTATAGATTTTTCTAACACCCCCTCCTCCTCGGGACCCTTATGTAATTATGAATGGCCTCTAAGAATCGTGCCAAAGTACTTTAAGTGTATTAACAATCCCAATGTACTTTGGGATTGAAACATACTCTGTGTATAGAGACAATATAAAAATGTGTGGGGTAATGTGAAACAGGTGTCAAAAATCATTCCGATCTTTTGAAGTTTAAAGTGGTAGTTTAAAAATACTTTCAAACAAAATTTTATCGAATAAAAATCGTTGAATAATAGTATTTGAGATATGGGGCATTTTGGATTGAATGGTTTGTCAGAGTATGTCAAATAACAAAAACATTAAAAGTACCTATAGATCCCCTCACTGTACGTGGATCGATATGACCTTTTTATGTACATTTTTTAAAGTATTGGTTAATTTAAAGCTTGATTACCTTTTGTCTGTAAGGATTACGAGAAAAACATATCGGATCTTTTTTTAGAGAATTAATTTTTTTTACAAGAATATGTCCGTCGCAAATGTGAAAATTCTTTTTAGACCTCTATGGCGCAGACGAAAAAAATAATTTTCTCCTGCAATTTATATGGTATAAAGAAAAACCGTTGCGCGTCATGTAGACTTGAAATATCGAGCTAAGCTTTGCTAAGTTTTTTTCAGCAAAAACGTAACTTTCGACATGATAGAAAAAAATATTTTTGGACCACCCTAGTATATCTGTTAATATAATTTGTATTGTATTAATAGTGTATCTGTTTATTGTCTCAATAAAATAAGTTAATTTATGATAATTCTCAGGGTATCATTCGGCAGCTCCAAAGGGTCAATGGTGGAGACACTGATTTACGAAAGCCCTCTCCAGGAGGAGCCGGAAGGCAGCCCCCCGCCGAAGGTGCAGGAGACAGCATTTCCTTATACGCCCGTCGAAGACGAGTACGTTTTATTAATTTAATAAGTATGTTATTATTTATTTTATTTAGTATGGATATCGGCGAATGGCTTGAAATTGCCCACAATACAAATTATGTTCACTTCGTTTGTCATTACGAACTCGCGATAAAGGAAGCAACGTCACGGTATCTGTCTTATGTGATCGGGTCCTATTTCTTACTAACCATTTGCCTTTCTATCGGTTAAAATTTGACATACTCTCCATACAAGTATGGCAAACTATCACTGGTAAGGCAAGTAAATGTTTAATAAGATACACTCACAGCGGCGTTGTTTCATTTGAATCTAAACAATAAATTAAAACTGATTGCTTAAAAATAAAACACTTATATTTTAACCAATATAAAAGATATCTTTATAAGTTGTATAATGTAGTTAAAGCTACGCTACTGTTAAGTTTCATCAAAATCGGTTCAGTGGCTTTTGGGTAAAAAATTAACAAAAATTGATTTATACTCACAATCTATCTCATTTATAAATATTAGTAAGAAGATTATAGCCATTTTTTTCGATGTTTGCCGACATCTATACTACCATTGCAATTTTTCATCTCACCAAGCGAATGGTTCTTAAATGTAACAGTTATTACAACAACTAACGGAATAATTGCAGTTATCACAAAAACGAATCAATCTTGCTTTTTTATTACTTTCAATTCTCGCAATAACGTTTTGATAACGACTTTTGTATTGAGAAGTAGGTTATCTTAAATTGTTTGATGAATGTTTTATATTTTACATTTCAAATATATTGCTTATTCCCATGAGTTTGCGCATCTAGCAAAAGAAATATTAATGACGTGCTCATCCATTCGATTAACGTAATTAAGCTTCATGATATTTTAAAATTGTATGTTAATTGTTAAAGGTTGGAAAATATTCAAAATATACAACTTTCAGATTATCTCCCAAAGTGTGACTGTGATTGCCAAATTTACCAAGCAGACAGACGGGTTGTCAAACTCAAATGGGCATGCGCTAATTAACTCTTGCAATTTAGAGCGCAACCGTAACATATGGTAATCACCTGTAATTTATCTCTTTGTAGTAATTTTGCGGCCACTGATTAATCTATTTTCATGTTCTGTGAGAATATTGATACTAAATTCTACAAAAGACACAGAACGTTTACTTGAAACAAAATATTGAAACATACCCGCACAAATAGACGCGATAGCGCATATTGGACGCCAGACGTTAATACGGCCTCCCTGACTGACGAGCATTCGCCTGTAACGAAACTTGATTCGATTTTGAGCATTTTAGTCGATTCCACAATGTCAGACGAAGCGGTCGTTGTGTTACAAGTTGTATCAAAATATTACAGATTGTACAGGTTGCGCACTGTAATATTTGGTTCTCCTTCCTCACCGATGTAATGATCGAATCTGTAACATTTCAGATTGTGTACGTTACGTTACATTACAAGTGAATGTTCGCGGTGAGGGAGCACTTTTATGAAATCGTTATGTCCGTCCGTTTGTCCACGTGTCTTTGTATGTAACAGTTATTTTTCTAAAAAAAACTATGGACAATATTTAATAGGAAGGTGTAGCCTACATGGCGCTGCACATTTGTGTAGTAAAACCGCAAAATAAATGAAAATTAGAGGTGGCTGCCACACATAATTAAGGGTTAAATTTTTTTCTATTTACTGATTTGTGGGGAATATTTTATTTTAAAGTGGTAGGTATGGGTAAAGGTCTGTAAGACATCTAGATGGTTATCAGCCCTGGTCACTGGTAGCCTCTTTGGTGTTACAAATATCCACGGACGGAAACCGCCTTCCATCAGATGGGTAGTCTGCTTGTCCGCTGAACTCATGCAGTAAAAAAAAGAGTCGTTCGTCAGATGTTGAAAAATAATGACGAGACCTTTTGAAAGTCGTGGCAACTCAGTGACTAACACACCCGTCACTTGTTACAATCATGGAGTTCGAATCGCAGCCGGGAAGCGTGCAACCTCTTAAGCAGTTTTTCTAACATTACGTGCAAAATCTTACGAGTAATTACCACATGTTGACCACGTTGAAGGAAAACACCATCATGTAACCTGAACATCGAGCGTACATCGCGCATTGTTCTTTTAAAAAGGGAAGACTCGAGCCTAGCAGTGAGATATTTTTGGTCTGGTTTATTACACATAATATTATGTTATTAATATGACACGTATTACGTTGTATAGGAAATGTATGTATCGAAATTCCGATAATCCCCTGTTTTACCCATTAATATCCATTAAGATTATAAGTGGAGTACTGAACCTAGGTTACCGTCTTGTATGGGTAAGTTGCTCAGAGGGCTGGCTATATTACCTCGTTGAATCATCATGGCTCATGGTTTCGGGACCTTATGGTACAAACGTCTCAATAGCAAACGGCACAAATAAATAAAAATAGTCTCAGAACTTTTTATGCCAACCCTAGTGCTCCGTGCGAAGCTATTATATTAGCTAGTAAACTAATTTCAAGGTCAGTGAGACTTATTGTGCTACTTGTTTACAGTAATTTAGTCAGATGTGTCTATATGTCATATAGACTCATCATATGAGGAACATGCTTTAGTGAACATAAGTGAACCTAAAGTTTGGACAATGCACGACATGAGGAACAGTGAGATGTAGTGGGTATTCTGGCCAAAAAGACGGCGGGTTCCACACTCCCTCACTGTAGTCGCCTCGCAGTAGGTAGGCTGTGCCGCCCATTTAAATATTAAATCCTGGACTATAGAAGAAGAAAATTAGAAATAATACTAATCATAATAATTTTGGTATTTTTCATTAAATTATTATTTTGGATGTTTTTTTTATGAAAGAACAATGTATTCTATTTTAAAAAAAATAATAAGTGACATTTTTAAAATAAGTAAATAAGTACCTGGTAATAATCATAATAATTAGCAGAGAATTACATATTGTATAGCCCCAACTAAATAAGTTACGCTTGTGTTAGCTACCACGGTTTTGATTTTATATTAAGACTAATTAATTATATAAATGAATACATGATATAATTATGCTACATGTTTTACGTACGTTAAATGATCACCAATACCTATCGCCTATCAGCAAGTATTAGCTATTTACTAATTAATCTATTAGAATGAAATAAGTCATAAAAGTATTGAAATTTCAATGAATTAATAGTTTCGCTCAATATGGAAAGCACTGCTCTATATCCTGGAATCAATAAAACGTAGCATTGAGGGTATTCGCCCCTCTTTATGTAACAAGCTATCTGTGATGTCGATGCTCCATCTGGGATAACGTTAATGATTAGCTACATTCGTATATATACGTAAGTTATCTGTCAATATTTAACGTAATTAACAATTAATAACAATGTCGTATCACAAATAACGTAATAAACCCTTAGCCTTTTTTAAAATAAAAAAATACATAATGCGTGACGTATCAGTAACACTAATCTTATTCCAGATGGAGCAGAGACATGTGAAATGTCTCTTTACCTACTACACCAACTAAACGTTATCCTAGACGATAGTGTAGAGTTGATATAGTATAGCCTTACTCGCTGGGGCATGATTCCCCCGACAATGCATGAGGCCGATGGGCCGTGACCTGCGGAATGGGAAGGCCGTATACCTGTGGCTCTGGCATAAAGGCGAAGAATGTAACACCGAGGGCTTTTAGTGGTCAGGGCCGTCTTAACTATGTTAAGGGCCGGTAAGCGAAAATCAGACTACCCTCCCCTCCCCTTTACAGTAACAGAAAGTAAAATTAGTAAAAGGATTCAGTGATCGATGATAAGTGTATGTGTAAATATGTAGGTTTAGTCGATCAGCTTGTGCCTAGGTGCCACGTACTCTTTTCACCTCGGGTTAGAGTCGGGCCTGGTAGTGGGTATCCCCGATTCGGGTGGCAATAGTACGTCTCCCGGGGTGCAAGTGCCACCATAACGTGGCGAATCACACACTTCTCCACCGCGCATCCCGGCGGTTAGCCCTTGATCGGATTTCTCCTCGTTAAAAAAAGTACAACCACACTCAATCTATTTACATGGGTCACATAGACATACTAGACGCAATATTATTTTATTTTATCTATCCGGGCAATCCTGTACGCCTGGGAAACCAGTGCTTACAATAAAAAAAAACACCATTATATTATTTCGGTGTTTTTTTACTATTAGAATACACAGCAGAGACTAGCTCACGGCCTATTTGATGAAAAATGGTGCCATGATAAGGAACATGTGATAAGGGAATGATGTGGATTGAAGGAAGAAATAATAACAAGAGTTGAGAATGTTAATGTGGTTTGGACATGTAGACAGAATGGATGACTAATAAAACAAGTGTTCATATGACAAGAGTGTGAGTATGTGGATGCAGATAGACCGCTACGTACCTACTTACCACGATCAAATTGCCGAAGTTTGGAAGAATGGTCAGGGAAAAAACACCCATAACAAACGTGTATGTATGAAGATATTAATGAAAGGAAATGAAGCAAAAGATGTATGTCAAGCATGTGGAGTTCTATCGTCTCTGCCTACCTCTATGGGAAATAGGTGTGTAATAACTATGAAAATCGTTTTGGAGAACCGGAAACGGAAAACAAATAAAAAGAAAATATTTTTATCACGACGAGTGCCCGCGCAATACAGAATCAAAGCCCTAGTGAGCATCTGCACCATAGTTGTACAAATTAACATAGGGGCCATCCATAAATTACGTCACACAAATTTCATGATTTTTTTGACCCCTCCTCCGTCCTCCTCCTTGTCACAGCTGGCCACATTCGTGAGACTCCTCCCGCCCTAGTGTGACATCATAAATTATTAATTACTTTTATTTCCATTCAAATATTTTTTTAATAATTTAAACACTATGCTCATCTCAGCTCGAGGCTGACATATGCGGCTCCAGCGCGGTTTGCACTATGTTCCGTGACAGAACAGAAAAAGCCTGAGTGTGTACGGGCGCGGGTCGGTACGTCAGGAACGACGTCATCGCCTGCGATGTGGGCATTACTAGTGTGAAGGACTTTGTGACAATGTCGGCTCAGCGAATGTTTGACCGTGTCGACAACGGGCGCTACACACATCTTCACAGAACCTTTCACGCTCGGCCACCTGAACCTTGGGGAATCTGGCAACTGACCCCCATAACCTCTTATTCTCGGAGGAGACCGATGCAGAGAGGTCGCGAACGCCCCAAAGCCGCAGAGAGACCAACAAAAGCCACCGATGGCCAACTAAAGCCCGAGATGGTCAACGGACGCCACAGAATGGCCGACCAAGGCACCGATGCAGCCTACGCGAAGCCCGCGAAGACCGCGAAGCCACCGGAAGCCACAGATCGGCCATCGAGAGTTGCTGTGTAGGCATCGGTTGGGAAGCCTCCAGCAGATGTGAGTGTGCGTTGTAATTGTCAATGTGTGAGATTTGAAACTCCTACCCCTTGTGACACAGTGTCACACTTCGTCGACCTCCCCCTTAACGTGTGACGTAATTTATGGATGGCCCCATAGGTAGCTAATGTTAATAAGAATGTTTGAAGAAAAACAAAACCGACTTCAAACTAAAAAGCAAAACGAAAGAAGTGGTTTAAATGTTTATTTAGTTTGAAGTGACTTTTATTTTTCTAAAAAATATAATCTTTTTTACTTTTGAGTTGCGCAAATACTTGAATGGCTTTAGAAATAATATATTAAGCGCCTATAGAAATTGTACGACTGGCACGCATATACCAGTTTGCCATTTCACTCTTCGGTGTAGACGCTCGTCAATAAGTGTTGTTCTCGATTTTCCTGCGATCCATTCATCAGAATCAGACTTGGTGACAATAGGACCACCTCGGAATGATACACATATGAATAATGAAAAAAATTGAAAATCGGTCTACAACTGACGGAGATATCGTGTAACATAGAAGTCGATGCACAGTTTTCGAAGGTTTCTCTTGAATTCACTGGGAGCCACACATCATGGTGACTGTGGGACCATCTCGGGAATATACTCTTTCGAATAAAAAAATAATTTAAAAACCGGTTCACGATTGACGGGGAAATCACGTAACACGGACAAAAAAAAATTAAGTGCGTATAGAAAATGTAATATGGCGCCAAGTTTTTTTTTTCGAAGAATGTAGGCGCACGACTCTCGATTTCCCTGGCATTCACTCATTAGATCCTAAATTGATGATCATGAGACCACCTCATCATCAGACCACCACCACTTCGAATAAAGAAAAAAATATTAAATTAAGTACAGTACTCGCGTAACACATTATACAAAAAAATACAGACGAATTAATAATCTTTTCTTTTTGGAAGTCGGAAAAAAATAGTGAATTTATATTTTTTCAGTGTTGTTTTTAAATGTTATTAAATACAATAAGTAATGTAGAATTAAAAAATCTCTAGGCATTGCTATTGCTATCGCTATCATGACGTCGTCGTGGATGCGAGGCGAAAAAGAATGAACAGCGCATTGCTGCCGTCCGCTCGTTCATTCCGTTCCATTCCATCCATTCGCCACGGAGCCGTGCGCTACGTCTGAGATCGATGTAGTGGGGAGTACTGTTTGTGAAGCGTCGAATGAGCCAAACCTAACATAGTTAACTGTATCAATGTTTTTATTAAATTATTAACCCAAGTCGCAAAATTTGGACAGTGATACATCGTAGTGATAAAGTGGTTCCAGATTTGAATTAGTATTTTTATTAAGGTATGTTATTTACAATAATCACGTCATACCTTTTGTGCAGCAAATTAGGGTGTTCACTGTCAATAGTTATACTTTTTGTTTTGTGCTTTCTCCAAATGTGTTGTTCTTTTTGGGAATAATTGGAATACAATTGTTTAATTGTGTTAAATGTCCTTTCGAATTTGCGGTTTTATGCGTATAATTTGGTCACAATGACGTCACATCAGATTTATAAACATAAAACGACTTTCGGTTCCATCTAGCAGTCGGGAGCACAAGGTCATTACTCGACATATACATGTAATAAACGTAAATTGGCAATGATTTCAAAAGCTCTATTTATAATATCTATATCGCCCATCAATTCCTGTCCTGTGGTATGGTATAGGACCCGCCCTACCTACGGCCACGGCGCGCCGGAACCATCACTAATTAAAGTCAATTCTCTACATCTTGCTACTTACTTATAATTGTCTCTTTGTAGTTTTAGTATACACTTCTGTTCTGAAATTATCAATAGCTTTCATAATCTATTTATATTAATTAACTTTTACATTTACAAAATATGTCATGCTTCAAAGAATGACAATTGTTTATGTGATTTTTTGATTAGCAATGTAATGTTACAATGGGCACCTTTAAAAAGTGAATAATGAGACAAGAATAGTAAGACACTTGATAATTTTCTAACATTTTCGGGATAAACTTTATGAAGTATTACAGAATCTAATTATTGTGACCTGTTTAAAGTCTACTTGAAATTTATGTGATTCAAAATTATTAAGCATTTATAAATTTTTATTGCTGTTTTGAATTGAAGTATATTTCTTAATTAACAATTAGATCCATTATTGTATTAAGACTAGTTTCACAATAGATTTGAAATGTGTCTTTAGTAACATTATATTAACAATTCAATGGTATATACTTGCAACCTACAGTTGAATACATATGTTTAGTTGCTAGGTCTTTTCATTGACTTGCACATGAATGTAGCTATATTCTTCACTGTTTATTGTTCATTCTGCCCCTTGTGGAGCTCCTATAGGTTATATAAGACTTTGAGATGAATCAATGATCAATTAGGCTCTGCAATAACCTATTTTTGTCTAGTTGTTTGATTGTGTTTTTAATGATGCATCAATCATTTGACATTGTAAGTTTTAAATAAGGATCATACCAATGTTTTATTTGGATATACCTATGTTGGGTTAGAATCAGCTACCTGAGATTTAGGGTGGAGTTGTCAGTCTGACAAGTTTGAGGGAAGAGTCTAGATACACATAATCTTCACAAATATTTATATAATTATTTATTTTTATTTTCAGAAATAATATCTATGTTTGTCAATGTAGTAGTTGTGATTTATATTCCTTTGCCATCTGTGAGGGCTTATTATAATGGTTTAATTTTGCTTACCACTGGAATTTAATTGGGGTTATCTGGAAACTAATTTATTTAATTAATTTGGGAGGACATGAGGTGTTCCCTTATTTGCTGAATTATAAAACAATAGTAACAGCTATTAATTTTTGCTAATAGAATGTATTTTACTTATTAAAGGTTATTTGTCCCTTAACAGTTTTTTGTTTTCATTATATTTTATAGTAAACTAATTTGGAAACATACTTAGATACAGCAAACTTGTTGGCATCCACATCTCATTTTTGTTACTTTGTGGGTTACATTGTATTGCTTAACAGCACTAATTTATGAGTAAAACTAAAAGTAGACGCAAATTTTCAGCTTCCAGCAGTTGTGCTATAGGTATCACTTCAATACATGTTTTTTTGTAATATTTCTACTTTTTTTGCCAAACGGCAACACAGTTTGTCTTTGTCAGCAACATTCTCATAAATCATGATTATTATACCTTATAACTATTGGGTTTATACAATTCCATGTATTTAATAGGTAGTATTAGCTTATATTATTTATATATTTATTTTGAATATGCCTTACAATATTTTTCTCCAATATCCAAAGAATAAATATACCAAACCTCATCAAAGTTCTTTCAAAATATTATCATTATATAAAGCATATATAAATAAAATACATATACATATATGTATTTTATTTATATATGCTTTATATAATGATAATATTTTGAAATATATGTACATACATATTAAGTCTTGAATGATCACATACATATAAGCTACAGATATAAAAGATGAAATGTCATATAAGAAATTAAGAACATGAAATGGTACTTTAGAGCACAATACCTTCCCTAGATTCTATGGAAAACTACCACTGGAGTGCATACTCATGTTTACCAGGGATTTATTATTGCATATTATTTTGAATAATATTACTTGTGTTTTTTAAATAGTTCTATATTCTAAATCCAACTGTTGAGGTCTGTTCCTACAAGATTCAAAACTGGTCAAAATGGCCCCTCATTGGGCAGTATAATTTTTTGTTTTAAAAACTGCTATAGTTTACTGATGCTTTGGAACAATGTGGTGACAGGCTTGGTATCACATTGTGATACTTGAATGATATGGTTTTATAAAAGTAGCTGTTGTATGCCACATTCTTAATGGCATGGACTCTCTATCTATCTTTGTTGCAGTGTACCACTGCTTTGAACATAAATTTATTTAATAACTAAAGGTCTCAGCAGACATTATCCTTCCCTGAAAGAATAAAAATTTAGAACCCGATTCCTGCGCCACCTACCGGGTCTAATTGTGAATCTAAACCATTATGAGGCCCACTCAACTACACATGTGTCGACAGATGTTGTCCTGCCCTGAAAAAATTAAAATCTAGAACCTGATTCCAGCGCCACCTACCGAGTCTAATTATGAACCTAAACCATCCCAGAGCCCACTCAAACACATGTCTCGGCAGACATTGCCCTGCCCTGAAAAATTTAAAATCTGGAACCCGATTTTAGCGCCGCCTACCGGGTCTAATCGTGAATCTAAACCATCCCAGAGCTCACTCAAACACACATCACACGTTATCCTATCCTGAAAAATTAAAATCTAGAACCCAATTCCAGTGCCAGTTTCGATTGATGGGTTACATTATTGAAGTTTTAGTAGGGATCCCTAATTTTTATATAGCCTATATTAATCAAGGATAATGTAGCATTTGAATGGTGACATTTTTGAAATCGGTTCAGTAGTTTTTGAATTTATTCGTTACAAACATACAAAATAGAAATATTTCCTTTTTATAATATTAAGATAGATATAGGCTAGAGGTTTCAAATTCTATTTTACTTACATAAAAACATAATTAGGTTTTTATATATATATATATATATAAATCTTCAGTAAAAAATATCTAACTGATGGTCAGAACTGCTTATATATCCTTGTGTGGCTTAGGAGGAGGTAATAGATATACAGACAGACAGACGCGGAAAGCGACTTTTTTACGCTGTCTAAAGATTCACAACATTAAATATACTAACATATTTCAATCTACACACGACCCGTAATTAAAACGCGATTGAATCTTGTTAGATATTGCTGGAAGTTTTATCAGTTGTTCCTCCATTGTTTTATTCATTTTAAGCCATTCAAAAATTAATGAATTACTTTAAATTTGGCTCCATTTTTTTTGTAGGAATTTCATTATGTCAGAAAACTCTTTAACCACTTGGTCCATGTTCAATTCTTAGGGTAAACAGGCCAGTACAAACATAGATAGATATATATATCTATGTTTGTACTGGCCTGTGTGTTACTGGGTTAAGACTTCATATATCTGTTTTTAGTCCTCCAATTTATTATTATTAAAGAAGTATTGTGAAAATCTATCCAATAGTTACGCAGGGTACTACATGTTATAGATAAACACGTTTTTACATTAATTAATAGTTTCAAATAATTTCACAACTGTGTTATTCAAAAACAAATGTGTGAAGTAGTCTAGCAAGATTGGAAGTTAAATACCGTGTAGGCGTAGAATATAGTCATTTACTAATAAAAGAAGTGCCATTATTGAATCACCTTCAATGTTAATTTATCTGTGCTGGCGTTTTCGCGCTTCGCGAATCTCATTGGTTTATGTTCTGCAAGGCGAATTACATTAAATTTTGTCATATCTATATCATCTTAAATATTTTTTATATAATGATGTATGTTTCCAGTTTTGTTATGAATTGGCCCGTATTCTAGAACAAAGTATGTGCACAGTATCGCATGGTTTGATAATTAGTTTATTGAAAATGTCTCGTACATTCCAAAATACTCCTTAATATTGACAGATTATCTTATAATATAAGTATATTGTTCTAGAGTACGCGCATAGGTTTTACTGTTTTTCGATACACTGTTTTCTCTTCTGTGTTTTAAGAACTTTCATTTTTGCGAATATTTTTTATATTTACTTACCCGATCCTAATTTTCTCTATTTTCCTATTCTTTGTTTTTTCCTCTTAAAAAGACCTTAAATTAGTCTAGCGCTTATAATTGATGGTGTATAACTTGAACATGAGACAGACTCTAATTCTAGACAAATCCTGGCTTGCGATGATAATCTGATAATTGGTAGAATTTAATTGTTGCGTGTTGAGTTGTTGATGTGACCCATTGTGTATTCGAATATATTTTTTAATTTCGATGTATTATCATCTCAAGTGTCGGTTCGCGCCTAGGGAATTATTCTATAACTTAAGAATCTTAACCAGACACAGTTAGAAGGCAGGTGAAGGTGATGTAGATAGGTAGAAGCCAAAACGACGTCATGTCTGTTTAAGTTATATAATAATAATAAAAATGTAAAATTTTTGAGAATAAATAAATAAATAAACATTCATAATAAATGTTAATAATAACTACTAAGTATGTCTTATATGTGCTCAAAGCGAATTTAGGATATTAATTTAACCTTGTAAACTAGCAGTGATGACTACCAATGTCATGCGCAAAAATTTCGTCGTTGGTTTTGATGTTTAAAAAAAATTTAATCATAGACTAAATAGGTATTTCTGCAAAAACTTGATTGGTAAAGATAAAATGAAATAATTACTAATTATGGATGTTATTGTTCAAAATCTCAAAAATTAATAAAAGATCTTTAAAACTTTTATTTTAGAATAATGTTTTGTCGTAAATCGATAGTTTAAAAAACATAAAAGGCCACCCAACCCATGAGGCGCTTGTAGGAGAGCGCGATTTTGCCCTGCCCTATCAAATAATCTTTAGTTTGGCTCAATACAATTACTATGGTAAAATAATTACCTATATATTACTGTCGTATCTAGCAAAGAGATACATTGAATATATAAAGAGTATCCAGCATTTACTCTAGTGTTTTTTTACGCAAGAAACTATATCGGCTACACTGTTTTTCGAACCGCGTTCCTAACTCAGGACGGTGTAATAAGAAAAAGACAGTCAGAATCTTTATACTCCAGTCAAATAACGTCTGAAATCTAAATGTTGGCACTCAACTTTGCATTTTTGATATAATGTAGTTTTAACGATACAAAAACAATGTCTAAAGGTTTACGGGTCTGCAAAGGTTGATATTTTTCTAAAAGTGTATTTTTGTCATTACTAGAAAACGGTAAAGTTCTACAAAAAAAGGTGCACTAAAAATTTTTAGCTCTTAAATTTTGACATAAAAAGATCTATGACTTTTTTCTTCCGGTCAAAATTAATCGAGTTTAAGTTTAAAGGATGAACGTAACTAAAAAAATCGTAGGTAGTAGAAAATAAGCAAATTTTAATTTTTAAGTTATTAAAATTGCTTAAAAAATTTAATTAATAATTTTAAATTCTAGAGACACAGATTGTTTTTTGTTATTGTTAAAAAAATATAAGAACTTGAAATTTTAAAATTTAAATTTGAATGTTTAAAAGTTAATGATTTTTTTTCATTTTCGTAAAATTTACTAAATGCTCTTTCTTTACAATATTGACTTACATTATAAAATACAATTAATAATTAAAAAATGAGTAAGAAAAAACAATAATAATAATAAAACCACAATACATACATACATACATACACTAGTAATTATCTAAATAATAGGGTGCGATATAATAGGTTGGGGAAAAAGTCTTTTCGCATATAGTATGTATGAACTTGTAATAAGATCTCTTTGGCGATACCATTTGTATCTGGCTGGTTTTGGTATCATTAAAAAGTTTTAATTTTAAAGAAGACAATTCCAAATTCATATTAGGAAAATGTGTGATTTTCATTTGTTTTTCTTATTGTTAAAATGAGTGAATCTAATGAAGAAATTCAATACATTTTAAAATTTTACTACAAATAAGGTAAAAATGTACACAAGTCGCGAAAAAAATTTGTGATGTTTATGAACCTAATGCAGTATCTGTGAGAGTAGCGCAAATTTGGTTTAAGCGTTTTCAATCAGGAAATTTTGATATCAAAGATGCACGTCGCTCTGGTCGCCCTGTTACGGACAAAATTGATGCTGTTTTTGAAAAAGTGGAGCAAGATCGGTATATTAGTAGTTTTTTGGCGCATTGGAAAAAAGCTGGGTACACAAAAAAGCTCGACATTTGGGTGCCTCATGAGCTCACTGAAAGAAACCTAATGAACCGTGTACTCATTTGTGATTCTTTATTACGACGTAATGAAACCGAACCATTTTTGAAGAAGCCGATAACTGGTGATGAGAAGTGGATCACGTACAACAAGAAGTGCGAAAAAGATCGTGGTCAAAGGCCGGTCAGGCTTCACAGTCTGTGGCGAAACCCGGGTTAACTCGCAACAAGGTGATGCTGTGTGTATGGTGGGATTGGAAGGGCATTATTCATTATGAGCTGTTACCGCCAGGCAGGACCATCGATTCTGAACTGTACTGCGAACAACTGATGAGATTAAAGCAAAAAGTTGAGAGAAAGCGGCTGGAATTAATCAACAGAAGGGGTGTGGTTTTTCACCATGATAACGCTAGACCTCCCACATCTTTAGCCACTCAGCAAAAACTACGAGAGTTTGGCTGGGAGGTGTTAGTGCATCCGCTGTATAGTCCTGACCTTGCACCTTCAGATTTTCACCTGTTTCGGTCTCTAAAGAATTCCTTAGGCATTGTCAGGTTAACATCACGAGAGGACTACCAAAACCACTTGTCGCAGTTTTTTGATCAGAAGCCCTACAATTTTTATAGCAGTGGGATCACGTCCCTATCTACAAGATGGCAAAAAGTTATCCAACAAAATGGCATCTACATACTTTAGTCAAATGTGAATAAACTTTATAAAAAAACCTTTTAAATTTTTATATAAAATGCGAAGAAACTTTTTCCCCAATCTAATATATATATATATATATACGGCAAATTTATTTATTATTTGAGATATAAAATTAACTTTGGGTGGTTATAAAAAAAATAACCACGAAGGTTAAGACGGGAACTTCGCTTCGCTTCGCACCCGCCTTAGCCTTCTAACCTATATTAAAAAAGTTCGGATCTGTTCATAACATATAAATGTTCCGTATAACTATACCCCACCCAAATAATAAAATGTCTTACAATTACAGCATGTCAATTCGCAACAATTACTAAATACCGAAAGCGCAACTCTCGCTCACCTAAAATATAATTGTAGTGCCAGAGTTTTAAACTAATTACTGGGTAAACTATTGGTTCTCACAGTCGCTCCGCGTGTATATTGTGTGACCTGCAACTAGTTCGTTTCTGGTCTTAGTGTCGTTTAAATCTATCATTTATAGATTTATAAGACCTCCACTGTATTACATATACTTCATACACTATATTCCTATTTTATTGTGTTTCTAAAAAAATCGGTATTACTTTAATTTGTTGTATAATTTCACATGTGATACTGAAATTATTGTAGGAAAAAAGTATGGTATCCGGCGTCAGGGAGGAGTATTTTTATTTGCGAGACATATGTATAATAATGAATATTTGGAGTTTATTTACTTGATTTTTCAGATCGGAGCGTTCAAAGGTTCGAGTGTCGTTCTACCAGGGGGCCAAGCCGCAGTGCTTGTCGCCGCCTCCTCCAGGGCCACAACCGGAGTCTCACGTTTTATACGCGACTCTTCTATCGGCAGCTGCCAACGCCGACATGGCGGACCACGTTATGTACAATAGACAAATAAGGTAAACTCTATCTTCTATACTAAAAAAATCGAAGAGTCTGTGTTTTCAAAGTATTATTATGTCGTAATAAAATTCACTTAAGCTGCGTTTATATGATGCCTCATTATAAATTTATGCCTGTCGGTTTTGTCAGAAAGTTGGTCTCCAATAAGCTCTGAAACGGTTCAACGGATTTCATTTAAAATTTTAAGTATTAAAAAACAATTTATCTTAATTTTGTTACATTGCATTTTAAAAATTAAAATCGCGCTCGAACGAATTGGCGGCCATGGCTAGTTAGTTATACATAAAATAATTTAATTTATTTTTAAAAATTTACAGCTTAATTATAAATTGACGGTCTCTGTGGTTGAGCGGGCTAAGCCTTTGCCGGCCTACCTCAGTGCAACGCAGAGGCTCCGGGTTCGATCCCTGGTATAGTAAATTTCGGAAACGTATTTGCTCCGTTATTTACTATGGTCTGGGTGCCTGGGATAGGCCCCAGAGTAGTCTGTTGTATATTACCCATAACACAAGCTTTGCTTAATTTGGGGATATACAATATGTGTGTTTGTCTGCCGATTATTATTATTATTATAATAAGGTGAGAATTAATTAGGTGGAACATAGTAGATGTTTTGTAAAAATATTTGTTGATAATAAAACTACGTTTTAACGGTTTTATGCGCGGTAATTTATTTGATTTTCGTTATTCCGACGTTTCGGCCACTTTTCAGTGGCCGTGATCACGGTTAAAACGTAGTTTTATTATGTATACAAGTCGCGAAAACTTAAGACGATATTTGTTGAGTTTACACTTTTAAGAAAATATTAAAGATGGATGTAAAATATTAGGGTTCTATCATGGATTTGCTTCCGTATGTATTCATTCGATAAGATATGAAATGATCGTTCTCATTCAATTTACCTATAGTATTGAGTTAGCATCTTAACCGTCTAATGTTATGTCTACATAGATTTTGTGCAGTAGAATAGTGCATCTAGGATGAAAATGTTAATATAGTCTCGTTAATGTATATATATATATATATATATATATATATATATATATAATAACACATATATGCACTAGCATATATTGTACAATTTAGGGCTCCCTTGCATTTTTTTAATCTGATAAGAAATTCGTTAAGTAGATAAAAAGTACTAGATTTTATGTTTGTACGAATTTGATAAGGAAATATATAAAGTGTGATTTTTACGTAATAATTAATTGCTTATTGTTAACGTGATGGTAACTTGTTTGATCACTTTTCATACTCGTAAATAGGTATGAAAAGGTAGATACCTAGGTATTTTATTGTTAGTCGAGATTCGAAGAACGTATAAGTAAATCTTAAAATTATTAAACAGTTACATAATCATTGTCACTGTTAGAGTGTGTTATCAGCATTGAGCTCCATTTATCCGGCTAAAAGCCTAATAGACATTACCTTGTTCAGCTAAAGAATAATATAGACCCCAGCACAATAGGTTTTCGAATTCATTATTTACGGTAACGCGGAATATGGATTGTTTGAGAATCTATTAAATGTCTATTCTGCTCTATTAAATACTCTTTGCTATAGTTTTGATCTTGAAATTAAATAATGAGCGTGTCTTGGAGGAGTTGCGAGTCATGTTTATTTCAATCGCGTAGGTAATACAAGCCCATAAAATGATTGCAAACTTAACAATGCGATCTCATCCGGCGTAATGTAATGAACGGTGCATTAGCGGGAGTGTTCATGATCTATTTTCAGTTCGAACGTAAAACGTATCAGTTGCTATCAGGTATTAGGTACAGACAGGCTAAACAACAATTTCAGTAGATATATACATATATTTTTATTTAAGATAAATGTAATAAGTAGCGATAACAAGCGTGTGTACTGTTTAGTATGCGAGGATGATATAAGTTATAAAATATATATATATATATATATATATATATAATATATATATGTTGTATTGTAAACGTGTTATTTTGTACAATGGATGGATGGCCACTGTTATGTAAACAAAACTGATGTCACCGCACACATGTTCCTACTGAACAAAAATGTGGTAGATCTATTCAGTCACATACTTATGTATTTGCGTAATATCTAAACGTCTCTGGTGATATATAGTTAAATCACTACCATGTATTATGTTCTTCCTCAGCTCATAATGAATCTTTATGAGTCATGATCCTCTATAGTTCTGGGAGAGAAATATAAATACTATATAGGTACTACAGTAAAATACTTAAAGTAAATTTAAAGCAATATTCAAATATAGTCCTCCATTTTATGACCTCGAACAGAACTTTACATAATTATATTTTCGCCTTGAAAACTTATCTCCTTGACATGCTTTATTGTGGGTCAGGTATTTTATTAGAATACGTTTTCCATTCATATATTCCTTTCTGAATGTTAATGCTTGCAGAAGAGCCCTGCAAAGTGGAATTCCAGTATGTTGAATAAACATTAGTGCTGAAGAGCAATGTTAAAATGTGAATTATAAATTAACGTATTGAAATTTATGCATTTTAAAATTATATGATATGGTTTATCTATATAGTTTCGCGGATACACTTTTGTTTTATCGTAATCAGTTAGTTATGCTGGGACTTCGTCTGCTTTAGTGTTAAAGATTTAGGCTGTGACTGAATGCGTCTTATTTAAAATAATGGCATTAACACATCGCTACATTAGTGTATATACATTATGCATACATACGTTATCTGTCCATATTTAACGTCATTACCAATATTAAACACCTTAAATAACCCATTAAACCCATCGCCATATCTGCGTGAAACGGCCTATATCTGTAACATTATCCTAGATGAAGTTGCATTATTATGGCGAAAAAATATGCAGCTATGTCACGTTTGATACCTCTCACTATATTTCTTAGGTCCAAAGAATGCTTCCTGGCAATATGAGACATGACGTGAATTTTAATGATTTTGTACAAGGACAAAAAAATTAAGAGCAGACAGCAAGGGCCAAATTTTATAAAGTTTACATTTAGGTTGATGTACTATCGAATCAACTGAATTATGACCCACTTTGCTTAATAATTCCTTTAAAACCCTCAAAATAGTAAGGTTTATCGTGTGTGTTGCACTTAGGACGTTTTATACATTAATAAAAATGCGTCACTAAGCTCAGAGAACTACGCAATTTTAAACTTTGTTATCATTGTACTAGATATGTTTTAGATAAAACAGTAATGATTTGAAATAATTTGAATCTCGAACTGAAATCTGTCTTATAATTCTAACTCTTTTCATTACAGAAAAAGTATTATAATTTTAAAAATAAAATGTCATTCTGAAAGTATATCAGAAGTCAAGTAAAGTAAATGAGGAAAAAAATTAAAACTCAATATCTAAGAATTAAATACTTATTTAAATTATATAATGGCTAGTCTCGCAGAACAAAGAGCTCGGATTGTAGTGCTGAGTGAGGAAGGCTATGGCATTAGAGAAATATCACGCCTGTTAAATATAAGTCGGAACACAGCGAGAACATGTATCAGACGGCACGCTGAAAAGGGCATTCTTGAAGATAGACGAAAACATAATCATGGCGTTCGTCGAATAAACAAACCAACAAAGCACAGATATGCAACACCATTATGAAGAACATCCTTTTTCTCGTACCCAATATTTCGCGGCACGTTACGACGTTTGTTTACCAACCATAAGAAATCATTTACACCGTATTGGACTGCATTACCGACATTATGCTAAGAAGGTACACTTAACGAATGCACACAAAACTGCAAGATTAAATTTTGCACGTAACTATTTAGAGTTTTACTGGACTAATACCATATTTTCAGATGAAAAATCATTTAGATCTTCTCAACATGGTCGCTTAATTTTGTGGCGTTATAAAAATACGTGACACACAGAGGATCACGTAGTGCTTAATCAATTATCTGGTCGAATTTCAGCTAACATGTGCTCCTGAATGGGTACCGGAGGTATAGGTGAACTTGTCCAAATTTCTCCTCGTCAAAATGCATTAAACTATGTCGATTTGTTGGTAGAATCAATGTTACCGACAGTTCGAATAGTGTCCACTTGAATACATACTACCAGAATCGTCTCGAATTGGTTTACCCAGCATGAACATGAAATTACTCTCATTCCATGGCCGTCTAGGTCACCAGACCTCAACCCAATAGAAAATTTATGGGGTTTGATGGTTCAAATGTGGGATAACAGAAACGAGAGGACAAAGGAAGCCATTGAGCAGCACTGTAATGAAATTTGGAATTACACGAAGGGAACCGACATCTGTAATCGTCTAATCGGTTCGATGCGTAATCGACTACTAGACGTCATTGAAAACAATGGTGCTTATACCCGGTTTTAGGTTTAAGTAGGGTAAAGTGGGTGCCATTTCTAACTTTAAAATAAAGCCAATTAATAAAATTAACATTAATGTTGTTAATGTTTTATTTTCTTGTGTATTTTTGCTACCTAACTTATAACGATAACCCTAATATCAAAGGTTGCTTATATAAAGGTTTGGCCTGTGTCACTTTTGGCTTGTCGATTTATGGCCGTTTCCGATATCTTACTATTTACCGACACACAGGAACCGGCCTTTAATCCAATATACTTAATGACAGAGATAGTAATAGCACGTAATAGCATTTGTCAGATGTTACACACGAGTATAGTCGAGTCTCTCCGATCTGTTTAATATAACGTAGTCAGTAACTGTTAATGTCTAATAAAATGATAACAAGTTCCTTTCCAAGGAAATGTATGTTCAGGCGAATTTCAACCTAATTGTATTTCACAACTGTAGGAAAATGACCTCATGGTGGGTCATGATTCAGTTGGTTCGATCGTACAATGGGGCCACTCTTTTAGGAATGTTCCCCCTTGACATCATTCTGGCACTAGATTGTTGAACTTAATTTGTGCATGCAGTTTTTTTATCACTTTTATATTGAAATCTAAACCGAGTTCCTTTTAAAACAAAATAAGATGCCATTTGTAAATTGAAATATCACTTAACGATTTTTATAAAATCGAACTTATATATAATCAATTTAAAAGGCTAAATGTTTCCAAAAGCTGCGTAATCCGTAATCTATTGACAATCCTTTTCATCTAATTTATATACAATTTTTGGGAGATTTAGGTTCGATGCTCACTGTGATGCCGTTCACGGTTCAATCTCGCTGCGTCTCGGTTCGTTGCCGGTCTGGTCAAATATCTTAAACAAGAAAGAATCAGAGATATCAACTTTTTTTAAATTATAGTATCGCTCTAGTTCCGATCTGATATCACCGTTACCGGTTCGTCGAAAAAAATATTTGACTGAAGCGAGATCGGACCTGTCATGACTTGTACCGACTGTCAGCGCGTTCCATTAGTAGCTCACAACGCCCAAAATGCTTCGTTAGCCTTTCCACAAGGCGGCCGCGGTCGTTGTGGTCGTGGCGAAAACGTCACTAATGACGTCATCATTTTCGAACACACAACGCTCACAACGACCCATGCCAAGAGGTGGGTCGAATGACCGTTCCACTTGGGTTTACGACTGTAACGCCAGCAAGCAAGTGGAACGGAAAAATCGCGGTCGTGAACGTGGTCGTTGTGAATCTCTAATGGAACGTAGCCATCGTGAAATGTGATATTAGGTTGGGGAAAAAGTTTCTTCGCATTTTATATAAAAATTCAAAAGGTTTTTTTATAAAGTTTATTTACATTTGACTAAAGTATGTAGGTGCCATTTTGTTGGATAACTTTTTGCCATCTTGTAGGCAGGGACGTGATCCCATTGCTATAAAAATTTTGGGGCTTCTGATCAAAAAACTGCGACAAGTGGTTTTGGCAGTCCTCTCGTGGTGTTAATCTGACACTGCCTAAGGAATTCTGCAGAGACCGAAACAAGTGAAAATCTGAAGGTGCAAGGTCAGGACTATACAGCGGATGCATTAACACCTCACACCCAAACTCTCGTAATTTTTGCTGAGTGGATAAAGATGTGGGAGGTCTAGCGTTATCATGGTGAAAAACCACATCCCTTCTGGTGACTAATTCCGGCCGCTTTCTCTCAACTTTTTGCTTTAATCTCATCAGTTGTTCGCAGTACAGTTCAGAATCGACAGAATCGATGGTCCTGCCTGGCGGTCACAGCTCATAATGAATAATGCCCTTCCAATCCCACCATTCACACAGCATCACCTTGTTGCGAGTTAACCCAGGTTTCGCCACAGTCCCGTAGCCCTGGCATAAGGCGCAGGACGGAACACCCAGGGGTTTTAGTGGGTATCCCTAACTGGGGAGTGGCAATAGCGTGGCACCGGTTCTGACCGGGCACGCTAGTGCCACCCCCGATCTGGCGAATCCCACACTCTCACATCGGGCGCGAACATCCCCCCAGGCTTCTGTGCCTGTCGCGGCTTAGTCCTCAAACGGATTTCCCCTGGCCAAAAAAAAAAGGTGTCCCCACAGTCTGTGAAGCCTGACCGGCCTTTGAACACGATCTTTTTCGCACGTTCTAGTTGTACGTGATCCACTTTTCATCACCAGTTATCAGCTTCTTCAAAAATGATTCAGTTTCATGACGTCGTAATAAAGAATCACAAATGAGTACACGGTTCATTAGGTTTATTTCAGTGAGCTCATGAGGCACCCAAATATCGAGCTTTTTTGTGTAGCCAGCTTTTTTCAAATGCGCCAAAACCGTTTTGTGGTCAATTCTCAGTTCTACAGGTACATCGTAACTACTAATATGCCGATCTTGTTCCACTTTTTCAAAAAATGGCATCAATTTTGTCCGCAACAGGGCGACCAGAGCGACGTGCATCTTTGATATCAAAATTTCCTGATTGAAAACGCTTAAACCAAATTTGCGCTACTCTCACAGATACTGCATTAGGTCCATAAACGTCACAATTTTTTTCGCGGCTTGTGTTGCATTTTTACCTTTTTTGTAGTAAAATTTTAAAATGTATCGAATTTCTTCATTAGATTCACTCATTTTAACAACAAGAAAAACAAATGAAAATCACACATTTTCCTAATTTAAATTTGGAATTGTCTTCTTTAAAATTAAAACTTTTTAATGATACCAAAACCAGCCAGATACAAATGGTATCGCCAGAGATCTTATTACAAGTTCATACATACTATATTAAAAAGACTTTTTCCCCAAACTATTACATACGCTTTTGTTTCAACTCCAGACTAATAATGTAGAAATAGCAAGATTTGATAAAACCGAAACCGGAGCGAGATTGACCGTGTTGTGAGACTAGTAGACACGGTGAGGTATCATCGGACCGAGACCGTACCGAGATTGAACCGTGAACGGCATCATAGTGTGAATCGAGTCCTAATTTGTTTAATTATATTAGGATGGTAATGGAAGCCCTATCGTTTCGTTTTACAGCACGGAGAGTGGTTGGGATAACCCTTTTCGTCCTGATGGTGACCTGAGCCGTGAGGCAGACGAGATCGTCTCTCTCATAAAGGGCGGCAAGCCGATTACGCCAACGCCCACGGCCACCCCACAGCTACCCGTTTGTGAAGAAAAGGAGGAGAAAACTCAAGCGAATAATGTCGAAGTGAGTGCAAACACAGTATAACAAAATCTATAATATTATAAAATTATAAAAATGCCGCTGTCTTTACATTGAAACTTAAAAAAAAATAGAATACACTATAATATAGTCCTCCTTACCGATTTCGGTAACGGCGACCCCTCAAATGCCATTTTTTCGCCGCCTGTGGGCCCTAATGTGGCTGGCCACACCGAATTTGTTTTTAAATTCCCGGCCACATATCGCACGATATAGTTGGCAAGCGGCGTTGTACGTATAGCTATAGGAGGGCTTGGGTCGCTCTTTGCGAGTTTGACGTTTGGTATCCAGATCTTGACTTTTTAAAGATTATGGATCGCCAAGACGTCCTTTCCATAGTAAGCTCCTCCCATTTAGTCAGTTTTATGTCGCATGCAGTTAGATGACGCTTGAACACGTCCTTATAACGCAAGTGTGGACCACCTTGTTTCCGTTTTCCTTCTACCAACTCCGAAAAGAAGACTGCTTTGGGTAAACGGTGGTCTTCCATGCGAAGGATATTGCCCACACCAGTTGTCGCTGCATGACTAAAGCCTCCATCCATTCCATGCATTCCAGAACGGCGTAGAACTTCAGTATTAGGTACGCGATCTTGTCATTTGATGTTAAAGATTGACCTCAGACACCTTAGGTGTTATTTTATTGTATTATTTAAAGAATACACTATATAAATGATGGAGAACACGATGATTTTTTTAGATCTCTTGTCGGTTTGTCTATTTGTTCGGGATTCACGTAAAAACTACTGGGCCTTTTTTGGGAATTTTTCAACTTTTCTGGGAATTATTTGAAATGGAAAAAAAAATCGAATTCCAATGTAATTTTTTACTAATCGATAGAAAACTTTATGTAATAAAATGTGTGATATTTTTTCTCGGTAATCCCGCGGGAATTTTCCCGGGAGTGGCTTGTAGTTGTGCAGGTGCATAAAATATAAGTTTATTCCGACACAGTTTCACTAAAACAATAGCCTAGAATCTTTTTTAAATGCTGTGGTACTTTCTGTCCCGGGAATTTCAAGACAAGCGTGGACGAAGTCGCGGGCATATCCTACTTTATTTATATATTTATTCAAGATTACGGCTAGCAGAATAACGGCTGGTTCCTATATCTAAACAGTCATTCACTTGCATTGCTATCTGTTGAATTTTGACATAAGCTTATGTCTAATTTTAAACGACGGTAGGGCAAGTGACCGTTCGGTAAGATTTAGGAACCGGCCATAAACCAATACAATAGTGTAAATATAACATATAGGTGCTTTATTTGTATATATCTTGTTTAGTGTGTACAATGCGTTGTGTCAGGGGCGTCTTGTATTTCATTTTTAGCCTGAGTGGTTTTTAAGATAATCTGCTGTGAAACACATAGCCAGAAACCAGCTAGAGTAGGGGTATAACAGAAGGACCCCTATATACACCCTAAAAACGGTCAACAGTGAAATTGTATAAATTCGAAAATTGAAACAAAATATAGAAAATTAAAACACATTGGAACTACACTTTTGGTGCTTTGTCATCAAATTGGGGTCATTGCACACCGTATGGCATCACCTACATACATTTTGGCAAGGCTATCCGGGTAATGTCGTGAGGGAGCTGACGTCATTCTTTTATACGGCCATTCTATAGCCTATTATGGTCTTCTTTTGAGCCCATTCTTTCGAGACAAGGGGCAATACATTTTTTAGCTCGTGAATCTTGAATGTTCGCTGTATTTCACAGTACTATTTTAAAATCATGAATAATATGTTAAACAAGATGTGAATGAATGAAAACACTTTATTGTTCACCAAAATTAAAACTACTTTCTTAAAAACTAGATATAATAAATGTTGAACAAAGGGCGGCCTTATCGCTTAAAGCGATCTCTTCCGGGCAACCCCCTAAACTAAGGAAAATATTTAATTATGACAATGGCGGTGTAGACAATAAATAATATAAAACATTCAAAATATATGAAATAAGTAAATAAAAATCTTTATTATATATACATACAGAATAAGCACCACTATTATACTTGAGAGGACCAAAAATAATTAAAAACCATGATTTTAAAAGAGGACACTGACTTAGATTGTCTGATGTTGAGTGGCAGAGAGTGATGTGATGATGTGGTAAAGCTATGCTGGAATGTTTATCTTGATTACTGCTTTTAGGGCCGGCTCTGTCGGTGTGATACCATTACATTCTCACAGAATATTGGCGTAAAACGATGACTGAGATTTCCGATAGCCCCTCCTCTTCTCCCACCTTCCCTATACTATGTTCCTATCCCATCCTAAAGGTTGGCAACGCGTTGGCTTCACCACTGGTGTTGCTAACACCAGTAGGTGACGATAACCATTTTCAATTAGTTGGGCCGTCTGCCTGTTTATCAGTTTTGCAATAAAATAAGTTAACACAGTCAAAAGTATAATGGTTTCATTTTTGCCATTTCACTGCGGTACTCTAGTACCCTTGTATTGCGCAGCTCTTTTTTGTTAATTGAAAGGTTCGTAGAATGGCCATTAAGTTTTGCACGGAGTAGGAAATATAAAATTATTTATATTTATTAATAAAAATCTTTTTGTTTATGAATAGAAATCTAGTTTCGACATATGACAAAATTTTAAAGTTCAAACCAGTACAAACAGTAACAAAGAGTTATGAATAAATCAAGGTTATTAGGTTAGGTAATTAAAAGATTATACAGGTCATATTTCATATATTTTAGGCAAGCGCTCCGTCTCCGCCGCAGCAAACGAAAATAGCGAGTCCAGTACAGCAGAGTGCCAAGGCGATGAATGGTACGAAGAACGGCGCTGCGGGGGGCGAGCCGCGCCACGGGCAGGTGGAGGTGCAGCGGGCGCCCCCGCAGGAGCCCCAGCAACCCGAGCACGTGACCATACGCAAGAAGCCCAAATGCAAGTGCTGCGTTCTCCAGTAAAACCACACCACATAGCCCACCTTACATTACATACATACCTGTAACCTCAAGTAGTATCCTCTGTAAGACCATATCGTAACATACCCCACCACACGTTACATACCTCAACCTCAAGTGCTTTATCCGATTTGCCTTTTGATGAATAACAACTGCAGGAAATCAGCCACAGATAATAGTCAATGTAGATATATAGAATAGATACTTGTTCAATGCAGATTTAAGTACAGTGGTAAGCAGGATTCCTAAGATTATATATAAAATATAGTATTTTCTTAGATTTCTCGAATTATATACAAATGTTTTATTATTAATAAAATAAAAAAAGGACTCGTGATATACTCGTCAAATACCTTGAAAAGTACTATTTTGCTGTATAAAATAAACTATTGATTTGACATTAATTTTATCCTAGTTGCTGTTATTAATTAGCAACAGATTGCTGCTTTACAATTACAAAAACTGTAATAATAAATAATAGTAATATAATAAATTAAATAGAAATATTCGATAAATCCAAGCTTTTACCGCTAGTTAAGAGAGATCGTGATGTAAGATGATCTGATTCCAATCGAGGAATAATTTGATTGTAATGAGAAGCCTCCTCCACACTTGTAACATCGCCCGAGCTGGAATTCTGTAAACAGTTTCGGTTTGACAAGTGCGTAGTATGGATGGAACACGGAAACTTACGCATGTGCAATCTAAATTTAGATTTGAAAATATGTGAATATTTTTACAGTTGACACTTTTGGACTGTGTTCACTTTTTACCTGCAGTTGGTATTTAGAAACGTATAAAATAGCATTTGGGCGCAATCGATCTTACCTGACGTAATGGAGCCACTGGGATTTTTCTTTCTTTATATGGACAGGTGATTAAGCGAAGAGCATTTATTACCATATAACTACAATACTTACGAGTTTTAACAGTTAACACTAGTTAAATGTGTAATAAGGGCAACTAAACATACAAATCTTATGCAGCTTTTGGTTTTTATAAAATAAAAGAACACAACCTCTTAATATCTGCTTACATAATAAAGACTCTTTACCTATAAATTAAATGAGAAATTGTATTCGAATAAGAGTTATTTGGCATAAGATTTTTTATTTTTTTCTTTATTCAACACTGAGATCGATTGCGTTTCCATTACATTACTACTTACACAACGATTACACGCTCTGCTTTACAAAATATACCGGCATAGCGCTGATAAGGTGTTTACTCGGTGCTAAATCATTTACAAACTTGCTGTATTGTTCATGAATCGAGTACCTAAATTAAATATATTCAAAAATATTTCTATTAAAATCTGGTATGCCTATGTGTTCATTGTACTGTTTACAAAATGCATCGCGATTCTGGCGTGTATTTTAAGATATATTTACACATATTAGATTGATTGAGCCTATTTCACAGCATTTCTTGTATAAGTAACTCAATGGCAGTTCTTTTTGTTATTTGTAGTAATAGTTTTTGATATAATTTATGCGGTAAGTTTTAATCACTTTTATATTAGGGGTACAAAATGAAAGTATTTATTTCATTAGCTAGTCTGAGAGAAAAGAAATTTGAAGATAATTAATTATGTTATTTTTCATATTGTTCTAATTATTTCGGATTCAAATGAGTATGGTGCATTATTTATGTCTGACAAAAAAATAGATTAAACAAGAATCTCAGAATCATGAGCTTTGTTAAAGAACTACAAGAAGCTCATTATGTCAACTGGACACTGACTATTGATTGAAATTTGTAAATTCTGCTCATATTATCATTGAAATATTAATAATCTTTAAAAGCTGACAAATTATCTTAAAATGTTATGTTAACATTCAACCTATGTTGAATAATGATTAAAACACATGGTTTAAAATGTATATTTTTATATCTTTATTTATAAAAAAAAGTATTATATAATTGTCAGAGTGGCTAATTTAGTATCAAAAGTCATCAGTGGCTAATATAGTATCCAACAAATATATTTTGCATGTTGTGCAGAGCTATTATTGAATGTTTAACATTCACTTATATTTTCTCAGCATAATATGATAATCTTGAAGAAAAAATCACATAAAATATGCTTTAATAAATTAATAATGGAAACTAAATAATTGGATATCCTGGAACTTAAGTGGTCTATGTTATACTATTAAAATGTTTAGAAGACAAATAATACATCATTGAGTGCTAAAGTGATATATTTCGAATTCGGTTCGGAATAGATATATAGTAGAAAATAATTTTTACATGGATAATTGTTGGTATCATTGTTTTAAAAAACACAATCACACTGTATTTGCTGTCCGCCTCTCACATTCTTATAGAAATTGTGTTACAGTTGTTTAATATATTAATACTATTTTTATTTATTGGTTTATTGTACCTTTTTATTTATTTACTGTTTATTTAGAGCCAAATGTATATTTGTTAGTCAACCTTAAACTTATTTATTTAAATTTTAAAATAAATAGACAAATTATCATTGTATTTAATGTGTAGATTGTTTGTAGTATATTTTTGGATACAACTATATAAAACTAGTATAATATTGTTTAAATAAATAAATAAAAATAATATTTTAATAAAATTGCAGGACCACTTTAGTTACATGCCAGTTTTAGTGAATGCTGTCACAAATTACACCAATCTTTAAAAACCAAGCAGCTCGGCATCATAGGATTTTGTTCTTTGTTAGTTTTTACTATTATAATAGATCTTCTTGTGATGGCTTATTCTATTGATCCTAGTGACATTGCTATGGTTTTAAACTATATTGTGCTATATTTGAAACTAGCAACTGCTCATTTTATTAGAACTTTAGTCTATTAGGAATTATTTTTTTATTGAATTCTGTTAAATTATTTCAATAGTGTTAGCAACCAGGAAAATCTTTAACGAGGTTGATTATAAGTAATCGGGTTATTAAAAATATAGTAACCTATCAGATACTGGTCTTAAGACCCTATAGGTATTGCAATTGATGTGTACTCAAAATATTGTGACAAACGTGAGATTAAACTGCATATTACTCTGTCTATTACAGAGTGTTTTTATAATTTATTATGAGTTGATAGTATTATTTACTAGTAACTATAATAGGTTGATCTAATTTAACTAAATTTGATGAGATTAATATAGAGCGGTTAAAACCATCAAAATTTAATTAATTCATTTTAGGTTTATTATATTCCAGGAGCCCAGAAATAGGTTTCTTGCTAGTAAACATGAGATCAGAATTTACATTGTTGACTTTTGTAGTAATTAATTTCTCTAGGTAAAAAATTCAAATTATATTACTTCGAGTTTAATTAAAGTAAGCCACAGTCAGTGGCTTTTCTTTAAAACAGATTGTAGAGGGTTTTTAATTGAATTGAGAAAATTATAATTTGCATTTTGTACCCACATACTTTGGTAAACCTTTAAAATTCAACATCGTTATTAGTTTCATGTGTATTAAATGTAAAAAATATTTGCCAACAAATCGAAATTAAAGGAATAATTAGGTTTTAGTAGTATTATCCACTCTATGTTGTATCCCCTATTCAATATTATTAAAATAAATTAGCCCCACCTGTTCCTATCACTGTTTGTTACTTTTGTTAATATTAGAATCCTTGAAACATTCACGATTGCGTCTAGTACATTCGACACTGAACTTTAAAACATTGTGACCTCGTTTTTGCGATTTAAATATTTGGTTTTATCGATAATTTTATGAACCCACTGTTTTTTTTCCTACAGATACGATATAAGACTGTATTTATTCGCTTACGAAACTGGTGCTCTTGGCACTGCTTTTGTCAACTGGTTAGTGATGAATCTTTTGATGCCATCATATTAATGTTTTGTTTGTGTGAAACTAGTAAAATGACAGGTTATTGACACAGTGATGTCTATCATTTGCCAAGAAATAATTTGAAAACTTGTTTAGGTATTATTAATCGGTTATTACCATTGAAATTTAACATATAAAGAATCTATCAAATTATTTGTTTGTAATATATTTGTGCAAATTATGGAGTGCATTGTATAGAAGCAAGTGGGACCTCATGGGACTACTTCCTCAGGAGTAGCGTTCTAAGGTAGCTAGGTGTAATTAGTGCAGTCATAGTTAGGATATCTGCGTTATAAACTTTGTTATTAAGTGCATTCGACCGATTCCCTGCTCCACACAAATGACATGGTGGCCAATAAATTCATGTTTAACTTTTATGTTATTATCTGACGGCTTCTGTGGTTGAGGGAGCTAAGTCTTAGCCGACCAAACTCGCTAGAACGCAGAGGCTCCGGGTTGGATTCCTGGCATGGTAAATTCCGGAAACGCGTTTTCTGTTATTTACTATGGTCTGGGCGTCTGGGATCGGCCCCAGCCAGGGTGGTCTGTTGTATATCACCCATAACACGAGCGTAACTTGCTTAGCTTGGGGATATACGACGTGTGTTTGTATACCGATTATTATTATTATATAGTTTTTGATTCAAATAATCAAATTTTATAGACATTTTACGGCAATTTCATTATGTCCTTGATATAGTATTATAGTATAAAGAAATGACTTCTTTTTCACGAAATAAAAATAATAGTTTTGATACATGATTTAGGCAAAAACACAACTTCTTTTTTTATATTTTTGTAATATATCAGAGATGTATATAAATAAAAAATATGTAAGTATATTGATTACAAAGCCACTGATGCTGAACAGGGAGTATGTTGGATGGCCTTAAACAGATTTATGATTTTTTGTCTTTGTTTAGGTTTTCTATTTGTAGGTGGCGCTTTAGTACTGATGGTGAGCGTCAGATTAATATGATTGATTGAGGTAAATCCATTGAATAAGAATGCGTTAGTGCGGCAACGCCATTAGATCTTTCAATGTCTGCGTTGTGAATAATGTCACGTCGCACCAGCTACATTTAGAAGTCGATAGAAAGGCTTTGCGTAGAATATTAATGGATAATTACGTTATTGATTGCAGCTGAACCATATTTGTTAATGCAGCTGTGTAAGGATCAGTTTGAAGGGGATTTGAGGGACATGAATTTCAACAAGGTGAAAGTTTTCACCTCTTACTACATTTATAAAGGATTTAAACTAACATCAATTAGCGTATATTGTGATGTAATAATACACCATTATCACATTTTACAATACCTGTATACATATATATGTGCATAAATACAAATATAACACATAGATATGATTAATGTGAAAGTTAGTCAATTAATAACGGCGGTATAATAATAAAAGCTATACAAAGAAATAGGACAGTTACTGTTAGAATCAACAGAATTTTTATCATAAAAAAGTTTACGCTTTTTTTCTATAAATGTTAGTTACGAGGTCATAAACCTAAAAATTCCTTTTGTTGTTATTTGTCATTTAAGCAGAAATTATTTTTTTATCATTTTTCAAAGAAGGATGTAACAAAGTATGTTAACACAGCTAGCTCTTTTATATTTAAATCCTCTTAGCGTTTATTGTAAAATGGGTCACATAACCAATTCAGTGCCTGCAAAAACGTGGCAGCAAATTCTTTAAGAATGCAAGAAATTAAAAAGCCTATTATACAACACCATCTAGTTGAAATTCACATCACTCAAACATCCTCATTGAAACTAAACTTGTGTTTAAAAGGCAACTACGAACGATTTAACACATTTCTGTTTCCATTTAACTTTATGGATAGTATATATTATACCTCTTCACATATTCTAAGAAAAGCTTTAACTTGTAAACAATC
This sequence comes from Dendrolimus houi, assembly GCA_039645545.1. Taxonomy (NCBI): domain Eukaryota; kingdom Metazoa; phylum Arthropoda; class Insecta; order Lepidoptera; family Lasiocampidae; genus Dendrolimus; species Dendrolimus houi. The sequence continues at coordinate 10,208,462 of CM077123.1, read as the reverse complement.
AACACACCACAACAAATCTCATATTTCCACATCTTATATTAAACGCGTGGTTAAGTCATGTTTATTTTGTGACATTTTACTTTTAAGTGCGTTCATTTGGGCACAAAATTGTTTTTAATTCATATAGTTATTGATTAAACAACTATAAGGCTATATATAACATAACATTTTTCTTAAATATAACATTTGGGCAAGCGTCATAAGGACGGTTTATAATACCGTTGTGTATATTTAAAATCTGAAGCCAATGTATAGCTTTATGGTTATTATAGAAAGTATGTTGTTAAATAATTCAAAATATTAAATACAATACATTCAGACAACAATATCGCCTCTTAGAAGTTTCAAGAAAAGTATGTTCCTTAATACTGTTTTATAATTTGTAAGCCAGCATTGAGACACCTACAGCCGTACTCAGATTAATAATGTTCCATATATGGACAAAATATAATATTTATTTAAAAAATACATATAGTTGTGGTCATATAATTAAGAACGATTTGAAGTTCTAGAAGTTTTTTTATTTAAATCGTGTCATACACAGAGATGTGTACCTTCTGAGAAGCAACTAGTTATGTTATAAAATAGCCACATTAATAGAGCAACGTGGCTTAGGAATAAAGAATAAAATCGGTAACTATTTTTTTCACATTTTATTTATTTTACCAAAGTAACACATTCAAATAGTACTGACGCTGGACAAATAATTAAGAACGATTTATTAAACTGCTCGGGAATCGTTTTGTATGACACTCACATTTAAAAAATCACCATAATGTGTAGCGCGAGAAATTTAAAAAGCAATTTAATACATTTTTAACTAAAATTAATAGTTGATAGCATTTCCACGGCTTTTAATTACTGCTTTACCGGCGAGGCATTGACTCTATTAATTTTTGACATTTCGCAAGAGAAATAGAGTTCCATTCTTCAAAAAAAAACGTCGTACAGCTCTCTTAAATTCCCGCACTGTGTATTTGAAACCATTTTCTTTACTTCGAACCACAGATTCTCTATTGGGTTTAGATCTTGGCTGTTAGGTGGCCAGTTTAAGACAGAAACTGATTGCGCTGTAAGAAATTCCTTTACGGTGCGTGTAGTGTGCTTTGGATCATTGTCATGCTGGAATGTCCAAATAACCGGTAGAACGTCTTCAGCATAAGGTAACATTGTTTCTTCCAGTATATTTTTGTATTGGAACTGATCCATGTTACCTTCTACTTTACAGGTCCAACACCATGTCCAGAAAAGCACCCCCAAATTTTCACATTTCCACCACCGTGCTTTAATGTAACTTTCGTGTTACTTAACTAACTTGGGGTCGAATGCTGTATTCGGGGGACGTCGTACATATCGTTTTCCATCAGAACATACTCTGTTTATTTTCGTCTGGTCAGAAAAAAGTACATTTTTCCACTGTCGCACAGTCCAGTTTTCGTACTTCCTCGCAAATGAAAGCCGGGCTTGCCTGTGGCAAAATTTCGACATGGGTACCTTTTTTGCTATTTTACCGTGCAATTTTTCTTCTAGCAAACGTCTTCAATAGTGCGTGCTGAGATTGCTGAAGGGTTGTTTTCACAAAATATTCTTTTCACAGCTTATCGGACCCTTGAAAAGGATTTTGTTTTGCCATACGAACGATGTTTCGGTCATCCCGGGTTGTTTTTCTCTGTTTAGGTACACGTGGAACATTCGAAGTAGGTTGATACGAAGCAAAATGCTTTATAGCGTGGAAAACCATTTTTAAACATTGCAGATGGTCGGCTATCTTTTTATATGACCAATTCTTCCGGCGAAGTTTTATTATTACTTCCCTTGTAGATTTATCACAACTTTTATTTTTTCCCATTGTTTTTTCATAAGAAGCAATCACTTTTAATCTTTTACAGCACTAAATGGCGCCAAAATTATACAAACAGTAATAAATCGACTGAGTGTTCTCTATTTAAATTTGAATAAAGGTTTAAACTATTTAGCGTTCTTAATTACGTGTCCAGCCAGTAAATAGGAATACTATGTTTAGAAGTAGTGTAAAAAGTTTGTCTATTTATTTTTAGTTAATCATATCAATGAATACAGCGGTATTATGGAAAAGTTTTACGATATCGTGAGAAATAAAAAAAATGCATGCAATTAGTTTTGCGTCTTAGTTTGAAAAAAATCTTCACTTTAAATCAGCGTTCTTAATTATATGACCATCACTATATATATAGTTTTGATTCAATCAGTATTAAAGTTAAATATAATGGAAATGTATGATTTCTTAATAAAACTCATGTTTTTATCAACACCTCCATGAATAATACTAATAAAAACACTAAGAAAAAAAGAAATAGGGTTTTACTATGTTAAAAACAAATTTTCCTTTCTTTAAATATTATGAGCCTATCTACCTATTTAAAAAAAAGACTAGGTCTGTGGAACAGACAGTGAATAATTTACAATTGTAAAAAAATGTGAAACAAAGTGCGACAAGGGGTGGGAGCAATTCTAAATTTCGTGACGTCAAATTTCATGTCTTATGTCGTTATATATATATTTAAGCTTTAAAACACGAAATTTGAAGTATTAACGAAAAACTTCAAAACATTTTCAACTCTATCGGTATGACCATAGTGTTTAAATTATTGAATATAATGTATTCTCTCGCAGGCTTAGTTCTATAGATTTGTGTTAGTCTCTTTTTCATTTCATCGACTTTCAAATCACAACGATTCTAAAGAAGTTTCAGTTAAAAAATAATGTAATGATAGTATCAGTTCGTTTATAAGTTTTCTCTGAGTGCGGCCGTAAGAGTCCAGTTCCATTATTTCGAATCGTAGATGTACAAAATCCAATATATCAAAAAAATTATCAAGAATGAATAATGAAAATTATCTTCAAAGTATTGATGAATAAACAAATTTTAAGAATTAAAATGTGGAATATTAAATATTATTTTCAATAAAATATATTTTAACTTGAATGACATTTTATATTTGTATAAATTCTTTAATTTTATTAAACTATGTATACTTAGGACAGTGTATCAATTTTGAGATGTGGAAATTTATTATGTTATACAATAACAAATCTTTGTTATTGTAAAAGGTTTTAAATTAATGTATACTTCGTGGGGTTAATCGCGTTTGTACCGCGCCGCCCATGTAAATGTGAGATTACTATTTATGTTAATCAGTAAATATATCATTTTTCCACTTGTTATTTTCATGTCTCACTATTCATTCAGTGTACTATGTGTTATTATCAATCAATGGATATGTACAAAACAATTACATTGTAATTATTTATAATAAATCTTTAAAGGAAAATATAGTTCATTTTATTTGGCGTTTCAATTTTATAAAATATTACTTTAGAAATACAGAAAACTGCGCATATTATGTATATTTCTGTCATCTAATGCTGATTTTAAGACAGATCAACAAAATTATATCAATTTGGTTGAAAGGACAGACTGTGTATTCAATGATTCCGGTTTATGTTTATTTATATGGATCACTGGTTGATTCATCCAAATTGAAGGAAAGAAATTTAATGTCTAGTATCGGCTTAGGCGAAATTTTAAATAAAATATACTTTTATTGCAATGGAAAGTTTTATTATCAAGACAATATACATTTATATAAATTACAATATATGTTTAGAAAATAAGAGAAAAGTAATAATTATAAAAATAAAAATAGACATTTAAAAATCCTAAACAACTAGTACAGAGTTAGGTAAAATTTATAATATGGGGCCATACAATATTATAGAAAGACTTGGGCACTGCAAAAATAATATTCCATACTATACCTATGTTGTACATTGTACAATTATAGTTTGTCTAATATACATTAATTCCTTTGAACGGTTTTCAAAATTAGTAACCTTGCAGTGATTATAAGATTGCTCATGAGATAATTCGTCTAAGGTAATATTCGTTGCATTTTGACATACGTGATCTTTTCCTTGGGATAAACTTAACTCATTAAGATCCACTGACTGGTCGAAATAATTTATGGTTTCAAAATAATATATGGACCGCATATGGAGAACTGCTCACATCTATGAGCCTGAGCACCCGCTTACCACCAGACTGACCCCTCGAGTCTATTCAGCGTCGGGTCGTTCGTACCGTCGACGATCCCATACTAACAGGCGGTTTAGAATCGCTTAGCCTTCGGAGAGACTGCGTCCCTCTGCGTATTTTACCGCATGTACAACGAGGAGTGTTCCCAGTGTTTGATCTGGTGCCAACGCCTCACTTTTACAATCGCACCGCTCGCCAACGACGGGACGTTCACCCCCATTTCCTTGAGCCTCCCTCCCACTCTCAACTACGCAACGGTTCTCTAGAACATTTATTCCGCGTACAACAATGATCTGAAGGGAACTTCCCGTCGCGGTTTTCCCGTTGCTCTATGATATGGTGTTTTTTAAGGCGTTATAAAATTTCTTAAAAGTCGGCAACGCGTTTGCGACACCCCTGGTGTTTAAGTCAATAGGTGACGGTAACCACTTTAAATCGATAAATAAAAATTTAAAAAATGGGTTCAATACATACACCATCCAGATTGTCTGAAAGCTATTTTGACGGCCTCTGTGGTTGAGCGGGCTAAGCCTTTGCCGGCTTACCTCACTGCAACGCAGAGGCTCCGGGTTCGATTCCTGGTATAGTAAATTTCGGAAACGTATTTTCTCCGTTATTTACTATGGTCTGGGTGTCTGGGATCGGCCCCAGAATGGTCCGTTGTATATTACCCATAACACAAGCGTAACTTGCTTAATTTGGGGATATACAGTGTGTGTGCTTGTCTGTCGATTTATTTATTATTTATCGCCATGGGCGATAAGACCGCTGATTGTACTTGAATATTAATGTAATTGATTTTATGTGACTTTTTGTACAATAAAATATATTCTATTATATATTGTTTTCAAAATAATTCATAGTTGTATAAAATCATAATACGGTGTTATAAATTCGATAAGGAATTATTAACATTTCTAATTTCTTAAACATACACGTTCGGAAAATAATATAGGCCACTTAGTCATGCTAATGAACAGCTATCATGTTATTTCCTAAACTCAATTTAGGAATTCGAATCTCAGTCTGCTCTCACTCGCTGATGGGAGCTCAATTAAACGAGTTTTATTTATTATAAACGACAATTTCACTGCGGATTTGCTGTTCCAATTTGTGAAATAAATTTACAATATAGCATAACTTTTCTACTCACTAATGATAGTAAGAAATTAGCACATTGGTAGTAGTTAAAACCTGTGTTTAGAGTAAATATTATAGTATTTTTAAATACTCGTTAAAATATACGTGTATTGCGTCTGGCTCACCCTGTTATTTTCTATGCTTACCAATGAGTACCGCTTCCCAAACTAAGTCTGTGGACTCAGAGGGCTTAATCTCAATCGTTTTCGTTTTAAAACCATTTTTGTTTGTTTTTTATATTTAAATACATTTTCCATTGTATATTCCATTTACATTTGTGTTATATACTATATTATTGGAATTTTAAGTAAATCTTTGCTTTTTCTTTCTTCCATCTTAAATTTTATTGGGCCTTTCGGGCTGATCGGACGAAAACGAACGACGAAAGGGGTTTGAGAGTAAGGCCTCAGATCCTAAAATAGTAACAGCGGTTACAGAACTGAAGCAATTTTACTGAACCGAATTGTTATGTGGAGAACCAAGTTTATAGATGCCGTCTCCATCAGGTTCCGATAGAAGGGGTAGGCTCAAGAAATAATGGATTGGTGTCGTTAATGACGATATGCCTGGTAACCAATGGTGAGGGGTGCTGAAGACCACGCGAAGTGATAAAACATAGAAAACCGAAGCTCGGGCCCCTTATTCAATTGGGATTAACGCTAGATAGGCGTTATTAAAGGCGTTGTTTAAGAAAAGGGAATATTTATTAACCAAATTTGTATACTAACATAATATGAAAGAGAGTGAGTAGATTCTCTAAGAATGAATTGGTTATTATCAATAGGTATATATTAGGTTGGGGAAAAAGTTTCTTCGCATTTTATATAAAAATTCAAAAGGTTTTTTTATAAAGTTTATTTACATTTGACTAAAGTATGTAGGTGCCATTTTGTTGGATATCTATTTGCCATCTTGTAGGTAGGGACGTGATCCCATTGCTATAAAAATTTTGGGGCTTCTGATCAAAAAACTGCGACAAGTGGTTTTGATAGTCCTCTCGTGATGTTAATCTGACACTGCCTAAGGAACTCTGCAGAGACCGAAACAGGTGAAAATCTGAAGGTGCAAGGCCAAGACTATACGGCGGATGCATTAACACCTCCCAGCAAAACTCTCGTAATTTTTGCTGAGTGGCTAAAGATGTGTGAGGTATAGCGTTATCATGGTGAAAAACCACACCCCTTCTGTTGATTAATTCCGGCCGCATTCTCTCAACTTTTTGCTTTAATCTCATCAGTTGTTCGCAGTACAGTTCAGAATCGATGGTCCAGCCTGGCGGTAACAGCTCATAATGAATAATGCCCTTCCAATCCCACCATACACACAGCATCACCTTGTTGCGAGTTAACCCGGGTTTCGCCACAGCCTGTGAAGCCTGACCGGCCTTTGACCACGATCTTTTTCGCACTTTCTTGTCGTACGTGATCCACTTTTCATCACCAGTTATCAGCTTCTTCAAAAATGGTTCGGTTTTATTACGTCGTAATAAAGAATCACAAATGAGTACACGGTTCATTAGGTTTCTTTCAGTGGGCTTTTTTGTGTACCCAGCTTTTTTCAAATGCGCCAAAACCGTTTTGTGGTCAATTCCCAGTTCTTCAGCTACATCGTAACTACTAATATGCCGATCTTGCTCCACTTTGTCAAAAATGGCATCAATTTTGTCCGTAACAGGGCGACCAGAGCGACGTGCATCTTTGATATCAAAATTTCCGGATTGAAAACGCTTAAACCAAATTTGCGCTACTCTCACAGATACTGCATTAGGTCCATAAACAACACAATTTTTTTTCGCGGCTTGTGTTGCATTTTTACTTTTTTTGTAGTAAAATTTTAAAATGTATCGATATTCTTCATTAGATTCACTCATTTTAACAATAAGTAAAACAAATGAAAATCACACATTATGCTAATTTGAATTAGGGATATGTCTTCTTTAAAATTAAAACTTTTTAATGATACCAAAACCAGCCAGATACAAACCAGCCAAAGATATCTTATTACAAGTTCATACATACTATATGCGAAAAGTTTTTTTCCCCAACCTATAATTATGGTGACATGCCCCTCAAAGGTTTAATGCTACGTTGAAACTCCTAGTTTTTATAGTATAATATAGTAAAAGCTGCGTGTGTGTAGTTTCAAAGAGAATCATTCAGTGTAGGCTATTGACTTAGAAAATGTGTTTCACAATTTAATATAGACGAAGTCACTGGTTGACTTTCCAATACTAATAGATAGCAGAATAATCATTATAAATATTTACAAATTTGGAATAAGTAGAACACTCAAGTTTATATAGTAACCCTGATACACGAGTATTAAATCTAATTTGGACACACACGTATCTAATATCTAGGAATAATTCCGATCAGTCGAAGATAAATTTAGTGGAAAATATGGCGTATACATAAATTAATTAACTAACAATTGAATCATTTAGAGTATTGAATATTAACTAATTTATATATAATTGATTTCGAGTAATTCGGGAGAGCATTAGATCTTAAATATTAGGCCTTATATTAACTGTAAATTACCAAAACTATATAAGGTAACAAATCTTGTATAATTTAACCACATATTACTAAATTAGATTTAATCTAAATAAAATGCACTTCGACATAGATCCAATAAATTTCCTCCCTCATATATTCTAAAAGAGAAAAATATAATAAATGGACCACTGACAAAGAATGTCACTGATATGACAATGTGTGATGCAGGGATTCCCAAAGTGGTCGACATTGGCCCCCTGGGGGTGAAATCGGTTTCCCAGGGGTCGACATAAACGAAAACTGACTTTGGGAGTCGACGAGGGCTAAAAATCGATCCCTATTAATTAACACAAGTTCTTATTTGAAACTTTTAAGATACTGTATAAGTAACATTTGTACCAACTTGTTATAAGAATGACTAATATTTTAATAGGAAGTATCATTCTTCTACTTTTAAAGAACTGAACAAGTCAAGTCGATAAACGTGCACAAATTCGTACAAGATGTAAAACTCGGCAACTGGTCAGCGTGGACAAGTTCGTGCAAGATAACGAGTTCGACCGTACTAATTACATAATCTTGATTGACTACGTAATTATAAAGTAATTTAGCTATTGGGGTCTGGGGTATCAGTTTATTTGCTAAAAGGGGTCTCTTGACCAAAATTGTTTGGTAATCCCTCATATAATGGATACTGTCAATAATTAACAAGACCATAGTGTTCTTATTTAAATATATCTCTGAATGATTTATTTATCGAGCCAGTGACAAGTAACCATAAATATTCAACTTAAAAAAAATAGCAAAAGCTAATGTGTAGGATTTCTTGTGAGAGCTCGAAAAGACACGTTTCATTAAACAGTTGAGATTTTCAACTTAAACACATTATACGTCGCTAAAATCACATTATTTGAGAATAAATCTGCACAACAAAATGACACTTAAATTTTCCTCCAAAACTCCTAGGCGTTTATTAATAATGAACTATATATCTCACATTATTTTGATATATTTATGATATTCAGAGACTACTAAAGTACCAAATACAAAAATCGGTGCATTTTATATCATAGATAATAAATATAGTTTATATAATATCTATAATATTATAAAATTCTAAACATGCCGTGTCTGTACATTGAAGCTATTAAAAAAAACAACTGGAATAAAATATATAAACGATAGAGAACACGATGAAATTTTTATTAGATCTTTCTTTGTTCGGGATTCATGTAATAACTACTGGGCCAATTTCGATGCGGTTTTCTCTGATCGACAGGAAATTCTTAGACTTAAAATCTGCGCTACTTTTTATACCGGGAATCCCGCGGCAATTTTCCCGGAAGCGGTTCGAAGTTGTTCGGTTGCGTAACAATTAGCTTATTCCAGCACAGATTTCACTAAAACGATAGATAGCTTACATTTTCTTTAAATGCTTCGTTTTGTGTCCGGGAATCCCGCTGGAATTTGAAGTCAAACGTGGACGAAGTCCCGGGCATATCCTAGTATTAAAATAATAATGTTGAGTTAGTCTTAAGAGTTAGATATTTCGACAGCTTTGTTGACAATCAAAGACACATCCATCGGCGGGTAGTTTTGTAACATTTTCACGTTCGTCGCAAAATCACCATGAAGAAGGTTGTCTCTTATTAACCTGCAACAAAATAATGTTGATCAGATCACTTATTAGTTGTTACATTTTTTTGTTATTAACATTCAATGACACACTATAATACTATTACACAAAAACATACACGCGCGCAAACTTACATAGATTATCATGATATCGACGCTGTTATGGAAGAATATCGTAAGCGACAGTATTTAGGTATTTCATTTTCAGTTAGTTCATTTGTACCCCTTCTGTAAAATTTTATATTTGTCACTTACAATGCTCATAATGAACAAGTTGGAAGTAGGTTAATTATAAAGAACATTACTCATTGACACTTCAAAGTTTGTCTTAAATGGTAACGGCTACTGAAAAACGGCCGAAACGTCGAAATAAAAATCGAATATATAAAATTCTGATAAGATACTTTTTTAACACAGTAAAAGGAACACTTTTCACGAGTGACTATACATCAAAAGTTCAGGTATTATATAATAATGTATCTATATTGTTTTCAAGCGTTTATTTTCCTTTTGACGTATGCACGTCTATCAAGTTACATATTTCTTGACAGTAAAGTCCACTTAAAACAAATTACATAATTTTCGTACTTTATTGTGGGTGACGAAATGGTGAGATGTGTTGAGTCATGTCACGGACAGACTATTACACCATCGACATTATCCCTATTAATATTATAAGGTCGGGGAAAAAGTTTCTTCGCATTTTATATAAAAAATCAAAAGGTTTTTTTATAAAGTTTATTTACATTTGATTAAAGTATGTAGGTGCCATTTTGTTGGATAACTTTTTGCCATCTTGTAGGTAGGGACGTGATCCCATTGCTATAAAAATTTTGGGGCTTCTGATCAAAAAACTGCGACAAGTGGTTTTGGCAGTCCTCTCGTGATGTTAATCTGACACTGCCTAAGGAATTCTGCAGAGACCGAAACAGGTAAAAATCTAAAGGTGCAAGGTCAGGACTATACGGCAGATGCATTAACACCTCCCAGTCAAACTCTCGTAACATTTGCTGAGTGGCTAAAGATGTGTGAGGTCTAGCGTTATCATGGTGAAAAATCACATCCCTTCTGTTGATTAATTAATTTAATCTCATCAGTTGTTCGCAGTACAGTTTAGAATTGATGGTCCTTCCTGGCGGTAGCAGCTCATAATGAATAATGCCCTTCCAATCCCACCATACACAGAGCATCACCTTGTTGCGAGTTAAACCGGGTTTTGCCACAGTCTGTAAAGCCTGACCGGCCTTTGACCACGATCTTTTTCGGACGTTCTTGTCGTACGTGATCCACTTTTCATCACCAGTTATCAGCTTCTTCAAAAATGGTTCGGTTTCATTACGTCGTAATAAAGAATCACAAATGAGTACACGGTTCATTAGGTTTCTTTCAGTGAGCTCATGAGGCACCCAAATATCGAGCTTTTTTGTGTAGCCAGCTTTTTTCAAATGCGTCAAAACCGTTTTGTGGTCAATTCCCAGTTCTCCAGCTACATCGTAACTACTAATATACCGTACTTGCTCCACTTTTTAAAAAAATGGCATCAATTTTGTCCGTAACAGGGCGACCAGAGCGACGTGCATCTTTGATATCAAAATTTCCGGATTGAAAACGCTTAAACCAAATTTGCGCTACTCTCACAGATACTGCATTAGGTCCATAAACAACACAATTTTTTTTCGCGGCTTGTGTTGCATTTTTACTTTTTTTGTAGTAAAATTTTAAAATGTATCGATATTCTTCATTAGATTCACTCATTTTAACAATAAGAAAAACAAATGAAAATCACACATTTTCCTAAATTGAATTTGGAATTGTCTTCTTTAAAATTAAAACATTTTAATGATACCAAAACCAGCCAGATACAAATGGTATAGCCAAAGAGATCTTATTACAAGTTCATACATACTATATGCGAAAAGACTTTTTCCCCAACCTATTATAAATGCGAAAATAACTCTGTCTGTTATGTTTTCACGGAAAAATTACTGGACCCATTTGGCTGAAACTCAGTGTATATATATTATTACATGCCGTCAAAGATAAGCGCACAGCTGCACAGTTCATTGTCCTCCCGGATTAAGGCATTCTTTGTCTTTTGAATTTGTAGTTAAGAAAAACATGCTATTGTCTTTCTATTTGTTTTATAACCATCATTAGCGTCGAACTAATCCCTATTGTTATTGTTTTCGACTTTGTGGACGTTCGCAGGTGTGTAAATTAATATTGCTTAGAAACTCAGTGTGCGCGGCCAATTTCTTTGTACTGTGTAGTTAGTATAATCCGATGCCCGAATGGAGGGGCAGTCAAGCGACGACTACGAAACGCGTAACACGTTCTCTAGTACTCTCGATTAGCGATATAGACGACGGACTTTGCGCATTCGATTTGTATTGAATCGTGCAGTGTGAACTGGTTGCATCCAGTTTTATTTGTATTTGTTTTATACGTGTTTGTACAGTTCTAAGAAATTCTATAGTAGTTCCAACGGCATTTTTTTAATTCGTGTCCGGTAGCTCGTAACAATATATTCGATGCTGAGGATGAATATAGTATACTATTGCATGGGAGACCAATCATTTCTCAAGTTTATAGATATAAAAATTCATCATCTATAAAAATGCGATCGTAACTCAGTCTGTCTATTTGTTAAGATTTCTCGGAAAACTACTGGAGTACTGGATCGGTTTTGCTGTAATTTTGTATATATGTCGGTTTATTACCGAAAATGGACATAGATATTTTTCATACCGGGCGATGGGATAGTTTGCGATATAAAATGAAGTGAATCTTCCGAGAGCAATTAGCACTATCATAAAAAATTAATACAATGTAACCTGTATTAATGCTTGCTCTTTAAACTACAAACAGATAATAGGGTTAAACTGTAACACGTAAAAAAATCGAAACTTATCGATTTGAAAATAAAAAATGTTCTACTTTAAAGAAAAATAATTGATTAAAACTTATTTATAAATGCAATCGATTTTTATAACAATTCGAGTCGGTAACGAATTAAGACATTACTAATTGATCCGTTACGAACTGTCAAAAGTAAAATAAATGCTTGGTAAAGGTGTAGTTTACGATAAAACTACTTTATAATAAAATTAAACAAAATTTATAAAACAATAAGCAGATAACGATCCACGAGAACGCTGCCAAGAAACTGCTTCGCGGTTTAACAATAGCGTTTGTTTAAAAATAATACTCGTTAGCGTTAAAAAATATATATGAATATATCAAAAACATAACAATCTTTTGAACAGTGATATATACTTCTCATCAAAAAAATCGAAACAGTACTTACTGCAAGTACTATTCAGGCGGCATTTAAATAAAAAAGATGATTGATATCATAAAAAAATACAGCAATAAATAGCTGGCAGTTTAATCTACACAATGGTGTACCACAATCTCAAATTTGTATTTAAAGTTAGAATTTTCATCCAATAAATGAATGTGGAGATTGTTTTCAATATGTATGGTATTCTGTAGGAATTTCTGCATTTAATAACTTATTTTGCAAAAAAAAACCTTTTTTTAAAAAGGGATTCTTAACTAAGCTCTGTGACAGTGACAACCTACCAGAGATTTTTTCGTAACAAATATGGATCTCACGCATGGAAGCCGCCACAGTGGATTCTGGATTCAGGGCCTAGTCAGCGTGTTGTGGCTGCATGATTGTATCTTAGCCTCCCTACTGTCAATAGAGTCTATCAGCGTTATCAGGAAACTGGTAAACATACCATAGCAAACATACTCGTTGTCCAGGCTCTGGTAGATATCGAGTCACGTGTGATCAAGTAGACTGGTATATTGCGTCGGTTTCTCTAAGAAATCGTCACTTTAACTGTATTCAACTACAGCAGCGACTCCGTGAAGATCAAGGATTGACTGTGGCAATTCCACCATTAGAAGAAGATTGGCAGAGCGTGGCCTGAAACCTCATAAACCATCTAACGGCCCAAAATTGACGGTAGACCATCAAATAGCGCGCCTTAATTTTGCACATGAACACTTAAATTGGTCAAACCTTCAATGGAGCAAAGTTCTCTTTTCTGACGAGACTCAGATCGTGCTATATAGTAACGACGGAAGAAAGGTGTATCGAAGGGAAGAGGGAGAGCGTTTTGCACAGTGTTGCATTAAAGAAAGAGTCAATTATGGTGGCGGTTTATGGACGGTTTGGAGAGGCATAAGCGCCGATTGAAAAACTAAACTTGCCTTTGTATCTGGACCTCGCTTATTGTCATTAAGTAGGTCACGTTACATCGAAGAGTATCTGAATCCTCATGTGGTATCCTACGCACATTTTATTAGCGAAGAGTTCATTTTTATGCAGAATAATGCCAAGGCTCATACCGCAGGCACTGTAAATGAATAACTGAGCGAAGTCAGTATTAGGGTTATGGGCTACCCAGTAAGAAGCCCAGATATGAATCCCATAGAGCACCTATGTATGGTATGAGTTGAAGAGACGAGGCAGGGCGAGAGATTCTGCTCCAGAGACGCTTGGCCAGCTTAAAACAGCTATACAAGAAGAGTGGGATAACATCCTAAAACATAAGATTGTGACTCTCATCCACTCTATGAGAAACCGCATCGAAGCAGTCATTAGAGCCCGGAGAGGAAATACGAGGTACTGAATAAACTTTTTTAAACATTTTTTTGTTTTATATCTTTGTCTCTATCATTTAAAAAAATGATTATTTTAAAAACGTACCTGTTGAACAAAACACGATAGTTAAAAAAATTTAATTTTAATTTGAAACCTTAATATTTGTTAGTAGATACCTTATAATATCCACAATTAACTGTATTTTTTTTGTTTAATGCAAAGAAATACATAAATCTCATTCAAAACCAAACTTTAGAGGTGTTTCAATTTTTTTGATAACAAGTGGAATGTTCCCGTGCACAAAATTCAATAAAGAAATTAAATTTCATTTAAACTTGATACGTGATGACCTTCAATTTATACTTTAACCAAGAACTTAAAATGGCTAAGCTTAGACACAATTATCAACAAACTAGTGCATTTCACGCGGGTTCGCCGTAGTCTATTCTGTTTTCCGAGATAAAAAGTATCCTATGTTTATCTGTATCATCGAAAATATATATGATATACTTTAATTACAATCATGAATAGAGTGCATGTTTACCAGGAACGGAAAGCATGAAAGTGACATCGAAAGAAGAATAATTGCAGGTAATAAGGTGAATGGAGCGCAATACTCTTTTATGAAAAGCTAAAAAGTGTCTGTAAAGGCATGCTTGGCTGTCTATAAAGGGGTGTTAGTACAAACACTAATGTATGGCAGATACCCGATTTCACCGACGTGGTCTTACACATGTGAGAGCTTACACATCTGTACATGTGGAGCGCCTCCTCTATTATGTCCTGCGTACAACAAGTTTTGCACTAGGCACAACTTCCTGCCAATCAGTCAATCCGATTGCGTAGGTTTACTACTAGTGAAGTGTTTCGGATCGTAACAAATCGTATTCCACTGAAAGAGTCCAAAGATGTATATGGGATATATATGAGACTACTCTCATATATATCCCATTTGGGTTCTCGCCCCAGTGGCACGCGCTTTTAATCGTTGTTCACAACAGGGTGCCTAAAAGCCCCCCTGAAAATAAGTAAATTATGTCCTTTGTTCAAAGGCAAAGGTAAACCGAGCTGTATTGATGAATATCAAGTCTAGTATCGATAATTCTAGGTATAGCAAAAGTTCTGGAGAATGGACTGTGTACACGCCACGACACCAATGCATATCATGTTGGCAATACGCATATCGCGTGGGTCGTTCGATAACATCTATAAGTCTTACCCATAAGGTGATACGTAATATTGTGAGAGCACGTGAACAAGGCCCAACAGGTTGCAGTTATATGCTGTGACCTGTCAAAAGCTTTTGACGTAGCAGACCACAAAGTCATCATCATCATCAGCCAATTATCGCGGTTCTTCTCTGTTCTCATCCACCCCCACCGGCGACCTTGTGCAGATCTTCCGTCCATATATTAGGTATCAAATTGAAATTCTATGGCATTGATGGACCTGCATATGCACTGCTAAACGACTTAATGCATTACAGACATCAAGTAGTTATAGGCAATGGGGGCAAAACAGTGTCAGACCCATTGAAGTCAAGAAGTAGGAATAGCCCAGGGATCATCGGTTTCAAACATTCTGTTCTCGTTACTGAATGATCTGCCTAATGCCATTTCCGGAGCTGAAATATTCATGTATGCAGATGATGTGGCTGCTATAATGACTGTCTCTGCAGTAGATATGCTGGAAGAAAACTTAAACAGCATAGCGAAACAGTTGTCAGCTTGGTTCCAGACAAATGGGCTTGCTCTCAATCTATCAAAAACCCACTTTATACATTTTGGGCTATCAGGAACTGCGCCCAGACCGTTATCTATTAGCGTTGCTAGTAACATGATCAGCCAAGGTGAATTAATAACATTCCCTGGCTTCCAGGTAGATAGGGGGTTACAATGGGCAAGCCATATTGATGGGCTTTGCTTCAAATTAGGAAGTGTATGCTATGCGCTGGGTAAGGTGTCCCGTGCAGTGTCGGTGGATGTGGCTCGAACATGCTGTGTTGCCACTGTGCAGTCACTATTGCAGTACTGGGCGGAGCTGTGGGCACGCTGCCGACCGGGACCTGATGTTCCACATGCCAAAGAGAGCCGTGTGAGCAATAGTGCGTGTACGTAGCACGCACACAGTATTACGTCGCCGTGTATGCGCGACTCAATGCAAATTCCTATGCCTAGTAGAGTGACGTGCATTCGGATTTCAGTAGGCATAGGAATGATATGATATGAGGCATACAAAATGCAATCTTAGAAGTTAGGCATGACACATGTCATGGGATAGATTATATATATATATATATATATATATATATATATATATATATATATATATATTGTGGACGCCGTAGCCCACGGATAAAATGCTGGTTCAATTTGTAATGGACTGTATGAGAGAGATATGACCTAGATCCTTGCACTAGAAAAGTAGAAGCTCCACCAACCTAGAGATCGGCCCTCTCCTGGCTCGGTTCAGGTCACACACAGGTACAGTACACGGCACTAAATTTCACCTTAGAGCTAACACTTTTAACAGAGTCTAAGTACATATAATAAGTTCTTGGCACGGCCAATAATCACAATAAGTATAACGAAGTTTATCAAAAAAATGATGAGCGCACGGCGCGTTGTGGTCTCGTTAAACAGTCAACAGTAAGATCTGTTGACTTGTTCAAAATACGACTCAAGAGATGGTTATTCGAGCGCACCTTTTACACGTACGATGAGTTTATGAGATATATTTAAATTATAGAAACAGTTGACGTGAACAATGTTTTCAATAAAATGATTTATGATTTATGACACTGAAAGTTGAACATGGCAGAAAGTATCATAATCACGAAAGTAGGATAAACGCAGTTGAAGTGAGAGCTTTGAGAAGTATATGTGTGGTTAGTTTGAATGATATGACAAGGAATAGTGTGATAAGGGAACATTGTGGATTGAAAGAAGATGTAATTACAAGGGTTAAAAAAGGAATTAGTTAGGGTTTGGGCATCATGTAGAGATAGTGGATTCAAGTGGAATCACAAAAAAAGTGTATGAAAGTATTTGGAATGGTAGAGTTGGTGCAGGCAGACCGCGACATTTACCCGGTCCACGAGGGATGGAATCATCGAGCGATGGTGTGCGGTGTTCCACAAGTGTCGGTTCTTGGTCCCCTCCTATGGATCATCGCATACGACTGGATATTAAGGTGTCGGGTCCTCCCGGGCGCCAGCGTCGTATGTTACGCAGACTACACGCAGATCGCGCGGGAGGACCCATCGGCAGGAGTACCTTCTAGGCACGGCTGGGGTGTCGTCTATCGTAGGCAGGATCCGGTGTCTTGGACTGGAGGTGGCGTTGCAGAAGACCGAGGCTTTGATGTTTCACGGTCCTCGTAATCGTCCACTTCCAGATACCAGCATAATAGTAGGAGGCATTCGCATCGGCATCGGGGAGACCATGAACTGCCTGGGATTGGTCCTCGAAGGCCGGTGGGATTTTTCGGCACACTTTTGGCAGCTGCTCCCCAGACTCAAGGGGACGGCGGGTGCGCTATCGCTCTTGCTACCCAACGTCGGGGGGCCGAACCCCACGTGCCGGAAACTCTTCGAAGGCATCGTACGGTCGATGGCCCTGTATGGGGCCCCAGTGTGGGCGGACCGCCTGACGGCCCGAAACGCTGCGCTGCTTCTCCAGGCGCAGCGTGTATTGGCCGTCAGGGCAATAAGAGGATACCGTACGGTGTCCTTCGAAGTGGCCTCGCTACTCGCCGGATCCCTCCCATGGGACCTGGAAGCCAGGGTCCGAGCGTCGCTGCATACGTGGCACAAAGAGGCCCTGGCCAGGGGCACCAGACCCGCGCCTCGCGAGATCGAGGCGTGCTGGGTGGGTATCCTTAACTGGGGAGTGGCAATAGCGTGGCACCAGTTTTGACTGGGCGCGCTAGTGCCACCTCCGATCTGGCGAATACCACACACGGGTCGCGAATTATCCCCCCAGGCTTCTGTGCTTGTCGCGGCTTAGTCCTCAAACGGATTTCCCCTGGCCAGATAAAAAAGGCAGACCGCGACATACACATCGTGATCAAATGGTGACCGAAAACCTAGACAATGAATATGTATCCATATTCATTGTCTAAGTTTGTGGTGAACTATAAAGAGTTTCATTCATTCATTAATTTATAATTATTTTGGATTATTGCAGATAAATGTTAACTAAGATTTCCCATATACTATGTGTCTGGAGCAGACAAGATGATCCAGCATTTACTTTTAAGATGTAAAATGTATTGCAAATTCAAGTTAGTGTTCTGAAAACTGCCACGGATATGCTTCTATCAGCTTCTATCAGCCGGTAAAAAACCAGACCACACTTGAATAATTGTTTAAAAATAACAGAAGTATTAAAAAGAGGTAAGGTGAAAAGCATGCCAAATAAATGTGAATGTATGAAGGTTAATGAAAGTACTCTGCCTACCTCCATGGGGAATAGGCATGATAATAATAATACTGTTACAATCTAGGCTTCAACAAAGACAAATTCCACGTACAGCCTGTAAAAGCACATTTTATTACCTGTTGGCATTTGAACTAATTGTAATCCTTTTATGATCGTCTTCTTTTGTTCACTTATTTATTGGCATACGTTTCTAGTTATTGTAGAGAACAGCCGATTGTTCCATTGTACTCGTTTACGGCCACTTGCGGCTGCATCATTAGTCAGGTATGCGGATTACGATTACTAGGAAATGGTGTGGACGTTGCCAGGCGGGCACATTCGCATTTGTGAAGTATAAAACGACGGCCTGACTGAGAGGGGGCAGTTGAGCTACGACTAGGATACGGGCGTGACATGTGTACATTAAGGAATCTAATAGTGACGGACTTTGGGCGTTTTGTTGAATTACGACCTTCTGCATTATGTTTGGGTTTGTTGTGTTCGGTTATATTTGTACCTGTGTTATACGTGTTTGTATAGTTCTAATAAATTTTATAATAATTCCAACGGCATTTTAATTCGGGTACCGCAATTCGTAACAATACTATGTATGTATGCATGTATGTTTTTTACATTTTAATTTAGTTTTTAATTTTTTATACTTTACATACAAACGTACATATTGTCACGCCTGTTTCCCATTGGGGTAGGTAGAGACGATGGATCTCCACCTACTGCGATCCTGACAAAAAATGTCTATATTTTATGTTTTAAATTTATTAGCATAAAATAAATAAAGCATTAATTTTTTCTTTAAATTAACTATCATTTTATTCTTTAACCAAATAAATAAATACATTTAGTTTCTCTTGTGTGAAATACCATCCTTTATTTTATGGATGCTATCTATATCTTTTATGGGATAAAAACCATGCTCGCTTTTGTTATCGAAAGTAAACATAGACCATATATTGGTTAATTTCCAAAACACGAAGAAGTAAGAAACAAATATACAAACACAATACAAAGTTGCTTGTGCATTGTAAAACCAACTAATGTATATGTTGAAGGAAAATATTGTATGGAAACTTGCACATCAAGTTTACCAATGTATTAATACCGCAAATCCGCTTTGGACAAGCAGGTGAAGCAAGAAGGATATACCTTAAGCCTAATAAAAACCTTTATAGCCTGAATTTTTCTAGCCACTACATAAATGATGAATAATACATAAATCGCCTGCTAAGAGTTGTTATAATAATAGTCGATTATACTCACAATATCATGGCACAACATACATATATTAAGAAGCTAAATCTTTGAGGATCTGCAAATAAAGAGTCCCATAATCTCTCAACATCAGGCAATGAGAATTCTTGAGAGAGCAACAGTGTAAGCCACCTGTAATTGAAATAAAGTTACTTACATAATCATTTTTCTAGTGAAACTTGATAAATTACTACTTTAAAGACTGGTGAAGAATATAATATACTTTATATCCCAGAAAATTCGAGATCCTGGGACATACCGAATCAAAGGTATGCTAGTGAAGTCGTATATGTATGGAAAATCTATATATATAATATTTTATTTTCCCACGTACCAGAAGATTGTAGAATATTCTTTTGTAAATAAATATCAAAAGAATAAAATGAGATCCGCATTTGCAGCTAAATTTCACAATGACCCGCAGGATTCCCGGGATAAAGAAATCACACTTTTTATTACATTAACCTTGCTATTGATCAGAAAAATAAACAACTTTGGAATTCGATTTTTTTAATAATTCCCGGAAAAATATTATATTATTATATCAGCGAAAACCGCATCAAAATCGGCCCATTAGATTTTACGTGAATCCCGAACAAACAGACAAAAGATCTAAAAAAAACGCATTGTGTTCTCCATCGTTTAAATAGTCTATTCCAGTTGTTTCTTTTTTAATAGATTTAGTACAGACACGGCATGTTTAGAATTTTATAATATTACAAATAGTTTTACCTGAAGCTATAGTATTGTGGTCGCAGCTCTTGCTTTTGCAGAAGATTCCAAACTGTGGGATCGTGTTTCTTCACACATTCACATAATTTACCCATCTTATAATTGATACCGCTTTCAGTCTCATCCAACGTCCTTATAAAAAAGTCTCTTATTTCCGCCATTAGATTTGTGAAGCAAAAGAAGCAATCAGCTTCAGCATGTTCTATAAACAAAAATGTTTTTTTTTTGGTATACAAATGAAGAATATTAGTTTATTAATCATAAAATATTATACGAGGTTTATAGGCTCGCTAAGACGTGTTATTTATACTTACATTAATAATGAAATGAAAATCATTATGAATAACACTCTTATAAAACTTTAAATATAATTATTATAAATAAGGGGATAAATATTTCCCCATAAAGATGGGTCTCATTTTGAACACTTAATAAATTTGATTAATATAATATTTATGTTATTCACTAATTGGTTTGTTATTGCTAGATACTCGTGTTAGCTTATGCACCTGCCTCTTATTCTAATAAAGTGGGTTGTATATGGGTCAGGAAACACATATCTCAGTAACTTTTTCTGATTAAATGTGCACATTGTTACAATTACTACATGCTGATGGTGAAGGAAAATATCATAACTATAATTACAGTGAGATAATCGATATGTGAAACCCTCCTGGTCGGGCAACATTAATTTAAGGACTGATATAATTAGCTACATAGCAAACTAGTTACCTATAAATTCTAATATGCAAAGTAAATATATTCACTTACTTCTGAACTCCACATTGGAATCAATCGCGAAGGTGTGATAAATTGGCCCAATTATTTCGTTCATACCCTGCACGTAGCCTTGGCCGGGATTCAGCTTTGCGTAAAGAAATAGCATTCTTTCAACAACCTCCCAATGTGCTTCGCATCCCTCATTCAAGGGTGCATAATCACCACTGTTTATACTCTCAGATCGACGCATCTCGTTGCTTAACTGTATGGAAAAGTATTTAATAATACATTAATTTGGTCTTTTCGGCCTAGTGATATGCGTAATATTAGGCTACTTGGCTCACTAGTTTTAATTTCGATCACCGACAGAGATATATATATATATATATATATATATTGCACGAGTTCAGCAGACGGGCAAACGGCACACCTGATGGAAAGCAGTCACCATTGTCTATGGACATTTATAACACCAAAAGTGCTACCAATGTGTTGCCACTCTCTAAAAGGAGATTGGAACCTGGCCACTTATATGGCCGGAACACAACTCAAAGTTGTTATGACGGCATATTCTAGATCAGGAGAGGTAACCATCCAGATGGGCAAATTCCCTACCACCTGGCTGTGCGTTGTTATGTTGCCTCCCGGCCGCAGCAAATTGAATTCTTTATGCGTTCTTGCATGGTAATAGAATTGGTCTCTAAGTTTTTCACTGTTGATGACTCATAACCAAAGTAGAACATGCTTTAATTGGGGATATGCAATATATATTACGTGTCAGTTTGTTAATATTTAATCAATGTAATAACAACGGCTCTCAACTGGATGCTTCTAATGCAACTGGAATTTGGCACAGAGATGATGAAATATGATGGTATATCTGATATTCCAGTATATTTCAGAAGTTAAAGAGTAATTGTTAAAAGTCCGGTATCCTGTCTCTTTTATCAAGACTTCCTAGTCTCTGTGTTAAATTCTCTATTCTAATACTCCAAATTGCTACGCTTAAAACCCTGTAAACAATTCCTATTAATAAATATACCTATATTATAAGCCACAAACAACACCCGACTAGTTGAGCAAGTGAAGAAAACCGCATATGTAAATGATCCGTGAACAGCAAGATCATTTTACAATTACGTAATCATAGAGCATATTTCATATCGAATGGTTTTATTTACCTAGCTAGCTATATTTAGCTAGCTATCTTTCATTTGTATGAGGTTAAAAAGTGACTTTAATAAATTCCTTTCGGCAAATTTTTTAATGGTTTATTTATAAAAAAAATAACTATTTTTACATATTGATTAATATTAAATTATATTTTTATGTTCTTTTCAAATAAAGGAAAGTATTATGCCTCACAACAATGTGGACAATTATTGAAGTTTATGATCTATTTAATCAGTTTGATTATGAGTTTCCTTTGCTTTTTTATTACTGATGATCAGTACATATGCTAACGGTCCACACTAATTGAAAATTAACATCTAATATCGGTTATGAGTATATATTTGTAACAGAATTAATACAAACTTGCTGCTGGTATCTATGGGATTTTCTGACATCTCTTAAACAAATTCTACACAGTGTTGTGTGAAAACTTTAGCTGGTCTGAACTTACTTTCAAATAATTTGAGTATGCAATACTTAAAATAATGAAGCAAATGAGTAACATAAATAAAATGTACCTATATATTGAGTGTAATACATGTGCAAAGATGTTGAAAATTGTTAGAAGATTTTAGAAGTTTTGTCTGTCACTTTGGAAGTTCATGTTAAATTGGCTCCAAGCTCAACGGAACTCAATAAAAATATGCCCAGGTTACATTACACACACTTGCATGACAGGTAACAGGAAAGTGATGAGGAAAATGGGCAGCACAATTATTAAAAAACAAGCTATTTGAATTGAATAATTAATAAGCACACATGTCTAAATTAGGTTACCTTAGCAACTCCTAGACCTCTTCTTTCCAAAGTAGAGAATTTAAGTACAGATTGCTCAACCCTTTTATGGAGACGTTTTACTCCATTGCTATTAATTATCTGTAATATTAGGTAATATGATTTCACACCTTAGTCCAGAATAAAACGAATGATTATTAAACCTATTTTAATTCACATTCGTGAATGCATTTTTAGTAAGCAGCCATAGTGAAGTTTGAAATATTCTATAATACTATAACACAAACTCAAGGGCACCTGTGTCTGGTTCAACTGATTGTCACAACTATTTGGGTCAAAGGTGACCAGTACATTAAAGTTAATGTGCTAACAGTATTATTTATAGATTTAAAGCAAACATGTCATCAAAAAGATACAAAAGTTGACAATAAAGTATATCATAAATTTTGTAATTAAGGACTAAATTTTATATACAAGATGCATTTTATATGATAGTAGTATCCTACAATCATACAATATAACCAGGATATGCTTGCGACTTCGTCCATACTTGACTCAAACTTCCCGGGACACAAAGTACGTACCGCAGCTATCATTTTAGTGAAAACTGTGTCAGAATAAGCTAATTTTTATGCACCCAAACAACTTTAAACTTCTCCTGGAAAAATTCAGATTCCAGAATAAAAAGTCACGCCGATTTTAAGTCTAATAATTTGCTGTTGATTAGCTAAAACTGCATCAAAATCGGCCTACTAGTTATTACTTAAATCCCGAACAAACAGACAAGAAATCTAAAAAGAATGCATCATGTTCTCCATCATTTATATAGTCTATTCAAGTTGTTTTTTTTAAATTACTTCTATTTACAGACACCTCATGTTTGGAATTTTATAATAGTACAGATATTATTCTGCACCAATAAAAAATGTTACTGGTAAATACTGAGTATGACTAATGATAAAAGAAAACACATATTGTTATAATTAGGTATGTAAAATTGTTGATATTTCACAATAAATTCTAAAATAATGTTCATATGAAAGTGCACACATATATTGTTTTATCAATACTGATAACATTAACTTTAATGTTTAAAAATAATAATTATTAATTAATACACTATTTGACTTGTTAAAGATATGATATGATGTCATAATTTACTCCACTCATACAACATGGCTTTGGTGTCTTGTAAGATGATGAAAAGTGTGTCCATTGATTAGAGTGTCTATTACTCTACTACCATATGTAGACAGTGAAGGAAAGCAATATAAAGCAACCTGCAAATCAAGGTTACAGATGAGTCACATGTTGATCCATATTGGACAAGCATGGCAGGTAAGTATACATAACAGTTGTTTATACTCCTAAAATGAAGACACCTAAGACCAGCAACAAGAACCTTATGGATAGATATGGGTATATAAATGTGAAGTCAATGTATTTGGGTTTTCATTTTCATGAAAAAGAGATGGGGGCTTTAGGGGCAAAGAAATGTACTAAGTTAAGATATGGCTTAAAAAATAGACATATTTTTCTATTACAAAATAGAAAAAATCAGCACTAAATTTTATCTGGGAGACAAGAAATCTTAAAAATAAGGTCACCAATAAAATTTTCAAAGTTATCAATTACCATAATTGATTTAAGTGAATGAATTTAACACTTACACCATACAATTAATTAATTCAAAATAACCCAATACATTTATATAAAATATCAACATAATAAATTAAAATCACTCATATTTTTACTATCTACGCCCAAGAATGTGTGAAAGCATTCATCTCCTTTGCATTGATGTCCATTACAGAAGTTGAAGAAACATGAAATTTTTTATTTTGATAAAGGTAAGAAAGAGTTTCAATAGGGCAAATAATTTTATACAATATATCATTATAAAGAGCAGTGAAACATATCCCTATTAATATTATAAATGTGAAAGTAACTCTGTCCATCTGTTCTATTTTTACAGTAAAACTACTGGACTGATTTGGCTGAAACTCAGTATATATATTTTCGATGCCGAGAATGAACATAGGATACTTTTATCCCGAAAAATGGGATAGTTTCTGGGATAAAAATATTTATCTATTTGTTTGTTATGCTTTTATAGAAAAACTATTTGACCGATTTGGCTGAAATTTGTTATATATGTAATTTTAATACCGAGAGTGGACATGGGATACTTTTCATCAAATAAATGGTATAGTATAATGGGATAGATTTGAATTTGGTCATTTTGGTCATGGTTATTTTGGTCAATTTGGTAATTATGTTCATTTTAGTCATTTTGACCATTTTAGTCATTTTGGCCATTTTGTTCATTTTGGTCAGTTTGATCAATTTGGTGATTTTGGTCATTTTAGTCATTTTTTTATGCAGTTTTATACTTTTGCAGTGCAATGAACTGTTCTGTTATTATGTAAACATGTGTCTTTAGATCAATAAAATATTTTAATTTTAATTTTGGTCAATTTGGTCATTTTAGTAATTTTGGTTACTTTAGTCATTTTAATCATTTTGGTCAATTTGGTCATTATGGTCAATTTGGTAATTTGTCATTTTGGTCATTTTAGTCATTTTGGTCATTTTAGTCATTTTGACCATTTTGGTGATTTAGTAATTTTGGTCATTTTAGTCATTGTGGTCACTTTGGTCACTAGTGAATTTGGTCAATCTGGTCATTTGGGTCATTTTAGTCAATTTGATCATTTTAGTCAATTTGATCATTTTAGTCAATTTGGTCATTTTAGTCATTTTGGTCAATTTGGTCATTTTAGTCAATTTGGTCATTTTAGTCATTTTGGTCATTTATGTAGTTTACAGATAGGTAGACGGGAGATAGATAAATAAAACTAGAACAGTGTGAAATAAAGTTCGTATGTGAGACCAATCATATCTCAAGTTTATAGATATAAAATTTAGCATCTTTAAAAAAATATGATAGTAACTCGATCTGTTTGTCTGTTAAGCCTTCACCGAAAGACTACTAGGAGTACTGGATCGGTTTTGCAGGAATTTTTGTTTAAATGCAGTTTTAATACCGAAAATGGGCATAAATACTTTTTATTCCCGGAGATGGGATAGTTTGCGATATAAAATGAAGTAAATGTTCCAGGGGCAAATATCACTAACATAAAAAATGTATACAATGTAATCTATATTAACGCCTGCTGTTTAAACAAGAGGCACGCACTATAGGCTGACCCGCGGCGTAGCCGCAGGTTAGACTCTAGTTTTAATACAAGTGTAAGAAATATAAATTTGAATATAAATCACCTCTTCACATGGAAAATCTGTTGCTGTTTGGAAGAATGCTATATCAGGACAAAGTCTTCTTACATCCTTGTCAATTTGTAGCAACACTTCGTTATCTTTGAAATATGTACTCCATGAAGAATCTGGGCTTATATTCAGGGGATGATCACTTGGACCTCCTGGGGAGACTATTATCTCATCTGTGGGTAAATATATATTGATACCTATCATTCACTTACTTTTGGTGAGGAACTTTGGAATAAACTGTATATTTTTCATATTAAATATTTGCTTAATTATGATTAAAATAGAAGTAGCAGTAGGCCAGTCAAAGCTTGTCATAGGATTGACAGCTAATGAAACAATGAAGTCCTGAAGTGGCAACATGCATAGTTACCTTCCATACCCTCCAGTTTGGTGGTTTGATACTTGCACAAGGTTACTGAAGCCATGAGGAAAGCAGAGAACTATAGATAGCAAAGAACCATAGATAACAGAGAGGCAATATGATATTGATGTCTAGTGCAGAGCTCACTCAAATAGAAAAGCTAACAATACAAATTATTATTAAAAAGCTAATTGGTACAATACAAATAATTTAAACAGTTGTTTTCAATTACAAATACAACAGAACCTGCCTAATTCTAAAAACCAAACTAACACATGAGAATGAAAAAATATTAGAAGATAAAAAGATTTATGCAAAATAAATAAAATTACCAATAAATTGTTTGTATAGCTGTCTTTTTATAACCAATGTTGATTGTTGTACATTTTTCTCTTTGGGTAAATAATGCAACAATATCTTCCAAACTCGAGATCGCAAGCCTTTATCATCAGGTATACCTGTATAAAATTTTAAAATTAAATACTTCGCAAAAGAAAGTAACTTCATTCAAATTAAAAGTAATTCAAACGGTAGATTTATTATGGCTAAGTTTACTTTATACTTATACTATACCTATACTTTCATTTGTGACAAATTACACTGTTTTAGCGAAGCTTCTGTAACTTTGGCATTCCAAGGAAATACTTACCATTAAAAGCAAGTTTCTGTAGTTTATTTATGTCGACCACTTCTTGATCGAGTAATTCTTCGAATGCTTTTATTCTATAACATTAAAATGTAGTTAATTCACTTTTAATTTTAATTTTTTTATTAAAAAAACTTGTTATGAACACGAGTAAACTTTAGACCTCTATTAATAAAAAGTGGCTAAAACAATCGTAACATTTGTTATCACTTACCGTGCTTTGTGTAAGCTCATTGTTAAAAGACGATTTATTTGTAACAGGCAGAAAACACAAACATTAATATGAAGAAAGAACAAATAATATAACGAATTTAAATAAATTGAGAAACGTACAACCTACGGACATACCTAATGTGCGTAGCGTAATTACCTACACAAAAAATGATAATTGACAAATGACATTCAGATGACAATAACATTAATGACAGTAACAGCATGTCTGCACATGTAGCGCGTTCTACCAGAGCGTTCCATCTGTAGCTCACAATGCCCAAAATGCTCCGTTAGCCGTTCCACAAGGCGACCACGGTCGTTGTGGTTGTGGGGAAAATTTCACTAATGACGTCATCATTTTCGATCACACAACGCTCACAACGACCCATATCAAAAGGTGGGTCCAATAACTATTCTACTTGAACGTGGTCGTTGTGAGTCCAAGATGGAATGTAACCATTGTGAAATGTGTACACATACGCTTTTGTTTCAACTCCAGACTAATAATGTAGAAATTACAAGATTTGGTAAGACCGACACCGGAGTGAGATTGACCGTGCTGTGTAGCCAGAGGCTACGTGAGGCTACGTTCTACCAACAGCCCGTTCCATTAGATTTCCATTCCATTTCCACTACTGATGGAACGCGCTGACAGATAGTTATATTTAGTTGTAAGTTTTTTTTTATTATTAAACAGGCCCATTCTTCAGACATGCCTTGCGGTCCGCCTTGTATTGCACGACTCTGTTGCAACCATGGAAAAAGTAATACTATACTTCTTCCATTATTGTAGTCTGTATTGCGTCCGGAAATTCCGATCAGGATGCCTCGAAGTCTGCGTGAGAACTGCCAGCTCTGCTCACCCATTGTTTGCAGTCCGCCGAGCAGAATAGTCAGTGGCTTGGAGTCCTGTGTGGCGGAATGCTTTGTTGCCAGCAGGAGCGTGAATTTCAATGCTGGGCTGTATTTCGCCATTTTATTAAAGTCTCTTGGTTCATTGTCAAATCATTTTGATAGTTATCAGGATCAATTTCTTTTTAACCAACTTTAAAAAATAGTAGAAAGTTCTCAATTCCTCTATAAATATTTTATGTAGAATCTGACAAAATTGTCGTGAAACGGAACTAATTTTCTTTTCTACTATCAACTTTCTCAAAATGAACATTCTGCTTTGACATATTATGATGTAAACAAAAGTACATAGCTCGTAATATTTCTTTTGTTACTTATTAATAGCGATTGAAATACGTGAAAAGTATAAAAAAAATGAATAAAACTGTTCTAAGTTCGCGAAGAGAAATAATTTATAAAGTTTACAGACGATATCTTGCGGAATATGAAGCAAGAAGTATTTTTTCGAACCTCGACGATGTTTACCAAAGAACCATTGTTAAAACAGATATATTTAATTTTATATTGTTGGTTTTAGTTAAATCGTATATTACTTGCCAAAGAAACCGCTATTTTTGATCTCTCATACAAGATATAATATGTCGGAATTTTGTACAAATATCATCGACTAGATAGGTTACGTTTATGTTTGTTTTTCAGTATTTCTTTGTACCGGGGCCACACCTGCGAGAATGTTATCACAATATGGGATTGGTTAACATAAATCTATATGGTTTGAATCAATTTAAGTACTTAATAATTTCGTTTACTTTAAATTTTTGTGGAATTACATTCTATGAAGATTCAAATTGATTATAATTTTCTTTCATTTTTGAAAGCAGCTGAGCGTACATTTCGAGATATCACTAAAAACGATTGGGAAAATTCGTGCCAAGATGACGATAGCAGTACTTTTGAATCCGAGTTCGACGAAGATGATGTTCCGGCCAGCTCTAACCTAGACATGGATGTAGAAGCAGTTAGCGAGATAGAAGATTTATTGGAATAAAGTATAATTAAATATAAAGCTCTTGTTTACAATTTTATTTGTTATTATTAAAATAAACATCATAAATTATGTTAAAAAATGCACACGTCGTAAAAAAGCAACCTGATACTTGCACGATGTTTGACGTAGTACTTCTCTGGGATAATGTTACATATATAGGGAGTTTCACGCAGATGTGGCAACGGGTGCATTGTGTAAAATGCAAAGAGATTTGGGTAAGAAAGTACCAAATATACCAAATATTAACTATTTGGGCAGGGTTTCCCCTTATTGTTCAGCCTTTGATGTGAATATTCAGACAGCACAGTAAGCAATGAACACCGTCTACACGCCACTATGCCTTTTATACGAAAATGCTACCTTACAAAACAATAACATTGCATCATTACTAAAAATAGCAATTACATAATAGTGTTGCCAGGATCATAAAAACAATTATAATAATTAGTTACTGATGCACTAAATTATCTAGATGATAATTTAGTGGGCTTATAAAATTAACTAACCGGTAGAAAATGGTAATTTAGTTATAAATCGAATCATCTGATAAATCGACTAAAAGTATTATCTGTGACGAATGTCTATGTCATATTAATATACACTATGGTTCTCATGACTTCTGTGGTGGACATCTTGTAACAATTGCGTTATTTATGATTTAATTGGGCCACAATCAATATCTTTGTCACTATCGCAGGTGTGGCCCCAGCATAAAAAATGGAGTTGCTAAATGTTACGAGATTTCCATCACAGTAGTCATGAGAACCATAGTGTATATTAATAAGACATAGACAATCGTCATAGATAATTTAGTGCATCAGTAACCAATTATTATAATTGTTTTTATGATCCTGGCAACACTATGATGTAATTGCTATTTTTAGCAATGATGCAATGTTATTGTTTTGTAGGGTAGCATTTTTCGTATAAAAGGCGTAGTGGCGTTTAGACTGTGTTCATCGCGTCCGATTATAAGCCTCGACGAAAGGCTCTCGTGCGACGACCGCGTAACATCCTCACGGACAAGGTTGACGATATCACAAAACGGCTGGCCCGGATCAGCCCGCCCGCGGTTAGGACGGCAGGCTGGCAGGCACCGACAGACAGACACAGACGGCGGCGTCGACGCCGCCAATCACGATCTCTCCACGTCCCCGCGAGGGACGCCAGGAGACACAGCCCCCCCATAGGATAGACTAGGCGTGTTGCTGGAAAGTTTCTTTCGCCGTTTCTTCTCTCCCAGCCATAACACGTTGCGAAACGGCAGTAAGATAGCATAGGCCACCGCGAACCGCAGATCCCGGTCCGCCGGGATCCTTCCTCTCGGGCTTTATATTACCCGTCACCCGCTCTCAATTAGTGCATTGTGTCGCCCTATGGTGGGCATCATTAGATTCATCCCCCTCTCATGGCAACAGTCCAGCCGAGGTGAAACTCCCTAGGGAGTCCCCTCGAGCAAGTTGCCCCCCGGGCTCGAGCGCCTTCGTTCGCAAAGGCACTCGCCCCGAAAACCCCGGTAAAGTTGTGAGGTCTTCGGACCAACAACATAAAGTCAAGACCAATAAAAAAAAAACTGTGTTCATTGCTTAGTGTGCTGTGTGAATATTCACATCAAAGGCTGAACAATAAAGGGGAAACCCTTCCCAAATAGTTAATATTTGGTATATTTGCTACTTTCTTACCTAAATCTCTCCTTGCATTTTACACACAGTTTAGACTTTGCGAAAGTCGCACCGCTACTATTTTTTACTTTAATTCGCCACAATCTACGTACCACCGTAACTTTTTTTCTGAATCGATTTTGATCATTCTTTTTACGTTGGATTCAATACAGCTTCAGGATAGTTTCATACACATTTCATTGTTATTACATACCACATACGTAACATAAGTGAAATATAAAAAATAGCATAAAAGATATTGTGTATATACATAATAACTTTCATATGTTGTATATGACTATAGTTATCTGAAATAAAAACTATTATAATTAACAAACAAACCAATTTCAAGACTAACCAAACAGCAATTTATAAATATTTTCCATAACATCTTGAAGTCCATGCCAAGTAAAACATAAAAAAACAACAACAAATTTGGAAACTATTGTAATTTACGTTTTATATTGCACTGACTTCAAAATATTGTAGAAAATATTTATTTTTTACTCTTTATTTACTCTTGAAGTCTGTTTCTTTTTTCTAGATTTTTATATAAGCATGGTATCATAAGCGCAACTAAAATTAAATATCTTCTAGCGAATTTTTAGTAGTTTTTTTCTCCCAAACCCGTTTTTTATTTTTATCTAATTAAATAAAAACATCAGCATAACTATTTCTTTTGAAAATGTAAGAAAGATATTGATGATGGACGGCTATGCAGGAAAGTGTGTGAGCTTACGACCTGCTTCATAGACCTGCACGGCGGATTGCAATGCAGGACTGTGAGTGGCTTCCTTTAGGCAGCAGCAGATAATTTTCTTGTCTATGTAATATGTTGTCAGGCGAAAGTAATAATATTACGGCAAATAATTAGTTCATTTCAATAGAAATATCTGGTACGTAGATAACGGAGCTACAAGCTATGTTACAAATAGTGGCGACTTTTTCGAGTAATTCGAATACTTTAAAGGTTTTTATAAGTCCTAAATTAGCTCGCGCGAACGAGATTGCTCGATTCAATCACTTTTATTTATTGCTTTTCAAATACTTACAGTGACTGCGGCGAATAGATAAACTATTGAAACCACTGAAATTGCAACATATGAGCTGAAGCCAACGTCAATGGAAAAGTTGAGCACATACTAAAGGACGTCTGGTATGTTCAAAAATTAAAAGAAACTTGTACTAAGAAACTCTATGCATGATAACTTATCCAATAATATGTTTGAGTCTACGGCAAAACAATTTATGGTGAAAGTAAATGGAGACATCAAGGTGATTGGAACGAGAACGATTAAAGGTGGACTATCTATACAAGCTATATAATATATACAATGCTCCACAATCCGGAGTAAGCAGGTTGTGTAGAGTGTGAGAATAAGACAGTGGTTGAAGCTGTGAGAGCTCTTATGCATGCATACGAGAAAATACTTGATGGATTATGGGCACAGATTGTTAATGCACAGACTATGTTTTGAATCGTATTGTACCTTTGCTATAGCCACATCCCTAAAGCCAAATGTAATAAACTGTACCGCAAAACTCAAAAAGGAATTCTTATTGGTTATGAAGGAGATGAAGGCTATAGAATCTGGGACAAGGATTCATTCGAATTGATTAGGTTCAGAGACGTAATATTTGAAGAGATACCATTACTGGGTAAAGTCAAAAAGGATGAAACCAAACCGGAAGATCTGCACCTTACTCTCCATAATATTTTTTTCACGATTTCCCAATCTTAACTATGAAAACGAAACCAATGACAGCAAGCACATTGAAGAAGGACATATTTTGGAAAACAGAGCAAATTTGTGAAAAACATCTACTTTAAGAGCACATCTTACACCTGATGAAGAGATAGGTGACGATGGATTAGATTCGACGCAATCGTCGATCGCAATATTCGATCGTCGGGCTCAATAGCCCGTTCACCATGAAGAAGATTACGAGGAGCTCGCTGAAGGTAACGAATCCGACGATCCTGAATTATCAGATGATGATAGTAAAGGTGAAGAACGTCACAAGATTCTCAGAGAAAGAGCTAACCTACGACCTCCTGTACGATTTAGTGATCATGTTATTGTTCTAGAACAGGGGTCTCCAAACTTCGAAGCCTTAGGGCCATAATGATTTTTTTAGTATGTTGCAAGAGCCAAAACAGTTTTATATTTTCTTCCTTTAACTATATTTCTAGAGACTAACTAGTCGCGAAGTGCGCGACTTAAGCAAACATGCGCATTTGTTTGCATTTCAATTACTTGTGTATTGTGACACGTAACGACGTCTAGTGGCGAGTAGTGGTACTATGTATTGTACTATGTTCTATCTATTTCAGCTACCTGTTAACAGGTGGCATTAGTTGTAATTAAACATTTGGGAATTATAGGGTTGGTTCGAGAAAGTTCTGGTTCTGGCTAGATACTGCTCAGTTCGAGATGCAGTAATTACATATAAAAAGGCTAGCGGTCCCGCCCGAGATGCGTCAAGTGCCTCGGGGATCACGGGACCAGTGACTGCTCACGGACTCGGGACTCCCCCGATCCTCCGGCCTGCATTCTCTGCGGACAAACCGGACACCCCGCTAACTACCGCGGGTGCCCGGCCGCTCCCAAATTCAAAAAGAACGCTAAGCGTTCTCCCCCTGCCGCCAAGGCTGCCCCCAAACGTTCGGCATTCGTGCCCGCTCCTCTCCCGGCTTTCAACCCCTGGACAGGTTTCCCCGCTCTGCCCACCCAGGCTAGAGCCCCGATGCCCCTTATCAGGCCCCAACCCCAACCTGTCGCTGCGCCACCCCCCTCAAGTGCTACCCCTTCCATCTCGGAGGACCTCGCGATGGTAACACAGTTTGCCAAGACGCTGCCCTTCGACCTGAAGGAGGTAGCCGTCTTGGCCAGAAAGCTAGAAACCGCTACTACCCTACAGGCTCGTCTGCGGCTCGTGATAGAACACGGCCCGCTGATGAAGATCCTATACGACCTGCCCTAAACTTAACCGTCTCAATGGCTACCACATGTAGGGAAAAACCCCGCTCATTAACTTTGGCTACTTATAACGCCAACGGACTTAAAGATCAACGCGACTTGGTTCACGACTTCCTGGTCACCGATAATATAGACATTCTCTTAGTACAAGAGACCTTCTTAAAGCCGAGTATTAGAGATCCCCGAATCGCTAATTACAACCTGATCAGGCACGATAGGTTAACCTCCCACGGCGGAGGGACACTTATCTACTACAAGCGGTCCTTGCACTGCATCCCCATAGATACCCCCCCTCTAGAGGAACTAGAAGTTTCCGCCTGCAAACTATCGATGACGGGCCATCAGCCCATCGTCATAGTTTCAACATACCTTCGGTGTCAGAAGCCCGTTTTAGAAGACGACCTCAACGTCCTATTCAGTCTGGGTCCCGCGGTTATAATAGCCGGGGACTTAAACTGCAAACATCCCAGTTGGAATTACCCAACCGAAAACGGCAAAGGAAGGGAGCTTCTTCACCTCTCGGACAGGCTTTTCTTTGGTATTCTAGCCCCATTGACCCCCACTAGATACCCGGACAGACCGGACATACAAAGCCCGAGCGTTCTCGATATAGCGCTACTGAAGGGAGTCTCTCTTCAGTTTCGCTCAATCGAAACACGGGACGACATCGATTCCGACCACTTGCCGGTCGTACTCCAGTTAGGCCCCCCGACTGACTCGACGCCACCGACGAAACCCGTCATAGACTGGGCCAAAGTCCGGAACTTGCTCGCAACGACAAGCTCCCCGGACTTGGACCGGATTCCAGACCCGATTGTCTCAGCCCAGGACAACGATGTTGCCATCGAAGCCCTCACCGGCCACCTCCAGAGCGTAGTACGGGAGTCCACTCGGCAGGTACCCTTCGAGGACCGTCGACTGCCGCTCCCGAACGACGTCAGAGAACTGATGAGGGACAAGAGGGCAGAATTCAGAGCCTGCGGTAGTTTCCCCTCTTTGGAAAATAAGGCCCGCTAACAGGGCACTCCAACGCCAGGTTAGACTTCGTGTCCAGGAGGTCAGGTACCAACGTTGGGACCGACTGCTGGAGGAGATCTCCCCAACTCACCAGGCTTACTGGCAGCTGGCGAGGTCTCTGAAAGCAGAAACCCTCTCGAACATGCCACCCCTCGAGAGGCCCGATAACACCAAAGCGTTTGATGACGACGAATAATCATTGGTACTGTTACATGCGTATTTAGTTATTTTTTTGCGGATTTTAGATTCGAATCAACGTTAAAATACAAATACAATTCTTCGCTAAAAATAAAAATTAACCTATATAACTATTGATAAATTTACAGGTAGATCTATTTTACATACAATAATTATTATAAGGATTAAACAAAAACTGAAACAAATTATAAATAAGTATATATACAAATTAAAATTAAATTATAAAATCTAGTGCCAGACCGCTGTCAGTTGGAAACGTGCCCAAAAGACTGGCCACATTACCTCGCTGTATCGCAACGCTAATGCGTTGTCCGAGGTACAGACCAGTCTTTTGGTCACGTGAGACGTCTACCAGGCGTTTCGCTATGTCTCGATAAAGTTTGTGCGCCTCAGGCCCCCATGGTCCCAGGGTCTCGACCCCAAAAGCCGCAAATATGTAACCATTTCCGATGGCGGAATATTTGCGGCATCTTAGGGCCTCCTGCTGTGCAGCAGCTGTACCAGCAGACATGCTAGTAGCTGAAAGATGGGACGCCGCCAGAGTATTGACGCAAGACGCGTCCCATACTAAAGGGCGACCCATCCTCCAGGGCACCAATGACATACCATCGGATCTCTTGCCATCGTCGCGACACAAGCCGTTCGGTTCTAGAACGGCAGGTACCCCGGCGGTGACAAGAGGCCGACGGATTATGTCATTAAGTGCTGCATGGCGCGGAATTCTGCCGGCACTTCTGGTACAAGATAAACCATGGTGACCGAGGCGCTCCACCTTATCTCCACACGGACAGTGGTGTGGGACAACACAGGCCGCCTTTAGGCGAATGCAGGCACTTATTCTAAACGTGTTATCGTCTAGAAAAGTGCCCAAATTTGCCGAGGGGAGTGCCTGTAGCCACAAGCCATACTCCCAACGCGAAGCAGCTAGGATACGGGCACGCTCAGTCTCATTGGCACACGTATCCAGTAGATTTTGATGTACCAATGAGCAAAGCGGGCCGTCCCACAACTTCTGTGACTTTGGGTTTAGAGGAAAATTTTGGTGTGGGCAGGCCATAGACCACGCATTTCTGGCCTCAGTCAAGTAAAGGACCTCAAAGTCACCAAGTGACGGTTTTAATATTTCATCAATGAGATCCTTTGTACTTGTACACTGAGGACAGAAAGGCGGGTAAAGAAACTGCTGAAATTTTACGTATACCCAAATCTCCAAACCTTATTGGTAAGGAGGCTTGGGTCCATGTACGGTCATCAAAAGAAATGTTGAAAATGGATGAGAGAGAGTATCGAATAACATTATCTAAGGTTTTTAAAACATTTTGGTTTTGCCATAGAGGACAGCATCTCAAAACATATGTAAAATTTGGAGTAAAAACACAATACCGAATAATATAATATACGCTATGTAACCTAATGCCTTTTAGATTGACAATCTTTGACTCAAAATTTTGAATTTTGTCGTTGACGAAACCAGAAATACACTCCTCAAAAACGGGACATCCAAGGAGGTTGAAGCTAGTTTTGTCAACAATTTTAAAATTTAGTCCTAAACTGTGAAAATCTGCTATTACGTTGTGGACATTGGGCAACGTGTCACTGAAATAAATCTCGCATTTTGAAAAATTTAACTCCAAACCAATTTTATCGAATTCGTATATTAAAAATTGTATATCTTTTTTAATGGTATGAATGTCTCCTCCAAGGGTGCCATTGTCGAGGTACCACACGTTGAATTTAGAATTTAATTTTTCTAAAATGGGATGAATGGCGAGTGAAAATATGGCCGGCCCAAGGGGGTCACCCTGCTGACAACCGGTTTCTGAAAAAAGTTGGTGATTCTGGTACATTAAAATTGATTTTTGACTGTAGCACTGATTGATAAAATTAAATGCTTTTGGTGACTTTTCTTGTACTTCGGACAGCAGGGTGGCCCTGTTGATTGAATTAAAAGCGTTTTTAACGTCCACCTTCAGAACAGCTTCGCAACAGTCACTGGACAAAAAAGTTCGAAGAGAATGTACCGCCGCCTCGCAGCCGCCCTTCATGCCGAAACCTAATTGGCGTGGTGCAAAATAAAATGAACTCAAACCGGTCATTTCCCCGACAGCATAACTTGGCGGCAAGGTAGCGGTATGTAGTACCGACTGCTATGGGGCGTATGCCACCATCTTTTTTATTTAGGGCACATAGATTTGCACCATACAGTGTTGGAATAACGTCATTACTTACTGCACCTGAAAGCATTAGATTAATTAAATCTGTTATGTCCTTCAGAAGAGCCTCACCAGCCGTGCCGATAGCTGGCCCCAGCAAATCCTTCAAATGTTATGGGACCAAGCCTTCCAGCCCGCCGGCTGAACTACTTCTGAAAGACATAACAGATGTGAAAATTGATTTTGGGGTTGCGATTAGGTTTTCTTGTGTATATAGTAAGCTAGAATCGAGAGCTGTGTCTGAATGTGGATGCTATGTTCCAAAGTCCGCAGAGTGTTTTCGTTATTGGGAGCAATGGTGTAGTTGGAGAACAGAATTCTAGCGGCTCCCTTAATGTCCCCATCAGAAAGTTTTGATTCCACAAATCTATTGAGTCGGTGTGTGGAGTCCTTACAAATTTTTCTAATATTTTTATTTGTAAAAATGTCATTTAGTTCTGGGGGATTTTGGCAACGTTTTTTGATTTTGGCTGTAAGATTTCCAGATTCATTGTATTTTATGTTTAAAATTTTAGAAGGGAGCTGCAAAAAATCCTCCCATGCTCCTAGAGAGTTTAAAGTAACAGTATTCCGGATAAATTTAGACAAAAATTGACATACCGAAATTCTTGCACCTCGTGGAATTCTTTTAACAATTATGACCGAATGTTTTAGTTTACTTAGTTTTTCCGAAAGAGTAATATTTAGATTGTTATCGAGAGGTTGTTGAGGTTGAAAATGCATCTCGTTCCTTGTGGGCTTTACCGAGATGAATTTTTAAGCTTCTTTGCCCCTTAAAAAACGTGCCTGGGAGCATTCAGGACACTGAACTAGGTTCTCCACTGACGCCACATCCGGTTGAGGCTGTGTCATAAATGTACCTAAAATTAAATCACACACAAAAAGAACTTATAAATAAACTATAAAACATATTGTTAAATTTATAAAGAAAAGGTGTAAACTAATTCTTAAATTACCTATCCTAACCTAACCTCAGACTTCGCAAGGAAGTCTGAGGTTCGACATTAGTCTTTACTCTCAATGACGTAGGCTTGGGCAAATCTCCACACATTAATGTGTAGTGTCGTCTACCACAGACTACACATTTCGGGAATTTTTTGCACTTTCTTACCATATGTCCTTTGATAAAACATATCAAACAGGCCGCATTCTTCTTTATAAACTCCTTCCGCTCATCTAAGCTCATGTTTATTGCAAGGTTACATTCGGAACTTGCATGATTACCTTTTTCACACCAAATGCAACTATTAGCCTTATCAACAGACTTGTTATCGCGCTGCATAGAAGTTGTCAAACACGTCGCGGTTGGAACAATGTCGTGCCTCGAAACTTTATTATTACCATTAAAATGAGCTGCATTAATCCTTTCCTCCGACTCAACTTCTAACCGTAAAAATTGAAGAAGCATGGAAAGTGGTTTTTCTCTTTTCTCTTTACAAAAATATGACCTATTTATTCCATGCCCGTTAAAATTAAAATAATATGGATAATTTCCCTTTGTTTTTGTTTCACTAACTTTGACAACAGATAAAATAGAATATTGAAAAAGGCAAAAAAAATAGTTCATTTTGGTCGAGTTGTACGTCGCTATTTCTAAAAAAAACTTTATCTAACTTTCTTTCATTATGACCTGTCTCAAATTCAATAAATGAAAAGGGCTCTTTAGATGTTAATATCAATCAGCCAATCGCAATTCGTTACTGGATGTAATTCTCACAAGTGACGTTTGTGCGGCAAATCCCGCTCTTCTGTTTTTTTTCTGACGCGGAGAAATCCGTTTGACGATTACTAATCACGCGGGGAGTCACGATTGGGGTGAGTGCTAAGTATCCTTGGAGAGATGCTATGCCCATTTCTGTCGGCGATAAAAATTAATGCTTTCCGATGTTCTTTCCTTCGTCAGGGTTACGAGTAAACCACCTGACCATTTCGCCAGTCTTGACAAGCAGTAACTAATAAGGCCTCTTCCAGTCTTCCGTTTTCCTCGTATAACCCCTACCAGCGACGTTGCGCAAATCAACGATCCACCAGGTCGGATTACTACCCACTTTATTATTATGAGGTTCATGCGGTCACCAGTATCGCAGACCAGAATGGATTCTGAACCTAAACCTAAATAAATAAAAAATGAACTCCATCCTGGGTCTATCATATTCATAAAAAATAATAAAGTTAAGAACACAACATTTACTTAATACACAACAAAACCATCAAATCAATCATATAAACCATGACAGTGAAAAGTGAGATGAATCCTTTACTTATTATTTGATAGTGATATTTGATTTCTCCGTAATATTCTGTGAATGAAAATAAGGCACATAAAATGTTTAAGATCATGCCCATACCGAGTATGATTGCTTCGATTATTCTATCATAGTTTGTGTTCAGGCCTGCTTCAATTAACAAGCCCAGAGTAATTATAGAATATGCACCATATACCCCGGACATGAAGAAATGATCAATCCTCGTCAGCTCTTCGCATTCCGAGTTGTAGAATGTTCCGAATACCATCAAGAGGAATGCAAAACCACGCAAAGTCATTTGCATTACTCTACTAAACATTTTTAGATAGGTTTTTTGTAAATTAAAGAGAGTAAAAAGTGAGTAAATTAATTTATAACAAATATAATAAATGATCAAACAGTTACAGGTAAAATGACAAATATAAAAGATTTTGTTGCAAGCACGATCTTTATATCGTACTCTTTGGCAAGCACAGAGTAAATAAATTAGCTTTCTTTAGAATATCTCTGACAGAAAATAGACTTCATCGTTTCATCGGCGATACTCTCCTATTATGTTAATGTACTCTGTGACGATAATGTTATCTCATACAGGCTGTTTTACGCGGATATGGCGATGGGTTTAATGCGTTATTTGAGATATGACGTAGTTAATGTTGTTAAATATTGACAGATAACGTACATATATACACTGATGTGGCTATTGGATAACGGCGGTATTTTTAACTTTACAAATAAGACGCATTTGACTACAATCAATTACTTTAATACTATTATAGGTGTGGCCGCGGCATTATGCACGCATGCAAATTAAGCCAATATTAGACGGTTCAACTCTGTCTTTCAATTTTAGACGAATCAACCAAAGTGATCCATGTAATCATCAACTTGAATCATTCAATATCATTTAAGATATGTCGTGTACTTTCATTGACCCAAGTATCGGCATTACTCTGAGTGATATATTTATGTTCTAAATTTATGAGTACTGCCGTTGCAGAGAATGAGGTAAGTATTTACTTGGAATATACTAATGATGTTGTTTTTCAAATAGTATTCACACACAATTTCCCGCGGCCGGGTGACCCTCTCGTAAGAGGTGTGAAAATAACCCACAGCTAGGTGGTAGGGTATTCCCCGTCTGGATGGCTACCACCCCTGGTCTAGATAATAGCCGCCATAATAAGCTTGAGTTGTGTTCCGGCATTAGTGACCAGGTTCCTGTCTCCCTTAAGAGAGCGGCAGCACGTTGGTAGCACCTTTGGTGTTACAAATGTCTATAGGCGATGGTAACCGCTTTCCATCAGGTGGGCTGTCTGCTTGTTTACTGAACTCATGCAATAAAAAAAACACATAGAGAATACATTTGATAAAATATGCAGAATTAATACAAGTATGTCAGTTATATTCGTACTAATTTATTTTTAAACTAGCGTTTATCCCACGGCTGCGCCGTGGTTTAAACCGTAGGGAAGTAACTTTATTTTACTTACAGAAAAACTTAATTTGGTTTTTTATATATATAAACCGTCAGTGAAAATTTATATAATTGATGGTGAAAATCGCTTAAAAATACGTTGCGTTGTATAGGAGTTAGCGGATATACAGACAAACAGACGTACAAAGCGACTTTGTTTTATACTATGTAAAGAAGATAAAGAAGCGCGAATAACCTGAGTAGATTAAGAGGACTACAAGATCTGTTTAGATACAGGAACTTGAGAACATTTATAAAATAGTGGTGTAAAAAATAAACCATGACTGTGAGCGTTTCCCAATAGTAAATTTTTGATATTGCGCGTACACACAGGTACGAGTGTAATGTTTCCATGTCCGGCTGGACCAGTGTGTGTGTACTTCCGTTGGCCAATCGTGCACCAACAACGATAAGTAACTTATTTGACTAAAGGAGGTTATATTTTTTAATTGTTTAGACCTAAAACCTTAGATTATATAAACGTCTAGATAACGCATGAATTGCACAAAAACGGCCATAAAAAGTGCACTAAATCTGGTTCAATTGCTCCCCACGTTAGTGTCGTTCCGACTACTTTACTGGTTAGAGCTCTCGGAAAAAAATCATTATGCCGTCCTGCGCTATTAAAATGTGTCGGAACTATTTTAAAAGAGGAAAGGACAAGGATAAGATGTCATTTCATCGGAAAGTTTAATACTTTTGCTCATGATTTCTTTTTGAAAACATGAAATTTAATTTCGATAAATCGAATTGACTGATGTTGTCAGGTGATAAATGGGGTTCGTTTCCAAAATTTGGGGATATTTTGTTATGATTTTTGAAGTGAGAATTCTTTAGAATCGTTGTGACTCGATGAAACGAAAAAGCAACATTAAAAAGAGTTAAACATATAAATCTATAGGACGAAGCCTGCGAGAGAATGAGATATAATACATTATATTTAATCATTTAAACAATATGCTCATTCCTCATACAGATAGAGTTGGAAATGTTTTGGAAAATATTCTATGTAATAGGTTGGGGAAAAAGTCTTTTCACATATAGTATGTATGAACTTATAATAAGATCTCTTTGGCTATACCATTTCCATCTGGCTGGTTTTGGTATCATTAAAAGTTTTAATTTTAAAGAAGACAATTCTAAATTCGAATTATGAAAACGTGTGATTTTTATTTGTTTCTCTTATTGTTAAAATGAGTGAATCTAATGAAAAAATTCGATACATTTTAAAATTTTACTACAAAGAAGGTAAAAATGCAACACAAGCCGCGAAAAAATTTTGTGATGTTTATGGACCTAATGCAGTATCTGTGAGAGTAGCGCAAATTTGGTTTAAGCGTTTTCAATCCGGAAATTTTGATATCAAAGATGCACGTCGCTCTGGTCGCCCTGTTACGGACAAAATTGATGCCATTTTTTAAAAAGTGGAGCAAAGTAGGCATATTAGTAGTTAGGATGTAGCTGGAGAACTGGCAATTGACCACAAAACGGTTTTGGCGCATTTGAAAAAAGCTGGGTACACAAAAAAGCTCGATATTTGGGTGCCTCATGAGCTCACTGAAAGAAACCCAATGAACTGTGTACTCATTTGTGATTCTTTATTACGACGTAATGAAACCGAACCATTTTTAAAGAAGCTGATAACTGGCGATGAAAAGTGGATCACGTACGACAAGAACGTGCGAAAAAGACCGTGGTCAAAGGCCGGTCAGGCTTCACAGACTGTGGCGAAACCCGGATTGGAAGGGCATTATTCATTATGAGCTGTTACCGCCAGGCAGGACCATCGATTCTGAACTGTACTGCGACCAATTGATGAAATTAAAGCAAAAAGTTGAGAGAAAGCGGCCGGAATTAATCAACAGAAGGGCTGTGGTTGTTCACCATGATAACGCTAGACCTCACACATCTTTAGCCACTCAGAAAAAATTACGAGAGTTTGGCTGGAAGGTGTTAATGCATCCGCCATATAGTCCTGACCTTGCACCTTCAGATTTTCACCTGTTTCGGTCTCTGAGGAATTCCTTAGGCAGTATCAGGTTAACACTACGAGAGGACTGCCAAAACCACTTGTCGC
Source organism: Dendrolimus houi (assembly GCA_039645545.1). Lineage (NCBI taxonomy): Eukaryota > Metazoa > Arthropoda > Insecta > Lepidoptera > Lasiocampidae > Dendrolimus > Dendrolimus houi. The sequence goes on along the minus strand of CM077123.1, from coordinate 10,165,168 downwards.
AGTTTTTGATCAGAAGCCCCAAAATTTTTATAGCAATGGGATCACGTCCCTAGCTACAAGATGGCAAAAAGTTATCCAACAAAATGGCACCTACATACTTTAGTCAAACGTAAATAAACTTTATAAAAAAACCTTTTGAATTTTTATATAAAATGCGAAGAAACTTTTTCCCCAACCTAATATAGAATAATAATATGTAAACATGTAATTAAGTCGCAATTTTCTTTCTTTCTTTTGAAGTTTTGCGATAATACTTTGTATTTCGTGCTTTAAAGCTTAAATTTGTTATAACGACATGTATATGAAATGTAACGTTACGAAATTTAGAATCCCTCCCACTCCTTGTCACACTTTGTTTCACTTATAAAATAAGAAATAAAATGTGTGTGTGAACGGCACACACACACATTTTTTATTTATTTGGATTACACATAACGCGCACTACCCAGTATGAAACCATCGAATCGTTCCAAGTCTATTATTACAACTGATTTCAATGACTCTTAGCTTGGAATAATCTTTGAGGCATAACTAGTTTAATAACCTCTGTCAACTTGTTGAGTAAGTACAAAAATATTTTTCCATTACGAATAGTTTTTTTTATAATTATTACATCGGTATTGGTTCTTATTACATTGGTACTAAAATCTGTACAGATATTTAAATATACACTAAAATGACTAGTACATATACTAAAACTCATTTGTGTATGTAGTTTATTTTCTATGGCTTGTTCCAATACACACAACTTTTGTTGGTAATACTTTAAATTATTAAAAAAGATTTAAAACCTCTGATTAATATTAAAATTATAACACATAAAGCTATTAAATCATAATAATCACTTAAACTTTTCACTACGTAAAAAATATTTAATTATAAAAAATAGGGTGATATGTTTTAGCTGATATCCCCAAGACACGCACACATTGATAGTTTTTGTAGAGTGATTATAGAAAGAAACGCTTTGCGTTTTGATGCCGTTTTTCGCGGTGCTGTTTGTTAGCAATGCTCTCTCTAGAGATGTTATATCTCAATGCCTAAGACTTTGTAGTTTCTTGTTCAATTCACTACAATTACAAAAGAACTAAATCAATATAGTGTAGACAACTGCACAGCAAAATATAAAGAAAAGTCGCAGCCAACCTGATTTGAAGTACCTAATACATAATGAATGCAGCCTGACAACGTATTTGTTACTGAATTACAGTGATGGTTGTCTACATCGCGATTGCAGCGACATCTTTTTTACTAATCCGTCTATTCCACAGAAACGACGTGATTTACTGGGTTAAAAAGTATCCAAATAATTGACTCGGGTTATAAGTCAACTTTGTATCGAGTCGTATACATTCAGTAGTTGCCAAAAAAATGCGATCGCAGCGGCATCTTTATCACTTTTAATTTAACGCTGTTTTAGTTTTAAAAATACTATTATTGTTAAGGTTAAATGGTTAAGGTCAGAGGAAAATCAGAAGAGCGGAGTATTTTTAAAATGGGTTTATTTAATACACATATCACACACATTAAATGTTAGCAGGGAACCATTACGAGAACACATTATTGACGGAACAGGAAGCTTAACAATAGACAAACCTAAGTCTATCAGTAGACAAGCTCTAGTGATGTGCCATTGTTTCTCCAACAATTATCAGTTTTATTTCGGTCCAAATTGGACCTATGTTTAATCATCGGTCTTATTGACTTTCTATGATCTGTCCGGCACAATGTAAAATTCGTATATCTCATTCGCCCCACAGGCTTAGTCCTATAGATTTATGTATTTATCTCTTTTTAGTGTCGCTTTTTCGATTCATCGAGTTTCAAATCACAACGATTCTAAAGAAGAAGTTTCAGTTCAAAAGATCTCTATGTAACAACTTATAATATAATATACCTAATGTTGGAACATTACGTAACAATCTAGTGCTGTTACATCCAAGTTGGTCAAAGAGTATCGTGTAAACTTCGTGAACTTTTCTCTTCCTCGCCAGTTAGTATCTGTCATATTGGTAACATTACTCATATTTGATTGACTCGGCAAAAGCTCGGCACTGGTACTTTAATACCATTAATGAACTCATATATTCCAAGTTTGTCTGTGCTTGAAAGTTAGTACTAGTCTTTTATAAACTTTTCCTGTAATATTCGTAGTATTAATGCCCTTAACAATATTTATTTAACTTTACCGAGTTTTATAATAATTTATCCTTGTAACCATTTAAATTGATTAGTTATTAACATAGGTACTTTTTAAATACTTAGCACCGTCATCGGGCTTAAAAAACTGATGGTTACTTACCTATCTTCTATAATATTATAAATTAATTGTAAAAGTGTACTCTTTTCTTTTCAAATTTGTTGTGTTAGTATGTTTGCTCGATATTGACATAAAAACTACTGGGCCGATTTCGATGCGGTTTTCGTTAATCGATAGCAAATTGTCAGACTTAAAATCTGCTGTACTCGTTCCGATCGACACATTGATGACTGAATGACACTGACGATAGTTCCGTCTACACAACACTGAAAACACTGTTTACAGACCGTTCACCGTAAAGTGTCCCCTGCCGTGATGTTGGCACTATTATTTGTCACTGACAAACTGTTGTTGTCAGTTAGATTGTCTGTTGTGAAGTGTTCCGCTGGTTTTTGTGTTATTTAATATTATTTTTCAAATTAATCATGCCAAAGCCATTTAAAAGCAGTGCAAGAGAGATTGTGTTGAAGGTGCGTGCCTTTTGTGAGAGAGAAAAAGCAAACCAAGCCCCGTTAATTCGACTCGATCAAGTGCGTTCACGAGTCGCCGCTATGACAGGTTAGTAAAATAGGGATACCAGCTTCAGACTCAATGCCTTTAGTATGGGTAATAAGAATTTACTGAAACAAAGAATTAAAATAAAAAAGAACATATCTCAGTGAATTTAATTTATTTCGTTACGATATGGTCCTTACTTGTATTTATATAAATATTTAATTTTATAAAAGGATGTAAATTTTATGTGTCTATTTCAGGCATGTCGGAGAAAACTGTGAGTAGAATATCTAAAGAAGGTGAAGTTGCTGCCTCTACGTCTCAAAAACTCAAGTCTCCTGGAAAACATCGTCAAAAACGTAAAATGGCGGATCTTGATGATTTCGATTTATGCGCATTAAGAAATAAAATCCATGAAATGTATACTGTCAGAAAAGTTGTTCCTACCTTAAATAAATTACTTATTGAATTAAAGAATGATATAAACTTTGGTGGAGGTCGAACGACTTTGTGGAAAATTTTAAAACGAATCGGATTTCAATATAAAAAGTGTGGTTCGAAGCAGAAAATTTTAATGGAAAGACACGACATAGTAGCATGGAGACACAAGTATATCGATACTATGCGGCAAAATCGTGCAGAAGGTCGGCCAATAGTTTTCTTAGATGAAACATACATTCATGCATCATATGCAGTGAAAAAATGTTGGCAAAAAGATGACGAGAACGGAGTACTGACAAGTGATTCTGCTGGAACGCGATGGATTATTGTTCATGCAGGTGGAGAAATGGGGTTCATTTCTAACGCTCAATTGATTTTTAAATTACAGAGTAAATCAGGGGACTACCATGACGATATGAATAGAACAAATTCTATGAAATGGCTTTCAGAGAAACTTATACCCGGTTTGCTTCCGAACTCGTTAGTCGTCATGGATAACGCTCCCTACCATACCGTACAAGTGAATAAAGCACCTACTATGAGTTCCTCAAAACTCCAAATGCAAGAATGGATTACAAATAAGGGATTGTCTTATTTACCAACAATGTTGAAAGCAGAGCTTTATCAAATTATAAAAGAGCACAAAGAAGCGCCGATTTATGAGGCTGACCAATTATTGACAAGTCATGGCCATAAATTGGTTAGGTTGCCCCCCTATTACTGTGACTTAAATGCAATTGAGTTTATGTGGAGTCTTTTAAAGAGACGAGTAGCTAGCAATAATGTCGGCCAAGAAGCTGGGAATATCGTGAAGTTAACCGAAGAAGCTTTTTTATCTATAACCCCTCAGGATTGGCAAAAACAGTGTGAACACGTAAAACATTTAGAAGACAAATTTTATGAATGTGATGGCTGCATGGATAATATTACGGATAAATTCGTAATTGAACTAGGAAATGACAGCAGCACAGATTCGGATACGTCAGATGACGACGTTTATGCAAGTGATAGTGATAAGTCTGGAATCGTTCCTTTCGACCATAATTACTGTCAGGAAAAATGAATAAATAATTTAAAATTTACTGTGATGAAATAATTTAAATTGTGTCATAATTTGCAACCTTCCTAGTCTTATATAAATGTATATTATCTAGACATAATAATAAAAATATACTAGTTCGATGTCTGTACTTTGGAGATATTGAAGAAAACTAATATAGGGGATCTTTATTAGTGCAACAGAAGCCAAAACAATAATTTTATATTACACGTACATGTTAAGTTAATTGGGGGGGTTGGCGAAAACTCAGTAGTTAACTGAATAAACAGTTCCATAATCAAAAAAAGATATTTCTAACTTAACCCTTTTGGCCGTTGTATATCTTGCTAGATATCTGTTGAAACATTGCTAGTTTTAATGCCTTTTTAAAGTATATTTGCAAAACCTATTTAGGAAAAGATAATTGTTCGAAAACTATCGAGAACTTCTGAGACACTTTCTAGGCAGAAAGGCAGACAACTGAATAGAAGAGAAAATATGAAATATTCGGTTGATTTATTTAAATTGAAAGACAGAAGTGAACAGTTTAATATCACCTCCACTCGGATCGCAACGACGTTTCTTAGTTTATCTTTTATTAACATCAATAGACGGGAGATATTAGAATCCAGTCATAAAAAGTGTCCTTTTAACTTAGGAGGTATGAGTAGAATTAAAAAAAAAGTTTCAACAATTAATTATTGGTTTCAACAAGATCCGTCTAGTGTTTTGAAATATGGGTTGTTTTTTATTTATAGTCTTGAAGATGTAGTTTGAAGATAATATAGATTAACAAAAGTCATTCGTGTAGTTGTAATCCCTCAGTACAATATTCTGTTCAGTTTCTTGTTGTGGTTCCAACCTTATATTGACATTGTCATTAAAAGCTGACATAATATAATAGCAGAAAAACCAGCTGATGATTTAAAAAATAAGTTTCTATTTTTTAAACCATGTTACATTTCGATATTATTTACATAATTTTTACTTCCTTTATCTGTGCACATGTGCGGCCATCTACAACGGTAGGGAACGAAGTGACGGTTTCGAATAATACAATCGACTACTGTTCTCATCCGGATTGCTCGTTAAAGAGGCAACACACTTTATGCGTGGCTGCCAATAAACAAAGCCCTAGACTTTATGCTTCGGGTATGACAACATGGATGAGGTATCAAATACTGTTATTGCACAACAGGCACAGGGATAATATAGCTATGGGTTTAGAGGCTGGACAACCTCCAGCTACCAATATGCGCAAGATGTACTGGGATTATGAACTCGAAGAAATGGCTGAGGTATGGGCTAGACAGTGTCAGAAGCGTCACGATGAATGCAGAAACACAATTAGATTTAATGTTCTTCAAAATATGGATGTACGTCCTGTTTTGCCAAGAGTCACCGAAGCGCAACTGCTTTCGGATGCAGTCGGTGCTTGGTTTTCCGGCTCGAGAGTTCTTCCACCTGAGAATGTTTGGTCATTTCGTCTGACAAATTGCAGTGCCCCGGGTGGCTGCAACGCTCACTGGTATTCAGCCGCCGCTTGGGCTTCAACGTGGCGTTTGGGTTGTTCTCAATCACTGTGTAAAATGAAGAAACGTTCTTGTGCTTTATTTCGTAAACGAAGAAATTTGAAACAAACAACGAAATATTCATTGGAAAATATTACAAGAACGTCATACAGCACTGAAAATATACTTCGACGCACTAGGTACATGACGCCGTCAACTCATCCTAGATTTGAACTATTTGAGGGTACAACACTATCATCAAAGAAAAATAAAGAGTCTCCTCTGTACCGAGGTGTGTTCGAGTTGGAGGGTAAAAATCTAAAGCAAGAAGAGGCTAGAATAATAGCGTTCACATTTTGTAATTACGGTCCAGCTGGGAATATTGATGGGTTCCCAATATACGAGGCGGGTGCAATCTGTACTAAATGTCCTCAGGGAACTCAATGTGGGGATCGCACACATAGGGCCTTATGCTCCGTGATTGGAGACCCCGATGTACGCGCAGGAAAATAAGACTTTTTTTATAAATATATTGTAATTACCCCGATTTTTTAAGTTATAGTAGCTTAGTGATTATCGCTCTCGCGTCTTAGTCGAGTTACCCGGGTTCGAATCCTGGTCGGGAATCTTGCTACATTATAGGCATGTGCATATTTTTACATTTACCAAGTACTAACGGTGATGATAAACACCACGATAAACTGTGCATATCGAGATAACTGCCTTGGAAAAGCGTGAAGAGTATATACTGACCTCTAATGGAGAGACTTATATTCAGCCACGCGACGGAGCTGATAATAATATCAAAGGCTGAAAACTTTATATATATATATATATATATATATATATATATATATATATAAATATGTACAGTAAAATATGTGTCTACAAGCGAGACGATTAGCAACCACTCCGGTGTTCCTCCAAATACCAGACCTTGGGTTGTGGGGCTGCAGCGGTATTGACAGCGATCCGGGCAAGTATAGGCCCGTCAGAAACCTTTACAGAAGGCAGGCCTCTGCGCTTTCCAGTTAACTAGCGCCCCCTTCGCGTAACATGTGACATGAAGTCGGCGCGCGGAATACTTGGCCCATGACCTTTGCAACTTTGATGCTGGTGACGACGTAAGCTCCGAGTGTTGTTACCCGCAGCCGGAGACCGTTAAGCGCCTTCCAACACCATCTACTTCCTCTTCTAGCTCGCCGCACCTAACGTACATTACGGTACAGAAGGACATCTTAAAGGTCCATAAAAAGACAAAAAATACTTAATTTCCTAAGAGAACTTGTTATATATACTAGTTACTAGAGTATTAGCTGTTGGTCATGATTTGCGCTCGCGTAGTTTAAGAGTGGTCGCAGTTTGTCTAGTCAAAAAAGTTATAAAGCAGCCCCTTTTTCACGAATGAATTTTCACGGGCATTGAATTTTAAAATTCCTTTTTTAATGTATAAGAACCCGCATGAAAAATTTCATAGTCCTAGCCCCAGTAGTTTCGTCTGTGCGTTGTTATGTCAGTCAGTGAGGTCAAGTAATTACATATGTATAGATTTATTTTCATAGGCGATGTCCCCGTATAGTTTATTTAATTTATGATAACTTACAATAATTAATATTTTTATAGTATAAAATACAATAATTGCGCAAGTAAATTAAGTTTTCAAAAGTTATCCAACCAAAGTTTAAATAAACATTTTCATGTTCGTTAAACTTGATTGAATAATAGTGGGTCTCGGAGAGGCCTGCCCACTAGGGCGGGCCCACGCCAGCCGGGGTCGCGGAAGAAAAGCTCGCGCACACCCCGTGACCCCGGCACATGGCGTTAGGTGGCACCAAGAGGTGTTAGTGGGTATTCCGGCTAGAGAGCCGGCAAGTCCCACACTCCCCCGCCGAAGTCTTCCCGGCGGGGGGTCCGCAAATGGATTTCCACTTATAAAAAATAATAATAGTGGGCCTGATATTGTTTTAAGAAATTTTTGATGTTCTTGGAATTGATAAATTAGTATAAGATTTTTACGGCGCGTGTATAGTAAGCCCAGTAACAAGCTAGCAAATTAGAATAATAACTACTTTACTATTATGAGACGTAGATATGTTTAAAAAATCTAAAAAATACAAAATTCAATATGCTAATGCAAAATGCAATTTACTATTTTCTCAAATTTTACGTGGCTTTGAGCTTCGACACCCGACGACAAGGCTTCAAAATTAGGTTAGCAAGCATCAATGAACAGCTTCTACGTGATTTCCATCGATAATTATGTTTGCGAGATGCACATGTACTCCCCTCCCTTATTTCAAACTGCCAGCATCCCGTTCATGAAATTAATGTTCGTAGAACCTTGACTATAATAAGCACACGTGTTTTCAGCATAGAATACTAATTGAATGGGGTATTCAATTTGAAAGATTCATATGAATTTAGTACTTAATTTCTAAAAAAATGGTTTTTTATACCTTTACCATTTTTCAAAAATTACGTTATATGCCTAACTAGCGGCCCGCCCCGGCTTCGCACGGGTATCTAAAAATAACTTTTTTGTCGAGTTGACTCCCCTCCCATACGGCCCGTAGCCCAGTGATGCCTACATCGCATAAGATGCTACCTAGCTAGCCTAGCAGGGTGAGCGGCAACCATGCAACTTTTTTGTAATACTTACATTTTTAAATTCATGATATCTTTCGAATGGAATGTTCGAATTGAATAATTCAAAAAGTTTTATAAAGGTATTGAAGCAGTCTTAAATATGAAGTAATTTATTTTGATAGGGATGAAAACCAAGATACAAATAAAGAGCCTTTCCTAGGGGTGGCATTTCAATTGAATTTTTAAAATAAAAAACACTAATTGTGGCATAACTATAATAGTTAAACATACGTTGTTGCGACTCTTTTTGTAAATAATGATGTGTTCTGCAAAGTCGTCGTACATTATTTTATTTTATCATCAATAGTTTTCATGCATGCGATGTAAAGAATATTATAGCAATTTTTTTTACACCTTGGGTTACATTATTGGGAGTTTTAGTAAGGATCCCTAATTTTTTTGAAAATTTAATATAGCTTATATTACTCGAGGATAGTGTAGCTTTCCAACAGTGAAAGAATTTTTCAAATCGGTTCAGTAGTTTCGGAGCCTATTCGATGCAAACAAACAAACAATCAAATCTTTCCTGTTTTTAATATTAGTATAGATAAACGGACATGATAATAGCACAAGAGTTCCGTCCTTGCCAAAATGACTGCTATATTGTAGGCTAGTAGATAATAAAGGTTACCTTTCATAATTTTCAAGCCTCAATTGAAACATCCAAATCCTAAATGGTTTCTGTAGTTGGGTGGTTCTTGTCCGTCAGCCGTTGATCACTGCTAGACGAAGGCCTCCCTAAGTTTGCACGAAATGTCCTGTGCTTTCCTGATTCAAGCTGAAATGGCTGTTGGACAGTGTAGGAATAATGATTTAAAATAGTTTTCATTATTCATTATTGCACACAAGAAGTTAATTTAAAACTATGAAACACAAAGGCGAGCTTAACTTTAGAGCCTTAGGCCCCAATTACACTATGATATACTTATCTACAAAAAAGATTTCATACGACGACGGGACGAAAAAGGTGCCGCTCACCTATGGTTATAACCTATCATATTAGTGGTAGCGTTTTGATCTGTTCTAAGTGGGATCGCATACTATTTATTGGTCAAAATTGCTACAAGTCATATGCAGGGATACGACAGGCTCGGAACTAATATAATATTTACAATACAGAGCGGTCGCTGTATCCAAAATCGGTTTATAGGGTATTATTATTTTGAAATGTAAAGTAAAATTTTTTGGGTGCCCCCAAAATGAAGCGAATATAATACTAATTAAGTTGGCCTTATCTGGCTTACTCTTATGCATAATTTGACCCAGATTATGGCCGCGGGCCACTCCGTGTTATTTTAGTGGTTTAACCGTTGTAATTAATGCAGGATTTTGCACCAATTGAAACTCTGAGTAGCGAAAACTTAAATCATGAATACTTGCGTAATAGCATGGAAGAAGTATTTTTTCTATGGTAATAATAGTATTTTCTTAACTTTTCACGACTAGTACACATAATTAAAAAGTTTTAACGGTTTTAAGCGGGACGTTTTATTTATTTATTATTGACAGCCTCTGTGGTTGAATGGGCTTAGCCTTTCCCGGCCTACCTAGTAAATTTTGGAAAACGTATTTTCTCCATTATTTACTATGGTCTGGGTGTCTGGGATCGGCCCCAGAGCAGTCCGTTGTATATTACCCATAAAACAAGGGTAACTTGCTTAATTTGGGAATATACAATACGTATGTTTCTCTGCCGATTATTATATTATAAAAATTGTCAAAGGCGGCTTGGCAGGTTTGACACATCGGTTAAATCGATGTGCAGCAGGTTGCACCACGATGTTTTCTTTCACCGTTGCACCGTAGCACGTGGTAATTGTAACAATATGTCAGAAAACTGCCTAAGTGGCGCATGCGCTAGCCGTTACGCTACCACGACTTATTGTCTACATTACTTCAACTTATTATAGGCGCGCGAGTTCATGTCCATCGGGGCCAGAGGCGACGAGCGGGGGGTAGGTCGCCCCGCCTTCGCTCACCTCGCCGCGTTTGTCTGACGTCGAGTGTTGTCCTTGACGGTTGTGACGCGCGCTTATCGATACCGAAAATTTACGCTAACGCTATTGTGTTATTTCATTGTGAATAAACCATGACTACTCCGCTTGAAGTCAGCGACAGCGAAGATCCTGATTCCGACTCTGATCTGTCGGTTGTCTTTTCATCTGATAGTGATTGAAATGGAATTTAAAAAATATTAGAAATAAACAAGTAATTACTTATCACATTTATTTTATTTCATATTTTGCAAAATTACCATAAGGTATAATAAACCAAATTGACAGCTGTTGACTAAATCGGTAGTTATTATTGACAATACCATAATTAATTAGGTCACAGCACTACCGCATTCAGGATGGACATGAACTCGCGCGCCTACTATACGTATAAGTTCAAAATAAAGAATAAATTTAAAAAAAACCGTTAAGTCTATATTCCACTGCGTATCTGTACGCACAATCAAGAGTTCTGACAAAACTCTTGATTGCAGCAACAGTACCCTAAACTCGATTTCCTGTATTTGTGATATTAATAGTATAAATTACATTTTTGTAGAGACACGAGACTCATGTTTTTTATATACTCACGCTGCCCATTTCCGTCGCCACTCCCCCATGCTTATTACTATGTGGGGGGGCATGATGTAAACGAGACGTAAAGCAGGAATAAAAATGTAAATCTCGGCCATGCTCAGAAAAATTGTAATCATAAAAAAGAGATCAGCTTTTTGAAGGATGAATATGTGATGTATTTTAAAAAAAAAATCTTTTTTAATAAAAAGTAAACATTTTTTAAATACAAGAAAGCTATGAACCTACTCGAAAAATGACAAGAATGATTGATAATACCACTGACATACTATAATATATTCAAAACGGAAACTTAAATTTAATAATATTTTGTGTTTTATACAACTAAATACCTTTATTGTGACCAAGTGTTTTGTATCACATTTTAATATCGCTTGAGCAATGTTGTTAGCAGCAAAAGTACGGATTCATGGAATGCAAGATGAGAATTGGATTATTAAAGATAAAATCTACCAATATCGAGGACTTATAAAGCTATACGGTAAATTAAATATACACATCATATTTATACATGGGCTTTTACATAGGTATTTTCTAATTATTTCTTCCGTGACTACGACCTTGAGAACACAAGCTCCTATTATTATGTAATTTGCCAGTACAAAATCGTGATTCTATATTAGTACTAAATTAGTAAAAAAATGGGTAAATATGCATAAACGCGGAACGAGTAAAGGTTAAACTTTACATAGTGGTCACTGAATTGTAAGTAGTGGGGGGGCAGAGGGGGAAGCGGAAGAGGATTACTTCTCCCTTCTGCAACCCCCATGTCTAGGAGACTTGTAGTTTTAGAGATATGATTTTTTTGTAAACATAACTTTACTAATTTTTTTCAAAATGGTGTACTTATTTTTTATGTCTAAAAACGAGAAATGCAGAAGAATGGTAGTGGTCAATGTAAAAAACATTTAAAACAGTCTAAAAACGCAGACTAAAGCCGACAAGCCAGGCGAGCAAAGCGAGTATGCCATGACAGCGGTCAACAAATGTCACAACCGATTTGTAACCATCATTTAAATAGTTATCAATGAATAAATGGTGACCAGTCGGTTCTGTTCTGGTCTAAAGACTAACCCAACCTAACCAACTCACCGTTTTAGTCACTGGTCGCGATTTTCGATCACCCCTCACAACCTCTAGTGGTTATAAATAAACCTTAAGGATATCCCTAACTCAAATCACCATTAATTTACCTCCCATTAATATTAACGGGTTAGGTGTAAGTTAGGTGATATCACACCCAAAATTCAGATAGAGGATTTCGCCAAAATCCAAAGTTAAGCAATGCAATCGAAGTCCAATGAGAAAGCCAGTCAACGTAAAAATAATCAATATAACCGAAACTGCGCAAGTCCTCGAAAAATCTATAGCAAAACACAAAGTACATTCATATAACTAAAAGAGAAATGGAATAAAAAAGGCGGCAAATAGAGTATAGGAAATGATATATCGATTTTTTTAATAAAAATAAATCGTTTAAAAACATACTACTAATTCAAACTCACAATATATACAAAAAAACAATTTTCGTATTTAAAAATCGATATTATTGACATATCAAATGATTTTCGTATTTTAAAAATCGATATTATTGACATATCGAATTGTTATAATTTTTTTCTTTCTTATGCCTATTATCGTCGTAAAGTAAAAAAAAGGGACAGTACTGTGATTTAGTATTAAGAACTTTAAAATTATAATAACTAATTCAAAACTTGTTTACTAAATTAAAAAACAGTTTTAGTGTTTATATATCAGGTGTAAGTGTATTCCTAAGTACAAATCAAACTTTTTTTCAACAAAAGTGACATAACCTTGTTTATCAAACGTATTTTTGTTTTCAAAACTTGTTGGTGGACCCTAAAAACATGTTTCCTAGCCCAAATAACAGTTCTAGTGTCTATATATAAGGCGTATGTATACCCCTAAACTTAATTTCCGTTAATCTGATGACACTCTGTGCAAAAGTTTAGCCCGAGAGAATTACGCATTTTTTTGTATTCAAAGACTTTAAATATGGTTGGCTATGGTATAATAACGACACTAAAATTAATAAACAATACAATTAATTATGTTAAATACTTGATCATATCAATATAAATAATGTTCACTTTTAGCGTGACGACTTACCTAATCATAATAAAACATAATTTCTTATTTAATTTCGGGATTAGTCTGCAAATGAAACGTATACGAATTACGACATGACCAAAATAATTAATAATTATAAAATCAACTATTACGTCATTGCTAAAATCTTCATCACATTTTCTCATTTGTGAGTAAACCTCAGATTAATATTATTAAGAGCAAAGTTTTTAATTCATTTTGCTAAATGCCAGGCAAAGGAACTAAATCCACATAGCATGAATATTATGGGAAACCGCTCCGATTAAGGCACTAATTATGTAGGCGCAAGAAATCAGCTCATAGAAATACAACATTTCCTAAAAGTCAATAATGATAAGATTACGCACAAGCTAGCCACACAGCAGATCACATGGTTGCTCAATCCGCCCTCAGCCCCTTCTTTCGGCGGTGTGCATGAAACAGCCGTCAAATCAACTAAACAATTGCTATATCGCGTACTCGGTGAACAGCATCTCACCTGTGAGTAATTGTCAACTCTGTTAGCTCGTGTCGAGGCAGATCTCAACTCGAGACCACTCTGCCGTCTATCCTCAGACCCTGTAGATTTTGAAGTCTTCATCGCAGGCCACTTCCTCATCGGTCACCCACTCACTGCCCTACCCGAACATTCCCATGAATCCTCTCCTCCATCCGACCTACGACGTTTTCGCCTGGTGCAAGCATTAGCCCAGCGATTCTGGACCCTATGGTCAAGATCTTACCTGCACACCCTCCAATCTCGAACCAAGTGGACTACCGAAATCAGGTTCAAAGACTGGTGAATTGGTACTCATAAAAGAGGAGAATCTACCACGACTCAATTGGAAGATAGGGAGAATTATGAAGACCATGCCCGGGTAAGACGGCGTCATCCGAGTCGTGGAGCTCAGCACCAAGGACGGCAACTTGAGCAGGCCAGTCAACAAAATTGCTCGTCTCCCCATAGACGATATCAGCCCTTGATCTGCACTACAGGGGCACTAGGACAGCCACCCTTTTCCTCGGCCCCCAGGATGTTCCCGCCACTGGCGCGACGCGTGTGTTTGTGTGTGTGTTTGTGCTAACGCCCCTCTCCCGGTGGGGCCATCTGTTGCATTTAAAACAATACGCTGCGTGCACGGGTGCATATTAACACCCCATATCGTGATCATCAACATCATATTAATCAGCTCATACGGATTACACAGGAATCTCGGCACCATAAGTATCTCAGCTCCTAAACCGTGAGTATCCATATTCCTTCCACTTCTCACTTTAAGGCACGTCAAGTTTCAGCGTTGCCATGTTCACTAGTACCGGGAATTCTCAATTTAGAAGCTCTATGGCTTCTATGAATTTGCAGACAATAAAAAGCAGGACCCATGACGTCTTGCCGAGAGGCGTACAAAAAAGATTAACGTGGACAATAGATCACACAAATTCAAAGGTATAATAAAACACCCGTAAAGGATTAGTTATCGGCTCACAACAGTATTATTTGGAAATTATAATTCTTAACAAAATTGCTATATATATGTACTATTAAATACAATTATATATATAATGTATTATACCATGCCTTGAACATGATTATTACGTAACTGTGTATTTTTAACAAATAATTGACTATAGGATGATTAATAATTACAAAAAGTTAATTATTTCGACGTATATGGATTTCGAATTTACGCGAATGAAGAGTACTTTTAATGTTTCTTTTAAATAAATTGTTTAGAGCGTGACCGCAAGATACATGAGGGCGATTTGGCAAAACAGAAGAAAAGGTATTCCAATGACATACGGACACTTCGTAAAACTATCACCACAAAGCGTGAAGAGCTCGGCATAGCTGTGTACGGCGACAAACAATTCCTTAGAAATGCATTCCAGGAACATAAGCGCTTGCAGCTAACTTATATGAATAGTCAAGCTGATGTGAGTAGATCGACGTTAAATTGTCGTAAAATTATCGTATTAGTTTTATGCTCCGGCCACACCTGCGATAGTGTTAAATATTGATTGTGGACCATTGCGTCTTATTTATAAAGTTAAAAATAACGCCGTTAACAAATAACCGCAATGTTGACATTAGTGTTAATGATGTTACCTGTCAACATGTAATGTCATTAACAATGTGGCATCTCAAATAACCAATATATATATTGTATCGCATTGAGTATTCTAGTAGGTATAGATAAAATCTTATACATAAAAATCAATTTCTGTTCGTTAGTCTCGCTAAAACTCGAGAACGGCTGGACTGATTTGGCTAATTATGGTTTTGAATTATTTTTGGAAGTCCAGGGAAGGTTTAAAAGGTGAGTAAATATGAAAAAAAATGATTCTGATGCGGTACGAAGTTTGTCGGGTCAGCTAGTAAATAAATAAAATAACTTATGAAAAACATGAAATAAAAACAATTGAGAATTGTAGAGAATATGAAAACGCAAAATCCTTACTTTTCAATGACTATCATAATAACGAGATTAGCCTTTCACTTTGAAGTTCAATGTCAAACAGTCTCGAGCTTGTGGCTTTTGCATACACGTGGATGAGTAGCGACATGTGTTGAATAAATCTAATGAACTGTCCTTTAATATCAACTGACTAGAGGATTATTGAATGAATCGATGTAGAGGCCAACTTATCAATATTATGAGTTTTCTCTTTGAGGAAAATAATCAAAAGCAAAATTTAATCTCTTAAAGGTGTAGGTTGAAGCAGTCAATAGTATTTATATAAGCAGCTTTAATTTTCTCTCTATGATATTACGTTCCTGAAATAAGTCTGAGCATAATATCATAATTATTTTTTGGCGGCCAACCTTATTGGAAATTAGATATTTTTATAGTTTGTTTATTATAACGACTGTCTTAAATTTAATTTAGTATACGATAGAAACATAAGTACCTACTTTTATATAATTTAATAGGTAAGCCCAGCCACGCTTTACTGTACCTCACTGTTATCAAGTATTAGGGAACTTAATAAAAATATTCTAGTGAACATAGATTTAACGATAAAATTTTACTGAGAATTAAATTGAACGGACTAGAATTAGAGACACTGCAGCGCTATCTAGTGCTGAGTTTTGGTAAAGAAGATGGTACGAAAAATATTGTCCGTGTTCAAATACTTAAGAAAGTACAGTCGAAGGCATCTTCGACTGAACCTTCATACAGCCAACTTGCTATACTTTGCTATGCTATATTTCCTTCTATCTATATGCATAGATAGATACATCCAAGATCATCAAATACTTCGGAACACGAAGAACGACAAATGCATAAGATCAACCAGAGTATCCAAAAATAAGGAATACTTTAGAAAATTGAACTTTTTTTAAATATGATTAGAAACAAACCGAAATGATTACCTGCTAATCAATAACACTTTAGAAAAATGAATTCTATTACAAATATTATTAGAATGAAATGAGATGAATATCCGTGCAGGAACGGAGTAAGAATACAATTTCCTGTGGCCGGGCGTAAGAGGCGAGAAAACCACCTACAGACAGGTGGGAGGGCATTTGCCCCACTGGATGGCTACCACCCCTGGCCTAAAGTATGTCGCCATAACAAACTTGAGTTGTGTTCATAAAAAAATATAAAAGATGATTTCATACTTAAAAATAAAATACACAAACTCAAAAAACATAAATCGAAGCAAATTAATTAATTCTCTTTTTCATTTTCCATATCTCACCTACGCCCTCGATTGCATACGGATTTTTAATAAATATAGTATTTTGTGAATTGAGAACATTGCGACAGAGTGTTTTCGATAGTAAGAATCCTGGGAAATTTCAAAGAGCTCCGGGTTAGTCAGGCATGAAAAAGTTATGTAGTATTAAGTCATGCCGTAATAAAAGTCATGCTATTTCTAAATTCTCAACACTGAAGTAACGGAGTGTTTGAACGTAATCTATCGTTGAGTAGTAAATATCGCATCAGATTGAGCTAACTTTTACACACCCTAAAAACTTTATGCTATTCCTGGGAACTATTCCTGGGAAAGATTCCATAAAATTCCCAAGATATTAGGTACTTTAATTTTTAAGTTAAAAAATTGCTATAGAATAGCGGAATCCTTATCGAAACCGGTCAGTAGTTTTTACGTGAATCCCGAACAAACATAAATTGTTTCATGTCCTCCATCAATCAAATAGTTAATTGGTTTTCTTTAAATAAGTTCAATGTACACACAAGGCTCTTTTACAATATTTATTTAATTTAATTTCATTATTTCTTTTGACATATAACACATTTTTCTTTCTGCGTATAGTATGTAAGTTTGTTGAAGTTTCTACTAAAGAGTTGCAATACATAAAGATTTTAAAATCAAGGTAGGGTACTGGGCCCTTGTTTCTAATTAACATCAATAACCTTTGTAACTTAAAGCTTGAAAATTGTAAGATTATTTCTTATGCCGATGACGCAGCTTTAATTTTTTTCGATCATTCTTGGAGTGAAACGAAAACGAAAGCTAAAACCAGTTTAAATAAAACAAGCAGCAGAATGGTTAAACAATAATCAACACACGCTTAACAAATCTAAAACTCAGTCCATTATTTTTACGAACACTACAAAATATCTACCATCTAAAATTCATATCTGTCACTACATATCACAAAATTCATGCAAATGTCATCTCTTAAATGTTACCAATACCATAAAATATCTAGGAGTCATATTAGACGAAAAATTAACTTGGCAACCACATCTTAACCAAGTTGCCGATAAAACCCGCAAATATCTACACCTAAAACACAGGCTCGGCCTAGTTTAGGTGTTAGTTACTTATAAAGTTATAAACTTTTGTTTAAGATAAAAAATGTATATTTTCGAGTCTATTAATGTAAAACTATGTATGTATATTTTGTGTCAATAAAACATTATTATTATATGCGTTAGGTGCGGCTTCATCTGCGTTTCTGTTAAAGATTTAGATCATTTCATGCAGATTGGCGATGGGTTTAATGCGTTATTTAAGATGCGATATTGTTAATGTCGTTAAATATTGACAGATAACGTATGTATATAGACTAATATGGCGATACGTTAACGATATTATTTTTTAACGCTTTAAGACCCATTCGGCCATAGCCTAAATCTTTAACACTAACACACATGAAGCCCCCAGCCTTACAATTACTTTGTCCTAACGATGATGGCAAACTTCGTGAGAACATGCGTATCGAGATTACTAATGTGTGAAAACTGCTAATTCACTGGATAAATGTGGCGTGTATACATTTTCTATGCACGTAGTTTAATTACAGTACTATTCAATCAAAAATCCTTTCTCAAATACCTAAATTATGGATTTAATATTTTAGAAAGTACTAGAGAGTATTCATCAAGAGAATTTTAATAAGCGGAAGCAGTTAGACAGAATCAGATATACAAAGAAAAAGAAAATGGAAAAGTTTCAATTAACACAAGTAAGTATAATAATTAAACACTAGCATTTGCCGGCGATACTTCGGTCACGTTGCCATGACGTCGACTTATTTCTTAGTGCAGCAGAATTATTTCTTAGTATAGCAGCGCCATATTTTCCGCTATATTCGTCTGTTCCATGGAAACGACGTCAGTTAAAAAGTATCGTAAGTCTTGACCCAGGATATAAGCTAGCTCTGTGTCGAGTTTCATTTAAATCCGTTCGGTAGTTTTCACGTGATGCTCTAACAGACACAAAAATGCTACAAGTTGTATATTTGGAATGTTCTGGTTTGAATGAGCCGCCCTGATAGAAATCAGGGCATTACATTCTCATTTTAATTTAATTAAATTACACATTCGAACCGTCTACAGATTTATTATATTATAGACTAAGATTCCCCCCGCGGTTACGCCTCGTGAAAAATCCCGGGTAGCAGGTATATGTTACTTACATAAAAAACTTAAGTATATTTTTCAATGAAAATTTATCTAACTGATGGTGGAAATCGCTTAAAAACCATAACTACATTATTGCATACACATACGTTATCTGTCAATATTTAACGTCATTAACAATTATTAACAATTTCACATCACAGATAACGTATTAAACTCATCGCGCTACATCTATATGAAACGGTCAATAACTATAACGTCATATCAGATTAAAAAGTGTCATAAGGTAAAAAAAATCCCATGAACCAAACTGACATTTTTATGTTTTAAAGAATGTATAATAACAAACCAAGGACCTATAAATACCTATGAATGGTAAACTAAAAAAAACTTATGAAATATGAATGAGGATTTCTAATGAGATATTATTACTATAAATAACGTATTTGGTTAAAGGAGGTTATATTCTGTATGATTTAGACCTAAAGCTTTAATATTTCTTGTTAAATTCACTATAATAACAATGACACTAAGTCCATATAGTGTACACAAGCATAAAATAGAGGCGAGTTGAAGACAATCCGATTTGAAGTAATACAACAAATGTCATGTTGTTTATGACAACGTAAGTATATGTTTGTGAATTGAAAAAACGCGATTGCAGCGCGAAACAACGTCATTTATCGGGATAAAATGTATTCTAAGCGTTAACTCGGGTTCTAAGCCAGCAAGCACTATTCGAATTTCATTCATATCATTTCAGTAGTTTCCAAAAAAGATGCGATTGTAGCGCCATCATTTTCGCTATTTTCATCTATCCCACGGGAGCAATGTCATTAATCGGGATAAAAAATATCCTAAGTTACATCTCGGGATATAAGCTAGTTTTACGTAAAGTTTCATTAAAATCCATTCAGCAGTTTTAACACATAGACAGCAAAAAAATTCTACAAGTTTATATATGGATCACTTTGGTGGATTCATTCAAATTGAAAGACAGAAATGTACCGTCTAATATCGGCTTACATTAGGACGATATTAGACGGTTCATTTCTGTTATTCAATTTAGATGAATCAACCAAAGTGATCCATATAAACAAAAACTTGAATCATTCAGTGTCATAGAAAACCATCGTGTCCTTTCAAAATTGAATCAATTTTGTTGAGATGTTTAATATCAGCATTAGCATTAAGAAGACTATTGAGCAATAGACGGTACAGCTTTTAGGTATACCAAATATAGCGTGTCAAATTGCTAAGTATTTTTATCAGTTTATTATTTATTGACATCGTTTACTAAGTAATATAACGATGTACATGTTTTTATTTCGGGAAATGTCACATAAATAAATTAGTAGGATGGGTTGATGCCATGTATGCGCGCAGCGCAGCTACTGATGCAAGAACTTACTTGCAAAGGCCAAGTGTATTTTGTTATTATACAAAGCTTTATTTTTGCTTTAGTCCCAAGCGTTGAAGTGAAGTTATGGCCCATAGAATTTAACAATGATATTATTTGTGATCTGTGTTTTGCAATTAATTTTAAATTCTCTATAAATAATTCTAATTTTACTATGTTTTATTCGGCTTTGTTTATAGATAATTGTATTTTTAGGGTTCTGTGGCAAGTTTGGTAAATAAATTGGAAATATTATGAATTCGTCATATCCGTAGGTCATTCTGTAAATATACATATGTCAGAGTTATTTTTCGCGGAATCCATTAATGTAGGCATTATATAGAATTCGCAATTTTGCCAAATGTCATCGATGTGGAGTGTGGTTTTACATGACGCTGTTTATTAGAAATTGGGGGTTGTCGCCATATAACTAAGAAATAAAATTCTTTTTCACTATACACTTGGGTGTTGATACGCTGCGTTAGAAAAGTCTTAACGCCGATCCTTAATCTTTTTTGTAAGTCAATAATAAGCGGGTAAATATTAGGATAAATACGATAGGACGATGAATCCTATTAAACGCTTCTTTGGGATTCCGTAGCGATTAACAAAACAGTGGACGGTCGTCGTCACTACGGATCACTTTATTACGTACGCACTGTTTATAACAAGTAGTGCCAATTATTATTATAATTGTAATATTTGCCGGTAGTGTTGTTTACTAATCGGATAAACAATATAAACGCATGCAGGCGTAGTGACTAAACATCATTCTCACTTCGACTTTAAACAGTTCTCAAAGTTCTTTATTTCGTTATATTAATCCTGTACTAACAGTACTGATATAGATAACTCGATCTTATATTATGCATTTAGCTGGAGTCAGCAGAGCTTCGAGATCGCTTAATATTCGAGGTTGGAGGAAAACTGCCCGCGGAGAAGAAAGAACAAGCCGTTGCTAACTATGTACAGCGAGCGAATATTAAAAAGAACGCGGCATTAGCTATCAAAGTCATGTACAAGAAAATTCTGGATATTCTCAAGAAGGTAATGTATAAAATAATGCAAGTGATGCATACGTGATCTGCCTTTCACGTTTTCCCGAGGTGCGCCTTATATCTTGAGAAAGCAAAATAAGGTTAGATTGATATAGAACAGCCTTACACGCATCTACTCGCCGGGAAAAAATGCTGTAAGCTTATGCTCGTACTTTTCTTTGTGAAATATCTTGCAAGAAATGTTTGTTGGACGATGTATAAATAAAACGCAATCTCTAATTTCATAAGTAAACTTATTAAAATCCAATTTCTTAGACGGAACATCTTTTGTTGATTTTGACGAATAGTATAACGAGAGAATTAAAACCATCCACTCATAATAAAAGTCTCGCTGTTGGACCTCATTCTAAAGATCGATTATATGGTTGTAATGTCATAAAAACTGCTTCACGGCCTGGCCACGAAGTATTAAGATGTATGAAGCATGTCACGATTCGGTCTTGCTTGACACTAACCACCTTATGTCCTCGTCGCGAAGCCCGTCGCTAAGCTGGAGTCTGTGGCCAGGCCGCAGTCTTGCATTCGCAAGTATTCGAACTTATACCATAGACATGATACGAACTTTCCTAAGATGTAATATTATTAGAAACTATCTACCAATTTATAGCATAATTCGCTAGACCGTAGTAGCAAAGTTTAAATTTAATTTATTTACGCATTGTTGCTTCCTGGAAGCTTTCACCGTTATAGTTTAGTCACTAGAAATGTATTTAGTTTGAGTTGATATTGTTGCACTCAGATAGTTTGATAGACAATTAAGTTAGCTTTTAAAATTAATTATTAAATTTATAGCCGACAGATTGCTATTTTCATTACGTAAATGATTAAGTATTTTTTATATTATTATGTATCTTGTCTTGGCTACTAACTAACGCGGCGTGAATTACAGACTTAAAAAAGAGAGCAGACCACAATGACAATTGAACAAAGCTGAATATTAAATGCAATAATAATAATAATATCAGCCCATTTCCTGTACGCGTGGTACAAAAAGTCCGAGCCCCACTTGGATTTTTTGGTTCAATAGACTCCCAGATCCCAGCGTATACTACTACAACGCGGGGGTCATTGGGCTTGACTTTCAAAATGGAACACGAAGGCTCACGGCACCCTGGCCTTGCAGTTCAACGTTTTTCTCGGGATACGGTTGCTTTGTTTGACACATGTGTTGCATAGAGACTGACACCCTGCATCGGGGTGCCGGTATTACAACACGTGTATCGCAAGTACGGTATCACCCGCACCAAAGTCAGCGAGATAAGTTGGCACGCATGTGTTCCGTGCGCGTTCATCTAATTCTGTAAGCCGCCCTTGTACTATTTATTAACTTTTCCTACTTTGTCTATGCTTTGGTGTACAATAAAAAGTTTTCGTCGACGTCAGTGCAGGATCTTGTAACTATATTTTTTTTATGACATTTTATTTGTCGTTAAAATTGTTACAAACACAATTTTGATGAAAAAATAATGTGACCAAAAATCTATTTACAAGAACCTGAACTGACACCAACTTTATCTATTTATTAGTAGCTCGCTTTGTAGGCGATTTACTTGATAGTATGGAAGTGCCTGCCTGCTGTTGTAAGACTTCAGGGTCTTGGCATTGAATATGCTATTGTTCCACGATTTTGATTTAGGATAATAGAACTAACAGTGAGTTGGTATCCAACAGACGCCGTGAGTTCTATACTACTTCACCATTTGTCCTCGAGCAGCGGGTTTGTGTATAAAATATTTTCACATAGCAAATATATACATACATATATTAATCTAATTATGTACGACGATCCTAAGGTTGAGCCTTTGTTTTCCGTATTAAACGGATTACGTACAGTACAGTAAACTAAAAAAGGGAAATTTGCGGGTTTCGTACTTTGCGTATTTCGAGGAATGTTCTCTCACGATATTTTCTCTACATGGAATAAATAAATAAACGCTCAAATATGTTTACAGGACTCATCATACTTCACAGTGGTTTTGGAGGCTTTGAGACTTGATTGCAAAGCTCAGGGAAAATGTTTGATGGGAGCTACTGAAATGGGGCAACTTGCCATGGAATATCTTGATGACAGAAAGTTTGAGTTTAGCAAGCTTGAACAGGAAATCAAAGTTAATATGAAGGAAAGGGAACGGACCCTTAAGCTGGCTCGCCGCGAAATTGCATTTCTGACAGATTCCTTCCCAGATTTGATACGAAAAGAGGTTTGTACTATGTATTAAAGTATACATTATTAAAGTGCCTCAAGCGGTTTCCGTCATGTAAAATTTGATTCCGTGTGTTTTGAAAACTGTTCCATTTTCCAGGGTTAAAAGTATACTCATATTTTAAATTTCATTTCAATTCATAATTACTTTTTCAAAAACATGGATAAATTCAAAAATAAATTGGGGCAGTGAAGTGTCAGACGATATAAGGGAAAAATGGATCAACATTCAAGGAGAGTTAGTTGAATGTAACCCAGGAGTCTAATATTCCTCGCTGGATACAAAGCAAAGAAAGTGACATCATACAGCTACATGGTTTCCGTGATGCATCACAAAAAGCATATGCATGTGTCGTATATGCCCGAATTATGTCGACCAATAAATACCACGTCTATGGTACTCGTAGCAGCAAAGGCGAGATTAGTGCCTATCATCAAGGTAGTTTCACTTCCTACGTTAGAGTTATGTACAGCAGAGCTTTTGTCAAAACTCGTGACAAAAATTACTAAGAATATAAATAACTTAGAAACTAAGATCTTTGGATGGAGCGATTCCAGAGTAGCACTTAGCTTAATTCAAGAAAACCCACACCGTTGGAAGCCATTTGTGTCAAACTCTGTCAAGTATATTACAAAAAAATGCCAGCCTCAACATGGCGGTATGTAGAAAACAAGCAAATTCCTGCAGACACGGCAAGCAGAGGTCTGTCACCAACGCAACTAGAGAGTCTTACGATCTGATGGCAAGGTCCAGATTGGTTAACCTCAAATGAAAGCAAAAATAGCAAAATTGAAATTTTCGAACCAGAAGAAGAGGTCAATCACCGTCACTTGTCAAAAGAATCAGCAAATGTATTAACAACTCAGAAAAGCCAAGACAGCATTATTTTATCATTGTTAAATAAATACAGTTCGTTCAGCAAAATAAGCCGAGTTTTAGCATGGACATCAGATGCCAAAACAACAATTAAATTTGATAAAAATAAATCAAATATCAAGTGGCCCGTGTATCTCACATTAATAATAATAATATAATAATAATAATCGGCAGACAAACACACATATTGTATATCCCCATATTAAGCAAGTTTCGCTTGTGTTATGGGTAGTATACAACGGACTAACTCTGGGGCCGATTCCAGACACCCAGACCATAGTAAATAATGGAGAAAATACGTTTCCGAAATTTATTATACCAGGAATCGAACCCGGAGCCTCTGCGTTGCAGTGAGGTAGGTCAGCAAAGGCTTAGCCCGGTCAACCACAGAGGCCGCCACATTACATGAGTTAAACCGAGCTCAATCTTTTATTATAAAATACATATAGCGTACAACAATTTTTGAACATTATGAATTACTAAGAAGCGATAAAAATATATCTAATATGAGCGCTTTATTAAAATTAAACCCTTTTATCGATGAGAAAGGTATATTATATTACGTGTAGGAGGGCGATTAAAACTCGCTCAAATTGGCGAAGAAATGATTAATCCAATTATAATACAGAAACATAGTTAGCTTACAACATCCCTATTAATATTGTTACAACTCGGGCCCCGACAAAAACAAAATCCACCTGCATATCCGAAACAAAGCACATTTATTACCCGGCGGCATTTGAACTAATAACATTGAAATTTTATGGTCATCTTCTTTTGTTTGCTTATTGGCATACAGCCAATTGTTGTATTGTAACCATTAGCCAAGTATTACGTATTTAAAATACAAGCTGATTCTAGGAAATTCGGTCCACGCTGCCGGGCGGACATATTGCATTTGTGCAGTATAAAGCACTGGCCCGATTGAGGAAGAGTTAGTCGAGCGAGAACCACGAGCGAAGCGAGACACGTGTACTATAATCGGGAAGTGACGGAGTTTGCGCATTTTATTGAATTACGACCTTCTGCATTACATTTGGACTTGTTGTGTTCGGTTATATTTGTACCTGTATTATACGTGTTTGTATAGTTCTAATAAACTCTATGATAATTCCAACGACATTTTAATTCGAGTCCCGTAACTCTTAACAATATTATAAATGCGAAAGTAACTCTGTCTGTCTGTCTGTCTGTTCCGTTTTCACGGAAAAACTACTGGATCGATTTGGCTGAAACTCAGTATATATATATTTTCGACGCCGAGGATTAACCCGAAAAATTGTTATCCCGAAAAATGGCATAGTTTCCGGGATAAAGGTATATTTGTCTCTCTGTTTGTTATCCTTTTATGGAAAGACTATTGGACCGATTTGGCTGAAACTCGGTACATAATGTAATTTTAATACCAAGGGTGGCCAAGGGATATTTTTCATCCCGGATAATAGGATAGATTTTGGGATAGATTTATGTAAAAGTTATCCCGGAAACTAGGATAGGTTTTTTATTTGTGGTTTGCCATTTTCGTCATTTTGATTATTTTGGTCAATTTGGTCGTTTTGGTCGTTTAGGTAGTTTTGGTATTTGTGGTAGTTTTGGTAGTTTTGGCAGATTTGGCTGGTAGTTTTGGTAGTTTCGGTTGTATCGGTAGTTTCGGTAGTTTTGGTAGTTTCGGTTGTTTTGGTAGTTGTGGTAGTTTTTGTAGTATTGGTTGTTTTGGTACTTTCAGTAGTATGGGTAGTTTTGGTAGTTGTGGTCGTTTTTGTAGTTTTGGTTGTTTGTGAAGTTTACAGAGAGATAGACGGGGGGGGGGGGGGATATATAAATAAAACTAGAACGGGTTGAAATAGGGGATTAAAGTTTCTATAGGAGACCAATCATTTCTCAAGTTTAAAGATATAAAAATTCATAATCTGTAAAAAAATGCGATAGTAACTCGATCTGTCTGTCTGAATACCGAAAACGGACATATATACTTTACATCCCGGGAGATGGGATAGTTTGCGATATAAAATGACGTAAATCTTCCGAGGGCAAATAGCACCGACATAAAAGTATAAATACAATGTAACCTGTATTAACGCCTGCTCTTTAAACAAGAGGTACGTACTATATTTTTTTCCGCAGCAGAGCCGCGGGGTAAACTGTGTTCATTACCAAAACAAGCACATCAATTAACAATCCATGGTTGTCCCAGATTAACTTTAGCTAACTTAAAACAGCGTTATTGGGTCACATCTGGAAAATGAGCAGTGTAAAAAGAAATATGGCATTGTGTTATATGTCGCAAACACAGCCCTACAATGCATCATCAATTAATGGAAGATTTACCAACGGAACTAATCAATCCAGCACCTCCATTTTATTACACTGGTATAGATTATATGGGTTTTGTGGAGATAAAAACGAATAAAGGACGAGGCATTAAAACAACAAAAGGGTATTTAACATTATTTATCTGTTTAGTTACAAAGGCCGTGCACCTAGAACTAGTTTCGGATTTTAGCAGTTCAGCATTTTTAGCAGCATTAAAAAGAATGGCAGTGAGGCAAAGAGCACCACGTCATATCTATAGTAACAATGGTACAATTTTCGTGGGAACAAGTAGAAGATTAAAAGAAGAATACCACAATTTAAAGAATAAATTAGATGAGCGATTTTTTACACAAGTCACTGAAGTGAACACTCAGTGGCATTTTAACGCACCTTCTTGGGCAAGTGCAGGAGGTGTATGGGAAAGAGCAATAATAAGCGTGAAGCATCATCTAAAAAGAAGATTCATAGGAGAACAAAAATTAACATTCGAAGAATACAGTACCATCTTAACACAGCTAGAAGCATGTCTCAATTCACGTCCCTTGTGTTCATTGTTAGAAGACACAGAAGTTTTGGACTACTTAGCACACGCACACTTTCTCACTGGAAGACCTGGAGCAACAATTATTGAAACAAAATACAATGCAAGAACCAGATGGTATTTGACATCAAAGCTTAGCAGCGATATAGTAAAAGATTCAAATAACAATATTTAAAACAGCTATCCTTTCGTCCAAAGTGGCTGAAACGACAAAATTACTTAAAAATCGGAGACATGGTTACTGAAGAAGACGAAAACTTGCCCCCTAGGAAGTGGGCCCTTTTAAGAGCCCTCGAGCTTCATCCCGATAAGGATGGATTGGTACGTCTAATATCATTGAGAACCAAAAACAGTTATATTAAGCGTCCAGTAATAAAATTATCAGTCTTAGCTTTATCATAAGAGCTAAATATATCAAGCAAAAAGAAGAAATAATAACGAAGCAATAGAACCAAAAAAATAAATTTTACATAAGAATAGCCAAAGCAAAATTTATTTACATTTAAATCTTAAATAATAAAATGTTCTTACATAATATTTTTATAAGGAAGTACGAATCGAAGCTCTCTTATCATTTAAACCCATTGTTTAACAAACTCAACGACAATTTCTCAGAAAAGTAACGGGGCATTGAACTTATATGCACCATATCAAATATCAAAACATCGGAAGAGTATGTGTGAGTATATGTGAACACAATTTATAACATATAACTCCAAATAATTTTAGCCATGTGTCAGTTAATCATTTTTAACAGCAGATGATTGGGTCGCAAAAGAATCTTAGCATAGAACTTACTTGGTCAGCAACAAAATGGAACGATTCATTTAGCTTTCGGAGAAAAGATTACATGAACAAGCCAGCAAGTACATCAGGAAACGTGGATTCTTGTGTGTATAGTGAGTCCTATAATGGGCATTCAGTGAATCAGCGTGCAAAGTGAACAGCAGAAACATTGTAAACGTCATTCGTAGCTAACACACTAACACCACATTTTATATTTAAGCAATATTATTACATCATCTTGTATCATTTCACTAGCAGCACATTCCTTCTCTTCAGCTAACCCTTTTTCCGTTTGGGAGCATGTTCGATGCATATGGAACATTGTGCTGATGTGGCGTTTACTTAGCGTGGTCGCGGGAATCGACTTGCCGCGACCTCAGTGTTGTGTGTGAACACCAGCGGACGCCACATCAGACGTTGATTTACCATTATCGGATAGCTTATCGGGAAATAAATACGTAGCCAAACATAATCTTTTTTATATTTCCACCAAGTGGCGTCCCAAACAATTACCATAAGCCGGGATTGGTAGTTTCTTATGTTTCTCCCCATTAGTAAAAAAAAAGGACATTTATACTAAGTTTTATGATAATAAAAGGTCATTCTCAAGCCTAAAAATCGTAAAAAAGAAAAGAAACAAAGTAACATACAAACTTTGTGACTTACGTTCACATTTTTATATTGAGTGTGGATTGAGTTCGTCATTTTCTATGAAAATTTATTTCTTGCTTTAAAATTGAAACGTTTTATAGTTTTCTATAAACGAAATAAAATATCGATTTTCATAATGGACACTAGTACTAAATTTAGCTAGTTAGACTACTAATATAGGATTCAGATAATCTTGTAAAATCCCTAAATAATTTTACAGCTTTTAGGAATAACCTATTTATCCGTCATTTTCCTTTTGCAAGTAAAATTTAACTCGACATTTTCATGTTGTATGTTTTAGGGTTTCGTAGCCATTTCCCAAAGACGAAAACCATATGATTTTATTATGTCCGTTGGTCCGTCTGTTTTTGTACTTTACTATTTTTCTAAAGGATTACTCTATATAAAAGAAATTTATATGTGGTGATACAGTTTTAGGGTGCCGCCGTAATTGAAGGATAAAATATTTTTTATCGTCCCTACCTAGATGTGTTGGGTATCGTTAGTAAGATTTTAAAATCTTGTTCCTTAATGTCATTTTTATGTATGTGTGATAATTTCACTGTACCGTCTTATGAAGTATCATAATAAGTATAAGTATATACTTTCTGTAGGAAGCAACAAATTTAGACGATTTATATGAAGATGAAGATGCCGGAAGCCAGCATTCAGTGCATTGGGAGCTAGAAGAAGTTATGGGTATATGCAAGCGTTTACAAAAAGCCGCACTTGTGTCGTCATTTGATCAAATACTTCTAAGGTAATAATTGGGTTTTCATTGGGCAACTATCATGTCTAGTAATTCACTTCCATTTCCATGCTTAACCCGTAAATGTCAAAGTGAATCTCACGTAACTTAGATAGAACTTAACTTTAATAAAATATTGTATATATTTATGATAACCGACACTTTAGTTTCACAACCCTATTTTTTTTTGTTTTGTTTAACCTCTCGCTAGACGCATAAGTTTGCTGGAAAACTATTTGAAAGTTACACTCGCCTTTTGTATACCACTCCGATTTTTATACATATCTCTTTAGTGTGTAACAAAGAATAAAAAAATAAAGTTAAGCCCCTTTTAATCCCGAAATAGAACAATTATTCCAACGGGATGTAGAACTGAATTTTACGCGAGCAAACCAACGTGGGAAGCCCTTGTCTAAAATATTGTTTTAAGTATAAAATTTTATTTAAAGTCATACAATAAAGAAACGATATTTTTTTATAGATTAAAAGAGCAGCGATATCAAGGCGATCGTCTGATGGTGCAGTTAACCGTAAACAGTTTAAAACGAGATTCTCTCATAGAAGATAGGAAACATGCTAACATGATGTTAGAAAGTTTGAAGAACTTTGGACAGGAGAGAACCGCTGCGTAAGTAATATTTTTATTCACAAAATATTCATAATATGAATCTATAAAGAAGTTATTTGAATCGAACAATTGATTTCGTGATTTTTTATATTCAAACTTGGAACCCCTTTTTCTACTCTATTCGAAGTTGAGGGTGGCAAAATTCCAAAATCAATTATTATTACTCTACTAGCACCAAAGCTGCAGAGATAATAGTGTAACAAATGTCAGAAGGCTAACATTTTAAAGGGCCGTGACGTTGCATTGCCTACATTGCAATCCTACCCTTTTCTACGGTGATTTAAAGAAGGCTAAATCATTTTTATATATAACCATAAAGCTTGTGTTCCCGGATCAGTGCACCCAGTCATTTATAATACCTCGACATAAAAATTATTTTGAAAAACCATTAAAGTTGTTGTTACCTTCTAGAATAGGTTTCGTTGAAACTTTGATTGAAATTTATTACGGTTCTCGCCATAAACTGGATGTTCATCCCTAGTTGCTTGAAATACTATGTTGGCGTACGTGAAAGTTCTCAAGAACGTTTCTCTTGCGTGTTTTATGGATTTGGTATGAGGTCTCCACAGAGTACAGTTATAGGTCTGAACTGAGGTGGTATTCTCGTAGCACTATAATATGTTTTTTCTAACAGAGTCACTACATTTTTTAAAAGCCAGCAGCACGTTAGCATCTCCAGTATTGCAACCGCTTTCTTTGAGGTGGACCGTTAGTCTTACTTCTGTTCTTCAACAATAAAGAAAATGTTGATTCGATTGATATATGTATACTTATAATTATGTATTACACAAAAAATATACAATAATAGTACAAAAATTATTGAAGGAAATTCAGTTTAATAAAATACTCACTAAACATTACTTTAATTAGGCGCGCAGTAATTTGATAAAATGCACATTTATTGCTCTGTATGTTTATAATTTTATGAGCTGAAAGTCTGCCTATCCGTGTTGATGAAATTTACAGTTTACAATCTTCCTAGATTTATAACAAGTAACAGTTTTTACAATTATGCGGTGAAAATATACATTATATTGAAATAGTACAGAATTACCATTACTCTCGAAGTACTATAAGTTGCTTGTTGTTTTAGTGGTATGATCTGCTGTAGTATAACTGCTGTAGTAACGTATTTATAAGAAGAAGAAGCTTTAACAGTTAATTTTCCAAACCATACTCATAAGGCATTGTATATTTGATATGTGAATGCGGTTTTGTAAGATACGAGAAACATACTTAATGCTTTGCAAAGAGCTGTGTTTCAGTGACTTAGAACTAATCCGGCCAAAAGGCGAAGTAGAAGCAATTTCACGATGTTACACAAGTAACGCGTTATAAGCTCGTAATACTATTTTTTGAACGAACACTTATTTAATAAGTGTTCGTTTAAAAAATAGTATTACGAGCTTATAAAGTGTATGTTTGTTTTACTTTTTGCTTTAAAGATATTTTATTATCTTAGATATATTATTTATTATATTAGTTTGTTTTTCTCAAACTTTTTGTTCTCCTTCCCTGTTCTTATAGTTTTAAAGTATATGCCAGGAAATGCTGAGAATAATTATGATGTAAGAAATTAGAAAACACTGTTACCAAAATTAAAGTTTGAGTAATAAAATTAAGGAAATTCGTTTTTGAGATTACGCCTTTTTGTCTAAAACCAAACTTCACAGGTGCCAAGCGTGGGCATAACTAGATCAACTTACTGTCAATTAAGTTAAATTATATTTTTTAGTGTATTTAATTTTGCTTTACTAATTCGTGACATGGTATGTTTGCATGAGAAATCACAATTATTTTCTCTCGAAACGGAAATAACTAAGAAGCAACTCGTTTTAGTGTACATGCATATTTTGAGAAATGGAAGTGAATAATTGATTTTTCCTATGAATGAATGAATATTTTTTATTGTGGTAGATATGGGTTTGTATTTTACTAAGCTCTCGCTTGATATTAAGTAATGATAATTATGGTCTAGTATGGGGCCTATTTGCCATGAAAGTATACGCACAAAACAAGTTAATGTGGACTCTAACATAGATATCTCTATTTTGTAGTACGCAAGACGGAATTGACGCTAAGCACTTCTTTCATATTAGTGATTGTCCACCAGGTACTTATGCCGCATACACAAAACATATGCCGAAACAACGGGACTAGTCAAAAAATTATCTGCGCGCTTTTCAAATAAACTTAGCGGTTCTTACTTACGTATTTAATTACATCTTAGCCAATTTTTTACATTGAATTTTTGTAGTTTAGAGGAACTTGGAGAATATTCCTTGATAGGTTTTTTCATTATTGCTAACCAAATTAAAATTAGCTTCCACAGTTTTATACGTTTCATAGTGTAACGTTGATTTGGACAATGTTTGTGTAGATAATATGTATGCGGAGTATATAATTGCAACTCTGTTTGTCCGATCATAAACCCAAGTTATTTAGTACCATCGGGTAGTTTTAAATTGTTTAAGAGACTAACCTCTTGAGTGCTCCTCTGGCAAATGAATAGTTTGTAAATAGTTAGACAAACAGATACATTGACTACAATCTATGGCTATGATACATGGGATAAGACTGGGACTAATGTATGTACCTAGACCAGAATAAAAGAATAATAAACACCAGAATAACATAAGTTAGTATTTGGCTTCTTTTAACTAAGCAGTTTATTAAACAGATTTGAATCTCTATTTTAAATATCTGTTTATCAGTTTACTATTAATATCCACGTACCACGCAATTTGTAAGACAATGTGGCTGTTAAATTATATGAATATAAATTAAGCAACAGAAAAAAAATCTGCTGGTTAGTTATCATTTTGATGACCTCGTTATCGGTACATGTTGGAAGGAGGGCATTTTTAAATTAAACTATAAATTTTGTAGGACAAATATTTTTTCGAATAATTCAGATAATTATTTTGAGATTGAACAAAAAAAGACCCAGTTAGTAATATATTTTTGAGCATTATTAAATCGACATAATTTATTCCTGCTACCCCTGTTAGCTACCACAATCGGAAATGTATATAAGAGAAAAACTTTGGCGTCTCATCAAAATGAAGCTACTCACGGGAAATTAGCTTGATAGTACCTAATCAGTAGCAAAAATGGACGGTGGATGCTGACTAATAAGTGAGGTTACCTGGAAGAGATCGCTTTAAGCGATAAGGCCTATTGTTTTGGTCTGTTACTTGGTTAGCATTAAAGTGTTATCTATCTATGTTGCCGAAAATAAAGATATAGTGGTTTAGTGGCTAGCGCACGTGTCCGACACAAAGGGCGCGGCTTAAAATCCTGGGCGGACAACATGCACGACTTAGGCAGCTTTTTTGACCAAATTACCAAAATTATTAAAATTACTACGTGCTAACGATGAAGGAAAACATCGTGATGAAACTTGCACATGGAGATAACAGATCTGTCAAACCTCAAATGGGAGGCCCAAGTCCAGCAGTGGGACGTTTACGGGCTGTTATTATATACATATCTTCCTCTGATATCATTATTTATACAGTAAAAGCAACAGTTTATATCGAGATCCAGTACTGTAAAAGCCAACCTTGGAGACATCAAATCGACTTTACGCGTGGCGCAGCGTGAAATCTAAATCAGACCATCTTGAAACGTCAATAGGGCTGGCTGTGTTTAATATTTAAGTTAAAATTGATATAAAAATTATTGAAATGCCTGGCAGTAATTTCAAAATACAGTGGACTTCGGTTATAACGACGAAGGAGGGACCACTACAATTACGTCGCAATATCCGAAAGTCGCTATATACAAATACGTAGGTAGAAAGAAAAAAAACAGTGTTTATTGTAAGACAATACGGCCGTACAATGTGCATATATCGCCTAATGTCTACTTACTATTATTATAGTATACAAATTTTACACAGGTAGATATTTAAAAAATTAATATTGCATTTACATAAAAAGCGTATTATTATAACTGCTGCCCATTGGTTGTAAACGAAAGATAAGAAAGCATTGTGATTCTGTGAATGAACGTTTGTGTGTAGACTTAATCACAATATCGGCAAGGGATTTTTAGGAAATTGTGACAAGTGGTTCACTAAAACTAGTCGCTATACCCGAAATCGGCGTTATATCGGAAATCGCTTTAACCAAATTATATCTCTCTTAAGTATACTTTAAAACCAAGGGCATTGAGTGTTACGTCGCTATAATCAAAAAGTCGTTACAACCGAGGTAAATAAATGAAATCCACTGTAAATGCAAAATGAAGTGAAAACTAAAATTGTAAATTTCCTAAGTAACCGTTTTTAGAGCTGTTGTTTGTTTTCTGTCTGGTTTGTTTCCGATGGGTTAAACGACACAATGGATTCAACAAAAAATTGGGATTACAAATTTAATTTTAAACTTTCATGTACGTTGCGTTTGGATATCGTGCATGGTGGGGAAGATATAAATATAAATAAAAAGTTCAAACTTATGACGCCATATACGTATGTACAAGTAGAAAGAGGTGGAATAGCGTATTTATTAGTATTTTATTAACTATATTTTATATTTATAATATTTAAATTATTAGAGCTAGGCATGTTGCTGAACAGTTTCTTGCGCCGTTTCTTCTCTTCAAAATGTTGCAAAGCGATGGTAAATTAGATTAGGCTCCCATAGAGTAAATAATAAATATATAAATAATAAAAATAAAAATTAACTAAAAATGGTAATGACAAGTTGGCGGTAGGCTAAATAAAACTTTAACAATACTCATTGACACTTGACATCTTTGCCTTCCGTGATCATGTCTACTGAAAAATGGCCCAAACGTCGGAATAATAAAAATCAAAATATCGCATTTGAAACCGTTAAAACGTGGTTTTGTTAAGCGTATTAATTGTTATAATAATTTTAATTGCTGTTGAAACAAATCCAATAAAAAATATTTCTATCATAATATTTTAAAACTAAGCTAATAAGATTAATGAAGAAGAAGAAAACTCTTTTATAAGATGACATTCGTCGTTACTATTCAAGACTGAATTTTTGTAATTCAAATTAAATTACACTGGAAAATATTTTTTGGAGGGCATGTACTAAATAAATTAACTGTACCACATGTTCTATGTACACTTATACGGAATCATTTGCTGGTTTTTACTTAATCGACATCCCTTGACCAAGTCTTCATACTCGACATGTACTTAGCGGGGTTGACATAAATATATTTTCCTTCGATTCAATAGTTAGTTTTAAAAAATTAAATAACATACAGCTCCATTTTTTAACAGTTATTAACTGTGTAAATTAGTATAAATGGTATGACCTTGAAATGGTAACTGTACCATATACCTCCATAAACGTCCAAATTAGTACAGCTTTTTGAATTGATTGTCTGGGTCGATCCCAGAGTAGTCCGTGGGATATAACCCATAACACAAGCGTAAGTTGCGTAAATTGAGGATATATAATATGTGTATTTGTTTGTCGATTGTTTAATCCATATGATATACAGGATAGAAACGTTCAGCGGGTCAGTAAGGGGCATTACCTTAACCGTTGCAGCTACAAGAAAATGATCTTAGGAAACTATCCATAATTTTTGTGAAATTTTGATCCCCATTCACTAATTTAAAAAGAAAAGTACAGTTAGCAACAAAATGAACATTCTTCACAAACAAAAATATTGATGCCAGTTGATCCTATCTTTGATACCGATTAAAAACTTCTATCGGATCAATTGTCTTTGGAGTACTAAAAGAGTCAGAAATCTCAAAAATCTTTTCCCATACATCTTTTAAGAAGTCCAATTTACTTTTTTTATTTATCAATCTTTTTTGTACTGAATAAAATATAAGGTTGTATGTAATAAAAGATATGTTGTTGCTAAAGTACCATTGCAGCTACACAATTTTCAGCAAGGGGCAATAAGGGCTTGCCCTTGCTGAAAGTTTCCATCCTGTATATCTAGACTATAAGAGGAGAACTGCAGCCGCGTGTCATATACAGAACATCTGTTTGCTAATAAACTCTCTAACGAGAGTACGGTGTCCACACAATAATCAATTCATTTTTATCACCGACCAACAGATATATTACAACTTCATAGCGGTGTACTGATTGGTCGCCAGTTTTACCTATATAATCATTTTAATTTTCCGCTTCATTTGAACAGACCAATCTTACCCATCAAAACCACAGAGTGAAGTTGCAATTAGCTAATGGCCCAATAAACATTCTGAGACTAACCATAGACTAGTACAACAAAGACAATAGACAACATAGTCTTTGGAATCAGTGGTCCAATCAATGCCATTTAATACAAATTTGGCTTCGCTAGCAACATTGATTTTACCGGTGAAGTTAATTTACATTAAATACTTTCCCATTATTTAAAAATAAATAATATTTTTGTGACACCCGCATGGAAGCCTCCAGTGCCCACTTTGGGGGCGGTATCACCCCGTTCGGAATCTGTACCAATAATGAACAAAATATTTTTAGAACCTTACTCTCAATGTGAAAAAACTTATCATAATCCTGATTATTTTTTCTACTGCTGTTTTTGTTTTCATGTAACGGTCAGTACGTTGCTAACCTAGATAAAATTTTATTGCTCACCAAAATAATTATAAAATGCAAAAAAAAACTAGTTTATGACTAGACACGTTTCATGAACCAACACAATCTAAGATCACTTTTAATGTTTGCTAATTTAAAGTAGCAGCCAATCTAAAAATTAAATTAAATAAGATTATAATTAGATAAATCCAAAAATACAATTAGGCGGGGAGACCCGAAAACTTTCGTGTACAAAAATGAAATGTGTAACAAGGTGAAATTAATTTTCCTACCTAGATTTTTTAAGAGGACTCGTAAAGTATACGCGTGCCTGGCCGGCTGCGATGATCAAACGACAAAAAAAAACCACCGAGACATTAATAATGAGCTTGGTAGGATAATATGGGTACAATAATGAAGCAACATACAAAAATGAATACTATATATATCATATGAGTTTCATTAAAGATTTTTAGTCACAAAGTTTGTATTACATTATGGTTTAAGAATTGATCTATATTCAGTATTCATTTGTTTATGTAACGTTTATTTATACTCCTACATCGATATACAATTATCTATCTAATATCCTTTGTATAGTTACGTCAAGTATGAACTATTACTACTTGGATAATGATCTACTGCCTTAAACAGTTGTTTATGTTTTTTTATTCCATTTGTTATATGTTTCATAAATAAACATAATATGACATCACAGCATGCATACTTCTTGGTCAGAAATTGTACCCACGTCATTGGAATGAAACACGGGCGCATTAGCCACTAATTGAGGTTGACGTATTATTTACGATGGTTAATATTATATCAATGACTAGATTTTACCCCGCAGCTGCGCCGGGGTCAACCTCTAGTGCGTGCCTCTTGTTTAAAGAGTTTACAACACAGGTTACATTGTATTAATTTTTTTGGCTATTTGCCCCGGAAGATTCACTTTATTTTAATAGGTTGGGGAAAAAGTCTTTTCGCATATAGTATGTATCAACTTGTAATAAGATCTCTTTGGCTATACCATATGTATTTGGCTGGTTTTGGTATAATTAAAAAGTTGTAATTTTAAAGAAGACAATTCCAAATTCAAATTAGGAAAATGTGTGATTTTCATTTGTTTTTCTTATTGTTAAAATGAGAGAATCTAATGAAGAAATTCGATACATTTTAAAATTTTACTACAAAAAAGGTAAAAATGCAAAACAAGCCGCGAAAATTTTTTGTGATGTTTATGGACCTAATGCAGTATCTGTGAGAGTAGCGCTAATTTGGTTTAAGCGTTTTCAATCCGGAAATTTTGATATCAAAGATGCACGTCGCTCTGGTCGCCCTGTTACGGACAAAATTGATGCCATTTTTGAAAAAGTGTAACAAGATCGGCATATTAGTAGTAACGATGTCGCTGGAGAACTGGCAATTGACCACAAAACGGTTTCGGCGCATTTGAAAAAAGCTGGGTACACAAAAAAGCTCGATATTTGGGTGCCTCATGAGCTCACTGAAAGAAACCTAACGGACCGTGTACTCATTTGTGATTCTTTATTACGACGTAATGAAACCGAACCATTTTTGAAGAAGCTGATAACTGGTGATGAAAAGTGGATCACGTACAACAAGAAGTGCGAAAAAGATCGTGGTCAAAGGCCGGTCAGGCTTCACAGACTGTGGCGAAACCCGGGTTAACTCGCAACAAGGTGATGCTGTGTGTATGGTGGGATTGGAAGGGCATTATTCATTATGAGCTGTTACCGCCAGGCTGGACCATCGATTCTGAACTGTACTGCGAACAACTGATGAGATTGAAGCAAAAAGTTGGCAGAAAGCAGCCCGAATTAATCAATAGAAGGGGTGTGGTTTTTCACCATGATAACGCTAGACCTCACACATCTTTAGCCACTCAGCAAAAATTACGAGAGTTTGGCTGGGAGGTGTTAATGTATCCGCCGTATAGTCCTGACTTTGCACCTTCAGATTTTCACCTGTTTCGGTCTCTGCAGAATTTCTTAGGCAGTGTCAGGTTAACATTACGAGAGGACTACCAAAACCACTTGTCGCAGTTTTTTAATCAGAAGCCCCAAAATTTTTATAGCATGGCAAAAAGTTATCCAACAAAATGGATATACTTTAGTCAAATGTAAATAAACTTTATAAAATAACCTTTTGAATTTTTATATAAAATGCGAAGAAACTTTTTCCCCAACTTAATATATATGTATATATATATACTGAGTTTCAGCCAAATCGGAATTTAGATATTATATGTTTAAATTTAATTAGGAATAATAAATTGGTTTAAAAAGTTTTTGTTCATAAGAGAGTGCCGGGAAACTAAAAATTAAAAAAAAAAAAAAAAAAAAAAACTCAAAAACCCGACTGCAAAAAAGACAATTTAAAAGTAATATACTAAAAAGACCTAAAACGAGATTGAGAATATAATAGAAAACAAAATTAAAATTTACTATATACAAAGTAATCTCTAATTCGGCTTAACATACTATATTATGAGACCAAGTTAAATACTCGCATTAAGTTTAGTAGCAAGTGGGACCCAATTGCAAATTATAAACCGAAAGAAAATTAATGGGTTCCGCTTGCTACTAAACTTAATGCGATATTTAATTTAAGCTTTCAGCTCATAATATAGTTTGTTAATTCGAAGTAGAATTTATTTTATTTCTATTTTATTTTAATTTGCTTTCTTTTCTCAATCTTTTTTCGGTATTTTTAGTGTATTACTTTTAAATTGTCTTTTTGGCATTTGGGTATTTGATTTTTTTAAATTACCTATCTTTTTCGGAAATGTTTATAAAACCATAAATAATTAAATCTTTATTTTGGCTCTCATTATAAATACAAAGGTATTTATGGTTAAGAAAAATAAGCTTCAGAGAGCTTCCAAGCATTTTTGCATCACTAAAAATGTGGTTTCTGTGAAAAATTTATAAAAGTTAAACTTGGAAACTGCTTGTTTTATAAAAAAGATAATGTTACTGTTTACCCCTGTTTACTTTGAGTGCGGCGGCCGATGGCATTGAAGATGTGGCGTACCTACTCCACATCCCTCCATTCAATTTAATTCCTTCTGTCAGTTTTATTCCTTTGTATTTGAGATTAAATTTGCATAACACACATTAATGCGCATTTCCCTTTTCTAGAAAAAATATTATAATATTATGAGAAAATTTTCAACCTACTCATAATTAATGCCTATACCATGGCAGTTAATAATTCGTACACAAATGCTTTAATATTGTGTATCGTTTTTTTACATATAACAGATTGTATTAATTTAACTTGAAACTAATATAGGTAACTTATACAGGTATTTTAATTAAATAAAACGTGACAGGAGGTATCAGTAAACTAAACGCTCCATATTTGCCCGTACTAAAATGTAGAGAACATTTAAATTAAAGTCGAAGGTATTTGAGCAAATATGCTTAATAGGTTTAATATTATATAAGTAATATCGGTGTGTATATACCAGCAGAAGATTATGGTAAACCACCTTTTACAAGGTGCAAGTACTTATTGTTACAAGCTTATATCAAAACATATTAAAAATACCAAGAAACCACTGACTCTATCATTGAAAGGTAAATAGATTTCAATGATTAAATTGAGTGGTTTGTTAGTGTTTTAGGCAATTGAGTACTAAAGCGATGTAGTTTATCACACTGCATATATCACTTAATAAAAAGATTTATAAATACTCGTATTATTTCTCTATTTATCGTTAATTATCACACTGCACATAAAATCGTGGTAGCGTAATGGCTAACGCACACGTCCCGAACTCAAAGGGCGCGGGTTCAATCCTGGCCGGAACGCATGTACCACTTAGTCAGTTTTCTAATCTAATGTGCATATTGTAACAATTAG
The DNA here is from genome assembly GCA_039645545.1 of Dendrolimus houi. NCBI lineage: Eukaryota > Metazoa > Arthropoda > Insecta > Lepidoptera > Lasiocampidae > Dendrolimus > Dendrolimus houi. Next base: position 10,124,608 of record CM077123.1, on the reverse strand, counting down.
CACGTGCTAACAACGGTGAAGGAAAACATCGTGATGCAATCTGCACTTCGAGATAACCGATGTGTCAAACCTACTAAGCTGCCTTGTATAAGCATGGCGGGTATACTGTCCGTTCCCCTCTATAATGGGAGCCCCGAGCCTAGCAGTGGGAGACATTTATGGGCTGATATTATATACATCATTTTACAAAAGTGAATGTTAAAATAGCGGGATTTGTTAAATAAATTTTGTTGGGTGACTTGTTTGTTGGTAAATTAGTTCAATAAGGTGCTTTTCTTTAAAAACCCTTAAGAATGAGATCATTGTAAAGAAAACAACATATTGAACTATTTTACCAAGAAATAAGTCAAACAACATACTTAATTTATAAAAAAAAACACACAAACAAACCAGGTGAACATAAACATAATTTTATTTCATTTATTATGATTTAATCATATTCATACTTAGTTCTGTATACCTCCCAATTAGAATGCGCGTAGAATGTAAATAGAATACTATGAGATGGTAGATCGCCACATATATACTATTTACAATTAGTTCTATTGCGTAAAAGTTACCTGTCTAAATATTTACAAACATATCGTCTATCAAAAAACGTTAAATCTGAATAAAATAAACTGATTCTCTAGACTAGACCTTAAAGAACTTCCATTTTATTAAGTTGAGTCATGCAGTCGCAGAATTGAGCAATTTGAAAGAGAAATAAGAATAATCTAGTAGTCTAAACAATTAAAAATTTGTCTTTTTATTCAATACTACCAGAAATCCCCAAACTGTTCATCAGAGACTTGTATTAAATCTTTAAAGAAAGAAATCTTTAAAGAAACATTGCAGTAAAAAGAAAATGTAAACTATAACTTTTGCAATACGGTTACGAAGTTGCTTGGGCTGTGATGTAAATATAACGTCGAGTTTCCGTTGCAAAAGAAGTGTCGACAGTCGAGTAATACACTATTTAAATCACTTAGCTTTCAAGTTTGTTACAAAGCGTTTTCAAACTAACTGCTAAAAACTTTGCGAGGGACTAGGAGAGTTGTTTATGGACGAACTAGATTGGAAAAAGATGTTTTATTTAAAAGTACAATGAAAGACAATGTTTATGTTTTTGAAGACGAGTATAAATTATACAAGATTTTTACATCATTTTAAATCCTAAAAAATCCATTTTACAGAGCTTTTACATCAATTTGAAAATAAAACTTACACACACACATATTCTCTCAATATAGTGTGAAATGTTTTCAGATTTCAGTTCAACTATATTTGTTGAGAATAAAATCACAAAAATTTCGAATTAATGTCTTAATTTTTTTTAAATAGTATTATAGTATTGTAATAGTATTTAAGTATTGAGCCGAAATTAGAAGTGTTCGTTTATGTCTTTCAATTTGTGTAGAAATGAGACATATACAAATCAAAAAAATTGCGTGTGTGTGTATGTGTGCAGTTCACACGCAGTAACTTCAGAGAATATACTCACAGATAATTCTTCTCTAACTTTTTTTAATATAAATATAATTCTTTTAACCTATATCCGTCAACATATTATAATTAAAAAAAATCAATCTCAATTACACTTTAAATCACTAGCATGAAGTGCAAAATTCAATGCACTGTTACGCACAATTGCCTTTGATCTACGTATAAAAGAATATCTGCCTTAAGTGTATACACATACACATATACAGATAGAGCTAAAGGTCATTTGAAATCTTAACTTTTATTTAAATTCAAATTAATACTAACGGGTAAAGAGAAATGTTTTTTAATTCGAATTAAATAAGGTTTAATTCTATGTGCTTATCTTTTCTTAGTGTCACTTTTTCATTACGATTTTTAAAACACAACGATTCTAAAGATGTTTCACTTCAAAAAAACAATCTTAGTTAAAACATGGTTTCATAAGTAACTTCTTAAATGCTTTTTCGTTTCCATTTGTATTTTACTGTAAAAACTTCCTAATTTGTTATTTGTATTGCTTTAGTAATTATTTTTACACATCAATATTTTTACTGTAAACAAAAATTTATCCTTTCTGGTACTCGATTTTATAGTTTAATTTTAGTTTGTAGATATAGTTTATTTTTAGTTTAATTTATTTATAATTTAGTTTTTCATTACTAATAATAAAATAAAGATTTTTTTTATAAATCATAATTAAAAAATTTATCCTTGAATATATTGCACAATGTTAGAAATACCACTACACAAAGAATACCCACGTAAGCTATTAAAATGTCACATACGAAACCTTCTTTTAACAATTAACTCCGTTTATTTTAAAGTTGACAATGCTTCATTTCTATCAAAATTGAAAGACGAAAATGAACCATGTATTTTCAATATTACATTGTGAAATGTTTTGTCACAGTGCGGCGTCATAAATGTCACACCGATTTTACAAGCGAAAATAGACCTTACTCTAATGATTCTATGAGGTGCAAATGATATTCGATCTGAGATTGGTATGGACTTTCTTGCCTGTGTATACATTTTTATATAAGTAAGTAAGTAAGTATACTATACATTCGCTCGCGGTTTAGGCGACCTAAATGTTAAATCCGTACAACATGGAGAGTTCATTTGTTGTACGGTCTGCCACCTTAACTTTTTTCAGATACTTTCATCCTATAGTTCTAAAATTAGACTGGCGTTGAAAGATCGTAAAATGTCTGTTAACGAAAGCAAGTAGGTATGTCTCTCCATGAAAAGTTGTTAAAAATCAACATCATCTTTAATAAGAATGATCAATATAATTTCTTAAAGGCTATACCGATACGACTTACGATTGTACTGAAGAAACATATTTCAGAAGACTTTAGTGATTTGACTATACTGTTATGTATGGGCACCTTTCTGTTAAACTTTATCCATAAAAGCCCGATAGATTCTAAGCAAAATGGCTGTGCCATACGCAGAGGCTTGGTCAGACGGATGAACCGGCAGACGAACGGACGGACGTACGACTGTATAAAGGTTCCATTTTTACAAAAATGCATACTGAACTTACCTTAAAAATCATTACATTGAAAAATATCCATTATTGCCAAACCTGAGGACAGATAATACGAATGGTTACTTTAATACAATTTAGAACGTAATAAATATTAATTTAATTAATATAAATAAATGAATACACCATTACACAGTAGTATTTTGTACGGAGTATGGCATTTAGTTATTTAAAAGTAGTTTAAAAACGTTAACAAAAGTTTTGAAATAATACGTAGTGAAGTATTTTAACTTAATTAACTATTTTTTCTTTATATTGCACTTTGCATAGCGCTAAACCACGCGAATTCGCTATTTTAAACTTTGAATCTGTATTAGGGCCTGTAACTGTTTAGAATTAGATTATCGGTGTAAAAAGTGTCCTATGATCATCCATTTATCCATGAGAAATATCTATAAAATAATAAATCTGTTGAAAGACGCGTCAAAACCGGAACAACCCTGTTCAGCCGCTGCCTAAACAAGCCTTGGCCTTTTTTTTTTTCAGGCGAGGGAAATGCATTTCGCCCATACCGGGTCCTTTGATAGGGATTAGACCGTTGTCGATCATGGAGGCTTTCCACTGAGGCAATCCAAACAATAATCGACCGGCTTGTGTGAAGACTTCTCTGCTCCCTAGATCATGCGCATACCTGCACCTCCGGGCTCCCAACTGATGTCGGCGCCCGCGAGACGCATGCGCACTTCCATCTCTCTCCTTATCTCGTTCTGCGGCCTCCTTTTGAGACATTACAGTCTCACAGAAATTGGCCGCGCCCACCCACCAATCGTCGCTGTGCAGCATGGCTTGCACCAGATCGCTCAGCGAATCGATCGGTCCTACTAGTATCTCGAGTTCAAACCTCTGAGGTGCCCATGCTGCGCACTCGACTAGCGTGTGAACGCCGTGTCCAGTGCGCCACACTGGCGGCACTGGGGTGAAGGCAAGCAGCCAGCAATCTGACACAGATATTTATCGAAGCAACCGTGCCCGGTAAGTATCTGTGTCATTAAACAAGCCTTGGCCTTATTTTTTTTTTTTTAGGCGGGGGAAATGATTTTCGCACATACCGGGTCCTTTGCTAGGGATTAGACCGTTGTTGATCATGGAGGCTTTCCACTGAGGCAATCCAAACAATAATCAACCGGCTTATGTGGAGACTCGACTAATCAATACCCCACTAAAACCACCCACCCTCCTCCCATGTGCCCCGCGCTTATGGCAGGAAAGGCGTGAGATACAGAACGTAGTTACGCCCACACCGATCCTAGCGCACAAGTGCTTGAGAATGCCCCGGGAGAGGCAAACTCACTTCGTCAACAGGGGTGAAGACTCCTCTGCTCCCTAGATGCTAGAGGGCATGCGCATACCTGCGCCTCCGGGCTCCCGACTGACGTCGGCGCCCGCGAGACGCATGCGCACTACCATCTCTCTCCCTATCTCGTTCCGCGGCCTCCTTATGAGACACTACCGTCTCGCAGAAATTGGCCGCACCCACCCACCAATCGTCGCTGTGCAGCATGGCTTGCACCAGATCGCCCAGCGATTCGATCGGTCCTACAAGTGTCTCGAGTTCAAACCTCTGAGGTGCCCATGCTGCGCACTCGACTAGCGTGTGTAACGCCGTGTCTAGCGCGCCACATTGGTGGCATTGGGGTGAAGGCAAGCAGCCCGCAATCTGACACAGATACTTATCGAAGCAACCGTGCCTGGTTTCGTTTCCGCGAGAGCCATCGCAACAGCTGCGGTCGAGCCGCTTCCACCGTGTCAATGCCAGCAACAGGGTTTTCCAACTCTACTGACCAAGCTTGGATCATGGCCGCGGTTTCCCGCGTCCTGATCACCTGGAGTTCGGCCTGACCATAGACCAGGCCACAGGCGAGGGCATCCTGTCGGGAGCGCCGAACTTTGGCAATCACGTCCGCCTGGAGAGGCCAGGGCGAATCGCCTGCCAAGAGTGTCGACGCCGTCCACGACACTGTACGGTATCCTCGGATGGTCCTCACCGCCAGGACCCGTTGTGCGCGGCACAACAAAGTCCTATTGTGGCGGTGAAGTGCAGTGGACCATACGGGTGCACCGTACAGGGCCATACTCCTAAGGATGCCCATGTAGAGTTTCCTAGTCATCGTCCCCGGTCCCCCCATGTTGGGAAGAAGCCTCGAGAGGGCGCCTGCGGACCTCACGAGCTTAGGAACTAGCTGCTCAAAGTGCGCTTTGAACAGCCATTTCCCATCAAGAATTAGCCCCAGATATTTCATCTGGGGGCCTACGCGAATGTCCACCCCTTGGACTGTAACGGACAGGTCCGCGGGGGGATTACGAAACCGCCTATGGAACATGATGGCCTCCGTTTTCGCGGGGGAGACCTTCAAGCCCAGCCTACCTATTCTTTGGACCACGATCGCCAACCCGGCGTTGGCGAGGTCCACGGATTCCGCGAATGACGCGGCGCGTGCCGTGAGTAGGGTGTCATCCGCAAAGCAGATTAGCCCTATTCCGGGCAGGACCGGAACCCGAAGGATCCAGTCATAACCGACGTTCCAAAGAACCGGCCCGAGGACCGATCCCTGTGGGACGCCGCACGCGACGCGTCGCCGACCTATCGCGCGATTTTCGGACTCGCCGCCCTCAGTCAGGCATAATCGGCCCTCCTTCCATTGCGACGGGAACTGACCTGCGCGAATACAGGCATCGAACAGTTCCCGCAGTTGGCCGCGTAGATGTTTGGCGGCCAGGAAGAGGAGCCGGCCCGGAACCCCGTCGGGTCCCGGAGCCGTCTTCCTGCCCCGGAGCCGGTCCAGGGCGACGTCTAACTCTTCCTCGGTGATACAGTGAGGCTCCACCTCCGAGGTGTCGGGAATGAATGGACCCATATCGGGGGGAGTGAAGATCCCCGGATCCGGGAAGAGCCCATCGATAACCAACCGGAGGACCTCGGGTTCGAGCGTTTCCGTAACCGTGGAGGTGCAAGGCCGCAACGTGTTGCGGGCCGCATGGTACGGACGCCCCCAAGGGTCCCGGCCTAGTGTCTCGAGGAGCTCCTCCCGAGCCCGGGCTTTCGCTCGCAGAATTGCGATCGAAAGGGCCTTTCTGGCCTCTCTGAACTCCCCCAGGAGTCTATTCTCCTCAACATAGTCTGGAGGACGACGCGTTCTGCTGCGTTTGAGCCTGTGGCTGATTCTGCGGACTGCCCTCCGCAGTTCAGCCAGCTCCTCAGTCCACCAGTGGACCGATGTACGCGGTGGCGGTCGTTTGGCTCGAGGCATAGCAGCGTCGCAAATCCTTTTAAGGGATTTGCGCATGTGCTCAGCCTGCGCCTCCAGATTCCCCAGGTCAGCTGGATAGGTCCAGCATTCGATGATGGCCCTCTCCTCGGCCTGCTCCGCGTCGAGCTTGGTAAGAGCCCAACGCGAGAGTCGGGAGGGGCCCTGAACAGGGTTAGCGCTAGGCGAGGGGGAGAGCTCGAATCTGATGTACAAGTGATCAGACAGAGTCTCCATCTCCTCCAGCACTCTCCATCCTACCACTTTGCGGGCGGCCGCATGTGTGGCGAATGACAAGTCGATGATCGATCCACCCCGCGCACGTACGCAGGTCTGGACCGAACCCTGGTTCAGGATGGACAGGTTGGATTGAAGCGCCCAGTCTTCAACCGCCCGTCCCCTAACATCGGTAATCGCGTTCCCTCAGGATTGGTGCTTGGCATTGAAGTCGCCTAGGACGAATATCGTCTTCGGCGCTAGTCTGCCGACGGCTGCCCTAATGGAGTCCAAGGCGAGCTCGTACTCCGCCAGGGGGCGGCTCCGCGTGAGGTACACGCCTATGATGTAACCTCCGCTTTCCGCCACCGCGTAGCCCTTTCCTCTTTCGAGACTGGTGAGCGGTGTGCCAGATCTGGCTCTGGCAACCACGGCTACCACATCGTCGAGATCCCCCACCCAGTTCCTGGCTGGGGGTACGTAATAAGGTTCGCTTATTACGGCCAAGTTTGCTTGCCACTCCGCCATCGCCTGCAGGCACAAGTCCTGGGCGTCGGGGGAGTGGTTAACATTAGCTTGGAAGAGTGTTAAGGGTGTACTGGGCATTTAGGTGTCCATAGGTACCCCCCTTCCACTTGCCGGTCGTTTATTCGCCCTCGGGTGGACGAATTTACCCTTGACGTATGGGGGCTGGCAGTGCCTCGCCAACGTCGGGTGGGTAGCGCGTTTGCACCCCGCCGCGCAGACGGCGCAGTGGGGGTCGCGGGCTGTGCAGTCCGGCTGCTTGCGTCCGCCCTTACCGCAGCGGAGACACAAGCCGGTCCGGTCCGGGCACAATTCCGGGCAAGTCTGGGTGCCGTGACCGATGTTGAAACAACGGTAGCAACGTATGGGCCGGGCTTCCAAAGCCTCCACCTTCGCCGAGGTGAAGCCCACCAGAAGGTGGCCCCGCTCGGCGATGGCTTTGGCTGCAGAGACGGGGCACATCACGTATGATGCGCCCATCCCCCCAGGTCCTATGCCGATGTGCCTCGCCTTAACATCGTCGCGCAGGCAGTTGCCCACGCTGGCAATGGCACTGCGAAGCCCATCTACGGTGGCCGACTCATCCAGCCCTGAGACGTAAAGCTCCCCACGCTTTAGGGGGCGGATGACTTCGGCCATCCCTTGGAGTGCCCCACGAAGGGCCTCGGCTACGCGGTTCGCCCTAGTTGCGCTCTCGGGTCCTGGGGGTGAGAGCTGCGGCTCGGCGCAGCTTCTTCGCCCTCTACTTCACCCCCCCCCCTTCACCTTCTTCTTGGGGGGAGGGGGTGGCGGTGGGGAGTCCGCCACCCCGACGACGGGGTCTACCACCACCTCCATACGGGGAATTACTTCCCTCGGGGCCCGGCGGGCGGCGGCGGCAGCTCCCGCCGTTTTAGGCAGTGGTTGTGCCTCCGCGGCCTTCTTCCTGTCCGCCGCAAGCAGCGGACGAAGAACTGGCGCGGGCGGCAGCCGCTCCTCAATCCTGGCAAGCCGGGCTTCCAATATCGCGCCCATGGTGCGGGCGATGATGCGCGTAAACGCGTCATAGTCCACACCGCCGTGCGCGACGTTTGGGGTTATAGGAACCGGATCCGCCACGACGGCGGGAGCCGGAACCGTTTTGGTGACCGCGGCGGATATATGAACCGGCTCCGGGGCCGGGACTTTTCCCGCCGCGGCGGCCCTGGCCTTCCGCTTAGCGGGCACGGGACCCGGTTCCGCCGTTACAGCGGGAGCCGAGGCCGCATCCGCAGCGGAGGCCTTCATGGCCTTCCGCATTCCTCGAACTCCTTGCAGTAGGAGAGGTTCTCCTCCCGCAGAGAGTTGAGCTCGGCGCGCAGCCTGGAGTTCTCGTTGCCGAGTCTCCAGGCCTCCGACTCCGGATTCCGCGTCACCAACGTGTCGACTATGTCGGACAGTCGGGACGCAGCCTCCTTCAGTCGGCGCACGTATGCGCCCTTCAGGTTGCCCGACGTCTGGGCAACCTGGAGGATGTCGGCGACCTGGGCGCTCGCCGCTAGGCGGAGCTCCCCAGGGCCGAGCACACGTACGTCCCCTATAAGCGCGGCGCACTGGCTAGCCGCGGCCAGTTTGGCAGCAGTGGCCTTCCTGGCCCTGCGGCCCTTTTCCCCCCCTTTGGTGCGGAGGTAGGCCTCCGCACCCGCGAGCACGCTCGCCGTCGCGTCGCCCGTGCGACGCAGTGGCGATCGCGCCCGCGCTGGCGATCGCGCCCGCGCTGGCGTGGAAGCACCCGATGTGCTTTCCGAGTCGGCGCTGCGGTCCCAGAACCGCTGCCTCGACTCGGGGACGAAGCTGGACGAAGCGGTGGCGGGACTGGGACTGTCTCCCAGTAGGGAAGGAAGACAACATGGTCGCCGCTACCGCACCTATATCACCATCTCTAACAACGACCCCGGTCGTTGGCGCGGGTGAAGCCCGCGCGGCAACCGGTGTCGCGGGGCGGTCGTCCCCCACGCTGCGCACGGGTGAAGCCGGTGCGCAAGCCGATGCCGAGGGCACGGGTGAAGCCCGCGCGCTAGCCGACACCGTCGTGGGGCCATCGCCCCCCGCTGTCGCCGAGCCGGCCGCTGTGTACACCGACCTAACCGGTGTCGGCGCACATGCAGCCGCCTCGGTGTGCGGGCCGCACAAAACGCGAATCGCATCGTCGAGTGCGTACTCCAGCGAGTCTGGGACGCTGCCCGACGGCGCGATGTCGACGTGGTCTACGAAGGCGCTTGGCCTCTGCACAGGTGAAGCCCGTGCAGGTGGCGTTTGCGCCCGGTAGACACTTTCTACGATGGCGTTCGCCGCGCTCACGGCCATGAGAACGGCCGAGTTCGCGGCGAGCACCACCTCCCTACCTGTGGCCGTGTGTGCCGCGCTCTTGCGCGCGGCACGCACGGCGGGAGCCCTAGGCGCGACGGGAGCCGGAGGCGGCCCCATCGTCGCGCTCTCCTTTTCGCGGGGCCCGGCGGCGGTTAGGTCGACCACCGCCGATGCACCCCCTATCGAAGCGGGCAGCCCGGTAGCCGTGACTACCGGCTGGACCCGGGCGCCCAAGACGAGGATCCGCGGCGCTGCGGCTGCGACGAACCAGGGAAGACTTTTTCTCCCGCGTCTCCCCTACCTCCTTCATGGCCCATCCATTATTGGAGCCGATGTGATCCCGCTTACGCGGTACACTCGGCTCCCTGGGGGCCTTCGGGGTGCCTGGGCCGTCCATTGCTGGAGGCCCTGACCCACAAGGAGACCAGAAAGGCGCGCGAAAACACTACACACACAAAAACCGTTACAAAAGCGCGCGCAACCGATTTTGCGCACGACACTAGCAAGCGGAAAGAGAAATGGGACTCACCGGCCAAAACTGCATTCCGCACCGCAATCCAAACGAACAAACACTAGTACACTATCACCTGTACACAGAACTAACAATTTATCGCTTTTCCAGATAGAAAAGCGCGAAAAATTGTATTAGATAGATGTGAGGAGCGCATTCGTGACCGCTACGCAAGGAAGCTGATCAGGAACTGAACAAGCCTTGGCCTTGATCAAGTTGAGGCCAAGCCCCGGTAACCTACAACACACAATGACAGACGCGCACGTGGGACACCTTCGCGCCCCTTCTCGACAGTCTTGAAATAGGCACTTGTTACAGACATATCTGATACCCTATAACTCGGTTCTTGGAATCGGAGGCGCCATGTTGGCTCCGATTCCTCCCTCCTTATCTCCCCCGCAAGTAACGATGGCCCCGATTGAGAACATTTCTAACTACCCGACGAAGAGAGAATAAACCAACATCCAAACAAAGTGACTTTCAGTTATGTTTGTATGGTTTATTACCAATCTATGAGTATTATTGTCATTTAATCTCTATTTAATTCTTTACACTGATGAGTGTTGAAGTTTTTAATATGAAAATATTGTTTTATCAGTTACTGTTTAGTTACTAATGAAAATGCAGCCTTATAGTATATATAGTATAAAAGAAAATGCAGCATTTGATGTCGTTTGTTGTTCTTCATAATGAGAAATTTTATTATAACAAACACTTCATCATGTTTGAAATAAAATTGCTTTAATACTGAAAAGCATTCATATTACTCTTTGCCAATGATAATAAGCTTTTCTAACATATATTTGTTTTATAAGTTATTCATATTAGTCAAGGTAGACTATAAAGGTTATTTCAAGGATTCTGATAGTTAAAGGTAGATAAAAATCTTCCAGGTGCGAGGCAATTCACGAAATATATAGGATTCCAAAGAGGTGAAACAGTCCATTGTTTTTCTCATTTGGTAACTGAAGCATAAAAAGCATTTAGTCGTATATAACCCATATTTCAAACACTATTCAACAGATATAACTTAAACCAATAATGGGGAAAATATTTTTAAAACTCTACAAATTAAAACAATCATAATAAAATTCCAGTTCATAATCAGTTTAAAAGTTATTTTCACGACATTGGAAGATTATTTCTCCCTATCTAATGACTTTAATAAAGGACATTGTCATGATTTTCCAAAATCTATCTAACGATAACTTACTCAGGCGACTGTAGAAATTGTATAAAAAAATCGACCCTCATTTACATGTATGAGTACGGCGAGATATCGCGTACCGTAACTATTCCAGTGAAGCTAGATCTTCACGGGATTCGAGTCTGAAATTCACGCCGATAACGTCGTGGGGAATATACATATCTAGTTCTTTATTTATAGTGTTGTTCTTAAGGCCTGAAAATCATCACTAATTCCCCTTTTTAAATAGGAAGAATCCATTTATGAACTTACCACCGCCTGGGGTTACGCCAGAGGAGTAGGCTTCGGGGCCCAACGGTCAGAATATTAAGTCAGGCGGTAAACCTGAGAGGAAGAAGTAAGATAAAGGGTAATAGTATGAGGAAAAGGGAGTAACGAAACTAAGGGATAGTGAATGTAGTGATTTGCGTAACTGTGTGCTCATACGAAACAGGTTTTTAAAAGTAGGCACTCTCTAGGACACTCGTTAATCCTCTACTACAACTACCTATATTATTAATTAAACTCATACACGCTTTCGAAAAACTAAGTACTCAGTAATCTTAGAGCGCTATTGCGCTATTAACTTCTCAAAATGTCAGATATTTATGAAATGGCAACATTAAGTGCCTGCTACCAAATGAAATTGTAATTCACTAGCGTTAAGTAAATATACATTAAGCGAAACGGTTTTAAATCGTAACAGTCTGGTATTTCCGTAAATATGATAAGTAATTAACTGAGTTCTACCGCAACCTTCGAATGTACTTAAGAGCGACTCTTTGAAATGTCTCTGATTCTATTATGAAATAAATAGAAATGACAACTAGTTTACTGTCTCTGATTCTGTTATTATTATAATGTACTTTAACGAACTATGTATGCTATCGCATAGACCACAGAGGAAGCAACAAAAATTATTTAAATCAGTCCCTATCCAAGTTCATCAAAATTTGTTCATTAATTTGTGTGTAGTACAGGCAGCTGCACCTAAACATCAGGGTTCCGCGTTTCCTTGAGACCTAACGAGGTAAATGGGGGCAGATCGCCTCCATCGTCGTAATCCCAGCTTCTGGGGACTCCAGGTCCATCTGCCAAATGCAGATCAGGGCCTCGGTCGCCTAGGCTCTGATCTTTCGAGTTTTTGCCGGGCTCGGAATGTTTCCTCCTTGCCCTAGCATCCAGCTGGAAGCGATACACAGTTGCGAGCACCTCCGCCTGGAGATCCCAGTGCGGATCACCCGCCAACAGTGTTGAGTTGGACAATGCTTCGGTAATTTTAAATAACAACCATTACATTTCTCATTCTACTCATACCTACACTTTTATTGAACTTTGTTTCATATCAGTTGCCAAGTTAATAATTCTCTTTAATTACATAAATTTAATCTAAGTATTAAGAATATTTTATTAATATTGAATGGTTTTTTAAATAAATCCTCTTTTAAGTTCTTCAATGCAGCAGAAACTATGATACCACTGAGTTTGACACTGAAGTATTATTACAAACAAGAGGTAAAGTATAAGTGGAAAATTCCGAGACCACTTTATAATGCATGACTCGCGAGCACCCGGTGCACAATTTCGATATTTGTCTAAAACTGCTTTGTTATTATTGTAATAAAAGGGAGGTTAATCGGGTATTGCTAGTTAAAGTATAAAGTTCGATGCATACTTTATGGCGGCTACGATATTAGCTGCGAGCAAAGGCGTGCGCAGGTACAGTCAAGTTGTGATTAATTAGGGCTAACTATGTATCTACTATTTTTATCGACTTTAAAAAGGGGGAGGTTCAATTCATCTAAATATTTTTAAAATGTATTGTTACGAGTTGCGAGAGTCGAATTAAAATGCCGTTGGAATTATTATAGAGTTTATTAGAACTATACAAACACGTATAACACAGGTACAAATAAAACCGAACACAACAAGTCCAAACGTAATTCAGAAGGTCGTAATTTAATAAAACTCGCAAAGTCCATCACTATTAGATTCCCGATTGTAGTACACACATCTCACTTCGATCGTTGTTCTCGCTCGACTGACTTCCCCCCTCCATCAGGCCATCGTTTTATCCTGCGCAAGTGCAATGTGCTCGCCCGTCCACGTGGATCGAATTTCCTAGAACCAGCTTGTACTTTTAAAATCCGTAACACCTAACTAATGATTACAATACAACAATAGGCTCTAGAAACGAATGCCAATAAATAAGTGAACAAAAGAAGACGATCATAAAAGAATTACAATAGTTTCAATGTTATTAGTACTTATTAGTAATTAGTTCAAATACCGACGGGTAATAAATGTGCTTCTACAAATCTGTACGGGGAATTTGTCTTTGTCGGCGCTTAGGGTGTAGCAGTATGTTCAACCAAACTTTTTTGTTTCTAAGCCGATTTCCATGATTCCTTTTGCTTTAGATTCAATAGCATCAGGATAGTTGATATAAATCATTATTTTTTGTTGGGCACCGTATACGAAACTGAAAAGTGAAACATATACCAACTTCAAGTAATTAAAAAGCAAAAATAAGTATTTTCTACAACTTTGAAGTAGGTGCCTAATAAAACATAAAAAACAAAACAAAAATGTAAAAGAAATTAATTTTTATGTTTTACTTCTCACCGACTTCAATATTTTGTAAAAAATAGTAATTTCTTGCTTTTTAATTATTCTTGAAGTCAGTTTCTTTTTTTTCTAGAATTGTTTTATTATAATCTTAGAGTATTCATAAAATTAAGAATTCTTATTTCGGAGGTATGTATTACCTATAGTCTATAGTTTGGTTCATGGAAAAGGAATGTTGAGAGTGCTGACTCAGGCTGTTTGGTACTTGTTATGTACGGGAGGGTTCAATAAAAAATAATTGTTATTTATGATACTAGTGCGGTATTAAAATAATGATTCCAGCATAGCTCTGTCACGTATGAAAAGGCTGTATAATGTTTTCTCTCCATCTTCGTCAGCCTACCGCACTCCACTGCTGGACATAGGACTCCCCGAATCGACGTCACAAAAAACTGTTTTATTTGCGGAGGAGCCATCTTCTACAGAACTGTTGCTGTTTGTAGATAATGTTATCTAAACTAGATGGCGCCACTGGAAAGTTACATCGCGGTATGGTGTGCATTGTGTACGTGCATAACACGGTGTATTTAACGTGTTTTTTCTTGTCACTCACTGCAATAAATTTTCTTTGAGATCTATATGTTTATAATTTCATTATATCGTACAGAAAATCTCCCTCTCCCAGGACTGACTGATTATACAGTTGCTTTCTTCGTTCGTTTCGCTTGAACAGGATTCCTTCTCAGTGATGGATGATACATTCGTCTGTCAACGTGTCGATAATAACGTCATCTTTTTGTACTCCTCTATCCCTCTTACTTTCACAAACCTACCTAGTCATTTCTTTCTTACCATGTGTACGGAAGCTTGCTGTTTTTGGACTAGTTTTTTATTTCATTATATTTATTATACGCAATTTAATTCCAAAATTCAGACAACAACAACAATAAATTTAACTAAATATAAAAATGAAAAAATCTATCTTAATGGAAGAATAACAAAACAATTAACAAACAACAAACTTGCGCTCTATTGTACTTAGACTTAGACGCGCGTGTGTGTGCTGTGTACGGACGTAGCTCAATACTACTATATCTACGTCATAATGACCGCAGGGCTGCCCGTGTGTGCTTGCTAGATGATTTGGAAAAAAGCGCTAGATTCTGTTACATGATCAAAATTACAAAAAATATCCAACAGGTGCGTGTTGTACCACGTAAAATAGAGGATTCCGTAGAAGCCAAGATCAACCACTTTTCTTGTCGTTTGACTACGAACCCCAAAAGATATAGTATATAGGGTTGGACAATCCTCAAAAAAGGAAATTTATATTGTAGTGATGCTAAGGAGATTTTAATCAACTGCTGACATGATATATAGCATACCTTTGGGTTATTTAAATTTAATGTACATTAAACAACGTAAAAATTAATTAAATATTTCCATATCAATCAGGTCGTTTCGGTTTTAGGCCAAAATTAAGGTTTGCACTGAAAATCAGCGTTGTGTCTGATATAATTCCGGCACAGCAATATGCTGAATGCAAACCTTGTTTGCTGAAAATGCGGCGTACAAATTCTCAAAATATGTTCAGTGTATAATATTGTAATAAGGAAGGAATGTAATTACGACGTTATTTCTTCAAATAAAGTCTTTCTTTCTATATCATAAAAAGCCCAAGATTTCGCGCTGGAATTTGTTTAAGAAAAATGGGAACCGGGTTGACCTAAAAAAGCGCTATATCTAGCTCTGAAAGCGCTAAAGTGATGAGTCTAGAGCCGGGGAAGTTCCGTAAACGAGAAAGCTTGCGAAAGAGCGAGCGAGGATATACCTCGTCCTCCGACGACTTCGTCCCTCTAACACCTAATACCGTGCTCTGCGCATCGGAAAGTGCGATGTTCCAAGCCGCCATACAGTTTGCACCGAACTTATACCGCTTCTTTGATACTGGCAGTTAACCGCGACTTTGTCGGCATTTATATTTATCTTCCTGAATGAATTAAAAATGACGCTGAAATTCGGGTTTCTTTATTTCTTACCTTACAAATATTGAGACAAACTTTCGGACAAGCATGATGATGTCCATAGGTGTTCCGTTTTTGCCAAAACAACAACGGAGCCTAAAACATTTTATTATATTAAAGTTTGACTTAATAATACTTTATATCCATATTTTATTTTTTTGATTCTTCTTTTCTTCTTTTACGTACGAGTCCGACTCGCAAACGGTTACGATATTTTTACATTCCTAATTTGTAAATTCAAGCATTTGTACATTACTACTCTAGATATTTATTTTATATTAAGATATGTCTGCGACTTCGTCCGCGCTCGACTTAAAATTCCTGCGGGATTCCCAGAACATAAAGTACCACAGCATTTAAAAAATATAGAGGCTATCGTTTTAATGAAAACTGCCGAAATAAGCTAATTTTTATGCAAGCGAACATGTACAGACTGCTCCTGGGAAGATTCCTGGAATAAAAAGTTTAAGTCGAAGAATTTAAGTCAGAGCTTAAGTTTAAAAATTAGCTGTCGATCAGCGAAAACCGCATCGAAATCGGCCCAGTATTTTTTACGTGAATCCCGAACAAACAGACAAGAAATAAAAAAAATGCATCGTGTTCTCCACCGTTTATATAGTGTATTCCAGTTGTTCTTTTTAAATAGCTTTAATTTCCAGACACGGCATGTTTAGAATTTTATAATATTACAAGGATATGCCTGCGACTTTGTCCACACTTAAAATTCTCGCGGGATATCCGGGGCATAAAGTAGCGCAGAATTAAAAAAAGAATGTAAGCTATCGTTGTTGTGATAATTGTGTGGGAATAATCTAAGTTTTATGCACCCGAACAACTTCAAAACACTCCTGGGAACATTCCCGCGAGATTCCCGGGATGAAAAATATCACACATTTTATTACATTAAATTTTTTAATGGATCAGTTAAAAATCACATTAGAAATGGTTTCTTTTTAATCTGGCCGTTTTAAACTATTCCCAGAAAATGTTCCGCGAGATTCCGAAGATAAAAAGTAGCGCAGAGTTTAAGGCTAAGAATTAGCGGTCGATCAGCTTATACCGCATCAAAATCGGCCCAGTAGTGTTTACGTAAATCCTGAACAAACACAACAGAAATCTAAAAAAACGCATCGTGTTTTCCATCGTTTATATAGTCTATTCCAGTTGTTTTTTTAAATAGCTTCTATGTACAGCCGCGGTATTTTTAGAATTTTATAATATTATAGACAGATAAATATATTTTAGGCATATAAAAGAAAAGACCCAACTCCGAGCACAGTTGGCAGCCGAAAAACGTGAAGAGGATAATCTCACGAAAGCTCTTGATGAAAAGGGAGAGTTAATTATTGAAATGAAAACTTCTTTGCAGCAAGTTAACCAACTTTTGTCCAGTGTTGGTGAGTACAATTTAAAGCAATAAAAGCTATGACATATTAATAATAACTTAAAAATAATAACTCAACATTATGTATATTATTTATATAAATGTTAAGATAGAAAAAATCGGAACATACTACCACTTTTACTAAATTTATCAATTCTAAAGGTTATCTGTAAGAAATTGATAACAAAGTCCACTCAGATAAGATTTTCCCTTCCGAATAAAATCGTAAAGTCCTTTATTTTGATATTCCAAAGTGTCTAAATCTCATGTCCGCGTCTTATGTATGATATTCAAGGTCAAATGTCACGAAAAACTTTTTTTTAATATTTCGTTTCCTATGCGCTAAAGGACATGCTTGTATTATAAAAGTAGTAGAATTTGCAATGCTACCAATTTGCTGCTGGCCTTCAAAGGGAGGATTAGAACCTAGCCACAAATTATGGAATACAATTCAGGGTTCTTGGCCAACAGGGGTGTTAGCCATCCAGTCGGACAAATGCCCCACCACCTGGCTGAGTATTGTTTTCTCGCATCCTGCGACAGACTGCCTAGGAGCAGCAATTAGTATTCATTCTCCGTTCCTGCACGATATCATACATGTCTATATATTTTGAAAACAGTTTTTATCCCTGTGTTTGCATGTTAGTCATGCCTATTTTTTAATGTTCGCAATTTTATAAAAAAGTAGAGACAGATAAAATACACCTTTCTGCCGAATTTCATCCATGAAAAATGACTGTGACATAATATAAAGGATATTTTTTAAGCGGGTCTTCAAGGCTAAATCCTAAACTATACCTACTTAATAGCGAAAAACATTCAAAGTTCAGTCGAGGCTGATATTTAACTAAAATTTAAGTTGTAAAATCATTCACACTTCATAGCAGTCCAATTTGAAAAAATAAACACATTCTGTATTATTTATTATACCAAACCATAATATATACCTTGTAAGGATCAATTTCTGGAAAGAAATGCCAAATCTCAAACTAAGGGAAAGGGTTGATTTTGGAAAAAACGTTCTATTTTACGTACATATATCAAACATAAAATTTCGCCGGTCACTTGACAGAACTTTACTTTATCCAACATTGAAATGACAAAAATTATTAAGGCATGTATAAATTAAGATTAACTCAAACACTCGTTATTTTATCCCAAACCATGGGTAAACATTGGTTTCGTTGAGACTCCTTTCTCTCCTCAATCTTAAGGGGTACAAGGTAGTAATCGTAGTGCTGTAAATATATAGTAGATACAAATATTCTAGTAAATGTAGTTCATAAAAGAGTAACCCATAAATTATGTAAATAAAAGTTTAACAAATTATAAAAACCAAACTAACCCCCTGTCCTGAATCCTGACAGAGGAGGAGGCGAATAAAAAAGTAATCATACTGCACTTAGGCAACAAACACGAAATAATAATTAATAGTTCAATCCGTTGTTTTAAAATTTAAATCGCAAAGTTCACTTTTATGCTCTAAATTTTCCATAAACATGTGCTTTAAAAAATCGTGTAACAACATGAACACTGTTTCGAATATAATTGGTTAATTTAAAGCGCCGTCTACTGATATTTGAAATATAAAACCGATTTGTTATAAAATCAACCCTTTCCTTTCATTGGTTTGCCGGTTAACATTTCTTTATAAAAGTTGATCCCTACAAGCTAGTTTGTTTATTTTAGCCTATGTTCATTTACAGTACCTATCATAAACGTTTACCTTTTTTTTTGTCAACGCTGGGGGAATGCATTTGCGCATATCCTCAGGCCCCGGAGGATGCCACCAAGGGGTATGTGTTGCACACAAGCTTCAACGTTGGAACTTCCAAGCACCGACCGCCAGACTACCCACTAAACCTTCCAGCGTCCCTCCGCATTATGATGAGGCGCCACGGGACCGTAACCATGGGTATGACTGCGTGACACCTCGATGCAAGCCGACAAGGAGGGGTGTCCCTGAGACTATAACACCCCACGACACTGGGTGTGGCCCGTCGGGGGGGTCCCCCGACCCTCCAGTCCCACTACGTTATCAGGAGGAGATGAGCAAAGCGCCGCCTGTGAACCCCTGTTCGCCGTCTGCGACAAAGGTCCGCCTGCTCATCCTCCTCCCTATAATAAACATTTACCTACTACCAAATTTAATACTAGATTATTACACGAGGGATGAAAGGGACCTATTTAGGCATGAGATAGTTTGGCGCACGAGCGTAGTGAGGGCACTAATAGTTCGAGTGCTTAGGCGAGGAATAGGCCTTTCACCCGATGCTAACACTCTGCTTTTCATTTAGGATATGAGGAATGTAAATAAAAACCGTTTAGTTAAACTAACAAGTACTTCTCTAAGGCCCACTTGCGCGCATAGTCGGGTTAAATAAAGAAATGTAGAGTTTGAAAAGTCGGGGTTAGTTAATTAAAAAATTAACTCTTATTGTCCTTTGCGCCACTAAAAAAGTACCACCGAGTTAACTAACCTAACACTTCTTTTGTTTAGTTGGTAACATTGAAAGGTCTATGTTTTTTTTATGTAACCCAACCAGAGATTTAAAACGAAACTTATACTTCTATCTCTTTTACACTACACAGCACACTGTATATAGGCTTCCTTAAATATCTTACATTGTATGACAGTTGAAGTTTTTTCATTTAATCGTATTGTCTCATGTCATTTATTTACTTTTTTGTGGAAAGTTATAAGGTAGGTTATTTTTTAAAGAATAATGCATAAAAAGCCGAGTGGGTTTACGTGCCCACAATTTCACAAATAGTCATGATATGGTTTATGTAATACATTAGCCAAATACAAAATCGTAATGGTGATTAAAAAAACTGATGGAGCTAACCTTCAGCAAATATATGCAGCTGGCTCAAAGTGACAAAAATATACAATTCGAGTACTACTGGGGCCCAATTCTGCTATTACTATCTCGTCAAAAGCGCCGGACACTATCATCTCAATCGTAGGTTTGTCTGATTTCGGTATTCTGTTAATTCTCATGGCCTGCCCGTAACACGCCACTCAATCTTTATAAACATTTGTAATGGAAAACTCGCTAAATTAATGTTTTAAATATTGGTAGCTTTTCAATATTCATTTCGGCTAATATTTCTGCTAATGGTAATACCAGTTTTTTCTACTATTATTCTGCCGTGACTACGAATTTTTGACACTATCGCAATGGAATTGTACTTTGAATATCTCCGCAACACCAAGGTATTGAAATAGCTGAATTGGGCCCCGGGTTGTATCCGAACACTAGAAAGCTAACTAACATATACTTGAGATTAAACTTCACTAACTCTGTGTTAGCGATTTAACCTTTCAACATCCATGGGTTAAATATTGAAAAATTTAATTAACCCTGGGTTTACTCTTAACTTTTGATGGCGCAAGATAAATTGTTTATTTAGCCCTGTGTTAGCAGTTAACTCCAAGTTAGTTGAGCTAACCCAGGAACTTGCAAGTGGGCCTAACTAAATCACGGCTGAAATCCATATCTAAATCTGATGAATTAATTTAATACGTCACATATGAAACGTCAAGTAAATATCTTTTTCTGTGGCATTCTAACACCTAGGATTTTTAAGTCACCGATGATAGTAACTATCTAGCTCAAATTTATGTAAATTAAATAATAATTTAGTGAAAAGTAATTTATAAGTATAAAATCATGTTACCAAATCGTTGATTTTAACAATTTATGGCGCGATCTAAGAGTGTCTTTAAAAAAGTTGAGACATGAGTCGTATGTATGTATTATATCTGGCGCGCATAGTTTTTAATTTTTTTGACAGCAGGAAACATTATTTCTTAGGGACGAAAAGTACTGTTTTCACCCCCCTGATCAGGTAACTTCAAGCGTACTTTCAGAGAATGTGAAATTAAATATTCTTCCATACTAAAGGTAACGTAAAGGGAGCATGTACAAATATAAAGAATTATCGAAGCTGATAAATTAAACACAAAAAGAATTACCAAAATTCATTCACAACAAAGTTATGGCTGAACATACATAAACCTCCTCCTTTTTTGGAGTCCATTTACAATAGTCTTTAGTAGTAGTTGTAGTTTTAAATGTTCAGTGTAATATAAATCACATCTTTATTTTTCACTTGATAGGCTCTGTAATAAATACTCTGGAATAGGTGAGCCGGCCGCATTCGTATCGGGCGCTTGCCCGCTCTCCGCATGTAACCTTCGGGCGCGGGGAGCGGTACAGCGGTTCCTCCCAAACTGTCAAGGTCGTTGGCATTAATACATGCCTTAAATTACAAGGATTTCGCCATTCATCCACCCTACACCACACGGTTACTTTACGTGACTTAGCAGTAACGTGGTCTTTTCTAAAAAAATTAAATAAAGGAATCTTTAATTAGTTACTTTTTCATAAAGGATAATTTAAGAAAGTTCTTAGCTTTTAGATTTTATAATGATAATAATGAATTTTAGTATAATGGGTTTTATATTAAAGATTTTAACAAATAAATACCTTTAAACAACAATAGATAGTTACCTAATTACTTTAGATTTATAAAAGAGTTAAAATTGGACTTTATAAAAAAATTTCTTTATTCAACAATATTGATGTACAGCTTTGTTTTACAGTTATTCAAAGAATGACATATGTGTCCGTTTTAGTCTGTGCACATTAAAATTATAAAGTAATCCAGACTAATATTATAAACTAGCTAGGCCCGCGACTTGTTTTGCGTGGTTTTTTTTTGCGGAACGCTAATATTTTTTTAAAAGTAGCTTAAATTACTCCTTATAACATCAGTTATATGCCAGTGAAAGTCCCGTCAAAATCGGTCCAGCCGTTTCAGAGATTAGCCGAAACTTCCAGATAGTAATTAAGCATAGAAAGAATGAGCATAAACAACTAGAATTAAATAGAAATAGATAATAATGTAGAAAGCATACTACATACATAAATGATACACTAGAAAGTAAGAACATATTCAATAGCAATGAGAGTAGTATGTATAGAAAAGTTAAAATAAACAAAAATAGTGTACTAATATTATAAGAAGTTTTATAAAAGAAAACAAAACGAAAGAGAAAAGAAAATAATAAAAATAGGCTCCCCATTTACTTTCCCTTGAAATGGCATATAAAGATAGAGTTTAAAAGACAAGAAAAAGAAATACTATGTTTTGGCCTATGACGGAGGAGAACGGTGATTTAAAAAAAAAATCAGACAGACAAAATTTTTAATAATTGATAGAAAAGATTTGATAAGTACCGTATATACTTTCATATGCATTTAGTAAAAAGCTATTATTTAGACATTACAAACAGAGACTCAAGTTTTATTTATTAGTATATATGCGAAAGTTACTCTGTCTGTCAGGCTTTCAAGAAAAAACTATTGGGCCGTTGTTTCTGAAATTTGGTGTATATACAATGTATTTAGTTTTAATTAAGCAAATATAGCGGGGCCAATAACATCTAGATATAAATAACACAAGGTAACCTGTTTTAATTAATACAAAACATACATACGCATACGTGGTTTGAAAATAGACCACACCTTAGAAAGGACATACATAAGCTACTATATTTTATCGTGAAAAGAGAAATTGCCCTGGATATAATAGGGATGAAAGTTTGTCGGGGAAGGGAAATCATTTCTCAAGTTTAGGAATTTAAAAATATATCATCGATAAAAAGTAAAAGAAATAAATAATTATATGCGAAAGTAACTTCTGTCTGTTAAGCTTTCATGAAAGACTACATGGCCGCTTTTGATACCAGTATATAATGTAGTCTCAATATCAAGAATGGGCTTACGTTACATTTTATCCCGGAAAATGGTATAGTTTATCAGCCTCTGTAGTTGAACAGTCTTTTCTTTTTTAGGCGGGGGATATGCATTTCTCACTAACCAGGTCCTTTGCTAGGGATTAGACCGTTGTTGATCATGGAGGCTTTCCACTGAGGCAATCCAAACAATAATCAACCGGCTTGTGTGGAGACTCGAACCCATGGACGTACATGGGCTAATACCCCACTAAAACCACCCTCCTCCCATGTGCCCCGCGCTTATGAGTAGGAAAGGCATGAGATACAGAACGTAGTTACGCCCACACCGATCCTAGCGCTCAAGTGCTTGAGAGTGCCCCGGGAGAGGCAAACTCACTTCGTCAACAGGGGTGAAGACTCCTCTGCTCCCTAGATGCTAGAGGGCCCCTGCAGCGGTATTTCAGAGGGGGAGATCATGCGCATACCTGCGCCTCCGGGCTCCCGACTGACGTCGGCGCCCGCGAGACGCATGCGCACTTCCATCTCTCTCCCTATCTCGTTCCGCGGCCTCCTTTTGAGACATTACAGTCTCGCAGAAATTGGCCGCGCCCACCCACCAATCGTCGCTGTGCAGCATGGCTTGCACCAGATCGCCCAGCGATTCGATCGGTCCTACAAGTGTCTCGAGTTCAAACCTCTGAGGTGCCCATGCTGCGCACTCGACTAGCGTGTGTAACGCCGTGTCTAGTGCCCCACACTGGCGGCATTGGGATGAAGGCAAGCCGCCCGCAATCTGACACAGGTACTTATCGAAGCAACCGTGCCCGGTAAGTATCTGTGTCATTCTAAAGGTCAGGGTTTCGCGTTTCCGCGAGAGCCATCGCAACAGCTGCGGTCGAGCCGCTTCCACCGTGTCAACCAGCAACAGGGTTTTCCAACTCTACTGACCAAGATTGGATCATGGCCGCGGTTTCCCGCATCCTGATCACCTGAAGCTCGGCCTGGCCATAAACCAGGCCACGGGCGAGGGCATCCTGTCGGGAGCGCCGAACTTTGGCAATCACGTCCGCCTGGAGAGGCTAGGGCGGATCGCCCGCCAAGAGTGTCGACGCCGTCCACGACACTGTACGGTATCTTCGGATGGTCCTCACCGTCAGGACCCGTGTGCGCGGCACAAAAAAGTCCTATTGTGGCGGTGAAGTGCAGTGGACCATACGGGTGTACGGTACAGGGCCATACTCCTAAGGATGCCCATGTAGAGTTTCCTAATCGTCGTCCCCGGTCCCCCCACGTTGGGAAGGAGCCGAGAGAGGGCGCCTGCGGACCTCACAAGCTTGGGAACTAGCTGCTCAAAGTGCGCTTTAAACAGCCATTTCCCATCGAGAATTAACCCCAGATATTTCATCTGGGGACCTACACGAATATCCACCCCTTGGGCTGTAACGGACAAGTCCGCAGGAGGATGACGAAACCGCCTATGGAACATGATGGCCTCTATTTTCGCGGAGGAGACCTTCAAGCCCAGCCTACCTATTCTTCGGATCACGGTCGCCAACCCGGCGTTGGCGAGGTCCACGGATTCCGCGAATGACGCAGCGCGTGCCGTGAGTAGGGTGTCATCCGCAAAGCAGATTAGCCCTATCCCGAGCAGGACCGGGACCTGAAGGATCCAGTCATAATCGACGTCCCAAAGAACCGGACCGAGGCCCGATACCAGTGGGACGCCGCACGTGACGCGTCGTCGACCTGTCGCGCGATTATCGGACTCGCCGCCCTCCCAAAGGATGTATCTGTCCTGGAGGTACGCGCCCAACAGCCTCGTGAGGTACGGGGGAACTCCGTGTGCACGGAGCCCCTCCCTGATCGTCTCGTGAGTAGTTGAGCAGTCTAAGCTATTGCCGGCTGAGCTCATTGGGACGCAGAAGTTTCAGGTTCGATTCCCGGCTTAGTAAATGTCGTAAATGAATTTTCTGTTATTTACTACGGGCTGGATGTCTAGGATCGGCCTCACAGTGGAGCGTTGTATATTACCCATAAAAACAGCGTGTTTTGCTTAGCTTGAGAATATATAACGTGTGTTTCTCTGTCGATTATTATTATTGGGATAGGTGGATTTTCCGGGAGCGAATAGCGGTTATATAAAATTTAATATTATGCAATCTTTATGAATGCCTGCTCTATTAATTAAAAAGGGATGATTCACTGCGATTTCAAGTGAGAGAAACAGTTACCTACAAAGTTGATTATTTTCAATTACGTCCAAAACGTAATTAATTCTTATTTTTCCACTTCTTATCCTTATTTGAGTTGAGTCTCCTAATTTTTCTATTCCAAACTATACGCAAAAAACGCTTTTAATTACAAAACGACATTATTTTACTGGTGATGCTGAAGAAAAACGACACTGACCTGCATCAGAAGCTGACCTTCAACAAGCTTTCAGAACAAAGAGTCATTCATTAATTAAGATTAATGTATGTGATGTGTATATGATGCAATTAAAAAATCAGTATGACATTTGTGAGTTTCGTTTCAATACTATTCAGAATAAATGCGGGTGGATGTATTTTTATTATGATGCTTAAAACAGATACTGGACTTTTTTTCTCATTGGCATAACCTTATGCCCCTACTACACCTGGGATAATGTTTAGTGCTATTGACTGTGTCACGCAGATGTAGCTAAGGGTTTAATGTGTTATTTGAGATGCAACATTGTTCACGACATATTAAAACTACGTTTTAACTGTTTTATGCGCGGTAATTTGTTTGATTATTATTATTCCGACGTTTCGGCCATTATTCAGTAGCCATGATCACGGAAGACAAATATGTCAAGTGTCAATAAGTATTGTTAAAGTTTTATTTAGCCTACCGCCAACTTATTCATTATAATTATTTAGTTTTAATTTTGTTTATGGTTATTATTTACTCTATGGGACCCTAATCTAATTTACCACCGCTTCGCAACATATTGTGGCTTGAGGAGAAGAAGCGGCGCAAGAAACTCTTCAGCAAACATGCCTAGCGTTAAACATTTTATATTTTTATAATTAAAATGAACAAGTTGGCGTTAAGCTAAATAAAACTTTAACAATACTCATTGACATTTGACATATTTGTCTTCCGTGATATCGGAATAATAAAAATTAAATAAATTACCGCGCTTAAAACTGTTAAAACGTAGTTTTTTTATGTACTAGTCGCGAAAACTTAAGAAAATATTATTGTTCACGACGTTAAACATTGATAGATAACAACTCATCGATATAACTAATGCAGCTCTATTTTTCAATGTTAGTAAGTCGCATTCGATTAATGTCAATGTCGCAGGTGGAACAGGGGTATGAGGGCGTAACATTGAACTATGAATCTGACGCACGTTTATGATAACTGTCATTCCGCTCGTGTGAATTATCGGTGCAGCTTTGATATTGATAATGATATCAGATATACAAGGACCTTTGAAGAAATATGAAAGGAATATTATAGCAGGAATTCCTATGGCCTTGCAATTTATATAAGATCTTGAAGACAAATGCTCGTGTAGTCAATTTATAAATTGAAATGCAAACGTGTAGAAATGCTAATAGAACTGACTTTATCTATTATTTACACTCTAGTGAATTTTGTGTGTGATTGAAAAATATATGGTTTATTTTAATTAAAGGATATTGTATTTTTCCACGGCCTTTCGGAGATTTATTTTCACGAGTATTTTTGTTTGAGTACTTCCAAGAATTGTTTATTTTTTTTAGCCAGGGGAAAGCCGATTGGGGACCATAAACCGCGACAAGCACAGAAGCTTGGGGGGATAGTCTGCGACCCGTGAGTAGGATTCAACAGGTCGAGGTGGCACTAGCATGCCCAGTCAGAACTGGTGCAATGCTATTGCCACTCACCAGTTAGGGATACCCACTAAAACCCCTGTGTCTTCCATCCTATGCCTTATGCCAGGGCTACGGGAATACGGGAGTCCCAACTCCGCGTGCCCTGGTAGGCGGAGGCCTCACATACAGGCTTCGTCTACTGCCGGGGGACTACTTTTATCCCCCGGCGTCTTCCAGGTCTAATCCGGGGCGTAGGGTGGTTTGTAACATGCCCCATGGGAGGAAAGGTGAGAGTGCGCGAAACACTCGCACTCTCATCTCAACGGCATGTGCAGGGTGAGTGAGCACCCCTATATCCCAAGAGGCTCCACCGGCGCCGTCCGCTTACGATGACCGAAGGTTGAATTCCGCCCTCCGGCGTAGGCGCCTCCTCCTTTGGCGGCAGCGGAGCAAAGACGTCCGCTCACGCTCACACTCCATATTCTCCTTCGCAAGCATGACGCGTTGGCAGAAGGAGATGATGGCGTCCCATCCGGGTTTGCTCCGGCGAGGTGTCTAGTCCGATAAAGGCGACGAAGTCTTGGCGTTGCTCTGTCCAGGCTGGACACTTCTGGAAAGTGTACGCCGTATCCTCGTCGCCTGTGTCACAGTGCGTGAAGTTCTGACCGGCACGCCTCAATCTCGCGAGGTGTCGGGTCTTGTGCCCCTGGCCAGGGCCTCTTTGTGCCACTGGTACAACGACCCTGGCTTCCAAGTCCCAAGGAGGGGGGGGGGGATCAGCGAGTAATGAGGCCGCTTCTGAGGACACTGTACGGTATCCCCTTATCGCCCTGACGGCCAACATGCGCTGCACCTGGCGAAGCCGCGCAGCGTTTCGGGTCGTCAGGCGGTCCGACCAAGCGGTGGCCCCATAGAAGGCCATCGACCGCACGATGCCTTCCAAGATATTTCGGCACGTGGCATTTGGCCCCCCGACGTTGGGGAGCAAGCGCGAGAGCGCACCCGCCACCCCCTTGAGTCTGGGGAGCAGCTGCCGGAAGTGTGCCCAAAAATCCCACCAGCTGTCGAGGACCAATCACAAGTATTTCATGGTCACCCCTATGCCGATGCGGATGCCTCCTACCGTGATGCTGGTGTCTGGAGGTGGACGCATTCGAGGACCGTGAAAAATCACGGCCTCGGTCTTCTGTAACGCCACCTCCAGTCCAAGACGCCGGATCCTGCCTACAATTGACGACATCCCAAGGCTTGCCTAAAAGGCACACCTGCCGATGGGTCCTCCCGAAGAATTATTTACTGACACAACTGGGTTAATCTCTTTTTGTTGTTAAATGTAATAAATAAGATTTAAAAAGTCAATACTTCATTTTTATTACCCATTAGAGTTTACGCCGCGGCTGCGCCGCGGGTCAGACACTAGTTCGAACCTTTTGTTTAAAGAGCGGGCGTTAATGCAATTTACGTAGTATTAAATTTTTATGTTAGTGCTATTTGCCCCCGGAAGATTCACTTCATTTATATCACAAACTATCCCATCCCCCGGCATGAAAGTATTTATGTTCATTTCCAGTATTAAAATTACATTTAAACAAAATTACAGCAAAATCGATCCAGTACTCCTAGTAGTTTTTCCATGAAAGCTTAACAAACAGACGGTTCGAGTTACTTTTTTATAGGTGTAAAATTTTTATATCTATAAACTTGAGAAATGATTGGTCGCTCTCACAAACTTCCATCCTTTATTTCAACCCGTTCTAGTTTTATTTATCTGTCCCCCGTCTATCTATGACCAAAAGGACCAAAATAACCAACCAAACGAAAATTACGAAAATAGCAAATTACAAAAAGAAACAAAATCTATCCTACTTTCTTGGATAACCTTTACATAAAACTGTCCCATTATTCGGGATGAAAAGTATCCTATGTCCATTCTCGGCACCGAAAAAAAAATGTATACTGAGTTTCAGCCAAATCAGTCCAATAGATTTTCCGTGAAAGCGTAACAGCGTGACTAGACAGTCCATATTAATATTATAAATGAAATTTCGTAACTCTGTCTGTCTGACGTAAAAATAAAAAAAAAGATCCACTCAAACACAAAACATAAAACTTCGTCATAACATAATACTTCATCAAAATACTTTTGATTCTAGGTGCTCCAGATATACAAAGGCCTTTTGGTTCGATCTTACCTGCCATTCAATATGCACTAGACGATTCGGTGCAACCGGTTCCGGAAGTCGAAACTGATTGTAAGTGTGTAGTTAACTAAGTATGACAATAATTTTGAAAATTATTATTAAAACTAAATGTACCAAGTTTGTGTGTCACAAAATTAATTTGATATATTTATCAAATTAATTTTGTGACACACACTAAATAATTTATCTAAAAATCTACTCTCGATCTAGACTCTAGATTTTCCTTTTGTTTCGTTATAAGCTTCGTATACAATTCAGTATCAACTCAAAACTAAACTATAAAGCATTTCTAATGAAATATCTATCTCAACAGTTGACAAGTTATTTCTGACAGCGAAACAGAAACTAAGTGTGCTCATACAAGCAGTATCCAAAATGGAGGTGACACCGGAAGTGCGAATTAATGCAAATCTGTTTTATCACAATATCTTAGCCAGAACAATGCGGGACAATTTTAAAGATGAAGTGGTGGCAGAAGGAGGTATTTAAGTGTTCTTTCTATTTAATTTTTTGTTTCATTTTTTTATCTAGTCAGGTTATAATTTATTTGACTGGTAACTTTTATGTTATGATTGAAAAATTGAGAGTTTTGGCGGGAACTGAAAGGAGATGTTGTGCTGTGCAGTTTTATTTTCTAAAAATGTGTAAAATTACCCTAAAATGAACAATAGTTGTAGGATATTGATAGTTTTTGAGTAGTAATTATGTGTTTTATGAGAAATGTAAACTGTATAGTCGAATGTGGCCTTTTGAGTTGTCACAAGAACTCCGTTGAATGGCACCAGCTGATAACCTACAATTCAGCTGTGCTACACATAGGCTTATGAAAATGAAGAAACTACATTATAATCTAAGATCTGGCTTAAAGGGCTAGCTGCCAAGCCATAAACCTAAATAAATTAAAAAGATTGAAAAATCGGCCCTTAAACTGATTTCTAGGTAAAATATTTATTGTTCCTTCTTTCTTCTAACCACGTTGGTCGTTGTTCGTACCTATATTTTTATTCTAATTAATTTGTTTCTTTTTACAGGGTTATCCATGGTATAATAATCTGTTATCCATATTATAATAAATATTTAGGGTGTCGAGTTTGTACAATGCATTTAAAAGGACACCAGGGGTGCTAATTCGAACCGCAGATATCAAAAATGCTAATCTGTTAGACCACCACTTGGAAACTACTGAACGGATTTAAATAAAACTCAACACAAAGCTAGCTTATATATTCCTAGTTAACATTAAAGATACTTTTTATCCAAATTAATGACGTCGCTTCTATGGCATAGACGAATATAGTAAAGATGGCGCTGCGATCGCGTAATTTTTTGGCCGTTGGAATTCACTGCTAAACCTCGTCATGCCAACGCGAAGCAGATTTGCTAGCGCAACTAATAAGTAATAAGGCCATATAGCTTTATTTAGCCATTTATTCTTTGACATAATTGTTATTGTATATTTTTATCATTTTTACTTATTCTTAAAAAATCCAATATTATTCTTATATATAAAAATAAATTACTGTTCGTTAGTCTTGCTAAAACTCGAGAACGGCGGGACTGATTTGGCTAATTTTGGTTTTGAATTATTTGTGGAAGTCCAGGGAAGGTTTAAAAGGTGAGTTAATATGAAAAAAATTATTCTGAGGCGGTACGAAGTTTGCCGGGTCAGCTATATATAGTATATTAAATTATCTGTACTAGAGTTTCTTATCTTAATTTCTTATTATATGAAAATATTTTACTATATCGTATAATTATTTATTTATCTTTAATTTTGTTACATTATATTTTTTAATAGTACAACATTATTTCCTTACTTATTCCTGTTAGTCACATTTTTGACTACTTTTATACAATAATCCTTAAAGTTGCTGCATCTCTTTTAGGTCAGTGTTTTTTTTCAATTTTGGTAACCATATCTGTATTGGAATAATGATACTCGTTCACTGGACAATCGAACAAAATTTGCGGTACGGTCTCGAGCGTGCCTGCTTCATATATGCACGAGGATAACTAAAGAAGCGATTGCCCTTGCTAGCTATTCAATAAGTATGCATTCTGCTCATCGACAAAAAAGGTTCTATTAGCTTTAGCATTGTCAATTCGGATTGAAACAGCCTACTAAACTCTTCACTAAATTCGTCACTGTCTTCTACTAAACTTCTCTTCCAACTCTGTCGTATCGCACTTGTCGCTTCGCTGTCTCCAACTGAACTCTCCTATCAATGTTTATCGCACTCCTCCTCCCACTTAATTCCCTTTCGATGTTATTGCTTTCCTATCTTCCACTGAACTCTTCTTTCCATATTTATCTTCCTCCTCCTCCTCCCACTGAACACTCCGACAGGTGCGCCTCGCGCTGCTTATATACCCGGTAGAATATTCTGGAACTTATATTTTCGATCTTTTTTTCGTTATTCTTTTATTTAATATTTATCACTTATCACTTCGTATCACTTTCTAAACATCTACCTATTTCTGTCAATTCCTTCCTGAACCTGCTATTTCAGAATTTTGATATTCATTTCGTTATTCTTTTGTTCATCATCTATCCCTTTCTAAAATGTATCTGTACTTGTCTTTTTCTTTTAGAACCTTCTTTTCTGAAAGTCTTAAAACCAACTCGTGTTGTTAGAATCTTCTACCCTCACACCATGATTTATTAATAGTAAGGACTTAATACGAAATGCTTGCAAATATATTTTATTTTATCTTATACAAATAATAATAAGAATAGGAACCAATTTGTGTGCTTAGAGGTTTTTGCACGCAAAATAGGATATAAACTTATATAACGTATATTTTACTTGTGGCGCATTCCTATATGTTACTGAACATTCATTTGTTACTATCGGTATAATATATAAGCTCCATACAAGTAATGTCAAAATTCAACCGATGATAAGGTAAGTCAATGAATAGTAAGGTATAAAAACCGGCCATTAGTCTTCAATTCTGTAGATTATAGCATCTGTCTGCATAGGCGAAAATACAAATGAATGCGTAGACCACATTTACAATGGGATATGTACGTCATGTGTGCGGTAATATCGATTATGACGAGTGGGCCCGTATTGCAACAGCCTGAATCGGATGCTGTGTAACGAATGATGTGGTTTGTAATCTCACATGCCGGTAAATCTGAAAGGGCCAATCTACAAATTTACATCTAGACCTATCCCTTTGTACGATAGTGAAGCGTGTCTTATATTTGAGCGACACAAATAGGAGCTGTGTATTTTCAGTATCCCTCATCCGGAGACCATTGGCAGGCATTATCATTACCCTTACAATGTCATTCAAGCGAATGGCATCGTAAGATAAAAGATGATGATCATTTCTTATATTTGTTCCTTCACCGCCACCTGTCGCAGACGGTATGGTTAGACATTTATTCGCAGCATACATACATTGTACTAACTTCCTGTTGATTGCTTTTGATTAATTGTGTTAGTAAAACATTAAAACGTTATATACGACAGTAATGAATAACTTCCTAATCTAATTTTTCACCGCGTTACTTTCCCAACCAATCATGATCTTGATGATTTGATGATGACTTGATGATGACTCGTGTAGATTTTCTGGAATATCCAAGACTCTCAAATTCATAATTACAGAAGTGATTTTGATTTATTTACTTAATTTGTTTGGGAAACATACAATAATTAATATTCTTAAATATAAAACAAAATAATACACATATCAATCAAGTTTCCACTAAAAAATAATTTATATAATAAAAATATTGGCTCAAAAAATTAATTACAAAAAAATACAATTATACGAAAATTACATAAAATGTCTATTTAAATGAGGTCAATATTAAAAAAAAATCACCACAATAATTATTACTATAAAAAATAGAGATAAAAAAGGAAAGTATAAAAAAAGAAGTTTAAGTCATTGCATTATTCTAAAAAGTGTAAGTCATTGGATTATTCTAAATTTTGAAGCGCTGCTTTTACATAAATATTATTATTTACTATCGTGTGTGTGATATTTGATGTAGCGAAATGACATAGTGGCTTGATGAAAACTTAGTACCTACTTTGTTTTTATTCCAAAGTGGTAAGGTACTGTAACTTGGATGTCAGAATAAGGAAAATGCATAATTTAAGTAAATGAGTGATAATTAATGTAAGGTAAATGTTTCGTTAGATTTTGAAATTTCTCTTCCTCCTTAGATTGCTCGACAATAAATGGTATATCGTTGTCACTAGAGAGGGCAGGCTAGGCTATAATAGAACTTCCGAGTTGTTAACTTTGACTTGTTTCAGCTAGATAGGGAATCGATTGGCTGTTTGATTAATGACATTTTAATGGATACACGGAAATATGATTTTGGCCGAGCAGTATTTTGAACTATCATAGATTACTTTTATCATCTGACTAGTTAACGATTTAGAACTCTACTTGAAATCGTGCAAAAATGGACAATGCTTGTCCTCAATAATGGACAGTATCATCACTTTTGAAAGGTTAAAGTTATTTATTAAATAACAGCGAGCCCAGTACACGTTCTCCTGCCATAAAAAAATTTAGAACCTGACTCCTATGCCACCAACCAGGACCAATTGTGAATATAAACCATCCGGAGTCCCACTCGAATACCAAAAAGTCTTCAAATCTAGGGTTTAGGAGGAATTCAGGGACATACACACTAAAATTAGAATTGTATCGATACAGATATATATTATTATTGTTTGTATATTATAGTATTTAAACTTGTTCAATAGAATAGAACCCAGTATTTCAGTGTTCCATAAAACAGATGTGATCAACGCTTAGAGCACTAGGTAATAGACGCCATCAAAATGATTATATTGACATATTAAATTTTAATATAAACAATTATCGTGTGTCTGGAACGACCCTATTAAAATTTTTCATTGAATATTTTATAAACGTTGTTCTTATACAAAATATAATACTCTGTAATCCACGGATTAAACTGAACATCGACAAAACAATGTTTTTAGCGATAGATAGTCATAATAAAAATATTTTCGTAGAATAAAATATTCAAAAGTTAAAACAAGACAATTTTTGAATTAATTAGTAGGCTAATCTTCAGTAACCTTCAATTTTGATTTAGTTTTATTAGATTTAAATCGATATTCTGCTAAGGATTATATAGTTCTATCAATTACTTATAATATTGGGATTACACGAGTCATGTCTATAAAGCGTGTTTTGGCCTAATAAAAATACCTACTTCTTGAAATGTGAACACAGTATACACATCGATTAATACAGTATACACACACGAGGCGAGAATGTGACTGATCGACAACATGTGCGTCGTTTGCCTTCTCTGTGTATACACGCGTATATATACACACACGTGTATACACATGAGTTGGCCATCACACGTTCTTTAGAATGTTACTTTGTGTTTTATACTACACCTTCGGGAAACACCTTTATACACGACTAGAGTTTCCCCTAAAACCCTACTTTGTAGAGATAGACATAGTAGAGATAGAAAATAGAGATGTTACTTACATAAAAACTTAATAAACTGTTTCTTGTTAAACTCACTATAATAACAAAGAAACTAAATCCATATAGTCTACACAACTGCCCAACAAAACATAGAGGCGAGTCAAAGCCAATCTGATTTGAAGTAATACAATAAATTGCATGTTGTTTATGACAACACAGGTATTAATTGTTAGTGAATTGAAAAAACGCGATTGCAGCGCCATCTATTTTGATAATCCGTATATACTAAGGAAACGGAAAAGAAAAGGGAATAAGAGTTATGCTAAGCGTTAACTCGGGTTATAAGTCAGCACTGTGTCGAATTTCATTCGTATACTTTCAGCAGTTTCCAAAAAAGATACGATCGCAGCGCCATATTTTTCGCTATTTTCATCTATCCATTTAACGGGATAAAAGTCCTATCCTAAGTCACGCCCCGGGATATGAGCTAGTTCTGTGTCGAGTTTTATTTAAATCCGTTCAGTAGTTTTCACGTAATACTCTAACAGACAGACAGATAGACAAAAAATTGCATTTTTGGAATCTGCTGTTCCGAATTAGCCCCCTGATTTTTTTCACACTTTTAAACGTAATATAAAAACTCGAACCATTTACTTATAGATTTATTACAGTATAGATATATAATATGTGACAGTAAGTCAGGCAAACATTACGATTTCAAAAGAGTTTC
The DNA here is from genome assembly GCA_039645545.1 of Dendrolimus houi. NCBI lineage: Eukaryota > Metazoa > Arthropoda > Insecta > Lepidoptera > Lasiocampidae > Dendrolimus > Dendrolimus houi. The sequence continues at coordinate 10,089,647 of CM077123.1, read as the reverse complement.
GTTTTGCCAAATGGCTACGGTACCTTAAAAACAGAAACTCTGTATGTCCATGCAGTATGTTCGTCTGCGAAACAAGCAAAACCTCATAGAAATAGATACTAAGCATGACTATCATTCAAAATGATAGGTTTAAAGTGTAATTAAGTCGCGTGCAAAGTTCTGCGATACTCATGCTGTAAAACTTTCCTTAAATCACATTACAATATTTTATTTAATCGATGCACATACTCGAAAGATGCGTTTATCGCCGGTACGTGCAAGGTGAATAAGCACTTCTACATAAATGTGTAAAGGCAAAGACACACAAAAGCAAAATAGAAAAATTATACACAGAATTCACTATTCTTTAGATAAAATATTTTTTAAGTCGTGGTACCTTTGTTGACAGAGCCGGCTTTAGTATTACGGGCTCCTTAGGGATATTTTTACAGCTTTTTCTCTCTACTTTTCCTATAAAGAAACGATTTAATACTTAAATAATTATTGCACATAAGTATAAAACAATGTTATAGCGGTAGTTCATTATAACCCTAACAGGGTATAGCGATGACGATTAAATATTTAAAAATAAACTATTATTGCAATTGATATGTTCTAAAAAAATACTTTACAAACCTTTTTATTGGCAAACTTTCGTATTAAAACGCAAGACTGTAGAAGTTTAAATTGATTTACAAAGTAACCAAGTTGGTCAACCTTGATTGAGATATTGCCAATCGCAGATAACTTTTTAGCAGATTCAGACGCTCTATCGTGTCTGACGCCTTTGGGCAATCGCCACATCGCGCCCTGCCTTGTTGCCACCAGTGTCTGTAGGTAATGTACGGCGCCCGCCTCTTATTCCAATGACATGGAGTTGATACCCCGCGACGCGTCGCGTGCGGCGTCCCACAGGGATCGGTCCTCGGGCCGGTTCTTTGGAACGTCGGTTATGACTGGATCCTTCGGGTTCCGGTCCTGCCCGGAATAAGGCTAATCTGCTTTGCGGATGACACCCTACTCACGGCACGCGCTGCGTCATTCGTGGAATCCGTGGACCTCGAAAACGCCGGGTTGGCGATCGTAGTCGGAAGAATAGGTAAGCTGGGCTTGAAGATCTCCCCCGCGAAAACGGAGGCCATCATGTTCCATAGGCGATTTCGTAATCTCCTGCGGACTTGTCCGTTACAGTCTAAGGGGTGGATATTCGCGTAGGTCCCCAGATGAAATATCTGGGGCTCATTCTCGATGGGAAATGGCTGTTTAAAGCGCACTTTGAGCAGCTAGTTCCCAAGCTCGTGAGGTCCGCAGGCGCCCTCTCTCGGCTCCTTCCCAACGTGGGGGGGACCGGGGACGACGACTAGGAAACTCTACATGGGCATCCTTAGGACTATGGCCCTGTACGGTGCACCCGTATGGTCTACTGCACTTCCGCCCTGGCCTCTCCAGGCGGACGTGATTGCCAAAGTTCGGTGCTCCCGACGGGGTGCCCTCGCCCGTGGCCTGGTCTATGGCCAGGCCGAGTTTCAGGTGATCAGGACGCGGGAAACCGCGGCTATGATCCAATCTTGGTCAGTAGAGTTGGAAAACCCTGTTGTTGGCATTGACACGGTGGAAGCGGTTCGACCGCAGCTGTTGCGGAAACGCGGGACCCTGACCTTCAGAATGACACAGATACTTACCGGGCACGGTTGCTTCGACAAGTATCTGTGTCAGATTGCTGCTTATCTTCACCCCAATGCCGACAGTGTGGCGCACTAGACACGGCGATACACACGCTAGTCGAGTACGCAGCATGGGCACCTCAGAGGTTTGAACTCGAGACACTAGTAGTACCGATCGATTTGCTGAGCGATCTGGTGCAAGGCATGCTGCACAGCGACGACTGGTGGGTGGGCGCGGCCGATTTCTGCGAGGCTGTAATGTCTTAAAAGGAGGCCGCGGAACGAGATAGGGAAAGAGATGGAAGTGCGCATGCGCCTCGCGGGCGCTGACGTCAGTCGGGAGCCCGGAGGCGCAGGTATGCGCATGATCTCCCCCTCTGAAATACCGCTGCAGGGGCCTCTAGCATCTAGGGAGCAGAGGAGTCTTCACCCCTGTTGACGAAGTGAGTTTGCCTCTCCCGAGGCACTCTCAAGCACTTGTGCGCTAGGATCGGTGTGGGCGTAACTACGTTCTGTATCTCATGCCTTTCCTACTCATAAGCGCGGGGCACATGGGAGAAGGGTGGTTTTAGTGGGGTATTAGCCCATGTACGTCCCTGGGTTCGAGTCTCCACACAAGCCGGTTGATTATGGTTTGGATTGCCTCAGTGGAAAGCCTCCATGATCAACAACGGTCTAATCCCTAGCAAAGGACCCGGTATGTGCGATATGCATTTCCCCATACTGAAAAAAAAAATTGAGTTGATACCCCGTTGCAACCTTTAGGCAGTTTTCTGACTAAAAATGTGCATATTGCTAAATTATATTGTTGTACGAGTTAAGGCACTCGTACAACAATATAATTTAGCAATATGCACTGTATAAAGAGTTGTTAGATAATTATTTATAAGCTGCCAAGACTTTAAATTTTATAATGAATTTTAATAACACTTTAAACCTCTCTACATGGCATCTCTACAAAATTGATCTAAGATAAAAGTAATCCCTTTTATCTTGAGCAACTGTTATCGTAAATTCACGTCCAGTGTGATGATATGTTTCAGCCCTTATGGGGGTTGTATCAACTTCTGCCACGGTGAAACATGTGTCACAATCTCTAAGGGGTGTAGTGTTGCTGGTGTCGGCGTAGAGGTGGTGGTCACGCTCCCACCAGTTCAACAGTCGTGAGCTTGTCGACGACGATATAATGTTCTAACTAACATTTAGCTAGCAGCAAATTGCTCGCTAGTAGATTCTACTAAATAAAATAAAATTTATTTAAGTGTATATGGGCCGGTTCCTATATCTAACTATTCATTCACTTCGTCTACCATAGGTTGAATTTTAACATTAGATGTATGGAGCTTATGTCAATTTTTTGAACGGTCGCCAGTAAGATATAGAAACCGGGCAATAATGATTTTCTCTTAATGCTCTTCAAAACTGTCCCACTTTCTAGGATAAAAAAAAATCAGCACTTTTAATTAATAAATAACCTAGACATCAAAGAAAGATCAAATATCCAAACATTTAAATTCATCACTTTAAAATTTAAACGATTTTATACAAACTAAGCTCTGAGGAAGATCTTTTTTGAAAGCCATGCACAGAAGTTAAAAAGTACTTACATTTTCTAATCTATATACATACTGTTTAAGGAGACAAAAGGGCAAGAAAATTGACGACGACAGGCCTAGCACACATTTTTAATTTTTTTATCTCTGTAGCTATTTTTTTTAAATAATAAACCGATATTATACGGCTCATTTCCGTCTTTTAATTTGGATGACGCAATCAAAGTCACACACATATACATAAACTTGAATAATTCAATGTTATTGACGGCCATTGTGTCCTACTAGTTCTGTGCTTTTCAACCAAATAGAATCAATTTGGTTTATCCGACTTATTCAATACATGCGGATTTGAAAACAGAATCCAAAGAACGGATTTCTAACCTTGTAATGTTCATAGTAATCATTATATGGACCGTTTATTTTGAAAGTGGTGTAAGTCCATTTTCTTTTGTTTCGAGAAAATTAAAGGTTACTATATTTGTTGATTTAAAAATACAGGCAAATCATATGGGGTCTGGCATTGTTTCTATTGTTTTATCAACATTTAATTTGTTTTTGGCTAATTAGACTACGATAACACATATTTATGTGCTGTAAATGGACTTACACCACTTTCAAATTTAGACAATTGTAAATATCGGTTAATTTCAATTTTGAAAAATCAAATATCGCTTAAAATATACTTCATTTTAATATAATTTTGTTTACAAATACGCATAACAACACATAAAATTTTATTTTAGACGGCAATTACATTGTCATTACAAGATACTAATTACAAGAATTTACTTATTCTCTGCATGTGGTAGTGTTTCGTGGAATTATTTTCATCCTCTGAATCTAAGATTATTCCTCTGTTTATATTCATGGGCTTTATGTCTGTGTGAATTTACTTATAATTAAATAAAATAAATATTTGCAGTTGTTTTAAGATAATAGTGGTTTACCATTTGTTCTTACCTATATCACTATCTGATGTTAATATGAAGTTAGCCATTTTAACAAGAAAATAGAATAACTAACCTAAATTAGCACCACTTGACACGTAATATCACACGTAATCCTATAAATATTATAAGTCTGAAAGTTTGTAAGTTTTTTTTTGGGTAAAGTTATCGCCAAAAGTACGTAATAGATTGGTTTCAAATTTAATACACAGCTAGAGTATGAATTGGAATAGTACATAGGCTACATTTTATTTAAAAATTCAACTCCTAAATAATATAAAATTAGAAAAATCGTAATATGATTGCGGATTTTTCTGCAAAAAGATGGCGCTACTGTTGTTTTTGTTGTTTTTTTAATTCGCCAAAATACGGGCAAAGATACGGAGTCATACAGCCTTGTCGTATTTATTTTCTTCTCACAGGTTATGCGCTGTACATTTTCTAATACATTTTTATAATTTTTTAATACCTATCTTTTAACTCACGAGTAGTGGAAACATGGAGGGGAAACAATGCAAATCGTCTGAAACCGCGGGACACAGCTAGTATACAATAAATGAAAAATAACAAAACACTGATCGGCATCCATCTGCTATGCCACCTACCTCTGTCAATTGGACTTACACCACTTTCATAATCGATGATTATGCAATTTCATTTACCGACCGATTTTAAGTTGTACAAAACATGGGATTTTTTGAGAAATTAAACAAGGACTAGTTATATATAAAAAAATTACATTAAATTAAGCATGAATTACGTGATAGCTCATTTTTCTCAAAAATGGACTTACACCACTTTCAAAATAAACGGTCCATATCTATAAACATTGTGTTATGGTGTTGGTAGGCCTTCCATACAATAACTATTCTCGTCTCTTTTTCTATTTTTTCAAGATCTTTCTCATTACCTAATGGCAATTGCAATAAAAAGCACTTCGAGTTGAAATTCAGACATCTTAGCCACTATGCAAACAATATATTGAATTTGTTTTGACAAATTTTAAATGAGTTCCAAACGTGAATTTCCGTTTCAATGCCGTCACTAAATGTATCGCGAAGTTGAAATGCTGTTTGTGAAATGCTTAACTCTTTCGACATACATTATCGAAATGTGAAAGTTTGTCGAAATCTATATAAAGTTAGGGTCGACTTTTCATTCATCAGATAAAAGTTAACCTTTGATAAATTATAACCTTACCTAATTTAAAAGTGAAACAGCTCAACTGTTATATCCATGCAACTGTAATTGCAATTTATTCATGATGTATTTTATTGGATGAATATCTTTTATCTGACGATTGAAAAATCGGCTCTTAATATAATAAATCTGTAGAGGTATTAATTTTGTACAATGAATTTAAAAAGGAGACATAAATCAGGGGGCTAATTCAAACCAGCAGATTCAAAAAATACAGATTTTAGATTTTTTATCTATCTATTAGAGTATCACTGAACACTACTGGACGGATTATAAATGAAACTAGCGACGGAGTTACATAGCTTATATACCGCGTCATATTGAGGATAGACAAATATAGCCACAGTGTCAATCAAACCGAAATATGAATGAGTAATAAAATATTGTTTATAAACTTGTACAATATCATACGAAAGATCTTTCAATGATCTATCAAAATCATGACGATGTTACTTAATGCATATTTATTTAAATTAATTGGTGGTTGAGATATGCGCTACTGAAGTCGTAAAAATAGGCACCATGAATATTTTTGAGGTATACTCAATCATTTTGGTTACAGGTTTTTTTAGAGTTACGGAACCTAAATGGCAAATACAATAGATGTTCGTTGGTCACTACTATCTTGTAAAATAATCCTTGATAACCCTTTACTTCCCGTGAACCCGAACATTATGGACCCGATTATGGATTTATTTTAGAGAGCACTTATTTAATCTCAATTAATTAACTATTTATATTATAAAATGAATTTTTTACAGGTCTGATCGAATTTGAAATGGAAGACCCGAATGTTCCAAGTCACGCCGTCGTGAAATTACGTAGCAAACAATTGGTTGATGCGCAAGTGAGCGAGTTCGATGTACCAGATCAGCCTAAGAAGTGAAAACAAGATATTTTTCATACTTTTAATGTATTAAATAGTTTCCACTGTTGAAGGAAAGTTCAAGCTTACATCAAAGTAATGATGAACCGGATCGTTCAAATCTGTATAACTAATACGAGGTCCAATCCATTCTATACATAATGTGTTTAGAATTGAGTTTAGAATATTTCTGTGCTTGCTACCACCGCTTATACTTTTTCGGAAAAATATGTGATTAAATACAGACTGTAATAAAAACTTCATTATACCTTGCAGAAATTTATACAGTTATAACATTTCCAAGCGTTTATTTTACTTTTGAAGTTTGCACGTCTATCAAGTTACATATTTCTTGGCAGTAAAACCAACATGAAACAAATGACATAATTTTCGTTATAAGTGTCGTACTTCATTGTTGTGGGTGACAATAGTGATGTGCTGTGAGTCTTGTGTTTGTGTTAGAGTGTGAATAACACAGAGACCATACATATTATACGTAAATAAATCGAAAGTAATCGACTTGAAAATAAAAAAATGTTCTACTTTAAAGAAAAATAATTGTTTTAAATTTATTTATAAATGAAGTCGATTTGTATAACAAATTGAGTCAGTAACGTATTAGAACGTTACTAATTGATCCGTCATCGAGCTGTCATAAGTAAAATAAATGCTTGGAAAGGGTATAAGAGTGCATTATGAAGGACTATCTAGAACATCTAAGTTTATAGAAAATTAAGCAGCGGTCAATCATAGGGAGTCAATTTTTAAAATTATTAAATTACAAAAAACTGATAGTTCAAATGCTTAAGCTTATCTAAAACCTTTAATTATAATTGGTTCTCTATAATGGTGTAATATAATTATACTATACTATTAATATTGTAAACTATTAATAGACTAACTGTAAAGTAAACTCTTTTAACAGGAACAACGCGACAGGGTTTTTGTTGGTTAGTATGTACACTTTCTTTAAAGGATATTCTAATGGGTGTTTCAAATGTATTTTATTTTTTTCTCATCAGAAAGTACTACAGTAATTAAATATTGTGCATTATTTTTAATAGAAAAAATCTTGATAGCAAGTTTTCGCTTTTAAAGCTAAATTTCACTAGAAATGATACTAACAAATGTTTAACTTTCAATTAATTCCTACGTTAGTTCATACGTTGGTTGAAAATTGAGTTCATAAATTGTAACGTTTACAATCTCATGTGTATCATCATAGACATCTGTAGGAGAAAATATTAGAACTATATTAGTGTATTTTTACTTACGAATATAATATCAAATCGATGTTGAGTTTATAATGTACCCCTATTGTTATGGTTATGGGTTTATTTAGTGGGTATTACGGCAGCTCATCTGGCCGGTGAGTCCCACACTACCCCGCCGTAGTCTCTGTGCGGCAGGATGACCGCAAACGGATTTCCTATTGAAAAAAATTGGTTTAATTTTAATAAATACCCTTTTTCTTTTATATCGTCTCCCTATTACTTGGGGTCGGCACAAGGTCTTTTCTTTCCATACTCCTTTACTCTGACAAAAGTCCTCTGTCACACCACACTACCTTTATTTACATTTGTACCCGTCTATCTTCCAGCTTGACATTCATTTTAATAAATAACCTATGTAAAATGATATAAAAAATCTGTAAAGAGAAATTAAAAGTATTTTATTATACGTCAAGTATTGTTTTATTAGTTCATTGTATTCTATTTCAGGTAACTATATCAGGTCATCTTATTTTTTCTTTGACGTCGAGAAATTGTGACTACGACTTTTCACAATATACCCTTGATACGTCAACTTGATAGGTTGCTACCTAAGGATCTTGTTACATACACCTCCGTGTTGTATCAATCACCTTTTTGGTATCTGGGGTTAAAAGCCGGGAGTTTGCTAACCCCGCTTGCTGGTTTACTTATTTTGTAATTATAATAGATCAGTAGAGAAACACAAGTATTGTATATTCCTAATGGACCAAATTTCCAGGGGCCCTAGACGTTACTTATATTCTTACAAATAAAATATATGGGATTAAGTATTGTTACTATAAACTTTGAATATGTGCATAGTGTTGTGCAAGTGCATGTATGTGCCTTTAGGTCTGTCTGGGGTGTGCTTGACCCATCCGATTAGTCTGGCTGCTTGGAAAAAATATTGAAATAGTTTACCGAGTATCATATATAAAATCAAGAGTGAGATTTTATAATCTCATTCTTGATTTTTATATAAAGTTACAAAATTTTTGGTCTGGTAAAAGTTGCTGCCGATGGAAAGTGTCTGGCAGTATCGAATACTAATTGTTAACAGTACGTCTTAAAACATACGTAAAAACCAACCCGGACACTGAAAAGTGAGCACTGTTTTTACCTACCTTTAGCATCTGGTACCTGTAAATTGGCGTTCGGGCCAAGCTAGCAGATAGTTACTTAACTATACTACGTTCTACTTAATCCCATATATTTTATTTGGGAGAATATAAGTAACGTCTGGGGCACTGGGACCTCCCTCTATAAGGAAGTTACAATGTTAGTGACAACTCTGACACTAAGAACAGAGTACATACATACTGAATGGAAAGATCGTTTTCAATGTTATCTATTGTAGGAATTTAAAACGGTAACTCTGAGTACCAGTGAACTAGGTGGCCCAAAGACCACAAAACCACAAATGCCACATTTTTGACTATAATCTCTAAATTTATTTAATTATTAAAATCTCAAAAACATATTGCACATAAAAAAATTGTAAGAAAACATTGATGCTAAATTTAAATTAATATGCTCTGTTAACGTTGGCTACTCAACAGCTTCTTTAAGCTATCACGAATGGTGTTCGATGATTATAAGAAGGCCCTTTAAAATGATTAGTATATAACAAGGTTTTTCTATATTATTCTAATTTGTCAGTGCCTTTATTATATATACTTTGACTCTTTTACTTATAACTAAACGTACTAAATTAAACCTACTGCTTATTTGTTAATAACTTCCCTATAAAGTTTAACACCTGTCTATACTGAATATATTACAAGAAGAACTTAAATAAAATAAACATAAACCCAATATTTAATCAATATTGATTACGACCAGCTAATAAAGAAATTGTGACTTTGTCAGACTTAGGACTCAGGACTCATTTGGGAAACTTTGCTGACACTCAGAATCCTTTACAGTTTATTTACACCAAATAGCTATAGTTAAATTCGTCTTACTTCATTATCTGGATCTGTATTTAGTTTTACTAGTAACTGTATTTTTAATTTACTAATTTATAATTTAAATGATTTTTAAATAAATCATTCCTTATGTTGTATTCATAATTAAATAAGATTACACTGCTCACGCTCTGGCTTATAATATGTACCTGCGTGCTCGACGTTCAGCGATTATAGAAGTAAAATGTTCCAAAGATACGCAACATATTATCAATGATTATCTGAAACCTTGTGATAATACTGAGTGATGCTAGAGTCGAATCGCGACGTACTTTAGAACTAATCAGACGCAACACCGGATTTGTTTCATACTATGTTTACTTTGACTAACGTCGCCCATTCTGTTGTGACATCGTTAAACATGGCCGAGTGTTCGTCGTGCGGCGACCTTATAATAATAAAATAGTAACGATCAAGGTACATGAACATTGAAATGTGTATATAATGGTATTTTTTGATTGTAGTGACGATGACTGTTTATTACCTTCTTTTCAATAGCTGTGTTTTTGATAAATTGATATCATTCAATTTACTTTACCATGATTAAAAAATATTCAGGTGTGTGTAGCGTTGAACGCTATTCAAAGATAACAATTTAATTTATCTTCTGCATTAGACATCGTTAAAATGTTTGTGTTTAATACGTGTTAATATTCCCAGACGTGTATAAGGATTAATATTTTACAATGGATAAAATTAAACAGAAACCAAGAAAAGAGAAACCTATGAAACACGTTGAAAAGGTAAAATCCCAATCTTTTATCACAGACGTCAAGACTCTCAAAGAGAATCTTAAAATTAGAGAAATTTTACGTACTGTGAAAATGAATAGTAGTATGAGAATAAAAGCACCACGGGGCAGCAAAGTGATGACCAACAAAGATTTTAATGATAACGAAAATGAAGATCTATTCGCGGATTCCTCTCATTCTGACGATAATGATGTTTCTGATTTGCCTAGTGCGATTAATCCAAACGTAGTTTTCAATAATGTTGTAATTGACAAAGAAGAATCAATAGCAGAAGTACCAGATAACCAGGATGTCAATGAATCTATTGACACCCCAATAGAAGACATAAGCCGAGATATTGTTAATGATGAATCCCAAAACATTGATGAAAATGAAAATGGTATAGGAGAAACAAATACAATAAATATAAAAATACACAGATCAAACAGCGTATCAGAAGGTCTAGTGGACTTCGTAATAATTAGCGACACAATGAAGAATGTAGAAACAACTTCAGAACTCAGAATGCCTCCATCGCCCAACGATGATTTACCTGTAAAGACTCGTGATAGAAAAATGTCCCTGGACCATACAATACTGACACGTCGTGAAGGGCTATCGCAGTCTGAATTAGATTTACATTCTATTGGGAAATCACCACTCGAAAGAAAATCGTCGTTTTTTAGAAAAAAAATGGATAGTTTTTTGAAAAATACAACAGAAATATTTAAACGTCAATCATTAGGCAGTAAATCACAGATTATTAGTCGTAGAGGGTCTATGTCGGTGTCGTTGCAGTCCTTAAATGAGAACTCAACTTATAATGACGACTTAAGAGCAGAACAACTGCAGAAAATGCATGTAAGTCTATCTTGAATGATTTCACGTAAAACGGCCTAGAATGTGTATATCTTGTATGCTTTTTAAGGGTCTCCATATCTAAATTGCAAAAACGGAATCCATCATACATCTTATACCAATATATAAAGCTGAAAAGTTTGTTTGTTTGATTGAACGCGCTAATCTCAGGAACTACGGGACCGATTTGAAAAATTATTTCAGTGTTAGATAGCCCATTTATCGAGAAAGGCTATAGGCTATATATCATCACGCTAAGACCAATAGGAGCGGAGCACTAATGAAGCATGTTTCAAAATCGGGGGGTGTTGAAAACAAATTTCACGCGGAAGACGTCGCGGGCACAGCTAGTCTATAATATAAGTACATTCGTCTGTTATCCGTTTCTAATAATATAATAGCAAATTTCTTGAGAACTATAGTCTGTATATGGATGAAATTTACAAATTAGTAATATTAGTTGAAATTAGTAGATGTATATTATGCATATTATACCATTATAACGTGCCCGTATTCACATTTATCAGTTGGGACATATACAAAGACAAACAAACGCTGAAGTGACACCATAAGGATTTCTTTTTGCCTTTATAGATAGGAACTCTAACAGTGACTGCTATAATGTTTGTTTGTTGGTTGTTCCCTTTTCACAGCCTCGAGAATGAACCAATCATTATGGGCGGCTTGCATAACGTTCCTTAAATTTATTTAAGAAACACTAAACGCATTTAACACCCTTAAATACGATTAGCGTCTTGCACAACGCAAAATTTGTCGCTAAATATGTTTAAAGAACTGTCAAAGTTAATCGCCCAAAAATGGGTATATAACTGGCCTAAATTCATTTAAGGACAAATAATAGATCCGCATTCTATTTTGAACAATAGAACATCCAGATGTGTTCGGATTTTACCTGAAGCTAGTTCATTTAGTACAGCGTCGACACTATAAAATTCAGATATGTTTGCTCGACATTTTCTGATATAATTATTTTAATTCTTAAGATGAATTTGCACTTTGATTTGTATTCCGTCGAATATATGATAATACAATTGGGAATGGGTGTAGATAAGCCAGATAAACTTTATTTCAAACTAAAAGAATACAGAATTAACATAAATTTCAAAGTATAATTCCAAACCCGGTGTTCATAGTGGAGAAAACTCATTATTGGTATTTATGATTTATGTATTTAGCCAGGGTCAAGTTAGAATTTGGTTGAGGTTTTACCAAATCGTAGATATTTGATTTCACTCAATAGTTGTGATTTTCAACACAAATGCACAATTCTATGTTATTCAATATTCTATAACTATTGTTCACTTTTAACCAGTATTAATTTATTATTTGAAAATAAAAAGGCACATTAAAAACTTATTTTTCAGGTTTCCGCCATAAATTCCGAAGCAAACTTAACCAAACGAACGAAATTTCAAATATCAAGTTGACATTGGCCAATTAAAATTCCTTTTTATACAAGAAATAACTAACATTAAAGCTAAATTTCGTGTGATTGTTCGAAAAAAATGATCGCAGCGTGATACGGAACAAATGTGGCTGTTTTACCGACGGCATAAATACATTTAGCTAAATAACATGGGAGACCGCCTTATGCAACGCATCTTGAATACGTTTTGTGTTAAACATATTTAGGCAGTTTAATATGATTAACAAATTTTTATTTAAAGGCGATCGTTATGTAAGCGGCCCTATGAATAATCTTTCATCCTTAAAAAATGGGTTGGTTTCCGTGGGATCGAATCGAGGTTACGCGAGGAAAGCTGGATATAGAATAGAATAGATAACACTTTATTGCTCACCAAATATACAATTTCAAAAATGCACAATTAAATATTGTCATGGTAGAAACAATAGGTGGCTTTATCGCTTAAAGCAAACTCTTCCAGGCAACCTAACTTAAGGAATAATTTAAAATTTAGTTTTTAGTTTCTTTAGATAAGTTCAGGTTATAAGTAGATGGCTGTTCAATTTCAGATGAAAATACTAAATATAAGTTTTGTTTATTCTTAAAAGTAAAATGATATTTTTAAATGTAAAAATTCGGTAGTTATCGCGTAACACATATAAATTTTAATCTTACAAAGTAACATACATACATTTACTTATTAATTAAAATAAACTAATAGTCTAAATACTTTAAACTATTTGAGTAATTCTAAAAAAAATATTCACTCTTTGCAGCCGAATTTACAAGGCAGTACAACAAGTCTTCAGTCCTTAATGACTGGTAGAAGTAACTCCAGCATTTCTGTAGGTCAGAGTGACTTACTGGCGCCGGATCAGCAATCTGAAGGGAGTAGTTTTGCTGGAAGTCAGCCAGGTCTCGTCAGTAGTCAACCCCTTGCTGATATATCATCGAATAGTATTAACAGTGAGTATATCTACCTACACTAATACTATAAAGAGGGAAAGTTTGTGACGTTGTAGGGGGTAATCCCTGAATCTACTAAACCGATTTTAAAAATTCTTTTACTGTTGGAAAACTATGTTAACAGGGAGTGTCATAGGCTATATAACATGACGCTATATACCACGGGAGCGGGACAGAGCGCGGGTGAAACCGCGCCGGGCCGCTAGTATATTAATAAGTGAAAATAATACTGAATATGCGCACGGAGGAGTGTGCCATTAGGTAGATAGATAACTTTTTACTGTACACCATTACAGAAAACATACGAACTAGAACTATTCCAATTATGTACAAAGGATGGCTTTTTCCTAAAAAGCAACCTCTTCCATACAACCTGTGGCAGGATTAAATTAGATTGGAAACAGCGATAGTGGTATACATAACTATTATACTATACGATTGCTTAAATTTTTTATATGATATATTCTTTCACAAAAGCACCTCACGTTAAAATTTAAAAAGTTAACGAGTTCCGTTCGAATTTGAATCGCCTGACTTTGCACAAGTTTTACATAAAGACATATAGCTAATTCCTATTTTCTTTAGTCGCGCTCCATAATTCGTTGTGCCTATATATCAATTAAAAATCACGAATGTTATTTTAATAATAGTAATTTGGAAATTGATCACAATATTAATATCAAGTAATCAATACTTGTACTAGATAATTAATTTCATGACGTCAATTTGTTTACTCGGAGGCTAAGTTAGCACAAAGTTCCAGTGAAAGTTCATTTACCTTTTTCGTTAAGCCCGGACCAATCTCAATTGTAAATGTTCTAATCCTTATTACGAGTTCAACATTGATTGTTGTTAATTATGTACAAAACCAGTTAATGAATGTGAACATTGCAAATGTAATTTTTCTCTTTTATTTAAATAACTTTTTCAAGTGTTACAACATAACAATCACTCGTGATTAAATTAAAGTAATCCTGTAATAAATACGTATGAATGTATATTACAGGAAGGATAATATTTTTCAAGGAAAACTCAAACAACATTTTCCTTTTCGTGAAATCTTTATTTCTTAGTGATTTTAGGTAATTTACTAAGTTTTCATTATTTTGGATTTAATAAAAATATGAGTAATGGCTAGCGCACGCGCCCGGACTCTAAGGACGCAGGTTCGAACCGTGACCGGAACGCATGCACAACTTAGGCACTTTTCTGACCTAATGTGCATATTGATACAATTACCATGTGCTAACAACGGTGAAGGAAAACATCGTGATGAAACTTGCACATTCAGATAACCGATGAGTCAAACCAGCCAAGCCGCCTTGGACAAGCATAGCGGGTATACCGTCCAATGTCCATTCCCCAATAGTGGGGGGCCCGAGCCCAGTAGTGGGATGTTTATGGATTGTTATTATTTATTAAAATATAAGTAAAGTGTCAAACAATCTTTATGATAATAAAGAGAGTTAGTTAGTTAGTTAATGTACAAAAAAATTGGTGGTAGTTTTCTAATTTATGTATTGTCCTTTCTTATTCATTATTAAATTTTCCAGTCATCTTTATTATTAACGGAGACTATCGGTTTTTATTTTTAAAGTCCTCTCTTAGTGCCGCGCTCGGATTCGGATAATAGTTCATTATCTAATAACGGGATTAGAATTTATAGTTTTACTTTTTTATTTAAAATTGTATTTCAGTTCAGCTAGATGAAAAATAAATAATAATTTGCTAATATACTTAAAATGATTGTTACTTATGAAAATGCCGGTATTGTAATATAAAGTAAATAATTAATTTATTTTATTTACCCTGTAATTTAATACTCGTTTAAACTCTCTGAGTGAGGCAATTAGTCTATTCTTCCCGAAATATGTGAAGGTGAAATTTTTGTTGACTTTCATAACGTTAGGAAGGTAACTTAGCTTCGAGGCGATTTTTCGTTTGTAGTAGTGTACAGTCAGCCCGTAAATAAATAAACGAATACTTTTAATATATTTTTATAGGCAGGTACTTAATATGAAACTAATAATATTAAACGATATTAAAATAATAAATATTAATATTAAACATCATTTTTATTATTAAGTTGTTGGTCCCTGTTCTGAAGAATGACATTTGCTTTTTGATAGCACCTTTCCAATGGAAGTCAATGATATTCCGGTTGATTTAGCAACTAATTGAGCGGGAGTCATAATACTGCCCGGATTGCTATTGCACTCGATTTCGAAATATTTGTGCAAATTATACAAAACTTCCTTAGTTTGAGAAGTCAAAAGCTAAACTCAACCACGTTTCAACATCGGAATCATTTTTATTAACAAATTTTATATCAAATAACAACAATTAACGACACTGAACAATAAATAACCAGAATGAACCATAAATAAAATCAATTAATTCAGTAATTATCAAACTAAAACCAAATAGTCAGACTTCACAACAATTAGCAATGTAAATAATAATTATTTATTTGACTTTTACCATTGACTTTTGATTGTAAATATATTTTCTTCTTCAAAATGTACCGAACCTCTCTTTGCTGATTGTACAAGGAATATTAAATTTTAAGTTTAGAATTTCTGTAAATGTACAAATACTACTACAAACGCAAAAACTTCTCGAAGCCAATTTACCTATAACTATTGTTTTAAAAAAAACTTTATCCTATTGGGTATGCTTTTATTGCAGCTACAGTTTACAGTTTCTTTTATTTTAGAATTAATCACGCCAAAAATACAAGTGTCGGTATTTATTTTTTATGTCACGTAAATATAATTAAAAACAATGCTTATGGACGCTCTTAGCTAGTCACACAGGTACAGATTGCAGCGCAACCTTTGGCGAGCAATCTATTAATTTCACAAGAATTTAATTTTTTATTATAAAGATAAGTCCTTTCAATTTGTGGAAACTCACTGTCTCTATGACAACGTTGTTAAATAGAATTAACGTCGCGCCAGTACTGCGTCACGTTTGAGGGACGCACCCTCAAACGTGAAGGCAGTACTGGCGCGTCATTACTGTGCCTGTTAAATAACACCGTGACGTTTTCAAAAGAAAGTACTAAAACACCAACCGTGAATCTTAAAATAAGATTTTATTTTATGTGGTACTTTTAAGGCACTTGATTTTAAATCAAGAAAATAAATAAAATAATTTTGAAAGTGTAGCTGGAGAGTATGGACGAGAGATTTCTGTTTAAGTGAATTGTTGAATCTCGACGACAGGTCTATATAGAAACTAAATAGAAAAGATTAAATAATATTCAAAAGATAGGCACAGGTGTACTTATTACAGTTATGCGTTTCTTGGGCTTAAATAAGGAGTCAAGAATTGTGTGTTGTCGATTCGAATATTCCTATGGAGGGGTAGAAACGTGTGGAAGGACCGCGGTAAAAATTCGCAGTAATTTCTATATTTATGACATAGCAGAATAATTGTAATTGTGTGCGCAGCATGGGCAGGCATGCCGTTTCAGATCCCGGTAGAACATGTAGGCCCGGGAGTTTTGATTTGAACGATGATATGTGTTAGAGAAATGAACTTCGGGCTTCAAAATGGTCACTCTCAACGATGCTCAATCAAATACATATAATATACGTACACAGACAATCATCGCACGCATCTCACCACCATCTTAAAGATACGTCTACAAACTCGTTGAATAAAACGTAATAATACGTAATAATTTAATTTGAATACAGTTGCAGTCGAACTGAGAAATTTTATAAAAAACATTTTTCATTTTCTATTCAGCTTAAACATTACTGTGCTGCACTCTACCCGTTCCTTTGTATACTACTCATAATACAAACAAGTTATTTTCTTTGATATTTAATTGAATCTGTGCCCTTGGGCTTTGTATTATTTGATTATTAAAATTCAAACATTAACACAGGTATTTTCTTAAGTTTTCGCGACTTGTATACATAATAAAACTACGTTTTAACGGTTTTAAGCGCGGTAATTTAAATGATTTTTGTTATTCCGACGTTTCGGCCACTTTTCAGTGGCCGCGTTCACGGAAGACAAAGTTATCAAGTGTCAACGAGTATTGTTAAAGTTTTATTTAGCCTACTAGCCTTAGATTTCATTTTGTTTATGTATATTATTTACTCTAATTTACCACCGCTTCGCAACATGTTGTGGCTTGAAGAGAAGAAGCGGCGCAAGAGACTCTTCAGCAAACATGTCTAGCTCTAATAATTTTATGTAATATTAAAATGGGTGGAAAGCAAAATAAAAGAAATTATCAGTCAAGTTGATTTGTGTCCCGTCCACGCAGAAAGAGCTCACAGTGCCTTGAGGTCTGGCAGTTGGTTTTTTCTGGGTTTGGGTCTTAATAGTTTTGATGATCCGATCCCAAAGAGGTGGTACTTGCCAACCATTCTCTATTGAAATTTGGGTGTTTTTTGATTTCAATAGCCTCACGCCACGCATCATTTTTAGAGATTTATCCGTTCAAACTTATTTGAAATTTCTATAATGGTAATTAACAAGAAATTTAATTATAATTACGATTACCACGTGCTGATGGTAAAGCAAAACATCGTACGGAAGCCACATCGAGATAACCGATGCGAGATATGAAAAAAACTGATTTACTTTGGACGAGCGCGACTATCCATTTCCTTAGAATGGGAAATCCCGAGCCCAGCAGAGGTATTTTTATAGGCTAATATTATTATTATACGATGTAGTGTGTTTGTACTTTGTAGAATACTGTAGTACATATCCATACTGATATATCCCTATTAATGTTATACATGCGAAAGTAACTCTTGTCTGTCTGTCTGTTACGCTTTCACGGAAAAACTTCTGGACCGATTTGGCTGAAACTCAGTATAGATATATTTTTGATGCCGGAGATGAACATAGGACTTTTTATCTCGATAAATGGGATAGTTTCCGGAATAAAAATATATGTGCCTTTCAGTTTGTTATGTTTTATGGAAAGGCTATTGGACTGATTCGGCTGAAATTCGGTACATATGTAATTTTAATATTGAGGGTGGCCAAGTGATACTTTTCATCTCGGATAATAGAATAGATTTATATAAAGGTTACCCGGAAAATAGGATAGGTTTTGTGATTTTTGTTATGCATAAAAATCCAAAGAAACCCGTAATAACTCTTTAAGTTAGGGATACAAGAATTCATATTTAGGTTTATATTAAGAAGTAAGGAATTACGTGTTTCAGCGTTATAGTTGCGTTTTGCAATAAAGTGATTTGTCTGAGTATCCAAATTATCTAACTTGGCTTCTGACTTAAGTGGCAGTGCGTTGATTGTATTGTGCGAAAATACCGGGTAAGTGGGTGTATATGCACGATAGAATATTCCATAGAGGTGACAAACGTTTTCATTTTTTCTACGGAACTTTAAATCGGACCGAAGATACCATAACTCAAAAACTCAATGGAACTTGTTCGAACTAATTTTTGTTGAGAGTATGTTAAGAGTTCTATTTACCATCTCTATTTTTTTTACCAGAATTTTCCACCGGGTAATTTAGTAGTCAGAGGACAGGCGAAAGTTTCCTCACGTATTGGTTAAAATTAAAAAGTGAATAATGATTTTTATTTTTAAGTTACAAATTGACAACCCTCTCTTGCTTATATAGCTGCCATCCCTGAACTTTATTTTTTACGATTTCAGTACACCAGCGTAGCATGACATAATAAAGTGCACCTTTGTGCCAAATTTATTTAAATATACATCCAGTTGTTTCTGAAAAAAATAACTCTGACGATGAACATGGTTATTGTATTAAGGGTTCTTTTTTTACCAAAATAGCTACGCAACCCTAAAAATCATTTTTAAGGAGCAATGTAGGTATTAATTATGGTGATGTAATTTATTTATTCAGGTTTGGACGAGGTGGGCCTGCAGGAGTCTCTTTTAAATCGAGCGATATCTATGAGTTCTGGGCTAGACTCAGCACGGGGGGTAGAACGTCGGAAAGCTAACAGATCTAACAGGTACTTTGTTCTATTTTATTTGTGTGCTTATTGCAAAACTCGTGCAAGTTAAAATAAAAATGTAGCTGAGACACGTACTCACAATCCAAAGTAAATAATGTAACGAGTCTGTCGAGTCGTGCGTTTATGAAAGTTAAAACTGTGTAGCTAGCAGATATAAACGCTACCGGAAAAATTATAGTAGTTACAATGTAGTACAAGTATGTTAGTTTATATAACTATAATCTACTCGTGATTGTATAATATATAAAAATAATTGACTAACGCAACCAGATTGAATGGTATTTAAAACTTTTGATTAAGTTCATAGTAAAAATATGCTTTTGATCTTAAACTTAATTAAGAATAATAATATAATATTAGTGCTTAGTTCAATATTATACGACAATCTTTACCCTCAGTATTCATTGTATTTATTAAATCCTGGTACAGCAGAGTAAGTTCTCGGTACATACTTAAATATATAGATTATTATTAATTCTAACGATTAAACTCTTTGTAATTATTAATTAAATTTATTATTGCAAAAAAAGAATACTATAGAGATTTATATGCCTATATCTAAGAAACTAAATATATAAGAAAATAAATAACTTGCTATATACAAATAAATGTAAATTGTAGCTGTAACGAACCTTCTTATGTATGTATGTAACGTATGGAACTGCAGAGAGTAGTTAATTGAGAGTATCCCACAGTTCAAAGACTACATAAAGGTTATTTTTATTGAATGTATTTTTAAGCTATATCTACATTAATTTTGTTCAGAATATTTACTTTTTAGTTAAAAAGTTATAAGGGACACAAGCTCATAATTTTTACGACTTTGGTAGCGTACACTTTATTACCACTTGTTGAACTAAATACAAAAATTATAAAGAATTTTAGTCTAAAAATAACCTCATGCGCCTGTATATGCTAAATTTTGTTCATATATCATTAAAATATCTGATGCTATTATCCTTAAAATTGGTTTGATTATAATGACAGTTGTCAAACTAATGGTACTAGTGCTGACAAAGTACTGAGTAATTCAATAAAAGAACTGCAATAGTATCGTACTTTTTATATATACAAGTTTTATCTATGAGCTTACTGAAAAACAATCGAACATACCGGAGTCCATGCGCCACATTATAAAATAATTGAATTATTTTTTTGGATTTAAGTGCGACTTTTATTAGATTTTCATTTCAACGTTTCGATAACTTTAGAACTTAAGATACAACATAACCTTACATTTTAAGAATGTCGTACATGATTTATTTATCTTTTATGACTATAACGCCATAACAAGCAAGTGTGTAAATGACATTATGATGTATTAAGTCAATTTAATTATGTACATATGTACGTATATATGATTTTATAATCCGTCTATTGTTTTCTTCCTTAATAAATGTAACATCTTGTACAATTTGTCCTCAAGTATTAGATTCCTGAATAAACTAGATTAGTCCAGGACAGTTTTGTAAAACATGAGTTTGTGTGTACTCTGTAGACATCTCTTAGATAGAAACCTTAACATAAAAATATTTGATTTACAGCCAATTTTTCAAACACCAAATAAAAGTTATACATAGAATAAAGTATAACATGGAAAAATAAAAAATGTCAGTTATATGAATAAAATAGTGCTGATTTCACTTTTGCATTCGTTCAGGTTTTAATTTATTGAACTGATAACGTTTATCTAATGATTGAAAAATCGGCCCTTACTCAATAATAATGAAATATAAAAGCGGTTCTTCAGAAAAAAAAACAACTTATTTCATTTCCATGCGGAACACCACCCTTCCTGTGCTCCTCAATAAAGTACGAGATTGCCGTGCGTAAATTTTTACCATTTCATCATAAGATAATAGATAGATTTTTGTGACAGCTGTCATTCTAATCAACCTATTGGGGAAAGGAAATGAAACGAAAATCGTTATTTGTATGAAACATGGATAACACGGTCTTATGATATGGTGAGAACATGTTTCGCCATTTACGGGCATAACTTTTTTCTTAAAAACTAATATGGTTTATAAATATCATATATTTTTTATTTAATAGTCGTTTATTATGATATTATATTATAGAAGATTATTACAATTTGTTGCACAATTTTGTCACCTTTATGTCAAAGTTTAATGCAATTATATACTTGATGAATGTCAACTTTATTAATAATAATTAATTGGCCAATATTTTGAATCATGTGTGCATGTTGTTTTTTTTTTTTTTTTAAAGATAAAATATATAAATTCTGAGGAGTGTATTGTTATTTTTTTTTTATGTCATACGCTACTGTATACTGGCATTTAAAATATACTTTTCCAAATTTTGTATCAACGTATCCAGTAGATTGTGAGAAAAATTGCTGTGACATAATTATTTGAACATAAACAGACGTAATTAGAGGGTCGATAGATCTATGAACAGACAAACGAACATGTCATGGACATGGACATGAAGATATTATAGGGATTCCGTTTTGGCCTAAATGGTTGCGAATATTTCATTTTGACGTTCCCATATTTCATGGTTTAACGTTTTTGTGGTTGAGATAGGAAAAATCTGAGTAGGTAGATAATTATATGTTATAAAAGGTTTCTCCCTTACTTTCTAACTTGAGCGATGTTAAATGACCCTGGGAAAGAAGGCTAGTTATTTTTATTTTTAGATATTAATAAAACCTAGCACGTAATTCCGCTAATCCTTCTAGTATAGGCATCTAAGCCACCATTTTAATCTATATTGGTTAATCAATTTAAAATATTGCAAATACGATATATACATTAATGTATTCAAAAGCTTTGGATCTAATTATTGATTTGGAGAATACTCACATCTTAGAGCTATTGTGTTACCCAAAAACGACCAATAATATCCTTGATTTAAATCTTAATCGAAATTGTAAGTTTTTAAGGTTTAATAAATAAATAATAGAAAATGAATAAATAGGAAAGGTCAAATGACCGCCACAATTTAATGTTTATTTAATGTAAGGAAAAAGAACATTTTATTATAAATCAAACATTTGCTTTTGTTTTTTTTTATTGCAGGAGTTCAGCAGACAGGCAGACGGCCCACTTGATTGAAAGCGGTTACCATCGCCTATGGACATTTGCAACACCAAAGGTGCTACAAATGCGCTGCTGCTCTCTTAAGGGAGACTGGAACCTGGTCACTAATGCCGGAACACAACTGGAGGTTGTTATGGCGACATATTTTAGACCAGGGGTGGTAGCCATCCAGTCGGGCAAATGCCCTACCACCTGGCTGTGGGTTGTTTTGTCGCCTCTTACGAAAGGCCGCCCGGCCGCAGATAATTGTATTTTTTCTCCGTTCCTGCACGGATAGATTGTTATTTATTTTGGTCAAAATCAGAAGATTCAATTCCTGTCTATGGTTATTGATTTTTCAATAATCTAATGACATCACTTTAGTTTTCATCAAAATCGGCCTCGAGACATTTTTCACTATTTCGTATAGTTTAGGATTTAGGAACAGGCCCTGAAGGTTTACTTGAAAAATTCAAAAAAAATAACGGTGTTACTTAATATTTTATTTAATAAAGTCCAGTGTGACGATGTATTAGCTCCTCAAATCATTAAAATTGTACCCTCCTTCTCTATTTTTTAAATAGTGAAGTAAAAAAATTTAAAACAATTCGAAGAGCAGAGCAGTGCACACAGCAAAAAAAAATTTTTCAACAAAAATCAGTTTAACCAATAGCAATAGATATAATTTAATTATTTTTATGATTCCGTAGCCAAATTGCTAGAACAGTGGTCGTTTGTCACATCTATGGAGCCATTCATTGTGCGCAGAGTACCAAACACTTATCCAAATAATTTAAATTTCGTTTTTAGAAAAACCATTTCAAGAAAGAATATTCCAATATATATGTTTAGTTAAAATAACAGAACACTTATTATTATTTGTGTATTATTATTTACTTATATTACTGTAATGTTTATCGATAGGGTTACGTGGGTTGCTAGTGAGGGTCTCACGAATTACTTCCGCCGGGTGATACAGGCCGAGAAAAGTCGAGAAATGCAAGGATGCCCTTCATATCAGGACTTTTCAACAATACCAGAGAATAATTTTACAAGCCCAAAGACTGACTCAAAAGGCAGAAGATTGTCATATCAAAGAGCCGTGTCAGGGGAAGATCCCGTACCTTCATTGCGCTATCAAGATTCAAGTCTGAGGCGCAAACCTCTTATTCCGGAAAATTATGAAGTAAGTGCATTTGGTTTTCTTGACTCGTTATGTAGGTATACCGTATTAATGAAAAACGTAATGCTTTACTGATCAAGCTCTTTAAGAAACTAGGATATGTTTTGTACCTTTCGTGTTTTTTTTATTAGTTTACTGCTTTATATGTATTTATGCTTTTAGTGGCCCACAGAGGTTTATAATTGACGGTCGAACAGTTTTGTGTTTTGACGTGTAATCGAAGTTTGTTTATGTCGTTATCGCGTGATGCACGCACACCAACTGGTCTCGGCTCCAATCTTTTATTACAACCGCTCAATCTTAGACCCTGACACGGGAAAATGGTTTCACCTATTTTCACTTTGCATTTCTGTTCAAAATATAATTACCTACCTGTTCCAATAGTGTCTGTACAATGCTATCGCTTGCAAAATTAGTTTTTAATAGTTAATTGTTATATATTTATTCATGACATACCAGACGAGGTTCTAGAAAGTTGCATTTGGAAACCGTTTATTTATGTAGGAAACGAATGCTTTTGCTACGAGTTACACGTAGATAATAAGGTAAGCCCAGGAAATGATGGCTAGACGTCATACAGGATAATAGGCGTGCCAATAGCTAATAATAAGGATTATCGAGTATTGCTCGAAGTGGAGAAGAAAAGTAGGAAAGTAAGCTTCGGACTCCAAGGCGGGCGCTTCGCATGCAACCAGAATTTACCGGTATATAATGATAATTATGAGTTATAGTGCCAAATCCATATGTATATACATATAAACTCAAAAAATATATACCACAGACAAAAACCGATAAAATCAAAGTAGAACACCCATTATTTAAGTCTTCTACCTCGAAATTTTGTTTTGTACTGATTCGTCTTTCTATTTTCAATTTAAAATACTAAGATAGATCTATAAATGAAAAAAAAATCCCCATAAGTGTAAAATTAACTCATTAAGTGTTACGATTACGATATACTTGTATAATACTGAACCCTATCTCTCAGATTCATTATTTTGTTGAGTAAATCGTTTAAAAGTTTAAAATGATTGTAATGTTACTTTATGTTTTAAATAAAACCACATTTCACTAATTATGTTGTATGTATTAATCTCCATGTTTTTTGAGTGACATGCCACTGCCGGTGTTGCCACCTCTATATCTAAAATACAACCTTACACCTTCCCTCTTAGGATTCAAATACATACTTATATAATACTACAAATCAACTTATGTTTGAAATCTTTTGGGTACTTTTATATTTGAACGGTCTCTCAATATATATTTGTTATTACCATTATTGTTATAATTATTAATATTAAGATCATTTGCAATAGTTTCTGGATTAGAGTTAATCATAGGTATTTTATAATCATTAAGAATTGACTTACAATTTATGTCACACTTACATAAACAAGATGCTTTATTTTCTCATTTCCATTTTTCCCTACCCATAATTTAATAAACTTTCTATTTCTTCTAACACATTGACCATCTTGTGTTCTCACTAGATAACTGCGAGGTTCTTTTAGAAGTTTAACTATTTGTCCTGGCTTCCACACTTTCTTTTCACAATCATATAACATAACTTTATCGTTAGCTGCTAATTGTACCAAAGGTTTTGCATTTCTATCAAAATAATATTTCTGTACATTCTTCCTGCACAACTGATTGTTATTAACATTTTTATTCAATTTAGGTTTTAATTGATACCTAATACAAGGTATTCTAGTTTTAATGCTTTTATTTAATAAAAGTTGAGCAGGAGAATATTCCATATTATGTAACACTGTGTTTCTGTAATTCATTAATGCCAAACTTATATCAGTTTTACTTTCAACACATTTTCTTAACATATTTTTACAAATTGCTACTCCTTTCTCTGCTAATCCATTTGATTGTGGGTATCTTGGACTTGAAAAAATACATTCAAAACCCCAATCTTTAGCAAATTGTAAAAACATGCTGCTATTAAATGGCATATTATCAGCTTGTAACTTATCTGGGATTCCAAACCTACTAAATATTGATTTTAAGATACTAATAATTGTTGTGGCTTCCTTAGTGTGCAAAAATGCTAATTCTATCCAATTGCTGTATGCATCAATTAATGCCAGATAATCCTTATTATTAAAGGTAAAGATGTCACAAGCCACTCTTTCCCATGCCCGTTGAGGAATTGGGTGTTGTAATAATGGTTCTTTACTATTAATATAACTGAATTTTAAACATATACTACATTTTTGTATAAATTGTTCAATGTCTCGTGACATCCCTTTCCAATACAAACAATCTCTAGCTCTATGTTTACACTTATTTATGCCTAAATGTCCTTCATGTATCATATCTAACATACTTTTTGTAAAGATATAGGTACAATAATTTTCCCATTAAAGAGTAACATATCTGAATCTAATTTAATGTGATCTTTTAATTTATGATAGTGTTTTAAATCACCTTCTAACTTATTATAATCTGGCCAATCATTTTCAACAAAACTCTTTACCTGTGATAATATTCTATCATTTTCTATGGCTTTCTTATATTCATATTTTTTTTCTTCAGTTAATAACACCTTTTGTTTAATGTTATGTATAATTTTCACATCAGTATTTCCTGTATTATAATCATGATTTGTCAAAAAGGCCCGTGATAAAAATCTGCAATATATAACTGACTACCTGGAACATACCCTACCTGTAAATCATAACCTACTATTTTCAATAATAATCTTTGTAGTCTAGGAGACACATCACTTAAACTTTTTTTAAATATAGACTCCAATGGTCTGTGGTCACTTTGAATTTTTATTTTTCTTCCATAAATAAAATAATGAAATTTTTCAACTCCAAATGCAATTGCTAAAAGCTCTTTTTCTATTTGCGAATACATTTTTCTGATTTGCTTAAACTTCGTGATACAAATCCAATAGGATGATTATTTTGCAACAAACATGCCCCTAAACCATCTTTACTAGCATCACACTGAACTACTATTTCTTTGTTACAATCAAAATATTGTAAAACTGGAGCTTTAGTTATTATATTCTTTAAATGGTTTAATGAATCATTGTGTACTTTAGCCCATGTCCATGGAATATATTTACATGTTAAATTTCTTAAAGGTGCTGTAATTTTAGACATGTTTGGTATAAACTTAGCTAAAAACTTAGTCATTCCTAAAAATCTTAATAACTCTGTTTTATTTTCTGGAGTCTTAAAATTATTTATAGCTTGTATAAATGCCTGATCTGGTGTGATTCCCTCACAAGAAAAAACTTGTCCCATATATTTTACAGAAGTTTGCCTGAACTGTAATTTATCTTTATTGAATTTGATGTTATACTTTTGTGCTACTTTAAGGACACTCAACAAATTTCTATCATGTTCTTCAAGTGTAGACCCTGAAATTATTAAATCATCACAATAAATACCTACGCCAGGTAAGTCTCCAAATAATTCATAATTCATTTTCTGATAAACTTCTGGGGCAGACGTCAACCCTTGAGCTAATCTTAAAAATTTGTACCTTCCAAACGGTGTATTAAATGTTGTCAATTCTGTACTTTCTTCATCTAATTCTACTTGTAGATAACCATCTTTCATATCCATCACTGTGAAGTACTTTTTCCCATTTAGTTTTGCTGCTATTGTCTCAGCCGTTGGAATAGGAAAATATTCCCTTGAATAGCTTCATTTAATTTTGTTGGATCTATACATAATCTTAAGTCTCCATTCTTTTTGGATGTTATAACTATGGAATTGACCCAATCTGTTGGTCCTTCAACTTTAGCAATTATTTTCATTTTTCCAATTCATTTAATTTCTCTTTTAATTTGTCTTGAATGGCTATAGGTACATTTCTTGGCCGATGAATGTATGGAATATTATCTTCTTTCAACTGTATTTTATACTTTTTGGATATCTTCCTAATCCTTGAAAAACCTCAGCGAACTTTTCTAATAAATTTTCTTTTGTTGTTATGACATTTATGTTCTTAATAATTTCTAATTGTATGCAACTTTGCAATCCCAATATTGGAATTGATTTCATATCAACAATATAAAAGTAAATATAATATTGACAGTTATTGTATTCACACATAAATTTAACTTTGCCAAGTGGCTTTATTTCAGTCCCACCAAAAGCAACAAGAACTGTATTAGTATTTTCTAAAATTAAATCTTCTTGCTTGATCTTTTCATAAATCTCATATGGTAATATGTTGGACTCGGCGCCTGTATCAATTTTAAACAAAACTTTTTCCTTATTATTCAATATCAATGTTTTATACCAAGCTTTACTATTATTTTGACTAATGGAAAATATCTTTGAAGCATCATCCTCCTCACTTTCATGTTCTTCTATAATTTCATCGCAATTTCTAAAATTTGAATTTGCTCTTGTTCGACACATTTTTTTAAAATGGCCCATGCGACCACAACTGTCACATTTCTTTTTATATGCAAAACATGCATTAATTTGATGTGAAGACCCACATCTCCTGCACTTTTAATTATTTTTCTTTTCTTTGACCATCAAACATTTGTTTCTTATTTACCATATCCACAAATTCACAGGATGTTGTATTTATTTCTTGCAACTGAGCCACTGTGGACTCAGCCGCTTTTCCCATATAAATCGCGTTTTGTAAGTTTAATGTTGATTCTCTTAAAAACGTTCGCGTAAATTCATACAACTTACCCCAGTACAATTCTATCTCTGACCATTTCGTCTCGATCTTTATAATTGCACGATTTACTTGCGGTCTTCAATTCTGTTACAAAATCGTCAAATGCTTGCCCTGATTTTTGTATTATTTTGTTAAATTTATAACGTTCAAATATTATATTGCACGTAGGCTTAAAATGCTCTTCGAAACTCAAAATGATCTTCGTCAAATCTTTTCTCGATGAATCAAAATTGTTGTAAATTTCTAAGCAGTCCTCACCAATCAAATTCAAAAATAAAGCTATTTTCCTTTTTCATTTATATTTTCATTGTTGTTTGATGCTTCAATATAAATTTCAAATTGTTGTTTAAACCGTAACCACTCATTGTATTTGTTGGGCATTGCTAAATTTATAGCATTCGGTACCCTAAATCCACTCATTATCACTTCTCCTTTTTTATGTACTCTATGTTATTACTAAACACACCTGACACCATGTAATGTTACTTTATGTTTTAAATAAAACCACATTTCACTAATTATGTTGTATGTATTAATCTCCATGTTTTTTGAGTGACATGCCACTGCCGGTGTTGCCACCTCTATATCTAAAATACAACCTTACAATGATATCTATCTATACTACATTAAATTCGTGTGATGAATTTATAACAGAAAAAATCAGAGAACAAGTAGGTTCCGAAAATGTAATTTTTATAGTTTTGTCTGTCTGATTGCCTGTTGGAATATCGCATGAAAACTACTGAACGGATTTAAATAAAATTCAACACTGACTAACTTTTGTTTCAAGTTAAGGCATAGGATAATTTTTATCCCGATAAATAACATTGTTTCCGTGCACGGTCGCGTTCATACGCCAACCATTGAAATTCACTAACAAAGACGTTGCATGGCAACCTGTCTTTATTTCAAATCAGATAGGTTGCGAGTAGTTGCACTAATATCGGTGGAAAATCGAAAGGTAATAGTTTGCTGTGCTGTTTTTTTTAAAATACATCAAGACGTAATATTAATTAATAATGAACAATACTTGTATTGTTTTTTTAAGTAAGGTCTCTGCATTTGAGTGGAAAATGTATAAATCGATATGTCTATTTCGTGTTGTTGCAAGAAGTCAGTTATTCAGCTTTTCAATTACATTATCGGCGAAAAAATCAAGAATCATCCTTACACATAATTTAAACGCGACGCGTACGAATTTCGCGGGTACAACTGGTCCTAAATAAAAACAAAATCTTTATAAACAAACAATCACTTAAAAGATTTATCTGCCAGTTATAACGTACGAACATGTTGAATTTATACTCCAATAGCAAACATTGATTGGATATGTTGGCTGAGTTAGAGTCTGGAATAACTCGCTTTCAAATCATGAAGCAATAATTTTATTAGCTATTCTATTTTTTGTAAGCGCTGGCCCCATACCTCGAGTTAAATTTTTGAAACGACAATTGAGAAAGAATATTTTAGTTATCAGATCCTGGTTCTGTCACTAGGGGTTAGCAATATTATTGTACCCTATTAGGGGCCTTAAGCTTCCAGATGAAACATGTCACTAACCTTAATGTATATTATTGGTCCATAATATTTGCAATAAAAATTGAGTATTAATCATGTTTGCACTTATAATAAACTATCACTTATGTAAAAATTGTCGTACTTTATTAATCGTAATTAATGCAGCTTAGTTTTTCTCGGGTTAAAAATAAAATGGCACAGAGGTCTTGAGATCAGTGCGCAGGTGCGAAGCTTAGCGGTGCCTGATATAAGGCCCGAGAAGGGAAAGCCGTCGTCAGTGTTGCAGGGCGGACGGAGTAAGGTTTCACTTAACCCTTAGTCGCACCCCCGCCGAGTTGCAAACTCCAACTTGAAGTCCTGAAGTATAAAGTGGCACTTTTGTCATTTTACCTGTATTGAACTTATTACTTTCGCTATTATATCTGTGCGAGAAAAATAAGATTTCACTCTTTTCACTAACTTTATCGGCACATAAACTTAAATGTGAGTTTTGAACTATAACCGTGAAGAGGTCGCCAGGCTGTATTTTAGGTAAGTATATTAAAATAGCTTATTTTTATTTTTTATTTAATATGTATTTTAAGGTAAATCATGAATTATGTGCCCTTCGAATAAGAATTATCGCAGTTATATCTACTTTCAACAAATATAAAACAAATTACAAACAAGACTATTTTTAAAATTATGCTAATTTATTTATCTTACAAATCTTTTATTACTATTAAATGTTTAAAGATGTTTTTAATAATAGAAAATATAATTTAAAAAGTTCAAGAGTATTTATACTGTAATTTTTTTAATAATATTTTGGCACAATAAGATACGTTTCTTCAGTATTCATATAATCTCAAAGTAAATAAATTTCGGTAGGTTTTATTATTGGCAAAGGGTCACGAAATGAAGTTTTTGTGCCGGCGATAAAATCGGCTTTCATATTGATTCGACCCGAGGTGTTTCATTAACAGAATCACTGCTTGAGTCCACCTGCCAAATTTGAAATTAAACACGTTCCGCTTATTCAATTTTACCGTGTTTAAAATTATTAGAATAAAGAAATTTTTAACAATTGTTTACATTTAAATTAACATTTAATAATTTAAACTTCGGAATCTTTTAAGTTAAATTAATTTAATTTTCCTTTATTGTATGTTTTTGGTTGTTTTCCGTACATAGTTTTACAGACTTGTTTTAATATTATTTCTTTCTTTGTTGCTGTCTACATTTTAATTTACAGACTTTTTCATATACTCAAAATATTCTGTCCAATAAAATATTGAAGACAACAAATAGGGAAACAAAACATAATAATTCAAGCAAATAAACCTAAGTAACCTAACGTTAGACCTTCCAGGAACAGGATCCTTTCTATAATCCTTAATTTCTTTATTAATCTCCTGTTTATATATTTTCAATACCTAGGTACATTTTACGAGATTCTTATTTTTACAACAATTCATATTATG
Source organism: Dendrolimus houi (assembly GCA_039645545.1). Lineage (NCBI taxonomy): Eukaryota > Metazoa > Arthropoda > Insecta > Lepidoptera > Lasiocampidae > Dendrolimus > Dendrolimus houi. Next base: position 10,058,366 of record CM077123.1, on the reverse strand, counting down.
TTTTACATCTTTACATAGTATAAAAATAAGTCCGTTTCCACATTTGCCTGTCGGTAGATCCGCTAACTCCTAAACTACGTAACGGATGTATAAGTGGTTTTCACCATATGTTATTCTTATACCATATCACCATATCTTATAATTCTGAGTAAATCGCGACCAAGCCCGATGTAATAGCATAAAATGCGGCTGATTTATAGAAATTTAAAAAATTATAATCTTGATTTACGTGTATTTTATATGGAATTTGTTTCACGCTCAGGGAAAATACTTAAAATTAATATAAAGGGCTGTAAATTTCAGGGAATGGGAATTGGGGACCGAGAATAAAAATAATCGAAAAAAAATCACCACATATATATAGTACAGTAGTAGATGATGTATAGTAGTAAATGATGAATTTTTATATCTATTAACTTGATAAATGATTGGTCTCCCATGGAAACTTTCATCCCCTATTTCAACCCGTTCTAGTTTTATTTTTACGATAAAATGTAATAGCCTGTGTCGAAGTCTCCTGTATACTACAAAAATGATGAAAATGACGAAAGTGACGAAAATAACCAAAATGACCAATTGACCAAAATTACCAAAATGAGCATAACGACAATAATGTTCAAAATGACCAAAATGATCAAAATGACCAAAATGACCAATATGACCAGACTGACCAACTGACCAAAATGATGACAATGATGAAAATGATGAAAATTACGAAAATTACGTAAATGGCCAAAAGGACCAAAACGACCAAACTGATCAAAATGACCAAACTGACCAACTGACCAAAATGACGAAAATTACGTAAATGATGAAAATGACGTAAATGAAGAAAATTACGTAAATGATGAAAATGACATAAATGATGAAAATGACCAAAATAACCAAACTGACTAAAACGACCAAAGTGACGAAAATAACATCACAAAAAACCAAAACCTATCCTACTTACTGGGATAACCTTTACATAAATCTATCCCTCTTCCGGGACAAAAAATCTCCTATATCCATCCTAGATGTTGAACTTATATACAGAGTTTCAGCCAAAGCGGTCCAGTAGTTTTTCCGTGAAAGCGTAACAGGCAGACAGGCAGACAGAGTTACTTTCGCATTTATAATATTAATAAGGATGTATGCACCTATATTTTTATGAAGGTTTTCTGATTGACTCAGTGTGTGTTGCTGCCAAACCGATACCGAGCGAATCAGGAAATGCTCTTAGAAATATAGGCGCTCGGAAACCTTTCAGTACCGCATATATCAAGAATTCCGATTCTATGCCGCTGGTGCACGTACAAATCAGAAAGCGATGTAATAATGATACATCAAAAACCAGAAAAAAAATCTATTCTCAACTTTTTTTTTAAACTGGTTCCATATATTAGTTTAATGTATAGGAATATTGCTTTTATCTATCCGTGCAGGACCGGAGAAAGAATACAACAACAAAACAACCCACATCTAGGCAGTAGGGCTTTTGCCTGCCTGGATAGCTACCATCCCTAGTCTAAAGTATGCCGCCATAACAAGCTTGAGTTGTGTTCCGGTATTAGGGGCCAAGTTTCAGTCCGAATTGCTACTGTGTCGCGAAATTTGGAACCAGATATGTCCTTTTAAGTCTACTGCATCCTCGCGGACGTGATGAGGTGGGTCGGGAGTGAGTGATTCCCATCGAAACGGTTGACCGCTGGCCGCCCGCCAGGTAATAGAGAACCCGAACTCGGATTTACCGGTCCCATGGAGGCTGATCCCACCAACTCGCGCATAATCTTGGGGAGCATTGTCGTACCGGTTGGTGACTGACACGTTCAGTCACCAACCGGTACGACAATGTAATGTTCTCTAGGGAGGATCGGGGGCCTTTCCGTGCTTCGCACCAGCTCATCACTTAACCTGTAGGTTTTTTTAGCACAGGTACATATCATGCTATTTCCGTTTTTTGCAGACGCCTTAGAGCTTCCATGGACATACCTTTTTATTTAATTCTTCATTAGCCGAACATAGAACAATAATTATACCACAGCGGGTTTTGACTCCACACTCAAGGTGGACTTTTGCAACACTAGAGGTATTCACGCTAATCTTAATGCTGTATATCACCACCTTGAGACGGAAAGGCCGGCCTTATTCTTTCTTACGGAGACACAGATTTCTTTTTTGGCCGATACTTCATACCTTCACTACCCTGGCTAAAATCTAGAACACTTGTTCCTTTCAAAAGCCGAGGTATGTGTATATGTCCGGGAAGATACCAGTTGTCATCATCTTCACAGCCTTGAGAATAGGGACCTATCCATCATGTGGGTATGCGTGTATATTGATAATTCGATCCGTATTTACGTGTGCCTATACCGGTCTTATGGCAGAGAATGCGTAAGGACTGACACAGCTCGCTTTTTTAAACGTGTCCAAGAGGCAACCGACAAGGTTTTTGAGCAGTACCCTTCAGCAGAGGTAGTCATCCTTGGGGACTTTAATGCTCATCACTCTGAGTGGTTGGGTTCCCTGAAGACTGATTTTCCTGGGACTACTGCCTACGATTTTGCTCTTGCCCATGGATTCACCCAGGTGGTCACGGGCTTTACCCGTATACCAGATAGAGTGGATCATGAGCCTTCTTTGTTGGAGCTTCTGCTGACCACACACCCGGAAACTTATCAGATTTAGATCAGTGCTCTACTGGGTACCTCTGATCATTGTCTGGTATCTTTGGTGGTGCCCCTTCCTATTACCGATCAGGCTCTCCCCGCTGGGCGACGAAAGGTGTGGCGATATAGGTCAGCAGATTGACTGGACTTTACTGGACCTATACCACAGTGCGGGCTTGTCAGGATCCAAGTACTACCGACCTGAAAAAGAGATAAAACGCTGCCTCCAGGTTTCTCAAAAATCAGCTCGTGAGAGAAAAATTCGACTACGTTGGCAGGATTAGCAAGCGCCTTTCAAGCTACCCCTCCAGGACTAGAGTTTTTTGGGCCCTCGCCAAAGCTGTGAAGGGAAAGTTTTGTTGCGCCTCTCTTCCAGCTCTGTCCAGTCTCGGAAAACTGTCTGGCACACGCCCCTAAGATAAAGATGATCTTCTGGGAGAAATTTTTGTGGCCAATTTCACTCTTGATGACGGGGGAGAAACCCCACCTACGATCCCTTAGTGTTAGTCTAGCATGCCGGAGATTCACCTTATTCAGAAAGCAGTGCGACGTGCCCACCGCTCCCTTGACGTTAAAAGTCATCTGGTCCAGATGGCATTCCAATAATTGTGCTGCAGACTGTTCAGCTGAGCTGTCTTCAGTCCTTTCCCGACTTTTTACTCTCTCCTATCGCAGTGGACGTGTTCCCGCTTCGTGCGTGGAACATCAGCCATATACACCCCATCCCCAAAAAGGGTGACCGTAAGGACCCGTCAAATTATAGGCATATAGTAATAACCTCTTTGCTCTCAAAGGTGATGTAGCGTATTATCAACGTGCCGCTCTTGGAGAACCTTGAAAATGTCCAGGTCTAAAATAACCGGCAATATGGTTTCCACCGTGGAAGCCATCGTTCAGCTGGGGATCTTCTAGTGTAGCTAACTCACCGTTAGGCTGAAGCCGTTGAGAGCAAAGGAAAAGCTCTGAATGTCAGCCTAGATTTTGCTAAGGCCTGCGATTGGGTTTAGTACAGGGCTCGTCGGTCGAAACTACCATCCTACATTTTTTGAAAATGTAATTTTATCGTAAAATTATTACCATAAGTAGCTCTATTTTACGTACATAAAAACTTATTAGCTTGTTATGCTGTGTGTAAGGAGTACTTCCCCTTACCGCCCCGTTGAAAGTTTCCACGCTGTATATCGCGAACGAAGCCGCAGGAAAGACTAAAATCAAAGTAGTATCATTAGATTTTTTTAAAATCTATTACTCTTGTCAGGAATCGAACCGTCTAATTTAGAAAAAATAAACGCACCTGTTTTATTATACCAAATCATAGTGTAGCTGGTCAGGATACAATTCTGTAAAGGAATATAAAACAGTAAACCAAGGAAAAGGATCATTTACAACAAAATGTTCTATTTCGATTCGATTCCTGATAACAATAACTGACTTTTCAAAATTTTTGTTATAAATCTATTTTATTTTCCTCAAAATCGGCTTCGAGGCCCCTTTGATTGTTTGTCGCTATTTCGTTTAGTACAGAATTAGGCCCACTTAAAAAAATGTCTAACTGACGGTGAAAACCGCTTAAAATCCGTTGCGTGGCTTAGGAGGAGTTACCGAATGTACAGACAGATAGATAGATAGTCAGTCAGACGCGGAAAGTGACTTTGTTTTATACTATGTAAAGATGTAACAATTCTGACCAAAAAATAATTTAAAAAGATGTAATTACAAGGTGCTGCACTGGCGCCGGCGATATAGTTACTGGTTATATATATATATCCATTTTTGCAATTTGATTACTTTACCCTAAAAGTCAGTATAGTGATAAAGTTCCTCGAAGGTCTTATAGTATGAAATACTAACGGTTTAGTTATATATTAATTTATTGAACAACTTTCTTATTAATACCTGTAATTTACAGCCTGGCTTCGGAACATATAACATCTACGTTGGTAGATATTAAAAGCTTAAGTGTCTTCGCTAAACTTAAAGATCTTTTAGGCACTTAACATTCACACTATTTAATATTCACACTTTGTTATTTAATTATATTATATTCATGCGGTGTTATTTATATTGAATTAGAGTAAGTTTGAAGTCTTCTTTAAGAACCATAAAGAATCCTTCAAACTTACTCTAACTCAATATGAATAAGACAACTCTGTCTTGGCACGTGACGAAGGAGTAAGAGATAAAAATAAAAAAAAATATGAATAAGACCGATGGTCTTTATATTTATACTTAATTTTATCTATCATGTATATACGCTTGTCGTTGGCTTCAGTGCAGGACCTTGTGACTACATTGTTGGTGATATTATTCTTTTCGTCAAATTATTAAGACATAGGTACCATATGTAACAATTTTCACGAAAAAAAAATGTAGTTACAAGGTCTTGCACAGACGACGCTATGATCTTTATATTTCTACTTATAAACTTTAATTTTTATTATGTTTTATGCAGTCTTATATATAAAGTTCATGTGTTCGTGTTACTCAACTCCTAAACGGTTGGCTCAATTTGATTAATTTTTTGTGTGTGTTCCGGAATGGTTTAAATTTACAATTGAGCCCGGTAGATGACGCTGAAATCGGGTTTTAAATTTGATTTTATTAAAGGCAGGACAACGTTTGCTGTGCCTGCTAATTTATTCATAAAACAAGTAGCTGTATATGAACAGGGCTGTTACGTAGAAGATTTCTTTATAAAATACTTACAGATATTCATTTCAAATGTAAACACATATGTGTAAATGTGTTTCAGAAATAGAGATTATTATTATTTCATAGATTTAATTATTTCCAAAAATTTTACATTTTAAAAAAATCAGTATAATTACATTTTTTATAAATAACATACATGTTAACTATATTCTTTTATAAAAAAACATCTTAAATATAATATTTGGTAACAAAAATGTAAAATCTAGTAATCCGTCGGCAGCGGGGCCTGGGGTCCAAACTACCGGTGGTTAGGGCTCCAAAGACAGGAACCTCCTCACAGTTTGTGTCGTGTTCAAGACTGCTGCTTTCTGTATCTGTTAAGGCCCGATAAAACCTGCCATACAACTCCTTGCATTTACATATGTTGATGCGGTCGGAGGCGCTCAGTGCTGCCAAATTGCACCAATTCTCTTTAGTCAACGAGAGCGTGGTAAGGACCTTTATCTACTGCCATAACATCTCTATGTAAGCCCACGTCATCTTAAGGAAATATTGCCTGTAAAATATTTTAGTGTTACAATTATGGTCATTATTCGAGCATTACTTCTGAATTGCATTCGGAGCGTTTGTTTCGAAGCTGGGATGCGTTTTCCTAAATTTTGTGCGTCATTTCGCGCGGCCTTCGGCATTCCTTGTTTTGAGATTATCGGTACGCATACCATCCTTCACGATGATAAGCCAGCATTTGTTGGGCCTCCTCCTTCTACCGGGACTTGGTGGAGGCAGTATATTTAGACATTTATTCCCCACATAACTAGTCGTTTTGGTTTAGGTTATGTCTGGTAAAACGCCCCCTACTAGCGAAAGTAACTCTCTTATATTGATCTTCATGACATGACTTGACACCTGCCACCTCACGCCACTTAGGCCAAACTGCTGAGATATGGGCGTTGACTTAGTGCTTAATATCCACGAAAGCGCTAAAAACAGACTCCAGGTACTTAAATTGTACCATGTGCTCGACCGTATTTTCACCTATACGCACGGATGTGGGATCTGTGGTGTTGCAGACAAAATACTCCTTGTCAAAGTCTTTGCCACATTCAGATCGTCGTTCTCAAGAGTCCCCTTTCACACATTCACACTTAGCACCATTATTACAAATATGGTGTTCATTTAAATTATTCAATGCAAATTTTAATATAGATTTCTACACGCACCGTTTAGCGTGTCATTTAACTTCTTATAATAATTGACTATCGAACCTATCGATATTATAGATTAGGGTAAAAGTAAGGCTCTGTTGAGAGAAGGAGCGGTTAGCAAAGCGATAATTTAATTCCAAAATTGTTTGTGTGGCTCAGAAGCTACACCGAAGTAGAACACGCTTACGCGTCTTCGTTCTATCCACATAGAAGTGAAGTACATTTATTATATATTTACATTTTATTGAACGTACTTGCTTCTTCGCTCCCTACATCCGCTCTCAACTAGGTCGCAGGCTTATACAAGCTTAAAAGCGATTGAAATTTATTCATGACTCACCTCGGCCATTCTGCGCAGCAAACGAAGTGCTAAAGGCTATAAGTACTTTTAAGGTGTAAATGTGTAGAAATCTAACTTCATCCAACCCTAAAAGGTTATCATTTATTCAATAAATACCTGTAATTATAGTTTCGTGTTTGAGCTATATTAACAAAGCTTGAAAACCAATATTTAATATTTACACAATACTTATTAAACCACTACTACATAAACAATGTAATGAGCGTGTATTGTCTTTATCAGTAATCAATTATAAATAAATTTATTTAAATTACCTATCTTTATATAATAATAACAGTCCGCCCATAAACGTCCTATTGCTAGGCTGGGGCCTTCCATTTATAGGGGAACGGACAGTACTCCTGGCATGCTTGTCCAAGACGTATTCGCGGGTTTGCCACATCAGTTATCTCGATGTGCAGGTTTCATTAAGCAAGATTTTTTCTTTCACTGTTAGCACGTGTCAATTGTCAGATAACTATGCCTAAGTGGTGCATGCTTTCCGGCCAGGATTCGAACCCGCGCCCTTTCAATTTGGGACGGGAGTCAGTTAATCAAGGTACCATGGCCTACCTATCTATATAGCCATGAAAATATAACTTTGATTTAAGATGTTAACATTTTCCATTAAAATAAATATTTTAAAACTGCAATCAGATTCGGCTGATTTAAATGCCGCCGTCACTTTGGCACATGTACGGAACGGGGATGCTGGCATCACACCAATAACATTGCCATCTTTAACTATTAAAAAAATAAGGATAATGAGCTTTTGTAAAAAAATGAAAGTGGGCTGTCACGTCACGGTTCATTTAGACCGTTTTATGATTTTAAACTTATATGAAAACGAAAATAAATAAAATAATAATGGTATCTATAGGCATATATAGGTGTAATTCTATGATAAAAATTTAAAGTGAAAATACTTGACCTATATTAGAATTAAACATGTAAATTTTCCACTGTTACGTGCTGTCTTAGTAGGTACTTGGTAGTTAACCGCAATCGCGTTCCAAACTCGCGTTTCAAATGATGCGGGTGCGAATTTTAGTAGGAAAGCACGTACCTCAACTGTATTCTGATGTAATGTGCACACTGTTACAATTACCACGTGATCTCGTTAAAGGAAAATATCGTGATGGAACCAGCACATCGAGATATAGCCCGCCCAACTTATCTGTGAGATAGCAAAAAATAGAACTAAGCTGCGATGCGCCATGTTAAAATTTCATACAAATTAGCGCTATCCGTTGTAATAAAAGTTGTTTATCCGTTAACGTCATTATTTTTAACGCTATAAAAGACCCATTTGGAGCACTATAATCGGCATGCCAAAACTGCAAAGCTGTCTTGGAGAAAGATGGCGGGTATATTATCCATTCCCCTAATTTTTTTTAACGTAGTAGAGCAATGCTAGAATCATTTTCACGATTCAGCCCTTAGGGCCGGCTCGATCTGTGTGATACCACGCTCTCACATAATATCGGCGTGAAACATTTAGTTTTAAACTAATCGCGATTCATGCGATGAATAAGAGTACCGAGGGCCCATTTCCCTTTCCTCGTTTTTTTACGAGGGGAAATCCGATTAAGGACCATTAGCCGCTCGGGGAATCGTAGCCGGTGTGTGGGATTCGCCAGATTGAGGTGGCACTAGCACCGTAAGCAAGAAGTGCTATTGCCACACGACGGTCAGGGGCACCACTAAAACCCCTCAGTATCCCTTCCTTCGCCTTATGCCAGGCTACTCGAAAAGCGGGGGGCTCTACCAACTCCGCGTGCCATGTTAGGTGGGGGCCCAATGGCCACATCCACTGCAGGAGGGAAGTATAGCCGCCAGTATCATCTTGCTCTATTCCTGGCGTGCGATTGTTTAAGACTCGCCCCACGGGTGAAGAAATGAGCGTGCATGGAACAAGACGCGCCTTCCTCTCAGCGGCATTACAGGCAGGTGGGAAACCCTTCTCCAGGGTACACCCGCACCGCCCGCTCACGTAAGCCGAAGATCGAAAGCCGCCCTCCGGCGTCGGCGCGTCCTCCTTGGGCGGGAGTGGAGCAAGGACGTAAGCTCGCTCTCCCTCCCGCTCCATCTCCTCTTTGACGAGCATTACGCGCTCGCAGAATTTCCCTTACCCCCTATCTTATTCTATATCCCATTCTTCCTGTTTGATCCTCCCATGCCACCCCCTTAGTCCCACCCGCTATCTCTTCCTAAAGGCTGGTAACACGTTGGCTTCGCACCTGGTGTTCCAAACGTCTAGAAAGGATGGTAACCACTTTCCAGTACCTGGGCCATATGCCTGATTGTGAGCTTTACAATACAAAAATCGGGAGGCCCAATCCCAGCCGTGGACCTCTAATGGGCTATTATTATTATAACATATTTATTTAGTTAGCAAACTATCCAATAGTAAATTATAGATACTATCACATACATTAATGGACAATTACTTGTACATACACTATTGTTTATAAATTAAAACTGACATGGATCAATTTGCTGATATCAATCACATTCATCGTTATAATTAAACGTGGGTATATGATTATGTCAAATTGTTGATGTTTTTTAAGCCAAACATCGATTGAACTTAGTTTCATAGTAAATAAAACATTTAGTTTGTGTAAACTTTTTAATTGTAGTCTAAATCCTTTATGACTGCTAATGTTTTCGATACTTAAAAGTAAAAGGTAATCTGTTAATTATCTCAAAAACAACCTAAACGTAAAAAAAGTAGCACAATTAGGTATAAATTGAAGTTCCATGTGTCTAAAAATATGTAAAATATATATGTATGTAATAAAAATATGGTAAAAAAATACGGATAAAGGCCCAAAAGAGAAAGTTGAAATTTAAAAGTAAAGCAATATCATCGAGTGATCTTTCAAATGCAAAGAAAGACTCATTTCGCATTTTCCATATCCATATTGGCAAAAACAGAACCATTATACTAATGGTTATGTCCATCTTTTTGTATGTCACACTCATTTTTCTCAGAAACTACTTAGAATACATATTGAAGTACATTTATTATATTTTATAGAGAATATAATACGCGAGACGGACTCGCACACGGCTATTTATTTTAATCACTGCATTAATGCTTATGTCATATTTCTACAAAGTTTGGACTTTTAAACCCTTTCCCAATACATTTTCTAATGTATTGGGAGTCTTTGAACTTTTCGGTTCAAGTCGAATATTTCGTTATATCCGTGTTAAGTTATTTTTAGCTCTTGTGAAATATTTAAAAACATACAATGAAAACAACGATTTTCTGCGCTCTGGGGTCAAACAACCCCTCTACTGAGGCAAGAACGACCAAGGCTATCGATGCCATTTCATTGTTTAATCTTCGCCTACCGCCGAAGAACAAGCGACTCTAAGGCCCGAAAATGAAGTCACTGAATTCGAATCAAACAATTCAAAGTTGTTTTTTTATGTAGTTATATAATTTGGGTGATCCCTCTTTTTTGTAATGTCGTGTTTATAGGTAAGCAGCTTAAGGCTTATTTTACTACGCCACCTCTTTAATCCGTTGAAATTTAAATAATATTGTTAAAATGAATATATATATATACTTTTATTTTTATCCAAAAATGAACTGTAATCAATAAAACATATTCCACTCTTTTCGTTTATACTTTTTCAGATTTCTGGGATTTTTGTAGCATTATTAACAAACGTCGCGAAATTTTCGGTGTCCGAACGGGAAGCTCCTTTTTTTTGGCCAGGGGAAATCCGTTTGAGGACTAAGCCGCGACAGGCACAGAAGCCTGGGGGGATGTTCGCGACCCGATATGAGAGTGTGGGATTCACCAGATCGGGGGTGGCACTAGCGTGCCCGGTCAGAACCGGTGCCACGCTATTGCCACTCCCCAGTTAGGGATACCCACTAAAACCCCTGGGTGTTCCGTCCTGCGCCTTTTTCCAGGGCTACGGTACTGCGGGATTCCCAACTCCACATGCCCTGGCAGGCGTGGGCCTCGCTCTCTAGGCCTCTTCCAATGCCAGGGGACTAAGCCCCCGGTCACAACTACGTCGTTTCCGTGCGTGGGGCGGTCTGTAACGCGCCCCACGGGAAGAGAGACGAGCGCGCGCGGAACACTCGCGCTCTCATCTCAACGGCATGTGCGGGTGAGTGAGAACCCCTATACCCTAAGGGGCCCCCGCGCTGCTCGCTTACGGCGGCCGAAGGTCACCATCCGACCTCCGGCGTCGACGCATCCTCCTTTGGCGGGAGCGGAGCAGGGAAGTACACTCACGCTCCCGCTCCGCCTCCTCCTTCGCAAACATGACTTGCTCGCAAAAGGAGGAGACGGCGTCCCATCCGGTAGAGCTCCCGACTATGGTGCGTACCACTTCCGGGAGCGAGGTGTCAGATCCGGTAAGGGCGACGAGCTCCCGGCACTGCTCCGTCCAGGCTGGACACTCTTGGAGTGTGTGCAGTGCCGTGTCCTCGTCGCCCGTGTCATAGTGATGGCACCCTGACGTGGCCTCATGGCCGAGGCGACACAGGTACCTCCCGAAGCAGCCATGCCCCGTGAGGTCCTGTGTCAGCCTGAACGTCAGGGTGCCGTGACTTCGTCCAATCCATTCTTGCAGGACGGGCCTCACCACCTCGGTGGTGGCGGGGCCCGTGCTGGGGCGTCTTAGGCGTTCTTCCCAGACCCCCACTGCTACCTGGTGGAGCTCCGTCCGGCACGCCTCGGTCTCTTGAGGCGCGGGTCTGGAGCTTCTGGCCAGGGCCTCTTTGCGCCACGTGTACAGTGACGCTAGGACCCTGGCTTCCAGGTCCCATGGGAGGATCCGGCGAGTAGCGAGGCCACTTCGAAGGACACCGTACGGTATCCTCTTATTGCCCTGACGGCCAGTATGCGTTGCGCTTGACGCAGTAGCGCCGCATGTTTGGCCCTCAGGCGGTCTGACCAGACTAGGGCCCCGTAAAGGGCCATCGAACGTACGATGCCTTCGAAGAGTTTCCGGCACGTGGCGTTGGGCCCCTCGACGTTGGGGAGCAGGCACGACAGCGCACCAGCTTCCCCCTTGAGTCTGGGGAGCAACTGCCGAAAGTGTGCCGAAAAATCCCACCGGCCATCGAGGACCAATCCGAGGTACTTCATGGTCTCCCCGATGCCGATGCGGATGCCTCTTACTATGATGCTACTGTCCGGAGGTGGACGTTTGCGAGGGCCGTGAAACATCACGGCCTCGGTCTTCTGTAACGCCACCTCCAGACCAAGACGGACCTCCTGCCTACTATTGTCGACACCCCAGCCGTGCCTAACAGGCACGCTTGCCGATGGCTCCCCCCGTGTGTGGCGACCAGTGATCATCAGCGTAACAGATAACACTGACACCCGGGGAGACCCGACACCTCAGAGTAAAGTCGAATGCGATGTTCCACAGGGGGGGACCTAGAACCGACCCCTGAGGAACACCACACACCATGGCTCGCCGATTCCAACCCTCGTAGACCGGGTAGATGACGGCTCTTCTATTTAAATATGCTCCGACTATACGGCGGAGATAGGTCGGCACCCCGAAGTAATGGAGTGCCTCCATAATGCATGCCCAGGGCAGGGAATTGAAAGCGTTGGCGATGTCTAAGGACACCGCCAACAGAACCTCGCCCCGGGAGACTGCGTCCTCCGCCAGGCTGAACGGGAAGCTCCTGCACGAACCAATTTGCAATCTCACAGAACGTGAATCGAACATATTCGAGAATGTGTTTCACTTTCAGTCGGATTGCAAATTGATTCGTTCGGGAGCTTCCCGTTCGAATACGCAAACTTTCCCGATGTTTGTGAATAACCCTACTGGTCTTTCTCAGCAATAAAACTCCACCAACTGGTTTGAGGTCATCGTTATATCGTTCTCAGCCTAGCCCTATTAATTCCGTAGGTATTCCAACAAGAAGAACTGTTTTGAAGTCCCTGGGGGGAGGGGAGGTTTAAGGACTTCTTACCAAAGAGCAGGCAGCCTCAAAGGAAGTTGTGCAGTATCTATGGATGACATTCATAGATATCAATCATCCCTTGTAGACATGGCAGAAGAGCGGGAGAGAGGTTTACCTTAGGTATATCGGTTTTCCAAGGTGCACCACCCATTCTTTAAACAGAATATCAAGTTCCCTAGGCTTGTAATAGCATTTTCATGCAGAGTGGTCTCACCGTCATGGCAGACGTCAATATCAGAAATATTTTATTACTTATTTTATTTTATTTGGGGTGCTAACGGTGTTACAATAGTAATATGTAGCTTACAAGGTAAATATATGTCGCTTTTTGATATTCCACCTATATTAATGGTATAAAATAAATTAAAATGTTAAATATAAACTCGTGAAGTATTTTCTACTTCACGAGTTTTAAATATCTTAAAGACCAAGAAATACTTTGGTTAACATCATGAAAGATCATATGCGTGCCAATGCTCTCACAATAAGAGATGCCGAAAAGCGCGCGATGTGTAGAAGAAAAAAAGAAAACGGACTATGGGCTCCGAAACGGACCGTCCGAAAATAATTCGGATTTAATGCTGGGATGACATTGGGTTATTTTCAGTTAAATATCTTTTTCAGGACTCCGTAGCTAAATGACAAAATTAATGGTCGTTCTTCGCTTCTACGGAATGCTTCGCTGTGGTCGGATTGTATGATGCATTTAGCCAAATTTATCGTATATACGTACATATTATGTATCTAAAGATCTTTACTGAATAAAGACATTTGCGAATATGTCACAGACTTCGATGGAATTGATGTCGCCTACGTGCCGCCAATTAATAAAGACGAAACATGAACAAATCGCAAACCGCTTCATGGGTTTCCTTTTGTTCTGTATATTTTATCGGCTGAACGGAAATTACTTTGGAGTACAAGGAGTTGTAGTTATTGCAAAGTCGTTTATGTGATTTAGATTGCATAAGTAGGTATAAGAAGGCCAATAAGTTAGTATTAGTTATTAGTATAAATAGATTACCAATAAGATTTATTGGTAATCTATTTATACTAATATATTTTACACATTGTTTTTCCTTAGAATTATGGTAGGTTCATCACACACACGAATTTTGCATTAATTACACTATTGTAATGATTTTTAAATATCTTAGTCGACTTAAAGAACATGTAAAGTTAAATATTAAACTAGAAAATGTTTTCAATTGGCCATCTAAACATACAATTTAATGACGATTTTATTCAAACAATTTTCTCATACGAAACCGTAACAGATAAACTGTAATCGCTTTTCATCAAGTGCGCCGTCTGGTTGTTTGCCTGCATCAGACAATGAAAATAAAAAAACAAGACCAAGAAGTTGATAATTGTAAGATTTAAAACTCGAATGTCGTCTTAAATTTTCGTGTGTAAAAATCGAAACCTTTCGTATGTAAGCCATGATGATATTGAAATGAAATTTCAATATTATCAGGGCTTAGAAAATATGAATATAAAATCCAAATAACGCACGAACGACGTCACAGGAACAACTAGTTATTATTAAACTTAAATAATATAATAAATCGTGAATATTAAGAAAGACAATTCCAGTAAATTAAAGTGCTGTTTCGATAGTTGTTTTCACCTTGTTTGCTAGATGTCGACAGGGCCGTCTTTATCTGGGGGTGCAAGGAGTGCATGGCCCCGAGACGCAGAGACCTGTAGAGCGCAAGATGATTGACTTCAATAAAAAAGTCATTTAAGAACATCCTCATCATTTTTCAAAACTAACTAACGTATTGTATATCGAAAATATACTCATAGATTAACGTCTTCCTGTCAAATTTCAACCATATACACCCATTAGTTTCTAAAAAAAATTATTGTGATATGCAAAACAGATGGACATGACGAAAGCAGTTTTTGCCTAAATAGCTAGAGAAAGATAAATAGATAACACTTTATTGTTCATCAAAATAAACAATTACAAAAAATGAGAAATTAAAACATAAAAATTAACTGCTACGTATTTCTCAGTAATTTTACGTACGTGACTTCTTGATGTAGTTTTGATACTCCTTTTAAAAGTGAAATTGAAGATCAACTTATCGAGTGTTTTAATTTCTGACGGCTTTAGTCTACGAAAATTGTTTCGAATAGTAAAATGTCAAATGTAATCTTTAATATTTAAAACTTTAACAAATCGGTCTTTATTGGAAATGGAACCAAACAAGACTTTTGATATCTGTATTGTATTTTACATTAACGGGCCCGGCCAACGTTGTTTGTCCTTTCCTGAAAAAATAAAAAATTAGAACGCTATTGCTACATTGCCATCCCGGGACTCATACAAACATACACACAAAATTTCATCGTAATCCGTTTAACCGTTTTCGAGTTTTAGCCAGGCTAACGAACAACAGTTGATTTATATATATATAAGAAGAAAGAAGACAACAACATTTTAAGGGTGTGTGCACACCACGATAATTCGATGCGACTTTTTATCGCAATTCATAGAAATGCATGCACCACGGAATTAGTTTCATACCGAATTTAAATTCGGTTGTCGTGCACTTAAATAACTTAGTGTAATTTTTTATCCACAAAATCTGTTGTAACCTATGGTGGAAGTCCATAGAAGCGCGCGAATCACGGAATTAATTCCACAGGGGATTTTAATTCTCTAGATTGCTAAAGATGTGATGATGTACGCTAGACTTAATTAAGAAACCGACATAGCTCATACCATCACGTATTTTTATTTCTGAACTAAAATTATTAAGTTTTTTATTTGATTTTTTAAAATATATTATACCTATTTAGAACTAGTAACAAACTGTATGAGTGTATTAACCAGATTACATTTGTACGCAGGTCTGAGCTGAAGGGAAACTTTGTGTAATTTAGAGGATCTTTGATCTCTTTTCATAAATAAGGACTTGTTTTAACATTTAATTGGTTTTGTAAAGGTTTCTGCATGTCTTTTATAAACAAGGATCGTAACAGAGATGACAGGATCACATTCGCCCAGTGGCGGTAAAGGAAATCATACTGTAAGTCCATTTATACATAGTCATATAACTCATTACTTAGAAAGTATGCTGAAACTTTAAAATAAGAAAAATGGTAAAGTTCGTTAAAAGACATAGACTAAATTTAATTATTATTGCAGAGTTTGTCACAAAAAAGTATGTAAACAAAAGTACATTGTATAAAAAATTACCGAAATATACCTATAATTTAAAGTTTCAGTCTTATGTATTTTTCAATTATAGACTATGCTTTATGGTTTAAGACATGTAGTTATCATAAATCTCTTTTACCCTGAAACTCCTGATAGAATTTAGTTTTTTTAGTGCTTATCCATTTTAGTTCGCCAAGGCATTCGACCTACTTTTTATTTAAGGTTTACAAATGAGAATACCCTTAAACCTCGTTGTATTTATTACATTAGAAATATGAATTCCAACGAATTAATAATTTTAAACAAATGTTATATATAGAAGGTAGAATAAATTATTTAGCTAACAAAATTTGTCAAATAGAAAAGTTGTTATTAGTAGTCAGATAAACCAATAACTAATAATTCCGTATTTTCCATTTGTTGTTATTGACTGCGTTATAATTGTATTTTTACACACACACTTGTATTTTTCTGGCTTAGAAGCTTTTGGTGTCCTCAATAAAATAAAATTGAATATAAAAGTTTATTTATCATATAGTTGTGAACAAAACTTTAAAATTTAATAGAAAAATACATTCTGCTTCTTTTTATGTTTTAAAATTCATGGCATACGGTGCTTTGTATTATTATTATAAATATACAAGTGTCTAAAATAAGAAAAATTTTTACACCCTTATTTACCAAAATTTAATACGTCTTAGTTTCCAGGTGCGTCTGTATTTGGCGTCTTGCCATCTGATGTTATACACGACAATTCTACTGCATATACTCACTGAACTCAATGTTCAATTTCTGTGCCAATATGCACGGCTTATTTAAAATAATCTCGAAAATCAACTATGAACCATTTTGCAATGTTTTGAGTTCTAGATCATACAAATACAACTAAATTATGATTAAATGGATACATGTTATAGATTATCCACTATAGTGTATAATCCATAATATCGTGTTGTTATATCCTGGCTCTTCATAGAAACGGGCGTTTAGTCAATCGTCCTACTAAAATTACCAAATCGATAGTTAGCGGGGGTCATACCAAAGCCGTTTCTAACCATATTTCGATTCAGAAGCAGGCAGTATTGAAATGCTCTGTAATGATGGTATACCCGTTGCTTATACAAGAATAGATGAGGTCATTTTGGCACACCGCGTCTTTATACGACCAATGGGCGCCTGGCTTTTATTACACAAGGCGCTCCCTGTTAGTAATTTCGCTTGTTTAGGTAAACCGCAAACTCTGAATCTAGTCATAACCATACCCGATGTAGAATCTAAACTCTAACAGAGGAACGATATAATTACTAAACACCTTTCGTACACTTATCACCACAGGATCTAAACGGTCAGAGTGAGAGGATTTATTACATTATTCTTTGAAATTAATCGTTTGAAAACAAAAATCGTCGTGCAAATATTTTACCCGGCCGGTTTCATTCCCTATTAAATATGCTTTGTTTATGATCATTTACATTTATTTGATCCGTTCATGTATGATAATATAAGAATTATCATATCATATTTCGTCGATTTACTCAGTTGCGACGGTTCGGAAGCGTTTTATATTCCTAACATTTATCAGCACACCCTACTATAGAGTAAGCCACCGCTAAACAGTACTATGTAGTCGAATTTTTGTATTGTAAACTTAGTGTTGGATGATAAGTTTATAAATGTAATATTTAAGATTGTCTATTCAAATTTATAACTAGTGAAGTCTATAATAATCAAATAAAAACAGAAGAACACGCTTAGCAATAATAATGTTAATTAACAAATTACTTATTGAAAATTGGCGGATCTTAGTGAGAGCAAAAATGTACTTACACTTTTTTTTATTGCGTGAGTTCAGTAGACAGGCAGACGGCCCTCCTGATGGAAAGCGGTTACCATCGCCTATGGACAATTGTAACACTAAAAGTGTTACCAATGTGCTGCTGCTCTCTAAAGGCAGACTGGAACCTGACCACTGAACACTAAACACAACTCAGGGTTGTTATGGCGGTATACTTTAGACCAGGGGTGCTAACCATCTAGTCTGACAAACACCCTACCACCTGGCTGTAAGTTGTTTTGTTGCCTCTTACGACAGGCCGCCCGGCCGCAGGAAATTGTATTCATTTTCCGTTCCTGCACGGATAGAAATATATATATATATATATATATATATATATATACATATATATATATATATATATAAATATATATTATATACATAGATGTAGTATAGTACGTACATATCGTTGTATAAAGTATTACATAACTAATATAATGTTTCGCTCTCTTATATTTATTTCTATCACATTAGATGTAAATAAAATTAATTTCAGTTTTTATTCAAACACTAACTTAATGCATTTGCAGCCTCCTGTCAGGAAATAAAATACGTAGAAAAAGAAAAAAAATATTAAGTTAGTGTTTTAATAAAAATTGAAGGCGTCTCGGTTGCTGTCCATAATTGTTTATCACCTTGTCAATAAATTCAGTATCCTCTTGTATTGTTTTCCTCTCAACACTGAATATGCACAAGTTTTTAGCCTTGCATCTCCCACCGTTGACAGATTCCAATTTCCACGTCTTGATACGTTGTACCGGGCTAAATGTATATTCAATGCTACATATTGTTGCTAGAATATACATATTAGTTAATAGTAGTTATGATTTGTAGATGCAGATGCAGGTATGCCTTGAAAATAATATTGGCGGAGCCCATGCCTATATCTATCCATTTATTTAGCTAGGTACTGGTTAAAAGACATACATACATAACAACATACAAGTAAATGTCAATTTTCTACCAATAATAAGATCAAACAATGGACAGCAACATCTAGAAACTTGACATATATCCAGAATAACAACTAGTCGTAGTGCGGGTCGTTGTTGGGTGTCTATAATGGAGCCGAGACAAATAAGGTTAGGTTTACGCAGTTTTATACATAACGGAGTACGTGCAATTCAAGTTTGCAAGCTTACGATGAGACGTGAACAATAACCGTGTATACAAAAGGTGGGGTATTAAAGATTTTGTGAATAGCCGTCTGATTAATATGACCCGGGAAGACAAAGGCCTACAACTTGAATAATTACGTAGAAAGACAAATGGTATCGGGCTCTTCAATAATATAAAATTCGTCTGTGTTCAGTCCAAATGTCGTTTTATATAAGTAAATTACTATTTTAATCCAGACTAAAAAGAAAATATAAAATTATTTTCCTAATTTTAATGAAGAGATGGTTTGTTTTTTATCAATATTTTACTCGGGTATTTTCTATTCTATAGTCTAGTAATTTTACGATAATGGAATATTAATACCGCTAATATAATATATGTATATTATATGAGTAATATTAATATTACATTAATATAAAATTACTTACCTATGTAGGTACCTTTATATGTTATAAATATCTAATGAGTATTCGCTTTTAATTGTTCATTTAAAAATCCATAGCAATACTCAGAATACATAGCGAACGCTGTTAGCAAAATCTGCTTAAATAAATATTACACAGAGACTATTGATGGAAGCATATCGAATAAAATAAATGTGATATGATAATACAATTAAAATTCATTGAACTACTAAATACGTAGTATGTAATACGATGACTCAATAGGCATCATCTACATATATCTGAAATAGTTTTTAATATATCAATTTCGGTATGTTATTTGGAAAGGATCTGTTATAAGTATTAGTTATTCATAAAAATAAAAAGAATTCTAATTAAGTAAATTGCTCTATCTGCAATAATGACTTCTCTATTTTTAAAAGCCCCAATACGTTTTTCTACAATACTATTAAAGAAAGCAAAAAGTGCATGGTTACTTTCCTAATTTAAAACTTAATCATGCCTCGATATTGGCCGTGTGTGTATTTAGTAGTATTTCGTACAGTAGCAATCTTTGATTATACTGCGTTAGTAAGCGTGGAATGTCAAATAGAAAGGGCATTTGATAAGAAGGTCAACCTTTGCGGATCGCGCTGCGACCGCCAAGTGTTCGCCATAGCGCCATTCGTGTTAACGTAATTATGATTACTAGGATCTTATTTGTTATCTTTCTTCTTGTTACTTCGGGCTTTCAGTCTGATTTTTGATAATTGTTTAGTCCAGTTTTATTAACATGTAAACGGGAAAAAACTAAACAAATCAACCAGAAACAACATAGGTCTGTATACTCCCTGTCTATGTCCTTTCTTCACTTGTTGTGGCGAATTTTCTATAAGGTTTCGGTTTGAATTTCGAATTTTAAAATGACTGTATTGAATAGAAGAATAAATATTTTCAATTAGAGTTTTCAAACCCGCGGCTGCGCCTCGGGTCTATATCTGGTGTGTGCTTCTTGCTTAAAGATCAGGCGTTAATACAGGTTACATTGTACTAAATTTTTATGTTACTGCTATTTGCACCCGGAAGATTAATTTCATTTTATATCGCAAACTATCCCATCTCGCAGCATGAAATGTATCTATGTCCATTTTCGGTACTAAAACTACATTTAAACATAATGACAGCAAAACCGATCCAGTATTCCTAGTAATTTTACGTGCAAGCTTAACAGAATGATTAATCGAGTTACTATCGCATTTTTTATAGACGATAAATTTTTATATCTATAAACTTGAGAAATGATTGGTCTCATCCAAACTTTCATCTTCTATTTCAAACCGTCGTAGTTTTATTTATCTATCTATGTCTATGAAAACTACATAAATGACAAAAACGCCAAAAAGTACAAAAAGGACAAAACGGACAAAATGGAAAATAATGACAAAAACGACCCAAATGACAGAAATGATTAAAATTACCAAAATAACAAATCACAAAAAATCTATCCTAGTTTTTGGGATAACCTTTACATAAATCTATCCCATTATCCGAGATAAAAAGTAACCCCTGTCCTCGCTCGGTATTAAAATTACATATATATCGAATTTTAGCCAAATCGGTCCAGTAGTTTTTCCGTAAAAGCATAACAAACAGAGAGACAAATATAGTTTTATCCCGGAAACTATCCCATTTTTCAGGATAAAAAGTATCCTATGTTCATTCTCGGCATCGAATATATATATACTGAGTTTCAGCCAAATCTGTCCAGTAGTGTTTCCGTGAAAACGGAACAGACAGACAGACAGAGTTACTTTCGCATTTATATTATTAATAAGGATAGGGATAAAGTGTTTAATAAATTAAAACTAAACGAATATTAATAACGCGACGGCCAGATGACCATATGTTTCTCTCGGCATATATCGTAAGACTTGTCCACTTTTACGACGTCAGTATATTCTTTACCAAATCAAATGTTCAAAAATATAACGAAGTCGGCATTTTCAACTGATAATCGAATTTATACCCCTATATCTCATATGTTTAAACGTAGTTGTGCCAATGCACGATAGAAGACGCCATTGCAGTTCTCAATAATGTCGCGAATATAAACGTTGCCATGAATGCGAGTGCCGTTAATGCGACAGAATATTCATCGTCATGACATACATACTGCACGTGTCACCCAAATTAAACAGTCCAAGCATTAAATTGTATTTACAAAACTAATCTATACGTATAATAAAATTGTAGAGGTCAAATTTCTGTACAATGAAAAAAAAATGATAAAAACCTAGTCAGGGGGATGTAGGAAGTGAAATAGAACTAATTTAGATTTTTTTCAATTTTTTTGTTTCTCTGTTTGTCTGTCTGTCGTACCGGCTAATCTCCGAAACGACTGGATCGATTTAAATGAAATTTTGTATGGTGGTAGCTCATATCCCTGGTCAACATATAGGATACTTTTGATCCCGAAACATTAAAGAGTTCCCGTGGGATAGTTATAAAACCGCACCACGTGGACGAAGTCGCGGGTAGAAGCTAGTATTATATGAATTTATAATTTCTGAAACTATTACCTTATAACATTCCCTTTTTTCCATTTTAACAGCCAGTCCGCTCAGGTCAAGGAACGTGGTTATCGTCGCCTATAGACGGTATATATAGACAACACCAGGAGCGAAGCCAACGAGTTTCTTGCCTTTAGGATTAGGATATGAAGGATAAGATAGGAGGATGAGATATGGAATTGGAATAGGGGGACGGGTTAGGGAAAATGGGACAGGGGGAGGGAGAAGTGGGCTGTCGGACCTCTCACTCATCACATGAAAGACGATTAGATTAGCACAAGCTTAATTCTTTTCACGCCGTTTTGATGAACATTCGATGAACAGTTACAATTTACAAGAACATTGTATTTATTTAACAAAAAGGATACGTAGATTTTTCTTAGTTTTTTCCGTACTATCAATCAATTATCACAACTATAGTAACTTTGAGATTTATTTGCGCTAAAAGAGGAAAGGCATTCAGCATAATTATCTATCTGTTTAGGGACCTTCTCAGTTTATTCGTTTTCTCACTGGAATTGAAATTAAGTTAAAATTGTTTCAAAATAAATGTGATTGTAGACATTTTCATTTAAACTGACTTTTCCGTCTTTGACCCTAGTCTGACATTGCAAATATAGCGTGAGTGTCTACGCCAGTATCAAAATCTTATGTAATGACTTAGACTGAGGGTTGTAACCACTTCAACGTGACGGGGCCATAGATACAAAACTCCCTTTTATGCAAATTAGGTCACTATGACCCGGGCCGAACTTTATTCCTTTACCGTGAATTTGGAGTAAATCTAGTAACATTTCTTTTTAATTCAATGAACTAAAGATCTTAATCTAAAAGAATCTCTATGTCAAAAATTATCTCATCACAGTAAAGGGAAATATTCATATACGAGGTATAATAACTTTTATAATTCAAACCGTACAGTAACGATACTATAATTTTTTTTAGCTCTTTGCTTAAAGGTTTTATGTATTATACAAGAACAAATATAATATTACAGCAGATTAATATAAAATTCTAAATATGCCGTGTCTGTATATTGAAGCTATTAAAAAAATAACTCGAATAGACTGTATAAACGACGGAGAACACGATGCAATTGTTTATAGTCTTCTGGTCTGTTTGTTCGGTATTGACGTAGAAACTACTGAGCCGATTTTGAAGCGGTTTTCACTGATCGACAGCAAATTCTTAGACTTAAAATATGCGCTACTTTTTACCCTGGAAATCCCGCGGTAATCTTTTAAGAGAATTATTTAAAATTACCAGTTCAAAAAAAATCGAATTCCAATATGATTTTTTTCACTGTTCGATAGCAAATTTTATAAAATAAAATGTATGATATTTTTATCCCGGGAGTCCCACGAGAATTTTCCCGGGAGCGATTTGTAGTTGTTCGGGCGCATAAAAATTATTTATTCCGACATACTTTTCACTAAAACGATAGCATGTATTCCTTTTTAAGCGCTGCGGTACTTTTAGTCCCGGGAATCCCACGGGAATTTCAACTAAAGCGTGGACGAAGTCGCGGGCTTATCCTAGTTACAGAACAAGATGGTTTGAATTAAAAACCTTTGGTTTTATGAGTAGAACGGTTAGTAAACTACGAAGATAACGTAGCATATTGCCTGACTACAGCGTAGCTAGTTGTGTGGTGCTACGAAAACTTTTAGTAGAAGTCTTTTATTTCGATTTGTGTAGGTATAAATTCTAAATCATTTATATGCTAGCTTTTGGCCACGGCTTCGCTCGCGTTTATGTTATTTCACGGGAACCGTACATATTTCCGCTATAAAAAGTAAATTAGGTGCTATTCTAGACTATAATCTATCTCTGTGCCAAGTTTCATCCAGATCCGTTTATCCGTTCTGGCGTGATTAAGCGACAAACATACAAACTTTCGTTTTTATATAGTATAGATTATATATAATATTAATATATTTTTTTAATAAACAAAGATAAAAAGCTGTAAAAAGGGAACTTGTAAGTTCTGTTTCCTGAAGCCTAAGTAGTTTTATTTTGGGTCGTTTAACCGCAAAAGGTGGTTAATTCAGGAAATTTTATAAAACTACTGCACAGGATATTTAGCGAGTTTGTAGTTCACAGTCACGTAATAGGCTACGTATCAATCACAATAACATGTTCGTTTGTATCGCAATTTCAACTACGTGTACCTACTGACTGAATAATATAGAGAATAGATTGATACTAGTTGGAAGAAAGCTAGTTGTAGGATAGCAAAGATTGCATTTTGTTGTACTACTTACCTTCTAATTCTAAGATGTGCAAATGTGTTACTGTTTTAAGTTGGTGTACAATAAAGAGTATTGTTGTTGTTGTTGTTGTTGCATTTAAATAGTAAAGAAAACGAAACTTCGACAAAAATAAAAAAACCAAATACTTAATAATGAGGACTTAAATTGTTTTATACGAATAAATATTCTGTTCGCGTTATTTAAGATTCTGTGTTTCCGGGAACTAATATTTTATGTTAGAACAACCTGTATTCATCTCCAATTTTAAAACGAAATATATGCACCAAAATATAATTTGAGAAAGTCTACTCATATACAAACAGTATACAGAAAACAAATATGATATCCAAGAAATCAAACGTTTCAAATGAGGCGTTTCATTTATACGTATAAATATTTACATAAAAACATATTTATATGTCTCATTTTAATTTTGCAATTTATTATTACTAAGGGTTTGGCCGACTACATAATAAAATAAATGACAATTTCGTTAAAATATGTTGTATCAATATCGTTTTACGGTCGGTTCCTATATCTTACTATTTATTCACTTGCCACCATTAGTTGAATTTTGAGATACTTGTATGGCGCTTATGTAAAATTTTAACCGACAGCAAGGCAAATGAACGGTCGATACAGGAACTGGGCCTTTCTAGTTAAAGATGTAAACTGGACATTTTATAAAATACAGCGAAATATATATAACCATTTATTTTAATCATAATATAAAATACTAATACAATTTTCGACATCAACTTATAATATTAAAGAAAATATTGTATAATAATAATAATTCTTTATTTACTCTTATACTAACAATAATTAAATTAGTGACAATTTTTCTTATAAACTGAAATGGTGAGAGCCTGGTGTCAGTAAAAGGAATAATCCTGTGTGACTGATCACCAGGCCCCTTCCTCCCCAGAAAAACCAGCTAAACAAATTGTGATATATATTGTGTATTGAGTGTAATTATGTGTGGTTGTCTGGGTATGTTATCGTGTATAATAGATGTAGAATAGTAATAGGTGTTTATAAAATAAGAAATACATATAAATTAGACTAGACTACGATAATGAAATATTACTAAGCAAAAATTTGGCCCAGACTGTGGCGATAATATTTTGACGAAATGTGGTTTCTTTAGGTAATCATAGCTGCCTAATAACATACAACGAGACACACTCTAAAAACACAACCCCTCTACCTAAATCCGGAGACTTTTACTAGTACGATGCGACTCTTCAACGCGCACTTTCGTCTTGAGACGGATCTAGTTGCTTCTGTGGTTTTACAATTTATGCCACCCCTTTTATGCCACTTGACTACTTGTACTGCTGGTTCGTATACCATTTTAACCATTCATTTGCCTTTCTACTGATTAAAATATGATATAAACATAATATCAATTTTCTCCTCAGAAGAATACAAGAACTAGTAGAAGAATTAAAATTATTAGCTAGTTCTCACCCCAACCATCCGTAAAATATAAATATTCTCACAAGATAATAATTTTCCAGGTATTTATAATATAACATCCTTGACATAGTAATATACACAAGACCTATTTCAACACAAGTCGTCCGTAGAGTAGTGAAGTTTCATTAAGTATAAAATTACCCCTTGTTTTATAATATACAATCTCGTTAATTTTTCTTATAAATTATTTTCAAACAGCTAGCCATAAAATGGTTGAGTTGTCTTTATTGTTATTGAAGTCATTCATCAATACCGCATTTACAAAGTATAGTTTATTTAAAGTCAGGGAACTATTGTAATTAAACATCGCTTTTTACATAGCTTATCCTGTGTTAATTTCAACCTTTATCTCGCGGGAACTCTTCCCAAAATAAAAGAACTATGCCGGGATAAATCAGTATGTTAATGTTCCTTGTTTTAAATACTTCTGTAGCAAAACTTAAAATCTATTCATACCCGGGCCATGAAACTTAAAAATATAAAAATCCAAACAAACGCACATTCCCAGTTATACTAATATAGCTATGCATATAACAGAGAATTTCGGTTCATGATTTGTTTTATCGAAGTGTAACTTAATTTCGGTTAATATAACAGGAAGTTAAACGTACTGTGTAATGAATAATTTAATTAACCAATAGATCTTTTGTGTCGCCTTCGGGTGCTTGACGTACTTACATACTTATACGTATACGTATAGTAGTAATGATCAGTTTTTGCTATAAGCTGTTCCTGTACCGCTGTATCTATGAGAAATTTGGTGGACTTATGAATTCTACGTCATTCAAAAGAGGGTCTTAAAATTATGTGAGATCATCATCATCCAAGCGTTAAATCCCGGTTGCGTTCGGAGCGATCACTTCGACGCTCAGGGTCCGCTTACCTACTTTTTCCTCTCCACTTCTCACAATCTTCGGCGTCCTTTGTATTGAGACCATTGGTACGCATGTCATCCCTCACAACGTCAAGCCAGCATTTCTTGGGCCTACTCTTTCGACCGGGACCTCGCGGAGGCGCCATGGCTAGAAATTTGTTCCCCACGTAACTAGCCGGTTTCCGTAAAACGCGCTAAGTACAGATCCCAGGTACTTAAACTGGTCCGTGCGCTCGGCCGTATCTTCGCCTATGCGCACAGATGTGGGATCTGTAATTTTGCAAGCCAAGTACTCCGTCTTCGCCACACTTAGTTTTAGACCGCCGTTCTCAAGCGACAAGCTTACAAGCTTAAAATTATATGAGATACAAATACGTAAAGAACATTTCTTTAAATTATTTGTGGCTTCAAGACTAATTATTATTAAATACAATGTTTGTAGATTGATGATGGCGATCCAGCGAAGTAATATAGTCAGGCTTCTGGGCACATTACACATGCAAGTCGGTGTTCTGGGCTCAGTATACTACTTATTCTTCAGGGATTATAGATAGAATACAATGTAACTAAAATAAATTATTTTACATTTCTTTATATAGTACAAGTTTATTGTTAATATATGATTAGGGGGGAAAATATTTTAATGATTACGATAAATAAATTGGCAAGTTTCGGATTTTAGTATGTATATAAACGGCCTACGTTTATGTATCTTAAGTGGTACGATTTCCGTAAGATACGGAATCATTTATCTTAAAAGCCACAAGGATTCTCGTAAGATGGAGTCCTTTATCCTAAAAGGTGCAACGATTCCCATAAACTGGATTTATACGTTCGAAAGCGGGTGATGGAAGGAAAAATCATGATACCCAATGGTTTAGTGATTTCACAGATATCCCGCTAAAATTATACAAAAATTTAGAGGTTCTACGTTCGATACCCAGTAAGATAAACCTCGGAAACCTCAAAAAAACCTTTCAGAAAAATTGCTATGACTGATTTAGTCTTAAAATATATTTAACTAATAAAATCTTAAAGACTTAAAGATAAAGGAAAAAAATGTCTGTTGTGCCATGTACCTACTCGTGCAGGATCTAGCATTATGTCACACGTAATATTATCTAGCCGTGGTACCATAGTGGTTAGCGTAATAGTGGCGGGTATACTGTATGTTCCCCTATAATTGGGAGGCCTGAGCCCAGCAGTGGGACGTTTAAATGATATTATTATTATTATTATTATATTATACTAGGATATGCCCACGACTTCGTCCACGCTTGACTATAAATTCCCGCGGGATTCCCCGGACACAAAGTACCGCAGCATTTAAAAAGAATTTAAGCTATCCTTTTAGTGAAAATGGTGTCGGAATAAGCTAATTTTTATGCACACGAAAAACTAAAGACCGCACCTGGGGAAGTTCCCACGGTATTTCCGGAATAATACTATTACACATTTTACAACGTAAAATTTGTTATCGATCAGTGAATAATCGTATTGGAGTTCGATTTTTCTTCACTCACGGGATTCCCGAGATAAAAAGTATCAGATTTAAATCCAAGAATTTGGTGTTAATTAGCGAAAATCGCACCAAAATCGGCCCCGTAGTGTTTACGTGAATCCCGAACAAACAGACAAGAAATATAAAAAAAATGCATCGTGTTCTCCATCGTTTATATAGCGTATTCCAATTGTTGTTTTTTTTAAATAGTTTCAATGTCCAGACACGGTATGTTTATAATTTTATAATATTATAGATTTGTGTTGTGTTTAGCCAGCTTTTTAGCCTACAATCATAAACATATATGTGAATATTATAAACGATCAGTGAAAAAGAGGTTCTGTAGGTTGAATCAACGACTTTAATTCTAAGCTCTGAAAAATGCTAAAATAATGTTCAATAATCTTTTTTATTGTGAAACAAACAAGATGGCTAAACTCATAAAACGCAAAATGGACACTTTT
Organism: Dendrolimus houi; assembly: GCA_039645545.1. Taxonomy (NCBI): domain Eukaryota; kingdom Metazoa; phylum Arthropoda; class Insecta; order Lepidoptera; family Lasiocampidae; genus Dendrolimus; species Dendrolimus houi. The sequence continues at coordinate 10,029,911 of CM077123.1, read as the reverse complement.
GTGCGAATATTCGGCTATACACAATATAACCCCTTTAACTGAGTGAAATCCACAACAGTACGCAGATTTGTTGTATTTTCTGATAACTAAGCAAATATAATAAGATGCGGGATATTGTTAGACAAGCGATGTTCAGATTCCTACTTTTATACTTAATTGGAAATAATATTGATAAAGTAACTTCTTCAATGCTTAAAATATTTTGTGTTAGGCATTGTCGAAGTAATTTGCCAATGGGTATATCTTATGTGTAGTATCTTTTTGTAAATATATATACCAAATGACATATCAATCGGTTCATTTCCTTTCGTTCGTGCGTTTTTAGACAATTTTGCTGTGAAAACTATACTTGTGTTAAGAAACTAATAGGTACCTATATAGGTACAAAACTTCACAATATTCGTTCATATTCTAAGTTGTGTAGAAGGAACAAGAAAACATACAACAACAGAATATAATATACTTTAAAGCATAACATTAAAATACAGTTCAAGCAGTTTCAAGATATTTTCACGCTGTTAAGTACAGTCGTGTTATGAAAAGGTTCGCCACCTTAAAGTCGAATTTTGCTTGCACGAGTACAAGAATAAATGTTACGTTCTGCTACGTTTACAAAATTTAAGAACGCGTAAAAATAAAATTCCAATGTTGACAATGACAGACACTGAGATCAACAACAGTTTTAATGACCAGAAACAAGGAGGGTAGAATCACTACGCTTATCATAAATATTAAGACCAAAAAAAGGTTTTAAATCTCTAAACAATATATTTAGACAAAATACAAAATTAAACAACTTTGATCTAAGTAATTTTAAACATTATCGTCAAACAGTTAAACATAACTTTCTGTGAAACAGTCTGTTCTGTGACTTAAGTTTGTACAGGTAACATGTGCTCTCGGAACGTTAAATGAATCAATTTAAAGACTGGCGAACCTTTTCATACCGCGACTGTACAGAAAATAATAGGCGGTCTGATCACGAAGAGCCAGACAACCTAATGATGAATGAACCTGAAAACAATATAAACAAAGTCACATTTATATACTAGTCTTTATATTGCTGGAACACAGCAGACAGAGTAACGTCACACCTCATGGAAAATAGTTACCGTCACCTATAGACACATACATTACCATCTTTATTTTTTAGATTAGTAATATTTAAAAAGTGAACCCATAACGGAGTGCTCTAGGAAACCTGAACTGAGAGATCATTCTAAATCCCTAAATTGTATGAGATGGAGGTTCTGTATCAGATTACGCACGTAGTAAGACATTGTAGATATGACGAAAATATGTTATTCGGCTAGAGAACCCTAAATGAGCAAAATAATTAAGCCAATATACTTGATTTCTCAAAATATGTTTAACGAGTGTTTTTGAATCTAATTCTCTATATAAGTATTTTTAAGCCATTATACCTTGAAAATTTTCAGAATTTTGCAATACATAGGTCACAGGTTGAAGGGATACAACTAAATTTCCATGGCTTTTTACGCTATTATTTAGCAATTTGTGAATTAAATAAAAAAGCCACTTAAAAACATCGTTCTGATGTCTAACGATTACCATACGCCTGTCTACAATAAAAAACAAATATGCGACCCTCAGTTACAGTAAATGTGTACAAATGTAAAGATAGACCAAATAGAGATGATTATATAATGATTTGTGGTGTGACAGAGGACGTATGTCAGAACAGAAGAGTATAAAAGGAAAAGAGATATTGTGCCGATCCCAAATAATTGGGAGAAGGTGAAAAAAAGAGAGTTACATGTATGAGAGACCGTCCCCTTCAATTTTCCGCTACAGCATTATATAATAGTATGTAAATTATAACTTCCTGCCAATTTTGAACCACATACATAATCAAGAAAATGGCTGTGATTAACATTGGTAGACTGACTGACATGATTTTTATTTTATTACAATTCTATTTTTGCCAAAATGACTAGAAACTCTAAAGAGGATATCAAATAAATGTCGATGATGTACACCGCAGGATAATTCGCCTTTTGCGCAATAAAAATACCGGATATGGACACTGAATACAGTCATCTTGGGAAATGCGATAGTAGCAAAAAAAATTGGGATAGTCCATAATCTCTAAATAGAGTTCAAAACGTATTATGGCTGTATTGATCACTTTACTTTGTAAAAATAAATTCAGTGGCTATGGAAAAGCCGCGTCCTATATATACCCCTCGATATTAAATAACTTTGAACCAGCCACCCACCCCTGTTTCACCTCACAAAGGCAAAAAACTGCGTATTATATCAAGAGTGGCCCTCCCAGTACAAGATTTTTAACGTGAATCATCAAAATTGCAACAATTAATTCTCTGAGCCTTATAATTAAGAAGGTAAGTTTTATTCCTACTCGGATTATTTTAAAGGTTTAATGTAATACTGTCGATTTTTTCATTTTTCATATATAATACACACACACACACACACACACACATATGTATATATATATATATGAAAAATGAAAAAGGGCTATAGAGACGCAGTACGTAAATAATATTAATCTACTTTACTATGCTTATTATAAAAGTTACTGAAAAAATCTATTTGATAGATTTCTGAGATACTTATTAATATAATCATATGGTATCCGCTGCCGGGCCGGAAAAACAAACGAAAAAGTACACCATATAGTATTACTGTAAGTGATAGGCTAGTATTACAATAACTCACTGGGGCTGTTGAGCGAAACAATGTTCGCGAATATTGTTTGCTACGTGTTTATTGTTGTAAAACATTTTATAGTTCATATTGTAAAATATTTTACGGTACTTTGTGCGAATGTTCATATAATACAAACTTCAATAAGTACACATTTATTGTACTATGAAACTGATATTATTCTTACTACTGTAGATATATGCCATGAATGCAATAGCGTTGTTGTCAGATAAGATCTCTATGCCGACCGCACACATAAAATAAGTTTACAGTTTTGTGGTCATTAATGCACCGGTACCCTATTTTGCAACTAAATTGATTTTATTTAAAAGCATATTGACACAGTACAAAACCAGACTGTATATCCATCAATTACTAAGCATAAACGTTTTCCAAAGATTCTATTATACAGAATTCAATCGTTCATAATCTCATAGAACTAGATTAGACTGTTCCGGCTGTGAGGAAGGTACGTATTCAATAGACATCATCATATAGTAATTTCTTGTTAGGACTGTCGTTCTGCCATATTGCATATGCGATTAATATTTCACGTATTAAACTATACTTAGCACATTCGGTAGAAATTAAATGTGACCTATTTATGTAAATTACAATTATGAATCTGGAAAATGTTAGTTCTCTAAAATAATAAAGCAACATAATAAGGGAAGATTGTCTTAATTTTAAGCAGTATAAAATTGCAATAACATTCTGATAATCAGTATGTTTTTATAGTAATGTTGTGATCGACAGATGATGAGTGTTTTTTTTTCTGAGAAAGCTAGGTAATGTTTGTAAGCTGTGGGCGGACCTCGTTCTGGTTTTCACTAAAAGATCTTTAATATACGATTCTTGAACAAGTTTCCGTAGTAAAATTATTTATCCGTAGTTGGGTATTTCCGATCCTAATGGCCAGTTTCTACTTTTTAATTCGACAGTCTATAAAAGACTTACTCATACCTGTTTAGATTTAAACAAGTTCAAATTAGTGTAGAACATTTCTTGGCGGATATAAGTTTTTTTTGAAGTGATAACTTCTTATGGGTGGGTAAACCGCTTCATTACGTAACGCGTTACGGCGCCAGTCTGTTTGGCTTCCCTTTCTCTCACGCATACGGCAACGGTAGGCAATTTCCTCCTCTCTCACTCTAACCCACGCGCTATATACATAAAATTTAGGTAATAACCTAAGCCTTTCGCAAGTTAAACAATTTCAATATTAAATAGTTCAACTTAGATTAGTTTAAGTTATCACTTCTGTCGGGCATCCCGAGACACACATCTTTTTTTAGGTTTAATTTTATTTATTTACTTGTTATATTTACGAGACGTGGGTAAGTTATTTAAATCTGTACTAATTCTATGAAGCACATTCTAATAAAATACAATCAGAACTATATTAATAAAAGTAATGTGAATTCAATAACTTATTCAAACAGTCTTCCTATTTTATAAATAAGTGACTGCATAAATTAATTACCGACAGAAGTGAGAGATATGGTTAAGTTTATCATGATATATTTTTTATCTTAGCTTTAGTCTGTTTGTCAACTTCTAACAATACATTAAACTCTACCTCGCTCGCTCCAAATGTTTATATCTATCTCTTAATAAATATATTTTAATGCATGAATGTATAATATCAACCTGGCTTTAAGCTGCATATAACAATCTGAACTTAAACAAGACCTTTTAGCCTTATAGTTTATATTTAAAGTGCCTCGTACAAGTCGGTGGTCTCTACCGGTATTAAATCTACTGACCACTTGACCACTGAGACATCTCTAAATATACGTTTCTTGTCCGCCATGATGAAGTTTATCTCGTTCCCTGTCACAGTGTCGGGGCTCCACCATGTCCACCTCATCTGGGGCTTCTTCTCAAAGAACAAGTTCATTAAGAAGAGCCCTTGTATCTCGAGGAAGTTGACAGCATTTGCCTCCTGTGATTCCTGCGCCCCAATCCGTGTGGACCGACTTTCGATTCATCGCGTTCTTGTACTCTCACTTTTCCGTTTAAGTCCCCCATAAAGACTTTGTAGTACCTGAAGGTAGTGCCATGTATGGCTTCAGCTATGTCGTCATACATGGCATCAACCTCCTCGTCAGAGTGTGTCGAGGTCGGCGCATATACCTCTACTACTTTCATAGAGTACCTATCAGTAAGTTTCAGTACGAGGTACGCTACCTGATTGGATACACTACTGATTTTCACAACTTTGCCAGTAAGGGACTTGTTGATGAGAAAACTGACAACATCCTGAGAGGCCAGATCACCTTCTCTAAAGTAGAGCATGTGGCCGGAATTTAGGGTTATCTTGTCCTCTGTCTCTCTGCAAACTTCTGACAACCCCCATAAGTGCCATTTGATCCAGCCCAGCTCTACTTCAAGTTGTGTGAGGTGATGGTCCAGTTTCATCGAGCGCCCATTATACGTCACCAAATAAAGTCTTTTTATTCGGAAGCCTATCGTATCCCGGAGATTATTCGCACCCCCGTCCCCACAATTAACAAGACCGCTGCTGTAGCCGGGAATGGTGGGGCTACCAGGAACTGAGGTCCATTTTCAGGGCTTCACTTTCATGGGTAGGATTTGCCCTAGTCACCGAGCTGGGCAGGCGTGTTGGTGACTGCAGAGCCAACTATTTATTATTATTATTAGGAGCGCTGCTGCCCGTTCCCAGTTTGTGGATTTTTTAGTTGGCTAGCTCGGATGGTTATACCGTCATCGTTATTGCTTGGGCAGTAAATTGCAGGCCGCACCACGGGTAGCTGAGATTGATGGTTGAGGTTGCTAGGTGGTAGATCGCTTCCTTCTTGCGCCCCTAATTGTTCTTAAGAGAGCGGAACTGAGCAGTTAATATTTCTCGGAAATTCAACAATTTCAAGTTTACCGACTGTTATACAAGTTATATACCGTAGTAACGCATAGAAAACCCTAATTAATAACATTTACATTGCCTTTGATCAGGTCACTTGCTGTACGACTTCATCCACCACAATTGTGTGAAAATGGAGTGTGTATTTTGGAAAGCAAAATTGGTATTGCTCTGAATTTTTTTACCACAACTTTAATATATATGCATCAATATCCATAATTGTAATGCATGCATGCGTCTTTATGTAATGTTTGTGCTTCATGATGCTGGTAGGTAATATTGGTTTGGCGTTGCAATATTTTCTATGCAAATATTTTATGGGATATATTGGATTTTTTACATTTGAAAAAGCTAGGATATTTATATCCGTAAATATTCCTGTGTAATTTACTTTTCATGGAATTTAATAGGTTTCAGTTAATTAATAGAATTTATATGACATAATTCAAGTTTAATGTAACAGGTACAACCTGATCAAATTATTAATATTGAGTACAAAATTTTCTTACTGTCGAAAAATTCATGCAGTTATTAAGTTCACTTTACTATATCTTTACTTTAATGAATAAGGAGTTTAAAATTGGCAATTGATAAATTGAGATTACTCCTATGGAGTTTTTGTTGAAATTTTAACCTATAGTATAAAGCTAATCTATAATATTAGGTTAGGGAAAAAGTTTCTTCGCATTTTATATAAAAATTCAAAAAGTTTTTTTATAAAGATTATTTACATTTGACTAAAGTATGTAGGTGCCATTTTGTTGGATAACTTTTTACCATCTTGTAGGTAGAGACGTGATCCCATTGCTATAAAAATTTTGGGGCTTCTGATCAAAAAATTGCGACAAGTGGTTTTGGCAATCCTCTCGTGATGTTAACCTGACACTGCCTGAGGAATTCTGCAGAGACCGAAATAGGTGAAAATCTGAAGGTGCAAGGTCAGAAATATACGGCGGATGCATTAACACCTCCTAGCCAAACTCTCGTAATTTTTGCTGAGTAGCTAAAGATGTGTGAGGTCTAGCGTTATCGTGGTGAAAAACCACACCCCTTCTGTTGATTAATTCCGGCCGCTTTCTCTCAACTTTTTGCTTTAATCTCATCAGTTGTTCGCAGTACATTTTAGAATCGATAGTCCTGCCTGGCCGTAACAGCTCATAATGAATAATGCCCTTCCAATTCCACCATACACACAGCATCACCTTGTTGCGAGTTAACCCGGGTTTCGCCACAGTCTGTGAAGCCTGACCGGCCTTTAACCACGATCTTTTTCGCACGTTCTTGTCGTACGTGATCCACTTTTCATCACCAGTTATCAGCTTCTTCAAAAATGGTTCGATTTCATTACGTCGTCATAAAGAATCACAAATGAGTACACGGTTCATTAGGTTTCTTTCAGCGAGCTTATAAGGCACCCAAATATCGAGCTTTTTTGTGTACCCAGCTTTTTTTAAATGCGCCAAAACCGTTTTGTGGTCAATTCCCAGTTCTCCAGCTACATCGTAACTACTAATATGCCGATCTTGCTCCACTTTTTCAAAAATGGCATCAATTTTGTACGTAACAGGGCGACCAGAGCGACGTGCATCTTTGATATCAAAATTTCATTTCACTCATTTTAACAATAAGAAAAACAAATGAAAATCACACATTTTCCTAATTTGAATTTGGAATGGTCTTGTTTAAAATTAAAACTTTTTAATGATACCAAAACCAGCCAGATACAAATGGTATAGCCAAAGAGATCTTATTACAAGTTCAGACATACTATATGCGAAAAGACTTTTTCCCCAACCTATTATTATAAAATTCTAAACATGCTGTGTCTGAACATTGAAGCTATTTAAAAAAATACAACTGGAATAGACTACATAAACGTTGGAGAACACGATGCACTTTTAGATTTTTTGTGTGTTTCTGTTTGTCTGTCTCGTGTCTTTTTGTATGCTCGTTTGTTCGTATTTTCGTCTGTTTGTCTGTTTATCTGTTTGTTCGCGATTCACGTAAAAACTACTGGGCTGATTTCGATGCGGTTTTCGTTGATCAACAGAAAATTCTTGGACTTAAATTCTGCGCTACTTTTAATCTTGGAAGTCCCGCGGGAATTTCTCTGGGAATGATATAAATGGGCCAGATGAAAAAAAACGATTTTCAATACGATTTTTTCACTGATCGATACCAAATTTTATGTAATATTTTTTATCTCGGGAATCCCGCGGGAATTACCCCGGCAGCGGCTTGAAGATGTTGGGGTGCATAAAAATTTGCTTATTCTGATAAAGTTTTTACTAAAACGATGACTTACATTCTTTTTTAAATGCTACGATACTTCGATTCCTGGGAATCCCTCGGGAATTATCCCGGATATGATACAAATTAGTTAGATTGCATAAATGTTAGCTGATTTCGATACAATTTCACTAAAACGATAGCTAAGTCCTTTTTTAAGTGATGCGATACTTTATATTTCGGGAAACCCGCGGGAATTTTCCCAGGATTGTTATTCACTACATTACTTCAAATCAGGTTGGCTTCGACCCACCTCTGTTTTGCTGGGCAGTTGGCTAGATTATATGGACTTGATTTCTTTGTTATTATTATATGTAAAAAACTGAATTAAGGTTTTACGTAAGTAAAATAAAGCTACTGCCCAGGTTTTGACATGCATCGTAACCGCGGGACAAACTCAATGTATAATAAATAATATATAGAAATCCGCCGACTGAAAAATTAAGAAACTGTACTATTTGAATGATTTTAATATTTCTTTTATATTTTAGGCAAATTACGAGCTTGCCAGTCAACTTGCAGACTTTTCGGAACACGGTGTTCCATCTCTGACGGGATTTTACGTGACCCCCATCCCTGACGAAGCCTTTGCATACCTACTATGGGCGGAGAAACCAGCGAATCTTGAGGACTTTTACGACTGGAAACGTGAGTACTTGACATAAAAATCCCATTAGATAATCGTCGTGTAGAGAGTCACTTGAAACGGCCCAACGATAGCCCCTGATCGCTTCTTAGTGCAATCTACTTTCATGCTAATCTTAATACGTCCACCTATGCCAAGCATTCTATTCAAAATCAAAAGTTTTAATTCAAACTTAGTTTACTAAAGATAATTTTGGAAAGTGTCCTTCCCATCCTACCCTTCTTCGTAACCCTATGAACAACGCTTCAAAATGTGTTATTATTGTTTAATTGAGAAGAAACATCAATGTTTATTAAATTATTACATTAAAGCTACTTAACCGTTTTTTCAAGAAAGGAACCCTTATAGGTAATCGTCATGTCCGTCTACGTGGCTCACTCAATATCAGAAGCTACAAAATTTTTATAAGTAAAATTTGACTTGGAAAGTTTAGCTGGTCAATATATTGACTAAAATATTAAACATGTTATAATTGTATAAAATTCTTAGGACTCTACATAGACAATAAGGTAATATAAATGTATAATAAACTTGGAAATTCCATACACACGAAGTTTGTACAAAGTTGAGCAGATGTCATATTATGCTCTGTGTATGATGTCCAAAGTTGTAAATGAAAATTCCCTATTAATAACATTTCATGCATACGTTGCATCTATTTTAAGATATAGAATCATATTTTGGGAAAACTCCATTGATAGAGCGCGGTCATTTAAGACATAAAAAATGCCTTAGATCTTATTTAAAACAAAAGGATACATGTAACGCATTTTTTTATACATTATAAGATATTGCTAAACTTCCCGGTTTGTATATTTTTGAAATTATTGTGTTAGTTAAAAACAAACCAACATTTTTTGTAAATTATAAAATATATTAATTAATAAGAATAAAATGTATATGCCTTCACATAACACTGCATTATAATAATGCAATAAAATAATTGTAACTTATTCAAACAAAAAATATTCGAATGGTTAGTGCAAAAGTCTTAAAGTATAGTGTGATATATAAATTGTGACACCTTTTTAAATAAATGATAAGTGAATCCATAAATAAGGAGAATAGGTAAGTATCATTAACGTTACGATGCTATTAAAAGCCAACTAAGTAATAAATGTTATCTATACATATAATAAAACTGTAGAGGTCGAATTTCTGTACAATAAAAAAAAATGCTAAAAACCGAGTCAGGGGGATGTAAAAAGTGAAATAGAACTAATTTAGATTTTTTTAATTTTATGTTTCTCTATTTGTCTGTTTGTCTGTCTGTCTATTTGTACCGGCTAATCTCCGTAACGACTGGACCGATTTAAATGAAATTTTGTATGGTGGTAGCTTATATCCCTGGTCAACACTAGGATACTTTTGATCCCGATAAATTAGATAGTTCCCGTGGGATAGTTAAAAAACCGCACCAAGCGGGCGAAGTCGCGGGCAGCAGCTATTTCGCAATAAAAAAATATTTGATTTGATAGTTTAATTGCATTTTTAAGTGGGTTTCTATGGCTAACTCTGAAATTATAAGACAGCGAAAAATACTCAAAGAAATCTCGAGGCCGGTTTTGATTAAAACTGAAGCACAATCATTGAATTTTTGGAAAATCAATTACCCTAGTTAGGAATCGCAGCGGCTGATTTAAAATAGGTATCTGTATTATTACACCAGACCATAGTGTAGCTTGTTAGGGTCAATGGCGCTACAACGCCAACGGTACGGTAACGGTAAAGTGAAATTGCGAAGGGGCAAAATCAGGAATGTGCCTCATACACGAAACTGAGGGGTGCAAAATCGTTTTTTGTTCTACATACGTGTGACCCCATTCAAACTTTTGAAATCTAGGTTGTAAAATCTAAGAGATATTTTCAATGAAAATTGATTTGGGCAAGACCCCTTGAATATTTTTTAGAGATGTGGTATTATATATCAATTTCTTTTTGGGGTCTCTAGTCAAATAACAAAAACAGTGGATATTGGTCACCTCTACGGAACTCTTAATACTGTCTAAACTGACACACCCTAGCCTTGTTTATTATAACAAAAACCGCCGTCGTTACAAGAGATTCCAATTTGATAATGTACTCAATAAAACTAACTTAGGTATTATATAAGAGCTATTTTTCTTGATAAACAATAACTGGAGTGTGTCTCACGAAGAAGTCCCGCGGCAAAAAATGAAACTATAACAGATCAGCCCGACCACGTTGTTATGTTGTTTTATCAAGCGTTTTATTGTAATAATATAATGTTAAATTGTGTTATTATTCTATTTACTAATACTATTAAACTAGAGTCTTTCTAAAATTATTTTATCTTTCTAACATTCTGTTGCACGTGGCGCCCTGTCTACGGAACTTCTTTCGTGAGACAGTCTACAACAAATGCTTATAAGGCAATAAAAATAATATTTTTGCAATTCGTCGAATCAACTTAAGACGTCCGAATTAACAAGCTAATTAATGCGCTTAAGAGACTTATAAAAAACTAGGATGTACAGACACTGCATGTTTAGAATTTTATAATATTATGAAATAGACGACTCTTAAAAAATTAAATATAATAATTATTATAATGTAACAATCACATTATTCCATCCATACACGCATATTATTACGGGTGTTTCCCACGTGGGTGGGTCGATATTGTTTTAATATTTTTATTATGTGCAAACAATTAAATGATTGTAGATATTTTAGTAGTATGTACTTAGCTATAAACTGTTTGTTTTCCGAATAAAATAAAATAAAAATTATTTCGACTCGATAATATTTTACCTTTTTTCTCGTTTAGACTTCTTTATCTTATCTATATATTAATACATAAAGTAAACTTTGTACCCCTTTTGACCAAAATTGCGCGGACGGAGGAGTATGAAATTTCACACACTTATAGTTTATATAGAGAAGAAATGCAGAATGCTATTTTTTTATTATGCATAAAATATACATTAAATCAATTAAAAAAAACATTACACACACTACCATGTATTTGACACACACACGCATATATACTCTTTTGTTTATTGCTAAAGTCAAATTAACAGTGTAGCCTTGGCGAAATTTGTGATTATAGAAGTATAAGTCTTTGACATTAATTATTATGGTCGAATGTCAACCACGGGCGACCACTAGTATTAATTAATATCCGAAGAGAAATCATCGGACCCCTCATTGATTGATGGCCGGTTCCTTTTTCTTATTAATCATTTATTTACTTGTCCTACATCGCTTAAATTTTGACAGTAGTAGTTATATGGAGCTTATGTCAAATTTGAACCGATAGTAAGGCAAATGAACGGTTGGTAAGATATAGGAACCAGGCCTTAGCATATTGCGTGCGTGAAGGAGTCTAAAATTTGGCTTAGTTAAAGATTATACGAAGGAGAAGTGCAGAAAGATATTTTTTATATAATACATATTAACATATAATAATAACTAAAAACTGCCCATACAGTCTCACTGTTGGATTCAGGCCTTCTATCTTTAGGTCAATGGACAAAATACCCGCCATATCGCGAGTATATATTATAATATAACCATGTCTGTTAAAGTAATTTTTACGCGGCCTTTATTCAAGAATTCGTGAATAGGTATGTTTATTATATAGTTGTAAGCACGCTACGGTCTGAAGAAAGTTCCGATATCTTTGTATTTATTTGATTTTATCGGAGTAACCTAACAGCTGAATGTTTCATAGGTTTTAAAAAGTATCGATGTATCTTGGCCGCCAGACAAATGATAGTCGATCTTCGATTAATGACTATGTGCGCGTGCTGGTCTCCTTCTCACAATTTTATATTGTGTTAAAGCTCGATGGTTCACTTAGTCTGAATCAAGACTGCATTCTAAAGATTTACTACCGCAGTACAGACGAATAATGGGCTATCAGTATTCAATAACAACAATTTAAGTGACCGTTTTTACGGTCCTGTAGCTGTTGTGGAAAATACGGAAGCCTAACACGTTATGTTTGCCCATCTGTCTAATCATACATCTATGTATATTATAGTCATCTTGCTTAAAAACTACCCGGTAGTTTATTTTCTGTACTTGGAACATAGTATAACAGGAAGGTGATGCCACTTCACAATAATATAGTGAGATCGCAAAAACTTCTACTTCCTATATAATTAAGTGATAAATTATCAATCATAATTAATAATTTTACAAGTTATCAATTAATTAGTCATCTATAACTAAATCTTTTCAACAGTCTCTTACGATTTACCTTATTTAATATTTAAAATTTTCATTTTTGCATTAGTACATTTCGCTGTTGTACATGTTGCGGCTAATGCACGTACATTTCATTCCAATGACGTGGGTTTAACTTAGTCAGTTTTCTAACATGTTTTGCATATTGCTACAATTAGGATTGCCTAATTGTGCAATAAGTAGCGAGTAGCTGACAATAAAAAGCCTAGTGATGAAACCTGAACAACCGAGCTTACCGATAATTATATAAAACCGATTGACCTTAGATAAGCATAGCGGGTGTAGAATACTTTACTCTAAACGTCACCAGAAGTTGTGTAGTTAAGTTACCGGAACACAACTCAAGGTTATTATGGCGGTATACTCTAGACCAGAGGTGGTAGCCACCCAGACGGACAAATACTGTACCACCTGGCAATGGGTTGTTTTGTCGCCTTTTTCGATAGGCTGCCCGGCCACAGGAAATTGTATTCTTTCTCCATTCCTGCACGGATATCCAAAAACTCATGATTAATATCCGTATAAGTAACTTCTCGCCTTCAGATAGCAAAGACTGATTGATTACCTTTATTAATAAAAAATGCAAGTGTCTTTTGTTTCGAAGAAAATCCAACTTGTGTCTTCCGTTTAAAGTTTGTGTTGGCCCTCAACCTTATGACGGCGGATGCTGTAATAGTAGATTGTTCACTGTTGTGTAGATTTCACGAGGGGTGAAAGTGACCTATTTAGGAATGAGATGGTTTGGCGCACGATCGTAACGAGGGCGCTAATAGTTTGAGTGCCCAAATAGGTCTTTCACCCGAGGATAACACTCTGCTTTCTATTTCGGACTAAGTAACGTAAATAAAAACTGATTAGTTAAAGTAGCAACTACTTCTCTAATGAAATCAGGTTAAACCCATATGTAAACTTGATGAACTCATTTAATACGTTACATAATATGAACTGTGGCATTTTACAAGCCAGCATTTTTTGGTCACTGATGATAGTAAATATTTAGCTCAAATTTATGTAAATTAAATAATAACTTAGTGAAAAGTAATTTATAGGTATAATGTAATGATTTATGGAGTAATTTAACAGTGGCTTTAAAATAAAGTTGAGACATGAGTCGTATGTTATGGTTCGCACAGTTTTTCAATTTTTTGACGGCAGGGAAATCCCTAGGCACGAAAAATACTATTTTCATCTCTGGATAACTTCAAGTGTGCTTTTAGAGTATGAGAAATGAAAATTATATTTGACACCAATATCAGTTCAATGCCAAACTTTGTTGCAAGTATCGACCGGCACCAAGACCATGACATTGAATGTAACCGATGCTAACTAAGTTTGCGAACTCAATTCTGTGTTGCACCAAGTTGCGATATCATATCGCTTCTAACTTGCACCAAAGTTGTTGCCTGTTAATGGTGTAATTATTGTGTTTACTCACTTTGCATGTCAGGGTTGAACAAAACTTTATTCAGCATCTGATCACGTTTGACACAAGTTGCAATATATATTAAATTCACAGTGAATATGGGTATATATTAGAAAAGCGATACGTTGACTTGTACCAACGTTACTCGGGTAAAAAACTTACATGCAATAGCACAATTAGCGGGTACGGTTGATGTAATGTATAGTGGCTACCTTGGGTCAGTGTATCTATACGTTTAATATCCATTCGGAACGGAATATTTATTTGATCTGCAAATTGTTGGTTTTCCATCTGGGGGTGATACGTTATATCTATTATGGACCGTCCCCATACTAGGTGACCCATTATGTTTTAAATTTTCACTCTCGTAAATTTTCACATTCTTTTAACTGTCTCGCTACACATATTGTGATTTTAGTACAAGAAAGTGTTTTTTAATAATGAAATTTATATCTACTCGTACTCGATACATGACACAATATTGAGTACGGGCAATCAACTTTAAATGCCTGGGTATCTAAATACTTTAATACTCTCTTCAACTATTACTTGTATTTCAATATTTAATAAATTAATAATAATAACCGGTTTTTATATCTTCGGTTGGTTATATCTTGGTATTCAGTCACTTGCCCAACCATCAGTAGAATTTTGACATTACTTGTATGAAGCTTATGTAAAATTTTAACCGATGGTAAGGCAAATGAACGATCGGTAAGACATAGGAACCGGAAATGGCATGATATTTAAAAAAAATGTTTTGAGAAAAACTTCGGTAACATATTTAAGTAGTAAAAAAGTTTAAAAAATATAATAAAAGTGTTAACGATGAAAATAAATAATTATCATCGTCCACTCACTCTTGGTCTTGTTCCTTGAGCTTGAGCATTTACAGAAACTGCATAAGATTTGTCCAAAAAGATTTACTGTCTGTAACGATGTACATACTTCTACATATAAGTAATATACAAAACTGAAACTAATTTTATTAGTTATTTGTATGTGTGATTAGTTTTTTTTCGTAGTCTCGGAACTTGTTGTCGGGCAATTTATTGATCCGTGCTGTCGCTGGGTTCTACCTTCCTACTGAATACCACTTTGTATCATCTTAACGTCCTATCGTTAATCCGTTGGCTTGTATCTCGTTACTCCTATTTTACGACGTCCAGCCTTCGCTTTCTTGAAAATCAAGAAGGTCTCGCTTTATAGACAGCTATGATGACGAATCATCAACTGACTATGAATCGAACCATAATTTAGATATAGACCAAAATTCATCAAGTCCTTATTGTTGTATACTAAAGCGAAAGGAACCCTGTTGGATTGTTGCCTTTTTACGGATAAACGTATCATAAATGTACTAGGAGAAATATAGAACGCCGCGGAAGAATATAATCGATTTATTGTAAAAAAAACAATCTAAATTGAGACAAAACAGGCGATGAAAATTTGTACGGGCAACTCATAATTCCTTTAGTTACAAATATATATGATTTCGGTAATTAATAAAAATACGTGGTTCAGTTTAGCTTCTATAATTACAATTTAACTGCATTCGGAAGGTAAAAAATAAATACGTAAAAAGCCCCGGGTAAAAGCTAGTTTTATATAATTTTATTATATATAGAGTATTTTTAAGAATACGTAGTCGAAGTTCCCGCAACTGCATGCAAATTGGAAATTTTCCTAGCTGTCGATATTCACAACAGCTGACACTTAAAACCTATAAAACCATTTTGAAGAGCGACGTGACAATTAGTGTTTGTTTATTCGTTTTATTTGTTATTTTCTTAAAATCGTTTTTAGATAGTGAATCAGCAATTATATCAATAAATAAATGAAGTATATAATTTCTTATAACATGTTTTCATCAGTGTCATTCATTGATCAGGAAATACTTCTGAGACAGTAGGTACCGTGAAGTTCACCCGTAATCTTTGTTATCATATTGGAACCTAATAACCTTGGCCTGAATGAGGTGTACCTACTTTAACGCAGTTCATGGGTTACCCTTCTTTACGAGTAATAGATTATATGTACAGTTTGATATTTATACGTACGGGAACGTTTGTTTAATAAATTGTACGTAGAAATTTTCAATCAATAAAAGCAGAGGATATAAATTCTGATGATAATAATGTTTGTTTTAAGCGTAAATAATAGCTTGCAGCAACATCGGAATTTTAATTAATGGAATGAAAATAAAACATCCTGAAATGTTTCTTTATTTATTTACTTGAGTTGTTTCCTTGTACCTGGAGCCGTCAGTTACAAAAAACTATAAATATAATTTGTATTACGATCACCTAGTTTAAAATTGAATCGGATTCCAGCTTTGTTTTAGGCTATTATATTTATTGCCCCTATTAATATATATCGTGAATTAACTAAACTTTGAGAAAAATTTCTTACCTAATTTGTATATTGTTACAATTATCACGTACTGGTGATCAAGGATAATGTCGTGATGAAACCTACACATGTAGATAATCAATCTGTTTCAAAACATATGTGGGTAAACTGTATGTTTCTTTAAAGAAATGGGAAGGTTTGAGCCCAGAAATGACACTTTTATAGGCTGATGTTATAGTCTATTCCATTTTTTTCTCAACGCCTTTGTTGGCAAAGGTTTTATCAGAAGTTAAAAAAATACTAAGGAAACGACTCTAATAGGAGTACAGCACCTAATCGTCTCTCCACTGGACCTTACTACTTCAGAGAACTCACCGTATAACTAACTATCACCTACAATACATCCGGATTGGTGTGTTTCACACATTAGTAATTTTTAAGTGCAGTTTTCCTCACGCTTATTTTTTACAGCCAGCACGTTTATTGTAACGACTAAACCAGAAAAAATACTATGAAACTAACATTTGATCCCATGGTATTAGAATAATACGCAAGTACTACATTAGCTACTACGATAAAAAAATATAGAAGTAAAATTATACGTGTCAATACGTCCAAGCATTCGCAATGAACTTTTAGTACCATTAAGTGGCATAAGATTAACATACCGTAAGTTAATATTCTAACAAAATTATTCATCAACAGGTCTTCTAAATGGTCGCGAGAGTCATCTAACAAACGACACGAATTTATTACAAAGTGTTGTTGACTGGGATATTATAAACCTCAACTCTCACGAGTATCATTTACTTGAGAACAGTATAACCAGATTATTTTACAAGTTTAACCAAAAATATGCTCTCTTTACATTCAAATAAACACAATTTTCCTAAATCATTTAAACTGTTATAATTAAACACATTAAACGCATGGAATCAATTTATTTTCAATAACTTAAATGCTTATGGGAATTGCGAAACTCTTAATGTTCGAGCAGAGTTTTTATATTTCCTACAACTTTACTAATTTTACAACTGACTGTTACTTCCTTTTTATACACATTTATATGTATTACAGTTTACTTCATTTGTCTATAAAATAAATGAATAAATCGGCTAACTTTGTATTAGTTAACACACAAAACACAGTTACAGTCAAGGGTAAAAAACTTTCACTATTTTGGCTTTTTGTTACGGTACCCTAAAAATTAGCTTATAATTACATAATATTTTCTTAAGTTTTCGCGACTTGTATACTAATAAAACGACGTTTTAACGGTTTTAAGCGCGGTAATTTATTTGATTTTCGTTATTCCGACGTAATATTTATAATTACATCATGAAATATTCGTTCACGCGGATTTGTAATGGCAGGCAGTTTCAACTAAAATTTTCAAATACCGATATGTATATATATCATACTTTGAGTATTTTAACTTTAACAACGTTGCAAGTACAACGCAAGCTGAAAATGAATAAAACCGAAGTATATTTCTTTTCGGAAGGTAGGTCCGTTTTGGTCGGTCGCTCAAAACTAATAAAACCTGTTCGGATCGAGAAATGTGAGCAGATTTCTTATTTCATGGCTAAATAAAAAATTTAAGGGTGAGGTTTACATTTATTATACCTATTACATTTATGAACATGTTTTCCATTGAAGCTTATAGAAGAAGTTATTATCGATTACTTGTAACTATTTATAATTTACAAATTTATTATTATTTGGTAACTACAGAGTATAGAACTAAATCTAGTATTGTATTTCTAGCATCTACAACAAAACAAACTTTAGCTTGCGGCATATTTGGTCAAGTAGAAGTTCATTTCACTCAAAACTAATCAGAGGACTGGCATTTTAACAATCCAGCTCGCGCATCGGCCGACCTCGCAACACGGCTCGAATGGTTTATGGTTTGTAATGAGTGATAGATAACCATAATAACAGAGAATTCACGCTAATTACGAAAATGCGATTGCTTGCCGAAATTGAAAGAAGCACAGATGAGAAATTATACAGCTTATTGTTCGCGTTTTGATAAAATATTATATCCGTTTTAACTGGCATTTTTCTTGGCAGCGCGGCGTTTACTTAATGATATTTGCACAGTGGTCGCACTTTGTCGCGGAAATATCGAATAAAAGGGTGGTACTTCTTTCGTTTGTGAGTCGTAAGACGTCACCTTCCCGCGCGACCCATAATAGTGACGGCAAATTATTTCAATTTGTAACTAAAGTGAGTTTTTAAACCGGAAAAGAAAGCTTTTTCTTTTAGACATTTCTTGTTCAAATTTCTATTTTATTTTCTATGCTGTACCAAGTTCCTTGCCTTTGCCGTCGTGTTAGCTATTTATCCGTTTTAAAGACTTGCAGTTAGGAAACGTAGCTAACAGATAAAAGGAAGAGTTTATTGAAGCCTTTCTATATACGTATACAGAAACATCGTAAAAATACTAATTTATTTCGATGATATAAAAAAAAATCTGACACACATATTGAGGTATTATATACTTTTACATGAAAAAAGTCATATATATGCATTACAAGAAATTAACTTCGCATTGAAAAAACATAATATAAAACTTATTCAGATGAAAACTAATGAAGTTATGTTGTTTTATTAAGTTTCATATTATGGTTGTGTGATGTTATATGACGTGACTTCAACCTAAAAGTAGTTTGATAAATAATTACACCACCAAAACAGTTGGTATGTGCGAAACCATAGCAAATAACTACATAAGATAAAAAAGTACGCAATGATATCAACTTTTGTATTATTATTAAAATTAAATTATTATGAATATTATTCATAGTACTTTTAAATATTGCATTAAACATATCTGGATTTGGCTAATGATCACTCAGAAATGAGGTTATTGTTTCATTTTTTTTTGTTTACACAGTTCAAATAATTTGGCTTTTCAGTAATTTATAATACAGTCACAAACTATTGCAATTCGTACAAGTGACGTCTGTCAGGTTCGCTAATAATTATATTAACTTACTAGCTGTGTCCGCGACTTCGTCCGCGTGGAATTTTTTTCGCGGAACCCTAAAAAGTAACCAAAATTACTCCTTATAATCATCATTAGCTATCTGTCAGTGAAAGTCTCGTCAAAATCGGTCTAGCTGTTTCAGAAATTAGCCGGAACATCCAGACAGACAGAAAGACAAAAATTCTACAAATTGCATTTTCGGAATCTCCTGGTTCGAATTATCCCCCTGATTTGTTTCACATTTTCATTTTTAGATTACAAACAGACACTTCAATTTTATTTATCTGTATAGATAATGTATATATATAACTAAATATATATTATATAACTTATAATATATATATAACTAAAACTATAATAGTTATATATAACTTTTATTGCACAAAAAAGGTTAATATAATATGTGGTACAAATTAATGAAATTTCCGGAAGCGGATAGCATCTAGACAAAGTGTAATGCAATGTAACCTGTGTTCTCAGTATAAATTCCGGTTCAAACTAGGTTTTAGAAAACCCTAGTCATCTATAAATTTCCATAAGATTCCATCGACAATGCTCAGTATTATTGGAATTTTATTTTCTATCTGGCTTACTTAATTCTCTATCTTTAACATTTATTGCTCCTCCTTTAGCGAAACATCTTGAAATGATTTTACCTTTTACCTAAGGAACGGTATCGATTAATCTAACTAAAAGCACTTTTGTATGTGCATTTACTGATACTCGGTGGCTATAAAGTACAAAATTGCGACTGTGGGTTAGAAGTTTGCAGTTTTGCGACCGTTACAGTTGGGTTATATTTAATTTTGATGTTTGCAAAACTGTGGAAATTGTTGGCATTTTTATACCGAACGTGCTCGTAAATAAGTATTTCGAAGGGACCCGACGAGATATTATTTTGAAATAGCTCTGTGCTCGGTCTGCCTCACAACGCGCCTACACACCGCTCGTTAATCATCCAATTTTGGACACGGCAACTTTAAATATTGCACCATTTGTTCCTTACCTGCGTTTATGAATACCGTTTGTAATAAAAGAGTGAATCATTTATCTGACAGCAAATATAATGCCGACGTCATTGTTTATTCACTTTGTTAGCAACGTTTTTTATGTTATTTTGCAGGACCGATCATGTCATGTTCATTATATGAATCTGCAATAACGACCTCTTTAAGCTCTCAGTTCGTAAAAGTTTTACGTAGGTATGAAGTGTACAATAATAATCATACACAATGAAATGTACAACAATAATCATCATCCGAACGTTATATCCCGGTTGCGTCCGGAAGGTTTGTTTCGAAGCCCGCGGCGTCTATTTTCTCTCTCTCTAACACTCTTTTTAACTAAGCCTACTTAATTTATTTTTATTTTTGTACATAAGAGTAGAAATGTTTAGTATTTTTTTATCAAAAGATGTTTATATCACAATATGGTTAACGACCCTGGCAATATAAAAATTATATAATCTTTAATAAATGTGAATTAATGGAAGTAAAGAAATACTTAATAATCTATATATATAAAACAAACTCGTGTTAGTTACACCATTTATAACTCGAGAACGGCTCGACAAATTTTTATGATTTTTGTATTTTTGGAGTTGTCTTCGTCCGGAATAGGATTTATTATCCTATTCCGGACGTATTAAAATATGATATTCATCAATAAAAAAAATCACAACATCAGTCTAGCCATTCATTTGTTCTGATCATTCCCGGTCGATTTGGCAATGGTGACTGCATTTAAACTAATAATTTTCATTTGTCTGATTTAGGTGAATTACTTTTGTGTGTGTTCAAGTGGGTCCCGGGGTGGTTTAGATTGAAATTTGAACCAGGTAGATGGCGCTGCAATCGGGTTCCAGGATTTAGGTGGAATTATATTTGTGTGTGTTCAAGTGGATCCCGGGATAGTTTAGATTCACGATTGGACCCGATAGGTGGCGCCGCTGAACACCTCTCTAACGATGGTACTGATATTTATGATTTTTTATTTTGTGTTTTTTAAGTAGATTCGAGAATGGCTTAGATTAACAATTGATCCCGGTTGATGGCGCTGCAATCGGTTTCTAGATTTTTATTTTTAAAGGCAAGACAACGTCTGCCGGGTACAGCTAGTATATAACAAAATATTTACATAAAGAAATACACGTGATAAAAATAAATAATATAATTATATAGACTCGTATAGTTCCACTTAATTATGATAACACTAATACACGGTGGGTGACAAGAGAACAATTTGACGTAATGATCAATCATATCGCCAATTTATTCCGCCTCACGGCACCATCCACTTACCCCCCATTACAATACGCTTCCAAACACGAGCTTGGAAATCTTTACCGGCCAACATCCGTCTATACCTACCTTTAATACAAATTAAAATGAAGTGTCCGTCTGTGATTTCAAAATAAATGCCAACATTTAAATGAAAACTATTTCTAATTGTAAATTATCGTTTCTAGAGTTTTGACTATCAGTTTGTCTGAAATTTTGTCTTTAATAAGCTTCCTTCAGAACTTAACAGATTTCAATGAAAATTTTAGAGACTAAGAAAAGAACTTCATTTTAAATATTCGTAATGTTTTATTTCAATATCTTGCAGGATTCAAAGGATAGCTAGCCATAAATACAAAAGAAAAAAAATTCTCTTTTTAATGGTAAAGATAAAAATAAACTCAGGAGAACGATTCACAATGATTCTGTGAAACACGGCGTTATTGTTTAGTTTTATTAACGTACCAACCACATTTTCTGGGTGGCATATGCATATAAACCCTTTAATTACGTGCGCCATGTGTGTGGTTCACAAACTTTACGGTAGCTTTATATATAATAGATTTTCACCAAAAAGAATTGCAATCCTTTCTGTTGCTTTTTCCAAAATAATTTAAATTGAATTACAAATACACACATTCTATATTCTAGCTAAGCACAGTACACTTCTTATTGGTTATACAAAACAGCAATTCTGGGGCCGATCCCAGATCAGACCATCAGTTCAGATCCCAGACCAGATATAATTTCAAGAAAGTTTGTTTACAATTTTTCATCATACATTAACGGCCCTCTTTATGACTTCGGATATGAACCAATTCCCTTGAAATTTTGTAAATAGGTAATTTCATCGTAGTTAAAACAATATACATTTAATTTTAATTTTTAAAATATTAAGATCCAGCGAGACAAATAAATGATATTTTTTTTCTATATATTAGTAATGTTTGCAACTTATTAGTTGCAAACATTACTAATATATAGAAAATTTACTACTGTTTTTGCAACAAACCTCCGACACATTTGTCAGTAAAAAAAACTGTATCATATTAGACAGTAAACACTGTGCATTTGGACGAAATAACAAAGAAATTCTTAGTTCTTAATTTTTTTTTAAACACTAATATATATAAATCATTTCGGTGTAATTATTTAGAAGATAAACGGGACGAAAGTTTCAGTTCAGAACAATAAATTGATAATAACTTGAATAATTTAATCATTCTTTTCACTTCCTTGAGTCGCAACATTCGGGCACGTAACGTTTCTCAAGAATATTTTTCTTGCATAAGTGCTCAGAGATTTGGTATGATGAGGTCTCATTTGATATTTTCTCACAATCTTTGATATTCGTTTTTTTTTTACAAAATATGGTACAACAAATCTTTCGCAGTCGGTAGAACACTGATCTTACTAATATTAATAGATGACAGTAACTACTCTCCACCAGGACCTCAGCCTGCCTCTTGTACTAAAGCTGTCAAGAAAATTATTATCAATCTCGCTTACGGATTAGACCCATTCGAAGGTGTATCTGCATATTGTCCTATATAAATATTGTACAATAAGTTAAATTCTATTCTATAGAAAGAAGTTTAGAACTTCAGTATTCCACTGATTTATAATGGGCGCACATTTATAATTTTTATTTGTTATACATTCTTTTCATAATATGAAATAACTAAAGCTACGTTTCAAAAGTATTTGTTATATGCGACGTGTGCGAAAAATGAAATAAATAATTTGCTGACAGTTCTATATTATATGCATATGTAGTATATTAACTTTTTTGTTGTTCGTTTTCTTATTTAAAAATTGAGTGAACTTCCAATTACTGAACACCAATGATAAAAAAAATTGAGGCGAAAAGCTTTGTTTCGCCTCAATTTTTCTTACTGTTACGTCCGTTAGATACTTGACAAAGAATCCAAGAAGTGAAATATATGTATACAGTTCATAGTTATAAGATAGTTTCAATTGAACTATACATATTATGTATGAATTGTACGTATATTTGGAAGTCAGGCCATGTCCTGAGCTCTATTTTATCGGTCTCTACGGAGAATCCTGAAATTGAATAAATATACATATTGTCTTTTTAAAGCAGTTTATTCAAAGACATAGAAGATATATATATATATATATATATATATATACCCACACACACACACACACACACATATATATATACAGTGGTGGTTATATAATTAAGAACGCTGATTTAAAGTGAAGATTTTTTTTAAACTAAGACGCAAAACTAATTGCATGCAATTTTTTTTATTTCTCTCGATATCGTAAAACTTTTCCATAATACCGCTGTATTCATTGATACAGATATTCATTGATATGATTAACGAAAAATAAATAGACAAACTTTTTACGCTACTTCTAAACATAGTATTCCTATTTACTGGCTGGTCACGTAATTAAGAACACTAAATAGTTTATACCTTTATTCAAATTTAAATAGAGAACACTCACTCGATTTGTTACTGTTTGTATAATTTTGGCGCCATTTAGTGCTGTAAAAGATTAAAAGTGATTGCTTTTTATGAAAAATCAATGGGAAGAAATAAAAGTTGTGATAAATCTACAAGGGAAGTAATAACAAAACTTCGCCGGAAGAATTGGTCTTATAAAAAGATAGCCGACTATCTGCAATGTTCAAAAACGATGGTTTTCCACGCTGTAAAGCATTTTGCTACGTATCAAACTACTTCGAATGTTCCACGTATACCTAAACAGAGAAAAACAACTCCTCGAGATGACTGAAACATCGTTTGTATGGCAAAACAAAATCCTTTTAAAGGGTCCGATGAGCTGAGAAAAGAATATTTTGGTAAAAACAACCCTTCAGCAATCTCAGCACGCACTATTCGAAGACGTTTGGTAGAAGAAAACTTGCACGGTAGGATAGCAAGAAAGGTACCCATGTTGAAACTTTGCCACAGGCAAGCCCGGCTTGCATTTGCGAGAAAGTATGAAAACTGGACTGTGCGATAGTGGAAAAATGTACTTTTTTTCTGACGAGACGAAAATAAACAGAGTATGTTCTGATGGAAAACGATATGTACGACGTCCCCCGAATACAGCATTCGACCCTAAGTACACGAAAGTTACATTAAAGCACGGTGGTGGAAATGTGAAAATTTGGGGGTGCTTTTCTGGACATGGTGTTGGACCTGTAAAGTTGATAGAAGGTAACGTGGATCAGTTCCAATACAAAAATATACTGGAAGAGACAATGTTACCTTATGCTGAAGACGTTCGACCGGTTATTTGGACATTCTAGCATGACAATGATCCAAAGCACACTGCACGCACCGTAAAGGAATTTCTTACAGCGCAATCAGTTTCTGTCTTAAACTGGCCAGCTAACAGCCCAGATCTAAACCTAATAGAGAATCTGTGGTTCGAAGTAAAGAAAAAGGTTTCAAATACACTATGGGAATTTAAGAGAGCTGTACGAGGTTTTTTTAGAAGAATGGAACTCTATTTCTTTTGCAAAATGTCAAAAATTAATAGAGTCAATGCCTCGCCGGTGTAAAGCAGTAATTAAAAGCCGTGGATATGCTATTAATATATATATACATATATATATATATATATATATATATATATATGTGTGTGTGTCTGTGTGTATATATGTACATGCATAAATATATAATGTATCACAATATCCATAAATTCCTAAAATGCTTTTGGTTATCAAAATATGTAAAACTTTATACAGAAAATAGGGTAAAAGGCTGAAGCGAACTGCTATATAACTGCAGTTTTGCCCTTGAGATATTCTTCAATACTGTATCTTTTACCTTTTTAAATAAAGAATTTTCTTAATTAAGTTTTAAATTTGATGAAGGCAAATCTAACATTTCATTCAATTCACTACTTTACAATTTCTTTTACTTCTGATACCACGAGTCCTTTGCTGTCAGGGTTCTTTTGTAAAGTGCAATTTATAATATATACATACTTGTCACTGTTATCATATCGTACAAATTGTAATATCGACCTCTTTTATGAAGGCACTCGTTCAACGTGTACATTTCATAAAATGCTTTGCATACAGCGTAACACAAAATTTCATAACCATCTTTACTTAGCCTGTTCACGTTTTTATAGTCCAAGTTTCCCAAATCTAGAAACAGAAATGTGGTAAATAAATTTAATTTTGGTCAATACTGACAAATTAAATTTAGAATTTGAAAGTGGTACTAGATATTTGTGGTTAATAATAATTGGTTAAATATTACTATTTATATGGTAGCGGAAAAGGGTAACATTTTGACCTATAGTAAAATATGGTATAAGCACCATATTTTACAATACTAATGTATTGATAGTGGATTACATTATTATTAAAAAGAAAAAAAACCATTAAATCTATTATTTTTATTATTAAAATCTATATAAAAAAAACTTGTAATTCAAAATCATTATTAAATACCAAAAATACTAAGTAAAAATACCTTTATTTTTTCCTTAATAATAAAATTGGCTGCCACCGTTAGTGTCCTTCGACTTAAAAAGTATTGAATGAAAGAAATATTTCCATGACGATTCTTTAAGCTGTAGCTTACTGAAATATGTATTATTGTCTCTTTTTTATGTTTTTATTAAAACGTCATAATCTGACTATGTCGTTAAAATGACTAACGTAATTTTACGACAGATGAGATGTTTATTAATAGTTGGACAATAAAACATACTGAATTGTATTCTTTGGGCAATGATTGGTAACTAAAAATTCTTACTCTGGGGTTTAGACAAGGCTCGTATATGTAGATAAACTAGTGATGGGGGTAATTTGTAAAATAAATGTAATTAATACTTTTGCTATAAAATAACTCCAAAACCTTGAAGCGTCCTATATACGGACCATATTAGTAACAAAATGCAATATTAGCACTGTATCACGACCCGAAAGGTATGGTATTGAAGTTCGCGTACAGAATGATCCAAAAACTTTACATATGACTAAAATTTTAATTATTTTACAGAACTTACCCCAAACGAGGAAGCCAGACAGGCAGTTATAAGGGAATTGGTGTTCACTGAGGCAGACTACTTGCGACACCTCATTGCTATTGTCGAGGTAAGTGTATCATATTATCACAACAAGTAAAACTGTTTGCAAATACTAACCAACCTATACAACTCATGATATTCTAATTTTTAGCAACTACGTGTTATATATATAAGGCTCATATTTTCGAAATTTAAGTTCCCGCTAAATACTCAACGTAAGGCCTTCAAGGGCTTGAATGAAGTTAGTACCTAATTCAAACTCATCATGATGAAAGTTTTAATTGCAAATTACATATTTCTCACTTTTGCATTTAAAAAAAATAGTGGTTTCCAGTAAGAGCGGCTACCAATTAAAACACAGTTTGCTTTCGGTGCTTTTACGTATTCGTAGTTTCTGCATTGCAGTAAAAACTGGATTTATTACATCTTTACGGCTATGCTAAACTAGAGCTATCATTACATAACACATTACGTTATATCGTATGTTTACCTATATTAACCTGCGCCCAAATCTGTGCCATTGAATCAATATGAAAACCGTTGCGTAATCATGTATTTTA
The DNA here is from genome assembly GCA_039645545.1 of Dendrolimus houi. NCBI lineage: Eukaryota > Metazoa > Arthropoda > Insecta > Lepidoptera > Lasiocampidae > Dendrolimus > Dendrolimus houi. Next base: position 10,002,549 of record CM077123.1, on the reverse strand, counting down.
TTAAACTAAAGAGGTAACGAGCAATTAACCTTACAAGTTTGCAAAATATTGAGTTATTTATGCGATAACTTTCACAAAAGATCGATTTAAAAATTCTTAACTTTGAACTAATTGCGTTGAGTGGATGAGTGACGGTACTCGAAGCCAATGTATCATGCCTAAGTCTTCAAATCCAGTTCTCCCAGTACTGTTTAAAACTTGGCGATGTTGTCTCCAATATCAAGGAGGCAATACCGCTGCAGATATATATGACTGACGATTGGCACTTATAACAAGAACAATAGTTTGTAGAACATCAAACAAATTTAAATTTATTTTACAAGAAAACGGATAAATTATAAGGGATGTTTGAAAATTATTGAAAGAGAAGCTTACAAAATTTAACGTAATGAGACTGTAAAAGGCATACGGCTCTATTGTTCGGATTAAAAATGAGTATTATAGAATTCTCTTTACCCTTTTTATACATATTATGATTACTTACAAATTAAATTAAAAACAGGACATCTCATTACAAATATATTGAATCAATATTTACGTACAATGAGAATAAAGCCTGGAAGTAATAATACCGATATTATATTGTTCGAATAGAAATTGAAACAGGATTATCCGCGATCGACAAAATCCACCTACGCAGAGTTAATCCGCTAAACAACGAAAATAGATCATAATTATAAACGCAATAAAGTTTATAGATTGTTTGAGGATAATTTTGCAAATAAAATATTAAAACTGGAAAATATAAAATATATGCCGTTCATATTTTTATGACAATAAAACATACTAGATACTTGATTATGATAATGAGTTTGATTTTCATTTGATTGGGAGAATTCTGATAATAACAAAGCTCTTATGAGACGTAACAAACTTAATCAAACTTTCTTATAGAATAATAATAATGCTCATAGTCCGAATTATAAATAGATTTAGTTCGGTGGTTTCATATTACATATCTTCAGGGGCGAAGGGGTTGGGAAATAATATGATACCGTAGCATTTTCTTAAGTTTTAATACTCTTCAATGTATGTACTGAAATACGTGTTTCGGAGTGTTTCAAAATACAAGCTAGAGAGAAAGGTTGGTAATATTAAATGAAGAATTGTAGAAATCTTAGAGTATAAGTACAAAACCACAGTCTAAAAACTAGTAAGTGTTTTTATAAAACAATAACATAAGTGTAATGAACACTCCAATAAGAAAAAAACACATTTATTTAGGTGCTGACAACTTATTCTAGAAATGGATATCTTTTGGTTATGAAGTTATAAAGGAATAACCGAACTGATTTGGTAAAGAGTCATAAATTTTGACATATTTTAGGTCTTTCGAAAACTTATTTTTAGAACCTTGAGGTCATAATTTGGAAATGTTATCATAAAAAATCACATAATAATGTTCAATGCTTCAAAATCGCTAAATTATGTACTAAGGTATCAAATAATGGATCACGTAAGTTATGATTGTAAATACACTACATAAAAAAAACTATTGTACTTTTTATAAATAAATAAATAAACGGTGAAAAATCCAGCTAACTATGACTAACAACATAAAAAAACAAAACATACAATTTTAAATGAGGAATGTTGCAGCTAACTATGACTATTCAACAAAATAAAACATTGAAATTGTGCAACGGGCTTATAGACTCTTTCAGATTTTTATCACGTACATAACAAGATGTTCTTTGTACAATATTATTCAAGAATCGGTCTTCGATTACTAAAAATAGGATGTTCCATTTAAAATTGTATGAAGACAAACTAAAAAGATAATTACTATTTAATGATTAGGTTTTGTCAAGAATGAGGAAAGCCATCTTACTTAATACTATTGAATAATGACTAACGATTATAGATATACTTAATGTCCCACTTACATTTTCTGTTGTGTCCGTTAATAATTTCTATTGACCTAATTATCAGTGTGACTATTCATATATTTATATTTTTAATACATTTTCTTCAATAAAAATGCGCTTTTGATTTTCTTTTATAATTTATGCTTGTGTCATTGTCGTTTATTACAACGAACGAAGCTGGAGCCGATCCCACGCATTCAGACCAGAGAAAACAAAAGAAAGTTCATTTACCAAATTTATCCTGCCGAGAATGGAACCTTAGATCTCTGTTTGAATAAATTAGGTGGGCTAAAGCTTAGACCGTTGGACCATAGAGATCATCAATTAAACAGTTGATTCGCCTTTGATGACTTAGACTTTCCTATTACATTCGGGCAATAAAGTCTCTTATTCTAGAGTGAAAAGCGTTCGGTCGTTAATTTTAAACTGGTTTACTATTTATAAATTTCTAACAATAAGACTTTCTTTGTAGGTTTTTATTGCAGCAGCACATGCTCTCCAAGATAGTGGGAAACTCCTGGACGTAGAAACTGAAAAGCTTTTTTGTAACATTCCTGATGTCCTTAATGCAAGCCTATTGTTTTGGGAAATCACACTTTTTCCTATGGTTGTTGATGCCGTTACGAATACTCGACCGTAAGTAATCTGTTTTTAAATTAAAATTACAAGTAAAATATAGAAGGCTTATAAGTTTTCGTCACATTGAATATAGTTAGTTGTTCCAATTTGGGTACGGTATGCTGTACAGTAATTGGTTTTGTAATAAAAACCGGCTGCATTCAGTCGTTTATTGATTAAAAGGATTAATTAACTCACAGCAGGGCATCTTCACAACCAATTTGTAAACTATGGACTCCACGAGCCAATATTGTCATCCCAAATACAATTATCTCTAATTTGCCCTGTATGTTTACCATAGAAGTAACTATTTATTTCAGATTCAACACTGAATTAATGTCCTCGGGTTTTTGCCGCTTCCGGGAACTGTTTCAACCTTACGAGAAATACGTATGTGACCAGACCAAAGTATTGGACTACTTGCGCTCGCTATCAAACAATTCTGATTTTATGACATATCTGGCATGGTGCCACAGTCAGAAATCATGCAACAGGTTGTACACACATTTGATTAGATAGACTTTAATTTCAGAATAAATAAATTAGTTCAAACTTAGCTAGTAAAAAACAGAAGTGAATTTCATGAAAGTGAAAATCCTCTTGTTTAATAAAATTAAATAAGAATAATTTTAACTGTGCCCGCTTATTGCAGAAAATCTTTTTGCCAAAAATGTTTCCATAGCACAATGGAAATACTTTATTTTTTGGAAGCCTGTGAATTTTTTATATGCCACGGAGACAGCCGTTATACCAATTACTACTAAATAGTAATTGGTAAAACTACAGTCGTAAAATGCAGCTTCACTTTTATGTAATATATACTTTATTGCGGATTTTATTATTTATTATTTTAGTGAGAAATATATTGCCAATACATGCTACCATTTAAATAACTTTAATTAATTAATAAACACGTAATAATTATTTTAACAGGAAGTTATTTTCGCTTTACAAGAAGACTATTTGTATTTATCTCCAATTTCAAGAAAATATTGTTATATATGTATACATACACACACACACACACACACACACACACACACACATACATATGTGTGTGTGTGTGTGAGTGTGTGATATAAAAACGTAAATGGTTTTAAATAAAGTCTTTAGTTTCATCTGACTTCATAAATCTATTCTACAATATTATTATGATTTTCTCCTAACTTCTATGTAACGTGTGATTTATAATTCGGGAGGTATGCCTTTGAAAGAATAATTTTCTATTTAAAAATACATCCAAACCAATTACATGTAATTACATTTTTCGTGTAGTTATGCTAGAGATACGCTATCAGGCTGACAGCTCAGTTTATGACATTGAAATCACAGCTTCCGAAGAAGAAATGCTACAAACATGTTTAAGAGTCAGGGTAAAATTATTATTTTACCCCAATCCTTAAAATAATTAAATGACCTTATGAAAACATCATCATCCCAGCGTTAAATCTTGATTGTGATCGGAGCGTTCACTCCGACTCCTAGGGTGTGTTTTCCTACTTTTTCTACTCCACTTCACGCGGTCTTCATCATACCCCGTTTTGAAACCATTGGTTCGCATATCATCCTTCACAATACCAAACCAGTATTTCTTGGGCCTTCCCCTTCGACCGGTACCTGGCGGAGGCGGCATGGCTATTTGTTCCCCATATAATTAGCCGGTCTTCGTAAAACGTGACAGTAACATCGTAAGCGACTCACTTTCAGTTTGTCTGCTATGTCACGGATATGAAGATTGCCGTGGATGCGGGAATACCTGAGCGGTCTTTTCGCGTGACTCCACGCAGCCACATCGCCACACATTCATCTCCGTGACAACTTATTCTTACTTGTGTCGCTCAACTACAGGCCACGCTTCATTTCCATACAAAAGGATAAGTCTAATGATAGATTTATAGACCTGCCTTTTTTAACTTAACCGGCATTTTGAAGTCATAAACCACACCAGTCACCTCACGCCACTTGGCCTTAGCTGCTGATATACGGGGCCTGACGTCATGGTCGTTATCCCTGGACGTGCTAATTACAGTATTTAAACTGAACCATATCACGGCCTATGCGCACGTATGTGACATCTGTATAGTGTGTAAAGCCAAGTAGTACTCAGTCTTCACCACCTTTAGTTTTAGACCACCGTTCCTCGGCGACCTCTTCTACGCATGCACACATCGCACCAGGCACCCCCTGTCCGCATCTGCTAACGCGATATCGTCAGCATACATGAGAAACGATGGAAGTTGCTCATGCACATCTCTGATGCTTTTCGACACTTCGTCTAATATGACGCTGAACAGAAACCGGCTAAAAAGAGATCCTTGGTGTATTTCTACGTTTATGGGGAAGGGTTAATTTCGCCAACAGCGGTCCGAACTATAAGATCGGAATCACGGTACACGTCCCCAATAATGTCAATTTAGTTTTTTGGCAACCCTTTGGACCTCAATTCCCACCAGATCATCACGCGAGGAACACAGTCGAAGGCCTTGTGCAGATCCAAAAAAAGGGAAATGCAGAAGCGTGTTCTTCGTCCTGTATTCTCCATGATGATCCTTAAGACAAAAACAGGGTCCATTTTTCCATGTTCTACGCGCTCAAAGAGCTTCTTAGTATGGGACATTACTTTGATACCGCAGTAGTTTTCGCACTTCTGCACCGATGCCTTACTGACTAAAGTGATAACACTCAGTCTCCATTGACTCGGGGTGTTTCCGGTAAGAAGTATGCGGTTAAAAAGGTTTATTAAAATGCCCACACCACGAGGACCCATTGCTTTTCAGGTTTCGATGGGGACTCCATCGGTTCCTATAGCTTTCCAATTCCTCATATTCCGATTCGTTGTCAGTGGCACTAGTCCTTGATTCGAAGGAAGGTTCGGTGGCTGTACCTCTTTGTGCTACTTATTCAGCAGCTCGTTTAAGTACGAGCGGTATCTCTTCTTCACCGCAAGATCCTCGCATAACAGATTCCGACCAGGATCTTTAACACAGTGGTACTTGGAAATATCCTGTACCGCTTTGACCCTGAAATATGCCAACTTATTAATGAGCTTCTGCTCTTCAAACGATTTCAACTTATCGTACAACGATCGTAAGTGGTTTTTTTAGCTCTTTTGATGATCTTATGAAATATTAATGTCTAATTCATAAGCCCATTTAAGACCGGTTGAAAAACCTCTGTTGAATTATAGAAAAGCACGATGCGGGCAGATTGAATTGACTGAGTCCATACACTGTGGAATAGATAGAACTGTATATATGAGTATACTTGTAAGTAATTTGTTCCACCTGCTATTGCTACCTGGTATAAAATAAATTCAGCGCTTATGAACGACCCAGCTACCCAAAAAGCGGGCAGCAATCAAGCTTAGTCACTCAAAAAAATCAAAACTGATTGACCTAGCCGCAGTATGATAGTGTGTCGCTATTCATTCAGCGGTGCAAGTGCAGATAGGTCCATCGATTGAGTAAGAAATGTACTGTTCTTATTTGCATGCATGCATCGAGAATAAGGCCCAGTATAGCTTAAATGTTGAATAATCGTATTATTGCAGGCTTCAACTTTCGGATATTATGGTGAAACCCATGCAACGGTTGACTAAGTATTCGCTTATTCTGCGTAGAATCATTGCTCATACAGATACTGAACCGGAAAAGACTTCTCTCATTGCCATGGCAAGTAGTATAATGAGTTTTTAAATCACTTTTCTTATAATAAGGAACAATTATCTCTGACAATTATTTTTAATTTAAAATATAGGCAAATAACATAAAATTATAATTAGACAAGTAATTATAGCATTTGGCCCTCTTTATTGATATTCTTGTATGTCTTTCAAGACCACGGGCCATAAAAATGGCCCGGACATTTGGAGGGCTTGCATGGAGAGGTCAACACGTAGAGGCCCCTTGACAAATTTAATGTAAATGTGGCGTGACACTGACCAGCGATTATCGCTGTCTACACCATATAATAATGCACCTAAGGATAAGCCCCGGCCAATGTAGGACTATTGTGGGAAATGAGGCCAAAAAGTACCGGGCTATTGGGATGAACTGCTAGTGGTACTAGGGGTCTGGCAATATGGGCACTATGGCGTCTGCCCGTCGCAATGTTCAGGGAACATGGAGACAGGAACCTCCTCATTTCTGTATGTGGCCCTTCACCCAGCTTCTAAGCGAAAGCCTCTCTAGGTGACGATCGAGGCTCTTCTTTATAAGACCGTTGACTTTATTGATATTATTATTATGAAATTACGTCAATTTAATCCGTTAAAAAATTTCATTTACTAGGTACATTTCTTATTTATTAGGAAGTACGGTCAAATAAGAAAAAAAACCTTTGCTTTTTATTGAAATATTTATGTCCTTTATGTCCGTCCACCCGTCTATATGTAAGTATATTCATGTAATTATGTCGTCATTTTTTCAGCTACTCGGTCTATAAGGACGAATTTTCGCAAAAGGTGTATTCTATATGCCGTTACACAGTATTGTAGTGAAATAGTAGAAAACTAAAGAGTAGTGGTGGCCGCCATATACATAATCATGCTGGCGGCCCACTTGATAGAAAGTGGCTACTGTAGCCACATTTGTACATTTGCAATAGGAGAGCTATTACCAATGTGCCGCCGGCACATGATAAAAATAGAAAGTAAATACATATTGCAAACTCACAGCAAATCAATAACAGTGCTCTATTATCGATCTTTCAATCCAAATAATAATTTATAATAATTCTTCCTTTGTGTTACTCTAGTACATCATTATTATTCAGTCGTGTGAGTAAAATATGCTGAGTATGTTAATGTTTTGTAATTAACTCGTTTTAATGAAATGCAGGAGTCAGCTGCAAAGAATTACGTTTTGGAATTGAATCGTTCGATTCGTCAGAAAGAGGAGCTGGAAAAGTTGGACATGCTTGCCAACTCAATTGAAACATTTGATATAGTAAGTAAAAAAAACGGATACAGGTTACATTAAGAATATGTCGGCCATTGTATTTACTTTTGAGATAGTGTGTCAAGTCTAGTAAGTTTAATAATAAAAAAGACGTTTTGTCCACAACCTAGACCACCCATCATCGTCATGTGGTATCGCCCATGCGTAATAGCTAGGTATAGGTATTTTAAGGAACCGTGGCTGAAAATATTTCCAAAATATTAATATACCCACTTCACTTATCATTTTTTTTTACTTCTTTTTGCCTTATACAAAGAATGGAAAATCCTTAATCAAAAGTGTTGTGAAGTGGATTGGTGATTGAGATATATATATAATAATAACAGCCCATAAATGTCCCACTGCTGGGCTCGGGCCTCCCACTATAGGGAAATGGACAGTATACCCGCCACGCTTGTCCAAAGCAGCTTGGCAGGTTTGACACTTCGGGTATCTCGATGTGCAGGTTGCATCACGATGTTTTCCTTCACAGTTATTCTTCTTCTTCTTCTTCAGCCAATCTAAGTCCACTGCTGGACGTAGGCCTCCCCAAGTACACGCCACATATCCCGGTCTCCCGTCTTCCTCATCCAGCCCCTGCCGCTGATCTTACGCAGATCGTTAGTCCACCGGGCTGGCGGGCGTCCTACACTACGTTTGCCGAGACGTGGTCTCCACTCCAGGACTCGTTTGCTCCATCGCCCGTCGGTCCTGCGACAGACGTGACCGGCCCACTGCCATTTGAACTTGCTAATTTTCAATCCCAGTTATTAGCACGTGGTAATTGTAACAATATGCACATTAGGTCAGAAAAATGTCTAAGTGGTGCATGCGTTCCGGTCAGGATCGAACCCGCGTCCTTTGAGTCCGGGACGCGTGCGCTAGCCATTACGCTTTGAGATATTGCTTTTATTAAAGGACCTCTCTGTAGACCGTATTATTTATTAGTTTCGACTACGTACCTGAGGATTAACTAGAAAGTTTATATCTTCCTTGTACAGTCGAAGGCATATAGATAAGATCATCAAATATTTAGAGGTGTTCCTAAATATTTGATGATCTTGGATGTTGGATCTATATGCCTTCGACTGTACTTAAGTAGGTCCTTTTACAAGAACGAAGAAATGATTGAAAGAAAATTTGCTTTAATTGCTTCATGTATCAGATGGCGCTTCTGTAAATATATTAGGTTGGGGAAAAAGTTTCTTCGCATTTTATATAAAAATTCAAAAGATTTTTTTATAAAGTTTGTTTACATTTGACTAAGGTATGTAGGTGCTATTTTGTTGGATAACTTTTTGCCATCTTGTAAGTAGGGACGTGATCCCATTGCTATAAAAATGTTGGGGCTTCTGATCAAAAAACTGCGACAAGTGATTTTGGCAGTCCTCTCGTGATGTTAACCTGACACTGCCTAAGGAATTCTACAGAGACCGAAACAGGTGCAAATATGAAGGTGCAAGGTCAGGACTATACGGCGGCTGCATTAACACCTCCCAGCCAAACTCTCGCAATTTTTGCGGAGTGGCTAAAGATGTGTGAGGTCTAGCATTATCATGGTGAAAAACCACACCCCTTCTGTTGATTAATTCCGGCCGCTTTCTCTCAACTTTTTGCTTTAATCTCATCAGTTGTTCGCAGTACAGATCTGAATCGATGGTCTTGCCTGGCGGTAACAGCTCATAATGAATAATTCCCTTCCAATCCCACCATACACACAGCATCACCTTGTTGCGAGTTAACCCGGGTTTCGCCACAGTCTGTGAAGCCTGACCAGCCTTTGACTACGATCTTTTTCGCACGTTCTTGTCGTACGTGATCCACTTTTCATCACCAGTTATCAGCTTCTTCAAAAATGTTTCGGTTTCATTACGTCGTAATAAAGAATCACAAATGAGTACACGGTTCATTAGGTTTCTTTCAGTGAGCTTATGAGGCATCCAAATATCGAGCTTTTTTGTGTACCAAGCTTTTTCCAAATACCCCAAAACTGTTTTGTGACAAGGCGACCAGACAACTGCGACAAACAGGGCGACCAGAGCGACGTGCATCTTTGATATCAAAATTTCCGGATTGAAAACGCTTAAACCAATTTCGCGCTACTCTCACAGATACAGAATTAGATCCATAACCATCACAAATTTTTTTCGCGGCTTGTGTTGCATTTTTACCTTCTTTGTAGTAAAATTTTAAAATGTATCGAATTTCTTCATTAGATTCACTCATTTTAACAATAAGAAAAACAATTGAAAATCACAAATTTTCCTAATTTGAATTTGGAGTTGTCTTCTTTAAAATTAAAACTTTTGAATGATACCAAAACCAGCCAGATACAAATGGTATAGCCAAAGAGATCTTATTACAAGTTCATACATACTATATGCGAAAAGACTTTTTCCCCAACCTATTATGTATTTCAACATTTTCCATTTGTGTACAAACTTAAAAAGTTAAAAGGCACGATACCAATGATTTTCCAGATTATATATCTTTTTTTGAGTGAATAAATTCCCTTAGGGTTACCAGTTAGGTTTATTATCTTGCTGGAGTGTATGTATAGTATATTTAAAAAAATTTCACTTAACTTCCCCGGGACATAGAGTGTGCAGGAGTCAGCACCACTGACACTTTTGACAACTATATTAATTAGAAAATTAAGTAAAAATTATGTAATTTTTCTACTATTTTTTGGGATAACGTATTACATAAATTAGTTGATGTTATTATTGTCATAAAAAATTATTACTTCCATCAAAGGTCTTGAAACAAAAACTGTTGTTCGTGATATAATTCTAATATCTAATATTTTGTATCTGATTACAAATATTATTAATTTTAAGTAAGTAATATTTAGTCACATTGGCGATAAATCTGTATATAGTTTATAAAATTAATTGTACCTATAGAATGGTTTTAAAACCAAACAGATACATTTTACAGTTTAGTAATATATTAAAATAGGTATAAAGTTTTCTAACATTTGCAATTTTCGTAGTTCGTGTACAATGTACATGGCTGAATATGTCCCATGAGGGATGGCTGTACTAAACCAAGTATGTGTACTCTGGTACAGACAAGGTATTTACTGAATTTCGAGTATGCGACATACAACAGCTACAATAAAATTAGGCAATTTAAAATTATTTCGGTACTTGAATTTACAAGAGTTCTTGCAATAGCAGTCTATATTAGTTTCTTCTATTTGCACTACAACATTGATTTCGTGGATGATAAATCGAATGTTCAAATATTTTATCTATGAAACCTGGACATATGTAAATACATTGTACCATCTGCTCCTCTGCCTACCAGGAAGTATAAAAAATACATTTATATATAACTGTATTTCAATTTTTATAGGATTTCAAAGACGAAGAGATGGATCGATACTTCAAGATGTATGCTCAATTGAACCTGAAGGCACCAATGCATAATTGTCTGCCAACACATAGCAGATCTTTGATTCACCAGGGCGACTTGCGCTTCAGGGATAACGCGAAGGAGGCAAGCCGAAATGATAATTTGCACAAAACGAATCTAATATGAAAACATTGATCCATTAGAACCCTAAGTCATTGTAGTGGTTCGAATTTTCTCAATTATTGTAATATGTTTGCCGTGTGTATATATATGTTTCACTTACTGTTGTGGTAACGCAATTATAAATAGGTCATTTTACGAAGCGTTGATTACAGCCGCTAAGCTCGCGATCTTAAATGGATGCATCCATCATTACATACCCATAATATAATAATGTTATATTTGCAAATATAGGCTTCTATGTGTGTGATTAATACTTTTATATATTAAGTAATGTACATTGATTATAGTTTTAGAATATTTCTAGAGCAATTTACTAACATTGACTTCATTCGGAGCAATTTCTGTAACAATGTTTAAATTTTTCTTAACATTTGATTTTAAATCATAATCTAAAGCCAATTTTTCAATGTTTTATATAACTTTAGATACATATTATCAGACCCATTTTCTATAGGGGTAGGCAGAGGCGATGAATCTCCATTTGCGATCTTTATTTATCAATCTCTTCTTACAGACACTTTTATTATATAGGTGCTCTTTATTAACATGATCATTCTTCAAAACAACACGTGACTATATTATTTCTGTATTTATCTTAAGTCACACTGCAACGGGTGTAATTTGACTTATGTTTGCAGGAGCGAATAATACCTAATAATTTGGCGAATTTATTAAAAGCGTTATATTGTGTTAATAGGCGTTTCAAATTTAATATAGTAACTATATTTGTCACTTTAATATTACAGATTGATGTCCGAGTATTTCTCCTGACAGATATGATGCTTATCTGTAAGAAGCTCAATAAGGGAGGAGTTTATACCTATAAATTGATTAGGTAATATATTTGTGAATTAAAAATATTGCAACTGCGACTTGATTTCTAAATTTTTTGTATGAACTTTGTGATGCTAAACTTCTCTATCGATTTATGTATATTAATTAAAAAATAGCTCTGTTTTCTATAGTATGTTTATAGTTTGCTTTTAAATTATAAGGCTAATAATTGTTTGTAGGCCAAAGTACATGATCGAAAGAATGGTAACTTTCCCGAGATACAGTACACGCAATAATAAGGAACTGATTGGTTTGATATGTGTAATCGTGGATGAGGTTACCAGTTCCTATCAATGCTTTGCCCTCTCTGAATCTTCTAAGGATAACTCCCCTGGATCGATAAAAGTAAGTATATCGTTTTTATTTCCTAAGCAGTCCCCTAAATAAATTTTAACCTAATTAACTCACGTGTAAACAAGGGCTTTTTATATACAATTATTTATAACTTTTTAAATTTAATTTGTAGTTATGGGAGCAGAAAGTAAAGGAGGCGAGACTTACATATGACTTGGCAGTTTGGTTCGGAAGAAACCCTTCACGCGACCTTTCCGAACTGGAAATAGACACTTCATCAGAATATGCTCTAGCTACCAGTGGGCAGAAATTGGTATTTAAATATTCACTATAAATATTCCATGTCGAAGTAGATTAATAGCTAAGACACCCGTAAAGATGTGTGGCTTTAAATCCGGATAGAACGCTTATTCCATCCGTATATGCCTAATAATGATATAATAGTAATATCAACACACAAACATCCCACAGCTGGGCACAGTGTTTATCTTTTCAAAGGAGCACATGGTATATCGGTAATTTTAAAGAACAGGTTTTTTTGCCAATGTTTTTCTTCACTGTCAGCACATTATTTTAACAATAGCACTTTAGGTCAGTGAAACTGCGTAAGTTAGTAGTGTTTTTTTCTAGGAAACAACGCCACGTTGCTTGTTTGTAACCACAGTATAAAAAGGGAACTGCTAAAATATATTCGATGATAATTATGATTGGCAAGTTACATAGGGAACAAATGTCTAAACATACTGCCTCCGCTAGATCAAAAAATACAGGCTTGACGTTTTGTTTAATGTCTATAATGTATGTCAACAATCTCACAAAAAACGTTTTCAAACACCTATAATTATAATTATAATAATAATTGGCATACACAGATATATAAAGAACAGAAGTAATAGAAAAAAAGGGCACTAGAGCTCCAAAGCTCCACTTTGAACGCAATCGGTATTTAATGTGTGTATAATGATACTGATGACAATTGCATAGAAAAGACGTAACGCTAAAAATCGCCACAGGTCATTTATTTTAGACCGACTCAGTCAACAATTGAAAAGAAACTTATTAAGATTACAACCTTTTACTAATAATGGGTATATATATATATTACATAATAATACTACGTTAAAAAGTGAGATAGGAATGTCCTATGGTATCAAGTTATATAGCAATTAGAAGATTCTCAGAGTTAGGTACGTTTTTTATTTGCATAAAAAATTACTGAAAATTAATTCACACTCACATCTGTAATTAAGTAACAAAACAAAACATTCAAATAAATTTACGTATACATTTATACACGATATCCATTTAGATTCGTACATTACACTTGTATCATTGCATGGCATACATTTGCCCCAAAATAATTAAAACAGGTTGGTTGTGCGTTAATGAGTGGTGCATCACGTTCATTTATTTGTATCTATTATGATTTGGTTTTAAATGATATTCACAGAGGTTTTAATTGTAACGGAAATAATGAATTTCTCATATATTGAATTGGGTTTTATTGAAATTCTGCGGTAAGTTCGCCTTTATACTTACCTGGTTCATCTTTAAAGTAAGTAAGTAACCAAATGTTAGTATAGGCGTGATTAATTAGGTTTGTTGTGAAAAGAATCAACTGAGATTGGGTCAGCGTGCCACATTGAGCCTAAGATAAATTGCCGATTCGCAACTACTCTTAATTTAAATGATTAATACCTATTTATTTTTATGTATAGGGGTTTATACAGTTTGGGCATCTAGCAGGGGTCAATTATTCGGAAAGTTTTAAAATAATCTTCAAGCAAATAGGAATTGGGTGAAAAACAGACCTATGTAATAAAATCAAAGTCGTAGGGTTTTTGCTGAAGTCAAAAAAAGAACTTTTTGATGCAGATTGAAAAAGCACTTCACTAAATGATTGATATTAAAATTGCATACATTCTTGCCTACTGATTATTTAGTATCACATAATTATTATTTATTTATATATACCAATAGAGTACCCACGGCAGATTCTTGTTCACTTTCCTGAATAAAAAGATTTTATGTACACAACTCAGTAGCAAATTTATAATAAATAATATAATATTGATAGATTATTTTTTTAACAATGACTATACGAATTTGTTATTGTATTCACAGTTATATATTTACGAGTCTAAAGGTGACTTTATTCAACATTTCATCTTAGAAAATGCAAGCTTTCTCACGGAACTCACCGAGGAATTTTATGGGCGTGAAGCCGCATGGACTCGCCTTACATCAAATATTAAGGAATGCTTTTGATACTAACAGGGTATGAAACAGAATTCAGACGATTTGAATATAGAACGTGAAGCCCGCGAACGTGTCGCAGCTATGTCGCATCGCAGCATGGGCGCCTCCACAGAGTGTGAATTCTCACAGGCATCTATGACTACGGATTCCGCTGAAGGTAATTGTTATGTCGCTTTATGTACATTTATTCCCACATAATTTAGCAAAACTAAAACACGACAAGCAATCCACGAAAGACATAAAATATTACATAATATATATATATATATATATATATATATATATATATATATATATATATATATATACATATATATATATATAAAAATTATTTCAATATTGATAACCCATGAGATTGTGGATAAGACTATATTTGGCTTCGCTATTAAATGTCGTCGTATCATTTGTATTTAGTCTACACTTTATTATTCACCAAATAAATTATTATAAAAATTATTGTATATTTTTTTGTTGAATTTTAATGAATATTGTACTGCTTAGCCCTTACAAATGACAATTATTTTACAAAGTACCATGCTTCTATTCATATACTGGTCTGAAAGTTTATAACTACACAATGCAACAATGACGTTGCTAACACAAGTGCGCTACTGAGTCGAAATAGATGTTAGTAATATAGGATTAAACTATATCCTAAATTCCCGTATTCCTTAATTTAAATGCAAATTAACTCAGGTGAGGTGGCCAGTGGTGGTAGGCCCCCAGGGCTGCATAATCTTCGCCATCCATTGCAACGGAATTCCACAGGCAGCTCTAGAAACTCGCGCCTCTCCAGCTTCCAAAAGTCTACAAGGTATTATCCTTTACAAATTAAAATAATTTTTCGGCAAATAAATCCTTAATTTAAACATTTTTAAAATTGATTAATTAAATAATCGTTAAAATTTTATCATGTAAACATTTCATAAAGTAAGTGTTATTCTAAAAAACTGCTGTAAATTCAGAGCGTGTGTGTTCTTGTGTTTTCTTTTTACTTATTATTACTATAAAATATTATACTTTACCGTGTCCAATTTTTTGACTGACACCACCACACGCGCCGATACAAAAACTGTAGGCGATCCATAACTAAAAGTTTATGTATCCAAATAATCTCTATTATATGCATGTACAACCAGTTTGGATTGCTCTGAAAGTAGGTGTATCTAACCAAATACATTTACTTTAGGAACATTCAGTTTCTTACTTTTAATTGGCAATTGCCCGCAGCGCGACCTCCCATGACGAGCCCCAAGCCGGTCCCAGCAAATACAATTATGTAGCTGGCAGCTCCGTGGAGCATCTGATACCGCCACTCAACCCCGAGGATAGTAAGTGCTCTCTAATAATATTTTTAAATTGCAAATAATTTCAAGTTGATTCTAATATTTACAGAAGTAATCACAGAAGTGTAAAATTATACAAGAATGAAATATATAAAAAATAAGTATTATTGTGCATTATTGATAATTTACATATAACCTAAGAATTTATAAATTTCCAAAAATCAAAAATCACCTTTTCTTTTAAAGAGTTAAAAGAAATCGATTTGAGGACTAACCGCCGCTTGGCAAACGCGGCTGGGGCGTGCGGGATTCGTCACGTTGGAATTGCCATTCCCATCCCCAAAGAAGTACTATTGCCAACTGTGTCGGGGATACCCACTAAAACCCCTCAGTGTTCCTTCCTTCGCCTTATGCCAAGGCTACGATGAAGTAGAATCTCAACCAACTCCGCATGCCCTGGCCGATCAATAATTACCAAAGGCAACTTCGGAAGCAGCAGCCCACTTATAATTATCAAAACAAAGTTAAATGCACTCGAAAGTTTTTAACGATCATATATTTGGATTTTAAAAGTGATTATCGTT
Source organism: Dendrolimus houi (assembly GCA_039645545.1). Lineage (NCBI taxonomy): Eukaryota > Metazoa > Arthropoda > Insecta > Lepidoptera > Lasiocampidae > Dendrolimus > Dendrolimus houi. Next base: position 9,986,326 of record CM077123.1, on the reverse strand, counting down.
TTGGGATAGGTAAGAGTTTTGTTTTATTTTAGGTGTAACTTCGATCACAGTAAACGTGGTCAGTGACAGCGAAACTGAGACTCTTGTACCAAAACCATCACCACCACCACCACCGGTATGTAAATAATCTATACTACGCAGCACAACAAACTTGATGGTATGTGAATATCGTTTTTAGTGGACATATGAAATACTAATAGAGCAACTTACATATATTACTGATATGCTGCCCATCTATGGGAGGTTCTATTTATAAACAGCATGCCCTTGACAATCCAGACTTTTACCATTTTTTTTTTTCATTTAAAGGTTGTATTTAGTGAATATTTTTATTTACTCTATCTCTTTTTTAAAAACTTTTGTTCACTTAAAATTTTTATTAACTTCTACTATAACTTACTTATGCAATTAAAATGCTTATTTCAAATATCTCTACACATATTACATTATGTGGTACATTATTATGGTACATTAACATTACACATATTACATAATTATGGTACATTAACGTTCTTATAGAAATATATTCTTACATTATATGTTAGATATACTAAAGTATATTTTATAACATTTTATCACAGAGAATTTTCACTCTGTGCTAATTTTTGTATGTTTTATGTCTAATTACACCAATTATGGCTACGATATGCATTCTACGAAAGTTTTAAAATTAAAACTAGCTGTTATTTGTACTGCCCTAATATACAAATGCGTCTACATTTTCGACCTATCTTTGCTGCACTATCAGTGAAGATATGTACTGCAAAATATGGTTTTTCTCGTTACATTTCTTTATTCCCGTGTGGCTCATTGTATTTGTTTCATAAGTTTTGAGCAGCTTTATTTTTAATGTTGTAACTAAGTGCAGTTCATGTAGTTAAATAGGTAAAGAAGAAAAGGCTTCAGAAATATGGGAACTAAAAGGGATTATAAATGGATCTCCGGTGCTTTTACTCACCGTACGTGTTACGATTAGCTCAAAGCTACCTGTAGCATGTTTCTACTGTAAGAATACGTGACCACTTTTTAAAAATTGGATAGAGCTATGGAAAGCCAAGGTGACCAACTTCCACACTTTTTGTCATTTGGCTCCAAAATCTCATGAAAAAAATTAATCGAAAATATCTAATTTCTTAAAAACTAAAAATTCAATATATTGTGTTTTTTAAAATCTATTTTATGTATGGTAGCCACTCCTAATTTATACCTATAATGCAATCTAATCACACCATTGTGCAACAGTATGCCGAACAAATTTCACTGCCAAACTCATCGTACTAGAACCAGTACTTTTCGGTATATTTCGTCGGCGTACATTTCGTAGCTATCTTTTCGTAGCTTGCTTTAGTCTGAAAATGTCCAGTCGGTTTCCGCTCAAAAGTTGTTTTAAAATATTCCCTATAGCAGTCAAAGCACCTTTACAACTGTAACGTGAAGTTGGTTGTGATTCGCCGGCTCCGTGTCAGTGCAGATAAAAAAGATTATTTATTATTTCTTGCTCAAAAAGTAAAGTTTTTGCGCTCTAATGATTGTTTACTTATTTAACATAGTATATATTTATTATAAACTTGTTATTTACTATTAAATCTCAGTATAAGTGGGTAACAGATGGTATAAGTTCGAAGCTAATCTCAATTGCAGCGTGCTTATGAAAATTGTTAAAAAAAAATTGTGATGTTGTACCTTGGTCTTATAAACAAGTAGGTACTTTGCACACCGGCCAAGGTACATCCATTATTCTAGTCTCAGGAAAAAACCCGGATTCCCAGGACATAATATATAACTGCATTAAAAAAAGTAGACTATAGTTCTGGTAAAATCGTATCCGAATCAGCTTAGTTTTATGCATTCTAACCACTTTAAACCATTACTGGGAAAAATGCCGCGGGATTCCCAGTGCATAAAAAGAAAAATGGTAAAGTTTATTGATGATTTTTATGTTGTTTTTAAAAATTTAGTTTAAATAAGTAAAAGTTTATCCGATTTTAGGTTTACGAAGTAATCTGATTTGCTACTATTGATAAAAAAATATAGAGACAAGAATCTGACTAGGGTAATATTCTTTTGTGAAATATTGCTACTTAAGTTAGTGTTCTATGTTCATTCTTGTTTACAGGTATTGATATTATCAGTCATTTATTGTAGTCATTAATATATATAAAAATTACACTCACTATCCTAGAATGCCCAAGGTACAACTTGTGCGGGCCAAGGTACATTAGGTCTGTTGTACCATGGACAGTGTTTCCTATTTTCTAATGGTTTTTGTTCCCAGCTTTATAGAAAACTAGAGGTTACCTCGCGGCTACGCCGTAAATCAAACTCTAATACGTACTTCTTGTTTAAAGAGCAGGCTTCAATACAGGTTACATTGTATTAAATTTTATGTTAGCGCTATTTGCCGCCGGAAGATTTACTTATTTTGATATTGCAAACTATCCCATCTCCCGGCATGAGAAGTGCTTATGTGCATTTTCGGTATTAAAACTACATTTAAACAAAATTATAGCAAAACCGATCCCGTACTCGAAGTAGTTTTTTCATGAAAGCTTAACAGACAGACAGATCGAGTTACTATTGCATATACTTATAGATCATAAATTTTTATATCTATAAACGTGAGAAATGATTGGTCTCCCATACAAACTTTCGTCCTCTATTTCAACCCGTTCTAGTTTTGTTTACTATCCCCCATCTATCTATCTGTAAACTACATAAATGACAAAAATGAGAACAATTACTACAATGGCAAATTGATCAAAATCATCGAAATAACCGAAATGGCCGAAAAATCGTAATGACACAAATGACCAAAATAACCAAAATCACGAAAATAGCAAATACCGAATTTCAGCCAAATCGGTCCAATAGTTTTTCCGTGTAGCATAACAAACAGAGAGGCAAATATATTTTTATTCCGGAAACTATCCCATTTTTCGGGATTAAAAGTATCCTATATTCATCCTCGGCATCGAAAATATATATAAAAATATACTGAGTTTCAGCTAAATCGGTCCAGTAGTTATTCCTTGAAAGCGTAACAGACATACAGGGTTACTTTCGCATTTACATTTACAGATTTTATTGATATGTTTTGAATAACTGATATTTCCATATATACAGATTTGATAGGTCTTATACTAATCGTTAATTTTTTTAAACGAAAACGTGATGAACTATCCAAGTTGAACAGATTAATTTAAGTAATGTATTTGCGTTGCCATTAACTTCGACGTGGCAACGCCGCAGTCTTTTGAGGACGTTCATAACGCTCACAGTTCCATTGTAATCATGTAAAAAGAATACTAGAAATTATAATGTTAATACCTACTTTAATGTGTTTACCTTTTGTTGGTTACTTCCACTTCGTTTGATAAATGTCACTGCTTTCATTAATATTCATTCATTGTAATTTTATAACATATAACATTAACTTAGAAAATTACTGATATAGTAATTGAACTCTGTTTAAATATCAAAATGAAAAGAAACTTATTAAGACTTTTAATTTATGACTGGTTAGGTCCAAAAAAGTTCGTTTTAAATAATAAAATGTTGGTTGAAATTTTAATGGTGTTTTCTACATCAAAAAAAAAAAGAAAAATGACTTTGGCCAACACCATAAATAATAGGATTAATGGATTTTTTTCAAAGCTTGGGTTTATTAAGGTTTTCTCTGGGCGATTGTTTATTCTTCTGCCATGATTATGACATATATTTTAATATGAATAAAAATAATTTAATCAATTCGCTGTTCACCAAATTATTTTTATTCATATTAAACACTAATACGTTACACGGATGCGTATTTAAATAATTCAAATTAATCTTGTGCAGAAGAAAATGCTTTTATATATAAGAAAAAAATATTGTGCTGAACTCAGTTTAATTTTGTTTATGTAGTCGGTTAGTTATTTAATTGCCTTTTATGTAGACTATCATAAAACTGTAAATAATTCGAGTTTGTACAATGCGTTTAAAAATGTGAAAATAATCAAGGAGTATAATTCGGACCAGGGGATTCCGAAGATACAATTTTTAGAATTTTTGTCTGAAGTTTTTACATTTTTAAACGCATTGTACAAACTCGAAACATTTATAGATTTATTATAGTATAGAAGATTTATATAGACAAGTTATAGAACTCCCACTAAATGTAATAGAGGGTTTCAAATAAATCGCTGTACTATATTAATATTTAATGCTTTATTTTATTACAAACATATGATATGCGAGAAAGGTAACGTTTGTTACTAATGTAAAAGTGTATGCGACTCCATAAAGTCTGAGGCCCTGAGGGGCATTGGCGCTAGACATGCAAATGTATATCTACTTATATAATTAAGAAGGGAATATCGAAAAACCCATTATAACGAGCTTACATCAATGAGTTCTTCCTAAAATAGCGATTAATCATTGCCAAGCGATTTGCATACAGTAGGAAGTAGACTTATGTTTTGACTAAAAACTGTTTCTCAATAAAGTTTAGATTTAAAATTAAAAAGACGTTTAATTAACATAATATATATATATATATATATATATATATATATATATATATATATATATATTATTGATATACTAAGTCTATTATATCAACAAATACTAGGTATATTAGGTACTATCGTATTCGATACATATGGTATTCGCTTTTAAACATCTTTATCACCAATTACGAGGCGTTCGGGAGTTGCATCGATAAGGAAAAATTGGAAGATGTAAATCTTGATTTTTCGATTTGTCAATCTTCTTGAAAAATCTATAATTATTTTTATACCTATAAAATATATATTTCAACAATATGCATTAATTTACTATGATTTCACTTCACTTTAACCAATATTTGATAATATACAGTACCAATACCCATCAGGCGATAAAATAATAACGATTACTAATATTTACTACATTTCGATATTTGTTACCAATAAAATTATCCATTTTTAGGGTTGGAATCATTAAATATCTATCTCACTTTGGTGTCTATTTATCAGATAAATATAAAGGAGATGGGGACTTTTGGGCCAAAGAAATGTAATGAATTAAGATATGGCTTAAAAAAAAAACGTTATATTTTTATATTACAAAATGGAAGACATCAACCCTAAATTATATCTGGAAGAAGAGAAATCTTAAAAATAATGTCACAAATAAAACAAGTTATCGACTATATATACCATAATCGATTTATGTGAATGAATTTCAACAATTAATAATATGAAAATATTTACACTATGCGATTAATTGATTCAAAATAACTAAATCCACAACAATTATAAAATAAACATTAACGTAATAAAAAGAAAAAACCACTCTCATCTTTCCAATCACGGCCCAAAAATATATGAAAGTGTATCCGTCTCCTTTGGCACACCTATACCTTTTATATAATTCTTAACTGTAGCGTAAAATTTTGATAAAATATTTTAATAAACAATGAAAAGGGGGACTGATGATTACCCTTTTTAACCGACTTCAAAAAGGAGGAGGTTCTCAATTTGATTGGTCTTTTTTTTATGTATGTACACCGATTACGCTGAGATTTATGATCCGATTTACACGATTTTGTATTAGTTTAATGCTGAATAGTTGCCATTTGGTCCCTTAAAAATTTAACATAGTTTGGCCTAGTAGTAGTACTTTTCATTTTATGATCATTTTTTATGAAAAAAAAATCCGTTGTGTTCCGTATGTACACCGATTACGCTGAAATTTATGATCCGATTTACATGATTCTTTTTTAGTTTAATTCGGAATAGTTGCCATTTAGTCCCCTAAAAATTTAACATAGTTTGTGTTAAACACTTCTTTAAATTATAATTTTTTGTGGACTGTAACTGTTTTAATTATATAAGGAAACTGCACGTGCGTAATATAATGGCGATTTAATAATAATGGAGGGAAAAAAACATATAAAACAAAAAAATATCTATGTTCTAAATTTAAACATTTTCTATGTTTGGTGGCCAGTACAATGCCACACCAAATGGTTAAAAACTTTTTGTTGGAGATTCCAACATGCTAGGGCCTTGGCAAATACAAAATTGCGCCTAGCAACACTTATTTAACAATATTTATATATTTTAGCTTTCTGCAAAGATTACAAATTTGAAAAATATTGCCTTACACTAACTACAAACATTGAAATTATGTAATACCTTAACTTAAAAATAAAATAAGCAGAAACAAACTAAAACAAGACACTATTCATAAATAGGCAAGATACAAATGTTCATTATTGAACGCTGATATAATTTTCCATTAGGCGTTTTGACTTGTAGAGCTCTAACTTTTCCATCCTTTCCAGGATATACCTTGGTAATCCGAGCCATCGGCCAGTACATAGAAGGAGTGTTAGGCTCTTTAAGTAATACAAGCATGCCTACAATAACATTAGGTTTGTCCTTGCGCCATTTAGGACGACATTGCAAAGAGTTTAAATATGATTTGTGCCAAACTTTCCAAAAAGACTTTAATTTTATCAATCATAGACCAATATTTGAGTTTGTTCATTGGTACAAGCGTAAGATCATGTTCTGGATAAGCCGTTAACGGTTGGCCAATAAGAAAATGCCCTGGCGTGAGAAAAGAAAAGTCATTAATATCAGATGACACAACAGGCATTAATGGTCTTGAGTTTAATATAGCCTCAATATGAATTAAAGTACTATTTAACTGTTCATAAGTTAGAGATGCACCATTAAGTATACGTTTCAAATGAAATTTCATACTTTTTACCGCTGCTTCAGCCAGACCAGCAAATACAGGAGAATAGCTGGGAATAAAATGAAATTTAATTTGTTGTTCAACAAAAACATTGTATACTTTCGTTTGATGATCCGTTGAAGAAAGCAGCTTATACAGATCAACTAAATGGTTCCTAGCACCTCATAGGTCGCTGGTTCATATCCGGCTCGAAGGACCAAAAAGAATATGTTAAACACTTCTTTAAATTATAATTTTTTGTGGACTGTAACTGTTTTAATTATATAAGGAAACTGCACGTGCGTAATATAATGGCGATTTAATAATAATGGAGGGAAAAAAACATATAAAACAAAAAAATATCTATGTTCTAAATTTAAACATTTTCTATGTTTGGTGGCCAGTACAATGCCACACCAAATGGTTAAAAACTTTTTGTTGGAGATTCCAACAGTTTGGTCCAGTAGCATTCATTTTATGAATATTTTTTTATGAAAAAAATTTCCGTACCCGTTTCTTGGAACCTATATTTTTAAGGCGCGCGGCACCTTTCCTAGGCCTACCCATAGCTAGATACCTAAAAGTATCAAATAAAAAAAATCGTTTAAAAAAACCGACTTCAAAAACTAAAAAGTATAAAATAACTTATAATTACCCTAGAATCCATTGGACAATTTCCAGTCAAAAGAGAAAAAAGAAAGGATTACTTGTCAATCACATTTTATTTCCATTCTAACGAACAATAAAAATAAGTAGATGTAGATCTAAAATTAATACGATATCAAGTCCAATTATCTTGGCCATTACCCGAGTAAAGTTTATCAAACTTTGAGATTAAATCAAAGCAAAATTAGTTAGTTCCATGCGTAATGAAATCTGATTGCGTGTTAAATTAGTTTCATCAGAAATTTATTGACTCTCTTAGTAACTTCCTTGTTAAAGCAGATACTAACAATATAGGGATGTTTACTAGCATTACGTACTAGGTAATGGCCATGACAATAATAAGTACATTGAATTAAAATCAAGCCTTGAATGCAAATTAATCGAATCGGCCTGGCGCATAATATTAGACGGATCATTTCTGTTTTTTAATTTGAATCAAAGTGATGCGTATAAATATGAATCTGAATAATCATTCAAAGTCGTATCCTTTCAGCTCCGTGTCACATTGAATCAACCAAATTGATTTAATGTGGTAGATCCGTCTAATATTAGTATAAACAAGACGAGTAGTAACTCTATTTGTCTTGATTATTTCAATGATTTGCACTTTATATGCGATTCAACGATTCATATAAAACATTATTGTACTTACTACTAGTAACATATTCCAGTGATTTATTGATATGAAAGAAATATACTTTCTTATTAATTTAGCCGTTTATTTTATTTTTAATTCAACAAAATAAAAAACAAACACATGGAAGTTTATTTAAAACATTTAAATATTTGTTTTGTTTGGCCATTCTCCACAGCCTTCGACATAAACTTATTTTCATACAATTAATGTGAACAGTAGACTGGAGATGAACACTGAATTTATTTCCTCAAAAGTAATAAAATAAATATACATATTTATCTATTTTTTTTACATTGATGTCCACGCACATTGTACATATTCATCATAAGGAAGTTACGCCTGTATTTTGGGCAACTTAAATTACAATGACCAACACTGGGATCAATACTAGACACTCACAGCATGATAAACAACGTAAAGGTCGTTTACGAAATTTACTATGGTAAATTTCGTACCATTTTGGTAAACCATACGAACTCGAGATCTCAGGGTGGCAAGAACTAGATGGGCCAACATTTACACCACAACACAACGGACACAGTCACAGTCTTAATACTGCATTGTATTGAACACAACATAATCAAATCAATATTTTTAAATTTGACCGATAATATTGAGCATCGGCTGTATAGCCGGTGGTGGTGTTGCAGCAGCCAACGCCGCTGAAAACAGCCCCGCGCAGTGTAAGCAGCGGTCAGAACACGCTGCGCGTCCAGCCTCAGAGCGGTGTGATGGCTTTGGTGCACAGCCTGCCGGACCTCACCATCGATCCTTCGCCCTCGCCTCCAAGGCCTTCGCAGAGGTTTAAATAACAATTATATGAAACCTTAAACGTACCACTATGTCCGGTCTATCCCCTTTTTTCCATCCGGATTGTCCAAGGTGGATTAGCCTGTTTCACCCATCAGTTATGTTGATGTGAAGGTTTCATCGCGATGTTCTGTTTCAGCATCAGCACGTATTAATTGTAACAATACGCACATTAAGTAAGAAAAACCGCCTATTTTACAGGCGCGCTGCCTAACATGCCTATGTTCCAAGCTGTGTCTAAAAGCGCGGCTATATTAATAAGTGCTCTAAGATTACAAACACTTATAATTTTGGAGCATCACATATCCGATGCCCTACATCTACGCGTTGCAAATGATCGCCAAAATTTGTATCCAGACTAGCAATCCTGCTACACGTCGATGTAACATAACTATTATCGGATTACCGCGATGGAACATATTATGTGAAAATAAGCTCTTTATACTGGCTTCAAAATAATTTATTGATACATTGGACTAAATATTTAATAGCGGTAAATTACTGGTTGTCTTTACACTTTTATTCATTTGTACCTTATACACTATATTATTTAATATACATATATTTTATTTGGTTTCCGATAGTCCCAGCCCGCAGTCAGCCTCCGAGAAGCTATATCAATCTCACCAAGAGTTGCTCCAGCGCAACAGACTTCAGGCTCAACAGCAGCACCAGTATTTGAGCCCAAATCATCGTGGAACTAGTTACCCGCCCCCGAGCCCCACCAGGTCTCTAAGGCGGGCACACATTTATGAAAAATACTGTTGTATGCTTTTTTGTGTCTATATGTACACATTATGTTTTTTTATGCACGCATATGTTCGATATGTCACGTCCGCCCTTAACCCGGCTACCGTTAATTTGGTTTATACACGCTTGCCTACTCCTATTGTTGTCAATGTATGTACAATCTACAAATCTGGAAAACATATTACTATGGATTCAAAACATATTGAAGTGTGGTTTTTTTTATTGCGATGCTGATAAACAGGCTTATGGCCCATCTAATGGGAAATGGTTATCGTCGCCTTTAGACGTTTGCAACACTAGAGACGATGCCAATGCGGTGCCATCCTTTAGGGTTGAGAGGATGGAATAGGAAAATGAAATAAGGGGACCATCGGATCTCACACTCATCTTACGAAACACGAACAGCTTACTGTTTCACAACTTGACGTTCAGTGAAAAGTTGGTATCCCACAGATCGAACAGGTCTAGTGTACTGTAATCAAGATATGATTCCAGCATGGCTCTACAACGTCGAAGAAAAATAATGGAAAAATTTAAGTGAAAATTGTTATTTATACGACAGCCTATCATAAATAATCCTCTTTTGAACTTTTATCTGTTAGTCTGTCTAAAGATTTCTTTTGAATGGCTACATTGGCTTAGCAGATTTCAATTAAAATTTAGATGATTAACCAGCAAAACGTTGTAACAGCATCTTTGCGTTACTGTTTTTGTATTTTCATTTCAATACCTTACAGAGTTCAAACGTTATAAAAACAAAGTCCACAGAGCAGAGTATCCCGCAACCCCCGCCGTGCGGCTCCTAATAGAGGTGGCACGGCAATACTTCCCATACAAACTGAATCTGCCATTGGGCGTCACACTGTCATCATCAGTGATATTGTCATATTCAGCCATCTGGCCATTAAAGTGCTGCGGATAGTGTCGATATATTTTTCATGTCAAGAAATTTCTTGACACCAATTGGTTTAGGCATTCATAGCTAACACTGTACGCACTTGCCTGATTATTAGGTAGTAAAATGTGTATTATTATTAAATATAAAAAATCAATATACTTTATAAACAAATTTAGTACAATCAACAATATTTTACATAATTACCAAAATTATCCCTACAAATATTACAATAAATATAAAGAAAAAAATGTCACTAAATATTAAACTATAAACTAGTACAATGAAAGAAACTGCCCTTATATACCTGTAGGTAATTCTTTAAGACTTTAATTAGAATACTGAGCTTATGTCATCGATGTCAATGGGTAATGTTCCCAGAAAGCTGGCTATTTTACTTCGCTTAATCTCCATACCCGTGGTAGGTATCAAGCCTTATCCCGTCACTAATATTCATTTATCTTTTAAGTAAGGATCCTTAGAAAACCTAAAAATAACAGTTTATGTAAGAAAACTTAATATCATAATTAATTACCTCTTACTTAGATTTTATACTATATGTATTGTACATAATATATATGCAATAAATAACAAATTAAAACTGTCAAATAAAAAATAAATTGGTATTTCATGGATACCTTTTTTTTAGCCAGGGGAAATCCGATTCAGGACCATAAGCCACGACAAGCACAAAAGCTTGAGGGGATAGTTCGCGACCCGTATGTGGGATTCACCAGGTCGGGGTGGCACTAGCATGCCCAGTCAGAACTAGTGCCATGCTATTGTTATAGTTAGGGATACCCACTAAAACCCCTGGGTTCCGTCCTGCGCCTTATGCCAGGGCCACGGGGATGCGGAAGCTCAACCAACTCCGCATGCCCTGACAGGCGGGGCCCACGGGCAACATCCACTGCTGGAGGACTTCTTTTATCCCCCGGCATCTCCCATGTCTAATCCGGGGCGTGGCGCGGTCTGTAACGCGCACGGAATACTCATACTCTCATCTCGACGGCATATGTGGGTAAGTGAGAAGCCCTATACCCCTAGAGGCCCCACCCGCGCCATTCGCTTACGGCGAACGAAGGGCGAAGCCCGCCCTCCGGCGTCGGCGCGTCCTCCTTTGGCGGGAGCAGAGCCGTGACGTGCGCTCACGCTCCCGCTCCGCCTCCTCCTTCGTAAGCATGACACGCTCGCAGAAGGAGGAGACGGTGTCTCACGCTGGTTGGCTCCTAACCATGTTACGAACAACGGCCGGAAGCGAGAGGTCAGATCTAGTAAAGGTGACAAGGTCTCGGCGCTGCTCGGTCCATGCGGGACACTATTAGAGTATGTGCAGTGCCGTATCCTAGTCGCCTGTGTTGCAATGATGGCACCCCCATGATGTGGGCTCACGGCTGAGGCGACACAGGTACCTCCTAAAGCAGCAATGCCCTGAGAGAATCTGTATTAGCTGGTACGTCAGGGTGGCGTGTTGTCGTCCAGACCATTGTCACAGAACGAGTCGCACCACCTCCATAGTGGCGAGGCTCGCACTGGGGCGTCTAAGGCGATCTTCCTAGACCCCCGAGGCGACCTGCGGAAGCTCCAACCTACATGCCTCGATCTCACGAAGCGCGGTACAGTGATGCGAGAAACCTGGCTTCCAGGTCCCATGGAGGGGGGGATCCGGAGAGTACCACTGAGGCCACTTCAAAAGGTACCGTACAGTATCCCCTTATCGCCCTGACGGCCAGTATGCTCTGTATTTGACGCAGTAGCGGAGCGTTTCTGGCCGTCAGGCGATCTGCCCATACGGGGGCCCTATAGAAGGACATCAACCGTACGATACCTTCAAAGAGTTTTCGGCACGTGGCGTTCGGCCCGCCGACGTTGGGGAGTAACCGCGATAGCACACCCGCTACCACCTTATGTCTGCCGGAGCAGCTGCCGAAAATGTGCCAAAAAATCCTTAGGCTGTCAAGGACCAATCCTAGGTATTTCATGGTCTCCCCGATGCCGATGCGGATGCCTCCTACTATTATTTCGGTGTCTGGAGGTGTGTATAGGTGTGTGTGTGTGTGTATAGGAGTGCCACCTCCAGTCCAAGCCGCCGGATCCGGAACTAAGGACACCCCAGCCATGCCTAAAAGGCACGCCTGCTGGTGGATCCTACCTTGCGCCGCGGTCAGTGTATCATACGCGTAATAGATGATGCTGACGCCGGGGAGGACCCTGCTGCGCAACGTCCAGTCGTGTACGATGTTCCACAGGAGAGAACCAAGAATCGACCCCTGTGGAACACCACACACCATGGCTCGCCGATCCCATCCCTCGTGGACTGGATAGACTACGGCTCTTTCACTTAGGTATGCCCCGACTATTCGGCAGAAGTAGGTCGGCACCCCGAAATACCGGAATGCCTCCTTAACGCAAGCCCAGGGCAAGTTGTTAAATGCGTTGGCGATGTCGAAAGACACTGCCAGAAGAACCTCACCCTGGGAAACCGTGTCCTCCGCCAGGCCTCTCAGGCGCATGAGGTCGTCAATCGTGGAGCACTCTGTGCAGAAATCGAACTGGCTGTCCGCCAGATTCGCCCGGTCGTCGATAAGTGCTGGACGAGGCAGTCTAAGATGATGCGCTCAAAGAGCTTTCCGGCCTCGTCCAGCAACACAATGGGTCGGTAGGCGGACGGTGAGTCCGCAGGGCGCCCCTCCTTATGCAGCAGGGCCAGTTTTCCGGTCTTCCGCCGCTTCGGGAACTGGCTCTGCTCCAAACATGCGCTGAAAAGTCTCATCAGTTGGGGCTCCAGGGCATCGTATGATAGAACCCATGCACGCCCTGGTATGCCGTCAAGACCGGGGGTGGTATTCTTGGCCTTTAGCCGTAGCATAGCCGCCCCCAGCTCTTCTCGGTCCACGGTGGGCACAGGGTCACTATCCGCGCTGGGCGTCACATCCGGCGGAGCCATTGCAGGGGGCATATGCTCAGCCCGTGAAGGGAACAGTGCGCCAATTACATCCAGTACTGCGTCCCTTGGGAGAGTCTCAGTCAGCGGGGGCGCCCAAGCACGGAGCTTGTTCCAAGCTATAGCTATAATGGGCGCCCCTAAGGGTCGAGATTTAGAGTTTCCACGAGCTCCCTCCATTCTGCGTTCTTCGCGTCGCGTATCGCGATGCGCAATTCCTTCCTGGCGCTTCTGTACACCTCGTACAGCCGGGCCTCTACGGTCATCTGTGTCGGGTGTACTGGTGATGCGCGCTATTGCACGCGCGCCTTAGTCCCTATTTCATGGGTACCTACCCTAACAAGCACTATCGATATGACTGATCCCAACCCATGCGTATCCTCACTATCGCATTCACTGATAAATTATGGCTAACGCTCGTTTGAGGTTTTGTATTCCAAAATAACCTTGACTAGCATTTTTGATGAGCTAAAACTGGCTCTTAGGTACTAAACCTGTGATATGATATTATAGAATTTAGTTTAGTCACCTTTTTACTTTGATTAGAACACCAAATCACTGCACAACTAGGCATAATTCTCACTTTTTTGAAGATGTTTTTTTTGTCTGCGACTTGCGAGTTGAGACTGGCGGCCGCTTACGCTCAGATTTGCGTCTATCTTACAACTTTATTACAGATATTGTTATTACTGCCAAACTCTAGTAAGGGCGCGGCGACACACACACAGTCCTGCGCGAACGTACAATGGACCAAAGCGGCGATGAATCACCCATACGACTAAAATCGCCCGGCAAAAACTTTCGCTAACAGCGCAATAACACGCGCACAAGTAAAACATCAGTTTTAAGTGACGGGGTTTTATTGTTACCCGTTTGGGTTTTACAAGTAGGTAAAAAGGCGTCGTCAATCGGCAAAGTGCATATTGCAACTAAACACGAGTAATTGTTTCCTTTTGTTTAAACATTTCAGAAACGTCCTGATTCATGAATGTGAAATTTTAGAGTGTGTGCGTGGATATCAAAACTTTAGGAGCCGTTCAAAGCAAAATGCTAAAGAACTGATCAAGGAGGAATTTGGCCAACCGTACTGGCAGCTATAGCTACTATATAATATTTCATAAAATTCGGTGCATCTGCGAGGCTGTGAAGAACAAACAATCTAATTCATAGTTATATCAGTAAAAATAAGAACGTATATTTATATCCTCAGGGCGTCACTGAAACGCGGCCTCGCATTCTCATACTCATTCAAGAACCCGCCGCTTACAAAGATGGGTCACGTGAATAGTCAATCACAACTGCAAGCGGAGGCAGGTCCCTCCACTGGTCAAGGAACTAAGGTATTAAAATGATTTTCAGAGTTTACGTGATTGTTTCTAATTTATTTATTTATTGAGAAAACCAACAGCGAATACACAAATCTATTTATCTGTAAACGAATTTAAATGAAACTCGACACAGAGCTAGCTCATATACCGGGGCGTAGCTTAGGATACTTTTTATCCCGATATATGGCGTCGTTTCCGCGGGATAGATAACAATATTGAAAAAAATGGCGCTACGATCGCATACTTTTTGAAAACTAAACGTATATAAATGCAACTTGACACAGAGCTGGCTTATATCTCTTATAATCAGCATTGAGGAAACTTTTTATTTCGATAAATAATGTCGTTTCCATAAAATAGATAGATTAGCTAAATAGATGGCGCTGCAATCGGGTTTTTTCGATCCACTAACAAATACTCAAATACCTACGTTATCATAAACAATAATGACATATCATTCGTTGTATTACTACAAATCAGGTTGGCTACGACTCGCCTCTGTATTTTGCTGAGCATTTGTATAGACTATATGGACTTAGATTCTTTTTTATTATAGTTAATTTTTAAGTTATTTGTTAGTTTACCATCCATAGATATAGTTCCTTTACCTGTTATTATACATTCTTTAAAACAAAAATGTCAGTTTAGTTCATGGGCTTTTAGCGTATGGTAATTATTCATCTGGGATAATGTTATAGTTATTGACCGTTTCACATAGATGTAGCGCTGAGTTTAATGCATTATTTATGATATGATATTGTTATTACCTCGTAATTGTTAATGACGTTAAATGTTGACAGATAACGTACGTGTATTTAATAATGTAGTTATTTATGATTTTTAAGCGATTTTCATTATCAGTTAGATAAATTTTCATTGAAGTTTTATATATGTAAAAAACTTAATTAAGTTTTCATGTAAGTAATATAGAGCTAGCTAGGCTCTACGTGAAGTCCCTGGGTAGTAACTTTGGGATTTTCACGTGGAGCAGCCGTGGATGAAACGCTAGTTATAAATATATTTTTTTTCACAGAATATGTTCTGTCTTAAAGTAATACTGATATTAAGCGGAGCAACCAAATTGAATCAGTTAAGTTGAAAGGCACAGGACTGAAATAACGGTATTCGATGACATGGAATGATTCAAGTTTATGTTTATATGGATCAATTTGGTTGACTCATTCAAATTAAAAGACAAGAGATGAGCTGTCTAAAATCGGCTAAGGCTTGTAACAACGCCAACGTCCTTGAGGATTTTTGGTAGGAATACTTTTTCGGGCGATTTCATAGACGCGGTCGTTTTTTTAATGCATTAAGTATTTATAATGTTTGTTTAAAAAATAAAGAAATATCCAAAAATAATAAAACCAATTTATTAACTCTCTTCTATAAATATGTAGATACTTTTTTCGTCCTCTTTTGATAAAATTGAAGGAGGAAAATGTTTTCATGTCAATAATTTGACGTTAATTTGGTGATTTTTTTTTTCTTAACTATAAGTATTTATAGAAAAATCACAAAAAAACCACGTTACGTCTCATATCGTGAAGATTTTTTGGGTAAATTATTGATTAGTCATTACCAATTAAAAATAGTATCGTTTGTACCCCATTTTCGACTTTTTGCAGCAACAAGAGCCATAAGGAATTTACTATTTAGTACTCTGTTATAAATGACCAATTATTCGAAATTAATATTATTTAGTTGACCAATGTTTAATTTTCCACAGAACGACAAAGGTGCTGTGAACCCGATGCTGCTACCAAGCACGAGCACTGATAAAGGAGATAAGAAGGCGAAACATGTGACCAGCAAGTGAGTAATATAAGTCGAAAATGAATCATAGCGTATTAGGTATATTCTGCCTTTGACAGAAGTATGTTATTTACTACTACTAATGGTGTCGTGCTTATTATGATTTTGTATTAAAAAAAGCAAATTCAATGAAAATAACAAAACTATAAATTTCATTCTAGTGTTAAAAAGTTCACTACTACAACTTACAACTATCTAGCTAATTCATAATATAATAGCCTGCCTTCTTCTTGACTTAGTTTAAAAAATAGAATTTAATAATAAAACCTCAGATTGTCAATGAGTTCCATTATGAATATAAATTGTAAAGAAAATATATTTGAATGTAGCTTCCTTAATCCCCGTCAGTTCTTTCTTCAGTTCGGGCGGCTGGCACTCCAAAATCGAAGCATGACAATTAAGAGGTTGGCGGTTGATGACGTTTACAAGGCAAGATTCTTTGAATAAGTTCCTTAAGTAGGTGTACGTGGGCAAAATGTGTACCTTACTCAACAGTTGACCCACAACTCACTCCACAAAGCTTTGTAAATGGCAAATACATATTTTAGGGTAGTTTTAGTAGTAGTGAACAATATTCACTCTATTATTATGGTAGACACAAATATATACATTTTGTCTTAGTCTTAGTTAAATGAGAGGCAGGCTAGGGCATCTGCTTACCAGCTTAATTTCCTGATACTCGGTACAACGTCCCGCCTTTTTGTTTTTACTAGTCCAATTTCACAAACAGTTTAAATACACCAAAGAGACTATGCGTCTCTCTGCCTTTTTTGCTATCTGCATAATGGGGAGTGTTTCAAGGATCTGTTTAGAATAGTACCTTCGTTCTCTTTCTACTAGATTACCGCACACCATTGGGCGTTCATCTTCATTTCCTTGAGCCGCTTCGCTCATGTATGTGACGGTTCTCGAGAACGTTTATTTTGAGCACTCGTACTCTAGAGATTTAGAATGAGCTTCTACCGCTCTACTTGCCTACTGTATTGCAGTTATAAAAATTTTCAGAAAAGTGTTTATTTAAGGTTTTGCACATCGGTTACCTCCATATGCACGTTTCAGCGCAATGTCTTCCTTCACCATTAGCACGTGGTAATCTATATATATAATAAAATTGTAGAAGTCAAATTTCTGTACAATGAAAAAAAATGCTAAAAACCGCGTCAGGGGGATGTAAGAAGTGAAATAGAATAAATTTAGATTTTTTTCAAATTTTTTGTTTCTCTGTTTGTACCGGCTAATCTCCGAAACGACTGAACCGATTTAAATGAACTTTTGTATGGTGGTAGCTTATATCCCTGGTCAACATATAGGATACTTTTGACCCCGAAAAATTTTAGTTCCCGTGGGATAGTTAAAAATACTTTAATCACTTAAATAGCTTATTGAGTGTAGATATTGCCGGTATCATCATCATAAAATAAAACAATTAGGCTATATATCATCACGCTAAGACCAATAGGAGCGGAGCACTAATGAAGAATGTTTTAAAATCGGGA
This sequence comes from Dendrolimus houi, assembly GCA_039645545.1. Lineage (NCBI taxonomy): Eukaryota > Metazoa > Arthropoda > Insecta > Lepidoptera > Lasiocampidae > Dendrolimus > Dendrolimus houi. The sequence continues at coordinate 9,968,280 of CM077123.1, read as the reverse complement.
GGGTTTTTTTAACTTACTTTTTTTTAAACTATTCCACGCGGACGAAGTCGCGGGCAGAAGTTAGTTGTACAATATGCACATTAGATCAGAAAACTGCCTAAGTGGTGCACGTTTTTACAGCCGCGAGTAAGATACGTGGGTTCGTCCCACGTCTTTTGACTTTGGGACGCGAACACGTTAATCACTTAGGCTTATACAAAATATTGTTTCATCAAATTTTCAGCATGATAATTCGCCGCATTTGATGTACATTGTCTAAAAACAAACAGCATGTTTCAATATTGTAAAAAAATACTCCATAGAAGATAATTTAAAAGTTGATGTAGGTAGTACCTTATCACATTTTTAAATTCTAGAAGATCATCACGCTGTATAGTTGTTCTATCAAAATTGTTTATTTGTGTACTGTATCTGTATTACCTACTTATTTCATAACAAGGACGTATGTTGTTGATATTTCCTAGTTCCAAAAGCAAATTTTCACGTTTTTATTCACGAAAATCACAATATCGTCATTGCAGATTTTTTTTAGGTGTGAACTAGTTTTGTTTAATACATTAAAATCTAATACCATTATTGGTTTAGTGGCTTATACAATGTAGACATATAGCTCACGCGGGTATGACTTTACAAACGAAAATTATGAAAACAATTACTACGTTTGGGCGAACAAATGCTTATTTACCTAAAAGAATCAAAGTAATTGTATAATTTTTGCTTTTTAGCATTCCATTGTTGAAGGTTAAAGAAGTGACTTAAATTATTAAATATAAGTGGACAAGGAATGTGGTAATAATGCAAGTTTCATTTCAGGAACAAAAGTGGTGATCCCAGCCCCGTTCGCAAGGAAGACAAAGGGGACTGACAGCGACGATGGCGCAAGTCGCGTGACTGAACTATGACCAGAAAACTAAATTTCCGATGGCTTTATAGATGGTGCTGGTAGTATTCGAAAGTTGGAACGAGAAGGATTAATACTAGATATTCTATCTACTGTGTCATTTAATATCTGTATTAAAAAAAAAGTGGTAAATATCGGATACAGGACTGAGAAAACCCCGATTTATCTTATCGTTTAATGGTAAAGACGATAATAGAAAAATATATAACTTCTATACTATATTATATTTAAAATTGTTAGAATTTAATGTGACTTTAGTGAATTCTTGGTCTTTATTATGATATACATGAAGTTAAACCGGATTATCCTACTTCTACGAGTACTCATTATTTTTAATGTTCTAGTCGATAGTCGTATTATAGTAATATAGGAAAAATATCTTGTCAGTGTAGAATGTCAATTCATCAATGAAATTCATGAAAATATCTTGGAGTAGAACTAAATATTTATATTCTACTCTTCACATGCATATATAAAGTAGGTACTATTTCATCTTATATAATTATAATCAATATTAACCTTGGTGTTATGCAGTTATTCAACGACAACACGGCAAAAGGCTAAGGGAATTTTCTTGCAATTTTATTCATAAAACATCGGCATATTTGACCTGAAACTTAAAAGTCATTTAGATTAATATTTCAAGTTATACATATATAATATATATCTTCGGAAAGTACGAGTTGTGGTTACACTAGATAGTGTTGAAGTCCGAGTTAAGATTGTTTAGAGAAAAACTGCTGGTGATTATACTGTTTATTAGAAAATATTTATTAAAGTATTATATTATGGTAAATGTTTAAATATACATGTAGTTATAGTAAAATTATTGATGTGTTCTAAGAATCATCCTTTAAAGATATTTTATTTTATAATTATCGCTATTTAAGAGTTAGATGATTTGAGTATATTGATATTTAAAGTCGTTTAATCTAAAGTCAAAATTATCATGACAAATTACAGCATTATAAATTTTAATCTTTGGTATTCGCTTTCAATGAAGGAAGATATACTCATAGATTTTATTTATATTTATTATCATGTTAAATATTTGATTGCACCAATCAATTTTTTATACATTTTTCCTAGACATATCCAAAACTAAACATAGAAATTTCAATAACTATATCAAATTATAGGCGTCAAAAGACAGGTAGTATAATATTAATGAATAGTTTAGACATAGAAATTCCAGGAACTTTTTCAATTATAATTGACGTCAAATTGTAACCTTAACATACGTATGAATGTTAAATTCGCCAGAATATGTATATATTCTGGCGAATTTAAAAACATTCTTCCTGCACCGATTAGAATTAGGTAGTAGATGTGGAACTAAGAACGAGGTAAACGGAAATAAAGTTTTAAGAAATCGATTTGAGAATCGAATGGAGATAAAATGCTGTGATGGGCTAAGGAATGTTATTTTATAGATATTAAGGACTAGGTTAGGGTCATATTATCCATGTTTAATAGGTGTTTTCGTTGTTAGCAATTGATGTTATTACTCGGTGTTTTACAATTGTTATGGTACCTACTGATCCGCTGAATATTTCATTAACCATGTACATAAAATATAGCTCTTTGCTTTAAACTTTGCCTAATTTTTGCTTGGCGAAAATTGCGATTACTATTCAAAAATAGCGAAACTACAATATGTAATTAGGCAAATAAATAGTACTTAATACCTACTTTATCACATTATTACCAATTCATAGAAGCTTTTTGGTAGAAAGTACCGATGTCAGTGGTAGATGCACGACATTCACGTTATTGAACTAATATAACCAAATCACTTTGTGTCAGTAGATTCAGAAAATAAACCAATGCATACAATTTTCGGTGTTTCATTCCTATTTAACAAACTCCTCCGCCGGGTCCCAGACAGAATGGGTAGTAGGCTCATGAAATGCTGCCTTGACTTTGTAGAGGATAATATGCGTGCCAATTGTTTAACAATAACGGATGCCGAAGACGTCGCGAACAGAAAAAAAAGTAGGAAAGCGGACCCCGGGCCCTGAAGCGGGCGCTCTCAATAGGAATTTAACGGCAGGGAAACCCTTTCATCATCAAAAGCTTGACGTATTTTAATTTATCAATATCATTTTATACGTATTATTCTCTCCTTAAAATCAAAACCATCACAAAGTCAAATTCTTATTAATTTAAAAAATGATATATAAATTATTTGTGACTACAATTGATTTACGAAGGTTTTTACAATTGCACAATATCATTTTATATTTCATACAGTTATCTATTTATTTACATCTATCTTGACAGCAATGTCCAGTTGGGGTTATTCTAAAAAGTCTTTTCTTACGATCTCTTGCATACACAGGTTTAGGTTGGGACCAAAGCCCTTGCTTCAGACACGGGGCCCAAAGCGTTAAAAGAATAGCGGCTAAAAGTATCCCATAAACCATTTTTATCGAGTGACTCGTTTAGGAACCTGAAAGAGTGAGAAATCCATATTATAGAAATTTATCTTATGTCGTTAGCCAATCCTCGTCTAGTCGTCTGCTGTAAGACGTAGGCCTCCCCAATTTGATTCAGCCCCCACCGATAACCTTGTACAATCCAGGACTCACCTTTTTTGTTAGCCAGGGGAAATCCGGTTGAGATTCGCCAGGTCGGGGTGGCACTAGCATGCCTAGTCAGAACTGGTGCCATGCTATTGCCACTCGCCGGTTTGGAATACCCACTAAAACCCCTGGGTGTTCCGTCCTGCGCCTTATACCAGGGTTACGGGTATATGACTTAGCACTCTTGGCAGCTCTGGCAGGCGTGGGCCTTGTAAGGCCACCCACTTCCACTGCCGGGGAACTTTCTTTTATCCCCCGGAATCTTCAAGCTCTGTGTGTGTGGGGCGGTTTGTAACCCGCCCCACGGGAGGAGAGTGAGCGCGCGCGGAACATTCGCCCTCTCATCTCGACGGTATGTGCAGGTGGATGAGAACCCATGTACCCCAAGGGGCAACTTACGGTGGTCGAAGGTCTGTGCTAGCGCTCCGGCGCCGGCGCGTCCTCCCTTGGCGGGAGTGAAGCAGTGACGTGCGCTCACGCTCCCGCTCCACCTTCTCCTTTGCAAGTATAACGCGCTCGCAAAAGGAGGAAACGGCGTCCCATCTGGTATTGCTCCCGACGATGCGTACCACGACCGGAAGCGAAAGGTCAAATCCGGTCATGGCGATGAATTCTCGGCGCTGCTCTGTCCAGGCTGGACAGTCCTGGAGTGTATGCAGCGCCGTATCCTCGTCGCAGGTGTCACAATGATGGCACCCTGACGTCGCCTCGCGGCCAAGGCGACGCAGGTACCTCTCGAAGCATCCATAACCCGAGAGGACCTGCGTCAGCCTGAACTTCAACGTGCCGTGCTTTGCGCCACTGGAATAGCGACGCTACGATCCTGGCCTCGAGGTCCTTTGGTGGGGATCCGGCGAGTAGCGAAGCCGTTTCGAATAACACCGTACAGTATCCTCATATCGCTCTGATGGCTAGCACTCACTGCGCCTGTCGTAACAACGCAGTGTTCCGGGCCGTTAGGCGGTCGGATTAAACTGGGGCCCCGTATAAGGTCATCGACCATACGATGCCTTCGAAGAGTTTTCGTCACGGGACTTCGGGCCCCCCGATATTAGGCAAGAGGATTGCTGAAAGTGTGCCGAAAAGTCCCATCGGCTGTCGAAGACCAATCCTAGCTACTTCATGGTCCCTCCAACGCCAATGCGGACGCCTCCAACTATAATAGCGGTGTGTGGAGGTGGGCGATTTCAAGGACCGTGAAATATCATGGCCTCAGTCTTCGGAAGCGCCACCGCCAGACCAATTCGCCGTATTCTGCCTACAATTTGTAACACCCCAGCCGTGCCCAGGATGCACGCCTGCCTATGGGCCCTCCCGCGCGCGGTGGTAAGCGTGTCGTCGGCATAACAGATGACGCTGACGCCCGGGAGGACCCTGAAACGTAATGTCCAATCGTATGGGTTGTTCCACAGCAGAGGGCCTAAGGCCGATCCCTGTGGAACACTGCATACCATGGCTCGTCGACTACACCCTCCTCCGTGGACCGGGTAGATGACGACTCTTTCATTTAAGTATGCTCTGACTGTTAGGCGGAGGTGGGTCGGCACCCCGAAGTAGCGTAGTGCCTCCCTGACGCAAGCCCAGAGCAGGGCGGCACTACCAACAGGACCTCGGCCCGGTAAACCGCATCCTCCGCCAGGCTTTTCAAACATATGATGCCGTCCATCGTGGAGCACCCTGGGCGGAAACCAAACTGGTTGTCGGCCAGATCCGGCCCAATCGTCGTCAGATCAAGGACTCATCTGCTCCATCGGCTCGCGGTCCTGCAACCAGGGCTATCTTTACCCGGGGGTGCAAGGGGGTGTGGCACCTGTGCTACGCAACCTAGGGGCGCAAGTCAATTCAATAAAAAAAGTCAATAGAGAACTTGTCATTTGTTATCAAGATCTGATTAACGAGCCCCCATACGACCGTGTATATATTAGGTTGGGAAAAAAGTTTCTTCGCATTTTATATAAAAATTCAAAAGGTTTTTTTATAAAGTTTATTTACATTTGACTAAAGTATGTAGGTGCCATTTTGTTGGATAACTTTTTGCCATCTTGTAGGTAGGGACGTGATCCCATTGCTATAAACATTTTGGGGCTTCTGATCAAAAACTGCGACAAGTGGTTTTGGTAATCCTCTTGTGATGTTAACCTGACACTGCCTAAGGAATTCTGCAGAGACCGAAACAGGTGAAAATCTAAAGGTGCAAGGTCAGGACTATACGGCGGAAGCATTAACACCTCCCAGCCAAACTCTCGTAATTTTTGCTGAGTGGCTAAAGATGTGTGAGGTCTAGCGTTATCATGGTGAAAAACCACACCCCTTCTGTTGATTAATTCCGGCCGCTTTCTCTCAACTTTTTGCTTTAATCTCATCAGTTGTTCGCAGTACAGTTCAGAATCGATGGTCCTGCCTGACGGTAACAGCTCATAATGAATAATGCCCTTCCAATCCCACCATACATACAGCATCACCTTGTTGCGAGTTAACCCGGGTTTCGCCACAGTCTGTGAAGCCTGACCGGCCTTTGACCCCGAACTTTTTTGCACGTTCTTGTCGTAAGTGATACACTTTTCATCACCAGTTATCAGCTTCTTCAAAAATGGTTCGGTTTCATTACGTCGTAATAAAGAATCACAAATGAGTACACCGTTCATTAGGTTTCTTTCAGTGAGCTCATGAGGCACCCAAATATCGAGCTTTTTTGTGTACCCAGCTTTATTCAAATGCGCCAAAACCGTTTTGTGGTCAATTCCCAGTTCTCCAGCTACATCGTAACTACTAATATGCCGATCTTGCTCCACTTTTTCAAAAATGGCATCAATTTTGACCATATCAGGGCGCCCAGAGCAACGTGTATCTTTGATATCAATATTTCCGGATTGAAAACGCTTAAACCAAATTTGCGCTACTCTCACAGATACTGCATTAGGTCCATAAACATCACAAATTTTTTTCGCGGCTTGTTTTGCATATTTACCTTTTTTATAGTAAAATTTTAAAATGTATCGAATTTCTTCATTAGATTCACTAATTTTAACAATAAGAAAAACAAATGAAAATCACACATTTTCCTAATTTGAATTTGGAGTTGTCTTCTTTAAAATTAAAACTTTTTAATGATACCAAAACCACCCAGATACAAATGGTATAGCCAAAGAGATCTTGTAACAAGTTCATACATACTATATGCGAAGAGACTTTTTCCCCAACCTATTACGTTTGGAAAAAATCAACATAATACACCAATGTGTAACGCCACATAGACTATATCTTCCTGTCAAAATTATTAACCACTAGAGGTTTCCCCGCAACTACGTATATACAAAAATTAGGTGTTTTACCTAAAACTTTACTGTTTCTTGTTTACTAAGTTCACTACAATATCAAAGAAACTAAATTCATATAGTCTACACAACTGCGCAGCGAAACATAGGAAGCGAGTCGCAGATAACCTAATTTGAAGTAATACAATGAATGAGATGTTGTTTATGACAACGTAGGTATTTCCTAATGAATAAAAAAACGAGATTGTAGCGCCATCTATCTTGTTAGTCCGTTTATTCCATGGAAATGACGTAATTTGTCGGGATAAAATGTAAACGAATCAAAGTAACCGATATGCAAAACTAGTAAGCTGAAGTGGCAGTGGGTCGATCAATTTGTCGCAGGCAGGGCCGTATCAGGCTTATCAGGCACCGGGCCGGGGTGCGAGAATTAGCTCGCACCTTAGCATATATGGCCTTAGCTGCTTTTAGCATGTATGGGTGGATTTTAGAGACTATAATGTTACCTTTGGAGTGGACCACGCCTAATCTCAGGAGCTATAAAACTAAAAAGTAAACCTTATAGTCGTGAGACTATAATGTTACCTCTGCAGTGATGCACGGCTAGTCTCAGGAGCTATACAGCTAAAAATTAAACTTATAGTCGTAAGACTATATATAGCGTTACCTTTGGAATGGTCCACGGCTAGTCTCAGGAGCTATAAAGCTAAAAATTAACCTTATAGTCGTGAGACTGTAATATTACCTTTGGAGTTTGGGTTTAAAGAACATTAACAGTTCACTTATATGAGATACAACCGTTTACATTCTAACATAAATCCTATAATCTAAAAGCGAGCAGATATACAAACTTATACTAATTAGCGTTTTCCCCGCGGCTGCGCCGCATGAAAGACCTTAGGTAGTAGCTCTGTGTAGCGTACATAAAAAAATAATTAGGTGTTTTATACATAAACCCCTTAAATATTTTAGTTTCTTGTTCAATTCATTACAATTACAAAGAAATATAAGTCAATATAGTGCACAGCAAAACAAAGAAAAGTCGCAGCCAACCTGATTTGAAGTACCTAATACGTAATAAATGACACGTGGGCAAACTGACAACATATTTGGTATTATTACAGCGATGATTGTCTACATCACAATTGCAGCGCCATCTGTTTTGCTAATCCGTCTATTCCAATTAAATGACTTCTATTATCTAGATAAAAAGTATCTTAAGTGTTGGTTCGGGTTATAAGCCAGACTTATGTCGAGTTTCATCTACATTCGTTCATTAGTATCCAAAAAAGATGCGATCGCAGAACCATCTTTTCACTATTTTCGTCTATCCAATGAAAACGATATCATTTATCTGGATAAAAAGTATCCTAATTTACACGGCGTGATATAAGTTAGCTCCGTTTCGAATTTCATTTAAATCCGTTCAGTAGTTTTCACGTGTGCTGCAACAGATAGATAGACATACAAAAATTCTTAAAATTACCTACATATGCAGGATCTGCTAGTCTGAATTAGTCCCCCTAATTTTTTTCACATTTTAAGCGCATTGTACAAACTCGAACCATTTACAGGTTTAGTACAGATAGATAGACAGATAGATGTACGAAGAAACTAAAACCTTAAATCTACATCAACTATACAAACATTAAACATGCATTTTAGTTAATTAAAAAATTTTGAAAATATCCTAACAAACATTAACTTTACAAAGAAAATATACAAACACAATTTGAGAAATACTAAAAAAAAATTGCAGGACTACCGAGAAGAGAAAATATGGCAAAAGAAATATTTTATGTAAAGGAGCCAATCTCTCTCTATTCTTTCACCATATCCCAATTATTTGGGGTCGGCACAATATGTCTTTTCCTTCCACACTCCTCTACTCTGACATACATCTTCTGTCACACCACATATCATCATATCATCCTTCACACAATCTATGAGTTTTTGGCGGGAACTGAAAGGAGATGTTGTGCTGTGCAGTTTTATTTTCTAAAAATGTGTAAAATTACTCTAAAATGACCAATAGTTATAGGATATTGATAGTTTTTGAGTAGTAATTATGTTTTTTTGAGAAATGTAAACCGTATAGTCAAATTTAGCCTTTTGAGTTGTCACAAGAACTCCGTTGATTTGCACCAGCTGATAACCTACAGTTCAGCTGTGCTACACATAGGCTTAAGAAAATGAAGAATCTACATTATAATCTAAATCTGGCTTAAAGGCCTAGCTCCCAAGCCATAAACCTAAATAAATAACATAATCACACAATCCATCCATCTTTATTTAGTCTACCATATGTAAAGGCCAATATTTAAAACAAATTACCTAATTAAGTGAATGATTGTAAAAATGTAAATTTCTATAAAAGGAACAAAAATTTTTTAAACTTAATATTTAAATTAAATTTTAATATTTCATTGAAATATTTAAGTAACCATTTAAAATGTTATCTTATTTTATTTTATTTTTGTTTTTGTAATATTTTATTGTTCAAATAGTTTGTTTAGAAGTTTGTATGTCTGCTCGCTTTCAGATTATAGGATTTATGTTAGAATGTAAACTGTTTTATCTTATATAATTGAACTGTAATGTTTTTTGAAGAATAAACTTTATACCCAAAATCCACCCATATATGCTAAGGGGAGCGCAAGCTGATTTTCGCAGCGCGGCCCCGGTGCCCAATATGCTTGAGACGGCCCTGCCTGCGACAAATTGACCGACCCACTGCCACTTCAGCTTACTAATTTTGCATGTCATATCGGTTACTCGATTCGTTTATGAATACTACTTATATTCGTATCCAGTTTAAACTGGGCCCGGCAAAGATTTACACTATTATACAATTTTCTAAGGTTCCGTTTTGGCCTAAATGGTAATAGAGCCCTGAAAATGAAAGAAATATTGTTTACATAAGATAGATACCTCATTATTTTATATATCTTGAGATTTGAATAATAAATATCCTCATTTTTAATAGATATTTAGATTTCGTAATAACCGAATATAAACACAGTGATACTTCAAAATTTTGAAATTTCATAAATTTTGACTTGAATCATAATTAAACTGTGTTAGTTTGACAGGATTGATTTTCTTAACTCAATAAAATCAATCTTCAGTATCACGAAGGTCTGTCTCTCTCATATCGACAGCGCTTATTTATGCCTTTAATTAAAATAAATATACGATGTGTCACAACGCCTTTAAGAAATATTAAGATGGTTTTATATGGATGAAAGGACTAAGGAATTATATATATTTTACGTATGATAGCAGTGCAGTCGCAGATCTTCTGAACAAGAGACAGGTCAATAACTTCAAAAAGTGTAAGTAACTAGATGTAGGGAAACTTGTGTGCCAAAATCGTTGATCTAGAAATCAGTTGTCTCTGTTTACACCTATAGAAAAATGGCACGACGATACATAATTATATAAATAACTAGAGTTTGACCCGCGCCTACGCCGCGAGTCAAACTATTTTACTTACATAAAAACTTGATTCGGTTTCTTACATATAATAATAACAAAAAATCGAAGTATATTGTAGTCCACATAACTGCCCAATGAAACGTAGAGGTGATTCGCAGCTAACCTGGTTTAAAGAAATACATAGAATGACATGTTATTTATGACAATGTAGGTATTTGTTAGTGAATTGAAAATGGCGATCGCAACGCCATCTTTTTCGCTATTTTCGTCTAGTACACGGAAACCACGTCATTTCTCGGGATCAAGGGCGTAGCTACCGCCGTATCAGCCGTATCAACGATACAAGGCCCCCAGGCTACAGGGGCGCCCCTAAAGTGGGTAAGCAAAAATTCCTAAAACGTTATCTATAATCTTTTATAGATTAATAACATTTATAAGAATAACTGGCGGGCCAACAGAAACGGCTATCAGAATTGTCATTGTAGAGGCAGAAAATCTAGAAAACCTGAAATCGTCTTCAGTTATGCTAAAATAAGCTTGCCAAGAAAAGGCGATAAAAGTGTATCTTTTATTTGAATTGTTTGTCTAACTTAGCTCCTAGAAGCATTAAATGTAAGTAATAACTTATAATCAATATAATTATAATTATTTTAATTAAATTCGAGCATTTTGTTGTTTCTTTTATAAATAAAAACCCCCTCCCTTTGGGCTCCCCTAAACACATTTGACACAGGCAAATCTACGTCTAAAGGCAAGCTACGCCACTGCTCTTGATAATATATCCTAAGTTACGCCCCGGGATATAATAGCTTTCTGTCGAGTTTCATTTAAATCTGTTCAATAGTTTTCACATGATGGTGGCAGAGAGAAATTTAAAAAAATGTACTTTCGGAACCTGCTGGTTCGAATTAGAGCCCTTGATTTTTTTCACATTTTTAGACGTTTTGTATAAACTGAAACCATTTACAGATTTATTATAGTATAAACATTGATATACAAAAAATATCAATGAGTCTAAAGTACAGATTGACAAATACATACAAATGTAACGTGAAGAAGTGTTAGAGCGTTATCTAGTGGAACCTAGTATTAAAAGTTACATCCTCTTGCCAACAAACACTAGAAAGAGCTTCTAGTATATCCAAAGAAACCTAATCGCAACAAGTTACATTCTTGTACTAACTAGATGGCGCTTCAAAACTCATTATTTTAGCTAGAAAGCGCCATCTAATGAAAACTAATATTAATAAGTATGTTTTCTTAATAACACTACGTGGCGCCGCTAATAACCTTAGATAAATTAATTGATCTCTAGTCTGAACAACCAACAGGAGCGACTTCTATCGGCCATAAAATCTATTATCTTTCTTGAGTTAAAGCATAGAGTAGTGAAGAAAAGATGTGGTTAACATCAATTTCACTAGAGACCCCATTTAGTTAGCAAGGGGAAATAACTTGTTAGACTAGTTTACACTAGATGGCGTTTCAATATTAAGCGTAATCGATCTTATTAGAGGCGCCATCTAGTGTTGGTAAGCAAGAGGACGCAACTTTTTAGACTATTCAACGAGATGGCGCTCTAGAACAAAATGTTTTAAAATGGAGATTGAAGTAAGGAAGAAATGGTTTTCCAGATTGAAAAAGTACCCCCCCTTTTAACATATTATTATCGATCAGTACATAAAACCATTATTATACTTACATTAAATAAAACTACATATAAGAGAATACACTGTTTATTTGATTAAAAAAATTGCACCCATAAAACCTCACAACTCTTTACATTTCAATACTAATGTAAGAATAACGTTAGAAATTTTTCTAAACATTGTGAAATCATTGTACATTTGATCTTATGTTTTTACAGTTAGTTTTTTATATAAATATAACAATATATACTAAGTTCTTCAATATAATTTTTGTTAGTATGTATCACAGAATGCGATTGAAAAATAATTATTTAACAATTTGTATTCAACAAGATCCCTTGTAATAGTTCAACTATACTTTAAAATGATAATATTAAAATCTATAGGTAAAAGTGCATTTTTGTCACTAGACAAAAATGCACTTATAAACACCATTAACAAAAATAAACAACCAATGCACCATATCCTAAACCATACACCAAATACATCACATGAAATAAAATAAAAAATATACCACGGAATGTTCAAATATTCTATAAGAACCAAATATCAATATTTCACAAAAGGGAATGCATAGTCAAATATATGAAATACAAAAATATCGCTATTGAGGTTGTGACGTCGTCAAAACGAGGTCAATTACCCTTTTCCTTATGATTGTAACATTATTACTTTCAAAGTGATCCATTCAAATTATTGGCCCGAATTAGCTTACTAGTCGCTATTTTAAAACGTCAAACGTCGCTGGAATTCGGCACACCTCGGGTGCACTCTGTCGTGTTCCGAGCGGCCGCCCGGAATGAATTTTCTCCACGCGCCTTCACCGCGCAAACAGGCGAAAGGCCGTATTTTTTAAATAAGTGTATACTGTACTTCTAATACCTGTAAGTATCTTTCTTTATACCAGAACAATATTTCTAACCAGGTATATTATTTAAATACACTCTTGTTAATTATAACCTATTTTACAGGCATTCTCTTAACAGGCCGGTGATGTGAGGTTGGTACGCGTCCGCGTTGACCTCTAATTGTTCTAGGATAATTCTTTTTAATTTAGTCTTTATTCTTATTAGATTGGATCGGCGTTCTCACTAGGTTGTCTTGGAGAGGAAAGTTATTCTTTTACACCCCACTCCTTTCCATCCAGTGGGTATGTCCGGAGCAGCGTGTGATACAAATCCCAGAACACACCAATAGCAAATCGTTTTTCTCGCCCTAATTTATCAATAATTTCTGTATTGATAAATGCTGTACCTAGATATTAATATATTCGTATTTTTTCACTAGTGGGTTTTTTATATTCGGGGATCGCAGACCAATATACGTTACCAAGTAAAAGGGTAGAACGAACTTCCCTAAGAAGTAATTTAACACCATCATCCCCTAAACGCCCGGCGTCGAATGACGACGACCTTCGTACTGTCGACAAAGGCCGCCGTGAGCTAGAACCTTTTGGGAATCTTCAAATTATTAGTTTAATCTGAATTCCTTAATGGAACTTTAGAATACTGGATTGGTGGCTTCACCACCTCTGTTCTGATTTCTTTTTTACTTCCAACCGTGACAACTCGATTTTTTATTAGTCTAGCATTTCCATCCCACGTTACCCTTTTTTTTATTACGTAAGTAAATGTCTCTCTCTCTCTATCGAGTGAGGTAATAAAGCTTATTATGTGCTAAAAGATTTATCCTCGGCTAAAGAATTGCCAATTGGAGGAAACTTGTAACCGTTTGTTTTTGTAAACCCAGCCTACATGGCAGCTGAATTTTTAACCGCAATAAATGACCTAAATGAGTACCAATAAATTATATAATTTTTACCAACCCAGTTAGCCTTTTTTAATTATCAATAAATAAATAACAGTGTTTTATAAATAATAATTTTAAGTCTTCTTTTTTATAAATAACAAGGTAATCCCATTTTCAAACCTATCAGCTAAGTAAAGTATAAAGGTCTTATTAATAGAGTTCAAGTAAGTTTGAACGTTTCTTTGTGGTTCTTAAAGAAGCATTCAAACTTACTCTGAACTATCTATGAATAATAATACTGTAAGTCTATTTGAATTAAATGTCATATTACATTATTCAACAGTTGAAAGACTCAAAAATGTACAAAACTGATTTCCTATTAAAGCATTCGAACTTTTTAATTTTTACCCTGAAAAGTTATAAAAAAAATATCTTAACACCCTAACAACTTTTATATTTTGACGCTTCTCATCTTATGCCATAAATATTCACATATTATAGTAGAAATAGAACAAAGAAAATAAGCAATGTTTTGAACGATGTTTTCCATATGTTTGGTAACTTAAATGACGTTTACTAAAATATTTGACATTCAGCCAGTTTATTCTAGGTATTAAAGATTTTTTTAAATTAATAATTACATTTTTATTTTGTAACCATAGAATTGTGTTGATGTTACTATCTATTATCAATTTATCAATGTAGGTCTACAAAATAAAAATATATAAAGATTTCTTAATGTTTTGAATCAGGAACTGGGGTGCCAACAATATGAATACTTTACTCCATATGAGAAAAAAAAATAGGTCTACTGCAACCAGATTTAAAACTGTTTAGTCAAGAAATTTTTATACCCATCAAAGTATTTGCGAATAGCTCAATTGTAGTGCGCCTACTTCTTATTGGTCTGATTGGTTACAAATCTATAGGAAGTATATACTTATAGAAAACATATTGTTTCATTTGCAAGCCCCAGTTAAATAAATATATTTGTTTTAATAAAAAAATTGCTTATTAAATGCTTATTTAGTTTATAACTTAAATGGATACACTTTGAGTATTCTGATATAATATTTTGAAAATAATAAAAAGCATTTGTATTAATTGTTATATGTGGACGCGGAAACATTACCACCGTGGCCGGTCCAATTTGTATGAACGAACTCTCCAGGCTTAGAAATCAGTTCATATGTATGAGCCCCGAAGTAGTCTCTTTGGGCCTAGAAAACAATAGTAAATAACATAATTACTTGACAAAATTAACAGAAAAATCCTTATAAGGATTTGCCAAACCTTTACTTTACTTTTTCGTTCCTTTTTGTATGGTTTTAATTATATACAAACGTTATACAACCTGTTATAGAAGGCGAGATAGCCTAGTGACTAACCCATTTGGTCTCAATCTTGCGTTTTAAATGTCGGGGGTTCGATCTTGACTGGAAAGCATACTTACTAGCTTAGGCAGTTGTACTGACAACATTTGCAAATTTTTAAAATTAATCCGTGCTGACGTTGAAGGAAAATATCACGGAATAAACATAACACATGAAGATTACGGGTGTGTGAAACCCGCCAATCCACTATGAACTTGCGTGACCGATATAATAGGTTGGGGAAAAAGTCTTTTCGCATATAGTATGTATGAACTTGTAATAAGATCTCTTTGGATATACCATTTGTATCTGGCTGGTTTTGGTATCATTAAAAAGTTTTAATTTTAAAGAAGACAATTCCAAATTCAAATTAGGAAAATGTGTGATTTTCATTTGTTTTTCTTATTGTTAAAATGAGTGAATCTAATGAAGAAATTCGATACATTTTAAAATTTTACTACAAAAAAAGGTAAAAGTGCAACACAAGCCGCGAAAAAAATTTGTGATGTTTATGGACCTAATGCAGTAAGCTGTGAGAGTAGCGCAAATTTGGTTTAAGTATTTTCAATCCGGAAATTTTGATATCAAAGATGCATGTCGCTCTGGTCGCCCTGTTACGGACAATTTTGATGCCATTTTTGAAAAAGTGGTGCAAGATCGGCATATTAGTAGTTACGATGTAGCTGGAGAACTGGGAATTGACCACAAAACGGTTTTGGCGCATTTTAAAAAAGCTGGGTACACAAAAAAGCTCGATATTTGGGTGCCTCATGAGCTCACTGAAAGAAATCTAATGAACCGTGTACTCATTTGCGATTCTTTATTACGACGTAATGAAACCGAATCATTTTTGAAGAAGCTGATAACTGGTGATGAAAAGTGGATCACTTACGACAAGAACGTGCGAAAAAGATCGTGGTCAAAGGCCGGTCAGGCTTCACAGACTGTGGCGAAACCCCGGGTTAACTCGCAACAAGGTGATGCTGTGTGTATGGTGGGATTGGAAGGGCATTATTCATTATGAGCTGTTACAGCCAGACAGGACCATCGATTCTGAACTGTACTGCGAACAACTGATGAGATTAAAGCAAAAAGTTGAGAGAAAGCGGCCGGAATTAATTAACAGAAGGGGTGTGGTTTTTCACCATGATAACGCTAGACCTCACACATCTTTAGCCACTCAGCAAAAATTACGAGAGTTTTGCTGGGTGTTAATGCATCCGCAGTATAGTCCTGGCCTTGCACCTTCAGATTTTCACCTGTTTCGGTCTCTGCAGAATTCCTTAGGCAGTGTCAGGTTAACATCACGAGAGGACTGCCAAAACCACTTGTCGCAGTTTTTTTATCAGAAGCCCCAAAATTTTTACAGCAATGGGATCACGTCCCTATCTACAAGATGGCAAAAAGTTATCCAACAAAATGGCACCTACATACTTTAGTCAAATGTAAATAAACTTTATAAAAAAACCTTTTGAATTTTTATATAAAATGCGAAGAAACTTTTTCCCTCACCTTATATTTTCGTTTCCCTAAAATAAAGTGGCTCAATCCTAACAGTCGCACGTTAAAAGGCTAACCCCCTTTACAATTACTAGCATGTGCCAGCGAAACCTCGTTCGCGTTACCATGATGTCGACGACGTATTTGTTAGTGAAATGCATTATGTATGGGGACAAAAAGTATCCTAAGAGTTGACGCGCGATGTAAGCTAGCTCTGTGTCGAATTTCAGTCAGAATGCGTTTTGTAATTTTCACGTGATGCTGTAATATCAGATAAAAATTCCAAAAGTTGCATTTTTCGGCTTTTGCTGGTCCGAATTCATTTTTCAAACCTGATTAATTTTTCACATTTTGTAACGCCACGTACAAACTCGAACCATTTACATGTTTACACAAGTAATTATTCCTTCGGATGTACCTGCGCAGTAGACCAATTTGAATAGACAACCACAGTGTACGAATCGTGTAAACGGAACAGAGCTAATAATGCATAGCAAGCAACACCGGGGCTTTTACACTTGCGAATAAAATTCAATATAGATTACTTACAATTCGAAAACAATCTATAACATTATCCCAGGTGAATAAGTGGCATAAGCTAAAAGCCCATGAATTGAACAGGCAAAAGAATTAACTATAAATACCTATGGATGGTAAAATAAACAAAATTGATGAAATGTGAATGATGATGTCTAATGGGATTTTATTACTATACATATTTGTTTAATGGAAGTTATATTCTGTAATATTTTAGACATACTTTCTATTCTGTTTCTTGTTAAATTTATTAAACTAACAAAGAAACTAAGTCCATATAGCCTACACAACTGCCCAGCAAAACATAGAGGCGAGTCGCAGCCAACCTGGTTTGAAGTAATACAACGAACGGCATGTTGTTTATGAAAACATAGTTATTTATTAGTGAATTGAAAAACGCGATTGTAGCGCCATCTATTTCACTAATCCGTCTAAAATGTGGCCTAAGTGTTAATTCAGGTTATAAGCCAGCAACCACTATGTCGAGTTTAATTTATATAAGGTAATTAGTTTCCAAAAAGCTGCGATCGCAGCGCCTTCTTTTTCGGTATTAAAATACCGTCTGTACCACGAAACGACGTTATTTATCGGGATAAAAAGTAAGTTACTCCCCGCGATATAAGATAGCTCTATGTCGAGTTTCATTTAAATCCGTTCAGTAGTTTTCATGTGATGCTCTAACAGACACAAAAATTCTAAAAATTGTATTTTAGGAATCTCCTGGTCCGAATTAACTCCCCGGATTTTTTTTCACATTTTAAACGCAATATACAACTCAAACTATTTACAAATTTATAGTAATATAGATTATAGATATTACCTGAAGTAGATTAGCTGGCAACACAGCAGATCTGTATCCGTCATAGAAAGCTAGTGCGGCCGAGAATGCGGGCACCGGCACTCCGACGATTACGGCCTGCGCGACCACCTGCCTCAGAGAATGCTGCGAACTGCTTATACGCTCACTAAAGTAGGGATCCAACAAAAGGTTGGATAATTCAGGACTCTTTGTGAAAGCATCCTGTAAACAAAGCATATAAATAAGATAGATAGATAAACCTTTATTTTACAAGTTTTTGGCGGAAACTTAAAGAGGATGTTGTGCTGTGCAGTTTTATTTTCTAAAAATGTGTAAAATTACTCTAAAATGGATAATAGTTGTAGGATATTAATAGTTTTTGAGTAGTACCAAGGTTGTTCCGCAAATTGTTAGCCACAGAATAAAAACAATCTCTTTTTTCTTGAAAGTAGTTTGAATTGATAGCTAATTTCAATACAAATCTCTTTGGCAAAAATCATTGGCCACCTATTTGTAGTTGTTTTTTAAAATATTTTTAAAGATTATATGTCAATCTTCTTTTGTTTGCAACAATTGACATCTTGCGGAAAGCTTTTCATGCTATGATTTTTTATGATTATAAACGAGGGTTATAACCTTTGAAATTTTACTAGCTGCATTTGGGGAGTCTGCTCCTGCGTTAGCAACAATTACTTATTGGTTTCGTGAATTTAAACGGTCGAGATAGCCTTGACGATGACCCCATGACCCGGCCGACCTACAATTGCAGTAACTAATGAAAATGTCATGAGAGTAGAGTGACTATTGCGGGAGAATAAACATATTACACATCGAAAGATTAAGGCTGAACTGAAGATTGGATCTCAGGTAGTTTCCACCATCCTACATGAACACCTTAAAGCTAAGAAGCTTTCTTCGCGATGGATACCTCATTCTCTCACTGAAGAGCAAAAATCCCACCGTATTGATAGGTGCCAATTTATCCTTTAAAAATTTCGAAGGAGGAACTTCGCAAACCGTATCCTACATCCTTACAACTGAAGAATCTTGGATCTACAGCTACGATCCTCTCACGGAACAACAATCCACGGAATGCGTGTTTGAAGACGAGTTGCCCACAAATGCAGTTTGCGGTCGGAACGTTAATAAAAGAATGATAGCGGTTTTTTTTCGGCGCAGTGGATTAGTAGCAGTAGTTGCGCTAGAAAACCGAAAAACAGTTACTAGTGAATGGTATTGGCGATGTTAGATGCGTCAAGCTTTCGGGGATTTGAATAGCGAGCGACTAAGGAGCGGTGTCCGTGTCATTCTTTTTCACCAAGATAACGTGTCTGGTCAAACAGCTGCTAGTATTACTAGAGCTGCTGCTAGGACTATTTGAATACTTCGGGGGTCCAAACGTTACCCCATCCTCCGTACAATCCAGATTTAGCTACATGCGATTTTTATTTACTTAAAAATGTTTCATGGGTGAAAATTTAGCACTGCAAAAGAGGCCGTCGAAAAATTTTGATGGTTATTTCTCGACAGCTGTTTAGTCTCGAAAGCTGGTTCACCCGAATGCTTGGGGGTGGAAGGGAATATTTCCAAAAGCTATACATATTTTTTTTCATATTCCAGCTATTTTTGGAAATGCCCACGTAATTATGTGTTTTTGTGAGAAATGTAAACTGTATAGTCAAATGTGGCTTTTTGAGTTTTCAGAAGAACTCCGTTGAATGGCGTCGGTTGTAGCCTACAATACAATGCGCTACTATACAAAGACTTAAACATCAGAACTGGTTGTATGAACTAAGATTCCTTTGCCTGCCTTTGTGGCGAATTCTACTTCTACTCTTTATTGTACACCAAAGCATAGACAAACAGAAGTAGAAAAGACACATACATACAACGGGTGGCGTTATCGCTAAAAAGCGCTCGTTCCAGGCAGCCCTTAGTCTGCTGGAATCATTATCTTCATTACAGCTCTTAGAGCCGGCTCAATATCGAGTTAAGACTACATTCTCACAGAACGGCGTGAAACGGTTAGCCTTGAGCTAGTAGTGTTTTGTGCAATGAGTGAGTCTCGATGGCCCACTTCCTCCCCCTCCCCCTATCCTATCCCCCTATTCCAATATCATATTTCATACCCTCTATCCCATTTCTCTTGTCTGATCCTTCTATCTCATCACCCTAGCCCATCCTCTTTAGCCCACCCTAAATGCTGGCAACGCGTTGGCTTCGCAGCTGGTGTTGCAAATGTGTATAGGCCATGGTAAGCATTTTCATGAGCTTGACCGTCTGTCAGTTTGCTAGCGTTGCAGTATAAAAAAAAACGTCGGTCTATTACAAAAGCAAAAAAGTTAATTTTATTGTGTACTAAGGTGTGTATTATGCGGCATCGTCTGCATATTTCGGTGAATATTAAAAACACACTTTTAATTTCTTATATTTCGAAAGCACCATCCGTGCAGGAACTGAGAAAGAATACAATTTCCTGCGGCCGGGCGGCCTGTCGTAAGAGGCGGCTAAACAACCCACAGCCAGGTGGTAGGGTATTTGCTCGACTGGATGGCGACCACCCCTGGTCTAGAGTATGCCGCCATAACAACCTTGTGTTGTGTTCCGGCATCAGTGACCAGGTTCCAGTCTCCTTTAAGAGAGCAGCAGCGCATTTGTAGCACCTTTCGTGTTGCAAATGTCCATAGGCGACGGTAACCACTTTCCATCAAGTGGGCCGTCTGCCTGTCTGCTGAACTCCTGCAATAAAAATAAATAAAAAAGTACGCTTGGAGTTGCCTGGTCACTGGGATGAAAACAGAACTTTTAGTCCCTGGAAAAGGAATTTCCCTGCTGTCAAAAAATTTAAAACTATGCGAACCAGCGAAACTGTCCCAAGTTTTTTTATAGCCACTGTTAATCGCGGCATAAATTGTAATAAAAAATATCAACAATTTTGTAACATCATTTTATACTTATAAATTACTTTTCACTAATGTATTATTTCATTTACATCAATTTGAACTAAATATTTACTATCAACAGTAGTAAAAAAATACAGGCCGGTAGAAGGCCACAAAACAAAAATTACTTGACGTTTCATATGTGCATATTAAATGAGTTGATCAGATTTAATGGATTTAACGCCTGATTTCATTAGAGAAGTAGCTGTTTGTTTAACTAATCAGTTTTTATTTACTTTCCTCATATTGGAAATGAAAAGCAAGTGTTCGCCTCAGATGAAAGACCTATTTAGGCACTCAAGCTATTAGTGCCCACGCTACGCTCGTACACCAAACCATTTCATGCTTACATTGGTCACCTTCACCTCTCGTGTAATAATCTACTATTTTTTGGCGGCAGATTTTGAAACTACACAACTACACTGTCACGAAACCCTCAGCCATTTAGCTGCTACAATAATTGCCACTACATTTTTAATATTATTTATTTCGTTCCTTTTAACTTTCAGGTATTAATGCCCAAAAAACATGTGAAGTTCATTAGCAAGAAAATTAAATGCTTAAGTTTTGATTCCTACGGATTAATCAACGTAATGACTAGAGATGTTAATAACTTTCTTTTTATACAAATGATAAGAGAAATAATTCGAAAATACAAATATTTTATATAACAATCTATGTAAGAATCTATTTGTAAAATAATACTTTTTCATATGTATCGTGATATACAAATGATTACAATACAAATTCGTGAGTGATAGATAGATAACACTTTATTGCTCACCAAAATAAGCAAATACAAAAACAAAATGCATAATTACAATACTTCTTGGCAAAACAACAGGCGGCCTTATCGCTAAAAGCGTTCTCTTCCAAGCAATCTGGCTTAAAATAAATTATGAGTGATGTTATGTAAAATCTGCAAACTCATTTAAACGAAACATGTTGTTATCATAGAAAATATCGAGACTAAAAAAATTCCCACAACTGTTGAAATGAAATAATAAAATGACCTCATTAACTTTATAACGGGTTTCGACAACATTCTATTTGTTCCACTCTTACCATCGGTAGAAAATTGATTTCACTCTTATGTTGATTATCTCAAATATTAACCAGTAGTTAAGGAAATTATTGGGTAGATATGTAGCAAGATATAGACCGGCTGATAGTCGTGTTTACTATTTCACACTCTCATTGAATCTGCTAAGTCATGTATCCTAAGTATTCAATGAATTTGAGATCAAGATGTCTGGAGACAACTTTACCTTTCGTTTTGTAACATCGTAACATCCTATATAGGGACACTCCGAAACTGAAGTAAACGAGGCCGATAGCAGGAGCAGAAGAGATATTGATATAAGGCTTGTGTAAATCACTGTACTGACCTTAATATTGCCAAGGAACATGCTCCTAATAATACAGCCACCGCGCCACATCAGCGCAATGCTTCCATAATTAAGATGCCAGTTATTGACCTGCAATTATTAATCAAAACTGTAGTTATAAATTTGTAATTGAACCCAGTTATAGTATAACGAAATAACTCACACATTTAAAAAAAGAAGAATTATTGACATCTATATGACCGGAAATCAGTAACAGTAAATACAGAATAACTAAGCAAAAACAACCTAAAATCTATACACATCAATCAGAAAACATAATCATATGTTAAATTTATTTTCGCAATATGTAAAAACTTGAGTTGTCACGAATATTCGGTTGCTATTTGGTATTCGACCACTTTTTTAGCTATTTGGTATTGGGCCGAATACCGAATACTAAATTGTGAAAAAAAAACGTACACATTAATTACTCAAAAATGTTTAAATTTCAATCACAAATAATTGACATTTAAACTACGCTTTAACAGTGTTAAAAGCGATTTTAATTAATTTTTCACTTTATCCTTGCGTGTCGGACTGTTTTCAAAATGTCAGAATTAAATACACATCTTACAACGAGCATTCGGCGCTTTAGCTGAGAGCGTTGCCGAATATTCGGTTTTCGGCTAAACCACTATTCGTGGCATCTCTAGTACAAACAGCCATTTAATTTTTCGTTATAAAAATCCTAAGTGAATGTTCAAACAACTGAAACATTTATCAAAGCTGTGGGGTACAGAACACAAATTGGCATTCATAAAATTTTAATTTATCTTCTTGGATCATGTGTAAAATTATACCTTAAATTTTAAGTCATTTTCTAGAAATCAATTTACAGATTTCTAATTAATTACCCGACATTAATGTATATGGTACATTTTGACATAACTGGGTACAAAATAATTAAAATTTTAGTTATTGACTTGTAATTAAATAGATGACGGTGCACACTTAACTTTAATAGGTGAGCCATATTTTATATATCTAGTCATAAGTCATAGTAATTCCCGAGACAACCATCTGTGACACACAGACAGCGATGAAAGAGAATGACATGTATTAATTTCAATTTGTAACAAAATGGATCATAAGCTTACCTTAGCAGCTTCACGTAACAGCATAAAACCTTGCGCATATGATATTAGCTTGCTAGCATAAAGAGCTTTACGGAGGTGTTCAAGGTATTCCTTTTTGTCACCTGTTAACTTAATCGACGACCCCGGAAGAACACTACTAGCTTTAACTCGCTCATCTAAAAATAATGTATCCCTATTTGATATTATAAATGCGAAAGTTACTCGTCTGTTCTGTTTTCACAGAAAAACTACTGGACCGATTTGGCTGAAACTCAGTATATATATATATATATATATATATATATATATATATATATATATATATATATATATATATATATATATATATATATATATATATATATATATATATATATATATATATATATATATATATATATTAGGTGGGTCAAAAATAACCTTTTTTTACGTGACAAGGAAAAATGGGTTGCTAGACACCTTAAAAAAATTCTCACCAAATATGAGTTCTTAATTTTAATAGAAAGATCCTCCGCATCGCAGTTTTTTATTTTTTTCTCAGTCGAATAGAAAAAAATCATATCTCCATTGGTAATTGATTTAGCAGCAAAATTCAATATACTTTTTTGTAGAAAATTGAACGCTCTACAAAAAAGGTACATTTTCATCGGAAAATTGAAGATTAAAGTTTGATTATTTTCAGACAAATTTCTTTTTTGTTTATGAATTTTGTAACTCATGAACAAATAAAGTTTATAAAATGGGCCATATATTTTTTTGTAGGAATTCGAAAACTGTGTTTTAGGTGTGGTTCCTTTGATTTAATGTCTGTTTAAATATACAATGTCACATTGATCATGTATCTTGTTGTACAGTAAAGAACTGATGACATAAAATTGATGTTTGGCAAAACTAGTATTATGCAGGATGGAGGGGCCATATTATTTTGGTTTGACGTTTGGTCGTATCGGGTAAAGAGACATATCTGTTTTTTTCTAAAAATTAATTCAAGGATATAGAGCTGACATACACTAGGCACCTCACATTCTGCCAATAATTGTTGGGTTGTGTATCTAAAAGGTTTTTTTGACATGACTTTTAGCACAGCCCTTTGGGCTCTTTCTAATTTGAGAAACATGGTATAATCGCGGACATATCCTAGTTCATAAATATAGTCTTTCAAACTGGATGAAGCAACCAAAGTGATTCATATAAACATGAAATTGGATCATTAAATATCATCGATAGCTGTCGTTTCTTTTTATTTTGTACCTTACGTATATATTAAACTATTCATTTCTGTCTTTTAATTTGCACGAATCAACCAGTGATATATAAACTTAAATCATTCAAAGTCACTGAATACCATTGTGTCCTCTATTTCATGACATTCAACTAAATTAATTTAATTAGGTTGAGCAGTCTAATATCAGCATTAAAATTAAATTGATTCAATGTGGTTGGTGTGCAATACATCTTAAATGAAGTAACAAATAGAGATTCTCACCTTTCAATGCTGACAGGCAACGGGCAAAAACAGCTTCGCCAATAAGCGTGACCGGTACGCCGTACTCCAACGCACTGATACCGGTCCATTTACCAGTACCTTTTTGTCCCGCAGTATCCCGTATCTTGGGCAATAAGTATTTGCCTGTGATGAAGATATTTTATTTCATTATAATTTACAAATTAGTAAATATAAAGATCACGACTCTATCATTGCTTCTAAAAACTATTTTAGCAATTTAAAAAGATTTACGTTGGACCACAACCCACACCTCACCTGACGTAAAGTGGTGATATAGTCGGAATTGTTATTATTTTTTAATCGCCTTCTCCTCCTCCATCATGAGTCAAGATAGAGGTTCTTTATTTTCTTTTTCTTATATCTATAACTCAACATGGGGAAAGGGGTTCTTCAAAAACTTATCAACTATTACATTTTTACTAAACTAGTTTTACACTTTTCTTATTATTAATACATTCTTACTATCTATTTCTTTGATTAACTACTTATCTATTTATACTGTCTTATGTCTATTTATGTTTTTACATTTTTATTTGTGTCTATATATTAGGTTGGGGAAAAAGTTTCTTCGCATTTTATATAAAAATTCAAAAGGTTTTTTTATAAAGTTTATTTACATTTGACTAAAGTATGTAGGTGCCATTTTGCTGGATAACTTTTTGCCATCTTGTAGGTAGGGAAGTGATCCCGTTGCTATAAAAATTTTGGGGCTTCTGATCAAAAAACTGCGACAAGTGGTTTTGGCAGTCCTCTCGTGATGTTAACCTGACACTGCCTAAGGAATTCTGCAGAGACCGAAACAAGTGAAAATCTGAAGGTGCAAGGTCAGGACTATACGGTGAATTCATTTACAACTCCCAGCCAAACTCTCGTAATTTTTGCTGGGTGGCTAAAGATGTGTGAGGTCTAGCGTTATCATGGTGAAAAACCACACCCCTTCTGTTGATTAATTCCGGCTGCTTTCTCTCAACTTTTTGCTTTAATCTCATCAGTTATTCGCAGTACAGTTCAGAATCGATGGTCCTGCCTGGCGGTAACAGCTCATAATGAATAATGCCCTTCCAATCCCACCATACACACAGCATCGCCTTGTTGCGAGTTAACCCGGGTTTCGCCACAGTCTGTGAAGCCTGACCGGCCTTTGACCACGATCTTTTTCGCACGTTCTTGTCGTAAGTGATCCACTTTTCATCACCAGTTATCAGCTTCTTCAAAAATGGTTCGGTTTCATTACGTCGTAATAAAGAATCACAAATGAGTACACGGTTCATTAGGTTTCTTTCAGTGAGCTCATGAGGCACCCAAATATCGAGCTTTTTTGTGTACCCAGCTTTTTTCAATTGCGCCAAAACCGTTTTGTGGTCAATTCCCAGTTCTCCAGCTACATCGTAACTACTAATATGCCGATCTTGCTCCACTTTTTCAAAAATGGCATCAATTTTGTCTGTATCAGGGCGACCAGAGCGACGTGCATCTTTGATGTCAAAATTTCCGGATTGAAAACGCTTAAACCAAATTTGCGCTACTCTCACAGATACTGCATTAGGTCCATAAACATCACAAATTTTTTTCGCGGCTTGTGTTGCATTTTTACCTTTTATGTAGTAACATTTTAAAATGTATCAAATTTTTGCATTAGATTCATTCGTTTTAACAATAAGAAAAACAAATGAAAATCACACATTTTCCTAATTTGAATTTGGAATTGTCTTCTTTAAAATGAAAACTTTTTAATGATACCAAAACCAGCCAGATACAAATGGTATAGCCAAAGAGATCTTATTACAAGTTCATACATACTATATGCGAAAAGACTTTTTCCCCAACCTATTATTTATTTATACGCTTACAATTACAAACTAAGGGTTGGTTACATTTATACTTAATACTATTTCTTAAACGCTAAAGATACATATATAACAATATGTACGCAGCGTTAATTACTGGCTTTTCTTTTGACCGCTTTTTCAATAATTGTAATTGCAAAGTTGACGAAACCCTCTCTCAGCTTTTTACTGAGCAGCTTGTGTATTTGGTTTCTTCTTATGTCCGTTCGTAGGGCGCATTCCGCGTTATAGCGTTCTCTGCCAAAGAGGGGGCATTCAAATATTATATGAAGAGGTGTCTTCTCCTCTGCTGCATCCCAGGCACACGAGGGGTCCCCTTTAACTTGAAACGATGCAAGTATTGGGAAAACCACCCGTGCCCCGTGAACATTTGGATCGTGAGACCTGTCGTCTTCATCGTTCTGATGATTTTGTATGCGCACGCCGTTTCCGGGAAGAAAGACCTAGTGACGGACGCAGTTGGCTCGTCCCTGTATCGCCGGTTCCATTTATCAAGCGTCTCCATACATAATCATTCGATCAAGGATCATTCGCTTGACAAATGAAACCGGACACCTGTCATAGTGAGGCTTTACCTTCAGGGACTGAGCAGTGGCTTTCGCCAGAGCATCGTTTTCCGGAATTGTTATCTAGAGCACACTTACTTATTCTATAGAGAAGTAATTTACATGAAACTCAGATTGTATGCATCGAGAAACACAGATTCTGGTAAGGTGATCACATAACAAATGTAGAGCCTACCCATTTTAATTGTATCAAGAGTATATCACATGGTGGAATTAGGTTGAATAGTTCCTTCTAACAGAAATATTCAGAATAGAATATTGTTAGTCTTTATAGTTTACATACAATCATGTCAATATTTTATAAATCAATAACAATATCAAAAGTTATGTGGTCTATTCTTAATGATGTATGAATATAAATCAGCATACCTTAAGCCAATGATCTCTATAAAGGTAGGTTATATAAAGTAAAATTACCGTCAGCGTCCTTGAATTTTAATATATCTCTTGTGATCTCTATGAGGAAAGAGTTCAAGTCTCCTTTGTTCCATTCAGTAAATACCTCGGACATTTCACCTTGTTCTAATTCTGAGGAACAAAATAGTGCAATAGATTGAGAGTATATAATAAATTAATGTTTATTCACCTAAAAATCAATAATTTACTTAATATATTTGTATCATTTAAATTCAATCAATCACACATAAACATACATTGCATGATTAATCCAATACTGACACTATCTACAAGTGCCAAAAAAACGTTCTTTCATGCATGGACATTAGTACGATTACATGCATTTATTACAATGACTTCCTAGTGGATATTACTGTTACTTTTAATGCAGGATTAGCGCTATTACAAGTATTTCCATATTTTACGATGGATAGCATTAAAAAATCGATATAGTAAAATTTTGGATAGATTCGGTATTGGATTAAGCATGTATCTGGATATTTATATATTTAACTAGATATATCAATGGTCAATACAATGCAAGAAAACTTAACTTATTCGTATTATATTCTACTCATAGTCCCTCAATACTATAAGTAGAATACTGAGCCCAGATCACCGTCTTCTACGGGTAAGGTGCCCAGAAGGCTGGCTACGTTTCCTCGCTGGATCGCCATACTGATCCGTTGGCCGAGGTAAGCACCAGCCCTCTGATCACCTGAAGAGTCATTGAGTCGTTTCGATAAATTTTGGTAGAGGCTCATGGCCTCAGGACCCCACTGTCCAAGCGTCTCGACAGCAAACGGCACAAATATATAACTCTCAGTGAGGGTTGCACACTTGCGCCGCTTGAGTGATTCGGCTGTTTCCGCCGCTGTACCGGCTGATCTAGACGTGTTTGGTAAATGGTATGCGGCCAACGTGTCTACGCAAGTCGCATCCCACACCAAAGGCTTGCCACGTTGCCAGGGAATTAGAGTCATTCCGTCGGGACGCCTACCATCGTCACGAGCAATACCGTTCGGCTCTAATAAAGCCGGCACGTTAGCGGTTGCAAGCGCCCCCGTAAGACATCATTCAAGGCAGCGTGGCGTGACCATCTGCCGGCACTACGGCGGCAAGAAAGACCATGGTATCCCGGACCGATTATCTCTGTTCCACAGACGCACGTGTGTGGTGCACATATGCGTGAACCCAAGCGCAGATTTATAACCAAAGAAAAGGAAGTATTATCCATTAATGTACCTATGTTTGGGGAGGGGATAGCTTGGAGCCAGAAACCAGACTCTTTGCAGGAAACGGCAAGGATGCGAGCACGTCCTGTAGAGTTAGTGGAATTTAAAAGTTTTGTATTTAATTCTCTACAAATAGGTTCATCCCAGCATCGTTGCGAATTCGGGATCCTGGGAATGTGTTCAACTAGATAACTAAGATGTTATTGGAACTATCATAGCAAGCCAAATTACTATTACTAGTGGTCGCCCAGTGGTCGAAATTTGACCATAATTAATTTAAATTACAAGTTTGAACATTATTAAAGTTTTGTTGTCAAAGAGTATATATACTTCTATAATCACAGATTTCGCCACGCCTACACTGTTAATTTGACTTTAACAATAAACAAAACAGTATATATGCATGTGGATGTCAAATACATGGTAGTGTGTGTAATGTTTTTTTTATTGATTGAATGTATTTTTCATGATTAATTGTTTTAAAAATTAGCATTCTGCACTCCTTCTCTATATAAACTATAAGTGTGCGAAATTTCATACTCCTCCGTCCGCGCAATGTTCGTCAAAAGGGGTACAAAGTTTACTTTATGTATTAATATATAGATAAGATAAAGAAATCTAAACGACAAAAAAGGTAAAATATTATCAAGTCGAAATAATTTTTATTTTATTTTATTGGGAAAACAGTCTCTCTCTCTCTCTCTCTCTCTCTCTCTCTCTCTCTCTCTCTCTCTCTCTCTCTCTCTCTCTGTCTGTCTGTCTGTGTGTGTGTGTGTGTGTGTGTGTGTGTGTGCGTGCGTGTGCGTGTGTGTGTGTGTGTGTGTGTGTGTGTGTGTGTGTGTGTGTGTGTGTGTTTTGTGTGTGTGTGTGTGTGTTTTATGTGTGTGTGTGTGTGTTTTATGTGTGTGTGCGTGTTTATGTGTGTGTGCGTGTTTATGCGCGCGTACGTGTGTGCTTCTGCGGGTGTACGTGTGTGCTTGCGTGCGCGAATGCGCGCGCTTTTGCGTGTGAGCTAGTTTCGGAGAACCTTTAAAAAACAGAATAGTACTCAATTAGCTAAAAACGATTGTTGCTAGTTTCTTCAATTAAAGATTATTTTTTATTGAACGAGTTCAGCAGCCAGGCAGACGGCCCATCTGATGGAAAGCGGTTGCCATCGCCTATGGACATTTTTAACACCACAGGTGCTACAAATACGCTGCTGCTCTCTTAAGGGAGACTGGAACCTGACCACTAATACCGGAACACAACACAAGGTTGTTATGGCGGCATACTCTAGACCAGGTTAGTAGTCATCCAGACGGGTAAACACCTTAGCACCTGGCAAGAATTAGTGAAAAATGCAACAAAATTTCTCATACTACTACTACTTGCCATAATACATCACTTACCTAGGACATCCTTCATAAGATTGTAAGCCTCGCAAATGAGCTGCATATCACCATATTCAATTCCATTGTGGACCATCTTGACAAAGTGCCCCGCACCATCTTCGCCAACCCAGTCGCAACACGGCTCATCGTTTGCTTTAGCGCATATTGCCTAAAAATGTATTAATATAACTAGGATATGCCCCCTACGTCATCCACACCTGATATGAAATTCCCGTGGGATTCCCGGGACACAAAATACCGCAGCATTTAAAAAAACATAAGCTATCGTTTTAGTTTGAACTGTCGGAATTAGCTAATTTTTATGCACCGGAACAATTAAAAACTGCTCCCGGAAAAATTCCCACGCGATTCCCGGGATAAAAAATATTACATAAAAAACACAAAATTAAATAAAATTAATTTAAACAGTAAAACACGATTTTAAGCAGACTAAATTGATTTTCAACCAGCTTTACATCTATTAATCATTGTTAAAAAGAACGAAAGCTGATTTATTTAAGACGACCTGATTTCAAAACTAAGTTTTCTAAAAACTGTAATAAAATCAATTTGTCCTAAAACAGGCATAAGCCTCATCACAGGATAAAAATATTTAAAACTTAAAATGAATTATACCTGGAAAATAGGTTTCACATGTGGCCATGCTGCTACGTGGCCTCCAGGCATAAGGGAAGGGCCGTAACGAGCGCCATCTTCACCACCACTCACCTGAAATTAAATCTAATTTATATCGCTACTGGAATAGAGACCCGTCAATGGGATTCATACACAACTACATAATTCGAAAGAAACTGGGTTGGAATAAATACATTGTGTCATGGGAGAACAATAGAAGTGGCAATTCTTAATATTAACACTAATTGTGGTCAAACATTGGTCGGAATTCGTCCATGACGTATATACCATTTTAAAGTTTGTACCTTATTGAACTTCTTTTATCAAACAGTAATATTAGTCTATGTTCAGTATTTAATTTTGAGAACATTTTAAAATTCTGATGCAATATCCACTCTGCGCGAGTACTTAATGAAGGTTACACTTGACATTTTAGATTTGACATTAGCATACAATGTTTATGTGTTGTATAAGCGTAAATAACACACATTATAAAAATCTTTCTATATTTTCTGTTGGTGTCATATAACTTCAACCAGGCAAAATTTCACACTCCTCCCTAAAAGGGTTACAAAGATTTCTCTCTTCACGTATTAATATATAGATAACACCTAATAACTATACAACCTAACAACAGATAATAGAAGGCTGCAAGGTGGGAGACGTAAGGGGAGGGGAGTACGTGGAAATAGCTACGGAATCGAAACACGAGATTTCTTAACCACTTTGCGCTCATGTGTAAAAACGGAATGATAGCTGGCACTGCATCATCAACCACGCCTCCCCTTTCCCCGTGGCTACTCCGGGTTTTTGTTAAGTTTAACAACGATTGTCCTACGAATTTGCCTTTAATTTACATTGGAACTGAAGACCATTCACAACAATATTTACTAGTATTTAAAAATTATTGTATTAGTTTGTCTAAATAATATATAAGCATGTGCATAATTAATAATTATCAATAAATAAATAATAAGACGAAACTTAAATTCGATCACCCCTCCGCGCCGGCCCTTCCCCAATTATTACGTTCCACCCAGTTTTAAAATATTTTCTTTATCAAGTTTATTCGGTATTAAGGTAAAGAAGATGTAAAAGTATTAAAATAGGTAAAAGGTGTTATAACAAAACACAAAATAACGAGTATTCGAATTAATTCATTTATATTTTTACGTTTGATCATGGAAGAAGAATACTAATTCTTTTTCAATGATTTAATTGAAAAAAAGGATTAAAGAGGAAATCCAAATCCCTCTCTTGTCCCACAAATGCTATTTTTCCTCAGAAAATGGTACATTTTCTGGCGTTAGCAACTATTAGTACTCTTTAAGAATTATATAATCATTTTGCTTCGTTAAAACATAAATGTATTTATTTTTTTAAAATTATTACAATTTATAACCTTTTCTTAACGAAAATGTTACCATTCTTCTTCTATGATTGTATTACTTTATTCAACTCAAAAAGAAACATCAGCAAGCTATTCTTATCTCCAGTTAATAAGTGTTTTTATATGATCGGTTCATATAAAAACACTTATTAACTGGAGATAAGAATGTGATAACTAATAAATCTATCAAAGTCATGACAATATGATTTATAAATTCATTTACTGATACAGCACTTGGACGAAACACTGTATTAGTTTTGTTTTTCATCATGAATTACTTCCTTTCACTCGACCTTGTTCTACAAAATGTTCCAAGGAACTAGCAATTCATGATTAAGCATACATAGTTCTCCAATAGTAATCACATCATTAATAATTTCTTATACCTATATTTAATCATTGCTAAATCATTGTGAAGTGGTGGAACTGATTTTAAGTATATTTAGCAATCAGTACATATCTTCTAGGTAAATACTACATGATACTCAAAACACATAGATAGAGTAAGCTTGTCGCCCCTACAATTAAATTCCGATGTCATCATAAGCCTTATTAAGAAAGTGTAGTTCATAATAACGAATGTTTGGTTAACATTTTGAATTGTTCTTAAACAATGTCAGTATCTGACAAAACATGTAATGTGGCGATTTTCATGTAAATTACACATTCATGCCAAAAACAAACACTATCAAAATCAACTTTTTTTAAAGTACAGTATAAACTCCATGTAACGTCACTCGATTTAACGACAAACTCCCTTAAGCGTCGAAATCACTTGGCTTTGGTTGGTTTAGCTTGTCTTCTATACAATGATACATTGTATATAGTATTACACCCACTCTCAATAACGACAAGAATTAAGTAATAAAAAGTACCTTTTAAGTTGCTAAAATTAGTAAAAACTACGCAGCTGCTGTGTATGTTCTTTTATCGCTTTATTATTCTAGTCTGTAATAAACTCGATTGTCGGCATCGTGCATACCGAAATTTCTAAGTACTTCCTTTATGATCAAGATGCCTCAATATCGCAAGATATGAATAAAATGAGTAAAAAATACAACAAAATTACTGGTGCAGCAAAAGACGTCAGAAAAAAATAACAGAATTATCTTCATTTAACGACAACTCTCTCTCTATAACGCCATAAAATGCACAGTCCCTTCAGTGTTGTTATATAGAGTTTACACTGTATATATAAATAGTGGTTTTATTCAGTCAGAAATAAATTATAGCTCTGACCCTTTCAGCTACATTGTCATATCAAATAGTCTATAAGCTTCCTCAATAATTGTAACATCTAATGCTAATTCAACTCATTTTTATTTCAATCTGTGCCTTATTGCACTAACATACACCCACAAGCATGTTTACACTTTGGTTATGTATTTTTTAATACCTTAGCAAAATCAACTATTATGCTCAATTATGTTATGAAACAAAATCACCAACTACTAAGAATGTGAAATTTTAAGGGAGTTCCAAAAAGGCGATGCCTCAAGGTCATCTACTATTCTTCCTATCATTATAAATTATTACTAGCATTTTCCCCGTGGCTTCGTCCACAGAAATTTCCCATTTAGCATAACATATACAAAACTTTTCATGTTTCAAACAAAATAAATTACTTTGACTTTGGCACACAAATCACACATACGATTTTGAGAAAAGCAATTAATATGGGTTATATTGCATTCAATTTGTAAATAAATAAAAATATAATGTTCATTCTTGGCATTCGAACTATATACAAAATTTCAGCAAAATCAATATCATGGTTTTTTGTTGAAAGCATAAGGGATATCTGTCTGTCTGTCTGCCTGTCTAGACAGAATTACTTTTGCATTTATAATATTACTGTTGTGGATATACGTGATAAAGAAGGAACTGAAATAAGCAAATGCGATGTCACTATAGATAGTTGTAATTAGTCAATCATAATAATACTTACACCCATTCCAATATACAAAATGCCAGTAGGTTCAAGCTCCTTACACCAACGCTGTGTATCTATGTACTGCGAATTACCTCCATCAATAATAATATCACCTTTCTCTAGGAGTGGGACAAGTTTTTTTACAAACTCATCAACAGCAAACCCAGCTGTAAACATGTTTTTTATTAACACTTTTTAACAATAAATAATGCTAAATAATCTTTATTTTTTTGAGCTATATGGCCTAGAAGAAATAAATTTATAGAACAATAAATGGATTTGGTCGTATTTTCAGGGTATCTAATAGGCAAGGCATAACTCTCGTGTAATTAATAAAAATACTTTATTAGGTACCAGAATATTGTTATAATAGTAACAAAGTGTTATATTACAATAAAATATAAGTTAAAACTATGTAATAAATTAGATAAAACTTAATTAGTAAGGTAACTGATGAAATTAGTGAAAACTAACACATAAACTAGGCAAAGCCTGTACTATAGGTGTAAGTTCCTTCCAATATGCATTAATTGAGTATTCATTTACTTGACATGTGGGTAGAAATGTTACTAAATATCTGAGGTAATATACTGTCATATAAACCTGTGCAAACAGATATTTTAGCCAGTACATAAATAGGAACTTTGGCAAATATTTCAAATGTGATATATAAGTAGTTTCTGTATTTTGTATATGCATTCTGAAATTTATTTAAATAATATTAAATTACTACTAATAACAAATAATAGAATGGAATTATTGGTTATAAAAACAGGCCGTGAAATTGATGAGGACATGGTACCGTGAGTCACTAACTCAAAGAGTTAGACTAGTTTGTTGTTATAACCTACATACATGATCACATTATATTACAGTAAAATATTGTTACAACTTAGGCTCCGACAAAGACAAATTCCATGTATAGATCAGTAAAAGCAAATTTTATTACCTATCGGCATTTGAACTAATAGTAATCCTTTTATGATCATTTTCTTTTGTTCACTTTATTTATTGGCATATGTTTCTAGTTATTGTGGAGAACAGCCCATTGTCCTATTGTACTCATTTACGGCCGCTCAAGAGCATCATTAGCCACATGTTGCGGATTATAAATACAAGCTAATTCTAGTAAATTAGGTCGATGTTGCCGGGCGGGAACATTTGCATTTGTGAAGTATAAAACGATGGCCTGATTGAGAGAGGGGGCAGTTGAGCTACAACTACGATCAAGGCGTGACTTGTGTACATTCGGGAATCTAATATTGTCGGACTTTGCGCGTTTTAATGAAATACGACCTTCTACATTACGTTTGAATTTGTTGTGTTCGGTTATATTTGTGCCTGTGTTGTACGAGTTTGTATAGTTCTAATAAACTCTATAATAATTCTAATGGCATTTTAATTCAAATCCTGCAAACTCGTAACAATATCAATTATAACTATCTACTTATTTTTTGTCAATAAGTACAATTGTTGACAAAAATAGAACTGAATCTTATTATGAGGAGGCTATAAAACCCAGGTAAACTAATTATATTGAGTTGTAGCCTCAAATCTCTATTAGAAAAATGTTCAGATAGATGCAAATTTCCCACATAATTTACAGAAAGCCTCCAAGTTTGATATGTTTTATAATATTCTAATTATAAGAACTTTAAAATGATTAAGTAGTTTTACCTTTAACCAATAACATAACCTTTCTAGGTTTCTTCAATTTAGCTACCATATCTTCAAGGGATTGGGCACCAATGATTTTCGTACCTTTTGCTTCATTCTTAAGGAATTCATCCACCTGTACATATACATACATATATATATATATATATATAAAAGGTTGGGGAAAGTCTTTTCGCATATAGTATGTATGAACTTGAAATAAGATCTCTTTGGCTATACCATTTGTATTTGGCTGGTTTTGATATTAGGAAAAAGGGAGATTTTCATTTGTTTTTCTTATTGTTAAAATGAGTGAATCTAATGAAGAAATTCGATACATTTTAAAATTTTACTACAAAAAAGGTAAAACTGCAACAAAAGCCGCGAAAAAAAAATTGAGATGTTTATGGACCTAATGCAGTATCTGTGAGAGTAGCGCAAATTTGGTTTAAGCGTTTTCAATCCGGAAATTTTGATATCAAAGATGCACGTCGCTCTGGTCACCCTCTTACGGACAAAATTGATGCCACTTTTGAAAAAGTGGACCAAGATCGGCATATTAGTAGTTACGATGTAGCTGGAGAACTGGAAATTGACCACAAAACGATTTTGGCGCATTTGAAAAAGCTGGCTACACAAAAAAGCTCGATATTTGGGTGCCTCATGAGCTCACTGAAAGAAACCTAATGAACCGTGTACTCATTTGTGATTCTTTATTACGACATAGTGAAACCGAACCATTTTTGAAGAAGCTGATAACTGATGATGAAAAGTGGATCACGTACGACAAGAACGTGCGAAAAAGATCGTGTTCAAAGGCAGTTCAGGCTCCACAGACTGTGGCAAAACCCTGGTTAACTCGCAACAAGGTGATGCTGTGTGTATGGTGGGATTGGAAGAGCATTATTCATTATGAGCTGTTACCACCAGGCAGGACCATCGATTCTGAACTGTACTGCAAACAACTGATAAGATTAAAGCAAAAAGTCGAGAGAAAGCGACCCGAATTAATCAACAGAAGGGGTGTGGTTGTTCACCATGATAACGCTAGACCCCACACATCTTTAGCCACTCAGCAAAAATTACAAGAGTTTGGCTGGGAGGAGTTAATGCATCCGCTGTATAGTCCTGACCTTGCACCTTCACATTTTCACCTGTTTCGGTCTCTGCAGAATTCCTTAGGCAGTGTCAGGTTAACATCACGAGAGGACTGCCAAAACCCCTTGTCGCAGTTTTTTGATCAGAAGCCCCAAAATTTTTATAGCAATGGGATCACATCCCTACCTACATGATGGCTAAATGTTATCCAACAAAATAGCACCTACATACTTTAGTCAAATGTAAATACACTTTATAAAAAAACCTTTTGAATTTTTATATAAAATGCGAAGAAACTTTTTCCCCAACCTAATATATATTAAAATATACATTTAAAGCAATGTTTAAGATATCATTTGTATGAGTATTACAGGCTTAATAAAGGCAGATAACTTTGCCCATATAGTATTCCATGATATGTGTATGTATGTTACATATTTTTCAACTTTGGACCTATGATATAAGTGCAATATTATTGAAAAACATAAGCGATGTTGTATTTACAAAAACATTAATATCTCAAGAACTATACACTTTCTTGACATAAGGATTGCAGAAAGGGTAAGTATTTACCCCTACCCTCCCCCTCCACCTCTCCAAATACTTGAAATTAAGGTACCATATATATAGATATATACGGTACCATATAAAGTACCATATATATAGATATATGGTACCTTAATACCTGGAAATATTTAATTTTGGGTGGGGTATTGACCCCACCCAAAATTAGATATTTCCAGAACTCAAGACCCTAGGGGTTGCAGAAAGAGTAAGTATACCTTCCCCCTACCCACTATGCCCACCCACTACTTAAAATTTGTGCACCGGACATCTGACTAGCAGCCTGGGTATAATATAATAATATATTTAAAATAGTTTTTTTTACCTTTGTAACAGTTCTGTTATATGCACAAACAACAAATCCATGGTCGTCCATATTAAGAATAAGATTTTGCCCCATGACAGCAAGGCCAATCAAGGCAATGTCTGCTTGCGGTCTAAAAACATTTGTATCATAACACAAAAATCCTGTTAGAACTTATAGTTAAGGCAGGTTACAGTACCAATTACAACTTTATACTTCTAACTGGAGCCATAACTTGACTTATGTCAGTAAATGGTAATTATAACAATATATACAATGGGTCAGAAAAACTGCAAAGGTAAAATTGTTTCATAGCCAGAATTCAATCCCACATTAATTAGATGAGATACTGATTTATTTACGGTCACTAAGCTAAGTTATGGCTTTAGTGACAGATAATAAAACAAGTATAAAAAATTTAAACATTAAAACAATGAAATCTCAAATAAGTCAAATATATGTTGTATGTTTATTATACTTGCTGAACAATCAATCAATGATTTATTCAATCATGAGCACCTCAGAGTTAAAGTGCACACAGTTAACCTTCAAATAACCTTGTCACAAAGACACCTTGACAAAACTGTATTAAAACATATTTATGTTTAGTGAAAATGAATGTGATACTACTGTGTACTTAATAAAATATCACGAAGAAAGTCAATTGTAAAATATTTTGGGCCTCTTTATTTATTGGTTAGTAAAATGATAGCTAATTTTGGTGTTTTAATTATTTGGTTAATTTTCCTGAAAAAGAATTCAAAATAATATTGTTTTCAGAAAATTTACAGGTAATATTATTTATAACTAAAATATAGTCCTTAAATTGTAATTCAATTACCAAAGTCATGCTTACACTAAGTTGATAGTAAGAAAACAAATATTATTCAAGAAATACAATACTCACGCGCTCATTTTTTAAACCTTTTAATTTGATTGGATAAATAATTTTAAAGAACTGTAACTCCTTCACTTTTAATTTATAATTTTTATTATATTTCTAAACACGAGTACAATGTAGGTGATAACTCACGGGTATTCGTAAAAGAGTAAATGTTCCTTGACAGCAGGAGACTAAGAGTGCACGATATAAATCAATATTTCATAAAATATCGATATAAGCACACGATATATCGCTTGAACCCGATATCATCGAATAATCTAGTATCGATTTGGACGATCGATAAATTTTATCCGATATATCAAATACTGTAAGAAATTAAAGAAAATACTTTTACTTTTTTACACTGATTTATGGTTGGCAACTTGAGTAAAACTAAAACGTAAATCCCTGAATTATTGAATAACTAGCCTATCCAGTAATGAAAGTTTCGTTGTTAACAAAATACTCTAAATTACTTCAAATCAAACTCCACTACATACCTAACCTACAATGTATATTCGTATCAACAGCTAAAGAGCAACTCCTGAGTCTCTCAAATAAACTCTTGATTTTATTTTTTTGTACATTTTCATCGGTGGCTGATTATGAGATAAACTAATGAAATCATTCAATTATGAAAATAAGTAAGCTACTAATTTCATATTCGATTTTCAATATCAGTATTTGAAAATAATTCGAGACATTAGTCATAATCGCCTACCGCTACACAAAATGCTACTCCTACTCTTCGTAAGATCAGCACTAGTATTAAAAATTGTACAGTCGGTAACTGTGGTTACTCGTTTCGGTCTCAGTACAAAATAACCTAAAAATAAAAGTTTGAGTTTGAGTGTTTTTTGTTTGATACAGTTTACGAAATGTAAATACAGTTATATAAAAACTAATTAATAAAAATAAATAATACGATATATAAAAACGGATACAATTCAATTGTATAGAAGAAGCAAGCTGTGACAATAAAATTACTATCTGGTTTCTTTACAGTTTAAATAATCTTTGTTTATGATAGGTGTAGAGAAAAAATATTGGGAATTATAAGTAAATAAACTTGATTTGTTTCTTTACCCTAGGTGTTTTTACTTATATCAACCTGATCCCTATCAAATATTTAATATTATAGACTGGTTAAATACACAAAATATTTATTATACGATATATCTAAGATATCGATATTTTTTTTGAATGAACATCCCTACTTGACAGTGACGCTAAAAATACAGATAGTCAATTACGTCTCGAACATACAATATTAAAACATCCACTACCAGCTCACCCGATAGACTTAAGTTGCGTATAAAGTTGTGTCACATTACAGGTCGCGACTGACGGGCACGGCTGGGGGTCGTGGCTTAAAACGTATCTGGATAATGAATTTCCATTGAAGTGTTTGTACTATAAGGGATACACTTCACTCGCATCGAGTTCTCGTGATGCGAGAATATGGAGGCTATGTCTGGCCAGTGAAAGCTGTCCCCGAATATTTTAGTAAACTATTGTATGATAACGTTTAAAGTCTGACAACATTTGTATTGTTCTGTTTATCTTTTGTCTAAACGTGCACCATATTTTTATTACTTTTACGTAAAATAAATGCCAAAAACCATAAAAAGTTCGACGAGAAAGTTGCTATTTACCATGATTAACAAGTTCAAAGATATTAAAAGTGATTTATACTAGAAATGCTCAGAAAAAAGCCGACATTTGGATTCTAAAGTATTATTTATAGGTTATTCTTTTATATTCGGAATAAAACATCTTGATAATAGAACATTACTTGATTGTGTATTCTGTAAGATAATCACAGAGTACATTAATAAAATTGGAGAACGACAACTCATAAAATGAAGGTTTTATTTCTTTTTAGAGCATACCGAAGACTAAGATACAAAACTCAAAGTAGTGTCCGATATTAAAGTTAATAACCAAAAGTGGCTTCAAGGGAATAATATTCCTTTTGAAGAATATCATACTAAAGCTGAATTGATGTGTTTGGTGTACGATAATAAATCTGAACCTGTTTACGGAGTAGAAGAACTGCTTAAAAAACACAATCATGAAATATTATTACTGTCAACATATCACTGCGACCTCAATCCAATTGAGCATGTCTGGAAGCAAGCGAAGAGAAAAGTGGCAACCAAAAATATAGGAATAACACGGTCTGAAATGGATAATTTAATAAAAGAAAGTTTTCAATCCGTAATAGTCAATAATTGGAAAAATTACATTGATCATGTTTTGAATCTTGAGAATCAGTACAAATTAAGGGACAATATTGTGGAAAACGAGATTGAAAATTGTATTATAAATTTCGAAGATAATAACAGTGAAGACAGTAAAGATACTGATTCAATTTTATCAGGTGTTGAATACTCGGAAACAGATTTTATAGTCTCCTAACTTTATAGTTCGTTTTTATTGTGTGTTTATGAATTAAATAATTTATACTGTGGCAAATAATTTTAGAAAATAATAGGGGCGCCACTTTCGAAACGGCCTATATCTGTAACGCTATCCCAAAGGAAGTACTACGTCAACCATCGTGCAAGGATCAAGTTGCTTCATTTACGACACGCGTGCATTTTTCAACATAACCTGTGAGGTTTATTTTAATAATAATGACTATAATTTTATAAACAAGGGCGATTGCCTTACCTTCCTTTACCTTTCCCTTTCTTTTCCTTTCTTGATACCTTGCGTTAATTAACAGAACAATTATTTTGTTAAAAGAAGCGAAACGAACCCTTACAAACTTACCATGTTGGCTGTTCTTTAGTAAACATCGTCAAAATATAAAGGAAAAATTTATGCTTTAAATTCCGCTAAATGTACTTGATAAAATATAAAAATGTCTTCTCGTGTGAAATGTAGCATTGTTATATTCATATTACTCTTAATGGATTTTAAAATTGGATGAGCGTTACAATTAAAATAACATGTATAAATTCGCTTTATCATAATTTGTTATATTTGTGATAATTGTTATTGCTAGTAGGCAAAAAAAAAATTCATGTTCTCAACATTATAGTAAGATTACACACAAAGTTTACAAAAATATTATCCAAAGACCTTTATTTTAATGTTACTTGACGTTAAAGCGTATGTTCATTTTATTATTCATTCAAAATTCCCGGAAACAAATAAAGATAAGTATTATTTAATTGTACTTTATTTCAATAAATTGTCATCTAAATATTCTATCTCGCTAACTGCTTTTAAATCTATGTCTTAATTAGAGCTGGCCGCAACATCATCGTTGTCGGACTCGGATTCATAAGTACTACTATCGTCATCCTCAAAATTTACAACTAATTACTCACACAGTTGGCACGAATTTTTCCAATAGTTTTTAGTGATATTTCAAAATGCACCAAGTCTTGCTTTTTTTACCTGTAGTGTCGATATTTTCATAAATAATTATTAAATTTTAAGCTGAATTAAACATTTTTAATGGTGTAAAATTTACGTGTCCATCTAATTTTTGGAATGACTGTTAGACATATAGTCTCTGTAAAAACTTGTTTATTTTATGGTTCCCTAGGTATTTTGGTGAAAAAGTAATATAATAATATGGCCACCCTAAGTTCTCGCGTTCTCAGCACTATTGTCTCGCGGACATTATGGCGAGAACACGGGAAAGACCTCCACATTCTCAGTTCGTCGTGTTCTCGCGACAATGTAGAGACGCCTTAAGACATAAGTCGCGGACGTAACCATGAGCGTTCGGAAGTCAGAAAAACATAGCACATTTTTTCCGAAGTGAGTTGGCAACACAAAAGCTTGTCCGATCCGTTCGAGTTTTTGGCGGGAACTGAAAGGAAATGTTGTGCTGTGCAGTTTTATTTTCTAGAAATGTGTAAAATTACTCTAAAATGAATAATAGTCGTAGGATATTGATAGTTTTGAGTAATAATTATGTGTCTTGTGAGAAATGTGAACTGTATAGTCAGATGTGGCCTTTTGAGTTGTCACAAGAACTCCGCTGAATGGCACCAGCTGATAACCTACAGTTCAGCTGTGCTACACATAGCATAAGTTCATTTTAAACATGTTTCCGACTGACAGACATAGATTCTATGGTCATGAATAAATTAAATTCAAAAAAAAACTCCGATCCGTTCGACCAAGGAACATATTACTCTTTTACGAGCGCCTGACGTTGGTCGTGAACATTATTTGAACGTATCCCTGACGGACGCGTTCCGCACTGTGTGTCGTGTCTTTATACCTTTATTTAAAACACAAATTTACGTTGCGTCAGGACTAGTAACACTGCCTGCACTGGTTAGTGTTTAGGCAGGGTCCCAGATGGTGATTCTATCATCTTGTGGGGATATTTTGCGCTTGGGGAATTTTGGAGGCTGAACTCCTTGGGTGAATTTTTGGACCTGAAAATTTCAGCACTGGGGAAAATGGGGAAGTATTTTATTCCTCTAGTCTTACTAAAAATTGCCATAAACTAATCGACATAGAATGAAATTCCTAATGAAAATTAAATCCAAAGATGTCTGTATACAATAATTGTATTGGTAATGATTTCATATCACTTTTGATGTAATAAATATAGTCACTCTGGGTTTATTTATCTCACTATGTATGATAATAACCAAGATTACCTTAAGTCAAGTCATACCGTTCGTTATCTGTACCATGTAATATAAAAAATATAATAAAATGACAGTCCAATTTTTTTTGTTAAACGTAAAAGCAAAGGGTACATTTACTATTTATTGGATTTTTTTTAATATATTGTAGTGATGTACCTAAGAAATTAAAAGAAGGAAGTCATGCCACTGTAATTGTATTTTTCTTGCTGAATAAGTAGATAGTTAATAATAGCTCTTTTTTCTAATTAATAGAGCATTTTATGTTAATAATAATATTAATAACAGCCTTTAAACATCTCACAGCTGCGTTTGGGTCTCCCTTAATAGATTATAGGGAAACGACCAGTATACCCGCCACGCTTGTGCTACCTTATAGGTATTCTTTTTCCATGCTTATAGTTTG
This sequence comes from Dendrolimus houi, assembly GCA_039645545.1. NCBI lineage: Eukaryota > Metazoa > Arthropoda > Insecta > Lepidoptera > Lasiocampidae > Dendrolimus > Dendrolimus houi. The sequence continues at coordinate 9,924,649 of CM077123.1, read as the reverse complement.
GATAAAACTGAGCTCAACTTTTAAATTTAAATCAACGTATCAAAAGAAATCTTCATATGGAACCCGATAGAACTCTTATTACACTTCCACATAAAATTGTTTAGTAGTACAAGAACGTAATAGTAAAACCATGAAAATGCGAAAATTACCTCTGTGGACTGTTCAAAATCAATAGCAGAAAGTATTCAAAGTCTGCAAGGAGATAGAGACATTTGCTGTAGTTGTCAATAGTCAATTGCTGGATTAGTGGGGGGTCCATGGGTGGAGTTTTTTCCGCACCATGTGGTATGGCCGTCCACAGGGATTTTAATTTAGGTTGAGCAGCAGTTCCTCTCATGCCGCCGATTTGGCTGCCTTAATGGCTATTGAAACGCCTTACGCCTCTGTATCCCTCGTATAACTTCGTCTCCACAATCACTGCATCGTCGGCGCGGTGGCGCCTCCTACTAAATCTGGTGTATAAGCAGTGCACTAAGACGCACTCCCTGCGTAATTGTGCTATTTCGTCACTCCACCATTATGCCGGGTGGTTCGGCCTATTGGGTCCACCCTCGGCATTGCGGCATCGTACGTTGCCGACATCAGCGACCGTAACTGCTGTTGCTGGACGACCAGGGCTTCTTGGAACGCCTCCCGATTTAAACGTTTCAAAACTCCGCGTAGGTAGTCCTTGGTTGGGGGAGATTCCAGGGCCTGAGACCCCGAGCTCCATGTGGAGACGCAAATCGTATGAACCAGTAGTCGGATAGCACACCCACTCCCGTCAGTACACTCTAGTTCTGGAGACGGCTTGCTACATCTGGGATAGCTAACGTAATGTCAACTGTGGATCCACCATGCTGGCGTACACACATGTAAGCAGACCCTGATTGAGGACCACAAGACCGAGCTCGAACGCCCATTCCGCAAACACTTTGCACCTGCGATAATTAAATGTTTATCATACAATAAAAATAATAATTTTCAAATATAATACCTGTTTGCCGAGTTGTGTTCCTATGTAGTTTCTCTTTTGCGGTATGATATTGAGATCTCATCGAAGAAAAATGAGTGATACAATGTTTAAAGAACTGGTCTCAAATAAAACCTTCAAAATATAATATTTTGTCACATTTGCGCGATCTATTCATAATTCATGTAATAAACTTAAGTTCAATAAAATTGGGATTTCTTTAAAAAAAGTATTAATCTTTAAAAAATATTTAGACGATACGTTTTTTGTATCTAGGATTTCAAATACCATTTTCAAAAGTATCTTGCATCTGGTATCTCAAATAATTATATTAATAGTATCTTGTATTTTGTATTCAGATACTTTTTAGAGGGTATCTTGCATATCTCTACATGTCAAGAGGTGGGTCGAATAACCGTTCCACTTGGGTTTATGGTTGTAACGCGGGCAAGCAATTGGAACGGGAAAAATCGCGGTCGTGAATGTGGTGGTTGTGAGTCTCTAATCGAACGTAGCCGAAATAAGAACCTCATCTTTTTTTAGTTTGGTTAAAAAATATCGAAAATTTGTCGACTCTATAAAATTCTTCAGTGTGGTGGTTCGAAACGCACTTGTCCAATTTTTCAACGATTATATGTATGAGTTATGGGTTTGATATTATAATTTATGGAGTTTTTTAGTGGATATGGGGAATTTTCGTTAATCCAATCTGGATACCCTGTTGTAAGATTACCTTAGTAAAGTCAGTCACTCGGTAATAATATTCAAAAGGAGTCAGGATAACCTTTGTAGTAGTGAACAATGACTTAGATTATTAAAATAAGTTTTTTACTTTTTATATAAATAAGCTAATTTTAATGAAATTTAAACCTTTTATTAATGAATCTGTGTTTGATATATATATCATCATCCTACTGCCACACTATACGCGAAAGTAAGTAATAAGTGTTTATCATACAATCGGCGTGTTTGTTATTTTATTAAACCAAATTGCTTAATTTGGATTTGTTGTGCAGCTAATGAATAACAACAGTGGACAAAATGGCCGACAACCTCCAACACCGCGAACAGCGCCACCAACGGACCCACGAATCCGACCTTCGTCTGGGCCACCTAACAGAGAAATTTGCAAGGACTTTGTTTGGGGTATATGTAAAAAAGGCACACAGTGCAAATACCGACATGAGTTAGAATTTGAATTCATGAAAGAGATTTTGAGATTCTGCCACGACTACCAAAACAGAATGGGTTGTATGAGACCAGATTGTGCGTACTTGCACGCGAGCAGCGAAGAGGAGACTCGGTTCCGAACTACAGGACAAATACCAAAGGCTTTGGCGGAAAGATATACAGCTCAAGCAGCTATTCAAACAGCAGGCGGCACAGAGGCAAGCACTGCTGCCCCAATGATGTTTATGAATGAGTTCCTGGCGCAGCCTCCTCCGCCACCGCCACCTCCGCCCGCGACCATGGCTCCGGTGGCCGCTGCGCCGCCCCCGCCGCCTGCGCCAGTTATGCCCAACCTGCTGGCTCCGCCCCCCCCACCGCCGCCACCCACCGCCTCTTCCACGACGGTTAAGGCGTCGGCACCAATTTACACAGGTTTTAAGTTCACTACAGTTAATTCAAATTTGTCATTTATGATGTTTTAACCTATTCCTGCCTACCATACCCAATTAGGATGGATACAGATTGGCCCCTAGCCTTTTTAACACTTTTGAATAGGTTGTTTTCAATTCCCAATTCTAGAGTACTGGTAGTTTACTAGAAATATATTACCAGTTATTGGTAAAATATTTTAATTTTTATATTACCGTATCTGAAGTTATAAGACACAGTAATCCTAATGTGTAAAAATCATTTTACCAGAGAACTGAACACTTGTTAAATAATCATATTTGTCCATCTGTTGATGTGTGTTATGGATGAAAGTGGGTAAGAATGTGTATTCTGTTTTTTGCAATGCCATGGTACAGTTTATTTGGAAATAAAATAAATGTTTGCAATATCCACCATACTTGTAACTGAGGTATAAAAAAGTTACAGTGTAGAGAGAGGTATGTTGTGGGCTTTAAAACTTATAATAATGTTTCTTAGTAATTGTTTTATTTATGTTGTTAATGTTCACTTCCAAAGTTTTGAAATGCGTGCCTTTTAATTTTTGAACCAAGACATGAAAACTCCCAAAATTCATAGTGGTTGAGCTTAAAAATTACTTTCAATGTAAATTGATTTCTACAAGATACTTTGAGTAGTTTTTGGCATATCTTCAATGAAATGCTTTTTAGAGTTCTGTAACCAAAAGTTAAGCACGACAGACATCATACTTTTTTTTAAATGCAACTCTTCTCTCAGGAAGGGATTTTATTTTTGAGTAGTTTTTGGTATATCTTCAATAAAATGCTTTCTAAGGTTCTGTAGCCAGATGTTATGCACAATGGAGATCTCACTTTTTTTTAAATGCGTCTCTTTTCTCAGGAAAGAGGGTTTTATTTTTGAGTTGTTTTTGGCATATCTTCAATAAAATGCTTACTAGGGTTCTGTAGCCAGATGTTAAGCACAACAGATATCACACTTTTTTTAAATGCTCCTTGTCTCTCAGGAAAAGGGTTTATTTTCTTTTTTTATGCTTTTTTTACTATTTCGAAGGATATGGGGTAAGCTTTATTTATTTATTCTCTTTTGTTTTATATCTTTTTGACTTATCACACTTTGATGTGAGTGAAATGAGACAAACATTGCTGACTTTCTTAAGATACTTTAGCTGTGGATACAAATGGGTTAGTATAAACAGGGTATACTGAAAATAGTAATTTGTTTCAGCACCTGTGGTCCATAACACACCTCCCATGTTGTCAGTTCCACCATCTACGGTATCAATTCCATTCATGTAAGTGTTTATAACTGTAACACTAAGACTGCTAATATAAATAAAATTTTCTTTTACCATAGTGTGGATTACTTTCATAAGTGATATTGGCTATCTACAAACCATTTCCATGGATAACATACTACCATTTTTTAAAATTTGACATAAAATGATCCTTTGGTAGATAAGACACAAGAATTGAAATTTTGTGAAATTGCAAACTACTTTAAAAGGGCATACATATAGACTTTGTGTCTTAATATCCATGCAAAAATGCCACATACTACTAAAATAGAGATAAACAATTTCAAAAATCAATAATTAATTGATTGAGATCTAGAAGAAACTGCACATATTGTTTTTAATATTCCTAGTATTAAATTGGGTAGAAATCAATTATGGCTATTACCATTTTAAGTGGTTTGTGGTTCATTAAAATGTATTGAATTTTTAAGCTGGTATATCAAAATTAGTATACATATTTATTCATTAAAATCAACTTATTCCAATTTCTTATGGCAACAAGTATTTATGTATTTTTAGACTTTTTGAAGAGATGGGAACATAGGGTATATTCCCATCTCTTTAATTTGATTTTTTTAACTTGACCTATTACTAGTAATGCAAATAAGTATCATTTACTTTAACATAGTAACTATAACAAAGTTACTACACAAATGTTGCCACTACTTGATGGAATAATATTTGCAAGAATTTGCTAATTGAGGTTGATACATACTGAAGACATGGGGATGTTCTAGGTTTGACCCCACGCGCCCTCCACCGCCAATTACACAATCATCGACTGTAAATCGGAACTTAAAACGTGCAGCAGAATACAGTGAAGGTATTTTACATATTTTATGGGATTATGGATGGATGACTTGCATTACACTGGGCCTACAAGTTTGGTTCTTGTTAAGCCATATTTTTCTGTATCATTAACACTCCTTGTATAGTGATTACATTTATATAGTAATTACATTAAATATTTATAATATTACATGGCCAAAAGTTGATAATTGTTGGTCCGGTATAATGTATAATCCCTTTATTTGAAGATAAATGTTGACACCTTAAATAATATTTAAATACTATCCTTGCCCAATCCCCAGTTAATAACTAACAGCTTAGCGTTGCAGCAAAACATTTTGTTTTGAAAAAACAATCCTCAAGCTAAAGCGAATATTAATTAGAATATACATTTTCAACAAAACAAAATTTGAAGTTTAAAATTATGAATAGTAAGTTCACAAGCATATTTTCAAGTTAAAAGTAACAAATTATTTACTTATTTTTATAAATTTGTATAGATAAGCTCTTCAAATCATCATTTGTAATACACTTAAGTTATTTTGTGTTAACATATATATAGCCATATTCGTTTTAAGGCTGATGTTGGTACTGCAACACAATTTATTTACTTTACAATGCAACAATTCTATAATAAACTATGTAAAATTATTTGTTTCATGGCTAAATAAACTTATTGTAGTTATAGAAATCTTAATAGCTTATATCTGGTAATATATGTATGGTGGTATTTTTATATCGTATATGTTTTATTGGCAAAAAATAATTTAATTGCTTTGGCATTGTGCTAAAAAATCATATGTATTATTTTTTTATGCACAGAATCTTAATATAGAAAAGGATCAGAATTACATTCATAGAACTGATTTGGGTATTTTTATTTTATTTGAAGAAGATACAATCTAAATGTGTTTTATGTCTAATATAGAAATGTACGAATTGTCAAACGATTCTTTTGTTTGTAATATATCTTTTAAATTTTAATGTAATAAAACTTTATAATATAATTATAAATATGTTCACCAAACAATATTTTTATATTATCATGTATTTAATTAATCTATTATAATAATCTATTTTGGATGCCATATTGTTTTAAGACCATGTTTTAAAGACAAAGACAATGTTATTATTTGCTTGGCGCTTGTAATTTTGTTCTCAGCTGGGCCAAGCAAGGCGCGGAAACGCGAGGACTCTAAAGTTGATCACTGCGAGGACTGTGTGCAACGAAAAATCAGGTTTGCAATTGAAAGATAAATCTCAATTTGAATGCATGATGATTAAGCAGGGTTTAATCAGCATTCTAGCATCTGGTGACTGACGGATTACTATATTGGTACACCAGCAAAACTGCTGAAAACAATTACTTTTAGAATTAATCTTTTAATTAAAAGCTTCTGGCAAATATTTTATATGTGTCATAAAATTTAATTTAATAAAACCACTTATTTATTTATTATTTAATACATGTTATAAGCGAGACAAAAATTTACATCAAATTGATTTTTACAATAATATTTCCCACATCTCGTCGAGTATATGCATTTGGAGCCCGTCCACGTTTTTCGTATTTTTTCATCATGAAGCATATAAATAATTTGTTTAAAGTTGTGATTGGGGAAAAAAAATATTTAGGTATTACGTAGTATTTATAAAACTTTTAATTTATTTTACAATCGGTAATTTGTGATATAATCTCACACACTCCAATAAAAATCTGATTACTCTGATGGAGATTATGTTACGCGAGGGGCCATGGGAGTGTATTACTACTAAAAATTAAACTTGTTAAAAAATGTAAAATACAACTCTTGCATGATATAATTATGAGTTATAAAGTTTATATTCCAATATGGACTATGGGACATAATTAATACCGGTTTTTAAAAATAGTCAACTAGCCTATTCTTCAATACGTAAATAAAATGAAATTTATTTTACCTCAAGATCAAGTTTAACCACTTGGGTATTTCAGTTATACAGCAAAATTATAAATGTCCACAGAATTGGGCGGTACCTAAGCGATATGAAAAAGAGTTATGCTGTTTAGATTTTATATACATAACGTTGCGAGCGAATTCAGTTTTAACATCAAATATCGCCCTTGAATTTTTGATGTCCCTGTTCTGTCGCGAGCTGTAACATCGTCATAAGACGTAAAGCAGACTTAAACGGAGCGCAGCTTTAATAAATGGACTTATGCACAGCGAAAACAGTTTTATTTAATCATTCCGCCGTTGCTTACTTTTCCTTGTATTTAGATTTAGTGCTTTAGTTTGTTACATACATACCAAATACTTCGGCAAGAGTTTCATCAAACGATTCGAAAGCAATGTTATTGGTGCCGCTGCACAGCGACTCGAAGCGTGTAATTTCTCGATGGCACTGGTTTGCGACTTTTTTTAAATACTGTATACCACAACTCATTCGCGCTCGCCTCTAAATTTTGAATGTCGTTAATTTTTAATAATTTATGAATTATTCACAACCAAAGCAATCTAAAGTTCTATTTCAATATTATATTCTATTTCAATATTATATTCTAAACAAGTACATTTATTAAATTTTATTCATTTTTCATTTATATAATACTTACATCATAATTATTTATTCTATCTCTTATCAAACAATATTTTAATATGGTTCAACTTGTTTTTAGGACTGAGCTATATCGTAATCAACATGAAAAACTACAACGTGAATATGAATATGATACCCTCGCCGTTGAATCTAAAAGCAAACTTTATGAAAGTGTTAAAGCTGCATTAAAGGCTGTGATGTCGCCTGAGATGATGCTTGTAATCGATTCTTGTCTTGAGGTGAGAAAAATATGTCTTCAAATATCTGCAGTTATTTTAATTGAAAGACTTAATATTAATTATAAATTGTTTATTTTAGGAAAAAGTCTCTGCACGACATGAATTTGTCCTGGATTTATTAGAATCATTCTCAGACAAGCCTAAATCTTTTGATGAAGTGAGTACTATTTAATTAATGAAATCCCTTTAAAGAAAATCTTGAAATCCCTGAAAGGTAATTAAATTTCTTGTATTTATTTTTAGACATCTTCATCATCATTTTCTTTAGAAGAAAGCTTATTACGGACAGCCTCTGAACTGGCAAGGCGACCTAACCATTCAAAAGATCCAACACCAGCAGATATGGCTCTCTTAGAAATATTACGTAATGGTGACCTTTTTGAAAGCGAAGGTCGAAACAAGGAATCATCTTCAGGGACAGTTTCGTACAACGGGCAGAGGGTGGAAGCACCACCAACCCCATTGGCTTTGCCTAGCACCAGTCGGTATATCCCACCGGCGCCATCGAGCACCAATCGGTACATCCCATCGGCATCACCGAGCACCAGCCGATATATCTCGCCTGCGTTGCCGAACACTAGCCGGTACATACCGCCGGCGGCGCCGAGTACAAACCGGTACATATCGCCGGCTACACCGAGCACTTCTCGGTACAATCAGCCAGCGACGCAAATGCAGGCGGCGTCACAGCCCTATGCAACCGCACCACCGGCGCCAGCACCACCACCCGTGGCGCCGCCTCCATTCCCGAACGCGTCGCACGTGGTTCCCGCGACACCCGCCTTTGTCAATCAAGCCCCTCCTGCAACTGCTTATCAAATGTACCAAGAAGTGCCACAGCGAGGGCAAGGTCCTTACTACGCACACACGTACCCCGCCTCGTCCGCAGGTGCGTTTCATACAATAAATTCTTTAGTTAATTGAACTGACAGAAACATACACTGCGTCAAAGTACAAGACGACTTTGAATAAAATATTTTGTCCAAGAATGCAAACTTTTCATATAAATTTAAGTTGAAAATTAGATGTTGGCTTGTTAACTTTAAAACAGCGTAGTAAGTACCATATCCTAAAGTTTAAGTTTGTTTACTAGAAACGACTATACAATTTTTTTTAACACATGATCAATGCTACAAAAATTGGGCACCTCCACGTGCCCTTATTACTGACTCTAATCGGTTCCGCATATATCTGATTACGGTTATTACACGGTCTTGCGGAATTTTGTCCTATTCTTGTGATATTGCTATTTTTAGTGCTGCCACTGTTGTGGGCGTATGATTTCTCGCATATTAGGTTGGGGAAAAAGTTTCTTCGCATTTTATATAAAAAATCAAAAGGTTTTTGTATAAGGTTTATTTACATTTAAGGTTTTGGCAGTCCTCTTGTGATGTTAGCCTGACAAAGCCTAAGGAATTTTGCAGAGACCGAAACAGGTGAAAATCTGAAGGTGCAAGGTCAGGACTATACGGCGGCTGCATTAACACCCCCCAGCCAAACTCTCGTAATTTTTGCTGAGTGGCTAAAGATGTGTGAGGTCTAGCGTTATCATGGTGAAAAACCACACCCCTTCTGTTGATTAATTCCGGCCGCTTTCTCTCAACTTTTTGCTTTAATCTCATCAGTGGTTCGCAGTACAGTTCAGAATCGATGGTCCTGCCTGGCGGTAACACCTCATAATGAATAATGCCCTTCCAATCCCACCATACACACAGCATCACCTTGTTGCGAGTTAACCCGGGTTTCGCCACAGTCTGTGAAGCCTGACCGGCCTTTGACCACGATCTTTTTCGCACGTTCTTGTCGTAAGTGATCCACTTTTCATCACTAGCTATCAGCTTCTTCAAAAATGGTTCGGTTTCATTACGTCGTAATAAAGAATCACAAATGTGTACACGATTCATTAGGTTTCTTTCAGTGAGCTCATGGGGCACCCAAATATCGAGCTTTTTTGTGTACCCAGCTTTTTTCAAATGCGCCAAGACCGTTTTGTGGTCAATTCCCAGTTCTCCAGCTACATCGTAACTACTAATATGCCGATCTTGGTCCACTTTTTCAAAAATGGTATCAATTTTGTCCGTAACAGGGCGACCAGAGCGACATGCATCTTTGATATCAACATTTCCGGATTGAAAACGCTTAAACCAAATTTGCGCTACTCTCACAGATACTGCATTAGGTCCAAAAAAATCACAAATTATTTTCGCGGCTTGTGTTGCACATTTACCTTTTTAGTAGTAAAATTTTAAAATGTATCGAATTTCTTCATTAGATTCACTCATTTTAACAATAAGAAAAACAAATGAAAATCACACATTTTCCTAATTTGAATTTGGAATTGTCTTCTTTAAAATGAAAACTTTTTAATGATACCAAAACCAGCCAGATACAAATGGTATAGCCAAAGAGATCTTATTACAAGTTCATACATACTATATGCGAAAAGACTTTTTCTCCAACCTATTATATAGTTCTTATCAAATTATCCAAATGTGCTCAATGGGAGTAAAGCCCGGATTTCGTGCTGGTCAATTCATGTTACGTATCTCAACCCCTTCGCAATATTGTTGAACTTGTGCAGCGGCGTACGGTCGGACATTATATTGCATTGGAGTTAAAATTTTGGCTATGAATCCCATGTAAGGTACCACGTGAGCTTCTAAAATCTTGCGTAAAAATGGTAATAGCGGGGTTTGGAGGGATTCCCTCCAAACCCCGCTATTACCATTTTGGCGAATCATGTCGATATACAAAAGAAAGATTTTGCAAGGAAGTTGACATAATAAATTGGTCATTACGACGGGTGGTTACCGGAATTCTGCCGGTACCATGTCTCTTTTTTAAGAACCTGACTATACAAACCTTTTGTATACTTTAAAAACAGTAGACTGGTTTACATTTAAGTTTCTAGCAATCGTTCGTTGACCAAACCTTGCTACACCGATGTCACAATTTGAGCAGCTTCTTTGGACATAGTATCCATATTATTGTACTGAAACTTTAGTTGAGTTAAAAAGACTACCTAAAAATTCTATTGGTAACAATAATTCAATTGGCAAACTAAAAAAAGACAATAACAATCAAATTAAAACTTTACCCTAATTAATAACACACAAATTTGAGACCACACGTATTTTTTTTCCTGGCTATAATAATTCGTTTTGCTGTAGTTCCATTTTTAAAAATTTGTTTTTTTAATGATTAAAGGCCAGTCTTCACTTTTTTATTTATGTAAATCTAAAAAGTTTGCACACTTATTAAAAATTTTAATTTGAAAGTAATCCTGAACTTTGATGCAGTTTATGTTTCTGGTGTGTATATTGTATGTTATGTATATTATATTGCATGTAAAATGTGTTTTATTGCAGCAGTTTCGATGTCTGTGTCTGCCCCGGTCTCCGTATCTGGTCCAGTCCCGGTACATGGACCAGTTCCGGGTGCGAGTAGCGCTCCAATAAGAATGGCGACTAGTTATCATAACGGTGTTCGAGCCCCAACTCCATTGGTGCCCAATGCTGTCCAACCCAATAGACTCGTGTACAATCCATATGCACAAGGAAGGTGTCTCCCCCAGCAATATAACCCTCCTTATGATTATGACAGGTATGCTAGAGGATCTCTCCATGAGTATTACTTTGATAAATATTAAGTAAAATAATGAGCTGATGTCATCTACAAGCAGGCGACTACCGTTTCAGGAGCTAGTGATGAATTTTGAAACTATGTTGCATTTTATAATTTTATATATGCAGTTAAGTGTATTTTTACCTGTTTATAGTCTGGTCCTTGCTACTGTAAAGCTCAAAATTAATTGATTTTAAACTTGCTCATATTTTTTTCCCATCAACGTCAAATGGAATCATCTCCGCCTTATACTACTTGCCTATTTGTTCATTCATTATACATTTTCACTATGAATTCGCTATTTCAAGCCCCTTGTTAGTAAAGTAACATTGTACCATCCTAAATTAAAACCTCCCCCAAAGCTCCAAATAGGTCTGTCTGATTGATTAAGTTTTTACAATAGCTCCTGAAAATAGGATAAAGTAATAATAAGAAAATTTTACTGTGTTTTTATTGTGTTGTGACTAGTTTTAATGTTATTTTTTTACATTTTATTACATACCTAACATTCTAATGTATGCTCAAATTTACAGGAATATTTACTATAAAAAAATAAAATTAGTTAAGAGGGGGGGTTCTCTGTTAACTACTACTATTTTTATGTTAACTACAAATTTGAGCAAGGCCAGACCTAAAGCTTTAGGAAATAGCGAAAAATGAGGATAGAAGTGTAATGGCCGCTTGTAAAAAATTATAACTAAGTACATTAAAAAACATGTAGATTTTGTAGGCACTACCCTTTTTTTAGGCCGGGGAGATATCCACTAAAACCCCTGGGTGTTCCGTCCTGCGCCTTATGCCAGGACAATGGATATACGACCTAGCCTCTCCGCAGCCCTGGCAGGCATGGGCCTCGCGAGGCCACTTCCACTGCCGGGGGACTTTCTTTTAGTCCCCCGACATCTTCAAGCTCTATTTGCGTGGGGTGGCTTCTTAACTTGCCTTATGTTATTTCTTCTCCGAATTCGATGCTTATTAGTGACATTTCTAGATGGTACAATAATGTTTTTTTTATTTTCATAAAGTAATATAACAATGTAAGCCCATGACACTGCCAGTTCTTAGTAACATATTCCTGCGCCATAGACATTTTCACTTAAAATCAAGTATTGCTCAGCCATCTACGGCTAATATAGAGAAGGTTAAAGTTTTTAGCGGACCATACATAGCGTTATTTTTTATAGTCCTTTATTTTTCGCTAATTTCTGTATATTTGGATTTGGCCCCTGAGGTACGAAAAATTTACTATATAGAGTAAGTGCGATGACGATGCAATTAGCGAATAAATTTAGATTAAGTTTATTATAAGTAGCTAGCGACTTAAATAAAGAATGGGCCCATAAAAAAATTATGTCCTTAACATACTTTTGTATGTTGTATTTGTACTATAACGGTCATCGAGCGAAATATTAATCAAACAATAAAAATCATGACCAGAGTATATCACATTTCTACAAATAATAATTATACATATCATTAACATTATGCCAATCGCGATTTAAAAAATGTCATTCTAAGGTTGCTTCCATTATTAGGATTTGTAACAGGGTACCTTTAACTATATTTTAATGTTAGATTTCAACTTAAAAATACATTCCCTAAGTATTATTGTTCGTATAGTAATAGTTTTAAACACGTTTTTCCCTTTTAAGGTTATATTAGTAAAACCTGTTTTTAGTTCTTAATCCTTGAAAATAGTATTCATGCCAAAATTCTTTTAAAAATTTAAACATTCGCTGCATTATTTTTAATAGTTATGAATTATAATGATAATTATATTATTTTATAGTTAATTTTTCTTTATTGAAATATGTTAAATTTCAGCTTTCCATAGCTTTTTTTTTATAAAATCTGAAATAATGGACGCGGAGCTCGAAACCCAAAAAAGAGCTCCAAAAACGGGATGTAAAATCTTACCTAAAACTTACTTAAAAACTTCGTGAAAAAGTTTTATGAACATTAAGTAAGAAGGTACCTAATTGCTCGTTGTGTGTTACCTGCTTGGAGTTACGAGTTTTGAGGGCAACAGTCACAAAATTGTAAAGGAGTACCTGATTTGATTTAAAAGCCCTTTAGTCAAGGATGGAGGAATTTGCTGCAACTATTATAAAATACAATGTGGATATAGAAAATCGACTTCGCTTACTAGACATGGAAATGAATAATGATATATGTGATCCTGATTTTGAGGATGTGACTGCACATGTTTAATATTAAATTATGTCCGCTCTTTTTTAACCGATTTTAAAAGAATGGGGAGGTTCTCAATTAATCGTGTAATTTTTTTATGTATGTTCAGCCATAATTTTTTTTGTTTCTGAATCGATTTTGATGTTTCTGTTTGAGTTGGCTTCAGTACAGCTTTAAGATAGTTTTGTATAATATTTCATTGTTAGTGGATAACACATACATAACCTTGAAACGAAAAATAGAAACAGACTTTAAAAGTAACTAAAAAGCGATAAATTAATATTTCTACAACATCTTGAAGTCGATGCCAAGTAGAAACAAAAAATAAAAACAACAAATTGCAAAATATAGTATTTTTTTATCTTTTACTTCGCATCGACTTCAAGATGTTGTAGAAATATTTATTTTTGGCCTTAGTCACTTTTAAAATCGATTTATTTTTTGGTAGATCATTTTTACGATTTATTTATTTTTCATTAGTTCATTTTTGCACTTAGTTCTTTATAATTCAATACTCTTCTCCACGATATATCGAATAATGCCGTCCACCGAACAATTAAAGTGTTAGTTGCAAAACCCCTTATAGGTGACAGTTGATTTTCAAAATCGACTAAAAAGACAGGTTGGTTGCAAATTCCTCTATAACAGATTTTAATTTTAACTTTTATTGAAAATGCTTGTAAAAATTTAAAATATTCCACACTTTTAGGAATGTGATAATGCGAGAAACTATTATGAAATCTTTCATAAAGCGTATATTAATCGCACAATATTTAAAAATATCATTTTGCGTAAAATTCTCTTAGGATGTTTTAGCGGGGTTTGAAATTCACCCCCTTTTACGTATCAATATAAGGGTTGAAATTTTTTGCGCATGCATACCACCAAAGAACAGTTGGTGACTGTAAACCTTGAGCTGTAGGAGCAAGTTAAATACTTTTGAAATAGTTAAAAAGTGGAAAATTATTAGGGATGAGCCGAATGTGGTTTGAACCGAATACGAACTTCGGCCGAACATTCAGTTAAAACAAAAGATTCGGCCGAAATTCATTTCATAATTCTAAATTCATAATGTTTAATTCGTAAAAAGTGATTTCAATCAAAATTAAAGTTGTAATTGCTGATGTCCCTTACATGTGTTTTTTTTTATTTTATTCAAGTTACGCATCATAATTAAGCAGTTGCACTACTTACTGATGTTTATTAGAGGAATAATAAGTTTATTTTATTTCTGTTTTAATTTGATGTCTATTTAATTAGGCAAAGACTCAATCAAGAACTATATTTATTTATTTTTAGCACATTGCACGTTAAGGTTTACATGCTCCTAACTAAAATAAATGACCATGAGTATATAGATGCCAATTTTTATATTAAGGTTGTGATTGATATGATTTCTATTAACTTCATACAAAATAGTAGCAAGTAGTTATTTTATTTTTTTCTTGCACCGAATGATCGGCATTTAAACCGAATTTCGGCTCGAGTCGCCAAAATTCGTTCAAACCGAATGTACAACGAATTTCGGCCTATCCCTAAAAATTATGAGAAAATTCAAGGCCATAGCACTTCCAAAGTACTTTCAACCAGAATTAGTTTGATCGAGATCCGTTGAGTACTTTTTGAGATATGGGGTATTTTAGATCAAGTGCTTTATTAAGATCTCGTAGCCAAATGACAAAACTAAAGGGTTGACATTTCTCGTCTCCACGGAACCTTTATTCTGAGGCGGATTGTCACGCATTTGCCTGATTTTACAAGTGTATTGCTTCTGCGCTCACTTCTATAGTTTACTTTCGGCCTGGTTTGGCAGAACCATGTCTTGATTTTTTTACTATTACCACCCCATAGTTCAAGATTTAAAATTGTTTACATCTACGTTACCTATTTTCTATTCAATCTGCTACGAGCCAAGGTTAATTTGTACTTACCTGTGGTGGTGGGTGTGCGCAGAAAAACTCATCTCATACTATGACGTAATTTTGCCGCATGCGGCTCCAATAATGGAATATCAAGCTAAATAACAATTTTTATTGATATTTTTACATTTCTTATAAAAGGCCGTAATAACATTATAATGAAAAGCTACCACATTCCATTTATGATATTTTCTTTTATAAAATCATACAATTATATAATACCTGGCTAAATGAAATTTTCACTATAATATTTACCTTATAAAATACTAAAGGCCATGAGCCTCTACAAAGAGCTATCAAAACGGCTCATGGACTCTTCGGGTGATCAGAGGGCTGGTGCATACCTTGCACAATGGATCAGTATGGTTATCCAGCGAGATAAAGTAGCCAGCCTAGGCACGTATACCCATAGAAGTCAGTGACCAAAGGTCTAGATCAGTATTCTACTTATAGTTTCAATGGATTATGGATAGAATACCAATTAATTAATATTAATCAATTACGTTTAATATGTACTTCATAAAAAACTATAGAACATTTGGATTATTTACAAAAAAATAATTTTATATTAGTATAATAAAAAATCTACAAATTTCAATTTATACCTAATTATTTATATTTTATAAAAGACTGAAATAATGTTATAATGCAATGCCAAATTTAGTTTTTAAGCTTTATATTTTTTTATAAAAGACTGAATAACACCTATAATATAACGCGAATTTTTATTATTATATTGTTGCTAATTCTAGAATGCGGGATCTCAGTTGAAAATAGTCAAAATGGTGAATATCCATAGTACTTATTGTTAGCTATCATTTTCAAGTCTGTTGCCATATAAAAAATAAGTAAGTATAGAGAGAGAGGTATATCGATGAGAATCTATATATCTCTCATAGATTTATTAATGGTAGTTTGTTGAAAAGGGACAGTCATGTTTTATTTCTAACTTTATTGTGCCTTACGAATTGGTGCTTTATCATAGAATAGTACAAATGTCTTTAAGTTAATTGTATTATTTGTATAATAATAATTTTATTTGTCAGACTTGCGTCCATAATTTATGTTAGTTAGTTACACAAAAGACTTGAAAACTAATTGTTAGTAAAATAAAACATATGTATAATGCATTTATTAAAACAAACGTCTTGAAAGAAAACTGTAACATAAACTTTAAATATACATCTCTCCCTTGAATATGCCTTCTATCAACCTATGTTCTAGCACCTTTTGGCGTTCCTTAAGCCTGTATTTGTATTTTATTATAAAGTTAATTATTTGAGTGTTAAATTGACAGAGTGCTCATGCGAGTTTCTGTGAAGTGTGGAGAGGTCTTTAGGACATGTGGAGAGCACGTAAACTGTATATACTATAATTTGGACATGAAGTAACACGAGAATTTTCATATTGTAATAGTTTCGATATACACAATGACTTTTAAAAATTGTTTGCTTGTATGAAACTTGCATATCGTAGTAAATATTTGCAGTAGAACTGACGAATAAACGATTTACTATTGCGTTTTTCGTATTGTATTGCAGCTCTCTGAAGCAAATAATATTGCGTTTTATGCACGTCCGCGCTGTATTATTTTTATGTGAATGTAAGAAATCTTGTTTGCTGACTATAAACTAGTTTAAAATTCCATATATAATAGGTATGCTCCAATATGATTGATTGATTGATGATTACTAACCCAATTTAAATAGGCATAGGCGCAGTACAGTTCTTTAGTTAGTAAACGTATATATTTCATAATTTGCTAACCTTGGAATCAGATTGTAAGGAACCTAATTTTATTTAATCAAAATAGCTTATAAACAAAAAAGACAACTATATTGTATCGAGAACACATTAACTAACATATTGCATGCTTATAATCAGACCGTTACTGTACAAAATTTAGCAAAAATTAGTTATTACCGCAATAT
The DNA here is from genome assembly GCA_039645545.1 of Dendrolimus houi. Lineage (NCBI taxonomy): Eukaryota > Metazoa > Arthropoda > Insecta > Lepidoptera > Lasiocampidae > Dendrolimus > Dendrolimus houi. The sequence goes on along the minus strand of CM077123.1, from coordinate 9,907,532 downwards.
AGTGCAACTAAAAGTAGCAATAAAGCACAAATTCATTAATCAGTCATTATATTTTTTAGCGGCGGTGGATCCAACGTAGCTATATTGAATAATGTAGATGTTAGCGTGAATTATGGATTATGTGTCAATTTGGGTATTTTTTGTTTAAGAACGTGATTCTTCGTAATTATAAGGTGTGTGAAAACTTGGGTTACAGGAACAGTGTATTTAAATGAAAATATCTACATACTTTTCTGTGAAAATTGACACTTTATTAAATTAACCAGAAAAGTGATTCTATTTCGAAACAATTTTTTTTCAAAATCAACGATTTCTTGTATTCAAACTAAAGTTAAGTTAAACGATTTTATTTCGTCTTTTCACAGTAGGTTCATTTTGAAACTAAGTGCTATTATTATAAATGATTAACATTTTATTTAGGTTTGAGTTTAAGCATGCGATATATATATATATATATATATATATATATATATATATATATATATATATATATATATATATATATATATATATATATAAAGTGCCAAATAAAAAAGACCGACGAAATTGCTTTTAGAGTTAATACTGATATTTTATTACGGGTACTAATATGCCAATAAGTGAGACACGAGGTGTTGTTATATATTAAAGGTTTTTGTAGTTAACATTTAATATGTAATTAGGAGAGATGAATGTTTTAAAGTTATTCTTACAACATTTAATCACAAAAACGAATGATGTTGCGATTAGCCTGAATTTACAAATTACTACCACTTCAAATTTTAGTCTGTTGATGGCTATAGTTCATAAATATGTTATAAAGAATGATTTATTTTTGTAAGAAAACATATAAACAATGATAATATCAAATAAGGTTTAAAAATTGACTAGGTGTATTAGTATTAGGATAGCGATGAAAATGTGTAAGTATAATCATTAGTCAAAACTTGTTGTATACATGTTTAGTTGGTATAATTAACAGTAAACAAGGTGCCATCTAGTCAAGTCAGTTAATACACATTTGTATGCTGCCTGCTTGTCTATTATTCTTTTATTTACTTATATTTGTATTGTTTTTTTTATTTCCGAATGGAATGAATGTAATAAATAGAAATTGCTGTTGATACATAGATTACGTGAAGTCTGAAGAAATGTTCTAGTTATTTTCTATTATGCACAATAGGCTGTAAATGCGAGTTGTCAACATTATTATTATAAGTATTTGGCCATTTTTCCTCACCAATGGCACATATTTTTGCACCCCTGGTTAAATTATAATTAATCCGTACATTGTACCATTTATTTTTATTAGTAAAAAATATACATATTGAAAATCTACTTCGAGAAAAAATATCCAGGGTCAAAAACCAAAAGATGAATTTCAAATGACAATAAAATAACAGTGTTATTATTAAATATAGACTAAGATTAATAGTTCAACACTATACCGTTATTTATATTATAAATTGGATCATGTTTCATATTTTGATATATTTCTGACTTTGGTATTGATGTTATAATGTACTAAATTTCGATTTCTTTTCAATTATACCTGTTCCTAAATATTATGCTAGCGACACAGTATTTTTACACCAATAAACATTTTAGACAGTATTAAAAGACGTTTTTTTCTGTTTCAATAATGAGGGTAAGTATATTGCTACGCTTTGCGGCGCTTGTTTGCGAAGAAATTTGGTGCTACTTCGCTGTTTTTGTCAATTTGAACTAGCATCTATAGAACGCGCCTTAATCAGTTGCGGGGTTTTTCCAGGTAACTGGGAGCTATTCCTGCTTGCGCGGTTTAAAGTGAAGACAATGTACTATGGTGTAAAATTTGATATTTTTAAATAGCTATTGACAAAAACTAATGATTGTCGGAAGTTTTTTGTTTTGCAAAAAACCATTGGATAATAATGCAATTTGGATAGTAATACGACGATTCGAATTAACTAGCTACAATACTATCACTATCAGTTTGTGAACACTCTAAAAAGTTTACTTAAGCCGTCTTAGACGGATCATTTATCTTTCAATTTGGATGGATCAACTAAAGTGATCCATATACTAATATAGTCATAAAATTGAATCATTTGCTGTAATTGAATTTCGTCGTTCCCTACAGGTATAAAACCCTTATTGCCTCGCTCTATTGTCAATCTGAGTCGCAGTCAATTATCCGTATCTATTCATGCTAAATGTGTGAAAGGCACACTTATCTTCCTATGTATTTGTACAAATCTGCTGAAACTATCTACATTTAGAGCTCCAATACCTAAAATAAACTCTTATGGTCTCGTTCCGATGTAGCTTGTTTAAAAATAAATAAACTATGATTTAATAAAACTACGTTTTAACAGTTTTAAGCGCGGTAATTTATCACACATAGACAGCTTTGTCTTCCGTGATCACGGCTACTGGAAAGTGGCCGAAACGTCGGAATAACAAAAATCAAATAAATTACTGCGCTTTAAACCATTAAAACAGATTCTTTATTACGTATACTAGTCGCAAAAACTTAAGAAAATATTAAACCAACATTTTTTACCAGCGGCAGGTAAACCGATTTAAATTTCTCAGTTTAATATTTAATGTGTTAAAGTATATTTTGAAAATATTTGTTATTGTGTCATGAATATGTCAATTTAATTTTTCGATCGCCATTGTTATACTTTAGGTCATCGTATATTATATCAACGTCAATCTTGTCAAATAAGTGAACGTATAATATACGTTGACCTAAAGTTAAAGTCTACAATTGCGATTATCTAGAATACTTAGAACAATATATTTGCGTGACTTGCTTCTTTCTAGTCTGAATTAACCCCGTGTTCATCATTTGTATGTTTGCAATATACCTGCGGAAAAGACTGATGGAAGAGCCCTTTATAGATAATCTTTTAACAAAAGGGAAAATGTTTCAAGTAACTTGGTATTTATTTTGTGCTATATTATCCCATTTTATATGTTATTATGGCGTTATACATGAGCCCGTACAAATACAAAGGTATATCTGGAGTGCAGTGACGCACACACGTAACATGACTTATGGCCGCTTCCTATATCTTACTATTCATTCGCTTGCCTTACCATCTGTTGAATTTTGGCATTATTTGTGTGGAGCTTATATCAAACTTTAACCGATAGTAAGGCAAATGAACGGGCACCATTAATACCTTCATCGAGGAATTCCTACTCTTTAGTAGATAAATGAAACAGATGAAGTGTATATAATAATAATATAAATACGAAATTAATTTGCATAAAAATTTACTATTGTATTGTTATTAAATGGGCAATAAATAATATGGTGCTCCTACAGAATATAAACTGAGTGGAGGAAGTTGACTATAATCGGAATAAAATCAATGACGACGTAGTATGTACTCATTCGAAAATTTTAGTTTTGTGTTGTTTAACCATTATCCGTAGTATCTATTGGTTTTTTGTCAAAGCATTAAACTGTGTTTGTACTTACTATATTGAAGTAACATTGATTGCTGTAATGAAATTCATGAAATCCAAAACCAATATATTAGGTTAAGATTAGCGTAGCGTAGATTAATATTGTATATCATTTATTAATTTTATGTAATTTAGATCCACAAATAATTTTTATACAATTAGCCGTAAGATTAAATTTAGAAAGCAGTTACTATTTTATATCAGATATTCGAGGCCGTAAAGTAGTAATTAAAAAAGCAATGTATTGTTAATATTCAATTATTGCCATAATTGTTTTTAAATTATTATTTATTTTCAAACTTTCCAACGCTTAATACGTTTAACGTAGACCTACATAAATAAAACAACTATAATATTTGACATATACTTTTCAAAAATAAAACCATTCTTAAGGTTGAGTCATGATCGCACAATGCCCGAGGCGGTATATTGGGGGGTACTATATCAGCTTTGTTATCAATGAAATCATGTTTTCCCCCCGTGGATTTATTGGGTAAACCTTGGCTTGCTAATTTGTATTTATGTACACAAGTTACCGATTAATTGTAAGAACCGTTAGTTGATAATAAATCTAGTAAGATTGTAAACTAACGTTAGATTTTGACTGAGAATTATATAAGTATTAACTTTTCATAAGTTCATAGTTGGCAGTTTCTAATCTAATGATTTTCAGCTTTCTATTTGTAAACATGGCTACAAACTTACCTTTGGAACAATAACTGCACAGTGTTACAATTCACGTTTATGAATGTTTCTTCGTATATTTGTCCATAGTTGGTTAAATAGTGTTACGAATTAAATTCAATAGTTAGATTAATTTAAAAAATTCAAATAAAATAGTATATTAAAGTATACAAATCAAAGCCAAGAGTTAGTAAATATTTGCAATTATTGAACAAATCAGTACAAATTAATACTTCTTTGAAAGATTGAATCATTAAATAAATGAATACAGTCGGTTCTGGCGGCATGTCTCGTAGGTTTGGTGTAAACTTTCTACTCATCGTGACCGGCTAACTCCTAACCTATTCCACAAGACAATTTCGAAGCAGTAGGCTCTTATAAGACCGATGTGTCACATGAAGCATTACTTTTACGAATGATAACTTATAATGTAACGAGTAGGCATCAAAAATACAGTTTAGGTAACGTTATGTAACCGCTATATTATGAATTTTATGACCTACGTTAATATCTGGTATGATCCATAAGAAATCGTACTATTGTAAAACTGATTGTTTCATAGTAACCTAACAAACCCACGTACATTTATACGTTATATTATGAATTTTATGATTCGTTAACGTGATTAATTATATTATAAACTCACGGTTATTACAATATTTTGGTGACATACATATACCGCCTAATTCTATATTTATTTAAATAATTTTACATCTTGTTTTTTCATCCGTTTTTAATACTCATTAAGGACCACAAACTTTGAAGTTCTTAGTGTCCGTAGTGTTTGATTTGTATTTTAAACATTTTTTATATTAGGTTGTCCGAACACTGTAAAAAGTGAATTAAAATTTGGGTCACTCAATGTGCGTTAAAGTTCCTTGTACTAGTAACAAGCATTTTCCACTATGTGATGACTAAACATTCAGTCGACATGACGTGTGACTCGGATCAAATGGCATCGGGTAGTACAAGTTCGTAAGACAATATTCGCAAATCATATTTTTGTCTCGGCCTATCCAAATTTTACACTACCTATAAAAATATTTATTTTTGATATAAGTGGATGGGTAACACAGGCAAAACAAAAATATGGTTTGTTGGTTTGAAATAAATATAGGAGAAATCTATTTGGAAGATTTTTATTGTGTGAGGTAGAATGTTTATTTGAAGAATTAATAAATAAAGTATTATACAAAAAATATTGCAGAGGGGTGTCTTGGTAATTATCCGTCGAAATGCAGTTGACAGTTTTAATAAAAGTTTAAGTACTGTGCAATGTTTAACAGTTAAACTAGAAGGGTCATTAATAGTCTAAGAGACGCAGAAGATCGACCTTCACCCATCTGATAACCAGATGAAATATATTTTTTATCAAATTATATTGATTTGTAAACACGCCTATGATAACTTGCCAATCTAAAAATGTTCATGGCTTATTTTAATTTAATTAATTTTATATATAACCGTTCATAGAATATAATTGCCATGCTGTAGTTACCTTCGAAGCATGGCAATAATATTCCATGAACGATTTTTTGCAGGCAAGCCTATACGGTTATTTTTGTAATTAAATTATCTACTAATATTTATTGGTTAACAGAATGGTGCACCTTTTTTGGTTACCTATATTGGACTTACCTGTTCATACCTGTTTGCCAGGTAGCCATGAACAGAAATAAACAAGCCTATCAAGGCATATTCTTCATGCTAAAAACTATCAGTTGAAACTCAGTTTGTTCATTTATCAAAAGAGTGAAGGTTATGAAAAAAATTGATGAAAATTATTTTAATTAAAAATAGCCATGAACATTTTTCGATTGTCAAGCTATCATATACAAATCAATGTAATTTGTTAAAAAATATGTCTCATCTGGATATCAGATTGTTGAGGGTCCATCTTCACCGTCTCCTCTATAATGGATTTTCTTATTGTTGTCGCTTGCGAAATTAATTTTTAGTGGTCCGATACCTAGAAGTAATAAATCTTTTTATATTCCATTGCAATTTATTTGTCCGTGAATCACAGTTGGTGTTTTCTAAAACTAGTAAAGCTAATGGTATTTAATTTGGCTCACTTATCTTCTATTTTACGTATTATCAATAGTTAGTTAGTTAATTGACCGAGTTAGATATTTACCTGATTACTGACACTGATCATCCATACATATTACCTACAAAACCATTGGACACCAAAAAATAATTATAATACATTTATGGACAATGCTTTGAAGATAAAAGGGCAGCAGACGGAAAACTCAATCCCAAAGCAAGAACCGCCGCCGGGTGTACATATAAATTTTTTATACATAACCTTCCCAGAAGATCGTGGCATCTTTTGGGATAAGAGACGAAACCAGTAATAACACGCTTTTTTGACTTACAATTGTTTGTTTTTAAACGGGGTTTTCCTTGTACCCTTGCGCCTCCCTTGACGTAGTCAGGGACCTAAGTCATCTTTTCTTTTGTGATTTCGGTTATTCTTTTTTGATTTGCGTTATTTGTTTTGTCGTTATTACTTTATGAGATCTCCATGTCCATCCGTTTATTACAATCATTTTTCTCGGTAACTACTGGGTCTACATGAAATTTGGCAAGAAGGTGGAGTCTGTATGTCGCTACGAAGTTGTGTAGGAAAATCGCAGAAAAAATAAAGATGTATTTAGATGAACAGTTGCTGTGTATTCTTTTAGTAACATTACTTATCTCCGGTTTTTGCGGAAATTTCCGTGATTGATGTATTTTTGCTAAAAAACCCATTGCCCTGTTGAAAATACCCTTTGATATTAAATATTTCTAAGACAGCTTTGATCTTTGACGAATACTAGTTTACTTATGAACCTTTCTTTTTTATCGCGCCCACTAGAAAGTGGCCGAAACGTCGGAATAATAAAAATCAAATAAATTACCGCGCTCAAAACCGTTAAAACGTAGTTTTATTTTGTATACAAGTCGCGAAAACTTAAGAAAATATTATATGTGTCTTTTGTTAACATCTGTTATGAGTTTGTCCAGCGGCTACGTCGCTTGTCCAAAACCTTAGAAGTAGCTTTATTTTACTTGCACAAAGACTTAATTCGATTTTTACATGTAATAATCTAAATATATATAACTGAAATCACGTATATAGTGCCTAATCACGATATCTCAGGAACTATAATACCTATAGACTTGAAATTTGGCATGGACCTTCCTTTCGCCAAGTAGAGGTCAGCTAAGAACGGATTTTACGGTACAGGAAGCGGGCGGGTATCAGCTAGTAATAAATAAACTAATTCCATATAGTCTAGACAACTGCCCAGCAAAACATACAGATGAGTTTCTGACAGCGTTAGTGAGTTGAAAAACGCGATTGCAGCGCCATCTATTTTGCTAATCCGTCTATTCCATGGCAACGTTATTTATCGGGATAAATAGTATGCCGAGTTTCATTTGTATACGTTCTGTAGTTTTCAAAAATAATGCGATCGCAGCGCCATCTTTTTCGTTATTTTCGTCTATCCCGCGGAAACGATGTCATTTATCGGGCTAAAAAGTACCCTAAGTTACGCCTTTAGATGTGAGCTAGCTCTGGGTCGAGTTTCACTTAAATCAGTTTAGTAGTTTTCACGTGATACTCTAACAGACAGACAAAATTTCTAAAAATTGGATTTTCGGAATTTAGTCCTAGTTATAATACTCTCTGTTTTCACATTTTTAAACGCATTATACAAACTCAAATCATTTACAGATTTATTATAGTATAGATTAGATGTATGTTCTTATCTTAAATTAATATATAATTAAGTTTACTATTTAAATTATATATCTCTCATCCAGATCCCTTAGAAGGTTGAGGAACTTCTTGCCCACTACCACCAAAATTAAGCTAGCAGAGTCCTTATTACTTCCTATCCTTGATTATGCTGACGCCCGCTATCTAAATTTAACCTAAGAACAACTTAATAAACTTGAGCGCCTCCAAATTTTTTGCATAAGGTTCATATTTGGCCTACGTAAGTATGACCATGTCTCTGAATTCCGAAAAAAACTCAAATGGTTGCCAATTCGATTTCGCCGGAATACTCACATCCTTTCTTTTCTCTATAGTATTTTATTAGTCCCAAGTACTCCTAATTACCTTAAACAACGTTTTGAATTTCTTTCGTGCTCTCATAATTTACGCCCTTCTACTAAACTTAAATTGAACACTCCTGCGCATAACTCAATATTTTACAACAATTCTTTTACTGTTAAGGCTATACAGCTTTGGAATAAGCTTCCTGTTACTATCAGACAAGCAAAATCGCTGGCGATATTTAAAACCATGATCAAAAAATACTACCTGTCGTTGGAATATGATACTTAAATTCATTTATAAATATTTATATATATTGTAGATATGTATTTGTATGGTATGTATATTAAGTATATATCTATGTAATATATAAAATATCTACATATATATATATATATATATATATATATATATATATATATATATATAATTTATGTATTTATTATTAAAATGTAAGTAGTTCGTACTATATGTTACGTATACCACCATCGCCATTATCATCTCAATTCATTCCTGGGGTTGTCTGGAAGAGATCGCTTTTTAGCGATAAGACCGCCCTTTGTACACAACTAGATATAATTTTAGTCTTTAAGTTCATTTTTGTGTTGGTGTATAATAAAGTGTTATCTATCTATCTATCTTAAATTCTTATGACGTATTTAATCAGTAGATTGTTAAACTACGATTTGTCCAATTGAAAGCTGGTGATAGACATGCAAGTATACTCGAACTTTCAGATCGACCATCTTTTTCGCCCGTTTCTCGCCAATACGTAGGCAAATTTTAAAACCGCGTCGTTTAATAACGGACCGAGTGTTAGAAATTTTACTTGCGGTTAGCTACATTGTCTGTTATCGCCGCGTGAAGCGAGTAGCTAGTTTGTCTTTAAAATATTACGAAAAACGTCTTTTTCGTTTGGGATATCAGTTGTCAGAACTTGAAAAATCATAAAGTTGATAATTTTTATATTTGTAAATTTGTTAATTTTGAAACTTCAATTTTAAAGACCGTGCGTCTATCATACACTTTACATTTTAAAGAGGTGCGTATGTCATATAAATTTATATCGCAAACGACAACAACGGAAAAATTAATTAGTAACCCAGGTATTGGCAATGAACAGTTTGATGAAATGCTTTGTCACATTCTTTTAAAATTTAACAAAGTAACACACACACACACACACACACACACATATATATATATATATATATATATATATATATATATATATATATATGTGTGTGTGTATATAAATCTAGATAATAAATTAAACTATTATACTTACAAAATAACAAACATGTATTAAATTACCTATAGAAGGTTCTACGTTTTATTGTTAGTATTTTTAAAATGAAAACGGGACTGCATTGCACGGAATTACAATGGGTCTGACTGAAACTTACATTGCCTCAGCTGAGTAATGGCTATCATACAGTGGATAATGTCTGATACTAACATAAGGAAAATCAAAGTAAGCCTATTGTATTATAGTTTCAATCAACAAACCTCTTGTGTGTAGAATAAGGCCGTCTAACCATTCAACCGAGCTACTTCCGAAGGACTATTCATATGTAGACAATACTTATATATGTATATATATATATATATATATATGTGTATAAAAGGAATATTAAAATTTTTAGGTTTCCAGCTGGCGGAGGCTTATCCTTAAAAACACCCAAAGATATCTCGTTATTGGGACTAACACTGTCATTCGAAAAAAGTAAGCGCGTTGCACCCTTTGTGTCACTATCTAATAAGTTTGTTTTCACAAAATGTTCGGACAAGTTTCTTGGAATATAATATATGCATCTACAGGGTTCCTTGGCCATGTTGGCAAACCAAGCTCTTATAAAATCATCATCCCCATCATGTTTGTTAATCTATGTATAACGTTTATTTTAAATCAAAACTTGTCTGTATAGACGTCAATTAGTAAAAAAGGAATATTCTATATTCCGCTGCACAATGATGTAATAAAATCGTTAAAAACTAAAATTTAGGTTTGGTGGCCATACATAAAACTTGAGTCGGTATATACCGCATAAGCTTTCTTCTAGGCTCTTTAGGATCACCTCCATGGTTCGCATATGGACAGCAGTTCTGTGTGGTAGACTGTACAGTGCAGAGTAGGAAGGCAGATTAAACTTCTCAATTTTTCGTTTTGGCATCATTGTGCAAAATGGACAATTTTTCAATTTTATTGCCAATTGTGAAGGTTCTAATTGCTTATGCATTATTCTATTTCTCTGTCTCCCAGTTATGGCTACCCACCATAACTCCCCCCTTTGCCTCATACAGAGCCGCAGCTTCTTGTATGCGGACGTCGAAGCAACCCAGTAACCGTCTGTGCGTAATTCAAAAACGCCGTCTGGTAAACCCTGCATCGCTGGAAAGAGAACACCCATACAAGGTTTAGCAGCTTATGCACACCTAATTTAGTGGTAGCCGAATCTCGAACGCTTTCCGTGCACATACGACCGGGTTAACAACTGTGGAGTAAATGCTCTTAAACAAATTATAAAGGAAGCAATATTAAACTATGGCATTATATAGATAATCTTCAGTTAATAATCTTTTTGTATGTATATATGTGACGCCGTATTTCCAGAACTTATACAATCGATATTAGTTTTAATTTTTGAAGTATTCTGAAGTTCCTTCTCGCACGTTACTTGACGGACGGGGGTTAGACGATAAAAGTTTTAGCGAAAGAAAAAATGCTGACCATTTTATATTATTATACAATATCAAACCTTAATGCAACGAAATAAGATCTAAAATAATAGTTAGTTTAGTTAGTTAGTTTAATATACGCTGTTTTGTAAATGGGTCTTGTAATTGCCCTTATTATGTACTATACAATTTCTTCGATGTTCTCCGATGGCCTACGATGGTCTTCAATCTTTGTTGTAACCAGATGTCCCAAAGGCACGTCATTAGTTTATTGCCAAAAGGAATTGAGTCTATGTGGTAAAAACTTCAAAATAGGTTAAGAGTTAGGTTAAGAGATTGAGTGTTTATTGTAGTCCTTATGAACTTTGCAAATATTTTAAAGTATGGTTTCTGCATCTGAGTATTCATGGAACTGTACTAAGATTTTGATAGCATTTAAACTTCAACCCAAAACTTATTTATAAATACATAAAACTGTTTCTTAAAAAGGTACAATAAATTAATAACAATAACATACAGGTACACAAATGCCAAATCCATTTTATTTCCAATTATTGCACATTCGTTTCCGCACATAAGATATTTATTTCGTTGTAGCCCACAACGATAATAAATATACCCTCAGAAGAATAACAAACAATTTTAATTAATATTTTGAGTATCTGCCAGCATTACGTAATAAATATCAATTAATACTACATACATCTCTTTCATCCCTTTAAAAATAATTTAATTTTAATTAGACGAGCTTGTAGGTTGATTTTGTCGTTTTTTTTAAAGATAGATCTCTCAAAATCACATAAACGTAGCCTTATTGAATTAATTAAATTAATTTAGTATTAATACGAGTATTTAAATATTCCTTCATAATCAAAATACACATGTTCCTATGCGTGTTATTTGCCACTTTAAAGCATCATTAAAAAAAGCACAGCGAGTGACAGAAGTTTTGCTATGTGCTTCATATCAAGCAATAGGGCGCAGTACAAATGCATGAATGTAGAGGCGAGTGGCAAGTTAGGCGTATGAACATGTCATGTTACTTAGAGGTACATAGTGTTTTAAAAATTTACACAACGAAAATCTTGATAATATTAGAACGGTGTTAAATCAACAACGATGCTGTGACGGAGCGATTTATAGTGAAGTAATATAAAACTAGTTCAACCAACTCTATGGGGCGTGCTCGCGAACGCACGTAGTGCGTGCGTTCGCGTGTAGGTGCAAGTTCGCAAACTAGCCGTTCCCCATAAGAAGTCTGGATTCTGGCTCCAAGCTATCCTATTCTTTATGTATAAATGTGCGTCTGGGGTCTCGCATAGGAGCACCACAAAGATGCGTCTGTGGGACAGGTACCCGATCTAGGGTACCAAGGTTTTTTTTGCAGCCGTAGTGCTGTCAAATTATCATGCCACGTTGCCTTAAATTATGTCTTACAAAGTGTGTTTACTACCGCTAAAATGCGGGTTCTGTTGGAACCAGTGGGATGCCAGGTGTGTCAGGTGCCAGATGTGCCGCGTCTCATTTACCAGACTTGCCTAGATAGGCCGGTTCTCCGGCGGAAACAGTTCAATCACTTACTTATTTGTTCCTTTGCTGTTGAGACATTTAGATCATAGGATTCTGGGGCCATGAGCCACAAAACGCATAAACGACTTTTCGGGTGACAAAGGGCAGGTGCCTACCTCAGACAATGGATAAGTATGGCGATCCAGCGAGATATCATAACCAACCTTCTGGGCACCTTGCCTATATGTAGTATTTCACTTATAATCATTGTGGGGATTATAGGTAGAATACTCAACTAATATAATTAGTTAATGTTAATTTTCTTTTACAACGTACATTTTAATATCTGATTATGATAGTTATAAATAATAATAATTTACTATCCAAACGTTGATATTTTACATGACCAAAGTCAACGATCGATAAATCTCATTACACCGGGCCGACACCGAGCCCGAGCCGATACTTAATTAACCTTAAAATACTTAATTCACCGCCTAGTGCAAAGTGCAGGGTTTCTACGTAATATAAGAGATTTTAATTGTTTCCGTGACTAGGTCGTTGCCGCCCAGTGAAATGAGATTTTTTTGTTTAACCTGTTATCGAAGTTGTCTTTTTTTTGAGATTTTTATCCACTAATAGGTTGACGTATCAACCCCATTGTAAACTACGCTATCTTTACTCAAAGAATAAAAAAGTAGTCAATATAATAAAGGACTCCAATCAAATCATTCAGTCGTCGGGATAATTCAGAAAAGGGATCAGACCTAATTGTTTGAATAACACCAACATCCATAGGAATTAAACTGAAGTCTTAAGTTCGGTTCTTAAGAACGTTTCTCTTGTGCACCATAGAGTTTTTTAATGATCTCCCAGCAGAGATTTTCCCTGAGCTCTAACAATAGGGCTTTTAAAAATTGTCATTAGCTTTTTTCGAGGCAGGTAGCATGTCTGGTGTTGTAAATGTCCATAGGCGACGGTAACTGCTTGAGCTAGGCGGGACGTCAGCTCGCCTACTGTACTCCTACCAGTCAGTCCTTTGGATGCGTTCCCTGCTGACATTAGTTTGGGGCAAAATAATTACCTATTAATTTTATTTGTACCTATAATTTACAATATTTAGTTTAATTTTGTTATGTTATTATTTTAAAATAAATGAAGGTATAGACCTTGTATAGACACATGTGTTTGAATATTCAATAATATGTCTTCCAACCTAATGTATCGTTTATATTATGCCTATTTACACGGCAGGAAGCAGAAAAATATAATCATGTAAACTAAACATACGATTTCGTACGTGGAAGTACGATAATCGCCTGGTCATTGAATATTGACGTATCTGTGTAAACAAAATTGGTAAGCAAGTATCGTATTTCGAGTTCAGCTAGTCACCAGTCGCAAGCATGCGTGTAGTGCGCGAGGGTGTTTTAATTATCTCTGCTCTTCTAAGACAAGAATTAATTAAACGAAAATTGTCTTGAATTTCAACTAGAAGTTGAAGAGACATTTAAAAATATGTTTCGTGCTACTAAATCAGAGTTTTTATATTTACTACAAAAAGTACACTGAGCTCGAATGGCAAGTCTTGCATTCCAATCGGTCCAAACTGATTTCTACGATACTCGCATGAACTAAAAAAAATGTCATACGTGATCCAGTTAAAACAAGTCGAGAAATATCTTAATGTGACTTGTGTCGTAGTGTAAACAAAACTTGGTGATAAGTACCTTATGATTATCGTATGACATACTCGCAGGCGAGTTTTTGTTTTTTGGTTGAATGTAAACATGTCAATTCGATTATTGCATAAAGAATATAGCCTACGAAAATAGTATACGACTTGTCGCCCCAAAACTTTAGATAAACTCTCTCCATGTAAATGGCCCTTTAAGCTGTGGCCTAATGCGTTTTATTTAAAGGTAGAATTAGTAGCCGCCGTGAAAAAAATTGAATTACAAAATGTTACTATATTATTACATCCTATGCTATACTATCACGCCTGTTTCCCATAGAAGTAGGCAGCGATGAACGGTGTTCACTTGCTAAGATCATGGTATACTACACCATTCTCTTCATCTCCTTTTTTTTAATTGCATGAGTTCAGCAGACAGGCAGACGGCCCACCTGATGGAACGCGGTTACCATTGCCTGGTCATTTGCAACACCAATGAATTTTAAACTACAATATTGAATTAATAACGTAGTAACTTTAGATACATAAGGTCTAAAAGTTTCTGGATAGATTTTTGGGGTATGCAATAGACGACTCTAATAGCAAGTAAATATTTTCTAGAACATATTTTTACATAGATCTCGTTGTCATGAGACATATTTTTACATTGATCTCGTTTTTATGAGGTAGCGCGTTGATTAAGTCTGCATATAATGCACCAGCATATTGAAACAAAGAGTCTCATGAATATCGCAAAAACAAAAATTCGGCTCATCCTACACGTTTTCAGAGTAAATGAGGGATTTCGTTGTGATGAATTATTTCTAATATAATCGGGATGTAATTTACCCTTAGCTCTATATTTAGAGGGCTGTTACCACTATACCTGCCTATCAAGGACAATGAAGGAACAAGTAAAAAAGTAAGGGTAGCCCCTAAATATTTTTGTATAGGCACCGAGGGTTCAGACGTTTTCCGTCGAAATACTTCTCTTCCTCTTCGTAAGGGTCTCAAATAACATTGTACCTATTCTATTTGCAGAAATGATCAGTACAATGATAAGGGTTTCTTTTAGAAGATTTGTTGAAAAGTCCCAAACAATATTAAGAGTGTGTAGAAACCATATCGCTAAGGTGATATTTTTTAGACCAGACTATAATATAAAATCATCATAACCGACCACACATCTGTCAAAGCCAATTTTCTTAAAACTACTAGACGATAGGGAGTGTTGCCAATATAGTTAGAGAAAAAGCACTGTGCCAACTCTTAAAAATTGCTAGATTGGGATGATTTACGAATATAAAAAATACCGTTAAAAGTGGAGTAATTTTTGACGATTACATTTCGATACACATCGATACCAGTCATTTTTTTTGGCGCTAACAGACGTAAAAGCTTTAAATTGGCAATAATGTATATGGATGAAAATTTGGTAGGAAAGTGTCATTACATCAAGATGTAGTGAAATCGTAATAAGTAAAAATGTATGGTTAGCCGTCATATCTAGATATGTAACTGAGTTTTAAAAAATCAGGCATGTAAAATATCGGTAGAGATAAGTAAACTAAGAAAAAGAGATTAATACCAATAACAATAAACAATTCCCGATGGCTGGGTGGTTGGATTTAATTAGAGGTAAACAGTTTCAGGTCCGATGGGGTTGACATGTCCCCGTGAACTTACACCCCCGCCCACCACTCCAAAAAAGTTATAAATAGTACCGTTAGTTACAGAATACCTATAAATTATAGCGGTTTTTAAATAACGTTACTCGTGACAATAAGTGTTCGTGTAGCACCGTCGATACAATGTACTCTGTGGTATAATCTGTACTCTGTAATGTTATGCGATTGTTCGCCCTCCCATATCGCCGCCCCACTGCTGACGCTAGCTTGACAGCGGAAGTGCAGTGGCCATGGCGCGCCTCGCCCTAGCGGTGTCGTATACTTACTATACATGCGCCAACGTTATCTCGATTTTGAGACTGTCTTTACTATAGAGTCTGCATTGTTCTCAACAAATACGGTTTCTTCTTTCCATATCTCCAAAATTGGCTGATAAATTAAGAACATTAGTATTACTACTTGATAGATAGATAATTCTAATAGTGCATAGATACAGCTAAAACGAAAGGAACCGTTAACTTGTTGTAGACCTTTATAATACTAAACATGTATTTACCATCTAAATTATTTAATCTTGTATCTCTATGTTTCCTTCAAAACATTTATTTTGATTTGAATCTATATTTAATATATACTGCTGGCGGTCGTAGCACTGACGGCCGGTCCTATATTACCGACGGTTCATTTGCCTTGCTGTCGGTTACATTTTTACATAAGATCCATACATCTAATGTCAAAATTCAACCGATGATTGGCAACTGAATGAATAGTAAGATATACGAACCAACTATAAAAAGTGACCTCCTCCAGAAAATCCTTGGCTAGCTAGAATTATGGTATTAGTTATTGAACTACTATCATAAATGACATAGACATAAAATTAAATATTATATGCAGCTTGTAAGTATAATAGAAATCAGCAATAATCAGCAATATCTAATAATACCTCGTAAATATTAAAAGTTATATTTTACTTAAAGACGTAATAATTCAAGGAATATGTCAAGAAGAAGTAATATTTCCAAGGCTGGGCACAAACGAGCGATCACATCCACCGGTGTGGCCAGCGACAAGCATATATTTTATAGGAACTCTCCGCACACGTGACTGGTGGCCCGTTTGGGTGTAGCCTAAGTGATAATTGATAAAGCTAACGACACACTTGCGAGAGATACGGCGCTGAAAGTTCGACCACTGAGGGATCGGTACTAATCCGAACGTGGCGTAATTTCCGTTGATGTCATAGGTTGCTTAAAAAACACTACGAACGTCTTTAGCCGAACATTCAGCGCCATACGTTCCGCAGGGGTGTCGTTGGGTTTATGTTGGAAGCGAGTTGCTTATCTTATGGTACAAGTAAGGTAGTTCAAAGACGGTTACCCTGAAAAGTTAAAGTAGGCAGTTTCTAGTGTATTTAGATACTGGTTCTCGTGTATCTAGACACCAATTTTCAAAGGTATAATTGGATAGAAACTAGAATAGTTCGTTATGTTAATAATAAATATAAGAATACCTAGTTCTTCCATGCAAGAAAAGATAAATGAATGAGATGAAAATGTGAAATATAAATATTTCAAGAGAATAGTTCATAATCCATGTGGCTATTTACCAAATATAAACTATTTATATAGTTAAAGAAATTCTGGAAACGCGTAAGCATAAAAGTTGTTCAAAAGTTCAGGTAGCACTCACCCGCATAATCAAGTATGGAAAGTAATAAGGACCCTGTACTTAATCTTGGCAATTTGGCAAAAGGTGTTTGTAATAAATAAATAAGTACTAATTACCTGTACAAATATAATAAAAACTTATTTTTTCACCTATTATAATGGTTGTATAATATACGGTGTTTATTGTATTTCTGTTGTTCGGACTGACTGCATTTAGGATAATTTTAAAGTTATTGACAGTGGCCAAATGTGTTAAAATAACGCCGTTAACAAATAGTTACATTAGTGTACATACATATGTTATCTGACAATATTAAACGTCATTAACAATTAATAATAATTTCGCATCACAAATAACGAATTAAACCCATCGCTAAATCCGCCTGAAACAGTCAATAACTATAACGTTATTCTCAGATGGAGCCGAAGACATGATGTTATTATTATTTGTAATTCATATTATGTCGAAAGCTCGCTAGGAAAATAGGTTTTCAACAAATACATTTATATGATATAAACTGTGATATGTTAAAATAATATATCAGACGGTGAAAATTAAAGTGACCCAATCCAACATTTTGGTAAATTGAATTAAGTACCTACATGTACAACTTGAACAATAGCATGCTTTATTGCATAGTGCAATCTAAATAAACAATTTTAGGATATTATATATAATAGCAGCCCATAAACTTCCCACTGCTGGGACTTTCCCACTTTCCTCCCTTATGAGGAAACGGATAATATACCCGCCACTTTTTTTAAAACTTTTATGGCTTCAACGCATTCGGCATTGATTTTGCCAACGTCACAGTTAGATTAGAAACGACAGGTGAGTAAAGGAGCATTAATATGCTTATATAGGAGAAATTTGGTCAGTATTCATAATGTTTTCGGTACCCGCCACGTTTGTCTAAGGAGGCTTCGCAGGTTTGACACATCGGTTATCTCGATGTGCAGGTTTCATCACGATGTTTTCCTTCACCGTTAGCACATGATAATTGCAACAATACGCATATTAGGTCAGAAAAACTGCCTAAGTGGTGCATGCTTTCCGGCCACGATTCGAACCCGCGCTTTTTGAGTTTGGGAAGCGAGTGCACGAAACACTAAGCTACCACGACTTACAAAATTTTCCCAAGTTTTATTACAAAATTATATATTTTCATGAATGATTGTCACTTCTAGTAATAGAAAGTAAAATTACGTAAAGTTTGTTCATAACTTTTAATTATAAAGTGACTAACTAATCTACGTTTAAGCCATTTTAAGATTTAAAGATCAATGTTTTGACTGGTATTAAGTTGGTTATTTTTATATATTAGAGCTGCTAATAACAATGACTCTTTTAAACTTTCTCATGTAAATTATAGGCGCTAATACAGGTACCATTTTTGTCATTTATGTAGTTTACAGATAGATAGACGGGGGATAGATAAATAAAACTAAAACGGGTTGAAATAGAAGATGAAAGTTTGTATAGGAGACCAATCATTTCTCAAGTTTATAGATATAAAAAATTATCTATAAAAAATGCGATAGCAACTCGATCTGTCTCAGTTAAGCTTTCACAGAAAAACTACTAGGAGTACTGGATCGGTTTTGCTGTAATTTTGTTTAAATGTAGTTTTAATACCGAAAATGTATATAAATACTTTTCATCCCGGGAGATGAGATAGTTTGCGATATAAAATGAAGTGAATCTTCCGGGACCATATAGCACTAACATAAAAATTAAGTACAATGTAACCTGTATTAATGCCTGCTGTTTAAACAAGAGGCACGTACTAGTTTGACCCGCGGCCCGGCCGCGGGGTAAACTAGATACGTATATACCGAATTTCAGCCAAATCGATCCAATAGTTTTTCCGTAAAGGCATAAAAACAGAGAGAAAAATATATTTTTATCCCATTTATCAGGATAAAAAGTATCCTATGTTCATCATCGGCATCCAAAATATATATACCGAGTCTCAGCAGAATCGGCCCCGTAGTTTTTCTGTGAAAATGTAACAGACAGACAGCTACTTTCGCATTTATAATATTAAATATGGATCTAAAAGTGACCCACTGTGTGAGAGTCGTTTGCCAAATATTCATAAATTCAGTTGTACTAGTTCCTGTTACCCTACAGATAATACCATATTTTAAATGTTGTAAATAGCTCTTTATGTTAAAAAGTTATGCTAGATGAAACAAAAACCGTTTTCCATGTAAACACATTTCCCAAAAAAACGCAATTTTCGTGTCGAGTCACTTTCATTTTCACCGTGCAATACAATGTTGCAAACTATCTCTGCCCGCGACTAACAGATAAAAACGTACAGATAAGACTAACAGATAAAAACGTACCAAAAACGGTCAGTTATAATTGGGCTTTGTGAAATAGAAGTTTTAAGTTTGGTAAATATTATAAAATCAATTATTATAGTCACACTCTTCAATTTTTAAGATAACTTACCATATCTACATACACATGTATGTGTGCGTATTTTTTTGTTTTTACGTTGAGACAAATGAAACAGAAATTTATAAACAAAACGTTTATTAAAAGATTTATTATTACGTTATTACGTTTTTTTAAATTTATATTAATGTTCAAAGGAGAGTAGGAATGGACGAATAAAATAAATTTTCCATAAAACAAGCTTATTCTGAATGACCAAAATATATTTATTATAAAATTATTAAAGCTATAAAATATTTTTGACCACTTTTCTTTCTAAAATTATAACATTTGAAAGTAGAAGAATAATTTAAATCACATTAATCACAAGGGATTGTATGTTCTCTGTTGGTAAATAGTTTCGTCTTGTAGATGAAATAGAATTAAACATTAGATACATAACACAATTATTATTTAAGCACGCATTTTATAAACAGTTAAATTTGTATAAGAGCGAAGATTATGCACATTAAAGGGGTTGGAAATTTTGTGACATAAATTTTTGAACTTTTCGCGCATGGCGAAATCTTCATATATGTATACCTTATAAGTAATAACATAAATATTAGACGATATTTAATGCTGATGTCTTATTAGTGTCACATATCCGATTTACCTGGGTTTAAAAGTCGGTAGATATCATCCGTGCAGGAATGGAGAAAGAATACAATTTCCTGCGGCCGGGCGGCCTGTCGTAAGAGGCGACTAAACAACCCACAGCCAGGTGGGAGGGCATTTGCTCGACTGGATGGCGAGCACCCCTGGTCTAGAGTATGCCGCCATAACAACCTTGTGTTGTGTTCCGGCATCAGTGACCAGGTTCCAGTGTCCTTTAAGAGAGCAGCAGCGCACTTGTAGCACCTTTGGTGTTGCAAATGTCCATAGGCGACGGTAACCGCTTTCCATCAAGTGGGCCGTCTGCCTGTCTGCTGAACTCCTGCAATAAAAAAAAGATACTAACAAATCTTTGTTTATATAATAATGACTTTAATGAATGATGCAGCTCTATGATAGCATCATAATATCATTTCCACAATTTACAGTAAATTAAAATTTGTAACTATATAATACTTTAATCTTTGTATCTGTATTGCCTGTGCCTGGGTTTTCACATATTTCCTATATTTCAGCAAATTTTATGATAATAGGATGCACGAATAGACAGGATATTCATAGGATTCATTGGTCTTTGAGCCAAAAAGTCCATTCAAGACACTATATAGTTTGCTAGTATTTATTTTGTATAATTTTAATAGATAGAAACTTCGAGGGTCAAAATAAAATAGTAGGCTTTTGCTGCAATTGTATATCAGGCAAACGAACTCTTGGATGCTGCGCTCATGTCAGGTGTATTGCGTAGTTCTTGACTTGAGCTCGGCATCACGAATTCCCTTTTGCGCCTCTCTGTGCCTTTTTAGACGGTTTATTCTTTATTTAATGGACGAAGACGAATTATGTCATGTACTGCTAATGTAAAAGTAATGCCTATTTATGTATAAATGATTAACTAAAATTGATATATTTATTGGTTTAATTCCAAAGTACCTATTTATGAATAATGATTGCCATAAAAATAACTACATAATATTAATAATACACTATTGTATTATCTGGGTAGGTTAATATGTTTTATTACTGTTATAATAATAATACTCTCCCTACGTATCCATACAACATTTGATTCTTAAACCTAAATAACTGTGAAACGTGACACTTTAGAACATTACATCGTTTATTTTTTTGTGTATTTAGTTACAAGCTGTCCAAATATGATATTATCATCGTGCGCGAAAAATCTTCGAAAAACGGATCGAAGAACCCCTTTAGCAAATAAGCAATAAGTATCATCTTATTTATATAAAGTCAATGTACAAAAGAATATCTGTCCAGAATACTATTTTTTGTAAACCTGAATTATAATTAATATCATATAAGTAGAAAATAAATAATTATAGTATAAGTAAAAAAAAAAACATTCTTGGGTATTATTATATATTTTATATGAGTCTCTCACTTGTATTTGAAATTAATTTCTATTTTTTACAATAAATGTTTAATTAGATCTTGTTTAAATTGTAACGAATAATAGAGGAACATAGGATAATAACTTGGCTTGCTTATATCCAGCCTGGAGCATTCACGCTTCAATACTGATTGCTAGAGCTAGTATATTGATAAACAGGCTGCATCCTAAAACTGGAATTATAACATTAAAACCTCACGACTGCTCGTAGTTAGCAACAGATGGCTGAAAATATCACAAGTGATACAAATTTTGCCAACCATAAGCAAGGTCTTTGAAAAAATAATTTTAAACCAATTGCTCTCACATTTTAATATTAAAAAATTATTTCATGCTAAACAGTTTAGATTTACCAAAGGTCTAACTACTACCGATGTAGAAGTTGAGCTCCTAAAACACATTTATGATGCTTGGGAAGGGTCACAGAATACCATTGGTGTAGTTTGTGATCTGCGCAAGGCATTCGATTGCGATGAACACGTGACCCTCTTAAAAAGCTCAATTATTATGTGTTCAAGGCGATTCTCTCCTATTATCGTCTTAATTAAATAACAGATCCCAAAACATAGATATTAACAATGTCAAATCTCGTGACACTGGTACATTCAGAAGTTCCAGTGGGGTGTTCATTATCTAGTCTCTCAGGATAACTTAGTTCTGCTGCATATGAAATCAGAAGAGTTAGGCAGTTCACTGACGAAGAGACTGCTCGACTAGTTTATTTTCATAGTATCATGTCCTATGATATTTTACTTTGGGGCAACGCTGTTGTCTTAGAAACTATTTGTTTTACAAAAAGAGCCGTAAGGTCAATTTACAACCTCGGCCCTCTCTCTCTCGGAGTCTCTTAGAGAATGCTTTAAGGAAATGGATATTATGACGGTCGCTTGCCAATATATTTTTAATAATATATAATTTATATTCGCAATAATTTGAGTGCCTTTAAATAATATAAGGATGTTCATCATTTCAACACCAGGCATAACAATAGACTGATATTGCCATCTTTTAGATTGCAAAAAGTATTATCCTCTTTCTTGGGGGTTGGTATACGCTTCTTCAAAAAGATTTCGAATGAAATGTTGGATCTACCTTTCACTAAATTTAAAACCAAATTAAAAAGTATCTGGCTTAAAAAGAGATACTACACTACACTATTGAAGATATATTTAAATGACAAAACTTCATTTACATAGCAGCTCGCTCCAGCCTCTTATACTAGCTACCTTCTATATGACGTTTTTATCTTGCCAAATATGTAAGGAATTTATGGAGATATGTTGCAGTATAAATTTTAATACGTCTTTTCATTATTATAACGATAAAAAAATCTTTACTTTTATTATGCCTTTGTCTTACTGAGTATGCACTGTTTGCTACAACTACTTTCTCAATTCTTCGAAAAGAAATTGTGTAACATACTGCTGTATAAAATTTGTTTAAAAACGAGTTTGAGCTAAATAAATAACAATTTTTAGCTGGAGGTCTTGCTGAGGAGTTTCTTGCCGCTTTTTCTCCTTAACAGCAATAACACGTTGCGAAGCGGTGTACATAGAATAGGAAGTAAAATTAAATTTAGAGTCATACATTTTTCAAAAAGGGTTCTCCAGTGAAACTTGTTACGAATAAAAACTTTTGAGTTTGAATATATAGTTGTATTAACCTATGTTCATCAACCCCTTTATATTATTGTATATATAATTGTGGTCCCGTTAACTGTTTTTAAACATGCACTTTGTAATGTTTAATACATTAATATATAAAAAGTTATTAATATTTTAAAATATTTTTGTACTTCGAATAACAAGCTTTGATGTTCAAAAAGAACTTTATTTATGTGATAAAAAATAGTTTAACAAACTATTTAGGACAGACTATCATCGACGTAGAATACATTCTTACAGAATTTCTGTTTGTTTGTATGCTATTCACGCTGATCAATAAATAAATCACAAATATTGTGATTTAAAATCTCCTAAACTTAACAGGTACAAAAGAACCGTATTTACAAAAGAAAGGTAGAAGACCTTGAATATGTTAACGTAAAACTTTATACACTTATGACAACCAACATGCTTATCAAACATAAATTTGAGAGTATAACAAGTATAACACCAATCTCACGTTTAATATTTGAAGGTTGTATTATTAGGATAATATTAAGTTTAGGTTATAAGTAACTGCAATATACAGAGGTGTTTAAATTTACGTTTGCTATCAGTTTATTTACTATTTGCATTACTAATGCTCAAATCGATATTTGAGGTGATGATAAGCAAGCGCAAATTTAATAGCTCACACTCATGATGTTAGTCATGTTAGAAATAGTATCATTTTAAGCTTGTGCCTCAAGGATAATTTTAATTAACGTATAAATTGTATATATATATCGCAATACTAGAAAATAAACTTTTTCATAAAATTGTTTTATTACTTGTATTTTATTTAATTTGAAAAAATATTCTGGCTTTTAATTAAGCACTTTTTGTATATAAATTCACCAATATTTATCTTTAAATATAAAAAAAAATATATCAATTAATATTTACTTCAGTCAATAAAGGTAGTAAAAAGTAGTTACTTATTTTGCTTAAAATAATATGAATGCTGCACTTTTTAGTTAAAAGTTTACTTTATAGCATATTCGGATGATAAGGCATGCAAAATTTCGTTTTATAAGTAATATGTTTAGATTTTAACTGTAACAATAATATTAATGTAATCTTTAATAACATTTTATTGGCCAATATATACATAAATAGGGTTTAAAAAATAAAAAATATAAAACATGGACAGGGAGTCCTTCGTTTCGCTTGCATAATGAAGTTAATTCAAGGCCAAACTTTATCGACTTATGATTTCATTTTAAATTTATATAATAACAGCCCATAAACGTCCCACTGTTTGGCTCGGGTCTCCCATTTATAGTGGGAATGGACAGTATACGCGCCACGCTTGTCCAAAGAGGATTGGCTGGTGTGACCTACCGGTTATCTCTATGTGCAGGTTTCATCACGATGTCTTCCTTCATCGTTAGCACGTGGTAATTGTAATAATATGCACATTAGGTCAGAAAACTGATTAAGTGGTGCATGGTTTCCGGCCAGAATTCAAACCCGCGCTTTTTAGTTTGGGAAGCGAGTGCACGAAACACTAAGCTACCATGGTTTACAAAATTTTCCTAAATTTTATTACAAAATTATATATTTTCATGAATGATTGTCACTTCTCGTAATATTGTCCTATGTTACAGCATATAATACACAGCTATTTTTCTCTGTAGATACCATAATTATATACAATTGTCAAAAGATTTTGCTGTTTTTGTAATTTTTGAATAAAAATAATTTCATTACGTTTTTTGATATGGTCTATAGAACATTTTTCCATAACTATAATAATAATTGAAGTAAATTATATAGAAAATTAAGAAACGAATTCAAAATAAATAACTGACAGAAGAATTACCTCTAGTGTCATCTTGATTACGTATGACTATGACTTCAAGCTTATCAAAGTTATGTTTCTTACTAGGCGATAGTTACACTTGTCACAACTAGGATTGTATATGTCAAGAAGTTTTTTATGACCAGTTTCTATATCTTACTATTTTAATAATATATATAAAATTTTAACTGATAGCAAGGCAAATGAAAGGTAAGATATAGGAATGGACCATACGTCAATTACAATTTTTTGACAGCTATTTCAGGTCAATTATACTATTGGAAATCAGTATTTGATCCAAACTTGCTAAAATCCTGTAACTAATGTATATAAATATCATAGACAGTTACATAGTACTTAATGTCATTGACTGTAGTTTACACTGCTTCATGAACAAATTACAATTACGCTGATGATTTAGTGATACTAAAACAACAACCGCAGTGTTTATTCACTCTTCATATCTGATAAACGAGATACAAGCGGAAATCGCACTATTCGCAGCTGATTCGCGTAATCACATACTATTGCGTCTCTAAGCGGTAATATCTGCCTGACGAATATGCAGCAGTCGCTTTGCCCTGAAATATAATAAACAATTATTGGGTTAATTTTGTAGTATTTATTTTTATAGAGTTTAAGTGGGAACTACAGTAGAGCCACATATACGTCTGACACCTCTTACGCGCAGAAGGTTGATGTGCACACCAAATCCACTCGCATCTAATGCCGGTTCCTATACCATACCGACCATTCATTTGTGTTACTATCGTTTAAAATTTTACATAAGCTCCATACATTTATGTCAAAATTCAACCAATGGTAAGGCTAGTGAATAGAATAGAATAATTTATTGCTAGAAATGTATGTACATAGGTGTTTTCTTCTTTCTGGTAATTGTCTCAATACATTTTGTCTAATTGCACGCCTAATAGCGTGCAATTTTCAGATCTTATAACTAAATCTAAATTGATACTAATTAACAATAATAATTAAATAAATTAATTAATATTAAATGTCAAGCAAAGCATTAATTAAATAAGAATACATTAATAATCATTAGAATTTATCACTTAAATAATCCTCGATTTTATAGTAGCATTTCATTACCAAAAATTTCTTTAGGTGTCTCTTAAATAATAATATGGATTTTTGCTTCTTTATACTGTCAGGTAATTTATTGTATAATAGCTTGGGGGGAAAAGTCTTTTCGCATATAGTATGTATGAACTTGTAATAAGATCTCTTTGGCTATACCATTTGTATCTGGCTGGTTTTGGTATCATTAAAAAGTTTTAATTTTAAAGAAGACTTCCAAATTCAAATTAGGAAAATGTGTGATTTTCATTTGTATTTCTTATTGTTAAAATGAGTGAATCTAATGAAGAAAATCGATACATTTTAAAATTTTACTACTAAAAAGGTCAACGTGCAACACAAGCCGCGAAAATAATTTGTGATGTTTATGGACCTAATGCAGTATCTGTGAGAGTAGCGGAAATTTGGTTTAAGCGTTTTCAATCCGGAAATTTTTATATCAAAGATGCACGTCGCTCTGGTCGCCTTGTTACGGACAAAATTGATGCTATTTTTGAAAAAGTGGAGCAAGATCGGCATATTAGTAGTTACGATGTAGCTGGAGAACAGGGAATTGACCACAAAACGGTTCTGGCGCATTTGAAAAAAGCTGGGTACACAAGAAAGCTCGATATTTGGGTGCCTCATGAGCTCACTGAAAGAAATCTAATGAACCGTGTACTTATTTGTGATTCTTTATTACGACGTAATGAAACCGAACCATTTTTGAAGAAGCTGATAACTGGTGATGAAAAGTGGATCACGTACGTACGACAAGAACGTGCGAAAAAGATCGTGGTCAAA
Source organism: Dendrolimus houi (assembly GCA_039645545.1). Lineage (NCBI taxonomy): Eukaryota > Metazoa > Arthropoda > Insecta > Lepidoptera > Lasiocampidae > Dendrolimus > Dendrolimus houi. The sequence goes on along the minus strand of CM077123.1, from coordinate 9,880,395 downwards.
GGCCGGTCAGGCTTCATAGACTGTGGCGAAACCCGGGTTAACTCGCGACAAGGTGATGCTGTGTGTATGGTGGGATTAGAAGGGCATTATTCATTATGAGCTGTTACTGCCAGGCAGGACCATCGACTCAATCAAATCATCGAATCAACTGTACTGCGAACAACTGATGAGATTAAAGCAAAAAGTTGAGAGAAAGCGGCCGGAATTAATCAACAGAAGGGGTGTGGTTTTTCACCATGATAACGCTACACCTCACATATTTTTAGCCACTCAGTAAAAATTACGAGAGTTTGGCTGGTGTTAATGCAGCCGCCGTATAGTCCAGTTCCTGATCAGCTTCCTTGCGTAGCGGTCACGAATGCGCTCCTCACATCTATCTAATACAATTTTCCGCGCTTTTCTACCTGGAAAAGCGATAAATTGTTAGTTCTGTGTACAGGTGATAGTGTACTAGTGTTTGTTCGTTTGGATTGCGGTGCGGAAAGCAGTTTTGGCCGATGAGTCCCATTTCTCTCTCCGCTTGCTAGTGTCGTGCGCAAAATCGGTTGCGCGCGCTTTTGTAACGGTTTTTGTGTGTGTAGTGTTTTCGCGCGCCTTTCTGGTCTCCTCTCGGGTCAGGGCCTCCAGTAATGGACGGCCCAAGTACCCCGAAGGCCCCCAGGGAGCCGAGGCCCCCGCGCAAGCGGGATCACAGCGGCTCCAATAATGGATGGGCCATGAAGGAGATAGGGGGGGAGACGCGGGAAAAGAAGTCTTCCCTGGTTCGTCGCAGCTGCAGCGCCGCGGAACCTCGTCTCGGGCGCCCGGGTCTAGCCGTTGTCACGGCTACCGGGCTGCCCGCTTCGATAGGGGGTGCATCGGCGGTGGTCGACCTCACCGCCGCCGGACCCCGCGAAAAGGAGAGCGCGACGATGGGGCCGCCTTCGGCTCCCGCCGCGCCTAGGGTTCCCGCCATGCGTGCCGCGCTCTTGCGCGGCCGTACTTTACTCTACACGGCCGTAGGTAGGGAGGTGGTGCTCGCCGCGAACTCTGTCGTTCTCATGGCCGTGAGCGCGGCGAACGCCATCGTAGAGAATGTCTACAGGGCGCAAACGCCACCTGCACGGGCTTCACCTGTGCAGGGGCCAAGCGCCTTCGTGGACCACGTAGACATCGCGCCGTCGGGCAGCGTCCCAGATTCGCTGGAGTACGCACTCGACGACGCGATTCGCGTCTTCTGCGGCCCGCACGCCGAGGCGGCTGCATGTGCGCCGACACCGGTTAGGTCGGTGTACACAGCGGCCGGCTCGGCGACAGCGGGGGGCGATGGCCCCACGACGGTGTCGACTAGCGCGCGGGCTTCACCCGTGCCCTCGGCATCGGCTTGCGCACCGGCTTCACCCGTGCGCAACGTGGGGGACGACCGCCCCGCGACACCGGTTGCCGCGCGGGCTTCACCCGCGCCAACGACCGGGGTCGTTGTTAGGGATGGTGATATAGGTGCGGTGGCGGCGATGATGTTGTCTTCTTTCCCTACTGGGACTGTCGCCGCCACCGCTTCGTCCCCGAGTCGAGGCAGCGGTTCTGGGACCGCAGCGCCGACTCGGAAAGCACATCGGGTGCTTCCACGCCGGCGCGGGCGTGATCGCCGCTGCGTCGCACGGGCGACGCGACGGCGAGCGTGCTCGCGGGTGCGGAGGTCTACCTCCGCACCGAAGGGGGGGAAAAGGGCCGTAGGGCCAGGACGGCCACTGCTGCCAAACTGGCCGCGGCTAGCCAGTGCGCCGCGCTCATAGGGGACGTGCGTGTGCTCGGTCCTGGGGAGCTCCGCCTAGCGGCGAGCGCCCAGGTCGCCGATATCCTCCAGGTCGCCCAGACGTCGGGCAACCTGAAGGGCGCATACGTGCGCCGACTGAAGGAGGCAGCGATCCGGCTGTCGGACATAGTCGACACGCTGGTGACGCGGAATCCAGAGTCGGAAGCGTGGAGACTCGGCAACGAGAACTCCAGGCTGCGCGCCGAGCTCGGCACCTTGCGGGAGGAGAACCTCTCCTACCGCAAGGAGTTCGAGCAGATGGGGAAGGCCATGAAGGCCCCCGCTGCGGATGCGGCCCCGGTTCCCGCTGTAACGGCGGAGCCGGGTCCCGTGCCCGCTAAGCGGAAGGCCAAGGCCGCCGCGGCGGAAAAAGTCCCGGCCCCCGAGCCGGTTCATATATCCGCCGCGGTCCCCAGAACGGTTCCGGCTACCGCCGTTGTGGCGCAGCCGGTTCCTACACCAACCGCTGCGCACACCGGTGTGGATTATGATATGCTCACGCATATCATCGCCCGCACGGTGGGCGCGATGTTGGACGCCCGGCTTGCCGGGATTGAGGAGCGGCTGCCGCCCGCGCCACTCCTTCGTCCGCCGCTTGCGGCGGACAGGAAAAAGGCCGCGGAGACACAACCGCTGCCTAAAACGGGGGTAAAGCAGAGGGCGAAGAAGCTGCGCCGAGCCGCAGCTCTCACCGCTGCCTCTGCTCCGGCGCCTAAGCTCGGGCCACCGGCCCCCAAGCCGGCCCCCAGGCTCATGGCTAAACCCGCGGCCGCGACACCGGCCGTCGCGGCACCCGCCGTCACGGCACGCGCCGTCGCGGCACCTGCCGTCGCGCCATCATCGGCTGCGGTGGCCCCTGCCCCCGCCCCCGTTCCGGAGGGGGGGGGGGCGTGGTCCACGGTCGTCCGAAGGAAGAAGGGCAGGGGAGCGGGGGCGGAAACGCCCCGCCCCCCTCCCTCGGCGCAAGCACCGGCTCCGCCATCGGGGCGGAAACCGGCGCGCAAGCCACGGGCTACGAAGCCCGTGGTATTTCAGGAGCCGAGATCGGCAGCAATTATCATTAAGTTGCTGCCGGAATCGGCCAAAAACGGTATTGGCTACCGGGAGGTCTTCGCGAAGGCCGCCACGGTGGTCAATATCACCGAGCTAGGCCTCAGAGAGGGGCTGAAAGTGACGCAGACCGCCCGGGACGCTCGACTCCTGGACTTTCCCTCAGGACCCGAGAGCGCGACTAGGGCAAACCGCGTCGCCGAGGCCCTTCGAGGGGCGCTCCAAGGGATGGCCGAAGTCATCCGCCCCGTAAAGCCTGGGGAGCTTTACGTCTCAGGGCTGGATGAGTCGGCCACCGTAGATGGGCTTCGCAGTGCCATCGCCAGCGTGGGCAACTGCCTGCGCGACGATGTTAAGGCGAGGCACATCGGCATAGGACCTGGGGGGATAGGCGCATCATACGTGATGTGCCCCGTCTCTGCAGCCAAAACCATCGCCGAGCGGGGCCACCTTCTGGTGGGCTTCACCTCGGCGAAGGTGGAGGCTCTGGAAGCCCGGCCCATACGTTGCTACCGTTGTTTCAACGTCGGCCACGGCACCCAGACTTGCCCGGACTCGTGCCCGGACCGGACCGGCTTGTGTCTCCGCTGCGGTAAGGGCGGACACAAGCAGCCGGACTGCACAGCCCGCGACCCCCACTGCGCCGTCTGCGCGGCGGGGTGCAAACGCGCTACCCACCCGACGTTGGCGAGGCACTGCCAGCCCCCATACGTCAAGGGTAAATTCGTCCACCCGAGGGCGAATAAACGACCGGCGAGTGGAAGGGGGGTACCTATGGACACCTAAATGCCCAGTACACCCTTAACACTCTTCCAAGCTAATGTTAACCACTCCCCCGACGCCCAGGACTTGTGCCTGCAGGCGATGGCGGAGTGGCAAGCAAACTTGGCCGTAATAAGCGAACCTTATTACGTACCCCCAGCCAGGAACTGGGTGGGGGATCTCGACGATGTGGTAGCCGTGGTCGCCAGAGCCGGATCTGGCACACCACTCACCAGTCTCGAAAGAGGAAAGGGCTACGCGGTGGCGGAAAGCGGAGGTTACGTCATCATAGGCGTGTACCTCACACGGAGCCGCCCCCTGGCGGAGTACGAGCTCGCCTTGGACTCCATTAGGGCAGCCGTCGGCAGACTAGCGCCGAAGACGATATTCGTCCTAGGCGACTTCAATGCCAAGCACCAATCCTGGGGGAACGCGATTACCGATGTTAGGGGATGGGCGGTTGAAGACTGGGCGCTTCAATCCAACCTGTCCATCCTGAACCAGGGGTCGGTCCAGACCTGCGTACGTGCGCGGGGTGGATCGATCATCGACTTTGTCATTCGCCACACATGCGGCCGCCCGCAGAGTGGTAGGATGGAGAGTGCTGGAGGAGGTGGAGACTCTGTCTGATCACTTGTACATCAGATTCGAGCTCTCCCCCTCGCCTAGCGCTAACCCTGTTCAGGGCCCCTCCCGGCTCCCGCGCTGGGCCCTTACCAAGCTCGACGCGGAGCAGGCCGAGGAGAGGGCTATCATCGAATGCTGGACCTATCCAGCCGACCTGGGGAATCTGGAGGCGCAGGCTGAGCACATGCGCAAATCCCTCAAAAGGATTTGCGACGCTGCTATGCCTCGAGCCAAACGACCGCCGCCGCGTACATCGGTCCACTGGTGGACTGAGGAGGGCAGTCCGCAGAGTCAGCCAGAGGCTCAAACGCAGCAGAGCGCGTCGTCCTCCAGACTACGTTGAGGAGAATGGACTCGTGGGGGAGTTCAGAGAGGCCAGAAAGGCCCTTTCGATCGCAATTCTGCGCGCGAAAGCCCGGGCTCGGGAGGAGCTCCTCGAGACACTAGACCGGGACCCTTGGGGGCGTCCGTACCGTGCGGCCCGCAACGCGTTGCGGCCTTGCACCTCCACGGTTACGGAAACGCTCGAACCCGAGGTCCTCCGGTCGGTTATCGATGGGATCTTCCCGGATCCGGGGATCTTCACTCTCCTCGACATGGGTCCAATCATTCCCGACACCTCGGAGGTGGAGCCTCACTCCATCACCGAGGAAGAGTTAGACGTCGCCCTGGACCGGCTCCGGGGCAGGAAGACGGCTCCGGGACCCGACGGGGTTCCGGGTCGGCTCCTCTTCCTGGCCGCCAAACATCTACGCGACCAGCTGCGGGAACTGTTCGATGCCTGTATTCGCGCAGGTCAGTTCCCGTCGCAATGGAAGGAGGGTCGATTATGCCTGATTCCCAAGGGAGGCCGTCCTCCCAACGATCCGTCCGCCTACAGGCCCATAGTGTTGCTTAACGAGGTCGCCAAGGTCTTCTTCGAGAAGATCTTAGCGGAACGCCTCGTTAAGCATCTCGATACTGTGGAGCCGGGGCTAGCACAGACGCAGTTCGGGTTTCGGCGGAGGCGCTCCACGTTGGACGCCTTCGAGACACTGCGATCTGTAACGGACGACGCAGTCCAAGCTAAGGATACTGTCCTGGCGGTTTCGCTAGACATAGCGAACGCCTTTAACAGCCTCCCTCACGAGACGATCAGGGAGGGGCTTCGTGCACACGGAGTTCCCCCGTACCTCACAAGGCTGTTGGGCGCGTACCTCCAGGACAGGTACGTCCTTTGGGAGGGCGGCGAGTCCGAGAATCGCGCGATAGGTCGGCGACGCGTCGCGTGCGGCGTCCCACAGGGATCGGTCCTCGGGCCGGTTCTTTGGAACGTCGGTTATGACTGGATCCTTCGGGTTCCGGTCCTGCCCGGAATAGGGCTAATCTGCTTTGCGGATGACACCCTACTCACGGCACGCGCTGCGTCATTCGCGGAATCCGTGGACCTCGCCAACGCCGGGTTGGCGATCGTGGTCCGAAGAATAGGTAGGCTGGGCTTGAAGGTCTCCCCCGCGAAAACGGAAGCCATCATGTTCCATAGGCGGTTTCGTAATCCCCCCGCGGACCTGTCCGTTACAGTCCAAGGGGTGGACATTCGCGTAGGCCCCCAGATGAAATGTCTGGGGCTAATTCTTAATGGGAAATGGCTGTTCAAGGCGCACTTTGAGCAGCTAGTTCCTAAGCTCGTGAGGTCCGCAGGCGCCCTCTCTCGGCTTCTTCCCAACGTGGGGGGACCGGGGGGGACGACTAGGAAACTACATGGGCATCCTTAGGAGTATGGCCCTATACGGTGCACCCGTATGGTCCACTGCACTTCACCGCCACAACAGGACTTTGTTGTGCCGCGCACAACGGGTCCTGGCGGTGAGGACCATCCGAGGATACCGTACAGTGTCGTGGACGGCGTCGACACTCTTGGCAGGCGATCCGCCCTGGCCTCTCCAGGCGGACGTGATAGCCAAAGTTCGGCGCTCCCGACAGGATGCCCTCGCCCGTGGCCTGGTCTATGGCCAGGCCGAACTCCAGGTGATCAGGACGCGGGAAACCGCGGCCATGATCCAAGCTTGGTCAGTAGAGTTGGAAAACCCTGTTGCTGGCATTGACACGGTGGAAGCGGTTCGACCGCAGCTGTTGCGATGGCTCTCGCGGAAACGCGGGACCCTGACCTTCAGAATGACACAGATACTTACCGGGCACGGTTGCTTCGATAAGTATCTGTGTCAGATTGCGGGCTGCTTGCCTTCACCCCAATGCCGCCAGTGTGGCGCGCTAGACACGGCGTTACACACGCTAGTCGAGTGCGCAGCATGGGCACCTCAGAGGTTTGAACTCGAGACACTTGTAGGACCGATCGAATCGCTGGGCGATCTGGTGCAAGCCATGCTGCACAGCGACGATTGGTGGGTGGGTGCGGCCAATTTCTGCGAGACGGTAGTGTCTCATAAGGAGGCCGCGGAACGAGATAGGAGAGAGATGGTAGTGCGCATGCGTCTCGCGGGCGCCGACGTCAGTCGGGAGCCCGGAGGCGCAGGTATGCGCATGACCTCCTCCTGAAATACCGCTGCAGGGGCCCTCTAGCATCTAGGGAGCAGAGGAGTCTTCACCCCTGTTGACGAAGTGAGTTTGCCTCTCCGGGGCATTCTCAAGCACTTGTGCGCTAGGATCGGTGTGGGCGTAACTACGTTCTGTATCTCACGCCTTTCCTGCCATAAGCGCGGGGCACATGGGAGGAGGGTGGTTTTAGTGGGGTATTGATTAGTCGAGTCTCCACACAAGCCGGTTGATTATTGTTTGGATTGCCTCAGTGGAAAGCCTTCATGATCAACAACGGTCTAATCCCTAGCAAAGGACCCGGTATGTGCGAAATGCATTTCCCCGCCTTAAAAAAAAAAAAAAAAAAAAAAAAAGCCGCCGTATAGTCCTGACCTTGCACCTTCAGATTTTCACCAGTTTCGGTCTCTGCAGAATTCCTTAGGCAGTGTCAGGTTAACATCACGAGAGGACTGCCAAAACCACTTGTCGCAGTTTTTTGATCAGAAGCCCCAAAATTTTTATAGCAATGGGATCACGTCCCTACCTATAAGATGGCAAAAAGTTATCCAACAAAATGGCACCTACATACTTTAGTCAAATGTAAATAAACTTTATAAAAACACCTTTTGAATTTTTATATAAAATGCGAAGAAACTTTTTCCCCAACCTAATATTACTGGTGCCATACATAATACACTTTTTTTGCATTAGTGTAGTTTTACTACTAATGGATGATTAGTAAGATATAGGAACCGGCTATGGCCGGTTATACACAGAGTAAACTTAGCAGATATAAATCGAATTTACGTACTCGAACGGTATTCTGGTCTAATTTTAATCTATGCTCAACGACGAAAAATTTTTCAGGTCTGGCTCCACTAAGATTGTGCCCCTTATCGCTATCCTGTATACTGTGCCTGCCTTGCTCATTGGTATGCAGAGGTGTCTCAAGGTAAATTATTATTATTATTATTTTAGTTTGATGGGGAGTATATCTATTAGTTATTAGATAAAGAACTCCTTTGTTCACATTTAGATTTTAACGAATCATTATTTAATTATTTATTCGTTATAAATGAATACTATATATAATTGTGATTTAAGACTTAGGCGTGGTTAGAAGCATAAAAAACAAATCTTTGCTCCCCATATTTATACCTTATATTTTGTCTAAGGTTCTATAGCTATAAGAGAAGGGAGAACGCTATATTATACAGAATATGTTGATGTTGAAGTATAATTAAAGTCTTACCTAAAAGAACTCGTCGTATGACATCTCCAGTACTGAGGTCGTAAGCAATGAGCCCACTTCGGTCACCCATCACCAGCAGGGTATGTGTTAGCGGTAACAAACGACTCATGTAATTAAGACCCTGTAACAACATAATCTATACTATAATAAATCTGTAAATGGTTCGAGTTTGTATAATGCGTTTAAAAGTGTCAACAAATCATGGGATAATTCGGACTAGGAGATTCCGAAAATGCAATTTTTCGATTTTTTCTGTCTGGTAGAGCATCACATAAAAACTACTGAACGGATTTAAATGAAACTTGACATAGCTTATATCCTGGGACGTAACTTAAGATACTTTTATCCCGATAAATAAAGTCTTTTTCGGGCTATACACGAAAATAGCGAAAAATGTGGCGCTGCGATCGCGCTCATCAACGACTGAGCGCTGCTATACTTACAATATGAATAGAATTCAACATATGCCCTTGGAATCGATCCCATATACAGAGGCGTTCATCGGATCCCGCAGATACGACGTAGGAAGCCGTATACGCCAAAGAAGTGACGGCGCCATCATGCGCCTGCATGCTGTACAGGCAGGCACCTGTTAAAAAATACACTTAAAACTTAGATCACGTCTGTATTTCTCGAAATTTTTTAATTCAAATCATTGAGCAACATAGGATATAGGATATAGAGCAATATAGGAATATCTCTGATCTTAAAAATTTTAAACAATAAGATTGAATAACGATCATACATATTTTGGACCAGCTGTTCCCACGACATTGTTCATGGGAACTTTATGTTCATATTTTTTTAACCGTAAACAATACTGAAGGGAAAATATACACGTACATACTAATGGGTCAAATACTATTTATTTTAAGCGAATTTTGTGATAGACTTAACATAATGGTCTTTTTTTATCCATCTTTCATTTCATTATAAAGTACTTGGTTTCCAATTAATTCAATAGATATTCTTCTTTTTCTAATATAGTATAATTATTATAGTTATTTAGGGCTATTTGAAATACTAAACTATCCTCCAGACAGATTTTCCGATTTTTAATGTCAATTATAACAAATAGCCTTCCACTCTTTGATATAAAACAGAATACCGATTTCATTTACTAATATTTTATGGATATCAGTTTTGCCGTTTTGGACACAACTTTCAAACAAAATGACAGACAAACCATTCTTAAAACATCTGTTTGTAAGTTAACATCATACAAAAGTTCTCATTTGAATATTCACATTTATTTTTATAATTCACAAATTTTAATTGTATTTATTGGTATCTACATAAAATTAGTAACATCTATCGTTCTTATGTATAACATTCTTATTCAAGATATAAGGAGTTGGAGAAGGTTAAAGTAACTATAGTTATCGTCCCTCCAGGTGTGCCCAGCCTGGGACGAGCAGCGCCGTGATCTCGTCGCGGCCATCGGGGCGGATTTGTCCCTCCCGGCCGTGGTGAAGGCCATGGTCGGGAGCGCTGACGCGTGGGACGCAGCCGCCTCCTTCTGCGAGACCGTCATGTCCGCGAAGGAGGCGGCGGAGCGGGAGAGGGAGCAGACCGCCACGCTCCCCTCCCGCCAGAGCCAACGGCGACGACGGAAGATCGTCCAAGACGACCTCCAACCGCCGTAGGCTACGGCCGTGCGGGCGACCGGCGGGGAAACCGGACCCGCCCGCACATTAAGGCCGGAGAGGAGGGACGCGCCCCGCTCCGCGCGCCCCCTTTCACCTCGGGGTGAGGTAGAGGAGCCGGAGAGACCCAGATCTCTGGCTATCCAAATGGTGAGTCCAGCCCGCAAAGGGGCCGGCCGTCGTCCGTCCGGGCTGATGGTGAATGCGCGAGCGAGCCCACAGCCCGGACAAAGGACGCTCGGGATCGGACAGGGGTTTTAGTGGGTATCCCTAACCGCGGTGTGGCAATAGCATCTCACACCGAAGTGGGGTGCTAGTGCCACCCCGACCTGGCGAATCCCACACACGGGCCGCGACCTTTCCCCCTCGCGCGGCTCACGGTCCTCAAACGGATTTCCCTTGTATAAAAAAATAAAAAAAAACTAGTCATCGTAAAACAAACCTTACGATACTCACCAGTATGCAAATCCCACACGCAAAGCAAACCGTCTTGTGATCCGCTGCCAGCAATGGTAGGTGTCGCGTGGTCGATAAAGCAACTAGTTATAGGTCCGCAGTGGCCGTGTAACGTAAAAAGTGGACTTAGATCACCACTAGCGAATACCTGTTAAGATTTGAGTAAGGTATTTTATATTGCACATACACATGTTAAAACAAAAGAAAACCACTGACTATTCTAATATGTTTTGCAAAATTATATTAATAAATGAAAAAATCTAAGATGTAATCCAATACTAGTTCAAAGGAAAAAAATGTGTTTTAATTAAATACTGATACTGGCGTAGTAAAAATATTGAAGTAAATTTTAATTATGACACATCATGTCTAAAATTCAAGGTGATGTGTATATAATAAAGTTTAAGCCGGTCCCATAAGCTGATTTCGAAGATAACAAACTAAACTATACACTACCACATTTGGGTTTTTGTTTACAGCCTATAAATAGTTTGCTTATAGAGTGTGTTTTATATAAACAATAAATTCGCCAAACGCCTGTCAATCCCTGTACTGTAAAAGTTTCTGTGAAGATAACGAACCTCCACAATTTTATTTATTTCGCTACTGTGCATGAATGGCTAAGATAATTTTGTAAAGCTCCCGTTTTCCAAAACTTTGAAACTATTCCACATCTTGGCTAATAACAGTGAGACCTACAGCTAGTTTATTTATAAAGTGAGTTAATCAGTTTATTATAGTAGATAGGTACATTTTTTCTTCCTTGGTTTAATTTGTAGAAACATGCATTAAATTGGCTTTTATTAACAGAATGCTATATTTTGCAAACACTAAAATTAAACTTAAATTATTTTTTGTATTGCACAGTTCAATATCACAATTCCAGGTATTTCCTACATTTTTTTTTATTTCGATATGTTTAACGATATTAAACAGCATTCTTACTTTTAACACATGATCTTGGCCGCCAGTAAGAATGCGCCCACCTTCGGACTGCATTTCCGTGATTGGTTGTTGGTGGGGCCTACATTGCGCTATCCGAACGCATACTACTTCTGAAACAAACAACATAAACCATGAAAAAAACACTAAGAATGCCAATCACACAATAAAAAACGTATCTCTAACAAACCCCCAATTCCAGAAAGCATTAAGTCTTTTTCTCTTGCGTTTTGATATAGCAAAACATCACTAGATTTTCAAACAAAATTTTATTATTGTGAACAGGGGTGTCTAAAATCGAAGAATAAATATCAAAATACCTTCTCCGTCACTTAGTTCTGATTCGTATGAAAAACTCAATCTTGCACGAGTCGAGTCATCGTCTGGTGTAGACGCAACGCACAATGATCCCGCAGACCCTGTACGTTTGTGTGCTGAAATGAAAATTATTTCCACACTTTTAATAGTGACAGCCAAAATAAAATTTTAATAATATTGTCAGACAAAACATATTATACATCATATATTCCTAATAGCTAAATAAGTTTGTATAATGGGTAATATACAACATACCAACTCTCTTTTTCTTTCACCTTCTCCCAATTATATGAGGTCTGCATAATATGTATGTTCCTTTCATACTCCTCTATTCTGAGAAACGACCTCTGTCACACCACAAATCATTAATAGGTCTTTATATATGAAATTGCCGTTCTGCAGTACTGGCCATTTCAAATTCAAATAATTTTTGTTTTCCACCGCTTCATTACATGCCGGTACCACTGAAAATTTTTCAGTCACAGGTGTAATTTTCAAAGATCCTCTTATATACTCATTTCTCACCTTATCCATTCTTGTAATCCACACCATACATCTATCTCAAGATCCTCATCTCAGCTGAGAGGAGACGTTTGTGGTTTATCACCTTAGTTGCCCAACATTCGGACCCATATAACATGACCGGTCATATGATAGATTTATATATCTAACCTTTTGTTTCAGTGTTTTGGCATTAGTTTGTCGCATGTCACACCGGTTACCTGTCTCCACTTTAGCTATGCTACATTTATTTTTCTCCTCATATCCTTCTCTATATCACTACTCTGCAATATTGAACAGAGTTATCTGAATTCGGGGTTATACGAAAATATGACTTATTGTAGTTTAAGAAGAACGCACTAGAAGTTACGCCGAAATCGCAAAACAGGTTTTGGTTCTGCTGATTTTCAACCCAACATCCTCTAGCGCTGGCCGCCACCTGTCTTGTTTGTATTGAAGTGCCGCCCCGTCTTCATCTATCAGAACAATATCCTCTGCGAAGAGCATGCACCAGGGAGCCACATCCTGTACCTCTTCAGTAAGAGGATGCATGACCAGCAGAAACAGGTAAGGACTTAAGGCGGATCTCTGGTGATATATAACATACCTACTCTGGTGCTGATACTCGACACAAAGATCACTACATGCTAACAGTTAAGGGAAAGGAAGGGCGTATTGAGTTCCCAATGTATGAAATTCGTCAAAAGGTCTTTCCGAAAATGGAGGTCTACCATCTATTCCTCTACAAAAATTGAAAGACCTGTTTTATCTTCTATATTATTTTTCTTAAGACATTCATTGCCATGACAATAATTGACTTTTCTCAAGCTGGTTAATAATATTTCTTGTTAAAAATTATTATTTCGTACAATTTATTATGACTGTATCCAATGTATGAAGACGGTGATAGGCCCAGTTGAAAAGTTTCATGCTGCTGCTGCACTCAATAGTTTCTAATTGGCAATTAATGTTCTAATCTGCTATGGCTTTTTACTATGTGTTCTAAAATATGAATGTTATTACGTACTTCTTCTATGCGCAGTGCTGAACCTCCAATCCACGTGTGCTCCCGACGCGGCGTTATAAGCGTCCAGTCGCAGGAGTGCAAGGTGTCCGCCAAGCATGGCTGCACACACCCGCCTGGCGCCCGACAAAGCGCGCACGTGTGTTACGCCTGCGACATCCACACAACCAGCACGCGCTTCCACGCTCCACCATATACACTGCGCTCATTAATTTCAGAAATTATTTATTTGTAACACTGTTTAGAAGTCAATTACATGTATTATGTAATTAATAGGACATGAATTCTTTATAGCTCCAAAAGGTGCACTGACTAAGCACTTTGTGGGTCAGTTTAAATACGGTTACAGATTGAGTCCATTAAGCAAGAACTACATTAGGCCCACGCATACGTCTGAGACGTATGCGTCGGTATGAGACTCTGAGATACAGAACTACAGTATATATATGCTGTCATAAAGTTTTTACTATCTGAGGAAAATCTGGCATCGCTAGATTGGCGTCGCGTACTGTTATACCGTATAAAAATATACTCTTTAAAAAAAAAGTGTTTATTATATATGAAGGAATACAACTTATTAATACAGTAGTAATGTAGGATATTAAAGACTAGAGTTTTCCCCGGGCCTGCACCGCGGGTGAAACCTGAGTGCGTGTCTCTTGTTTAAAGAGCAAGCATTAATGCAGGTTACATTGTATTAAATTTTTATGTTACTACTATTTGCCCCCGGAATATTCACTTCATTTTATATCGCAAACAATCCCATCTCCCGGGATGAAAAGTATCTATGTCCATTGGTCTCCCATAAAAACTGTTACTTCAACCCGTTCTAGCTTTATTTTTGTGATAGTAGTAACAGCCTGTGTCTCAAGTCTAGTCTATCATCTGTAAACTACCAAATTGGCAAAAATGATGAAAATGACCAAAATGACCAAAATGACCAAAATTATGAAACTGACGAAAATACTAATACTACTGGTGGATTCTTCAGAAGACGGCGGACTTGGAATAGTAAATTTATCGGGGCGTTCCACATCTCCCGGGATTACAAAATTATCAGGTAAGTCTGGAATATCAGGATTCATCTGGACTTGTGGGTTATTAGCAGATATTACAGGTGGATTTTCGGATTAGTTCGGCAGCCTTCACGTCCGTGACATAGCAGACAAACTGCAGGAGAATCACTTACACTAGTTTTACGGAAACCGGCTAGTTACGTGGGGAACAAATGTCTAGCCATGCCGCCTCCGCCAGGTCCCGGTCGAAGGGGTAGGCCCAAGAAATGCTAGCTTGACGTTGTGAGGGATGACATGCGTACCAATACAAGGTCTCAATACAAGGGATGCCGAAGATCGCACGAAGTGGAGAAGGAAAAGTAGGAAAGCGGACCCTGGGCGTCGAAGTGATCGCTCCGAACGCAACCGGGATTTAACACTCGGATGATGATGATGATTACAGGTGGATTTTCAGGGTTATTTGTAGGTTTTTTTTAGGGGACATTATCAGGATCATTTTGGATGTAAGGATTTTCTGCTACGATTTGATCGTTGGAGGGTATTTTTTCATGGATAGGATTTACAGGATATCGAGAGAGAGCTTCTCCATTGGTGTTTAATTTTCCCTTCTTATATTGGACTGTATAGTTGAACTCTTCCAATTTCAGACGCCATCGGATTAGACGGGACCCGGGAACTTTACAATTCAATAGCCAATTTAGTGGCTTATGATCGGTAATTATCGTGAAATGACAGCCGAAAAGGTACGGATGGAAAACTTTAGTTCCGTAGACAATTGCCAGGCACTCTTTTTCCGTTACGTCGTAGTGGCATTCAGCCTTGTTGAGTGTCCTGGAGGCATAGGCGATTCATCTGTCCTTGCCTTTTTCGCCTTGGAATAAGATGTCAGAAATAGCAAAGTTAGATGCATCACAGGTCAAAAGGAAAGGTTTTGTGAACTCAAGATATATAAGGACCGGGGCAGTTGCCAATTTCTCTTTGAGTTGTTCAAAGGCTAACTGCTGAGAATTAGTCCATACAAATAGAACATCCCTTTTCAGTAAGGGAAGTAAGTGGTTTTGCGAATTTTGAAAATGTCTTATGAATCGACGGTAAATGAGGCCTTTTTATCTTTTTTTTATTTTTATTTACACCTCGCATTGCAGTGGTATACCGTTAGGCATTACTTCACTGTAGCGGGGATGAGAGGGATTTTTTCCTTTCAATTTCGTCACGAGCCTTTTTGACATAATATTGCTCACCATGTTGTTGACATTGTCCCAATTTTCTACATTTTTCAGCATTATATCCAAAATTGTAGTTGCTGTTATTTTGGCACCTAATTTTGTCTGGGCTGTTCTTCGCGCCTCTTCCCATCTTTCGCATTCTAGAATAGTATTCGCCGCGGTGTCCACTTTTTCGCAATATGGGCATGTGTCTGTGTCTACTTTCCTAATCCTGCGCAAGTAGTCCTGGAAGCAGCCATGGCCAGTTAGCACCTAAGTTATGTAGTAGTTTAATTCGCCGAACTCCCTCCAGTGCCATTTTTTTATGTCGGGAATAAGTTGCTTTGTCCAGCTTTCTTCTACTTCTTCCTCCCACATCTTTTGCCACCGGTCTATGGTTTGCTTTCTTATCGCCTTTTTTTCCTTGGGAGGCTTTCCTTGTGTCATAACCCTTTCGTCATCCAGGAGAGTTATTGGAATGGAGCGAGCTATTACCATGCTTTTATCTGTTGAAATTGTTCTGTAACCTTTGCATATTCTTATTGATAATCGCCTTTGCGTTGCCAGTAATATATTTCTATACTTTTTATAATGCAGGCCTCTCTTCCAAACCTGTACTGCGTAGAGCATGATGTTATTTGCGACTAGGGCTAGTGTTCTCCGTCTGCTTTCTCCCGCTCCTCCTATTCTCGGCATTATTCTAGCCAGTGCCGTCGTTGCTGTTGCTGTTTTGTTGGATAGGTATCAAGTAGGTACTTGATGTGTATATGTGAGATTTTTGTCCAGCATGACTCCCAGATATTTAACAGTTCTTTATGGTAGCACAGTTAACCCTTCGATCCCAAACTTGACCTCTGTTCCTTCTTCTGTTCGAACTTCTTTCCTTCCTATTAGAAGTGCCGCTTCCGTTTTGCGTGTTGCAAGCTGTAGGTCGTTCTTTTGAATCCACTCTGACACCATGCGTAGAGTTTTATTTGTTTTATTCATCAAGCTTACTTCACGGTAAATGCGACTAAACCAAGGGAAGATTTAATATCTTTTGGAAAAGTAGTAGTAGGATTTATTTTATCAGGTTTCGGTTTGACACCTTCGTCACTTATTTGTCCTAGGTAAGCAACTTCCTTCAGCCGATGGGATTTTTCGGCGGCTGCTCCCCAGACTTAAGGAGGCGGCGGGTGCGCTTTTGCGCTTGCTCCCCAACGTTGGGGGGCCGAACACCACGTGCCGAAAACTCTTTGAAGGTATCGTACGGTCAATGGCCCTCATGAATGCATGGGACCTGGAAGCCAGGATCCTCGCGTCGCTATATCAGTGGCGCAACGAGGCCCTGGCGAGGGGCACTAGACCCGCGCCTCACGAGATCGAGGCGTGCAGGTCGGAGTTCTGCTAGTCGCCGTGGGGGTCTGGGAAGATCGCCTAAGACGCTTCAACACGGGCTCTGCCACTATCAAGGCCGTGCCGCCCGTCCGGCGATAATGGATTGTAAGACAACACGGTACCCTGAAGTTCCGCTTCGGGAGGTACCTGTGCTGCCTTGGCCGTGAACCGACGTCAGGGTGCCATCACTGCGACACAGGCGACGAGAATACGGCGTTGCACACACTCCAGTCCTGCATGGACCGAGCAGTGCCGAGACCTCGTCGCTTTCACGGGATTTGACCTGTCGCTCCTGGCTGTGTTCGCACCATGGTCGAGAGCCCACCAGGATAGGACACCGTCTCCTCTTTCTGCGAGCGCGTCATGCTTGCGAAGGAGGCGGAGCGGGAGGGTGAGCGGATGTCTTTTCTCCGCTTTCGCCAAAGGAGGACGTAATCGTAAGGGGCGGCGCGGGTGGAACCCCTTGGGGAATAGGGGTTCTCACTCACCCGCTTATGCCGCTGAGATGAGAGCGCGAGTGTTCCGCGCGCGCTCATTTCTCCTCCCGTGGGGTGCGTCGCAAAACGGCCCACGCCCCGGATTAGACATAGAAGATGCCGAGGGATAAAAATAAGTCCCCCCCGCAATGGATGTGGCCTGCGGGTTCCCGCCTGCCAGGGCACGTGGAATTGTTTGAGCTTCCGTATCCCCGTAGCCCTGGCATAAGGCGCGGGACGGAACACCCAGGGGTTTTAGTGGGTATCCCTAACTGGCGAGTGGCAATAGTATGGCACCAGTTCTGACTGGGCATGCTAGTGCCACCCCGATCTGGTGAATCCCACACACGGATCGCGAACTATCCCCTCAAGCTTCTGTACTTGTCGTGGCTTATGGTCGTCAATCGGTTTTCACTGGCTAAAAAAAAGGTAAGCGACTTCCTTACGCAGTAACTCATATTTTTCGAGTTGTAACATGAGGTTGAATCATCTTAGTCTTTGAAAGACGGTGGAAATTTCCTTCGTGTGGGAAGTAAGATCGTGAGAATATATAACTATGTCATCCAATTATACAAAGTAACGCATGCCTTGGAATCCAGATAACACTTTATTCGTTATTCTTTGGATTGCTGGAGCATTTTTTATCCGAAAGACATTCGGTTAAATTCGAAGTGACCTTGTGGGACACTGAATGCCGGCTTAGGTGCATTGTCGGCATGTACTTTCAATTGGTGAAAACCGGAAGCTAAGTCTAGAGTCGTGAAATATTTACTCTGGCCCAATTGGTTAAGCCTAGGATAATTTTTATTACCAGTATTTCTGTTTGGAACAAATTGGTCAGGCTTGTCGTGTGGACTAGTGCTTTTAGAAAACGATTGTTGAATTTTCTCTTCAGATAATGCGAAATTAATTGCCTCGTTTAGGTTTTTAGGATTAAGACAACGGACAATTGTGGATACTCTTGGATGTAGCCCCATTAGGAAATGATGGAGAGCTAGATCCTCCATAGCAGCTATCCTACCATCAATTTCCTTGCTTTTGCAATTTGAAAAGGAGATCTCTGTAATTAATTGGGATAGGCTAGTTTCGATTTTAAATGAGAACTGACTAACATTTTCATTAGTACCCTGTTTAGTTTCCTGTAATTCGATTAATAAGTGAGCATAATGCTTCCATTGGCTAAATTGTGTTTTCCAAAATTCTTTCAATTAGTCCCAGTAAACTTCATAATAGAGCAAGCTATTTCAGCTTTCCTTTGTAATTGGTATTGGATGTATTTGAATAAAATTTGTTTTTATTGGTTGTTGCCAACTCAAAAGCATTATTGCTATTTATAATAAAGGAGTTAAAAGTTTCTCGGTTTCCGTCATACAGTTTTATAAATTTTGTGTGAGTTGGATTAATACTCGGTGTTGGAGAGTTTGTTGGTGTTTTATTATCTGAATATCCCTCTAGGTCCTAGAGTCTAGGAGATTAATACTTAACTTGCTACGGGTTCCTCTTGACATAATTACTCGTCAGACAATTAATTCAAGGAACGGAAGTTAAGACTATATTTCAATTAATTTTGAGAAAGTAAGTATTTAAATTTATTTAAAGAAAGTAAGTGTTTAAATTTATTTAAAGAAGACTAATATTTAAATTTACTTTAAGAAGGCAAATATTTAAATTTATTTTAAGAAGGTAAGTATTTGAATTTATTTTAAGCAGGTGTTTAAATTTGTTTTAGGAAGGTAATTATTTAAATTTATTATCTGTTGTAAAATGAAATAAGATAAAATAATAGCTTCCGAGTGTATAGGCACCTTAACAATAAAATGAACGCGTGGACGCAGTGCAGCCCGGCCGCCTCGAGGATGTTTAGGCTAGGCACAATAGATATAAGAATGATATAATGTTACACGATACCTTTAGATAATAATATATTTTTTTGTTAAGTTACTGACAGTATTAAACGTAAAATATACATTTAGGTTTTCTAATATGTACATTCTAATCAAAGTAACATGTGTTGTAACCTCTTTAAACAAGAGGCATGTAGTAAAGGTTGACCCGCGGCGCAGCCGCGGGGTAAACTGTAGTATGTTTTATATATTTAGGGATTAGACACTTTTCTGGGTCCGATTGATTTAAGTTTGCCAATGCTGAAACCACTAGGCCACAAAGGTCAATGAAAATGTATTCTTAAAGTTCATTATGTAATAGTGTTTATTACTTAATATTACCTACCAAGTGATTAACAAGAAAACTTACAACATAGCACAAAAATAATCACATACATTAAGTAAATGCAATTTTAAACTAATTTATGTAGCTTATTGGACCAACACCACATTTTGACACATTTTTTAAATGTTTTGACAAGCACAATACATTGGCAAATATTTAGCAAGACAAGTAAGACATAACCAACTGTTTCAAAAATGTCAACTACTAGATTTTTAAATTGCATGGCTGACATGCTAGTGTTAACATAAACAAAACTTATACAATTTGATGGTATTTGTATTATTGAATCTATGAAATGTCATTAAAAATGACGAAAGATATGTAAATTAGAAATTAACATACCATAAGTTTTCCTGAACTGGCTTCCCAAAACTCCAGTCTGCCATCAGCACAACCCAATACAATGAGATCATTGCAGAAATCCATACACCATACAGGAGATTCTGTAATCGCCTTCCTTCTCCAATCTAGATCGCTAACAGGATTCACTTCACTTTCTTCATTGCTTATTTCACTATTACACAATAAATTACTCCTGTATCTAACACTATTTACACAACTATCAATACTTGCATTTAATATTAAACTCTCACTATTTGCACCATTATGTTTAATAACTGTCCTATGAATTTTATTGATGTTTTTTCCATTCAATTTATCAACACTGGCATTCTCTTTAGCCTCATAGCCATTGTACATATCTTCGTTTTGATTGCTGCAGTATAATGCTCTGAAAACATCAAATTATATGTTGTCAGTAACGGACCACAGGTGACGTCTTGTTCTGAAAAAATAAAACCTAGAACCTAATTCCAGCGCCACCTACCGGATCCAATTGTGAATCTAAACCATCCCGGGACCTACTCAAATACACACAAAACATTTCAACAAAATCCCGGAACCCGATTGCAGCATCGCCGGCTTTAACTGTGAATCCAAACCATCCTGGAACCCGGGACCCACTCAAATACAACAAAACCTTGCATCAAAATCTCGGAACCCTATTCCACCGTCACCTGCCGGATCTAATTGTGCACTTAAATCATCCCGGGACCCAGTCAAATACACACAAAACATTTCGTCAAAATCCCGAAACCCGATTCCAGCGTCACCTACCAGATCCAATTATGAATCTAAACCATCCCAGGAACCACCCAAGTACACACAAAACATTTCGTCAAAATCCCGGAACCCGATTCCAGCGTTACCTACCGGATCCAATTATGAATCTAAACCATCCCGGGAACCACCCAAGTACACACACACAAAACATTTCGTCAAAATCCCGGAACCCGATTCCAGCGTCACCTACCGGGTCCAATTGTGAATCTATACCATCCCGAGACCCATACGAAAATACAGAAGTTTATTAAAATCGGTTCAACCGTTTAGGAGTTCAGTGACATACACAGCACGAACATAAGAAATATATATGATTAATCACTATATATGCCTGCGATTTCCTCCACGCTTGACAGGTAACGTATATTACAGTTATTTTGCCAATATTTAAAATCAAAATGTGTTGTCAGCGGGGCAACGGATTTTTAGTATGAATATACATGAATTCCGAAGATTACCCTAAAAACTATCGTCTAATAAATATAGAGACTGTCTTACCAAGCTAGTCTTAATATCATGTGGTTTTCAAGTTAGAAATCCCAGGAATATAAAAAGTCTCGGATTATATTGTTTTAGTATCAATCGGATCCGAATCAGCAAATTTTTTATGTAAGTATACTGCCCACCTTAAAACAACTCCGGGTAAATTCCGGCGGGATTCCCGGAATATAAAGTATCGCATTACTGGAAAAATGACTTAGCTATCTCGTTCGAGTGAAATCGTATCGGAATCAGCGAATTTTTATGCAACCTATTTGTACAATACCCGGGACACAAAGTATCGCAGCATTTAAAAAAGAATATAAGCTTTCGTTTTAGTGAAAACTGTCGGAATAAGCTAATTTGTATGCACCGGAACAACATCAAACCGCTGCCGGGACAATTCCCGTAGGATTCTCGGGAAAAATGTAGTGTGGATCAGTAGTTTTTACGTGAATCCCGAACAAACAGACAAGAATTCTAAAAAAGTGTTCTTTTATATTTCAATTTTTTAGATTCTTAACTATAGAATTTATATAGTCTATTCCAGCAGATTTTTTTAAAATAGCTTAAATGTACTGACACGGCATTATTAGAATTTTATAATATTATAGACAACAACACTTTGCATAGCATATTTAGTACAATGTCCATGAAAAATTATAATAATTATATGCAACAAAGGCGTAAATTATTTAATTAGGTACCATGCGTATTATCAGCCACTTCGTTTGCGTAGGATAACAAATTTTTATATTCATATCATATGAACCCTGTAAGGTGGTGTTATTTAAATGGATAAATCTTTTCGACAGACAGATAAAAAATCTAAAAATGGTAATTTATGATTAAGCACTGTATAAATAGCAGTTTCCACTAAAATTTTGGGGTTTATTTTTAATTCATAAGTAGATATTTCAATTTTAGGTATTGATATACTTATATGGAAATATGTTTTTACTTAAGCTTATAGAATTGGCGAAAATTGTAGATATTAATTATAATATACCTGTAATTTTTTGCGAAATCATACTTAGTTGTTTCAGCAGATGAAAGATGTGCTGGCGATTCTCTTGCTATTGATCGAAATCTTAGTCCACTTAGATAATTATTTAAACCTTTTCTTAATCGTGGTATACTCTGTAAAAATTCACAAATTAATAATTATATTAATTATTAATAATAAAACTGTTCCCAGGAAACATCTCACTAGTAAAACATATATGGTTGTCGAAAATAAAATACCAAACTTCTTGATAATCATACAGTAGCAATACCTTAGTAAGTAAGGTTAGTATAAGTATTTAGAAAAACGTGAAATTCTTACCTCATTATTTTTAGGTGTAACTTCGGAAGTACTTGGTGCTGAAAAACCAAATGAGCAGTCTAAACCAACCAAATTCAAACAATCAAAATCACCACTACATTACTATAAAAGATTTTCCGATTCGGAAATCAAAACAATTAATCAATCAATTACGACATTTGATCATTAATCAGAAAAGTTACTTGAAAACTTTTAAAATCGTTTTTCTTTTAATTTATATAAATTTTGAAACAAGACATTTAAAGATTAACTTACTATCTAAGTTATTTTGTATGTATCTCTTGGCATCAACTTTTTGACATAACTCTTTTTGCAATTTAAAATAACTGTAACAAAACACATTAAGAATTATAATTACGTAAGTTGGAATACTGATCGGGAAGTATGCATCAAAGGTACCACAAAGTCTAAATATAGGTATTGTTACAACTTAGGCCCTGACAAAGACAAATGCCACTCCTAATCTGTAAAAGCACATTTTATTACCTGTCGGCATTTGAACTAATTGTAATCCTTTTATGATCCTCGTCTTTTGTTCACTTAATTATTGGCATACGTTTCTAGTTATTGTGGAGAACAGCCTATTGTTCTATAATACTCGTTTACGGCCACTTGCAGGGTGCATCATTAGCCAAGTGTTGCGGATTACGATTACAAGCTAATTCTAGGAAATTGTGCCGACGTTGCCGGGCGGACACATTTGCATTTGTGAACTGTGATACGACGGCCTGATTGAGAGAGGAAGCAGTTGAGCTACAACTATGATACGGGCGTGACGTGTGCACATTCGGGAATCTAATAGTGACGGACTTTGCGCGTTTTACTGAATTACGACCTTCTGCATTACGTTCGGATTTGTTGTGTTCGGTTATACTTGTACCTGTGTTATACATGTTTGTATAGTTCTAATAAACTCTATAATAATTCTAACAGCATTTTATTTCGACTCCCGCTTACTCGTAACAGTATGTATTGCAAACACTTACGCGCCACGATCTATGTTTGTAATAATTTCTCCGTTTTGTGAATCCCATACTTTGATGTTGCCTTGTAGACATGAACTGACTACTTTGTCACCGTCAGTAACCAAACACTCCACTTCCTGACTGTGTCCGGCTACCACTAGTGGAACAGCTTCCATCACCAACTAACATTTAGTACAAAAACAATAATTAATTATATAACTCTTTTCCAACTGTACAAAAGAATATGTTAATCAACAAACATAACTACCTGTACTGCTGGTTGTTTGGCTAATATTTTCCTATATTCTTCACAGTCGTTCCAAGACGCACGCCATTCAGCATAATGTCGTGAACATACACACCTGTGAAATAAATAACTCCGCGTGGCATGTTTAAACTAGCTTTTCTCTGAATAAATTTATAGTGTTAGAATATCTGAATTTATCTTAAATCTTTTATAATAAATAACGTTTTAGAAATACTATTTATCTATTAAAAACACAAAGCTTCTTCATGGTCAAATTATGACTGTCAGACTAATCGAATATTTATATACTAGAAGCCTGAAAATGAAAGAGTTTAAAGCACGAAATGCACTCGAAAACATCACAACTTAAATTACAGTCATGTTTCAGGTGCGGAGTTTAAAATTTCTTTAACTCTACTAAAGTCAAACATTTTTATTTTCACTTCAGGCATTGTTCGAGCCCGTACCACGTAATTAATTACACCTAGTTAAAATTATTAAATTAAAAAAGCTTCACAAAAGCAAACTAATGCCACTATACTTATTGCCTATTTTTTAGTGGTTAAACAGCTATTATTAAAAATACTATTAATATACTTGACTCAATTTACCTGTATAATACAACCATCATGTACGCAATGACCGCAACACTGATGGTGCAAAGTATTGCTAGGAGTAATATTTCCATTGGAGTAGTCGGATATATGGGAAGCTCTGACCCTTTTCCCCACTGATGCGGCGGTGTTTTGCCTTCGACTAAGTCAAATTCTGCAAGAAATGCAATAATTTTATTATTGTTCTATTATAAAACCACTTACGCAGTCTAACAACAGAGTATTTGATACAATTGATGACATTGAATAGTACAACAACATTGTTTTCAAATACACACATATTACGCAAGGCTTTGAATCCGATATTATATAAATTTATAACAAAGAAAACTGGCGTTTTTTTTCATTTTGGGATAGTTTTAGTTGGCGATGCAACAATGTCATTTAAATTGATATTTTATAAAACGGGACTTGGTAGGTTTTTGGGTTAATTATTTAGTTATATCTTGGTATTGTTTGTTGCTTCTTGTCCTTATCTTACTAAAACTTATGTTGCATTTAGATTGTGAAGTCCTTCAAGGTGTACATAAAGTACTTAATGCTTAGTATTCGAAATCAAAGAGCATTTTCAACAGTAGAAAACATTAAGGAATTTGTTGTGGTATAACCAAGAAAATTCTCAAAATACTTGCATTACCCACCATATAAAAATCATGGTATTTAGCAAAATAGCATATGCATCGCTATGTCTGTCAAAAGAATTTGTATAATATAAATAAACGAAATCTTAGATAAACATGTTTCTTCGAAATTTATTTCCCCTTTTTAAGACATGTGGTAATGAGTGCATTAGATCAGTTAGTAGATTTATTAATTAAATTGATAAATCTTATTGGGATTAATTGTAGTTTTGCTTACCGGGTATAATTTCTAACGGATCAAGCGCAGCAGCGAGAGCTTGCCACCGCAATGGCGGTGGGTCACGCTCCTCGGGGTTTCTTACGCCAGCGGCTAATTCGGGACTCACTCGGTGGCTTAGTAACAATGGAGGCAGCAACACTGTGTACTTCCCCGCTACTGACTCATTATATTGGGATAATATTGAGGACCATTGATATGAGGACAGTCTGCAATGCAATGTCCACACTTATATATTACACGATTCTTTACTACATGAATAAAAGTTTCTGTTTCATAGTCAAACATTTTAAATACACAAATATAAGCATAATAAAAATAAATGAAAAAGAAAAATCTCAATCTGTGTGCCTTCAAACTATTGTCAGGACTGGAGCAGGAATTTTATATAACTGTTATTTCCTACTAATGAGAAATTTGCGATTTCATATATAAAAAGTAAAAAGCTTAAAAATTTATATTTAAAGTTAAAGGGGCTTTAAACGCGACTATCTACTCACCTATTGGCATATTGGCTTACAAAAAAAAACACTAAGGAATGTATTATGCTTTATCAAAACTTTTATAATAATACCCAACACGCCTATCAACACTGAAACAATATTATCATCCTTCGGTTACATTTCTGGTAGCTACACTACTTTTAAGTTCTTCTTAATTACTGCATAACATTGTTTGTGATATGTTGAACACACCTTAATGTCAAATTTCATCCAGAGACCCAGGTTTTGAAAATAATTAATGTGATATACATAGACAAAGAGACAAACAGAGATAATGAACATATAAGATTTTTTTACCAAAATAGCTTTAGAATCCTGAAAATGAACTATTGTGTAAGTAATATTGCCAATATAAGGCCCATATCCTCCTAGCACAATACTCAGGCTCAAAATTATAGTTTAGATTATATTGACTTAAAGTGTCCATTTGACTACTTGAATTGTTTTAAGATAGCGACCGAAGCAGAAAATCAAGTGTGAATGTCAAAAAACGACTTTAAAATCAAAACGACCTGGGAAAGTAAGATGAAAATTCAGAGATAAGCATGAATGATTCATGATGTAAGGAACTTTAGTCTTACCTTGACCAGGGTCTTGAATGTGGCGAATGCTTTAAAATGATCGTATCATTCGTGGTTACTCCCATCTTATCATTATCAACAACATCTATCAATGGAGAAAACACTAAAGGAGTGTCACTATTATTGTAAAAAATATCGTACAAAGACTGCTTAATTTCGATTTTTGGATCATTATTTTTATGATTATCACTGCTTTTTTCGGTTTTTTCTGTGCTACCTGTAAAATATTCTACGACACCAGAGTTGTACACGATTGTCGATATCCAAACTAGCATCCAAAGCATAAAGGCGCGCTGAAAGAACCTTGTCCGAGCCCAAAAGTTTACTAGTCTTATGCGCTTAGGAAGCCTTTGATCTTGATGAATCGGACTCACGTTCCTCTTTGCTACTACATCTGTTGGACTATTATGGGACAGTCCATTCAATCTTGGGTGAGATTTTGACTTTTTCATTCTTTGAGGAGAAAAATTATTTTCCTCCATATAGTTTTTACTAAACCTCCAGTTCAAGGCATTATTTGCATTAAAGTATTCTTTCAAATGCAACTTATTGTTTCTATCCTGAAAATAATCCATGTGCCTCACATCTATTCCTAGTATGGTCGCAAAGAATGTCATTTGCATAAAGTAATCAGATATAAGGCTTACTATCATAAATATTGAAAACTCTTGTATGAACGGGACGAAAGTGAAAAAACTGACTGTGAATATTGTGATTTCTGTTAGAAAATTCTTTGTTATCGACCAGCCTTCTTTGCTGAGGCCTTGAGCGAGTCGTATTTTAACATCTAATCTTGGATCCGTAGATGAGACACTCTTCGTAAGTACTAATGCGTTCTCTAGACCTACTATTATCACTAGATAAGGAAATACTTCTTTGCCCTGTAGGCTTAGAGAGAATCCAAAATAAAAGCAAATTCCCATAGACATTAAAAGACTTCCGGCTATAGTCACAACTGCACATGCTGCTAACTCCATCTTAGACTTTATTGACTCAATTTTCCTTACAGAAAAATATACATATAGGAATATCCCAATGAATGTGATTGTCAAAGGAACAAGTTCGCAGTAGTTAAATTGTCCTGGATAATATATTAATGTTGCTTCATCAACTTGAGTGTATGTTGTTTCTTGGTAAAGTGGATACATCTCCTTTAGTTTTTTCATCAACGAGGTGATAAATCTGAAAAATAATGAACTTTATTACGAGATGTATTTTGTAATTACAATTAAAATTACGAATGGTATACTCATTTAAATCTAATATGGCACCCTACTTGCAATTAAAGAAATACGACAATTAAATCTGTAACTTTACCTGTCGTCAAGTTCTTGATAGAAAATAGTGACAGCATACTGTAGCACTCTTGGTCGAGCTCGCAATGGATATCGCTTGATGCCTGTGTCTCTGAGTTGCATACCGAATGCCATCTCAGCTATGGAAACTTTCCCTTTTTGCAGATTCTACAAAAATTAGGCGATAAATAGGTTTAAGGTTTTACAATACTCTTTGCGATTATGAAAACCTCTTAATTATTAACTTTCATAAACCTTTAAACCTCGTAAACTATTTTGAATAAGTTAAGACGTTATATATACTTCAAAGAGTATATAATACCAGACCACTCAGAGAGTTTTGTGAAAAAGTTTTTATGTATGAGAGACTCGCCAGTTATAAGCTATTTTGAAAATATGATTATTTATAACTAAAAATAGGTACGTTACAATTTAAAAATTTCCCTCCACATAGTTTGCGAGCTAATTTAAATTATCGTGTCTCATTGAAAAATGGATCTGCACCGGGAACATTTTCGAGCTATGATTTTTTACGATTTCAAGTGTCGCCTGAAATTAGACGAATCGTACGATAGACTTCAAACGGCATTCATGGATGAAGGCCCGTCTTTTAAGCAACCGTGTATCGTTTGTACAACGAATTCAAGCGCGGTCGACTAACTTTGGGGGATGAAGAAAGAAGTGGTCGTCCTTTGACGGCTGTTACGGAAGAAAATGTGTTAGCAGTGAAAAAATTAATCCAAGACAATAGGCGAGTTACGTATCAAGAGATTCAGCACGTACTGCAGATTGGATCGCGAAGCCTTCATGAGATTCTACACGTGCATCTTCGCTTCAGGAGGATAGTTTCACGCTGGGTGCCGCACAATCTCATCGATGCTCAGAAGCAGGCCTGGGTGGAATTGTGCCGTGATATGATAAACAAAATTGAAGCAGTCTCGTCTCGGCGGTGTTTACGACATCATTACAGGTGATGAGCCCTGGATTTATCAATACGATCCAGAAACCAAGCGCCAATCGACAGTTTGGTTGTTTCAAAACGAATCAACGCCTACCAAAGTGAAGCGACATAGAAGCGGGGGGAAGATTTTGATCGCGAGTTTTTTATTTGACTGGCTACTTAGTGTCAATTCCTTTACGGAACCAAAGAAGCATCAACACCGAATGGTATACTACCAAATGCTTGGCAGAAGTTTTCTCTGTTGTGAGCAACAAGTGACCAAACACAGGGCTCCGCGGGCTACTGCTCTACCACGACAACGCGCCAGTCCATACCGCGTTCAAAACGAGGTACTTTCTGGATAGCACGCCGGTCAAACTCCTGGGTCATCCTCCTTGCAGCCCAGACCTAGCACCGTGTGACTTTTTTATTCCCGAAAATGAAAAATCAGCTCAAATGGATACAATTTTCCTCGCCGGAAGATGCGCTGACAGCGTTCGAGCAAGCTATAAACGAGGTGTCTGCGGCGGACTCGAAAAAGTGTTTCAGAAAACTGGTTCAGACGCATGAAACTTTGTATAGAGGCTGGTGGAAAATACCTACTTTGAAAAGATTTAATGAAAAAATATTTACCTATAGAACCTTTTGTATTTTATTTTCGCAAAACTTTCTGAGAGTACCACGTATTTGCAAGATACTTGTATAATGTAGTATTATTATAGTAATAACACAGCATGATGTATTATGAGAACAATAACATGTAGAAATACTTATAGAGTTAAGGAAAAGGATTATGAAAGTGACGAGAAAGAATTGGCATTAAATTTTACCTGATAATTGTAAATAGTGTTGACGATATTGGTATCGAATGAGAACGTCTGTAGGTTCTGTTGCCATAGATTCGCCGGCGAAAGAAGTAAACAGCTATACTCAGGCAGTACGCCTTCCGTGCTTGCTTTACTGTCCCTTCTTTTGATACCACCGATTTGATAACAATGTTGCAGCAACGTGCTTTTGCTGGAATTATACAGGGACTGTAAGAAATTTTTGATGAATATAAAAGTGCCAGTCTCAAAGTTAAAGACACGTGTGTGATCATGATTAAGTCTTCTTTGTAAAACGGCCAATCGTGGCCCCGTTGTTATAATCAATATGATGTTTTTATACTTAGTCTGGCCATAAATACTGTTACAATTAAAAAGAAACAAAATATTACATTTGAATTTGGAATCTGCCATTTTAATATGAATGTTCATTGTGTTTTCTCATTTTGGCTCCAATACATTGTACAAAATTTTGCGATATTAAAATGGAGTGGGGCGATAAAGAGTACCGAAGCGCTGTGATTGCAGTACACAAAGTAGGTATGGAGCCAAATGTACTTTTTAAAACTCTCCATACGCTTGGTATTAGTCAAATATTTGTGTACCGGGCTATTAATAGGTACAATGAGACCTCCTCTGTTTGTGACAGAAAAACACCTGGCCGTCCACGTAGTGTTCGTACGAAAAAGGTGGTCAAAGCAGTAAGGGAAAGAATTCGAAGAAATCCTGTCCGAAAGCAAAAGATTTTATTTCGGGAGATGAAGATATCACCTAGAACCATGTCGCGTATTTTAAAAGATGACTTAGGACTTGCAGCCTATAAGAGGACTGGTCATTTCTTAACTCATAATTTAAAAAAGAATAGGGTGGTAAAATCGAATCTACTGAAGCGGTACGCGGAGGGTGGTCACAGAAAAAAATTGTTTACGGATGAGAATTTTTTTACAATTGAGCAACATTTTAACAAACAAAATGACCGTGTTTATGCTCAAAGCTCTAAGGAAGCATCTCAATTAGTCGATTTGACCGGCGCCGGGTCATAAAGCTCGGTCCACGAAGTCTTGATTGGAAACGAACGTTTCGGACTTCATCAGAGCTGAAAACTGTCCGTCGTCTAGTCCGATCTTAATCCGCTGGATTATTATTTATGGTCAGTTTTAGAGAGCACGGCTTGTTCTAAATGCCATAATAATTAGGAGTCCCTAAAACAATCCATACGATTGGCAGTGAAGAATTTTCCCATGGAAAGAATGCATGCTTCTATTGATAGATGGCCTCAATGTTTAAAGGGCTGTATTGCAGCCAATGGAGACCACTTCGAATAAGCTTTTTATATTTTAAAGTGTTTTATATTTATGTATTAAACTAACACACTGTAAAACTTATAAATGTTATTTGCAATAGAAAAAAAAAATGTTTGTTGCAATTTTTATGGCAAGACTAGGTATATTTGATATGTTAACACTGCATTATACCTTTATATCAAAATTTAATTGCACGACACGTATCAAATAATAACCACAACAACAAAGCGTATTTTAAATATACTAAGCTATGATAGACAAAACAGAATATTTAAGACATTTCCTAATTATTAAATCTTTTTAAAATAAAGTTGCGAGTGCATACTTCACGTTTAATAATAAATCTATGTTTGTGTGAAATCTAAAAAAGCTGTACGTTTAGAAGGACGACGACCCTGCCCTATAATGGTGTATTTATATGAATAAGTTAATACTTAGTTTCGTGTTTGGCGATATTATTAGCCAGTTTCCTTAAAGCTAATAAGTTAATAAGAAACCGTCCTTATTAAAGTGGTATAGTACTACACTAATAATTATTCCTCGCGATGTATAAACCGATTTGAATACACGCGACAGTGTATGAAATCGCGCAAGCGGGACAGAGCTGAGAATGCATAGCAAGCAACACTCTGATTTTTGCTCTTGCGAATGAAGTTCAGTATTGATTATTTACATGTCAGGAACCGATCCGCCTTTGCTGCGCAAATGAAAACTGTCGATTGGAATTATATTTTGTGTAATACTGTAAGAATTACATTGTTATAATATATGTAGTAATATATATAATAACTAGCTGACGACTTTACTTTGATTTTATGTCTGTAGTGTATTGTGATGCGCATATAAATTAAACGAAATAGTTAAGGGGTAAACTAGTAAAGGGCTATTTTAATAGCCACAGACAATCTGAAATATAGTTAGAATCATAAGCTCAAAAATCCAGAAAAAAGAAAAGTATGAATTAGCAGGAAGAATAATTCATGCTTATTAAAAAAATAGTACGAGGAAAAACTGTACACGTATCGCAGTTTTTTTTATGAAAAAGCATGATAGGTACTGTATTTTATTATAGGCATAAAGTGTATACTAAACCTATCCATAGGGGTGTCAAAAATATGAGTTCTTTAACATTGTAACTAATATATCCGACCGACACAGACTTGTTTGCTTAAATCGCTCGTCTATTGCCTGAAATTTAGATTATTATAGCAATACTCCAGTTTTAGCGTACAAAAAAGTAATATTTTACAAGTCTTGCAGTCTAATTGGACGCTTTTAAATCAGTTTAAATACTGCCACACTATGCGATATTAGGCAATTTTACGATTTAGACTGCTAATGTAGCCTAGGGTTACAGTATTTTTAAAAGCTGAGTAAAGACCTTTTCTAGCTTAGCTACTCTTAGCTAAATAACACAGGAGATCGCATTATGCAAGGCATCTTAAATACGTTTAGTTTAATACGTATTTATGCAGTTAAATATAATAAACGAAATTTTATTTAAAGGCGATCGTTATGCAAGCGGCCCTTAGATGTCGACCATTACTTCATTTAGCCAAATGCGTAATATTTTAAAGCCATACTATTTAAAATAAAAACGACCCAGTCTCCTTTTTCTTATTAATTTGAAAAAAAAGATGGTCCAGATATTTTTTTGCTGACTGTCCTGGCTGTCAACGCAAATACAAGCTGCCATTTTACATTCGTTTCTTTATTGAATCGGCTAATACAAGCAGTTCGCACCATTTAAGACTTTGGACACAACCTTCTAGGTGTTTATTATGACTTTTTAAGCGCAATAAAAAAAAAGGTAATGCGATTTTAATAACTGTAGAGAAGCTGTGAAAATTAGCAGTAATTTACGAAAAAAAAACACCTTTCTGACTAATAACGCTTTGCCATTTAAATTATATACTGTTTGGTTGCATTTGTATTATGTGTCAAATTCTACAAACCTTTGGAAAAGTAAATTATTCTCTGGCTGGATTTAGATACACTAGAATTAGAAATTACATCTTCATAAACAATTCTACTACTCTCCTGGAGTATTTATTGCAACAATGTTTTCCGATATAAAAGAATAAATGCTACCATATGATCATATGATAAATTAAAAGCATTGGATTCATATTCAATTAAATAAAAACTATTGGGGAACGGAATCTAATAAAATATAGCATTTACATATCAGGTCGGGGGAAAAAGTTTCTTCGCATTTTATATAAAAATTCAAAAGGTTTTTTTATAAAGTTTATTTATATTTGACTAAAGTATATAGGTGCCATTTTGTTGGATAACTTTTTGCCATCTTGTAGGTAGGGACGTGATCCCATTGCTATAAAAATTTTGGGGCTTCTGATCAAAAAACTGCGACAAACGGTTTTGGCAGTCCTCTCGTGATATTAACCTGACACTGCCTAAGGAATTCTGCAGAGACCGAAACAGGTGAAAATCTGAAGGTGCAAGGTCAGAACTATACGGCGGATGCATTAACACCTCCCAGCCAAACTCTCGTAATTTTTGCTGAGTAGCTAAAGATGTGTGAGGTCTAGCGTTATCGTGGTGAAAAACCACACCCCTTCTGTTGTTTAATTCCGGCCGCTTTCTCTCAACTTTTTGCTTTAATCTCATCAGTTGTTCGCAGTACAGTTTAGAATCGATGGTCCTGCCTGGCGGTAACAGCTCATAATGAATAATGCCCTTCCAATTCCACCATACACACAGCATCACCTTGTTGCGAGTTAACCCGGGTTTCGCCACAGTCTGTGAAGCCTGACCGGCCTTTAACCACGATCTTTTTCGCACGTTCTTGTCGTACGTGATCCACTTTTCATCACCAGTTATCAGCTCTTCAAAAATGGTTCGGTTTCATTACGTTGTCATAAAGAATCACAAATGAGTACACGGTTCATTAGGTTTCTTTCAGCGAGCTTATGAGGCACCCAAATATCGAGCTTTTTTGTGTACCCAGCTTTTTTCAAATGCGCCAAAAACGTTTTGTGGTCAATTCTCAGTTCTCCAGCTACGTCGTAACTACTGATATGCCGCTCTTGCTCCACTTTTTCAAAAATGGCATAAATTTTGTCAGTAACAGGGCGACCAGAGCGACGTGCATCTTTAATATCAAAATTTCCGGATTGAAAACGCTTAAACCAAATTTGCGCTACTCTCACAGATACTGCATTAGGTCCATAAACATCACAATTTTTTTTCGCAGCTTGTGTTGCATTTTTACCTTTTTTGTAGTAAAATTTTAAAATGTATCGAAGTTCTTCATTAGATTCACTCATTTTAACAATAAGAAAAACAATTGAAAATCACAAATTTTCCTAAATTGAATTTGGAATTGTCTTCTTTAAAATTAAAACTTTTTAATTATACCAAAACCACAAATGGTATAGCCAAAGAGATCTTATTACAAGTTCATACATACTATACGCGAAAAGACTTTTCCCCAACCTATTATTAAATAGGTAGGTATATAAAACTAGGTTTTTCAGCTAGTATAAATAACTTACGTTTCTGGATCTTCGTGGTTTCTTATTGTTTCTAAGAGTCTAAACACTTCTTGCAATGGAGCTCTGAATGCATCCCACATTTTTAAATTGCTATTCCACGGTGATACACCTGAAATTTCATATGTTGAATATGGAGTACTTAATAATTTATTGTGACATAGAAACGCGCATCGGCACGTTAAAAAAAATATGCCATTTATCCATTCCAAGGAATTTCTTTGTAATTCCGTCACGCCGTTCAGACAAATTTAACCTGCTCTATTGTGACTGCCGAGTCTTTTGGGAAATTCTCGTAGTTGGTTTCTACAGATAGATTTATAATGTTTATTTTGGATATTGTGCTAAAAAATAAGTTTGGCTGGGAGAATAGGGTGCAGTTGCGTCTCAATCGGGATCAAAACATTACTTGCTATTTGGACTTGTTATATATATGGCTGTTTTGTGCTGTAAATAAACTTTGTGATCCTTCAATAGGCATTTGATTGTAGCCCCCGCGTTTCGTAACAATACATTTAAATAAAGGTTTTGTTATGATAAGCTTTATAACTTATTTTTTAATACAGTAGTCAAAGCTAATAAGCTACTGATACTTACCTATTTTTAAAATGATCTGATGAATATAGAGAAATGGTTTATCCTTAGCCCAAAGAAATGGTAACCGTTGTGTTTCATTTAATATGACTTCTAATTGTGATGACGTACCTGAAAATAAAATTTAATTATAATTTCATCTCCAAAAGTTTAAAACTTATAATCTAAAGAGTATTGGTTATCGTCATGACAAAAGAAATCTCGCTATGCTTTAAAACACCCAACAAATGAAGGCTAACGTTGTGAGTGATGCTAACAGATATGCGTGTCAATAATTTCACATTGAGAGATATGAAAATTGTACAGAGCATGAAGAAAAATATAGAATAGTAAACTTCGAATTTAAAGTGGATGCTGCAGATGCAACCGAGATTTAAGGTTAGGATAACAATATGAAGACGATACATTAATTACGTAAAAGTGCCCTATTGATCTATTGTAGATAAAGCGACATGCATCATAATGTTATTTATTGACATACAGATAACTAAGGCGAAGATGACAACAAACAATTAATTTAATGAAATAGATTTATTTATCTAAGACTAGTGCGTTTCGTTATCATACACTATTTCAAAGTTCAAAGACTATGGAGAGTAAAAATATGGTAAAGGAAACATAAAAAATAATTAACATGCAATGAATTAATTTTATTATATCTTCATTTGACCGATTTAATGATTTTTTAAAAATGGTTATTGTTTTCTAATCTTCTAGCTAAAACTCAAAAACGGCTTGACCAATTTTGTTTTGTTCGTTTTAATACAGGACTAGTTTAAAAGTATAAATATAGGTAAAAAAAATTATAACATAATTTGTAGATTGTGTATGGGAATCGCCTCTTTGGATTATGGAACTATTGTGTTTTGTCTAACGGACAACAGATTGGTCATTATTTTCGTGTGGTTGTGTAAAATTAGTTTTATTTTCATTTTAGATATTTATGTTTTCAAGGCAGGACAACAACTGCCGGCTCCATTAGTATAGTGATAAGTATCTAACATTAAACATTAACATTGATTAGTAGTAACATTAGAAAACTGTAAAATGAGCTGTCTGTGCATTTGTATATATGTATTTCACCAATCGACATATATATATATATATATATATATATATATATATATATATATATATATATATATTTACACATGTATCTGTACAATATTTTGCTTCTAATATCAATGTCTGGACAACTCCGGTCTTCACCACACTATTAGCTTCAGTTAAGACTTAACACTAGAGGGGTAATAAACACAAAAAAATAATTTTACTAAATGAAACATTAGAAAGTTATTAATAACATTACTTTCATTTTTGAAATTTATAAATGTGGTTCATCTAGTTTGTTTTAAATAAGGCATATTATAATATGATTTCACTTTAGCTTAGTTTTTATATTAAAAAAATACATCAACAAGTCAAAACCGGTAAAGTACTTGCATACCTTTTTTAAAGCTCATTCTTTGAACATGTATATTCATTACTTTTCGTGAATGATTAGGGAGTATCTACACTAATCGGCAAATCGAAGCCAAACAATAGCCGATGCGCCATATCGAGCCAAAGCGAAACATATCACTGACGCGCTTATATAGTTAATGTAAAGCTTTTTTGGCCTGATCTGCATACTCCGTGCAGACTAATATGGAGACTCCCTTGCAGAATATTTTTAGTTTTTTTTAAGTTTAATCCAAGCAGTATATAAACATCGTAATCTGAATATTATACATTTCTTAGTTTCAGTGCACTTAGTACCACTAATAAAAGTACCAAATAATTGAGTCTATATTCTCAATGCCTACAACCTGTGTGTCTTCAAGTCCCTTTTAAATACCCAACTATAATTAGAAATCTTACTATAATATATATGTATGTATGTATTTCACTCAAAGCCCAGAAAGAAACTTATACATTGTTTTTTTTAGTCCACTAATTTAGTTTTTATTGGATAAACAAAAGATGTTTCTACAAATTAGGCCATATGATAAGCCTTATGGACAAGGAAATAAATGGCCCATCTGACATAAAGTGGTTACCCTCTGGACGTATATAACACCAGGGAAGATGCTAACGCATTACCAGCCTTTAGTATAAGATTAGGAGGGCGGAAGTGCACCACTGGAACTCCACCACTACATTGTACAAAACACAATTAGTTCCAGACTATTCATTTTACAGTGAATTTTTGTGAAAATATTGGCAAATAACACCGGTTGAGCTGGCCCTAAGTACTTTAATTAAGATAATGTATCCAGCATAGCTCTACCACTCCCACAGTTTTAAGTTTATAAACATCATGGTTAGTGCCATTGGACTGTAACTGTAACATAAAGACATATTCTCTAGCAAACATAGTAATTGGGCATTTTAATGCAATCTAAAAATTGCACTGGTCTTAATACAGCACTTTCAAACTTAAAGATAAACAAAAAAATGATAATCATATATAATAGGTTGGGGAAAAAGTCTTTTCGCATATAGTATGTATGAACTTGTAATAAGATCTCTTTGGCTATACCATTTGTATCTGGCTGGTTTTGGTATCAATAAAAAGTTTTAATTTTAAAGAAGACAATTCCAAATTCAAATTAGGAAAATGTGCGATTTTCATTTGTTTCTCTTATTGTTAAAATGAGTGAATCTAATGAAGAAATTCGATACATTTTAAAATTTTACTACTAAAAAGGTAAATGTGCAACACAAGCCGCGAAAATAATTTGTGATTTTTATGGACTTAATGCAGTATCTGTGAGAGTAGCGCAAATTTGGTTTAAGCGTTTTCAATCCGGAAATTTTGATATCAAAGATGCATGTCGCTCTGGTCGCCCTGTTACAGACAAAATTTTTGAAAAAGTTGACCAAGATCGGCATATTAGTAGTTACGATGTAGCTGGAGAACTGGGAATTGACCACAAAACGGTCTTGGCGCATTTGAAAAAAGCTGGGTACACAAAAAAGCTCGATATTTGGGTGCCCCATGAGCTCACTGAAAGAAACCTAATGAATCGTGTACCCATTTGTGATTCTTTATTACGACGTAATGAAACCGAACTATTTTTGAAGAAGCTGATAACTGGTGATGAAAAGTGGATCACGTACGACAAGAACGTGCGAAAAAGATCGTGGTCAAAGGCCGGTCAGGTTTCACAGACTGTGGTGAAACCCGGGTTAACTCGCAACAAGGTGATGCTGTGTGTATGGTGGGATTGGAAGGGCATTATTCACTATGAGCTGTTACTGCCAGGCAGGACCATCGACTCAATCAAATCATCGAATCAACTGTACTGCGAACAACTGATGAGATTAAAGCAAAAAGTTGAGAGAAAGCGGCCGGAATTAATCAACAGAAGGGGTGTGGTTTTTCACCATGATAACGCTAGACCTCACACATTTTTAGCCACTCAGCAAAAATTACGAGAGTTTGGCTGGGAGGTGTTAATGCATCCGCCGTATAGTCCTGACCTTGCACCTTCAGATTTTCACCTGTTTCGGTCTCTGCAGAATTCCTTAGGCAGTGTCAGGTTAACATCACGAGAGGACTGCCAGAACCACTTGTCGCAGTTTTTTGATCAGAAGCCCCAAAATTTTTATAATAATGGGATCACGTCCCTACCTACAAGATGGCAAAAAGTTATCTAACAAAATAGAACCTACATACTTTAGTCAAATGTAAATAAACTTTATAAAAAAACCTTTTGAATTTTTATATAAAATGCGAAGAAACTTTTTCCCCAACCTAATATATATACAACTTTTATATTATACTAACCTTTTTCGCACTTGATACCCACGCATTGAAGATCAGGCAAATGTTTTACATCCTGAACATTTGTTGGTAAATTGACAACTGTGGGAATATTACCTGGTAAAGGCACATTTAGCAATGGAT
This sequence comes from Dendrolimus houi, assembly GCA_039645545.1. Taxonomy (NCBI): domain Eukaryota; kingdom Metazoa; phylum Arthropoda; class Insecta; order Lepidoptera; family Lasiocampidae; genus Dendrolimus; species Dendrolimus houi. The sequence continues at coordinate 9,842,144 of CM077123.1, read as the reverse complement.
AACTGAAAGCAAAAAATAATAAAGACCATTTAGGACAGATTGCTGGCTAAGTTTTAAATATTCTAATAACCCCCACCACCAGCATGATATACTAAGCCTAATAACACAGCTGTGCAATGTACGACACTGAAAGTTGGGCATCTGAAGGTCCGCTGATGTGTCATAGGTAACTTCAAATCATTGTGACTGTATTAAGCTAAACTTTCCGTGCATATGTTACACAGGACCAAAAGTAATATTCGAACTTTTCCGAACCATTGCCTTTTTTAAAGGAAAACAAAAACATCTAAGCTCCCCAGTCGAATGTAGTTAATTTGATATCAAGTTTTTTTAAGGCTTGACATACGTGAGATACCTGTGTATCCTTGTACAATTTTCAGACAAATATTTGGCAAAGGACTCTCTGGGAAAAGCAAGGTAAAATATTTATTCATGAAAAGAGGTAATTTATAACTGTTTCATTATATTAAAAAATTAATAAGTTTAATAAAATGTTGACTGTATTAAATTTATCTCATAATTTTTCCACCATTTTTTTGACTACAGGTGAATCTCCTGAGTGGCATCATTGCCCAAACTAAGTTTTCTTAACACTCATCCTCAACCATTCAATATCACTGATTAATGTTCATTATTGTTACCAACAATGGCAACAAGGCACTAGAAACAAAGAAAATCTTAAGAAAAAATAAAATTAAAAAACCTGGTTGCAGTCAAAGATGTGCAAAAATGGATTACAAGAAATTCACCCTACCCCAATACTTTTAATTTGATTCGGTATTCACTATGCCTCCTCTTGGGAGTGGAATTGTCACCTCAGGATTCTATGTTTTAGAAGAATACTCATATGAAAACAGATACCTCGGGTAATAACCAATACAAATTAAACAGCAATGTCAAATACACTGTTACAGAGCTAAGTGTTACACAGGATGGTTTGGAATTTTTTATTTAAGTGTAATTAAGTGATTGTGAAGTGATTAATATGTGTTTCTAGTGATGTACATAATGTCTACACAGCAGTTCCATACTGGGCTCAAGATATATAGATACTTTATGCTTATGTATAAAGTAGGTAACCATAAGACTTGAGCTTACTTCATTTAAAGATTTAACCTTTATATTCAGTGAGGTAATACTGCTAGCCTTCTAAGTATACTGTTTGTTTATAGTTTACCTATGTTTACCTAATTTTTAGTTTACATGCATTTGATTATTGATTACTGTTGTAATAAAATGTTCACTAATGGAAAATAATTAACAGTTAAATCATAAATTGTATATGTACCTACATAACTATACTGTGGTTAAATGGTGCATGCTTGCTAGCCAAAACTTGAACCCACATCTTTTGATAGATACATGGATTTCTAAAATAATAAGTTACCACAACTTCTGATTGTTGTTAATATAATTTTAATTAATTTATAATATACCAAACTATTACATGCAAGACAGTCACAGACTCTTAATAAAGGGCTAACCTATTAGCCTTATTTTATTTTAGTTGATTAATTATAATAACAACAAGTTATTATTGGATTTTCCTAATAGTAAATAGTGGAAACTTCAATAGAAATAAATATTATTTGAAAATGAGGTTTATAAGTCTACTATACTAATAAATAAAATTTAAGTAAAAATTACAATTTATATGATACTGAATCATGAATGGTCAATATTTATCTGTAAGTTTGTTCCTAAGAGACTTTAATTCCAATGAAAAAGTTAGTGATTAAAACAGAAATTTTTCATTAAACATAATTATGTGTATTAATGTCTTACAGTGTTCAGACAATATGAATATACATTTTGAGTCCTGCCCGGACATAGTAGCACACACATCTTGTTTTAGGATAAGAACAAATATCTATCAGATTAATTTTATAACAGGTATAGATGGATAGAGATTAATATGCTCCACTCCTATTGTGGGTTAATACATACTTTTAGAATCTATGCCTCAAGTATTTATTCTGCCAATTCCCACATACTTAAGTTAACAATTGGGAATCAAATTTTATAAGATTAAGATGGTTTGCTTTTATTTGGAAAAATATTATTAATGCTCATAAAGTAATGTTAGTTAATCTTTAACAACTCAGGTTGTGAAATGATCATAAATACATTTTACATAATGTTATTTAGACACTATAGATAATCATAAAAAAATAACATTCTCTAGTGACAAAAATTTAAAGTATATATAGGCAGAGCCATGAAGAATGTTTATACACTTCATTATATAACTTCAGATATTTAGCCTAATTTGAATTTAATTAAGCACTTTCGAATCTGGTTTGATTATACCACTGACTGTTAATATCACAGAGAAATACACAAATTAGTGTGATTAATTGTTTTGGGTTGTGAATAATGCAAGTAAACAGTTACAAATACACATTTAAATCAACCAATAGTATATAAATAAATATTCCTCATCATCATCATCATCATTATTTATATGCAACGCAATAGGAGCCGAGTGGGCAGTAGTCGACACTGCTGATACTCACCAACACAGTAATACAACCGAGAGTGCGAGCATGATTGCTGCAACAGGATAAGACGAACAGAATAAACCATAAGTATAATAAATCTGTGCCACCCTCTCAGGTAATGTGGACCCTGCCATTGTTGACATATGTTAGTCAATAACCCGTTTATTGTTCGAGAAACTGGTTGAAAATTCATGGAATTATTTCAGTAATATTCACGTCACAGACGCAAGTCGCTGGTATGATGGTACACTTTAATGCTATTGAAGTCACATTTATCACGATCTATCGTATGTGCAGTTACAATGCGGCCAATTACTTGAATATTTTGCATCATGCACAGCCATGCGGCTACAGTATTGCACTTCTTTAAATACACAACTTCGTCCTTGTCTTATTACATCAACCATCACAAGCTCAAGGCTCTACCATAACAGATGTCCATTGAATACTAAAATATGACAGTGATTGGTTGTCAGTTTGACATATTGTATGTTTATTTATTATCAAGTGGGCTGTTAGCTGATATCAAAATGACCATGAATCCTTACTTTTGTTACACATCGGGCGATAAACAATAAATTTACCGCCTAGCACACACAGTCCTTAAAAAAGTACTTCAATGAAATAATGAATAAAGCCCAACACTAAATCTAATTTCGTCAAATGAACGCCCAGGGTACTATTCTAAGTATCCCAACTTTAACCATTGCTACTAATTCCAATTTACCACTTTTTTATAAAGTGATGTCTCCGAACATATTATTATGTTTGAGGTTTTTATTTGTCTACGACCAAGCAACAGTGCCAACAAAAACAAAAGAAATTTGTCTTTCTTGACTTACTATCGAACAAGTCGTCGAGTAGAAAATAAATCTTAATTTATTCATGAAATCTTTAAGATTTGTGTTGATATGCTTATCAAAAATAGATGCTTATATACTATATTTGTTGTTTACATCAAAACTTTATATGGATCTGATATATAGTGAAAATATATCAGATCTATACCTTTGGGTTAATAAGGACTATCATGATTGTTTCGAATGTTTTAAATAAATAGGAATAAAATGACTGTTTCTATTGATTTAAAGGATTTTTTGTTTATTAAGGTTACTAAATTAGTTTATGAGTTTAATTTCACTATTGATTTTTTTAAGGTAGTTGGAAAAAATGATGTAAATGTTTATTGTTTTAAGTTTAATGCTTTTGACCCAAAGGCCTACCAAAAGGTAACCTATTTTTGTCCTGTTCTTCCTTTTCCTCGTTCACCTGATACGAGAAAAAAATATCATACATATGAGATTACTGTAAGGTACAATTTTTAAAGATCAAAGTCTTGGGTTTTCGTCATTGATACCTTTTTAAGTACTGTGGGCGTTTAGTTCTTGAAATCGTTGAAAAACTTGGGCGTCAAGAGGTGAAATACGATACATATTTTATAAAATATAATTAATTAATGTATTTTACATTTAAAGCGAATTATTGCTTGTAACTAATCATTATACCACAACTGTATGACATGATATATTAATAAACACTGCACGAATACCTGTTCATCTCTTGATCGAATTATGGCTCAAAAAGCTATCAAGCCAGAACAATAAAAAGAGGAAAAGGATTTATGGCGGGAGCTTGGACGTCCTTTTAAGTAGGTAAAAGATGTACATATGAATGTGTAAATTCAGAAACAACGGCGAGATATTTATGGTTTATATTGCAAATTCGTACACGTTAATAAGAATCGGGAAACTATAATGTAAGTTTGATTTAAAAACAATTTGTTACCAACCACTTGTTACGACTTTCGGAAAATTAAATAACGTTTATAAACTCTTGCTACAAGTTTCATTCTCATCGAAATTTTATTCATCTTAACTGACTGTCATTATATTGTTTTATTATAACTTTTAAGGTAATTTTCCGATCTTCGTTTATAATTTTATCATAAGTATACCGCTGGATTTTGATTTGAAAATTGAATAGCGTCGGAATTTGAATTTAGAATTGAATCTCTTCTTATTGCTATATTATTTATAACTAAGATATGCCCGCAACTTTGTCTAGGCTTGACTTGAAATTCCCGCAAGAATCCCGGGACACAAGGCCAAGGTCAGCAATAAATAAAAATGTAAGCTATCGTTTCAGTGAAAAGTATGTCGGAATAAGCTAAATTTTTATGCACCCGAAACTACAAACTACTCCTTGGAAAATATGGATGTGAGTTTGTTCGTTACATTTTGACCTCTTAACTACGCAACAGATCGGCACGCACGTTAAAGGACATAGAGTACCTTTTATCCTGAAAACAAAAACAGTACACAATTTTAAGGAAAAAGACTGTTCCCGAGTAATAGACGAATACAGTCGAAAAGATGGATCTGTGATTGAGTTTTATTGGCGCCATCTACTGTTGCAATTCACTACATCCTCATGGCAATAAAAGTGACTTTGGCACCACAATTTTTAATATTTTCATCTCGTGGTTACTTCTACCTACACTAGATGGCATCACGGCTATCTTAGAATAGATATTTTTAATTAAAAATTAAGTTTGACAATAACATGACCCGATTCGTGACATACATTTTCTTTTGTAATAACACTGAGGGAATGATTTTGCCCTCTGTTTCCAGGCCCGGGAGGAGGTTATCGGACGCCGCGTGGGACGTGAACGAAACCGCGGGCAAAAGATAATAACATAATAAATTTATTGAGAGTGTCAAGTTTGTACAATGAATTTTAAAAAAATACAAGAAATCAAGGTGTCTAATTCCGACCAGCAGATTCCGAAAATACAACTTTGAGAGGATTATTTGTCTGTTCGTATGTCTGTCTGTTAAAGCACCACCACGTGAAAGCTACTGAACGGATTTAAATGAAACTCGACACAGAGTTATGGCTGGTTGCTATATCATACTAAACATTCACTTGCCTGATCACCAGTTGAATTCTGACATTATTTGGATGGAACTTATGTCAAATTTTAACCAATAGTAAGGCAAATGAAGGTCGGTAAGATCTAGGAATCGGCCATCAGCCTATAACCGAGGTCAACACGTAGGATATTTTCTCCCGATAAATGACGTCGTTTCCGCGGGATAGACAAATATAGCCAAAAGGTGGCGTTGCAGTCGCGTTTTTGTGCAGCCGTTGTAATTCATTTAGAAATACGTCGTCGTGATGGCAACACGAACGAAGTTCACTTGTACTGCTAATAAATTTATTTATAATTGTGTCTTTCGTGTTACATTATTTCTGTGTATATAGAAATCAATTGCTGTTCGTTAGTCTCGCTAAAACTCAAAAACGGCTTGACCTATTTGAATATTTTGTTTTGTTTTGTTGGCTTTAATAAAGAGGTGGGTTGGTTAACAGAAAAAACAATAGGGAAAGCCCGTAAAAACATTTGTAAACTTTGTATTGGAACCGCCTCTTTGGATTTTCATTCCATTTGGATTCCATTTTTGGATTTTGTGGGTTCTTGAATGTTTTAAGTTTAGATTTACGAATGAGCCCGGCAGGTGGCGCTGAAATCGAGTTCCACGATTTTGTTGAAATTTTTTGTGCGTGTTTGAGTAGGTCCTGGGATGGTTTAGATTCATATATAATAGTTCCAAATAAATCTGTTTATTCCATTTGAATAATATGAATCTGTATGGATTTCAGAACAAGAACTAATAATGGATATAGTTATTGTTCTGAGGTTGGGATGTTATAGATATTTATTTCGTCTTTCATGTCCTTAGGTATAAGTCTTAGTAAGTGATGATTATAACGATGTTTGGTACACTTCGATATGAGGTATATATGATATTTATATAAGTACTCCTAAAAAGAGGGATGAACTGTGTGTGGGTCATTTTTGTTCTCCATAAATGGGATCCAAAATTGACATGAACTAAGCCCCTTAGAATGATCTAAGTACTTTACTGTACCACTGGGGTTCTGTATTCTACTATAAATAGAATTTTGAGGATTTAGAATCTTCTAATCTGATAATTCTATTCCTAAATCAGATATTTTATAGCTGTGTAATCGCTTTTAGGTGTAAATAGGTAATATTCCTAGGAACGATAAATTTTCAAGTCAATAAGACTGTAAGAGTAGAGAATATTGATAGAATGGTGTACGACATTCAAATTGTAAATTATAATGTAAGTACATGTATAAATAATAAATTGGATATTGGTATGGTTTTGGGTGAGAGGGTATATAGTCAGTGCGATATATAATAACCACGGCGCATCTATCTTCTATATATGTTCTACTATACTATAACAAATCTGTAAATGGTTCGAGTTATTATAATGCGTTTAAAAATGTGAATAAAATCAGCGGGCTAATTCGAACCAGCAGATTCCGAAAATGTAATTTTTAGAATGTTTGTCTGTTTGTCTGTCTGTTAGAGCATCACGTGAAAACTACTGACCGGATTTAAATGAAACTCGACGTACAGATAGCTTATATCCCGGGGAATAACTTAGGATACTTTTTATCCCGATAAATGATCCGTTTCGTAAGTTGTGTTATGGGTTTCTGATCCCATTCATGAATAATATAATAAAAAATAAAATAATAATACAAATATGACCCAGTGCTCAGTCAGTACAGAGCACAGATCATAGAAACACTGTGTTTCTATGATCTGTGGTACAGACGTATCGTAGCGCGGTAGAAAGTGGGGAGACGCGCATTGCATATCGCCGTCTGCCGCAGCCTTTCAATGCAGAGGCCCGTCGTACGGTTTCTGAGAACCACTATCTAGTCACCAATATTTTTTAATAGTATGCATAGGCGAGTGGTATCGTGAAGTATCGTCAGGCGGATTATGGAAAATTATACTAATGTTTACTAATTAGTATTTTTTTAAAAGTTCATGAGATGATCTAGTTTCTACGAATAATGCGTTCCAAATAAAAAAAAATAAAGGGGGCTAATTCGAACCAGTAGATTCCGAAACTGAAACTTTTAGAATGTTTTATGTCTCTTTGTCGTCTGTAGGGGCCATCCATAAATTACGTCCCACGAATTTCATGATTTTTTGACCTCTCCCTCGTCCTTGTCACACCTGGTCACATTCCTGACTCCTCCCTCCCTAGCGTGACAATTAGATATTTTACAATTTTACATCAAGAAATTATTCAATTAAAACAGCAGTTCCCTAATTAGCTTTATTTATGATTTTGAGATGTGACGTCACAAAATTTAACACAATCCCCTCCCCTCAATGTATGACTTAATTTATGGATGGTTCTATGTCTGCCTATTAGAACATCATGTGAAAACTACTGAAGGAATTTAAATGAAGCTCAACGCAGTTAGCTTATATCCCGGGTCAAGAGGTTAGGATACTTTTTTCCCGATAAATGACGTTATGTCTGTGGGATAGACAAATGCATATAGGTATATAGCGAAAAAGGTCAAGCTGCGGTCGTTTTATTTGGCGATGCCGTTGCGATTCATTAAAAAGGACATCTTTATCACGGCAACGCGAACAAAGTTTCGTTCAGAGATTACATTGTATATATTAAGAGTTTCAGTGGCACATGTTGGTTAAAGTATATACCTAATTTTTATTTAATTTTCTTTGTTATACTCCTGCTTATTAGCATATTAATATGAAAATTGAAGTTAAAGGAAACTAGAGCTACTATTCCAAAATCAATCATAGTTTCATATAATTGTTGCCATAAAATTATTCGAAACTATTTTTATATCGAGGGCAACAAAACCATTGCTTACCAATTTATAAAAATGTCTAAAAATACCAAATAATAAAAAGCCTGTTAATTAAAATTTAATAAAGAATTTTTATTTAACATTAAACCAAATCACACATTTTATAATTAGGCATATCTTGCGCAATACAATATAAATACGTTCTCTAAAACAGCTTGAATTTAAAGCCGAATTAAACGCTCGCATAAAATGGCTCAATCATTTCAAGTTTGAACAAATTAGTACTTAGCCGAGGACGTCTTTAGAGAAAACACTTAAGAGTAATAATAAAATACAAACAGTTTGGTGAGATGTAGGGGGATGCTTGAGTAGGGTGTGGGGGTAAGCTGTCTTATCGCGAATGTACCTCTGCGGAAACCCCGCGACCACTCGTTCGCCGCCATGACAGGTGCATGAATGGAGTCGATCAGCCGCATTTGCGTGTCAATTTGAACTTTTTCTACATTTGGTTGGACAGTTCGTCTTGTCTAAATTAGCAAATGAACGGTGCACAATATCTGATTTACGTATTAGAAAAATTGACCGCTATCTCAGTTATTTGTAGCCAAATAAAAGCGGTCAGTGCTAGGCTAAGTACGCATCTCAGTCCACGTAATTCACTTTGTTCACGTTCACACACACACACACACACTCAGGTTTCGTATTGGGTTTGGTATTTGTTATTTAATTATGAAATACTTAAGCTGACCCGGCAAACTTCGTGCCGCCTCAGAATTATTTTTTATCATATTTACTCACCTTTGAAACCTTTCCTGGATTTCCATAAATAATTTAAAACCAAAATTAGCCAAATTAGTCCAGCCGTTCTTGAGTTTTAGCGAGACTAACGAACAGCAATTGATTTTTATATATAAGAAGACTAGCTGACCCGGCAAACTTCGTACCGCCTCAGTATCATTTTTTTTCATATTTACTCACCTTTTATACCTTCCGTGGACTTTCACAAATAATTCAAAACTAAAATTAGCCAAATCAGTCCAGCCGTTCTTTAGTTTTAGCGAGACTAACGAACAGCAATTAATTTATATATATAATAGGTTGGGGAAAAAGTCTTTTCGTATATAATATGTATGAACTTGTAATAAGATCTCTTTGGCTATACCATTTGCATCTGGCTGGTTTTGGTATCATTAAAAAGTTTTAATTTTAAAGAAGACAATTCCAAATTCAAATTAGGAAAATGTGTGATTTTCATTTGTTTTTCTTATTGTTAAAATGAGTGAATGTAATGAAGAAATTCGATACATTTTAAAATATTACTACAAAAAAGGTATAAATGCAATACAAGCTGCGAAAAAACATTGTGATGTTTATGGACCTAATGCAGTATCTGTGAGAGTAGCGCAAATTTGGTTTAAGCGTTTTCAATCCGGAAATTTTGATATCAAAGATGCACGTCGCTCTGGTCGCCCTGTTACGGACAAAATTGATGTCATTTTGGAAAAAGTGGAGCAAGATCGGCATATTAGTAGTTACGACGTAGCTGGAGAACTGGGAATTGACCACAAAACGGTTTTGGCGCTTTTGAAAAAAGCTGGGTACACAAAAAAGCTCGATATTTGGGTGCCTCATGAGCTCACTGAAAGAAACCTAATTAACCGTGTACTCATTTGTGATTCTTTATTACGACGTAATGAAACCGAACCACTTTTGAAGAAGCTAATAACTGGTGATGAAAAGTGGACACGTACGACAAGAACGTGCGAAAAAGATCATGATCAAAGGCCGGTCAGGCTTCACAGACTGTGGCGAAACCCGGGTTAACTCGCAACAAGGTGATGCTGTGTGTATGGTGGGATTGGAAGGGCATTATTCATTATGAGGTGTTACCGCCAGGCAGGACCATCGATTCTGAACTCCACTGCGAACAACTGATGACATTAAATCAAAAAGTTGAGAGAAAGCGGCCGGGATTAATCAACAGAAGGGGTGTGGTTTTTCACCATGATAACGCTAGATCTCACACATCTTTAGCCACTCAGCAAAAATTACGAGAGTTTGGCTGGGAGGTGTTAATGCATCCGCCGTATAGTCCTGACCTTGCACCTTCAGATTTTCACCTGTTTCGGCCTCTGCAGAATTCCTTAGGAAGTGTCAGGTTAACATCACGAGAGGACTGCCAAAACCACTTGTCGCAGTTTTTTGATCAGAAGCCCCAAAATTTTTATAGCAATGGGATCACGTCCCTACCTACAAGATGGCAAAAGTTATCCAACAAAACGGCACCTACATACTTTAGTCAAATGTAAATAAACTTTACACACACTTAAAGTCTCAATATATTGATAATGTCAAATATATAACGATACACATTTACATTTTACCACTTTCGCTGGTACTCGCGCTGCTGTAAATAATTATCAACATACTTCTGTAGCAACTCTGCAGGCGATGTTTGTTTATATGCTTTAATTGCTACTCCTATGCTCACTTTGCACTTGACTGTGAGCAATGATAAACGTCAAAATAGTTAAAGATTATTTATATATAAAACAGTGTAAGTAGCTCCTTGAGGCAAGTGAACTGGAGAGCAGTATGTAAACACGTAAGCTCGCATTACTTATTCATTAACCCGCGCACGAAAATTGACAATGAGCCGAGCGTAAGCTAGCAGCAGCAGCGACAACAGTAACAGGGCGAGTATGGTGTTTACGTACTCATGCTGCCTACTTTTCTTCTTGTTGTCGCGGAAATGTGCGCACAATGTAAACTAAGAGTAACATTTATACCGTCAAATCAAGAATGCGGTAATGGCTTAGCCAATCTAAACCACATTTTTCCTATCTAACAAATGAATCTAAAAGTAATGCAAAAAAGAAAAGCAAGAAATTGAAAGAATTGCAATCAATTTAATGAATTACAGTCAAATTTCTATCACTGGACAACCGCTACTATAATTAATTAATATTTTTTTTAAATCTGTGAATGTATAATTCTCAGCTCTATGCCACATTATGTTCTAGTTGCTCACTTTTTAACAACGTTAATAACGGTGGAATTAAAGCGCGAGAGGCCGCCGAGGACGATTTAATTAAACCTTAACGAAGATCCCCTCCCTTCAGCCTCTGTACCGCATTCACCTGATGTTTTATTTTATTTTTGTACCTGTTCTTAATCAGTTTTACAAATCAAATGGCCAATAATAACATTCCTATCAGATACCGCATTATATACAGATCAAAATCGATTTTACAGACGGAGAGTTTACGCTGCAATTTCGCCTATAAAAACGTACATTATCATCATCGAAGCGCTAAAGTTTTTCACAGGTAAGTAATGATTTTTCAACACTATAGGTAGCATTTTATAAACATTAAATATTTAGATAAGGAAACCAGTGCGGTGACATGTCAGCTGGCGGAATAGGCGACAGATTCTTTGCTGATCCCACGTGATTTACGAACGTGGTTCACATACCCTGACTCCGTGAACCTTAAAATTCAACCCTAAAGATATTATTTACGCACATGTCTATAATTTTAAACAAATTTTTATGTGACGTGAAATTGAATTCAGATAAATTTATCGACAAGTTTTAGATAAGTTATTAGCACGCTAACACGTTCTGCAAAACCATCCATAATTTTGGATAAACTTTAGGAAAGATTATATTATTATCTAAACTTTAATTATAAATGCATTCCAAAGATTATGTAACGGAAATTATTTGTTTTACAAAATTTAGGGAGTATTCATAAAATCTCGTTCTCGTATACAGGTGCGCTGAGAGTTCTGTTTATTGTCATTTGTCTATAAAATCCTAAATAGAAAATATGTGAAAATCAGTATTATTTTGTAGACATAATTCATTTCAAAAACAAACCCACACAAAAGAATATAATACCAAAGCATAAAATTGTGTTCGCTTTTTCATTAAGGTGAGGCTGTTCATTTGCAATATGATAAATATGGCATAAATTATTTCATTTAATATTCAATTCGCTTCTTTCGCAGTTTGCTTCTGATATTACGGGTAACGAGTAGATACTTTGGGCCGACACCCTTTTTATTTTTTCCCGGGCCTGAGAGTGATACTGTTTGCTTGTAGGCTCTTAATTTGAGCTCAAATATGGGGGGAGATACGTTCAAAAGAACTCTCGACAAATCCTAGGCTAAGCTCGCTGAATGCACATCTGAGGCCAATATTTTCCTTTTTATATTTTGTTATTGCTTGTATCATAATTTTTATTGCTATTTTATTAGTATTGTGTACTTCTTTATCTTTACATACTATAAAACAAAGTCTCTTTCCGCATTTCTCTGTCTGTATATCCGCAAAGTCCTAAATCCCGCAACGTATTTTTAAGCGATTTTTACCATAATTTAGATAATTTTTCAAGGAAAGTTTATATATATGTATAACTAGCTGATCCGGCCACGCGTTGCTGTGGCTCAGTAAACAATATTTTTGATCATAAATTAAAATGAAACCTTATCCTATGTCCTAATTTGGTACAAATCCAGCAAAGTGAAAAAATACATCAAAATCGGTTGAGTAGTTTCGGAATTCTTCGCGGTCAAATATTGTGACACGGAATTTTTATATGTAGATTAATCCTATATATATACTAGCTTTTGCCCGCGGTTTCATTCGTGATATATAAAAACCTAATTAAGTTTTTATGGAAGTAAAATAGAGCTAAGTGCTTACCTGAGTGTGAAACTCAACGCAGCAAAGTGTCTGTTTGATCTAAAAAAAATGCAAAATTTACATGAGTTAATAAGTTATCTCGGTCTGAAAATATGTCTCGAATAGGTTCCGAGACGCTACAACGGATTTCAGTGAAAATTAAAACAGGTATTTTATTATGATATTTATATCTTAAATGTATATTCCATTTAGATTGATTACATGATTTGGAAATTATGAAATACGGCAATTTATTATTCATGTATAAATATATTAAAATAAAGTAATATAATAAAACAACACAATTTATTTCAGCAATTTCAGTATTTTATTAAAGTCATATAAGGCTACTAAGGGCGGTCACGTCACTTGTGATAGTTCGTGAAATTTACGACGTGTTTTATTATAATTTAGTGTTGCAACTAGCAGTAAAGTCGGGCTTAAAAGATCAGAACGTTCTTTGATATGGAGGTCACATGACTGCGACGCGACGGCGACTAAAAGCCGACCTGGTGTAACTACAACACCGTGTTATAGAAACCTTTACAATAGTTATAGTGCAGTATATATTTATAAAATAAATTATTTACAATTTTTACACTTATAAAATATGTAATAGCTATTGGCTAGATTTTGAAGAAACATGAAAAACGTTAATATCTAAAGTGTTTTGATATATCATTATAATATTGTATTTATCATGTAATTTTCTCACAGCATTGAAAAGGAGTAAAAAGAATAAAAATGTAATGAGATGAAAATTCGGTCATCACCAATCCTCCGACGCGGTGTGAACGGGGCCTCGCTGAACCCCAGTTTTCCGCAACTGCGAACTTATGAAATTTAAAAAGTTCTCAGTGCCGGGGAAAAATGTGATTAAATATGTTTTGTTCAAGAGCAAGACATTAAAGCGATGTTAAGGGTGTGATAATGAGGGCGTTGATAAGCGTTTATTAGCCGGGCGGCCCCGGGCCGGCGATCTCAATAATAACGCGCCGCCGTAACGCTATCAAGGGGGAATTAAATCATTTTAACGTAGTTTGCTACGGGACTCCTTCAAAGAAAAAACTGCTGCGATATGACTCTTATTTGACTTTGGAGACGCGCCGTTCGCACTTTACCGCTTTGTACTCATTTAAATTGATGACTTTGTTTTCCGGGGTTATCTTATTTTTAAACAGCGCGTTCACTTGGCGTTACATGGCGTGCAAGGGCCAATTTTTCAATCATCAGATAAAAGTTATCAGTGAAAGAAATTATAAGCTGACTAGATTAAAAATAAAACAATTCAACTGTTTTATTCATGCAACTGTAATTTTTAATTTTCCCATGTATGTATTTTATTCTTATGAATAATTCTAACTCTTATCTGGTGATTGAAAAATCGGCCCTAAGTATAGTGTTTATCTTGCAAAAACTCATGTGCCTATGTTTGTTTTACATATATACCAGGATACGAAGTGGTACTGTTGAACAAAACCAAAGCTATACGAGCTATTTTGTGTAAATGATGTTACCTCTTTGTGTATGTGCCTACTTTACGGTTTTGGTTGGCATTAGATTTTGAATTTAGAATTGAAAAAAATCTGTTATTCTGTCTTAATTAAATTTTATTCTTGTAAATCCATAAAAAATCGTTTTGCTTCCACTACATAGTAACAGACAATTACATAATCTTAATTTATCGACATTTGACTGATCGATATTCGATATTATAAATAGCAATTATAGAATAATAATTATAGATTTGTAATATCAAGTTGTGGAAAAAAGAATACATTAATTTTAAGAAAGAGATAAGCGTTCCACACCTAGCGAAGGTTTCAGTACAGGTGGCGAACATCTTTGATATTCGAATAAGACATTCAAAAAAACATTTACCCGAAAATACCAGATTATCTTACAGATATGTAAAATACTAAACTGCATTAGATATAATTATATTAATTAAAGTTATTAATAAATGTGCGTATTTCATGTGCCGATGGCCAGTTTCTATATTGCAAAAACGATCCGTTTTTCTTAGTGATACATTACGGTTTATTAACGTCTGGTAACTCTACTGATGTTTCTATAATGAACTGTTCGTAGGTACTTACACATGAAACTACCAATTACCGATGAGAGGGATTTTCTAACCGATCGCTACTGTACTTTTTGTATGGAAACGACAAATGAAATGTTTCTATATTATAACCGCTTGTCAACACTACTATTCGAAGGAATTTTATTACGACCCGATTTCGGCCGGTTGCCTGTTTACATGTCATTATTAATACATGATTTTAAATTAAATTAAATTAAACTCAATTTTTTTACTTCTTCTTTGGACTTGGATTTAATTTTTATTTATATCTTTAAATTTTGCGTCGTTTTCGTCATTATAACCATTTTCGTCACTCGTCAATTTGGTCATTAAGGCAATTTTGGTTATTTTCGTCATCTTTGTGATGCTTGGGCTTCACAACCTGTGATAACGTTCTAGTTATTGATTAAGACCTAATGGGTCTTAAATATAGCGTTAAAAATAACACTGAATGAATATAAAATTATTGACAGATAACGTGTATACGTATGTTATCTGTCAATATTTAACGTCTTTAACAATAAATAACAATATCGCTTCAATTGACACATTAAATCCATTGCTACATCTGTGTGAAACGGTTAATAACTATAACTATCCCAAATGAAATAGTAGCATACAAAATGTTCCTTAAAAGAATTGAATGAAAACAAAAAATCGAATAAGGTTCCCACAGTTTTCGTCATTTGACTCTGGAACCATAAAAACCATAGGTTTTAGCCTAACTTATTTAAAAATAATTTCGATCAAAAACCACTAAAACTAGAGATAAATTGCTGAAGTGTTAACAATGTTTAACCTTTTTTTTACAACAAATCCAATGACATTGGAACAATTATTATTTAAAAAAAGTTTACATTACAACTCATGAATCTGATGGTTTATCTATTGTTTACATTATTGCTTTTTATTCATGCAACACTCATATAAAATGGCTCTGTAATTGTAAGTATTTTTAAAAGCAGATTAATTAGAAACTTAATTCTTAATGACAATCGTATATCACAAAAGATTTCTTCATTTAAAAATGTATTTATTTTGTAGCTACACCTCAACTTATTGAATTACGTTGCGTTAGCAAAACGCTTGGGAGGGAACATAGCCCTCTTAACCATTGGTTATTGGTAGCCATAGATAATACTATGTTGGTAGCTTCAAAATCAATCAGTTACTATTACAGATTATCGTCGGTTTAAAACAACTGGAATACAATGTATAAACGGAGGAGAAAACGATGCATTTTTTTTAGATTTCTAGTCTGTTTTTTCGGAATTCACGTAAAAACTACTGGGCCGATTTTGATTCGCTTTTCACTCATCGTCAGCAAATTCTTAGACATAAAATCTGCGCTAGGTCTTACCTCGGGAAATTCAAGTCAAGCGTGGACGAAGTCGCGGCCATATCTTAATTTACTATATATGCTGTAGTTGTAGATTGTAGCAGTAGTAGGCTAGCGGGGCGTTAAGTTGTGGGCTTACGCGCGGTGGCAGGTGCGATGCGGGCAGGGCTTAACTGCGACAAACCGCACTATTGAAGCTCTCCACTCAGGACAATAACATGATTTACAAGAGAAAAGGCGACACACAATAGCGGGCTTATATTATAAAACGCGCAACATCCTATAATCCATAATATGTATATATATAAAACTTCAACTTCCGTATGTTTGCAGCCGCAAAATTCGAAAACTCAGTTTGAATTTTACATAACGTTTCGTTTTATTAGAAGAGTGTTTTATGTATTTTGTGTTACGTATTTATTGGTTAAAGAAAGATATCTGTGACATAAGTACATACACAAACGGGGAAACTAACATTACAATTTTAGTGAAGCTTTCAAAAGATTTCAAATTGATTTATATATTTTTAGGTTTAACTTGTAGGTCTTTCAAACCAAATATAAACTAGCTACTTTTTTGGAAGCTCTTTGGTTACTGAAAATTAAATAGATATAAGATCGGCTAACTACAACATTAACCGGTTAGACACGCATGCGGCACCTCAAATTAGACACGGCCCATAAAACGGCGACTGCAATTAGTGCTTTAAAATTTCATTTTGATTGGTATAATTGCATCTCTTCAGCGGAGCCGCGGAGGCACAGTTGTTATTAAGCGTTTCAAATTTAATATCATTTGCATAGACGTGACCTGCGGCGCGCGGTGAAACGGCTTGGTGGTGGCTACGAAAGATTATCTCATATAGACGCGGCGTAGTAAACAGTAGAATGCATGCAGATGGTATTTACAACTCCATCCAAACATCCATAGCATATGTAATACAATGTTATGTGTAAATATATTAACTGCTATTTTTCTTTTTTTTGCCAGAAATATTTCAAAATACGTAAGATACGTAGCATATAGAATAATTAACTGAGGCTAATAGGATCACTTTATAATTTGTTTTTTTATTGCACGAGTTCAGCAGACAGGCAGACGGCCCACTTGTGGAAAGTGGTTACCATCGCCTATGGACATTCACAACACCAAAGATTCTACAAATGTACTGCCGTTCTCGACTAAGACATGGCCACTAATACCGGAACACAACACAAGGGTGTTATGGCGCACCGCGTACATCGGTTCACTGGTGGACCGAGGAGCTGACTGAATTGTGGAAGGCAGTCCGCAGAATCAGCCATAGGCTCAAACGCAGCAAGGCGCGCCGTCCTCCAGACTATGTTGAGGAGAATGGACTCGTGGGAGAGTTCAGAGAGGTCAGGAAGGCCCTTTCGATCGCAATCCTGCGCGCGAAAGCCCGGGCTCGGAGGGAGCTCCTCGAGACACTCGACCGGGACCCTTGGGGGCGTCCATACCATGCGGCACGCAACACGTTGCGGCCTTGCACCTCCACGGGCACGGAAACGCTCGAACCCGAGGTCCTCCGGTCGGTTATCGATGGGCTCTTCCCGGATCCGGGGATCTTTACTCCCCCCGACATGGGTCCAATCATTCCCGACACCTCGGAGGTGGAGCCTCACTCCATCACCGAAGAAGAGTTAGACGTCGCCCTGTACCAGCTTCGGGGCAGGAAGACGGCTCCGGGACCCGACGGGGTTTCGGGTCGGCTCCTCTTCCTGGCCGCTAAGCACCTACGCGGCCAGCTGCGGGAACTGTTCGATGCCTGTATTCGCGCAGGTCAGTTCCCGTCGCAATGGAAGGAGGGCCGATTATGCCTGATTCCCAAGGGAGGTCGGCCTCCCAACAATCCGTCCGCCTATAGGCCCATAGTGTTGCTCAACGAGGTCG
The DNA here is from genome assembly GCA_039645545.1 of Dendrolimus houi. Taxonomy (NCBI): domain Eukaryota; kingdom Metazoa; phylum Arthropoda; class Insecta; order Lepidoptera; family Lasiocampidae; genus Dendrolimus; species Dendrolimus houi. Next base: position 9,823,938 of record CM077123.1, on the reverse strand, counting down.
CCAAGGTCTTCGAGAAGATCTTAGCGGAACGCCTCGTTAAGCATCTCGATACTGTGGAGCCAGGGCTAGTACAGACGTAGTTCGGGTTTCGGCGGAGGCGCTCCACGTTGGACGCCTTCGAGACACTGCGAGCTGTAACGGACGAAGCCGTCCAGGCAAAGGATACTGTCCTGGCCGTATCGCTTAATATAGCGAACGCCTTTAACAGCCTCCCTCACGAGACGATCAGGGAGGTGCTCCGTGCACACGGAGTTCCCCCGTACCTCACGAGGCTGTTGGGCGCGTACCTCCAGGACAGGTACATCTTTTGGCGACGCGTCGCGTGCGGCGTCCCACAGGGATCGGTCCTCGGGCTGGTTCTTTGGAACGTCGGTTACGACTGGATCCTTCGGGTTCCGGTCCTGCCCGGGATAGGGCTAATCTACTTCGCGGATGACACCCTACTCACGGCACGCGCTGCGTCATTCGCGGAATCCGTGGACCTCGCCAACGCCGGGTTGGCGATCGTGGTCCGAAGAATATGTAGCCTGAGCTTGGAGGTCTCCCCCGCGAAAACGGAGGCCATCATGTTCCATAGGCGTTTTCGTAATCCCCCTGCAGACTTGACCGTTACAGTCCAAGGGGTGGACATTCGTGTAGGTTCTCAGACGAAATATCTGGGGTTGATTCTCGATGGGAAATGGCTGTTTAAAGCGCACTTTGAGCAGCTAGTTCCCAAACTCGTGAGATCCGCAGGCGCCCTCTCTCGGCTCCTTCCCAACGTGGGGGGACCGGGGGGGGCGACTAGGAAACTCTACATGGGCATCCTTAGGAGTATGGCCCTGTAAGGTGCACCCGTATGGTCCGCTGCACTTCACCGCCACAATAGGACTTTGTTGTGCCCCGCACAGCGGGTCCTGGTGGTGAGGACCATCGGAGGATACCGTTCAGTGTCGTGGACGGCGTCGACACTTTTGGCGGGCGATCCGCCCCGGCCTCTCCAGGCGGATGTGATTGCCAAGGTTCGGCGCTCCCAACAGGATGCCCTCGCCCGTGGCCTGGTCTATGGCCAGGCCAAGCTGCAGGTGATCAGGACGCGGGAAACCGCGGCCATGATCCAATCTTGGTCGGTAGAGTTGGAAAACCCTGTCGCTGGCATTGACACGGTGGAAGCAGTTCGACCGTAGCTATTGCGAGGGCTCTCGCGGAAACGCGGGACCCTGACCTTCAGGATGACACAGATACTTACCGGGCACGGTTGCTTCGATAAGTATCTGTGTCAGATTGCGGGCTGCTTGCCTTCACCCCAATGCCGCCAGTGTAGTGCACTGGACACGGCGTTCCACGCGCTAGTCGAGTGCGCAGCGTGGGCACCTCAGAGGTTTGAACTCGAGACAATAGTAGGTCCGATCGATTCGCTGGGTGATCTGGTGCAAGCCATGCTGCACAGCGATGATCATTGGGTGGGCGCGGCCAATTTCTGCGAGACTGTAATGTCTCAATAGGAGGCCGCGGAACGAGATAGAGAGAGAGATGGAAGTGCGCATGCGCCTCGCGGGCGCCGACGTCAGTCAGGAGCCCGGAGGCGCAGGTATGCGCATGATCTCCCTCCCTTAAATACCGCTGCAGGGGCCCCCTAGCATCTAGGGAGCAGAGGAGTCTTCACCCCTGTTGACGCAGTGAGTTTGCTTCTCCCGGGGCACTCTCAAGCACTTGTGCGCTAGATCGGCGTAGGCGTAACTAGTGTAAAATGCAAGGAGAGATTTGGGTAAGAAAATACCAAATATACCAAATATTAACTATTTGGGCAGGGTTTCCCCTTTATTGTGCAGCCTTTGATGTGAATATTCACACAGCACAGTAAGCAATGAACCCCGTTTTTTTTTTTTTTTGGACTTGACTTTATGTTGTTGGTCCGAAGACCTCACAACTTTACCGGGGTTTTCGGGGCGAGTGCCTTTGCGAAGCGAAGGCCCTCGAGCCCGGGAGGCAACTTGCTCGAGGGGGCTCCCTAGGGAGTTTCACCTCGGCTGGACTGTTGCCATGAGAGGGGGATGAATCTAATGATGCCCACCATAGGGCGACACAATGCACTAATTGAGAGCGGGCGACGGGTAATATAAAGCCCGAGAGGAAGGATCCCGGCGGACCGGGATCGGCGGTTCGCGGTGGCCTATACTATCTTACTGCCGTTTCGCAACGTGTTATGGTTGGGAGAGAAGAAACGGCGAAAGAAACTTCCCAGCAACACGACTAGTCTATCCTATGGGGGGGCTGTGTCTCCTGGCGTCCCTCGCGGGGACGTGGAGAGATCGTGATTGGCGGCGTCGACGCCGCCGTCTGTGTCTGTCTGTCGGTGCCTGCCAGCCTGCCGTCCTAACCGCGGGCGGGCTGATCCGAGCCAGCCGTTTTGTGATATCGTCGACCTTGTCCGTGAGGATGTTACGCGGTCGTCGCACGAGAGCCTTTCGTCGAGGCTTATAATCGGACGCGGACACGACGAGGGGATTTCGATGGTGCGGCGCTAGATCGAAATACTTACGCGAGAGCGACGTAATGTAGTTTTTGATGGAGGGAAGCTCCAGATCGCGGTGGATGTCGACGTTACGCATATAGAGGGGAGCACCGACGGCTCTGCGCATGAATTTATTCTGAACGATTTGCAATTTCTTTAAAAGGGCAGGCTTGGCATGGCCGAATACCACACTCGCGTATGTCATGATCGGGCGGATGCATGTTTTATATAGAGTAAGCTTGTGTCTGAGGGACATTTTGCTTCGTTTATCTATCATGGGTGCTAGACGACCCATCACAAATCGCGCTCTATTCTGGACTATAGTGATATGCTCGTTGAAGCGCAAGTTCTGATCTAGGTGACACCCAGGTATTTGGTGTACTTTGCCCAGGGATCTCTTGTTCGTAGAGCGAGATGGCTTTTAAGCGAAGGCAAGCGCGTTTGGGAGAGCGAAGCGTGCCCGGGGAAAAGAACATTGCTGCGCTTTTCTCCGGGTTTACCTCTATCCTCCATTTGCGAAACCATTCGCCTAGCTCTGTTACAGCTACCTGTAGCCGGACGCAAGCCATTTGTCGATTGTGATCTGATGTATAGAGTGCGGTGTCATCCGCGAAGAGGGCCAACTCTACATCTGGAGTTTTTGGGATGTCGCTGGTGTACAGCGTGAAGAGTAGTGGAGATAGTGCCGAGCCCTGTGGTACACCGGCTGTGAGTGGGTGAGGGGACGACCGTGTTCCCTCCACTCGAAAACGGAAGCTACGGCCTAGGAGGAAGTCTCGCAAGATGAGCACGAGTCTGTCTGGTACACCGAACTGGTACAGCTTGTAAATCAAACCGTTATGCCAGACCTTGTCGAAGGCCTTAGCTACGTCAAGGAACAGTGCGGCTGTTCCTATAGGGCGAGGGCGATGGGCAAAGTGGGATAGTATGTGCTCCGTGATGCGGTGCACCTGTTGGATGCATGAGTGTCTGGCACGGAATCCAAACTGCTCATCGGGTAGTAGATGTTTGCTGATGGCAAAATCTCTAAGTCTAGAGAGGATGACCCTCTCGTAAAGCTTGCTGAGTGTACTCAGTAGGCTGATTGGGCGGTAGCTGGACGGTTTATTAGCCGGTTTTCCAGGCTTGTGAATACCGATGACGTCTGCTTCCTTCCAGATCGCGGGGAAAGAGCAGTTTGTTATGGCGGCATTGAAGATGCTCACTAAGATTATAATCAAGTGGCCGGGGAGGAGTTTTAAGACGCAATTGTTAATGCCATCGATCCCTGGGGCTTTCGCGGTTTGAGGGACTTGATCAGATCTTGCACTTCTTCGACCGTGACTGGGTCGAGTGTGGTTTCCGCTGGTAAGGAGGATCTACGTTCAACCTCGGAGTTCACCTCCGTCAGGTGTGACTGGTCGACGTTTTGCGTAGTGGGGGAGCATTGAAGCTCTAGACTCTGAGCAAGGCATTCGGCTTTCTCCTCATCATCGAACGCCTCGGTGTTGTCGGCTCTTTCTAGCGCGGGTATGACAGTGAGGGTATCTGATTTGAGAGCTCTAGCCAGCTTCCAGTACGCCTGGTGAGTTGGTTCGATATCTCTCAACGTTCTGTCCCAACGTTGTTCCCTGATTTCCCGGATACGTAGTTTGACCTCGCGCTCTAGTTGGCGGAGTCGGACTCTGTTGTCTTCGGTGGGATATCTGTCGTGAGCTCTGGAGGCGGCTCTCTTTTCCCTCAGCAGTAACCTCACTTCGTCCGGCAGGCATAAGTGGCGGTCATTCTCCACTGGCACCTGTCTGGACGAGTTCCGCACTGCGGATTGAAGGTGGCTGGTGAGGGCCTCAATCGCCGTCTCCGTGTCTTGGTGGGATTCGATGTGGTCCGGGATGCGGTCCAGGTCTTGTGATTCGGTTGCCTTGAGGAGGTCCCCAAGTCTCAACCAGTCCACAGAGGTCCTAGTTTCAGATGTCTGGTCCGTCTGTTGTCCTAATTTGAGGATAACCGGGCGATGGTCCGAGTCTATATATGAACCCCGTCTACACGCCACTACGCCTTTTATACGAAAATGCTATCCTACAAAACAATAACATTGCATCATTGCTAAAAATAGCAATTACATCATAGTGTTGCCAGGATCATAAAAACAATTATAATAATTAGTTACTGATGCACTAAATTATCTGGATGATAATTTAGTGGACTTATAAAATTAACTAACCGGTAGAAAATGGTAATTTAATTATAAATCGAATCGTCTGATAAATAGACTAAAAATATTATCTATGACGATTGTCTATGTCATATTAATATACAATATAGTTTCGTGACTACTTTGGTGGACATCTTGTAACACTAGGTTCTAAGTCTCATGCCTTTCCTACCACAAGCGCGGGGCACATGGGAGGAGGCTGGTTTTAGTGGGGTATTAGCTCATGTGCATTTGTCCATTGGTTCGAGTCTCCACACAAACCGGTCGATTATTGTTTGGATTGCCTCAGTGGAAAGCCTCCATGATCGACAACGGTCTAATCCCTAGCAAAGGACCCGGTATGTGCGAAACGCATTTCCCCCGCCTGAAAAAAAAAGGGTGTTATGGCGACGTACTCTAAACCACGGGTGGTAGCCATCTAGACGGGCAAATGCCCTACCACCTGGCATAATGAAAATACGTCACAGCCAGCTTGATTTCATATGGGTATTATTTTGTATGTTTGATTCTAACAAGGGCCTAATTAATATAATTAGTAAACCGGCTATTATTGTTTTTTTTAGTATAATTTGTTAAATTAATGTAATGGTAGTAAGATATTTAAACTACTAATTGAATTGCATCATGTAAATAATTTTAAAATTGACCATTTTTTATTTGTGTACCGACTGAGAATGAATAATACAGTATATTTATTATCTCGGAAAATTGAGTCTTCCAGAATACAGATCCAAAGTTGCTATAGTTGTATTAGCTAGATATATAACTAACGTAATATTTGTTATTACTTACGTGTGTTAATCAAAACAGTTTAGTTAAAGACAAGATTTTACGTTTCCTTTGTGTAATTCTAAATGACAAAAATATTAATTGTGAGAGAAGGTGGCTAGAGCGTAGAGCGGAGGCAGGAGGAGAGGGGTGTCCGACTCCCCCCTGTCACAGATACAAATCGCGCGGATTTACGCGCACTCGAGCCCCACCGGAATTTATCTGGCGCTTCTATTTACGTATATCCTTTTATTTGTTTCGCTCCTATTAGTCCCGATAGAGAATTTTTATGTTTGCATGCCCCCGGCGCCTGCCCTCGTAAAGCGGCGACTTGTGAACGCTTTACAGCGTCGATAACACAATTTTCACGCGTTTGAACTACGTTTATCGGATTATATGGCAATAACTTAACATTACCATTTCCAGTAAATATTTTCGTTTACAACCCAGCTGGCTTAACATGACTAATTACAGCTGTTTGTTGAGCCAAATCCAGGTGTGTTAACAAGGCTGTTCTCGTGGCTAAGTAATGACAGCAATGCTTGTAGATTCTATACATAACAAACTTAATTGCAATAGTTACAGTAACAGAATATTATTTTTTTAAAGTTAAGAAAACGTAACGTAACGTTCGTTAAAATTACCACATGTTAACAACGATGAAGAAAAACATCGTAATGCAACCTGCACATCGAGATAACCGATGTGTCAAAACTGCCAAGCCGCCTTGGATAAACGTGGTGGATATACTGTACGTTCCCCTATTTCTCCCTGGGCCCGAGCCCAACAGTGGGACATTTATGGGCTGTTATTATTATTTACAGTTAATAAGCGTGTACTTCTGTCTGATCAATATCTTTTCTGAGAGTCTTTGACTGCTTCCTCTATTAATCTAGAAACTTGTTTAACGACGGGCAAAATTGTTTACTTCCATAAATATTATTGAATGAAAAAGATAAAAATGCATAATATTATGTTTCATAAAGACGACTAATTTTAAAAAATTTATACTAATTTCTATAATTATGTTACATATATGAAATCTCTTTAGAATCGAGTTGTAGCAACTAGAGGTACAGGTTAAATAATACTTCAGATGGCAGAGAGTAGTAGTATTCACTGTCGAGTGCTGATGTGAACTGAAGTGAACTCATTTATTTTGGAAACGAGAATTAAAGAAGCTGCTGGCTGCTGAAAAATCAAGCGTCACCAAAGAAATAGCAGATTGGCTATCAGATAATGGAACTAACTGGCACTTTATACCACCTCATGCTCCAAATTTTGGTGGACTTTGGGAGGCTGGTATAAAGTCTACAAAACACCACCTAAAAAGGGTTGTTGGAAACAACACTTTGACTTATGAGGAGATGGCTACCGTGTTGTCTCAGATAGAGGCATGCTTAAATTCTCGTCCTATTTCAAGATTTAGTGAAAATTCTCAAGACCAAACTGCTTTAACTCCAGGTCATTTTTTGGTCGGAGAACCTCTTGTGCTTGTACCGGAATTTAACTTTGAACAGTCAAGTCTCACTAGTTTAAAACGATGGCAGTTGACACAGCGTATGTTACAAGATTTCTGGCGACGATGGTCAAAAGAATATTTAACCCAGTTTATAAATCGTTATAAATGGGCTTATCAGACTCCGGAACCGGCTATTGGTGATGTCGTTCTGGTGACAGAGGATGATTTACCACCAGCTCGGTGGCTATATGGTATCATCACTCAAAAACATCCTGGATTGGACGGAATTACGCGTGTTGTTACTCTAAAATGTAAGGGGTCACAAATTAAAAGACCGGTGTCAAAGTTATGTATTCTTCTTCTTAGCAATTAAAGCATTCTAAGCATTTTCTTGTTTTGTGTTAATTACAAGTAACAGTATTTATTTATTTTTTTCATATGTTTGATATTTTTTCAATAGATATTATCGTATCATTTTGGGTTTTTGTATGTAATCTATTAATGTTTTGTAAAATATTCAACCATAATGTGTACTTTCTTGTGCTCATTACACATGAGTTATTTCTGTTTAGTATTGTTACATACCGTCAAAGATAAGCCGCAGAGCCTATTGTAAGCGCAGCTTATTGTCCTTTTCTAGTAATCGACGAATCCTTTGTCTTTTGAATTTGTAGTTAAGAAAAACATGCTATTGTCAATTTACTTGTTTTATAACCACCATTAGCGTCGAACTATAATCCCTATTGTTATTGTATTCGACTTTGTGGATGTTCGCAGGTGTGCAAATTAGTAATTCTTAGAAGCCTTGTGTGCGCCTTCAACTTCTTTGTACTGTGTAGTTAGTATAAGACGACGCCCGAATGGAGAGGAGGGCAGTTAAGCGAGGATTATGAAGCGAGTAAGACGTTTTCTAGTACTCTCGATTAGCGATATAAACAACGAACCTTGTGCGTTCGAATTGTATTGAATAGTGCAGTGTGAACTGGTTGCATCCAGTGTTATTTGTATTTGTTTTATACGTGTTTGTACAGTTCTAATTCTATAGTAGTTCCAACGGCATTTTTAATAATCGAGTCTTGTAGCTCGTAACAGTATCAATATTTTGTGTTTTTTTTTATTTTGTTTGAATTTTTGTTGAACCAGTGATTTGATTTTGTATAATGTATTTATACACTGACGGCAGGATTGGTCCACAAGTTCCAAGTCGCTCAACGGGCTATGGAGCGAGCTATGTTGGGTGTTTCTCTTATAGATAAAATTAGAAATGAAGATATCCCTAAGAGAACCAAGGTAACCGACATAGCTCGCAAAATTAGCAAGTTGAAGTGGCAGTGGGCCGGTCACGTCTGCCGCAGGACCGATGGCCGAGGGAGCAGACGAGTCCTGGAGTGGAGACCGCGTCTCGGTAAACGTAATGTCGGACGCCCTCCAGCCCGATGGACCGACGACCTGTGCAAGGTCGCCGGTAGGCGCTGGATGAGGAAGCTGGAGGACAGGGATGAGTGGCGCCGTCTTGGGGAGGCCTATGTCCAGCAGTGGACTGCAAATGGCTGACGATGATGATGATGATGATGATGAATGTATTTAAAGTTAACCATACTCTATTGTAGTGTTTTATAAAATTTAACAAGCGCTATCATCATTATGATTAATCTGAATGTGTAGTTTAGTTTATGTTTCTTTAGACAGATTGTATCTATGTTTAGGAGTACAGTTAATTATGAACAAAATATTAAGTCATGGTAAGCATTTAGTTCATATTTTGTCCATACATAGTAGGCGGAATATTAACGCGAGTTAGTACAATAATATTGATAGTGATTGAGTATGGACCAAAAGTTATTTTGTACATCGATAGATGGCGCTAGTCAAACAATAGATCGCAGTATGGCTTGCGTTTTAGTAATATAAGTATGTAAGCAAATATTAATAAATTACATATCGATCTAGCATCGTTTTTTCTTTCACTGAAGTGACCCGCCTAAGTCTGAATTTGGTCAGTAACCTTACGTACAAATATTAACAAGTCGTACTGCTAGTATAATGTATAGCACAGTGTGTGAGCGGGATGGATGATGTGCGAGCGAGATAGAGCAACTATTAATATGTGCGCTCCCGCGTTGCGCTAGCCAGTAGTGACCATTCGCCCGCTATCTCGTTCTTCGCGCGCGCACGTCTCCCGTTCTGCCTCGGCAGTCTGTTATTCGTGTTCGTTCGTCCACCTGGTCGATCTGTGTTTTCCTGTGACAGTGCAGTGAAAAGTGCGTACGTCGGGTGGTTTTCCACCAAATCGTTCGTCCCTCTCAGGGACAATGGACGGCGCGGAGCCTTATTCATCGTCGTTGGAGGGTTTGCTGTCGTTTTTACGGCAGCAATTCCCTCACGTGCTTAATCAATTTCTCTGGATTCCGGAGTCCCAACCAATCGCGTCCATTATCTGGGAACTTAATTCGAAGAAACCTGTATTCCGCGAGATACACGTGCTAGGAGGCCCTGGTAGGCCCCCCTCCCCACGCCCGCCTCTACCGCAACCATCGCACCCCCCGTGACCCCCGCCGCCGCTCTTGCCGCGGACTACCTGCGATCCGCCGTAGCTCCCGCGTCCGAACCCACCGCTTTACCGGTGCGCCCGCCGCCCGCACCCCCGCTCTACGATGCCCACCGTGTGGCACCAAAGTTGCTCGCGGTTCCGCGTCGGGACATCCGCGTTCGAGCTCCGCGAGTTCTACTACACCGCGTTCGCGTTCGCCCATCCACCGCAAAATCGATTCTCGTCGAGAAATCGACTTTTCCCCTGAAGGTCAGTAATACCTCAGAAATGCCCCTCTCTCGCTGGCTGATGAACCCACCCCCATGGATGTCGCATCTCCCGCGAACATCCCCTTAGACGGTTTCATTACCGTCAATCGTACGAAAAAGCGTAAGACCCAGAGGGAGGTCCCCTCCAACCCCGACCCACTGCGAGCACAAAACTGACAGCGGCACCCTCCAGCCGCCCTGGGCCACCTTCCCAGGGCCCGCCGTCACCCCTGATCATCCGCGAGAAAGCCCATTGGCTTCAACTTGCAAAGAAACTGCCAGGTAAGGCAATTCCCATTAAAGAAGTCCGTGACACGCATCAAAGTTATGGCCACGTCTTCAAGTGACCACCGCGCCCTAACATCTTTGTTATGTGACCGTAAAATCGGTTACTACACTTACGCCCTGCCGGAAGAAAAACGCCTTCGGGTTGTAATCCGCGGCCTCCCACAGGAAATCGAGTGTTCCTACCTTCTCGAGGACCTTAAGTCCCAAGCCCTACCGGTGCACGAAGTGCACCGTATGCACAGACGTGACGACACAAAGTCGCCTCTAAACCTAGTATTGGTTGTCCTCGTCCTCTCACCAGTGGGGAAAAAGATCTTCGAACTTCACAAGGTCTATGGACTCTGGTCTTCTTTGTGGAACGTCCACACGAGAAACATACACTGCGTCAGTGCCATCGCTGCCAACTTTATGGGTACTCTGCCCTACATTGTCAATCCCGTCCCAGGTGTGTCAAGTGTTTGGGACTCCCCGGAGCCACCGAGCTGCATCCTTTGCGGCCAAGCAGGTCACCCCGCTAACTACAGAGGCTGCACTGGCAAGGCAGGGATAATTTTCCGGCTTGGAAATTTGCCGTGAAAACGTATCTACAGCATGAGGACCTATGGCATTGCATTGAACCGACCGCCGACAAGGTAGTGGATACCGCTCAAGATATCAAAGCGAAGTCTAAACTCATACTATTATTGGATCCAGTTAATTATATCCATGTTCAGGATGCCAAGACAGCAAAAGAAGTGTGGCAAAACCTGGAAAGAGCTTTTGATGACAATGGGTTGTCAAGGAAAGTGGGCCTTTTAAAGAACCTCATAAATACTACGCTGGAATCTAGCCAAAGTGTAGAAGACTACGTGAATAGAATAATGTCATCGGCACATAAGCTAAGAAATTTACAGTTCAATGTGGAAGATGAATGGCTCGGTACTCTTATGTTGGCCGGCTTACCTGACATGTATAAACCTATGATTATGGGACTGGAGAGCTCAGGCTTGAAAATTAGTGCTGATTTAGTCAAAACAAAGCTCTTACAAGAGGTGAAAACAACCTCAGAGACTAATGCATTCTATACTACAAAAAAGAAGACTCGACAACCATTTCAAGCGAAATCATCAGTTTATCCAAGGGGTCCCAGATGTTACAATTGCAATAAACAGGGTCATATTGCAAAATACTGCAAAGTTAAAAAAGATAAGGAAACTAAAAACACAAGTTTTGTTGCAGCCTTTTCAGCGACTACACAACAAGATGTCAACAAATGGTATATAGATTCAGGTGCATCTATGCACATGACAAGCAGAAGAGCGCTTATGTATGATGTGCATGAGCCACCCATCCAGAACATTACTCTAGCGAACAAGGAACCTTTGTCTGTGAGGGGAATTGGTTGTATTGACATTTATTTAAATAATAATAACAAAATTAAGACCTACAAAAGCTGCCGGAATATACAGAGGGAGTAAAGCTGTGTCCAATTGCTGACAACATCATCGGAACCTGCACCAGCTGCCTCGAAGGAAAGCAAACCAGGTTACCATTTAATCATATTGGGTCCAGGGCCAGCAGACCTCTGCAGCTCATCCATTCGGACCTATGTGGACCGATGGAAAATATGTCATTTGGAGGTATGAAATATTTCTTAACATTTATTGATGACTGTACCAGAAGAGTTCATGTATACTTCTTAAAAGATAAATTGAATATTATAGAAAATTTTAAACACTTTAAGACTAAAGTTGAAAATGAATTAAATTATAAAATAAAAGCTATAAGAACTGACAATGGCACAGAGTATTGCAATAATTATTTAAAAAATTATTTGGCAAACCATGGTATATGTCATCAAACCAGCACACCCTATACTCCTCAACAAAATGGAATGGCTGAACGACTAAACAGGACTTTAGTTGAGAGAGCTAGGTGTATGATGTTTTATGCTAATTTAGATAAAAAGTTTTGGGCTGAAGCTATAGCTACAGCAGCTTATATTATAAATCGTACCCCTACCAGATCAATAGAGTGGAAAACGCCTATGGAGTTATGGTCGGGAAGAAAACCTAATCTATCACATATCCGTATTTTTGGCTCTGATGTAATGGTGCACATACCAAAAGAACGACGCCAAAAGTGGGATAAGAAAGCTACAAAAATGGTATTTGTAGGCTACTGTGAGACTTCTAAGGGCTACAGGTTGATGGACATGAAAAGTCATAAAGTGATAAAAAGTAGGGATGTCACATTTATGGAGAAGTCAAAGACAGATGATATTAATTTGCTAAAGTCACCTCATGTAATAATTACAGAGAAACAGGATGATACACCATGCCAGAGTTCACAGCCACTGTGCCAGAGCTCACAGCAGCTGCCGGAGGAGCCTGGTGAGGTTACTGCCACATCCCAAGAGACAATTGAGAGTGACTGTGAGAGTGACACTGATGTCAATGAATCTTACCGACCTTCCAGGTATGTTACAACAGATTGTTTTCAAAACATTGGATTGACGCCTCGGCAGAGAAGGGGCCATGCAGAATCCACCGATGTAACACAATCAAAGTCTAAGCATAGTTATTATTGTTTATATACAACAATGGATGATCCTCAGACAATAGAGGAGGCTATGGCATCTCACAATGCAGAAATGTGGAGACAGGCCATGAAGGAAGAGTATGACTCTTATTAAAAATAACACTTGGAGCTTAGCTGATCTCCCATCCGGCAAGAAAGCCCTCCCTTGCAAATGGGTATTTAAAACGAAGACTGATTTAGTGGTAAGATTAAATTTAAAGCTAGGCTAGTTATTAAAGGCTATGCCCAAAAAAAGGGAATGGATTATAACGAAACATATTCCCCAGTTGTAAGATATTCATCCATACGTTACTTATTTGCTTTGACAGCAAAATATGATCTCGATGTCGATCAGATGGATGCCGTTTCAGCCTTTTTACAAGGTGACATTGATGCGGAGATTTATATGACACAGCCGCCTATGTATGAGCAAGGCAGTCAGATATGTCATCTGCATAAATCTATATATGGACTTAAACAGGCTAGTAGAATATGGAATATTAAATTAGATAGTGTATTAAAAGAAATTAACCTGTTTAGATCAAAGCTAGATCCATGTGTGTATTATAATAAGAATGATCTAAGATTTATTGCTATTTGGGTTGATGACCTTATGCTTTTCACATCTAAAGCTTCTGTAAAAGACAGTTTGAAGGAAAAACTAAAATCTCATTTTCATATGAAGGATTTAGGTAAGGCTCAACAGTGCATTGGACTCAATATCACTAAATTAAATGGAAAAGTGGAAATAGATCAACATAAGTATATTTCAGAAATTTTACAAAGGTTCAATATGGCTGACTGCAAACCGACAAAGACACCAATAGAAGTTGGAATCAAATTTAGTACATATGAAGAAAGTGAGATTAATTATGATATCCCATACCAAGAAGCTATTGGCAGTCTACTCTATGTCGCTCAAGGTACACGACCAGACATTGCTTTTGCTGTCAACACATTGAGCAGATTTAACAAACAACCTACGACAGAACATTGGACTGCAGTATAGAGAATTTTTAGATATCTTCAAGGAACAAAGGACCTAAAGCTCACATTTAAGAGAGGCGTTGATGCAACAATAACAGGATATTGTGATGCTGATTGGGCCAGTGACATTCTTGATCGCAAGTCATGTACTGGATACCTTTTCATGTACCAAGGAGGAGCCATATCTTGGTGCTCACGTAAACAACCAACGGTGGCCCTCTCAACTGCTGAAGCAGAGTATATGGCAATGGCCTCTGCAGCCCAAGAAGGTTTGTGGTTGCGACAACTGCATATTGAGCTTGGTCAAGAGCAAGTAAATCCAATCAACATATTTTGTGATAATCAAAGTGCTATAAAATGATCTGCTAGTGATTGTTATTTACCTAGATCAAAACATATTGATATCAAATATCATTTTCTTAAAGATCTTGTGAATAGTTCTAAGCTAAAATTTTGTTACTGCAAAGGAAGCGAAATGGTCGCTGATAATTTAACGAAAGGTACTACTATACACAAACATGTATACTGCTTAAAGTCAATGGGTTTGCGCTCTGGTGGGGAGGATGATAAATAGTGAATAGAGCGCACCATTTTGTTATCTATGCCATTTGTCAATGTATTTTTTGTCTGTATCTGTCATTCCAATTTCGATTTATTACATTGTCATTCTGTTGTTCTTATGTGTGCCAATATACGTCTCAGTAAACCGTTTATATTTTATTATATCTCAAAAATCACAAATCCACAGCCTTTCAAATTTGCCAAGAACTTGCCTTTTGACCTAGCAGAGGTCCGGATGAAATGCGGTAGTCCGGATGCGCGTTATACCAAATTTCTTCATTAGCGCGTTGAATAGTGAAGATTCAAACTGTCTGCCTCGATCCGTAGATATTCGCAGTGGGCAGCCCAATTTTGATATCCATGTTTCGTATAGCTCTTTAGCAACGGTTTCCGCGGTGATTTTTCTGACAGGGACTGCTTCGGGCCATTTTGTAAATCGGTCGATGATAGTGACAGAGTATCGATAGTTGTTTGATAGCCATAGTGGTCCGACTATGTCTACGTGAATGTGTTCGAAGCGTTGCGACGGTGGAAAAGTTCCGAGTGGTGTAACGACGTGTCGCTGAACTTTGGCTCGCTGACAACTGCTGCAGTTTCTTGTCCATGTGTTGATGTCTTTGTTCATGGATGGCCAAAAATATTTTGATGCGATCTGCTTCCTTGTCGTGCGTATATCTGGGAGGCACAGGTCGTGTTGAGCTTTGAAGGCTTCATAACGATGCGTAGGCGGTAGATATGGTCGCGGTGACGTAGTTGAGTATTCACATGCTTTTGGTCGGTTCCCGTCGGGTGAAGTCATGTCGACAAACTTGAGATTTGTTTGTAATCTCAACTGTTTTAATTCTTCGTCGCTTTGTTGGTCGTTTACTATCTTGTTCTAGTCAAGAGTGGAAGATATGACTATTTCTTCTATACCGACAGTGCGTCTGCGACTGGTTTGTTTTCACCTTGAACATATATATTTTTTGAACAAAATTGGCTTATGAAATGTAGATGTCTTTCGCGTCTCGGTGTGTCGCTGCTACTTGCCGGTCTTGTTAGTGCGAAGGATAGCGGCTTATGATCCGTGTGATGTCACAGCCTTCGATGAGACGGCGAAAGTGCTTGACAGCTGTGTAATTCGCTAGTAGCTCGCGATCGTACACACTGTATCGTCGTTGCGTGTCACTCATTGTTTTGGAGAAGTATGCAAGCGGTTTCCACACGTTGTTAATGCGCTGTTATAGTACTGCACCGATATTGTTATCTTAAGCGTCTGACATGATGCACAGTGGTGCTCCGGCAATGGGATGAGTCGGCGTTGTGACTTACAAAATGCTTTGGCGGCATTTTTGAAACGCTTGGTCAGCCTTAAGGTGTCCAATATATAGGTGTGTTGTCTCGCTTCTTCGTGTTATGAAGGTACTTTGTTCCGTTCTTTCTGTAGATCGGCTTGTCGCGGCAGGCAATCTCGGGATGTCGAAGTCGGTTGCACGGATGGATTGTTCATCTGGCGAGATGGAGCAACTATTAATATGTGCGCTCCCGCGTTGCGCCAGCCAGTACTGCGTTGTCCGCTACGATGACGAGACGTATGTAGCTCCCATAGAGTCATTGATTACTTAATATTTGGTTTTAAACCTTGAGTCAATTGTTTCAATATTGAATAAAAAATTGGAACTGAAATTACTACATATCTATAATATTATAAATTCTAAACATGCTGCATTCTAAACAACCGGAATAGACTATATAAACGACGGAGAAAACAATGCAATTTTTTTAGATTTCTTGTCTGTTTGCTCGGGATTCACGTAAAAACTACTGGGCCGATTTCGATGGGGTTTTCACTGATCGATAGCAAATTCTCACACTTAAAATCTGCGCTACCTTTCATCTCCGGAATCCCGAGGAAGTTTCCCGGAAGCGATTTGAAGTTGTTCCGGTATATAACAATTAGCTTATTCTGGCACAGTTTTCACATTATTTTTTAAATACTGTGGTACTTTGTGTCCCGGGAATTTCGCAGGAATTTTAATTTAAGCGTGAACGAAGTCGCGGGCATGTCCTAGTTTTACATATTATTATCTACACACGAAACAATGTATAGGTACTTATTGAAATTTTCTCGTGTACCTATGTACATTTCTTTTTACTATGCTCATACAAACCGATCAGTTTCCAATGTACACAATGCATTTATATCTGTCATACAGCAGGTAGTGAGAAATGGTGAATAGCATTCGGATTTATTTATGTTTCGTTGTAGGGAGAGGATTGGCGAGAATCCGGCGCGCAAACATTTAAATTAATGTAATAAAGAGCCGTGAAACACACGGCTTTCGCGGATCATGGGGTTTAGTGTAGCTAATTGTAGCGCGTAGGTTGTGTCATGTATATGATGATAATAATATATAAAAATATATCACATGGTTTATGATGATATACATATATACAAGAAAACGGAATTCATAGTTATATGTAGTCTAAATAATTTTAAATTAAAATTCTAATTACGAGTTGGAAGATTCTTCTTCCGAAAGTGGTCTAAGTAAGCTGTGGTTTTCAAATATTGCTACTTGTTATGAAATTAAATATGTAATTAAATTTTAAGAATTAATTAACTAATTTTTACAACGTGGGAATGGGGCCTGCAATTTGGGAATGCTCCCCTCCGATAGCGACTGGACTACATTTTTTACTTGTAAATATGTTTATATTATTAGTATTTAATTTTTAATTTTTTTTTTTTTGTAGTTTAGATTAATAAAAATAACTTGAAATTAAAGGACCAATTTTGGTAATATGTTTAAAAAGTAGATGAAAATCCTAAGTTAATAGTATACCTAGCAGGGTGAGCACGCCGATCGTCAAATGATCGGATCATATACCTAATATGTGCTTATTGGCGGAACAAAGAAAGCTTGAAGGAGACCTTGTCAGCTCCCGTAAAGAAACTCAATTGCTCAATTATTTGAAATTATCCATTAGATACATAGCCATTCTCTGTAAGAAGAATACTAAGTGACAATCGCTCAATCAAAGTGGAGCTATCTATCAAGGCAAAACTTTAAAGTACCTACAACTACTTTTTTTATTTTAATTCCTAATTTTTTTCTGTCTGTGCTATACTAATAAGACGTAAAAGAAACTTATTTTGATAAGAAATATATTATGAGTGTGATATTATCTGCATTGCATTTTAAACAAATTAGAAAGTAGAAGCTAATATTATTTAAAATATATTTACTTATGATTTTTAACATATAATATAGCAGTAACAGCTATATGTGTAAACTGCCATCCTTAATGAGATAGCTTTATGCCAACCCGCAGCATAGCTAATGGTCAATAGGTGATCGGAATCGGCAAATTGCGTTAGTAATAAATCTGGCTCCTGTCGTCTAGGCTTAGCGGCGGTTAAGCGCCTCGCGATAATGGGGTTAACATGTCTTCACTGAGATTAAAACTGTGAAACCAACCCCTGTTAGTCGTACCTTTATTACCCATCACGCTATTACTTGGACCGTGCAGCATATTATGCCCATATTTTACAATAATTAAAAATATGGTTTGCTATCGTAGAGTAGACTGGATGCGGTTGTGACAATTTTCATTTATTTACCTATAATGTTGGCAGTATTGCAATATGCTAAAAGAAAGATGTTTTTATAGTAATTCGTAGATTTGCCTACATATAAATACTAACATTTTATCCCCTAAGTAAAATAGTTAACTCGTAGGAGCAAATTAGAAAAATAGTTACAATGTCACAACCGACTACACCCCAGGAACGGTTGTGACAGTGCTTGGAGTCGGCAGTGACAGACTCAAAATACATCAAAATGGGCTATAATCACATTTATTACAAGTAATATCTAAAATAATGCAACATAATCATCTTCTGGAAAAAATTGATATTTACGTAACCAAGGAAATAGAATCTGAGAGTGCTTTAATTTCTTATAGCTAATTAAGTTTTGTAGCATCTAGAATTCTTATAACAGCCTTCATATTATTATGTCGACATAATTGCTTATAATTATTAAAGCACTGTAGAATATGTAGTGAATTAGTTATGGTTATTAATAAGAACTAATTAATATTACAGTCAGTCAAAAAAGCTAAACATTTTTAATGACATGATTAACTTCATTAATTTCCGCACCTCTTCGTAAAGAAGTCCCACTTTTCACTTCTTTATAAGCTTCTTCATATTTTACTATATCACATTGTCCTCTTTCGACCTTCCTCAATCGTTTTCTAGGCATCTAAAACCAAAATAAAATTTATTACTTGTGTCACAACCGTACCCAGGGAAAATCTTACAACCGTACCCGAAGCACTCCTTCACACAAAACTGGTAAGACTTCCTGGTATTCCTTATATATAGTCATAACCATACTCTGGTAGTACTCTGGTACTACCGTACCCAGTGTACCCTACACCTATACTACGTATGTACCTATAATTGTATACCACTAATAACATTATCAATATTCTTTATTCCTGCTTTAAATTGTAGGGAAGGTTCTTTACTGTTTTACTTGCTTACTTACTTTTATCACATTACATTTCAATTCAATTTATATATTATTTGATATAAACAATTACAAATTTCTACAAATACAAATCGTCACAGCTTTTTTTATTTAGTGTGACTGTATAAAAATTATAATTTACAGTAGTTGTAGTTTAAGTATGTTTTTTGTAATGATGTACAATAACTATCTATAATTTCTCTATGAATTTTCTAAGACGTTAAGTTATTCGTCTAATTTTTTGAGATGGCAATAACTTTTTCACACCGCTCTACTAGCCGAGGACAAATGGTGAAGTAGTGTGGGACTCGCAGTGAATGCAAGATACGCATTGAAAACATCCCAATGTTTTTTTTATTACACTAGCCTGGGTCACGGAATTGTAACTACGCCAAAGCTACAAACCCAGTTGGTATGAGCCAGAAATGCTCAGCGCTTTTGCGACATTCACGTCATTGACCTTCAAATATGATTCGTGCATACAGATACATACGTGCCCCCTGTTTTGACGCTGGAAGTCGCTGGCTGCATTAAAATCCCTTTTGGTCTGATTAAAATCACTCATCGTAATTTCTGACTGTATGTACCTTACGATCTAGGCCGATTACGCCAAAGACTTAATAATAATAGCATTTCAAAGACACAAATGCAATCATGTAAACAACTTGTTTCTGCGAAGTATGAAATGCTGAAGACGTGACGAGACAACTCGACAAAGTGCCCGTTATTGCAGAAGTTTGACAACATGACGCGCGTAGCCTCCCTACATGATCTATAGAAAGTACATTTCAGTGAGACAGACGCAGTTATTATATACATTACATAAAAATCTTTAAAAACAAAAAGTTACTAAACTATATGAATCATTGAGAAACTCGTCTATATGCTAAAGCAAATGCAAATCTTGTCTCTCCATGGATGAAGATAACTTTTCCCTGTGTCATCTATGTATAATTATATTCATTATAGGTCGCCAATTTTAATATTGTCAGTCAAATATAAATATCATTTATATTAATTGCATCGTCACCTATAATATAAGGCTATAAATTCCACATCAAAAGGAAAAACATACATCATATCGGTCTCATATGTTTCAAGGGTCGAATAAAGCATTCCAATCACGTTACCTCGCTTGTTTTACAAACCGATACGACGTGGGTTTCGTGGACTACAAATATTCGTATG
Source organism: Dendrolimus houi (assembly GCA_039645545.1). NCBI lineage: Eukaryota > Metazoa > Arthropoda > Insecta > Lepidoptera > Lasiocampidae > Dendrolimus > Dendrolimus houi. The sequence continues at coordinate 9,804,118 of CM077123.1, read as the reverse complement.
TCGGATAACAGTTCTTGTAATCATAGTGTTAAAGCGTAATCTTGTTTGAACAACAACAGTCCACTAGACATGACAATGCAATCAGCGGTGACCGGGCGGGATTTGGTTCATACATGAGCGGATTTGCAGGATGAATAAGTTTCGACCCCACAAAATAACAAAGGCCTTCGGGTCGCGTTACCCGTTTTATAAGATCGTTTGCCAAATTCTTTCATTTTCATATGTAGCTAATATGATCCAACTAAGCCTTTTTGAATGCTGAAAATTTCAAATTTAAACGTAAACAATAACATTGTGCTTATTTCACAAATTCCACTGTTGTATAGCGATCAAATATAAATTCTTTAATTCTTATTTTAAAATAAATAAATAACATTATTTAAACAAAGAGAAGGATACAATTTAAGAGAATAATCGTAATAATTGATTTAAATTCAAGATAATTGTTAACAATTCCACACTACACTAAGCAGTCTATAGTCTAAAAGTTAGAGATACAAAATCGGCCAAGAGCATGTGGATCACACGTAGCAGAGTCCTACAGTGGCGGGGACCGTGTACTGTTTTATATTATTTTGAACTTCTATTAAAACTTTGTTTGAAACATTCTTATGTTTTTTTAAAAGCCTGTTTAATGTACCACAAGACATACAAGATACGTCATGTGCGCAGAAATGTTTTTTATCCTTCAGCTGGTTATGAAGTACTATCTTTAATATCTCATCTCTATATGTCTCTCATCTCTATACGTGTATCACATCGTCACTATAGCGTATATATTGTGTAGCGGTTCGTAGAATTAACCGTTCTTTACAATGTGTGTGTGTGTACAGGTGAATTTTTCAAATGGGCATTCATGGCCAAATCCTAAAGTATACTAAATAGACAAACACAAAACAAAATATGCTAAATAAATACTCAAAAGAGTATCGAATCCGATTTTGACGAAAACAAAAATGGTATCATTAGATTAAAAAAAGTCAATTATCCTTGCTTCCTTGAATTTCTGAATCCAATTGGCTGATTCTGAAAAAATCAACACACCTGTATTGTTATACCAAATCGTAGTGTAGCTTGTAAGGATCAATTTCTATGAAGGAATATCAAACGGCAAACCAAGGGAAAGGTGGTTTTTGAACAAAATATTATATTTTCCATACATTAAGTAAACATTAAATTGCGCCGGTTATTTGACCGCACTACATTTGTAAGCAATAAAGGTTTACCCATTGACTTATTTTATTGATGGGGTATTACAACGTGCGTTTCGAATATTAATTTATAGATGCCTATTAATAATCGAATATTGTTCACATAAAAAAATATAACATAAAAATAAATAAATAAAAGATATTTATATAAAAAATACTAGGATATGCCAGCGAGTTTGTCAACGCTTAACTTGAAATTCCCGCAGGACACGAAGTATCGCAGCATTCAAAAGAAGAATGTAAGCTATCGTTTTAAGTGGAAACTTAGTCGGAATAAGCTGATTTTTATGCATCCAAACAACTTCAAACCACTCGCGGAAAAATTCCCGCGGGATTTCCGGGATAAAAAATATGACACATTTTATTACATTAAATAGTTATTGATTAGTAAAAAAATCACATTGAAATTCGATTTTTTTTATCGGGACATTTTGAATCATTCACAGAAAAATTCCTGCGCGAAGTCTAAGAACTTGCTGTCGATCAGCGAAAACCACATCGAAAACTGCCCCGTAGTCTTTACGTGAATCCCGAACAAACAGACAAAACGACAAATAGACAAGAAATCTAAAAAAATGCATCGTCTTCTCCGTCATTTATATAGCCTATTCCAGTTGTTTTTTTTAAATAGCTTCAATGTACAGACACAGCATGTTTAGAATTTTATAATATTATAGATTGCAATAAAGTGGACGTTATTACTTTAAGGACATCCGTATCTTGTTATTTCGCTACAGCACTAGAAAAATGCATGATGCAAGTGCAAAATTCCTTCAAAAAACGGCATAATGTAGCAAACAGTGCGAGGGAGGTAAACGCCAAAGTAGACTTAGCCAATACCGGATTTCAGTCAACGGCCGGATATCGAGATGAAAATGATGGTAGACCGCGACTTTGGTTCACAATGGGCTTTTTGATTACTTGCTTTGGGGTACGGTGGGTTAGGCGTTGATGGGCGCGCCACTGCACGGTGCCGTATGGCGCTGTGTGGCGAGAGATTAATGTTCGCGATCTAATATTCTGACGCGTGTGGTCGCGCGGTCTCGCCGCAGTTTTGCACAACGCGCAACGCATTTGCTTGTTTTCAGTGCTTAATTCCTGAAATCAATACACAGTTATTTAATATCATAATTATTTATTTGTGCCGTTTACTATTGAACCACTTGCACCGTGGGGTCCCGAAGGCATTATCCTAAAAGTATGAAAATAGCAGCTTTCAAAACGCCTAATTGTCGCTTCAGGTGATTAGAGATTATTTCGTTTTCTTTGTTGTATTCGATTGTAATATTGTAAATATATTTGACTGATATTTCTCTCTGAAAACATAGATCATATCAAACATAACCAAAGAATGAAATTAATTAATTTGTGTCTATGAACAAAAATATATATATACATATATCTAAGTAATTGTAGATTTTGGCATTATCTCCTTTCTGTTTGACCTTACCGGCTTAAATTAATTTTCATTGTTGATTAATGATAATTTTTAAAAATTCCTTTATATTGGAGTTTTTTTTATTGTCTAAAGCTGGCAAATAATAAAATGTATCTTACTGTGCAGTATATAGCAGTATAGTATGCTACTATCTAAATTTTTCTGGCGAATGTGTATTTTAACAGACTAAAAACTACAGCGAATAAGGCTAACCACTATAATGATCACCTTTTTCATACTTTCATGCTGATAAATATCGTATCCGCAAGGTATGTCAGCTGGCGCTAATCGCCTGAGCCTCCCCCGTTACCCTCTCTTCTCCGCGTTAGTGGGATTGTCGTGAACTAAAATTTTCTCCACGCAAAACTTTGCAAACACCATTAACTCAATGCTGTCGTTTTACTGATGTTCTCTTGATATTAATAGGGTACCGGTAACCGAGTGTCCTAACAAGTAACAGGGTTGTTGTCTATTTGTAACACGATATATATTCATTAATTTTTTACTATTTTGACTTGTATGTTATATATTAACATACAAGTATGTTGTATACTTGTATACGATTCATATTTGGGTTACGGAAATATGATCACATATCCGAATATCGTAAAAAGCTCAAATGGCTACCAATTCGACTTCGCCGTAATGCTCATGTTCTGTCTCTTCTTTATAACGTATTGTTTGACCCTCGTACTCCGTCCTCTCTTAAAGAACGCTTCCAGTTCTTCCCCAGTGATTCAATATCCCTGAGATCATTAGAGAAGTCGCGGCTAAGGACACCTTTACATACCACGGAGATTTACACACGATCGTTCTCTGCTTGTGCCGTGCATCTTTGGAACGCTTTGCCGGCAGACGTGCGCTCTGCTAAATCGATCCACAGTTTCAACAGACTTGTGAGGGAGCACTATCTAACTGCATAATATGTATTATTTGTCGTGTATGGCTATGTACATATACATATATATATATATATATATATATATATATATATATATATATATATATGTGTGTGTGTGTATTTATGTGTATATGTATACATATTTTTGTATGGTTATAATATGGTATACATATGTGTAAGTATATTATTGTACATTATATTATATATATATTATCATTAGTATAGTCTTAAGCTGCACGCCAACAATTTAGTGTAATTAAGATCCTTGTCCATCCAAAGGTTGCCTGGAAGAGATTGCTTTAAGCAATAAGGCCGCCCATTGTACTACTACTACCTTCTAATTTTAAGATGTGCAAATGTGTTACTGTTTTAAGTTGGTGTACAATAAAGATTATCGTTGTTGTTTTTATGTTAAAATACAATACTTGCGATGAAGAGGTAAATTGTAAGTATCACAACCAAATTAGCTTGTTTTTATCAATATGCTACTCTTCAGAAATAACGTAGTTATTTAAAGTTTCAGCGAGGTACCTACGCAATGTATTGCTTTCCTTACGAGTCACTCTATTGAATAATGCCGATGTTTAACAATCTATACATTTAAATATATGTTTCAAAACGACAAGAGTAAAATTAGTAGTAGTTAGTATTATGTAACTATTATATCAACTGTAATCAATTTTTATTTTATTATTTCACATTTTATCCCACGAATAACTTTTAATTATTACCTCAGAAAGAAAAATTACAACTTTTAATTATAAATAGCTCCAATGTATGTAAATACACGATTTTGAAAAATAAAACTTACTATTTTTTTCCTTTTTTGGTACATCAAAATGCAATGGTTTTCACTTCAGTTTTTAATAAACTAAAGAGGGTATAAATAAACAATGATATCTTTCAATTCAAATATCTTAAAATGGTTTTTACTTACGCTACCACACAACCGATTATTATAAATCTCGTAGTGTTAGGTCTTTAAGCGGTTGTCACAGTACCTATAGTGTTGCTTTTCGAATCCTTTTTCTGAATCAGGGTGGTGTAATAAGAAGCACAGAGTCCGATTTTTTAGCTAGGCCACGCCAACCAGACCCTAAATCAGTGTACTGTAATCTATCTATAATATTCTAAAAATGCCGTGTCTGTACATTGAACCTGCTTAAAAAAAACGACAGGAATACACTGTATAAACAATTGAGAACACGATGCAATGTTTTTTCAGTTTTCTTGTCTGTTTGTTCGGGATTCACGTAAAAAGTACTGAGGTGATTTCGATTTTCGATTTTGCGGTTTTCGCTGATCGCAACAAATTCTGCAAATCTGCGCTACTTTTTATCCCGGGAATCCTGCGGGAATTTTTCTGGGAATTATTTAAACTGGCCAGATTTTAAAAAAATCGATTTCCTATGTGGTTTTCTCACTGATCGATAGCTAATTTTATATAATACTATGTGTGATATTTTGTTCCTGGGAATCCCTCGGGAATTTAAAATCAAGTGTGGATGAAGTCGCGGGCAGATCCTAGTAATAAAGAAGCACAATAATGATGTGTAAATGAGCGACGATAAGCAGTTACAATAAGGTGGGTTTGGTTGTATGCATTGCAACAATCAAAAACAAGAAAAAGCGCAACAACCCGCACGCACTTATCTTTGGATGCGTTCCTAAAATGCATTATACGGATATTTATCAAGTTGGTGTTTGGTCTCTCCATGATCTTACACGCGCTACCAAAAATCTAAGTCATAACTGGCCTATGATATACATCTCTCGTAAAATAATGTTTAACGTGATTATTTCATGTCGGCCACGTTTACTTTACCCTAACAATATCGGCCGTAACCCTGTCTGGTTAATGTTTTCAATTAAGCCCCTTCCACTTGAATCATTGAACAAACTAATTGAAGCGAAGCGGTAATATTCGTTTATAGAACTAAGTTTTCTCTAGTATCAGAACCACCATATAATTTATTTCAATGGGACTTTCTTATTGACTTTATAAGTTTTTATTTAACTGTTAGCATATTAATAGGATTTTATATTAGTAGTATTTATATTATTTAAATAGAGACCACATAAAACAGGATTACATTTATTATTATTTATGTTAACAACTATAATAGTAATAATATATTTAAAGTATGAATTTCTGTAAACATACATAATTTATAAATTAGAATATAATTTTTCTAAGCTATAAATATAGCTTATAAAAATTCTATTGAAGTATTGCAAAACCGTGCACCCTTTTAGTGCGAAATACTATTTAACTAGAATGTAGAAATGAATAATATGGAAGGTTGTAGTAACAATTGGAAAAACTAGTTGAATTGCTACTGTGTCATTAATATTTCGAGTGCTGTGTAAATGTTATTTGGAATATTATTCACAAATTAATGGAACTGCGACGCGACGTCAGGCAACCCCTGTTTGGCTACAAACAATTATCATGATTTAACGATAGGTTCTGTAATTTAATCAACATTTTTCAATGGATTCAATTATTTTGTTAGGCTGATTTTTCTCTAGACTCTATCCATCACAATGAATATAAATCCGCCATTGAATACAAAATATCAATAGGCTTCTTATTGTTCAATAAAATATACACGTATAGATATTGTTACATCCATAGACAAACTAAATTCATGTTCATAGTATAATGATGCAATAACACGAGTTGTAAAAAGAATGTTGACATGCATTAAATAAATACAGAGAGAACTGTTGAAAGGAGACTGTTACAATGCCATACGAAGTATGAAGACAATTAAAAAGTAATTCAAAAAGTGTACTTACGGCCAGATTTAAGACAGTATATGCATCGAGAGGTGTGTACGGACCGACGTACCGAGATTGTATACAATGGTAATCCATTGTCTATCTATACCTACCATTATAAGAGTCATCCCTATTAATATTATAAATGCGAAAGTAACTCTGTCTGTCTGTCTGACTGTCTATCTGTCTGTCTGTTCCGTTTTCACGAAAAAACTACTAGACCGATTTGGCTGAAACTCAGTATATACTTGGTCTGGCCATAAATACTGTTACAATTAAAAAGAAACAAAATATTACCTACATTTGAATTTGGAAACTGTCATTTTTATATGTTTGTTCATTGTGTTTTCTCATTTTGGCTCCAATACATTGTACAACATTTTGCGATATTAAAATGGAGTGGGGCGATAAAGACAACCCAATCGCTATGATTGCATTACACAAAGTAGGTATGGAGCCAAATGCAATTTTTAAAACTCTCCATACGCTTGGTATTAGTCAAATGTTTGTGTACCGGGCTATTATAGGTACAATGAGACCTCCCCTGTTTGTGACAGAAAAAGATCTGGCCGTCCACGTAGTGTTCGTATGAAAAAGGTGGTCAAAACAGTAAGGGAAAGAATTCGAAGAAATCCTGCCCGAAAGCAAAAGATTTTATCTCGGGAGATGAAGATATCACCTAGAACCATATCGCGTATTTTAAAAGATGACTTAGGACTTGCAGCCTACAAGAGACGCACTGGTCATTTCTTAACTCATAATTTAAAAAAGAGTAGGGTGGTAAAATCGAAACAACTACTGAAGCGGTACGCAAAGAGAGGTCACAGAAAAATTTTGTTTACGTATGAGTTTTTTTTACAATTGAGCAACATTTTAACAAACAAAATGACCGTATTTGTGCTCAAAGCTCTAAGAAAGCTTCTTAATTAGTCGACAGAGTGCAATGTGGGCATTATCCGTCTTCAGTGATGGTTTGGTGGGGTGTGAAGGATAGCTATGAAGGAGTGACTGAGCCATATTTTTGTGAAAAAGGTATCAAAACATCGGCACAAGTGTATCAAGATACCATCCTTGAGAAGGTAGTTTTAAGCCCCTTAACAACACCTTGTTCAATAACCAAGAATGGTCTTTCCAGCAAGACTCGGCGCCGGGTCATAAAGCTCGGTCCACGCAGTCTTGGTTGGAAACGAACGTTTCGAACTTCATCAGAGCTGAAGACTGGCCGTCGTCTAGTCCCGATCTTAATCCGCTGGATTATGATTTATGGTCAGTTTAAAAGAGTTCGGCTTGCTCTAAACGCCATGATAATTTGGAGTCTCTAAAACAATTCATTCGAATGGCAGTGAAGAATTTTCCCATGGAAAGAGTGCGTGCTTCTATTGAATAACTGGCCTCAACGTTTAAAGAACTGTATTGCAGCCAACGGAGACCACTTCGAATAAGCTTTTTATATTTTAAATTGTTTTATATTTATGTATTAAACTAGCACACTGTAAAACTTATAAATGTTATTTGCAATAGAAAAAAAAATCTTTGTTACAATAATGGCAAGACTATATATTTTCGATGCCGAGAATGAACATAGGATACTATTCATCCCGAAAAATAGGATAGTTTTCGAGATAAAAATATATTTGTCTGTTTGTTTGTTATGCTTTTACGGTAAAAGTACTGAACCGATTTGGCTGAAAATCGGTATATATGTAATTTTAATACCGAGGGACAAGTGATACTTTTTATCCCGTATAATGGGATAGATTTATGTAACGGTGATCCCAAAAAGTAAGATAGGTTTTTTGTGATTTGCCATTTGGGTCATCTTTGTCCTTTTTTGTCCTTTTTGTCCTTTTTGGCCTTTTTGGCCATTTTAGCCTTTTTGTCCTTTTTGACCCTTTTGTCCTTTTTAGCCTTTTTGTCATTTTTGGCCTTGCCGGGAGATGGGATAGTTTGCGATATAAAATGTAATTAATCTTTCGGGTGCAAATAACATTCACATAAACATTTAGTACAGTGTAACCTGTATTAACGTCTGCTCTTTAAACAAGAGGCAGGCACTAGAGGTTGACCCGCGGCGCAGTCGTGGGTTAAACTCTAGTAGTATATATTGTTACATGCCGTCAAAGATAAGCGCACAGCTGACTGTTATAAGCGCAGTCTATTGTCTTCCTCCCGGATTAAGGAATTCTTTGTGTTTTGAATTTGCAATTAAGAAAACCATGCTATTGTTTTTCTACTTGTTTTATAACCATCATTAGCGTCGAACTAATCCTTATTGTTATTGTTTTCGACTTTGTGGCCGTTCGCAGGTGTGCAAATTACTATTTCCCAGAAACTCAGTGTGCGCGGCCAATTTCTTTGTACTGTGTAGTTAGTATAAGATGCCCGAATGAAGGGGCGGGAAGTCAAGCGACAACTACGAAACGAGTAAGACGTTTTTCGAGTACTCTCGATTAGCGATATAGACGACGGACTTTACGCGTGTCGAATAGTATTGAATCGTGCAGTGTGAACTGGTTGCATCCAGTTTTATTTGTATTTGTTTTGTACGTGTTTCTACAGTTCTAATAAATTCTATAGTAGTTCCAACGGCATTTTTTAATTCCAGTCCTGTCGCTCGTAACAATATGAATGAAATAAGGGGTTTCTTTCACGAGGCCAATTAAACTAATGATAATTAATAATGAATTATTTTTAGCACAATGTATGGTTGTCTCATTTTCAATTCCTCCCACGGTCCGCTCGTCAACATCTCACTTATTTACGAGATCCCCCCCTAACGACCGCAGCTGGCGTATCACTTCACATGTTATAAGAAAATTTCCTAAATGGTTTTCTTTCCCTTTAAACAATAGAATAATGTTTAAGTGTGTGTGATTTATCTTTATAAAATACTATAATATTCAATCACGTACTTTAAGTATTACACGGACACTTTAACGCCTGAGCTACCAAAAGAAGGGTTGGAATTGTTTATTTATATTACAAAAAATAAATATGATCTTTTAAAAGCCTTGATTTATTATACTATATAAACATTTTTATTCGGCAGATAAATATACCTACATATTCTCAACCTAAACAAGTTACTGTGTACTATGAGTAATTATGTATACACCGGACAACTCTGAATGTATACCAGAGTAAACAATGAAAAGTTCATTTATGAAATTTCTCCTGCCAAGATTGGAACCTGGGACCTTTGTGCTCCAGTGAATTAGGCTGAATATTTTAGAATTAGACAACCGAGGCTTTCGAATATAAAACTAGATTTATTGTATACTACAGTTTTCCCAAAAACCTTAGAAGTGAAAAACCCTAGTTAGTAGCTCTATGTTACTTGCATAAGAACTTAATTTACTGTTTCTTGTTAAATTCACTACAATAACAAAGAAACTGAGTCCATATAGTCTACACAACTGCCCAGCAAAACATAAAGATGAGTCGAAGCCAACCTGATTTGAAGTAATACAATGAATGACAAGTTGTTTATGATAACGTAGATATTTGTTAGTGAATTGAAAAACGGGATTGCAGCGCCATCTATTTTGCTACTCCGTTTATTCTAAGGAAACGACGTCATTTATTTCGATAAAATGTATTCTAAGTATAAACTCGCGTTATAAGCGAGTACTATGTCGAGTTTCATTCATGTACGTCCAGTAGTTTCCAAAAAAGATGCGATCGCAGCGCCACCTTTTTCGCGGTTTCGTCTATCCCACGGAAACAATGTCCTTTATCGGTATAAAAAATATCCTAAGTTACAACCCGGGATATAAGCTAGCTCCATTTCGAGTTTCATTTCAATCCGTTCAGTAGTTTTCATGTAATGCTCTAACAGACAGACAGACAGACAAAAATTCTAAAAATTGTATTTTCGGACTCTACTGGTCCGAATTATCCCCCCTGATTTTTTCACATTTTTACACGCATTGTACAAACTCGAACCATTTACAGATTTATTATAGGATAAATACATTTTTATTTACATATACTGGCCTCACGCTTCGTAGCAAACACGTAGAAAAATAGAAGCACGTTGTGCGTAGAGGCGTAACGCAAAATCCCGTAGCCTATAGCACCAGCTGCGCGCAAATTGCTTAGACTCGATAATGGCGTTTTCAATTTGAGAGGATTTGCAATTTGGACTTTGGACAGATGTTTAATACACAGTGATTTATGCTCAACTTTTGCCCGGAGTAATTCTGCTATAGAATAACATTTTGATTTTATATAGCAATCACAAAAAACGAACTTGAAAGAGATGTGAAAAGAACATCAATGTTCGTAACACACGTGTAATACTGCCGTTCTCGCGTAAAACATGCTGATACGGATAATCTCGTTGCGACATAACAGAGATTGTATTACAGCAATAAGTCCGCCTGCGAGGCCGGTAAACGGTAGCTTAATCCCGCGTGGATTTTTTTCACACGTCCCCCGTTCGCGGTGCCTTGGTGCCTTCGCCTCCCGGAAAACTAATAAAGAAACCATCTCGCTGTCAACTGAAGCTTGAAATGTATTTTTTATATAATTTACCGCGGATTGATTGTGTGAGACACATCTGAAACCGTTTTCGCCTTGTGTTAGATAGTCTTAAATTCGTTTATTAAATAAGCAGTCTCGTAGATAACAGTATGCTCATAAGTCATACAATTTATTTAAGGAAATTTAAGCGTAGCATTTATCTTAAATAATCTGCAAACTACACATTGAGCCAAGTGTAGTAAAGGTTCCGTAATGGCAAATAATTTCCAGTATTTTTGCTTTCTGACCATCGAAACTTAAAAATTGATAGTTTATTTTATTATGCTTATTACAGAACTTTTGTTGTCACTATTGCAATAATGTCAAGGGTTGTAGACTACTATACTTAAACCTTATTGTCGTATAAATTGTGGAAATATTAATAAACGTTATTATAGTATGTTAGCATGAATAAACAGTTAAACTCGTAGGGTGTGTAAACACGTCGGTGAGGTGTCGGTGGACAGACGCGTCGGCGGCTGGCGGTCAGGCACTAATTACACCGTCACGTGTCACCCGCGCGCAAAACATGTCGACGGACCTCCACTAGAAACATCTAGTTATTAAATTATATGCTCATTATGATATGCAAAATAAAATTATTACACGTTATATCCCTATTAATATTATAAATGCGAAAGTAACTCTGTCTGTCTGTCTGTCTTTTCCGTTTTCAAGGAAAAACTACTGGAATGATTTGGCTGAAACTCGGTATATATATATTTTCGATGCCGATGATGAACATAGGATACTTTTTATCCCGAAAAATGGGATAGTTTCCGGGATATAAATATATTTGTCTGTTTATTTGTTATGCGTTTACGGAAAAAGTATAGGACCGATTTGGCTGAAAATCGGTATATATGTAATTTTAATATATGTGTTTTTTGTGATGTGCCATTTTCGTCGACAAGGGATACTTTTCATCCCGGATAATGGGATAAGTTTTGGGATAGATTTATGTAAAGGTTATCCCAGAAAGTAGGATAGGTTTAATGGTCGATTTGGGCGATTCGGTCGAATTGCTTATTTTGGTGTACATATGTAGTTTTAATACATAGAAAATGGGCACAGATACTTTTCATCCGGGAGATGGGCTAGTTTTCAATATAAAATAAAATGAATCTTTCGGGGCAAATAGCACTAACATAAAAATTTAATACAATGTAACCTCTTTAAATAAGAGGCATGCATTAGAGACTGACTGACTAAACTCTAGTTACTGTGGTATAATATGTCTAGAGAGAGCATTGCTAACAAAAAGCACCGCAAAAAACGGCATCGAAAACGCAAAGCGTTGCCTGAATACAGCAACGCTTTGCGGTTCTCCAAAAACTATCAATGTGTGCGTGTTTTGGGGATATCAGCTTGAAAATATTATCTTATTTTTTATAATTAAATATTTTTTATGCAAGTGAAAAGTTTAAATAATCATTATGATTTAATCGCTCTAAGTGTTATAATTTTAATATTGCTCAGAGGTTTTAAAGTTTTTTTAAATAATTATAAGTATTAACAACAAAACTTGTGTTGTCTAGGAACAAGCCATAGAAAATAAACTAAATGCACAAATGAGTTTCAGTATATGTACTAGTCATTTTATTTTAAATTACAATGTCAAATTTATAAGTCTACGTACCAATACTAATGTAATAATTCTAAAAAAACTATTGGTAATGGAAAATTATTTTTGTATTTACACAACAAGTTGACAAAGGTTATTAGACTAGTTATGCCCCATAGATTATCCCAAGCTAAAAGTCAGTGAAATCAGTTGTAATAATGGACTTGGAACGATTCGATGGGTTCATACCATGGGTAGTGGGCGTTATGTGTAATCCAATTAAATAAATAAAATGTGTGTGTGTGTGTGTGTGCCGTTCATACGTAGTAGAAGTGAAACAAAGGGTGGGGGGATTCTAAATTTCGTGACGTCGCATTTCATATAGGTATTATATCGTTATAATATATTTAAGCCTTAAATCACGAAATCCGCAGTATTAACGCAAAACTTCAAAATTAAGAAAGAAAGAAAAAGACATATACATTGCATATTTTCCAAAAAAATTCCAACTCTATCTGTATGAGCATAATGTTTAAATGATTAAATATAATATATTCTATCTCATTCTCTCACAGGCTTAGTCCTACAGATTTATATGTTTATCTGTTTTTAGTGTCGTGTTTTCGTTTCATCGAGTCACAACGATTCTAAAGAATTTTCACTTCAAAGATATAACAAAATTTCTCCAAAATTTAGAAACTAACTCCTATTTATCACCTGACAACATCAATCAATTCGATTTATCGAAATTAAATTACATGTTTTCATAAAGAAATCATGAGAAAAGTGTTCAACTTACCGATGAAATAAGATCTTATCCATATGCTTTGCTCTTTTAAAATAGTTTCGACATATTTTAATAGCGCAGAACGGCATCATGATTTTTTTGCGAGAGCTCTAACCAGTAAAGTATTCGAAACGACACTAACATGCGTGAGGAACAAGTAGCATCAATTTTAGTGCACTTTTTTGTGGTCGTTTTTGTGCAATTCATGCGTTATCTAGACGTTTATATGATCTAAGACTAGTGTATATATATATATATATATATATATACACACTAGGTCACTAAGATATGCCCGCAACTTTGACCACGCTTGAATTTGAATTCCTGCGGGATTTCTGGGTAACAAATTATCACAGTAATGTAATCTATCGTTTAAATGAAAACTGTGTCGGAGTAAGCTACTTTTTATGCATCCGAACAACTTCAAACCACTCCCGGGAAATTTCTCGCGGGATTATCAGGATAAAAAAGTATCACAGATTTTATTACGTTACATTTGCTGTCGGCAAGTGAAAAGCTTGCATTGGTATTCGATTTTTTTCAAACTGGCCATTTTAAATCAATCCCAGAAAAATCACACGGGATTCCCGGGTAAACAGTAGCGCATATTTTAGAACTAAGAATTTTCTGTCGATCAGCGCAAACCTCATCGAAATCGGCCCAGTAGGTAGTTATTACGTCAATCCCGAACAAACAGATTAACAGACAAGATCCCTAAAAAAAATTGCATCGCATTGTACACCGTTTATATAGTCTATTCCAGTCATCTTCTTTAAAAATAGCTTCATTGTTTTTTACACGGCATGTTTAGAATTTTATAATATTATAGATATACTTCCAGAAATACAAATTGCATTAAAATATTGGTGACTTCCAAACAAAATCTAAATATAGAACATGGAAACATTTCGATTTATTTCAATGAAAAAATAAAACTGATGTTGGGTTACAATAAAGGATCGATGTATTATGAGAAGATAATGAGGAGTCAATTTAACGATTTTTGGAATAACACGATAAATTTTACTTTTAAATACAAATGACAAGTATGATCACTTAAACAAAAATAGAAAATTATGCCAAAAAAAACTTACTGATGTTCTTATTAATTTTATTTATAAGCTTAATGCTATGCGAATGTTCGATGCAAGTAACTCAGTCGGGGGTTGGTGTGCATACTAACTACCCTTCATTTCTACCGTTCACTGGTGCAAAAAGCATTCGCAACACCGATCTGCCTGCACTAGTTGACCACAAACTGTAACTGACGGCATCGTACACCGGTGTTATTAATTTAAAATAATTTCATAACAAAACATAAATTTGTCATTGTCGTTTCCTTTAAATTAAAATAAAATTCTATGGATTGAATACACTAAATAATCTTTACATAGTAAAAAAAATTGCTTTCCGAGTCTGTATGTCGCCATATTCCTTATTCCTCCTAAACCACGCAACAGATTTTTAAGCGATTTTCACCGTCAGTTAAATAATTTTCCAAGGATGGTGTATCTATATGCTAAATTTTGCCTGTGGCTTCGCTCGCAATATATAATAACCTAATTTTTGTGTAAGTAAATTATAGCCACTTACCAGGGTTTGACTGTTACGTTGAGCTTGAAACAAAAAGAAAACAACTAAGCTCAATGAATAACATATATTGTATGAGATAAAAAATAGCTCTCAGGGCTTAGGTTGTATGAGAGAAAGGGTTTGCGCTGGCTTATCTACCACACGATACTCTCCTTAAGCTGCGGTCAGTCCACACACATAGACACTCGACATTCCATAAAAACGCTGTAGTCGGCGGCAGAAAAAACGCTCGTTTGTGTAGGACTGCAGGATTTTTCTTAGGGTGTACTTGGTCCCCAATTACGGGGCAAATCAATTGAATATAAACAAATAGATACGATTCTTTATAATAGAACAATGATAGCACTTGTGAGTAAATTATTTAGTTTAGGATTATATCTTAACGTTCTTGCAGAGACAACGTTAACGGCTCCGTTTCTAATCCTCTGTCTCTTTTTGACGTCGTATTAGCGGCCCAATGTTGCCGCGACAAATATAAAATACATTATTTAACCGAACGCAACGTCTGATATTCTTTTACGCAATATTCAATATCGAACGATTATTCAATATTGCGGGTAGGTAATTTAGAATTGTCAAAGTCAAATGCGTTTACTGTCTTCTGTAATGACTTAAGACAATTAGGTAGTCGATACAATGTTTACATTATATGTTTATACTATTGCAATTAATTCTTATGGTAATGTGGTATTATAATAGTGTAAAGAAAAAATATATAAGTACACGGTGTAACATGACCCACGGGGTAATAGCGGGGAAAACTAGTATTTTCTTATTTTTCAATATCCAGCTGTTAGGACTAACAGTTTTAGGTCATGGTATGAAAACCTCTATTATCTTATTCAGGTGTCTATCTATATTCCACTAGTAATTATTTTAATATGACTACAGATATGAAATTAGGTACATTATAAAAGTTTTGCGTGTCTTATTCTTATTGTTCCTAATATTTAGTGCCACATTTGTGAATAATTTTTCCAATATGTACCACTTAAGATTAAGCAATATAATTCCAATAACGCAGAAACTCTTGCGGCCTTAAAAGATAAACATCCACCCTTAGCAACAGACCTTCATCTACCTGAAGAACCCAATATTTTGAACTCATCTTTGTGTGCATCTAAGGAGGATGAAATAAAATGAAAGGGATTTTGAGCAAATTTCAAAAATATTTATGATTTTTTTGAAGAGTTTTACATAATTAAAAATTGTCTAGTAAATCATTTTCCCAGCCTTGTTTCTAGAGTTTACTAGACTAAAATTGGAAAATCAGACTCATAGGTAGCAGGTACATACTTACTAGATAATTAAGGAAAAAATCACGTTCAAATATTTGTAGAGAAAACCACCATTATCACGTATTCTGCTCAAAGTAGAACGTGTGTAACATAAAAAAAACTTCGTTTAAAAAACCGACTTCAAAAACTAAAAAATATGAAATAACTTATTTCTACAGTTATTTTTAATTATAATATCTTATTTTTAATATATTAATTAGGTCGGGGAAAAAGTTTCTTCGCATTTTATATAAAAATTCGAAAGGTTTTTTATAAAGTTTATTTACATTTGACTAAAGTATGTAGTTGCCATTTTGTTGGATAACTTTTTGCCATCTTGTAGGTAGGGACGTGATCCCATTCCTATAAAAAATTTGGGGCTTCTGATCAAAAAACTGCGACAAGTGGTTTTGGCAGTCCTCTCGTGATGTTAACTTGACGCTGTCTAAGGAATTCTGCAGAGACCGAAACAGGTGAAAATCTGAAGGTGCGAGGTCAGGACTATACGGCGGATGCATTAACATCTCCCAGCCAAACTATCGTAATTTTTGCTGAGTGGCTAAAGATGTCTGAGGCCTAGCGTTATCATGGTGAAAAACCACACCCATTCTGTTGATTAATTCCGGCCGCTTTCTCTCAACTTTTTGCTTTAATCTCATCAGTTGTTCGCAGTACAGTTCAGAATCGATGGCCCTGCCTGGCGGTAACAGCTCATAATGAATAATGCCCTTCCAATCCCACCATACACACAGCATCACCTTGTTGCGAGTTAACCCGCGTTTCACCACAGTCTGTGAAGCCTGACCGGCCTTTGACCATGATCTTTTTCACACGTTCTTGTCGTACGTGATCCACTATTCATCACCAGTTATCACCTTCTTCAAAAATGGTTCGGTTTCATTACGTCGTAATAAAGAATCACAAATGCTCATGAGGCACGCAAGTATCGAGCTTTTTTGTGTACCCAGCTTTTTTCAAATGCGTCAAAACCGTTTTGTGGTCAATTCCCAGTTCTCCAGCTACATCGTAACAACTAATATGCCGATCTTGCTCCACTTTTTCAAAAATGGCATCAATTTTGTCCGTAACAGGGCGACCAGAGCAACGTGCATCTTTGATATCAAAATTTCCGGATTGAAAATGCTTAAACCAAATTTGCGCTACTCTCACAGATACTGCATTGGTCCATAAACATCACAAATTTTTTTCGCGGTTTGTGTTGCATTTTTACCTTTTTTGTAGTAAAATTTTAAAATGTATCGAATTTCTTCATTAGATTCACTCATTTTAACAACAAGAAAAACAAATGAAAATCACAAATTGTCCTAATTTGAACATAGATTTGTCTTCTTTAAAATTAAAACTTTTTAATGATACCAAAACCAGCCAGATGCAAATGGTATAGCCAAAGAGATCTTATTACAAGTTCATACATACTATATGCGAAAAGACTTTTTCCCCAACCTATTATATTATCTAAAACATCTTAAAGTCGGTGCTTAGTAATTTATATGTTTTACTTTGCACCGATTTCAAGATGTTTTCGATAATCTGATATATAAAAATGAATCGTAAAAATGTATGTACGAGCATAACTTGAGAACGACTTTACCGATTTTGATGATATTTGTTTTGTGTGTTTGAATGGGTTCTCGGATGGTTTAGATTCATAATTGGAACCTGTAGGTGGCGCTGAGATCGAGTTCTAGAATCATCCTAATCACCTGGAGCGGTTTTGGTGATTTTGTTTTTGCCTGTTTGAGTGGGTTCCCGGATGGCTTAGATTCACAATTAGAACCGGTAGGTGGCGCTGAGATAGGGTTCTAGAATCCTCCTAATCACTTGGAGCGATTTTCGTGATTTTGTTTTTGTGTCATGAAACAAAGTCTTTTAGGAATTCAGAAAATATGGCGGTACGAAGTTCGCCGGGTCAGCTAGTAAATATTAAAAATAAGATATTATAATTAAAAATAGCTTTAGAAATAAGTTATTTTATACTTTAAAAAAATATACATCCCTATATAATGTATTGGTTTTTGAATAAACATACTAGTATCATGAAAGAAAATATAATAAGGAATTAAGGTGTTGGTGCCAACCCTAATGTATGGCAGTGAAAGTTGGGTATGGCAGAAGAAGCATGAAAGTAGGATAAACGCAGTTGAAATGAGAGCTTTGAGAAGTATATGTGCGGTTAGCTTGAATGATATGATAACGAACAGTGTGATAAGGGAACGTTGTGGATTGAAAGAAGATGTAATAACAAGAGTTGAAAAAGGTATGTTAAGGTGGTTTGGACATGTAGAGAGAATGGATAAAAGTAGAATCACAAAACAGGTGTATGACAGTATTGTGAATGGTAGGGTTGTTGCCGGTAGACCGAGACGAACACACCATGACCAAATATCAGAAGTGTTAAAGAGAGGTCAGGTAAAAAGCATTTCAAATAAACGTGCATGTATGAAGAGGTTAATGAAAGTAGGTGAAGCGAAAGTTGTTTGTCAGGATCGTCGCAAGTGGAGATCCATAGTCTCTGCCTACCCCCAAGGGAAACAGGCGTGATATTATGTATGTATGTATGTACAATCCCAGTATAAAATGTGGTACCTTCGAAATTAGTTTCAGCATCTTCGCTACCTGCCGCTACGGGTATCCATTCGTCATTATTTTGAGTCTAAAATGAGCATTAGACATTTCTAAGGCCCCAATTACACTATCATATATCTATCATATAAATATGACCTCATATCTGTCAAATTCTATGATAATATTTAAATGATGTTCATTTTTGCATATTACACGTCAAAGTCATACTTTATCAAGATCACAGACTACTGAGGAGATACTATAAAGATGGATAACGATTTTGCCGTGTTTTCCGTTGTATGAGTTCAATTTTATGAATTACATTTAAAACTATCAAAAAAACAACAAAAAATAAAATACATATTTGGATTAGACTATGGGTAGCAAGGCTATCAGAGAGAGGGGTTCATAACACCTTACTCGAAGAACTTAGATGAGTCCTTACAAAATCCTACACGCATCAACAAACATTGAAAACTCGCTTACTTCGAAAATTAAATCAAATTGCACTAACGAAATTATACATACAAATGATCAGCACAGTTTAACTAACAATTTCCATCACGATAAGAAACACTGACACAGAGCACCATACAACTTAGTAGAGAGCCGCATTGCTAACGGCGACCTTAGCGGCGAAGCACGTCTCCTTTTCCCCGAAGATAAAATAGCATCCAATAACGCAGAAACTCTTGCAGCCTTAAAAGATAAACATCCACCCTCAGCAACAGACCTTCATCTACCTGAAGAACCCAATATTTTGAACTCATCTTTGTGTGCATCTAAGGAGGATGTCCTAAAAGCTATTAACTCCTTTAGACCCGGCTCTGCAGGAGGCCTCGACGGCTTGACACCACAACATTTAAAAGACCTCACAAGTGGCGGTAACGGTCATGCCGGCGAGAGACTCCTGGAGGATATAACAGCTTTAATCAATCTCATGCTCTCAGGTCGCGTTCATAACGATATTTTAGACGTACTCTATGGTGCCAACCTTTGTGTACTTAAAAAAAAAACGGCGGCATCCGCCCAATAGCCGTCGGCACAACGTACCGCCGTCTCGCCGCTAAAATCTGTTGCACCAAACATAAAGAGGTTTTACAAAATTATCTACAGCCAGTTCAACTCGGTTTTGGTACACAAGGCGGGTCCGAGGCAGCGGTTCATGCTCTACGTACATTTCTTGACGGTAATAGTGGAGAGATGTTGCTGAAGGTGGATGTTAAAAACGCCTTCAATTCCGTAGACAGGGGCGCCCTTTTGACCCAAATTAAAGAAAAATTTCCCAATTCTTTCGGTTTTCTCTGGCAATGCTACAGTAAACCCACTAAATTAATGTACAAAAGTAATTTATTAGACTCGGCTGTTGTCTGTCAACAGGGCGATCCCCTCGGACCAGCCATTTTCAGCCTCGCGATTCACCCCATCATCACCCGTTTGAATTAAAAATGTAATGTGTGGTACTTGGACGACGGAACCCTAGGAGGTGATGCAGCTACGGTTATGAGAGATTTGAAATATATTATATCTGAATTCCAATCAATCGGCTTGCATCTTAATTTGTCCAAATGTTAACTTTATATACCTCCCGCGGCCTCAAATAAGGATGAGATTATCCAAAAATTTAATCTTATAGCACCAAATATTACAATCATTGACGATACCTCTATTCGCCTCCAAGTTCACCAGTTAAGGATGAGTCGATTCCGTCGTTTATAAACGATAAAATTCAAAATTTTAATTCTTTTTCAGACCGCTTACTTCAAATTAACAGCCATATAGCATTTTGGATAATTAAATTTTGTTTATTTGTTCCAAAATTCACACATTTTTTACGATGTTGTCAACTCTGGAAGCATCCAATAATTTTACAGACACTTGAAGACATCGTAAAAATACTCTCATCAACGTTTTGAACATTGACCTACAAGAACGCATCTGGGTCCAAGTTTCGCTACCAGTGAGGTTTGGTGAGACCACCAAACCTCACTGGTAGCGAAACTTGGGCCCAGTCGAAATTCGAACACACTCGAAATTTTGCGTACACCCGTACGCAAAATTTCGAGTGTGGCACTTCCAGCATTCCTGTCTTCAGTACATAGCACCAAAAAAATCGTTCAATACATACTTCGTGCAGACTTGGAGCCATCACTATCAACTGTAGCCAGGAATGTTTGGCTGGTGGCTTGTCCGGGTAGCAGTCTGCCTACTGTCCCCTCTATACAGGGGTCCTGGGATGGACCGATCTGCGAACTGTCACGTAAAAAACTATTGGAAACGTCTACTAGTTCTGTAGATCGAGCCCGTCTTTTAGCTACCTCTGTATGGGAATCAGGACTTTGGTTGCAGGTCCTACCGTCACCTTCTATAGGAACGTTAATGGATGCAGCCACATTCAGGTCAGCAATCTGCCTTCGTCTTGGGGCAAATTGCTGCGAGCCGCACAACTGTCACTGCGGCCGGGCCGTCCACCGGCTTGGCCACCATGGCGTATCGTGTGGCAGAAGCGCAGGCAGAATTCCGCGACATGTCGGCCTCAACGATATAAAACGCCGGGCTCTTGTCAGCGCCGACGTGCCAGCCGTTCTCGAACCGAATGGCCTGGTCCGCGACGATGGCAAGAGACCCGACGGCATGACTTTAATTCCCTGGAGACCTTGAGAAGGCCGCTTGTGTGGGATGTTACCTGTGTCGACACACTAGCACCTTCTCATCTCCAGGAGTCCAAAGTTGGGGCTGGTCGCACTGCCCCTTCTGCCGAAAATCTCAAACGGCTCAAATATGCAAGCCTTAGAACAAGTTACATATTTGAGCCGTTTGGGGTGGAGACTTTGGGCCCATGGGGGCCAAGTGCCCACAAATTAAAAATATTAAAAAACGTCTGGTCGATACAAGAAGAGACCGGAAGGCTGGAGCCTACCTCGCTCAAAGGATTAGCCTTTGTATCCAGCGAGGTAATGCCGCCAGCCTTCTAGGTACAATGCCCAGCGACAGCGGTCTGGTGGGGCTGGACGGGCTTTGATATAGGGTTTTTTTTTATTTAAGTTAGCTTTATTTATAGGATCGTCTTACCATTTATTACTTAGTTTATTTTCGTATTTAATCTTATTTTTAAGTTAGTTTAGCCTTTTTGCCCTATCTGTACGTAGTTAAAATAAAACAGAATTTCTAATTAGTATATATATATATATATATATAT
Source organism: Dendrolimus houi (assembly GCA_039645545.1). Lineage (NCBI taxonomy): Eukaryota > Metazoa > Arthropoda > Insecta > Lepidoptera > Lasiocampidae > Dendrolimus > Dendrolimus houi. The sequence goes on along the minus strand of CM077123.1, from coordinate 9,782,254 downwards.
ATGGCAATGGTATATCTAAACTATCTGAATGACTTAGATTGGAAGATAAAAAGTCTTACAAAATATTCCATCTAATCTCTAAAATGGCGTCAAAATCCTTGCATTTTGACGCCATTTTAGAGATTAGATGGCTTGCTGTCAAATAGGATTCCTTAACTATGATCATAGAGAATATGAATCACATGTAGTTATTACACTATCATAGGTTCTTCATACAAAAACGACTTATACTTGATCATTTTTCTATGATATGATGATGGTTCTTTTTCTATGCTAGTATCTAAATTTAAAAAAAACTTGGAGGCTCTCTATTAATACAATCTGTAAAGAATATATATACTACTTGAATAGACTATTTCAAAGATAAGAAAATTTATTACCATTATTTTCGTATATAGGCCGATGTGGTATGTATTTAGTACTATTTAGTACATGAAAGCGATCTTAAGCGGTTATTAAACACCGGTAATTACGGACCCTTTCTCTAAATCTCTAAGTCTAAGCTTTATGTAATAATAATAAAAAATAAAGAGAGCAGGAAACTTAAGTTAGATTAAGCCACTCTTTTTACTAGGTCCCTAAATTAATATCGTGTAATCAAAGTTTTTCCGTTGACATCGCCTATTAAGTGACTTGAAAGAACTAAAAACACGTGAAAATAATAATTTTGCAGATATTGCAACAAACAAAATTCTGCTTTGATTTTCAAATCAGATTAGTTACCGCCTGAAACGCGAACCTCAAAGCATTTTCTATGGCAGTTACAATTGTTCTGCTTTTATTTGATGCCTCTTATTGAAGGTAATTACAGTTGGGAGAGCACTGTAGCATTTCTATTTGTACTTTTTAGCATAGTGTCGTACTTATTTATTTTATGTGCCATACTACCCTACTGTACAAGGGTGCAAACAAATTGTTCATTGCGTATTTGAATTAATTTTTAAGGTCTTTAGTGACTTTGGCGACAACGAAAGCTATATAAAGTCGTTACTCTGTGTATATATAAATACATAGCCATATATTTCAAAAACTGTTGGGTCTATATGGATATTTGGCAAAAAAGTGTATTAACCTTAACTGATTTATTATGCTGTATAATGGTATAATAAAATCATAAAAAGAACTAAAAATTAAGCGTATTTCTCGTTATTTGTTTCAGTGAAAAAGTGGTGAGGTTAAATTTAAAGTTTTAAATTTGAAAAGTGTGTCACTCTCTCTCATTTTTGAAAGATATGGTGGTAAGCTTGAAAATATTTAGAACAAAAATTCGTGTAATTAAAGTATGTTGAGTAATTGTTAACAATTATTGTTATATTTTAATTAAATTATTATTATTTATGGCTCCCTAACCAAGGATAAAAACCTATGGACGTTTCTCACGTATATGGAATCTTTCCTTTCCTTTCTTTTTCCTTTCCTTCTGCTTGGAATGCACATTTGCCTGATTTTTGGCTGACTATATTTTATATTTGTTTGTCGTTATAGGGCTTCTACAAAATTGTTTTAAGACACTGTTTTCTTGATTCATGCTGTTAATTAATTTTTTAATTTCTATGTTTTCAAGGATAACATCTTCCATCTCTGATTGTGTGCTTTTTATTTTTCAACCAGAGTTGCACCCGCGGCTGCGCCGCGTTTCAAACTCTAGTGCGTATCTCTTGTTTAAAGAGCAGGCGGTACAGGTTACATTGTATTAAATTTTTATATATTTGACCTCGGAAGATTCACTTCTTTTTAAATTGCAAATTATACCATCCTCCGTCTATCTGTAAACTACATAAATGACAAAATTTCATAAAATGACTAAGTGGACAACATGGACGAAATGGACCAAGTGGACCCAGCGGACCCGGCGGACCTGGCGGACCCGGCGGACCAAGTGGACCAAGTGGACGAAATGGACAAAATCACCAAATCTATCCTAGTTTCCGGGATAACCTTTTCATAAATCTATCCCATTATCCGGGATGATAAGTATCTCTTGGCCACCCTCGGTATTAAAATTTACATGTGTACCGAATTTCAGCCAAATCGGTCCAATAGTCTTTCCATAAAAGAATAACAAACAGAGAGACAAATATATTTTTATACCGGAAACTATCCCATTTTTCGGGATAAAAAGTATCCTATGTTCATCCTCGGCATCGAATATGTTACTTTCGTATTTATAATATTAATAACATGGATTGCTTAATTTCAGTTTTCAATTGTAGGTACTACATAAGCGGACCACATATTTATTAATAAGTTCTTTTTTCCGAATAAGTCTTCACGAGATATCCAACTGATGGAATTACTTGAGTTCAGTGATTCAAGAGTTTTGACTTAAATAACTACTCGTGCTTTCGATAAGTTATATTATTTGCGTCTTCCATTCTTATATTATTATGTAGTACCGCTTATTTGCCCTTTTCAATTTCAGTAACGCCCTCTACCGAAATTGTGTATCAATTTGATGACATCAAAATGACTGATCGATATAAATATGTTTGCTTCTGTAGTGTGTGACAATGTGATTAGAGTTTCAATAATAATTTACTAGGTGGCGGTGATTGATTCATTTTGTTTTCGTCAATAATTTTTATTTGTTTATAAGTGATTATTATTTAAAATGTGGGTAACCAAAGACATTTTAATGTAATTGGGTAACGTACATTAGATATTTTTTTAACAAACGCTAAGACGCAAGCAATGTTCTGAAAAAAATACTAACTACGTTGGTTGTTTTTGTGCAATTTTAAGCTTTTTTAATTGATTTAGTTTCTTACGATCAAGGATAATAATTGTTAGTAAGTAGTTTACTTTTTAGTGATTTTGTTTATAAGGATTTTACTGTAGTTTTCCTTTGGTCAGTGATCTAACACGTGTATCACTTATTTATATGTAATTTAACACCTTGTGCACAAGTCTGTGATTATTTTACAGTTTCTATGAGTTAATACCTATAAATTTAAATTCACGAACATCACTTTTTGATTTCTTTGTTTTTTCCAAATCATATGGACAAACGGACGGATGAGAATGACGAATACATAAAGATTCCGGTTTTGCCATTATGGCTACAAAACCCTAAAAAAAAGTAGATAGGATGTCTCGATATACTTATGTGTCCTGGAATTGATATTTGAGTCCCTAATGAATTATTTAGTAAATATGCATAAACGCGGAACGAGAAAATTACGCACTTTTTTAAATGCAAGACTATAAATGTGGTTTGCTATGGTACAATAACGATATTAATATCGTCGGAAAGCTTTCATTTAGGCAATTAATTAATAAACAATACAATTAATTAGAATATACATACACACAGTGCCTACTATTTTTATTTTATTTTATTCGGAAAACAGTTTCTAGCTAAATACATACTACTAAATTATCTACAACCATTTAATTGTTTCCACATATAGATTTACAATGCTTGCTAGTAAATACTTTACAATCTGTTAATTAAATTATAAACTGGAATTAAAAAAAATATGTTTATAGAAAAAATGACATTTTAAATGCAACCCGCTAGTATTCAGACCAGTGCTTTACCAAGGCCGTCTTAACATTTTGTGGATTAGTTTTAAATAAATCTATATCATGTGTAACAGCTGTAAAGTAAAAAAGTTGTAAAAGATTAGTTAAATGGACACACGATTAAAATAAGAATTTGCCATATAATTACTAAATATCCGGGGAACAAACAATAATTGTACTTATTATTGGATTCCGGAATAGTCTTGTTGGCACTTTTAAACATGTTTTCGATAATATGTAAGGTGAGTCTATTTTAGACTGCAGTTTTACTTAGCATCACTATAGCTGTTATTTGTCTTCTTTTGTGCAATGGGAAAATATGATGTCTGAGACATCTAACTCGTAGTGATTATCGCTAACCTTGCATTTAAGCTTTACACATCTTAAAGATCTACGTTATATGGATTCGATTCTGTTAACATACACATCATACACTGGATTCGATACCTTTGAGGCATATTATAGAAGACTACGCACCAAAGAACAATACAAAATCTTTAAGATCTTGACATTACTAAATTGGGAACTGACTCTCATGACGAAACCTAATGTCTTAATGGCTATTTTGTTATGTGGTCTATGTGTTTATCACAAAGTACTTTTGTCAGACATTTAGCAAAGTGAATTAAAAACTTTTTCTCTTATTATTATTAATATGAGGTTAACTTACAAATTACAAAATGTGATTATGATTTTATGCAATGGCGTAATAGTTGTTTTATAAGTACTATTTATTTTCGTCATGTCATATATGTTACATTTGCAGACGAATCCCGAATTTAAATAAGTAAATAATTGTGTTTTTATTATAATTACTTAATTAGGTAAGTCGTGACGCTAAAAATGAACGTTATTTCTATTGATATGACACCCGTTCTTTTACGTATTAATTGAATTATTTGTTAACATTTTGCCCAAATGATGACTTGCCGGTGATTTTAGTGTCGTTATTATAACATAGCAAACATGTTTAAAGTCTTTGAATACAAAAAACGCGTCATTTTCTCGTTCCGCGTTTATACATATTTACCAATTATTTTTATATTTCTTTGCTTACGCATTATGAATACTAATTTACATATCGTTGAGAAGGTAGCAATTGTCGGTGCATTTAAAATAACTTATTAATATTTTCTTTTACAATCTACCTACATAAATCATTTTATACCTGCATTTGGTACAAGTCAAACCTAAGCTCATTGTTTAAATACAGTAGGTAGGTTACAAACTAATATGATGCAAATCAGATATCATTAGCTATGAACTTTTAGCACTAAAATTTAGTGTAGGTAGGTATGCCAACATTATCTTTTTAACTAAATTCGTTTACTAATAATAGTATTGATTTATTGGAAATGAATACAATTAAATACTAAAACTAGTAAATATAACTAAAATCTTCATGGCCAAATCCAAAATATATGAAATAGCGAAAAATACTCAAAGGAGTCTCGAGGCCGATTTTGACAAAAACTAAAATGGTGTCATTACATTTTTGTAAAATCAATTACCCTTGTCAGGAATATAACCAACTGATTTTGCTTCTTGTGTAGGAATGTCAAACGGCAAACCAAGGGAAAGTGTTGTTTTGGAACAAAATATTCTATTTTCCATACATTAATTAAACCTCACTTTATTTTATTCAACATGGAAATTATGAAAATTATTTTATTTTTAATAGGCATCTATAAATTAATATTAGAAACTCGCGTTATTTTGCCCCGATTAATCAAATCAGTCAATTGGTTGCGTTCAAATCAGGGGCGGTCAAATGACAGCGCAATTTAATATTTTTCTCTTTTTTATTGCTAAAGCACAGCAGACAGACTGACGGTCCAACTGTTATAGAAAGTGGTTACCGTGGCCTATAGACATTAGCAACACCAGAGGTGCGTGCAATGTGTTGCCGGCCTCGAAGGGGAAACTGGAAACTGGACACTGATGCTGGAACACAATACAATGTTGTTATGGCGGCATATTCTAGACTAGGGGTGGTAGCCATCCAGACAGGCAAATACCCTACCACCTGGCTGTGGGTTGTTTTGTCGCCTCTTACGACAGGCCGCAGAAATTAGTGTTCTTTTCCGTATCTGCACAGATAAACACGGATATATTCATTTTCATAAGTATACATATATATACCATACAAGTAATGTTGAAATTCAACCGACGGACGGTAAGGCAAGTGAATGAATAGTAAGATATAGGAACCAGTCATTTATCGACAGCTGCTACGTATAGTATGTCAACTAACATTTGTAACATTTACTTTTTTATGGATTTTGTAATTCAAAGACCTTATTTATCAGCCAAGGTCACAAAACATAAAAAACAAGTATTTTCGAAGATGTTTGTTGTAATGTAAGATGTAATGTTTAGTTAATATATGAAAAATAAATCATTTTGATCAAAAACAACCCTTTCCCTTGGTTAGTCGTTTGACATTCCTTCACAATAATTGATCTTTACAAGCTACACTATGATATGGTGTAATAATACAGAATGTGTTTATTTTTTTCAATATCAGCCGATTCGATTCTTGACAAGGGTAACTCATTATTCAAAAATCTAATGATATCACTTTCGTTTTTGTCAAAATCGGCCTCGAGATTCCTTTGAATGTTTTTCACTATTTAGCGTAGTGTATGTAGGATTTGGCCCTGAAGGCCCACTTGAAATTTTTTATTCTGTTCACAGCTTAACATAAAACATTGCAATAATAAAAATTACAATTAATATAATTAGGAGACCCAAATCGTCGTCGGTTGAGAACATTCCCAAAACGCTGTCTTCCACGTTGTATTTTCATTTGCAATAAATTAATTAAGATTAAAAAAATGATATTGATTAGAACGTCATCACATTTCATTTCACATTACCTCGTATTTATTTGTCTAATATCTCGCTGTCCGAATTAATTTACAACGACTCTAGCGCGGAGTCAAACGGGTCTTATGATTCAATTATGTTACATTTGGAAGCGAGCCGCCGATGCGAGAACATGGGGAAAAACGAGAAAAATGTCGGCGTTTAGATCGTGATCGCGATAAGTGGATGACTGCTCGCATGGTTTCGCGTCAAAGGGCGTGCAGCCAGCCGCGAACGCGGCCTGCGCCGGCCGCCACGGCCGTCGCCGCCACACAGCGCCGACAGTCGCCCTTCACTCCACTCGCCAAATACGCCTTTTAATTAATGAAACAGATTACAGCGTTTGTAGATTGATTAGACTGAATACAGATCTGAAATCAGTAGAGGTATTTACAACACCCAAATCCCTTTATGGGTATGATTACCGGTTTTTTTGAAGTGAAACTTCTTTAGAATCGTTGTTATTTGAAAGTCGATGAAACGAAAAAGCGACACTAAAACGAGATAAGCACATAAATCTATAGGACTAATGAACGAATCAGATAGAATACATTATCTAAATATATATAATTGAAATCCACGTAGTCTCATCACGATATCTCAGGAACTATAATACCTATAGACTTGAAATTTGGCATGGACCTTCCTTTCACCAAGTAGAGGTCAGCTAAGTACGGTTTTTACGGCACACGAAGCGGGTGGGTATCAGCTAGTATTTAATAATTTAAACACTGCTCATACAAATAGACTTGGAAATGTTTTGAAGTTTTTAGATAATACTTGAAATTTCGTGTTTTAAAGCTTATATTATAACGTTATATTATGTGACATGAGACGGCACGAAATTTAGAATCACTCTCATCCCTTGTCACATTTTGTTTCACTTCTACTGCGTGTGAACTGCACACAGACAATCCTTTTATTCATTTGAATAACTATTTATTACTTACTTAAAAATATTTATGGTAGCAAAACCTGTAGTTAGATGCCCAGAAATTCCACTGATAAATTATTTTTTACCACCTGTATGTACCTACATACTTATATACGTATTTTATGTTGGTATATTTGAACATTACTTTTTGATTATGAATCAATTTTAATTATTCTTTTGCATTGTGTTTAACATATGTAGTTACGAAGGTGATCCAATTTTAATGCCCGTGGTGATCTTTGGCTTCGAAAATAAACCTTTAATAACAAACATTAAGATGTTGATTGAGTTATTATGGGCAATGTGTCAATACTATAGGTATATTATTATAGAAACAAGACTTATCAAAATTATTTAAATATTTCCAGTTCCTTTTTTAGCATTTCCGTGTTTTATCTTCAGTTGTATATGGGCGCTGTTTCCTCATTCGTAAAGCATGCTTATGTGGGCCTATTAATAACTTAATTTTGTAAATTTAATAAGTTAAAAAATTAACTAATGTTCATAAGTATCTTTTTGTATATTGACTTATTTCTTGATGGTAAAATTATATTTATTAACTAGAATTAGACATAAGGATTGCCTAATTCGTTTACTGAAGGTTCATAACGAAAATGAAAAATATTTCCATTGTGCGATCGCACTCAGCTTTTTTAAATAGAGGGTACGTTTATATATTAAGTGAGAATAAAACATCTTAAATGGTGCATGTAACAGAATAGTAAAAATAATTCTGAGTTTTTTAACCTTTCGCCTAACACTGTGGTTAGCGCAGAGCCTAGGCGGCAGTTACACAAATCCTTTTTAAATTACGTGTCGGCGTTCACACATCGGTGCGACATATCACCCGCGGATATTTTAAAGGCATACCGGCCCTACGCGACGTAAAAAAGATACGGATGTTAGGACTTAGTAACCATTTGCTGAAATTGGTCTCGTTCAAGATAACAACAAGTTTTCGCACCCTCGCAACTAAATGTGCAATTCATACGTGTGTAAATTTGTACGTTTGTTTCGAATATCGACTCTAAGTTTAATACACTTAAGTGCTTTTTACATTAATAGACATGCTTCTAGCATATGTCATTCCTGGTGCTTAGGAAGTCTTATCAGATACTGTTAGACAATATGCGGTGATCGCCTATTCTTTATCGTTAGTCGAAATTTGTTAGGAGGTACAAATATTTTAAAAAGCACTACCACATTATACAACTCTTTATTCTCCTATAGAATTACAGTATAAAATCTGTAAAGCCTATGAAGAAAACTGATTTTTTTGTTTAATTGTGGAAAAAGCCCATCGATATTTAGATTCAGATTTATAATCAGTTAACTATTATATAAGTTGCTGTTTTATTAGATTTGTGAAAAAACAATGCAGGAAGGACAATCCCACTTTGTTATCTTGTTAAGTTAATGCCATTTTCTTTACTAGATGTCACTAGTATCTTTTCCTTTTTATACGTGCGTAATATTTTATCATTGATGAATAATATATAATATATGTGGAATCTTGTGGATTTAGTTCTGCTTTTGTTCAAATATAAAGGAGATGGATAACGCTTTCATACATTCTTGGGATTGATTGTAAAAAGATGAGTGGGGTTTTAAGATTTCTTTTTATTATGTTGATATTTTTTGTAATTGTCGTGGGTTTATTTATTTTGAATGAATTAATCGTGTTGTTTGTTTTCATATTATTAATTGTTGAAATTCATTCACATAAATCGATTATGGTAATCAATAACTAATTTTATTAGACCTTATTTTTAAAAAATTTCGTCTTTCATATAGAATTTAGGGCTGATAATTGTGTAATAGAAAAATAGCACGCTTTTTTAAGCCATACATCAACTCGTCACATTTTTGGGCCCAAAAAGTCGCCGTCTTCTTTGTAAAGAAAATAATACTTCAAATTTTCTGGCTCACTTGGTCTAAAAAAACTCATTTTTAATCATATAAAACGTTGATTGAAAGTATAAGTGGTGTTGTGTGTGTATATAAAAAGGCAGGGTAGCTAACAACATGCTGCCCAAATAGTTCCTCTGGTTAACAGTGAAGGAAATGTATAAAGGATTTAGGGACTATTTTAGAGTAATATTTTTAGTGGGCGATTGTCATTGGGCAACGAGCGTTTCAATTTAGGCATTCTTTCCGATTTATACATAAGTTACTGTATTTTATACGTCTCCTGTCTCGATGCCCGCTGCCGCTTTAAGTTGGGCCGCGCACTTATTGTACAAAGGAAACAATTTCATATCGTGTAGCATGTGATTTTACGCGTGAACGAGCAAAGAAAACTACTTTCCATACTTGGATTCCGCAAAGCTTACATACAACATTTGTTTTTGTATATTTTACCTTTCAGGAGCAAGTTCTTTAATTTTGAAGAAGAATTTACATTGGTTGTATTTGTTATAATTCCGTAGTTACTTTGGCAGTATTGGAACTACTATGAAATCACCGTGCCCTTCCGTCCGCTATCCGTCTGTTCATCTGTCCTTGTTCACCTCAGTCATTTTTTGGGGAACTACTACGTTTCTTCTTCTTTTTAGTCAATTAATGTCCACTGCTTGACGTAGGCCTTCCCAAGTCTGCGTCACATATCCCGGTATTCCGCCTTCACATCCAGCCTCTAAAGGCGACCTTACGCAGGTCGTCGGTCTACCGGGCTGGAGGGCGTCCCACGCTACGCCTACGGAGACGCGGTCTCCACTCTAGGATATATTTGCTCCATCGCCCGTTGGTCTTGCGACAAACGTTTATGAAATTAGAAGTTACAATTATATAATCTACGCTTTTGAAGTTTTTAAAGTATCCCCATGTATGTATGCTACGACTATTTGTTTGGGATTGGGGTTGTCTTTATTCAGATTTAAAATTATCATAATCATCAGTCTTTTACTGGGTTTTATACATTACTATAATGGCGTCAAGATTGAACTAATTTTTGAATTATCTAGAGGAAAATACTGAAAAAATTAAATTACATAGCTCAAAAAAACAATTTAAGCAAAAAATTGTTTTAACAAGATCCGGAGAGTAGTTTTTAAGATATCGGGTGATGTTTTTGAACAACATAGCCCAATGACATAAACAACGTATGTGCCAGATCACACTAGGCACTAGACCGTTTCTTTAAATAATATGGGTACTCTAAATAGTTGTCAATCACAAATGAAGCAGTAATAATGTTTTTTCATTTCACATATTCTTGAAAGTACGCTTGGAGTTGCCTAATCACAGGAATGAAAACAGTACTTTTCGTCCATGGGAAACGATTCTCCCTGCTGTCAAAAAAATTAGAAAACTATGCGAATCAAAAAATAAAATAAATTACTTTTTTCTAAATTATTATTTCATTTAGATAAATTTCAGCTAAATATTTACTGTCATCAGTGACAAAAAAAATACTGGTTGGTAGAATGCCACAGAAAAATAAATTTACTATGGATTTAACGCCTGATTTTATTAGAGAAGTAGTTGCTTAATAAAACTATGTTTTAACGGTTTTAAGCGCGGTAATTTATTTGATTTTTGTTATTCCGACGTTTCGGTCACTTTTCAGTGGCCGATATCAGAGGAGACAAAGATGTCAAGTGTCAACGAGTATTGGTAGTTTTATTTAGCCTACCGCCAACTTGTTCATTTTAATTATTGAGTTTTAATTATGTTTATGGTTATTATTTACTTTATGGGAGCCTAATCTTATTTACCACCGCTTCGCAATATGTTATGGTTTGAAGAGAAGAAGCGGCGCAAGAAACTTCAGCAAACATGCCTAGCTCTAATAATTTTATATTATATTAAAATGGGTGGAAGGAAAAATAAAAGAAATTATCAGTCAAGTTGGTTTGTTTTCCGGTGCATGCAGAAAGAGCTCACAGTGTCCTGAGGTCTGGCAGTTGGTTTTTGCTGGGTTTGGATCTTGATAGTTTTGATGATGATGTAAAACCGTTAAAACGTAGTTTTATTATGTATACAAGTCGCGAAAACTTAAGAAAATATCAAGTAGTTGTTTGTTTAACTAATCAGTTTTTATTTTCTTTCCTCATATTCGAAATGAAAAGCAGAGTGTTAATCTCGGGTGAAAGGCTCATTTAGGAACTTTAATTATTAGCGCCCTAGCTACGCTCGTGCGCACAAACTATATCGTGCCTAAATACGTCACTTTCACCTGTCGTGTAACAATCTATACTATACTATTATCTAACATTAGTAGCAAGAAATCTGTTTTAGTTCCTTTCCATAACATAAACGGAAGTAAGGTCAGATAAATGATTTAAAATTTGTGGTATGTTCCCACTGTCGATCAAATGACCTTATGTTCCTATAAATAAATAACTTCTTTATTTATACCATGTAACGTTATTTTATTCAATAATACACGTCGCAAAATGCCCTTAGGGTGGAAAAGTGACATAAAAATGCAAAATTTGCAATGCAATAAACGAGTTAACATGTCATGTGATTGTGAATATGGGTTTCAACCCTTCTTATGCTCTCGTAGACCGAGATACCGGATTCCGTATAACTGTCATCTTGTCAAACTATAAATACGCTGCAAATCCCCATATTTCCATACCGCCATATTTTACGGTTCAGTATCGGAAATAAATAACAACTAAAATAACGATATGAGCATTTTCCAAACCTTCATGTCTAGTGGAATTTACATATCCGTTGTTGACGACAAAATCCCCAACACGGCTTAATAGAGATATATTATTTTTTAGACAGGGTTGTATTGAATATTACAGTTAGATCAGTATGAAAAGGGTGTTATATAATAAGTATACAAATATACTGGTGATATAAATGTATTAAGAAACATTATTAAGACTTTTAAAAATCTTAAAGCTTCCTCATGGATTGAGAAAATCCATAAGATATGTTTTTAGGATTACAGTAAATGGTTATGTACCTGCATTCAGCGTACACCGTTCAGCCAAGTTTAATTATATAGACAAACGGACGGCCACGACTTCTATAAGGATCCCGTTTTTGCCAATATATCTACGGAACTTTTAAAAAGTTATATTAATATTTTATATTCAAGTCCGTATTAAAACAGAAGTGAGCGAATAAATATTATTAAGATGATAAAAAGCATTATAATTTAAATAGTTCATTTGCATTAAAGCACCGCCATATGCAAATTGTTATTGTAAGAAAAACATTGCACCATCTTAATGTATTTGTAATTGAAATTGAGCTGTTCGGTCGGAATGCCGCCGGCATGCGGGGTGCGATTTTCGGCTGCGATGCAACTGATGTGTATGTGCATTTGCATTTGCACCGACCCTCACTGACAGGGTTAGTGTTGTATTGTCTATGTTGACCAAATGACTAACAATAATATTATTTACAACTAACTGTTGGCAATTAAGACCAGTGTTGTGCTCGATGAAATTCCAACACAACTTCATATTCATTTGACAAAATCATTTGTTCTATTGAATATTGTTTAAAATATTAGTTGCATTTGAAAATATCTTTTTATTGAATAAATAATAGATTTGTGTTACTCATAACTTTTAATTATTTAATATCTACTGAATAACTTTCATCTGTTGATTGTAAAATCAGCCCTTAAAGAATGTAGATATAAGTAACAATATTAAGGAACTTGACAAATATTGGTACATCAATAAAAAAATTGATCTGGCCTGTGTAATCTCTCTTTAGAGAGTAATCCGTACCACAAATCCCGGTAAAGTTAAAAAAACTTCAGTATAATTGACACATTTTGTACAGAAATTTATGGTATCTTAGATTTTGTATTTAAGATTCAGTGTGACACGGTAGTTTAATATCGTCAGAGTCCAGGTAAATGTATCTCTTATATCAATTTACACTGCTGAAAGGCTGATTATGGTGATATTTATTAATTTTAGTAACATCTCTAGGACTATATATAACCTTTAATAGTCAGGACTGCGGTTAATACCGTCACCAATTCCGGGACCGTCTACTAACGTATTGTAAGGCATGGTAAATTGATATTCTTTATGCTTGTAAAAAATAAACTGGGAAATCTAAATTTTGATTACGTCAATTTAATGCGATAGAGATCGTTTAAAAGTTTAGAAAAAAACACGAACAACGTAGCTGATATAAGCCAATTTCAAATAAAACCTCAACCGTGATTAAACTTTGTTCAGATATCCGGTTATCGTCGTATTACGTGTGTAAATGAAAAGAAGGGGGAGGGGGGTTGTCTACGGAAAATTTCAGGTGGGCGGAGTCAGTCGGAAAAATGCAACGCCTTCCTGAAGCCACGCCTATATCATTACGTTTTTACACGGTGTATATCATTTAGTTTTTTTTACCGGTAGTATAATATACGAATTTAGTAATTTTATTTCATATGCAACCAAATCACATATAACATTCTATACTTAAGTTTTTAGTGTCTGATAGCTCAGTGCTGTATGGGTCGAGACGTAAGTATCCAAATCGATAGATATCTCTAGGTTGTCACTTGTATGATTGAGGTGCTTCTTTAAACTCTAGAAATTTGCTGGTGATCGTCAGCGTGCTTTTGAGCTGTGGGGAACATTACACTTTCCGGCAATAATTCATATGTCTCCCCTCTTTCTGAGTAGGTAATATTAAAATCGCATAAAATCAGTTTTTTTTACTTCAAGTAAGTAAACTGGTAGCCAGTTTACCTGATAGTAAATGGTTATCGCGACGCTAATGGACATCGGCAATGTGTTTGGATTTTTACCCCTTGTTTACGTTACACTTCCACGACAACAAGCAGGAAAGTGTGCAGCGCGAGTACCAAATGTGCTAAAAGGTTGCAATTACTTAACCACGCTGCCCACTTCCCTTGCCACTACCTGATTACTCCCATGGAAGTAAACTTGGCTTAGGAAGCTGTTTATTTATTGACATAAATAAATCAGGACCATTTTGATACATATTTCGTATATTAATTCTTATAAACAAAAATGCCTAACTAATAGGATACGTAATTTGGAAGAATGCAGGGTTTTGATCGGTAATATTTCATAGTACGATATTAAAAACTACAATTTTTATTGGTTCACACTGCTACAAAAGTGAAGTGTTAGAATATACACATAATTGTAGCATATTTTATCTAGACATACATAATTATTTGGTTTCACTGACTGCCTGACTGACATATCAACGCACAGCCCAAACTACTAAGGTTAGGACTGTGAAAATGCATGCGTGTTCTTTCTGTACTGCAGGTGCGTACTATGAAAGGATTTTTGTTAATTCAAGGTGGTGAAACCACTAAGGCGGTAAAAAAGGTGCTGCCCTTTAATTTTTATTTATACGGTCTTATTCATGTTGAGTTAGAGTCAGTTTGCACGCTTCTTTAAGGCTCTTATATGAATAAGACCATTAGTCTTTTAGCATTATCACAACAAACAGAATGACGGATAATATGTACAAATATATGTTTATATATAAAAATCTATTGTTAACATGGCAGTTTTTTTAAATTTCGGGTAAATTAAGTCGTTAACCTATTTTAGTGTTATTATGCCGGGAGACAATATTTTTTTTTAGAATTTTGTAGTTGTTTAGCTAAACAGAACCTTTAAAATCGTCATGGCTCTCCGTCCGTTTGTAGTGAGTTTTTTGTTTGTATTGTAGTGCTAAAACCTTTGATTACATAACCTCTAGATTTGGCACGATGGAGCAAAGACGTAGATAAAACTATCAGGTAACTGTTAGCTCATAAGCGGCTTGCGGTCCTGCAGTGTCAATTTTGTTTCCACGGTGAACGGTCGTGTTACGTGTCAACCTTTCAGTGACCTAAAATGTCGTTTTGGCGATAAAATTGTGCAGAAATTACAAAAGATGAACAAATATGACGAACGAAGTCACCTACGATCGGTACGTAATTATTCAGAAATCAGTATTTCGTAAAAATCAATTTATTTATTAGGTAAAATCAGTACGACATGTACTTGACCTTTTTGTCGGTGTTGCCGGTTTTACAAAAGCAAAATCCCTAAGTGAGCGTCGAATTAGTATATCTGGGGTGGACACGATTTGGGTTAAAAAGAAAACAAATTTTGTCATACATACTACATAGAAAGATCGTGTACACTTATAAAGTGGTCAAATTTGTTTCTTTATATGGGAATGGGAATGGACGCGAACGTAGCGATGGTCACAAGATTCGCGTTCCCAGGACGAGTGCTCGACTCCGGAGGCTAAACTGGTTCCATACTGGCGACTTTCTACTAGAAATATGCTTCACACTAGGGATGTCCTACACGTTAGGGCTGTACCTCATATTATGGATATGCTCCAGACTAGGGATGTCCCCTACTAGCACTTTATTTAATTTAATCAAAGCGCCCTACGCTTTTTGCCATATTCATTGAACATTCTATAATCTAAGCATTGAACATAATAAAGTGAAGTTATAAGGGACTTCCCTATTGTGAGGTACATAGTGCAAAGCACTTTCCTAGTACAACGTCACCAGTATGGAACACATTCCTATAGCCTAGCGTGCTCGTTCGTTCTAGAAGACAAATATTTTTGCCAAACAAAATCTTATATTAATATATAAAGCTGAAGAGTTTGTTTATTTGTTTGCTTGAACGCACTAATCTCAGGAACTACTGGTCAGATTTGAAAAATTCTTTTAGTGTTACATAGTCCATTTATCGAGGAAGGCTATAGGTTATATATTATCATGCTAAGACCAATAGGAACGGAGCACCAATGAAGAATGTTTCAAAATCGGGGAGTTAGTTTAATTTACTTTTTTTAAACTATTCCACGCGGTCAAAGTCGCGGGCAGAAGCTAGTCCTATATAAAACAGGGTTAGGAAAACTGTCAAATGTCAGACTTTTTCCTAGTCAGATAGACTGAGTGGCTTCAAATGACATCGACACATCACTATCATATACTATATTTTATCACAGCCGAAGCCCTATAAGTACATTTATAGTTCTCTAATTTTTTTCATTACACTTTTTTGTTTCATACAATCCAATTCACACCGTCCTTCACAAAAGAAGTTTTATTTTAAAATAAATTGTAACTTTACCACTATTTATGATAGATATTTATATTCCATTTTATATTTTTTTACTTGTTGAAAAAGGATCAAGTAGATCTTAGCATGATCAGTTTTTCCCATAAATATTGTGAGTTTGTCTTTAGCTGGCATCTCTATATACGCTTCACACAGACAAATATAATGGTGTAGCGCGAGTGTAAGACAACGCTGTGACGCACACAAGCATGCATTAGCTGGCCAGTTTTTATAGTAAGAATTATAGAGCGATGCCAAATCTAAAGGTTATATATTAAAGGCTAAAACACAAAGTTTTATTTTTAGTTTCCCTAGTTGTTTTGTCAAAATGGAACTCTTATAAAATCGGCATACTCTTTCGTTTGTTTGTCACATATTTTGCGTCGACCAACACGTTCTTGGCCGTTTTTAAATAATTAACTCGGTGATGTAGTATAAAATACGATCTATCACTCAGATGAATACACCATTCCCAACTTATGTGTATTAAGTAACTCACTTACTAATAACTAACATGTGTAAAAAGACAGTGAGAATATCATGTCAGATTATAGCGATACTATTTTCATTAAAGATTTTCAATACATTAATTAACCTTAGATCTTGTCGAATTTCCTACAGGAAAGTATCGGATATTATACGTTATAAAGTTTTCAAGATTTTTTCAAATACACAGCCAGAATTAAAAATGGGCGAAAAACCAAATGAAGATGTGTTTACAGCACCAGCTTTAGCAAATCTACCTGCTTGGATGGATTGTGTACTTGACGATCACGCGAAGGAAAGTAAGTTATCACAATTTTTTATTTGTACGTAGGTATTTAAAGTTGACAGACTCGTGGTTAACACGGCAAATATTCTAATATAGGTGAAAGGCACAAGGTGTATTGAGACCAAACGTTTGGTTGATGTCGCACGGACTAATAAAACGCTGGTCTAAATTTCGAGCAACACTAATATTAACATTGCCATCCAAAGATATAACACGGCGAGCCTTTTTGGAAAATTCTCTTCTGGCAGCCGCGGTCTGGAGTTACTACTTTAATACTAATTTTATTATTATAGGTAGTTAATATATATAGATGGGCATTTTATTTTTAGGATTTTTCTATGGACAGTAGAGGATGACTATCTTATATGGAGGTCAGAGTGAAATAATGTCCAACTGAAAACACTATATAATAATAGTTCAAGAACCGAGCAGAACAGCGCTATAGTCCAAGCCAAATTAACTGGCAATAAAGTCTATTAACCTTTACATCATTCGATTAGGGGTATATCTATATATGGTATTTTGACTAAGTATTTTGTTTAGATTTATAGATTACATTAATGAAGTTTTAGTAGGGATCCCTAATTTTTATATAACCTATATTAATCAGGGATAATGTAGCATTCGACTGGAGGTAGAATTTTTGAAATCGGTCCAGTAGTTTTTGAGTTTATTCCTTACAAACACAAAAATTCAAAAATACAAATCTTTCCTCTTTATAATATTAGTAAGATATAGATGTAATTCTCATTAAGGAACTCTAAAGAAACATTATTTTCTTTTCTTATATAAGAACTAGGATATGCCCGCGACTTCGTCCACGCTTGACTTGAAATTCCCGCGGGATTCCTGGGACGCCAAGTATCACAGCATTTAAAAAAGAATGTAAGCTAGAGTTTTAGTAAAAACTGTATCAGAATAAGCCAATTTTTATGCACCCGAACAACTTCAAACCACTCCCGGGATAGTTCTCGTGAGATTCCTGGGATAAAAAGTATCACACATTTTATTACATTAAATTTGCTATGAATCAGTGAAAAAAAATCGCATTGGAGTTCTAATTTTTTTTTTCAATCTGGTCATGTTAAATCCTTCCCAAAAAAATTACCAAGGGATCTCCGGGATATAAAGTAACGCAGATTTTAAGTTTAAGAATTTTGCTTGCGATCAGTGAAAACCGCATTCAAATCGGCCCAGTAGTTTTTACGTGAATGCCGAACAAACAGACAAACCAATAAACAGACAAGAAATCTAAAAAAATTCAGTGTTCTTCATCGTTTATATAGTGTATTTCAGTTGTTTTTTTTATTAACTTAAATGTACAGATAAGGCATGATTAGAATTTTAAAACTTAACATTTACAAAAGGTCTTTCTAAATACAATTTATTGATTAATGACTAACAAATATTTACAATTAGTTATTTAATTTACTGTACAATTACTTTTTAAATAAATCTGATAATAGGTACCCACAATTAAATAGAAATTTAAATCTGGGTGGAACTTCATGTCAAGATCTCTAAAATTTTGCAGACTGTAATCATTTTTTATTTTTTTTGTAGGGCATTGGTGATCAGTCAAATAAGTTTTTTTAACCTAATACTGTCTGTATTCTAAATCTAATCCGGGCTCTTTCTAAATCAATTTAATATGTATAATTGTATACCGTAACTGTGTAAAATGTTTTTTATTTATTGAGAGCAAATAAATAAATAATTATTATTATTTTTACTTAATGGTAAGTGGTTATCATCGCCCATTGAGACCTTCATCATACACTTGCATCACATTCATCATACACATCATACAGTTGCTGAATATTTACCAAGCACAAGTACGGTCTTGTATGGAATACTGGTCTCATCTTTGGGATGGCTGAGCCAAACCAGCTCGAGACACTCGAATCAATAGATAAAAGAGCCAGTAACTTGACAGGCAATAATCGACTATTCGACGAGAAGCTTCAGAGTCTAGAACTCTAGATCATCGACGCAAAGTCGCTAGTTTGTCGGTATTCTAAAGGATACACTTCGGCGAGTGTGCCACGGAATTGCACGAATTAATTCTCCCTCACCATTTTACCACCGGACAAGTAGACGTACGAGCTCACGCCACCGATATATCGTGGAAATACTAACAAAGCGGACGAAACGCTATTCTTCCATTTTTGTCATACGTACCGCTGAAGATTGGAACTCTATACCGTCGTCTGTTATTCCTGAAAAATCCAATCTAGATGTCTTCAAGTCTCGCGTGAACAGGTATCTTCTAGGTAAGCGTGCTCCACCTTAGACTGCATTTCCGCCTGACATCAGGTGCAATGTCGGTCAAACGCGAACCTATTCAGTATAAAAAAAATCATTAAAGAAGGTTTTGCGTTGCCTACCCCGTGAAGACTAAATATCTGATTAGTCCCTTTCAAATCTAATTTGACGCGGCTTAAGCAGGGCTGTAGTCGAATTTGAGGTAGGGCAGCATTGGTTACAGGTAGGGCGGAAGTAAAAAAATATCATAATTGATCTGCCCTCGAAGAACGGGCTCTTAAATCAATCATTGACCTGTAGGTCAGTGATATACATGGTGGTATCGTTTTTTACTAAAACACAGTTTACTGTACACTTCACTTAACCAAACATACATACATACATATTGTCACGCCTGTTTCCCATTGGGGTAGGCAGAGACGATGGATCTCCACATGCTACGATCCTGACAAACACTTTTCGCTTCATCAACTTTCATTAATCTTTTCATACATAAACGCTTATTTAAACTACTTTTTATCTGATCTTTCTTCAAAATATCTTCAATTTGATCATGGTGAGTACGTCTCGGTCTACCGGCACCGACTCTACCAGTCACATTGCTGTCATACACTTGTTTTGTGATTCTGCTTTCATTCATTCTCTCTATATGCCCAAACCACCTTAACATTCTTTTAAACTACAAACAATCATAATCTATTTTATTTTAGTTTATTTTATCTGTTTATTTTAGTTTAAAAGGGGATTCCCCGTACCATTGATTGCAATATAGCCTATCATAATCCCCTCTGCATCACAGATACTATAATTAAATAGACCCATCGCTTCATGTATTGTGATGGCGCTTCAAATGCCATCTATACACTATATAGAATATATAATTATTATAATGTGAAATGCATGTCACAAACTGTGGTATATTCGGAAAAGTTTAGATACCCATCGCTACAATTTTTTTTATTTCAAACTATGAACAAACAATTTAATTATAATAATTTATCTTAGTTTTTGGTATTTTTAAGGTAGGGTATTGTGATTTCAAGGTAGGGCATTGCCCCACAATACCCCCGAAGCTACGGTCGTGGTCTTAAGTTTTATTACTTTTTTTACAGTAAACAAAGTTAATGGATGCTATTCATATTTAAAAAAAAATAGCCGAAAAATCATTTTTAAAATGGTCTCCAAAATGTCTTTGGAAAATCGATACGGGATTGGAGGAGTGTCCTGCAAATTAGTTGAGCAGTACCTATCCGTAAATTATCATTCATACAGACTATTGGCGTCACAAGGTAAATAACCTGTATCCAAATAAAATGTATTCACTGAGAAACAATATCTCGATAACACCAATACACCATATAGGTGTTCACTGAAACAATGTTTCAGAGAATATTTTCTAAAGTTTTCGCGACTAGTATACATAACATAATACAACTATGTTTTAACGGAAAGGTGGCCCAAACGTCGGAATAATAAAAATCAAATAAATTACCGCGCCTAAAACCGTTAAAACGTAATTTTATAATGTTTCAGAGGCTTTGCTACCCACATCAGTAATGTTGGTGCGTAAATTTATTTGCGTATGACAATGAGTAAGTAGTCGAAAGAAAACGGAGAGTTAGCTCTCATACGTCTATACGGTTTTTGGCCGGCCCGGATGCGGTTTACCGCTTATACTTGAAATAAAGAGTTTTAACGTATAATAAAACTAATATAGCACCTGTGGCCGCTTAGAGTTTCGCCTCGTCATTATGGAACTCATGATGTACCAGGTAGACCTTAACTGGATCCCTAATATCTCTAGCAAAATAATAGGCAAGTATTATTAGGTGTTAAAACTCTCTATTATTTGTTCTGATTCGATATTTGCGATCCATATTGAGTGATGTCCACTTGGTACTAATAATTTGTGATAAATTATCGACGCTATAATGTGTTAAAATTATTAATTTATTCGTTACTAGCTTCTGCCCGCGACTTCGTCCGCGTGGAAAGTTTTTTAACTATCCCACGGGAACTCTTTAATTTTTCGGGATTAAAAGTATCCTATATGTTGACCAGGGATATAAGATTCCACCATACAAAATTTCATTTAAATCGGTCCAGTCGTTTCGGAGATTAGCCGGTACAAACAGATAAACAGACAAACAGAGAAACAAAAAATTTGAAAAAAATCTAATTTAGTTCTATTCCACTTCTTACATCCTCCTGAGTCGATTTTTAGCTTTTTTTTATTGAGCAAAAATTCGACCTCTACAGTTTTATTATATTATATATTTATATATGTATATACTTAGTCTGGCCATAAATACTGTTACAATTAAAAAGAAACAAAATATTATACTTGAATTTGGAATCTGTCATTTTTATATGATTGATCATTGTGTTTTTTCATTTTGGCGCCAATACATTGTAGAACATTTTGCAATATTAAAATGGAGTGGGGCGATAAAGAGAACCGAATCGCTGTGATTGCACTACACAAAGTACGTATGGAGCCGAATGCATTTTTAAAACTCTACATACGCTTGGTATTAGTCTAATGTTTGTGTATCGGACTATTAATAGGTACAATGAGACCTCCTCTGTTTGTGACAGAAAAAGATCTGGCCGTCCGCGTAGTGTTCGTACGAAAAAGGTGGTCAAAGCAGTAAGTGAAAGAATTCGAAGAAATCCTGTCCGAAAGCAAAAGATTTTATCTCGGGAGATGAAGATTTCACCTAGAACCATGTCGCGCATTTTAAAAGATGACTTAGGACTTGCAGCCTATAAGAGACGCACTGGTCATTTCTTAACTCATAATTTAAAAAAGAGTAGGGTGGTAAAATCGAAACAACTACTGAAGCGGTACGCAAAGAGAGGTCACAGAAAAATTTTGTTTACGTATGAGTTTTTTTTACAATTGAGCAACATTTTAACAAACAAAATGACCGTATTTGTGCTCAAAGCTCTAAGAAAGCTTCTTAATTAGTCGACAGAGTGCAATGTGGGCATTATCCGTCTTCAGTGATGGTTTGGTGGGGTGTGAAGGATAGCTATGAAGGAGTGACTGGGCCATATTTTTGTGAAAAAGGTATCAAAACATCGGCATAAGTGTATCAAGATACCATTCTTGAGAAGGTAGTTAAGCCCCTTAACAACACCATGTTCAATAACCAAGAATGGTCCTTACACCAAGACTCGGCGCCGGGTCATAAAGCTCGGTCCACGCAGTCTTGGTTGGAAACGAACGTTTCGAACTTCATCAGAGCTGAAGACTGGCCGTCGTCTAGTCCCGATCTTAATCCGCTGGATTATGATTTTGGTCAGTTTTAGGGAGTACGGCTTGCTCTAAACGCGATGATAATTTGGAGTCCCTAAAACAATCCATACGATTGGCAGTGAAGGATTTTCCCATGGAAAGAGTGCGTGCTTTTATTGATAACTGACCTCAACGTTTAAAGGACTGTATTGCAGCCAATGGAGACCACTTCGAATAAGCTTTTTATATTTTAAATTGTTTTATATTTATTTATTAAACTAACACACTTTAAAACTTATAAATGTTATTTGCAACAGAAATAAAAAAAAAATTGTTACAATATTTATGGCAAGACTAAGTATATAGATTAAAGCATAAAGTATCGCACCTTAGAAGAATCTAAGTGTGATTCTTATCTATTCGACATTTGTAATTAATTGATGTGTATATAGTTGTACTTTTACCACTATATCCCTCAACTTTAGGAACAAATTTCTCCGTGATTTCAAAGATAATATATTTTTTTCATTTTAATAATTATTTTTATAAGAATAATCAAAATTAGGTTTTTGCAACTGACCTGGCTTGTGAACAGTGTGATAGTCGACGCTATTATGATGAGAGGCGAAACTTTAAGCGGCCACACGTGTTTTCGTGCTCGTAAACTGTAACAGCACTATAAATGACGCCACTTTCAATCGGAGAGACATCTGGCGAACATGAAACAGCAGATATGGATTGCTTCACTCTCTAAATATTTCCCAAATATCGAATCAGAACAAATAATATGCCACTTTTTAATTGCCATTCAAAAATCTTCCATTGATTAATATTTAAAAAATGGGGTATTATTGATTAAAAACTTTTTAACGTTATTTGTTGCTCGTTGAAGTGGTCGTTCCTCACCTCTTTATCCGTGCAGGAACGGAGACAGAATACAATTTCCTGCGGCCGGGTGGCCTGTCGTAAGAGGCAACTAAACAACCCACAGCCAGATGGTAGGGTATTTGCTCGACTGGATGGCGACCACCCCTGGTCTAGAGTATGCCGCCATAACAACCTTGTGTTGTGTTCCGGCATCAGTGACCAGGTTCCAGTCTCCTTTAAGAGAGCAGCAGCACGTTAGTAGCACCTTTGGTGTTGCAAATGTCCATAGGCGACGATAACCACTTTCCATCAAGTGGGCCATCTGCCGGTCTGCTGAACTCCAGCTATAAAAAAAATATAAAAAAACCGCTACAGAGTGTGGCCTGACATGCACTTGTGGGATGTTTTTAGTTGTTGTTTTTTTAACTATACTAGCGGAGTAGTAAATTACAAAAAAACACGACCAACTTCAAACAAAACCCAAAAGCAACTATTAATTACTATGAATAATATGTTTTTACAAGTATATTTTAATTCTTATTTGTTGTTTTTTATAAAAAAAATCTGATGGCAGCTCGAAGGAAAACTTATTTTATTTGGCATCGATTTAAAAATGACATAAATTTTCCAAGGTCGCAAAAGGGAACTGTTTTAGAGTTATACTTAGTCCAATCAAAGAAGAATTATTAAAATCGATTTATAACAATTATGTGCTCGAATGTACATACATATATAAAAATATACGGTGACACCCCCCCATTTGTTTTTTAAAGTCTTTAATAACTAACTAATATTATGGATGTGTAGATTGAGTCATCATGGGTATTGATTATTCCAATACTTGAGATATGTATGTACCTTACTATAGAAGTACTTATCTCTATTTCTTTCATTTTTTAATGATTACTTTTGCATTGAGATAGTTTTGAAACGAGAGATAGCTTTTTAACCATTGCCATTTAAAAATCGCAGAACAGACATTTGGAGATCACACAAGATACTTTAATTTTATTTGATCACTAGCTTTTGCCCGCCGCTTCACTCGCTACCACACGCCTTTCGGTAAGGTCTTCCGGGATATGTATGCCACGAAATGGGCATGTTATAATTCATAGAAATGTCACACTTATTTTTAATTCAAATACCTGTTCATTCATTCCTCTCATCCGTGCAGAAACGGAGAAAGAATACGAATTCCTGTGGCCGGGCGGCCTGTGGTAAGAGGCGACAAAACAACTCTCAGCCAGGTGGTAGGGTATTTGCCCGACAAGATGGTTACCACCCATGGTCTAGAGTGTGCCGTCAAAACAACCTTGAGCTGTGTTCCGGCATCAGCGATCAGGTTCCAGTCTGCCTGAAGAGAGCAGCAGCACATTTGTAGCACCTTTGGTGTTAAAAATGTCTATAGGCGATAGTAAACGCTTTCCGTCATGTGGGCCGTCTGCCTGTCTGTTGGAACTCTGTAATAAAAGTAAATCATAATGTTCATAACACACAAATCATTTTTAATTCAAAATATTTGTTCATAAATACCTGTAACGCCATCTAGTGAAAGTGGAACTAACAATAGGAGCAGCACATTAAAATTGCGGCCTTGTCACCTTAGTTGCCATGACGATCTACCTACTTATTTATTAGTGAATTGCAACGGTGGCGTCCTTAGAATGCGATTCATACATCCTTTCCGACTATAATTGTCCATCCCCCAGGAACAGTAGATACTTTTGTCTGGATGAAAGGTACTTATAGTGATAGGAAATGGCGAGTGAAACAATGTTTTTCTTAAATAAAATTAAAATAAATTTATTAATTAATAATCTTACGTACTACTAACTATAAGGTCGGAATAGAAGTGACTTATGCTAAAGAAACACAATATTTATATGCATAATTTAGTGTACAACTAATTTGTTTATGACTAATCTACTTTCTCTACTTACTAATTGACATTCATTAATACTTATTAAATAATACTAGGCGAATCATAAATTTAAAGTAACTAGGGGTACTCTGATGTAACAATAGATAATACTATATATATAATAAAAGGTACCCTGTGTCTTTAGGTTCCCTAGGTACTTTATCGCAAATTTGTTGTAATCTGTTTGCTCTACCACAAGATACGACGGGTATTTATTGTTTATGAACTTATGACGTGTTTATTTATTTTAAGATTATAAAAACTGGTCGTTCGAAATGCGCACAAAATTTTGCTTCATAGCTTTTACCGCTATAATTTTAACTGCAAAATCTGCCAACCGATACTTGCCTAGAAATATATTGGATTACAAAAGAATGTTTTTAATTACCCAGGATGCAAGTGAGCTAATAGACATGGAAATTGGAATAATGAAAGCAGTTGGTAAGTTAAGCACTATATTATTATACTACTTAACACTAGCTACAATAATTATTCTTATATATGTCCTCAATTGTCAGTCGCATGTCCTCCTAAATGACAACAAAGCATAGCTTTCTTGGGCGCCTATCACTATCACTTTAGTAATAGCTATAACTAGACATCTTCTGCCGAGGTTGTAATTAGGCCGATGCATAACATGATCAAATGTTCTTAGAATTAATTCGTCATGTAATGGATACCGAGACAGCCTCGCATGAAGGTTATGCTCGCGTCGCATTGTACATCCACCTCAATACCTTCATATCCATGGCATGGAATTTTAGTCGGGTTGCATTCGGTACCATATTAGATGGTCATGGTCTAATATGACCAGAAGCGGTCGCTTCTATGCTGCTGAAATATTGGGTTTGATTAGTACATATTAAAGGCCCGGTCCCATAACTTTGGCCGGTATTCTACAGTTGAATTTCTCACTAGCTCACAACCACAGAAGATGATGAATTACTAGTCGGTCAGTAAAAAACGTAATTCAAAAACTACCCTACCCTATCTAAATAACGCCATAGATCATTTCGTTATCAAATCTTTTCTTGATTTTTGTCTTTTTTTTTATTTTAGACAGTTATAGACCACGATAGAACACCTCAGTATTGAACATCTTAAATGTGCTCCTATTCATCTCCCTCAAGTATTAATAATGCTGTTTAATTTATTTATAAGTCTCAGTTTTTTGCCTGATGGTCTTAATATTATGTTTACAGAAGTATTGCTAATCTTGAAAACTAAAACTGGTGACGCCTTTAAAATTTCCAATTGCAGGCCCGTATCCTTGGCTACTGTCATCGTCAACATATTGGACAATCTGCTTCACAACTTACTTAACAAACGCGTAAAGTCACACGACGCACAATATGGCTTTAAACCAGACTATCAACAGAAAGTGGTTTATAATGCCTTGAGCAGACGGTTCTGTATATATTCCTAGAAAGACGTCTATTTTCACCTGTTTTTTGGTATTTGTCGATGGCGTTTGATTTCATAAATTATAGGGTATTATAGCAGAAATTGGAAGGTGAATCGACTTTGCCACCTGCTAATGTGTCAATTTTTAAATATCGGTACAATAATCAGAAAAATGTAAGATGGGAAGAATCCTACTCGGACATGTATGCGGTTGGGATGCGATTTCTCATATAATCAATAAATAGTAATAGGTCATTTTCTCCATATTATTGTAGTGACTCGGGAAAACCGCAGAAGCAAGTTCATTCCACAGCTCGTACACGTATGGCAAAAGAGCAAGCGACGTCTGGTGGATATGGCTGTTGGTTGGTTTCTGTATCTTAAGCCGATATTAGACGGATCATCCGCATTGAGACAATGCGGTTGACATACCCAAAATTGAAAAGTCAATCTGTTTAAGGCGGAAGAAATTATAGTCAAGCGGGATCTCGCTGAGACGTCTACCCAGTATCGCACGACACGACTTCGCTTCCCGCCGATATTATTACTTTTTAGTTATTTGTCCACTACACTAAATATGAGTTTTAAACATCGTCTAAATAGGTCACACGATTTATGATAAACCGTTTCGATTATACATCATTCTCTATCTAAATCACGTCACTAATATTTAAGAAAAACTAATGTTGTCAGAAGTAACTCTCCTATTATATTAATGTACTCTATGGAAGTAACGTTGTCATGTGTTACGTTTCTAAAGAAATAAGCTATTTATGGTGTTTTAAGTTGATATAAATTATTTTGATACTTGTTACAAACTTAGTTCGTCAATATTAATATGAAACTTCAAAAGTGGCTTCTTCGGGCGGCTCAACTATAACTATATTGACGGCAATACGCACGCACGAATAAAAATTGAACGAATCGCTCAATTCACGTGTTTACACAGTCATTTGTTTTTCAATCCCGTTGAAAATTGATCGCAAAATTGAAAATATTAATCATGTTTAATATTTTCAATCACATTGTCGATGGTAGGTAACGTCAAATAATTGATTGAAATACAGAATTGATCTGTCTAATATAGGCATTACTATTCATTCACTTGCCTTACCATTGGTTGAACTTTCACATTACTTGTATGTAGCTTATGTAAAATTTTAACCCATAGATAGTAAAGCAAATTAACGGGCGGCAAGATACAAGAACGAGCCCATGTGTCAAGCATTAAATCATTAACAATCCAATTTGATTTTAAGGTTACAAGATACCACTGTGGTCGACTACAGACATCGCACAAGCATTGGCAATGCTGTTGAACATACCAATCGCAGAGCCTTACAGCATTATCATCATCGCTGATGTCGCTGATTACAGTCTAAATGATTTAATGACAGCACTTACCGATGCTAAACAAAATCCTACAAATGGTAATTAATTTAGAATAAGATATTCTTTTTAATTATAGTTTTTCTTCTAAGCACGTTTCCCTCTAGCAGTAATCTGGTACATAGTCTGTAATTAGATTGTGCTATAGATCATTCGATTCAAGTCTGATTCGAGTCAAGATTTACCATTCAATTCGTGGTAGCGTAATGGTTAGCGCACGCGGCCCAAACTCAAAGAGCGCGGGTTCGATCCTGGCCGGAACTCATGCACCACCTAGGCAGTTTTCTGGTCTAATGTGCATATTGTTACACTTACCACGTGATAACAACGGTGAAGAAAAACATCGTGATACAACCTGCACATCGAGATGATCGATGTGTCAAACCTGCCAAGCCGTCTTGGACAAGCGTGGCGGGTATTCTGTCCGTTCCCCTATAATGTGAGGCTCGAGCCCAGCAGTGGGACATTTATGGGCTGATATTATGTAGATCATTATTAGATGTTGATTTTTATTTAGTCTATTTATGGGACTCAAACATTTATTTATTTGCAGTATATTTTAAATTATTATTTAATATCTAACATTAAATATTTCTTAAGCTTAGAAATATATAATATTATAAAATTCTAAAGATGTCGTGTCTGTTGTTCATTATAGCTATTAAAAAACCCGGAATAGACTACATAAACGATGGAGAACACGATGCAATTTTTTTTAGATTTCTTGTTTGTTCGGGATTCACGTAAAAATTACTGGAACGATTTCGATGATCGACAGCTAGTTCTTAGACTTAAACTCTGCGCTAATTTTTATATTCTGGGAATCCCGCGCGAATATTTCTGGGAATTATTTAAAATGACCAGATTTAAAAATATCGAACGACCGATAAATCAAATGAAATGTAATAAAACGTGTAAAAAATTTTATCCCAGTAATCCCGCGGGAATTTTTCCGTGAGCTGTTTGTAGTTGTTTGGACGCGTAAAAATAGCTTATTCCGGCACAGTTTTCACTACAACGATAGCTTACATTATTTTTCAAATGCTGCGGTATTTTGTGTCCCAGGAATCACGCGGGAATTTCAAATCAAGTGTAGACGAAGTCGTGGGCATATCCTAGTTTAAACATAAAATAGTCTGAATGGTTGCGAAAATCGTGTGTACCATGTACCAAAAAGATCTAAGAAAAAATAAGTAGAAATATTAGGTATAGACTTGCACGACAGTAGATCTTTTGAAAACTGAAAGTTATAATGAGATATTATTATTATTATTTTGAGATTGTTTTAGCATAATTAAAATTTCGTTTTAACAGTTTTAAGCCCGCTTAAAACTAGTCTCGAAAACCTAAGAAAATACTACGTTTAACGGTTTTAAGCGCGTCATTTATTTGATTTTTAATTCGACGTTTCGGCCACTTTTCAGTAGCCGTGATCATGGAAGACAAAGACAAATATCTAGTGTCAATGTGTAAATTAAAGTTATCATTTAGATTACACCCGATTTGTTCATTTTATTTATTTAGATTTACGAGGGTGAATCAAAAAGTTCTTAGAATCAATATTAAAAAATGCAAACATTTTAAAAATGTTTTATTTTTCTACATAATGTAATGCAATGCATTTAGAATAACGCGTTCCTAACTTCCTCATTTCTTGCGAAAAAAAATGTTTTTCTTGAATCTCATAACACTCCTCTACGGCAGCCATTACTGCGTCATTAACGTGAAATTTAGTTCCACGAATTTCCTCTTTTAATTTTGAGTAAGTGAAAATCACTTTGAGCTAAGTCCGGAGAATGCGGTGGGTGGTCAAGAAGATTGAAGCCAGCACAGTGGATCGCGTTGAGCGCAACTTCCGCTCGATGAGCGGGAGCATTATCGTGAAGAAACAAGACGCCCAATGACAGTTTTCCACGACGTTTTACTTAAATCGCTTCCCGCACTTTTAGAATTAAATTTGTATAATAGGATCCAGTAATCGTCTGGTCTTTTGGCATGTAATCAATAAAAAGGATTCCTTCACTGTCCCAAAACACTGAGGCCATAACTTTGCCAGCGGTAAGTGCAACTCGAAATTTTCTTAATGGATGGAGAGAGATGGTCGTTTCCAAGACATGCTTTGTCTCTTAGTTTCAGGATCGAAATGGTGAACCCAAGTTTCATCCATGGTGTCAAGGCAATGGCAAAAATTATCCGAATCACGCTAGAATAATTTGTGATTACGCTTAGAAATTACCAAACGTCGCTTTTTGTTTACATCGTTTAACATTCGTGGCACCCATCTTGCCGACACTTTTTTGAACTCCAGTGAATCAATTAACTGAATTGAACGCTACCAAAAGATACACGTATCTCTAGGATCTAAGCTATATGTTTTATAGTTATTTTTCTGTCTTCCAAAACCAGATTCTCAACCTATTTGATATTTTCTTCGGCTGCGACTTAACAATCTGGTACACAAATTTTAAGTAGTGGGTGGGGGGGAGGTATACTTACCCCTACTACAACCCCTAAGGTCCGGAGGTCTTCATTTTCTTTTTTTTTATAAACGTAACCTCATTTATTTTTGTTGTAAAATTGTGTCACTTTTGATAATAACAAGCCGTGATTTGAGTTTATGAATGTACTCACGAATTACATATAACCACCAGAACTTTTTGTAACACTAAAACTGTTTTTAATGTAGAAATAAAGTTTTTAACTTTATTGAGGCATAGCTACAAAATTTATGCTAGACATATCGATTGATTAAAAATTGACAGTTTTTACCGTCACTTTTGTTTTTAAAGACTTGGCTAACAAGGTGTGATGATAAAAATAAATTAATCGATATGTCAATAATACTTATGGATTTTTAAGTAAGAAATTCGAAATCTTGAGTTTAATTAATATATTGTCTCATATAATTTTCGGAAATCGACATATTTCTATAAAAGGAAAATATTGTCAAATATTTTGCAATTCTTACTGTCACACTTTTATTCCTTTTCAGTTAAGTGAATGTGCTTTTAAAGTTAATTAAATTATATAGGCACCATATTTTATTTAAAGAGAATCCTTACTTGATAACAGAGCCGAGCGAGCGAAGCGAGCGTACCACGGCAGCGGCCGGCGAGTGCCAGAACCGACTGATTACCATTTACTATTTATTTTGTACACACAAACAGTACGACGCCTTAAAAGTCTCATACGAGACTAATAAAACAAATGTTTCATACGAAACATTTGTTTTATTTATCAATTTAGTGGACGACCAGCAAGTTGGTTTTAAATATGACAATGAATCAATATATTAATGATATCAATTTTTAAAGAGAGGCTTGTACCCACCTCCTTTCGCCCTGGTCGATCTTTGCGGGCGCTTGACTGCTGGTTGCCGGGGTCTTATTAGTGGAGGTGGGGAAGCAAGCTCTCCCTTTTCTTCCTTGCCTCATTAACAAACGCAGGGCAACGTCTTAAAAATGCTGCGTGCGGCCCTGTCACAGTTTGCTTACATCGGCCTCTCACGCGACTCACCATACACACTTGATTGGGTGATAACAATTTCTGGATGAGTGCTTAAATTTTTGGTACCGATGGCATAGTTCTCTGCTCTCGCCAGGTCTCTAAGATCACGCCCGGTATATAGAGCAACTTTTGTTGCATACAACCGGGCGAGATTCTATTGGTTGAGATGACCAAGTGTGACGTAAAAGAGGCACCCAGGTGTGCCCCCACGCCAGAAATGTGGCACACTGCTCCCTCTGGGAAGTTCTTTTCTTTCAACGTCTTCCTAGTTTCCTTTGGATCGTTAAATATAACCTAAACCAACCCAATGTGCTGCTCACTGGTCGTGACCTCCGACCGCTCCTCACGACTTTCTTATTTTAAAACCTATATAATTGTCATATACATAGATTCGTTGACACTTATCATAATGTAATATTTATCATTTTGTTATCATCATCAATTTATCATAAAATAATAATCTAAACTTTGTTTGCTAAGCTATAAAATAAAAAAGGGACAGAAAATGGATATTTTTACCTTTCAATAAGAATTACGTATGTTTAATCAGTCTTTATAGACAAAAAAAACTAAAGTTCATCTGTTTATCATATTGCCCAAGCTAGTGTAGTCATTATTCATACTGACCGGGAAAAGTGATGAATCATGCAGTTTTATTTATATTGCCCACTTGATACGGGCATTATGTATACAGATCGGTCACTATTCGTAGTGACCGGATTTATCAAATTGCCCGTAGCATATACATACAGACTTCGTAAAATATTTTTTTGAGCAAATGTGTCTAAAATAACTATTCTATATCCTATGTGCGTAAGCACACTGGGAGACCTTATAATAATGTCTGCGAATACAGGTGTTAGTATCCGTATTGAGGAACCCTGCATGTATGAGCCCGACTCGTACACGGATACTGGTTTTCTAGATATCGGAGTAATAATAATCATCAGACAAACACACACATTGTATATCTCCAAGGTAAACAAGTTACGTTTGTGTTATGAATAATATACAACGGACCATTCTGTGGCCTATACTAGACACCCAGACCATAGTCAATAACTGAAAGTTCATTTTCGAAATTTACTATGCCAGGAGTCAATAAAACCCGGAGGCTCTGAATTGTAGTCTATCTGGCCGAAAAAGGCTTCGCTCAACCACATACTGTCGTTGCCTAGTTGAATCAATTCGACAAATTTAAATTAAAACATATTATACGAGTTAATATTGTATTTTTTTTTTCAGGAAGACCTAAATTGGCTACACTACATCTTGCAGCCGCGTCGGTAGTCGCGTTTGTACAGATATATATGGTACTGGAACCAGTCACTAATGTGGTACCAGAGATTTCAAAGTTAGTACGAGCTCCAGACGCCTACATCGAACTTCTGGCAAGTCACATAATTAGTAGTGTTAATACTACTAATATATTAAATACCAATAAAAACAAAAAGTTTTAAGTAGGCGCTTGCAGTAAAATTATTTTAGTATTTTGTCTGATTATAGCTAATTGTTTAAGATACCTACCTACCAATGAAATCCATTACGATGAGCTTACATATTAAGGTCAAATCACGTCAACTGGACCCTCCATTTACCGCTTGATTATGAAAACCAAGTTTGGTTTGATTAAGGACCAGTTTTTCAATCATTAGATAAAAGTTATTCATGGAATAAAATACAACATGGACAAATTAAACATTACAGTTGCGCAAATAAAACAGTTGAATTGTTTCACTTTTAAATTCAGTCAAGTTATAATTTATTCAATAGACATAATATATAGAGTTTTCCCCTAAACCTAACAGCCTAGTGCGTGCCTCTAGTTTAAAGAGCAAGCATTAATACAGGTTACATTGTTTTACATTTTTATGTTAGTGTTAGTTGCCCCCGGAAGATTTCCTTCATTTTATATCGCAAACTCTCCCATCTCCCGGGGTCTAAAGTATCTATGTCCATTCTCGGTATTAAAACTATTATACATGTGTACAAAATTACAGGAAAACCGATCCAGTACTCCAGTAGCTTTTCCACAAAAGCTTAACAGATAGACATACCGAGTTACTATCGCCTTTTTTACAGATGATGAATTAGCAGTTATACTAATTCATCATAAACTTAAGAAATGTTTGGTCTCCCAAACAAACTTTCATCCCCTATTTCAAAGCGATCCTGTTTTATTTTTAAGATAAAAATAATTGTGTGTGTGTGTGTGTGCAGTTTACACGCAATAGATGTAAAACTTCAGACATTATACTCACAAATAATTCTTCTCTAATTTATATTAATATAAAATTACAATTAAATACTAATTACATAATTTACAATTATACAATTACATATAATCGAATAAAGTAAAAGAAACTTATTTGTATCGTATTCTACCCATAGTCCCTCAAGACTATAAGTAGAATACTGAGCCTAGATCTTCTATGGATAAGGTGCCCAGAAGGCTGGCTACATTTCCTCGCTGGACCGCCATACTGATCCGCCATAATATGAATATAATTAATTCATTTAGCCTACATCTGTCAACAATTTTTCACTGTTTTAGTGTAAAGAATATTTTTATTAGTTTTATTTCGATCCAAATTGGACCTATGTTTAATTAACGGTCTTATTGACTGTCTAATCTGTGCTATATAATATAAAACTCGTATCCCATTCTCTGGCAGACTTAGTCCTAGATTTATGTGTTTATCTCTTTTTAGTGTCGCTTTTTCGTTTCATCGAATTTAAAATCACAACGATTCTAAGAAGTTTCACTTCAAAAGTAGTTTGTTATGTCAGCTAGCTGTTTTTTACTGATAATGAGGTTAATTATTATTATCTGATGATTGAAAAGTCACCCCTCTAAGTAAAATAGTCACTGTTACTTATATACTACTACATTGTTACCTATATAGTATACTATTAAACCCTGAAAGTTTTAAAGACGTTCATTTTAATAACGATTTTTTCCTGTAAACATTTTAAATACTTACTTTTACTTAAAAAATAATTTCAATGAAAGCGTTAGCGACAATGACAATTTAATGACATTTTCAGGATTTATGATTGTTTTTTCGAATTTTGTAAGCAAATCTAAACAATACTTACTTATTATCATATGTTAATTAAATTGCATATTTATTAAATTATATATTTAGGTAATAGTATTAACTATTATCATAGTGTTAACAAATGAATATTTAAAAGACTTCTTCCTCAGTGATATTTATTTTATTAGTGTCGTGCATTATATATTTAAGTTTAATATTCTGCAAAAGTCACTGTTTGCGATTACTTTAAGTGATTTATTTTGTTATTAGCGCGCAGGGAGGGTTTTTGATACATAACCTAGTTAGTTGTTTAACAATTATTACCTACTAACTATCTAACAATATAAATTGCCATAATATGAGTTATTTTTTGACTTGACTTAAACCATTCGCCTAAAATATTTTTAAGGTTTGTAAGATAACAAAGTTTTTTTCGATATTCATATGTTGGACCACAAAATAAATGTTGTCTTTTGAATATCGTGTATTTTTATCCTACAGTAATATCCTAGAATTTTAGGTGAAAATCAACTTTAATGACGTGTACCAACTCACGAGTATAAGTTACACTTTCGCCGCAGTAGACGCTATTGTAGATTGTTTAATTCTGAGTAAATCGCTTTCATGCCCGATATGATAGCATAAAATGAGGCCGAATTATAGAAATTTAAAAAAAAATCTTGATTTACGTGTATTTTATATGGAAAATCTTTTCACACCCAGGAAAAGTACTTAAAATTAATATAAACGGCTGTAACAGCCAGGGATTTTTTCCCGACATATACAACAAAATTTCGGGTGGAGACCGAGAAAATAATAGTGGAAAAAAAATCACATCATAAATGGTTCGAGTTTGTACATTACGTTTAAAAATGTGAAAAAAAATTAGGAGGGCTAATTCGGACCAGGAGATTCCGAAAATGCAGTTTTTAGAATTTTTGTCTGTCTGTCTTTCTGTGTCTCTGTCTGTCTGTCTGTCCGTCCGTCTGTTAGAGCATCACGTGAAAACTACTGAACGGATTTAAATGAAACTGGATACAGAACTAGCTTATCCCGGGGCGTAGGATACTTTTATCTCGATAAATGGCGTCGTTTTCACGGGATAGATAACAATATTGAAAAAGATGGCGCTGCAATTGCGATATATATACAGTTTTGGTCATATAATTAAGAACGATTTGAAGTTCTAGAAGTTTTTTTATTTAAATCGTGTCATACACAGAGATGTGTACCTTCTGAGAAGCAACTAGTTATGTTATAAAATAGCCACATTAATAGAGCAACGTGGCTTAGGAATAAAGAATAAAATCGCTAACTATTTTTTTTCACATTTTATTTATTTTACCAAAGTAACACATTCAAATAGTACTGAAGCTGGACAAATAATTAAGAACGATTTATTAAACTGCTCGGGAATCGTTTTGTATGACATTCACATTTAAAAAATGACAATAATATGTAGCGCGAGAAATTTAAAAAGCAATTTAATACATTTTTGACTAAAATTAATAGTTAATAGCATATCCACGGCTTTTAATTACTGCTTTATACCGGCGAGGCATTGACTCTATTAATTTTTGACATTTCGCAAGAGAAATAGAGTTCCATTCTTCTAAAAAAACGTCTTACAGCTCTCTTGAATTCCCATACTGTGTATTTGAAACCTTTTTCTTTACTTCGAACCACAGATTCTCTATTAGGTTTAGATCTGGGCTGTTAGCTGGCCAGTTTAAGACAGAAACTGATTGCGCTGTAAGAAATTCCTTTACGGTGCGTGCAGTGTGCTTTGGATCATTGTCATGCTGGAATGTCCAAATAACCGGTAGAACGTCTTCAGCATAAGGTAATATTGTTTCTTCCAGTATATTTTTGTATTGGAACTGATCCATGTTACCTTCTATCAACTTTACAGGTCCAACACCATGTCCAGAAAAGCACCCCCAAATTCTCACATTTCCAACACTGTGCTTTAATGTAACTTTCGTGTACTTAGGTTCGAATGCTGTATTCGGGGGACGTCGTACATATCGTTCTCCATCAGAACATACTCTGTTTATTTTTGTCTCGTCAGAAAAAAGTACATTTTTCCACTGTCGCACAGTCCAGTTTTCATACTTTCTCGCAAATGCAAGCCGGGCTCGCCTGTGGCAAAGTTTCAACATGGGTACCTTTCTTGCTATCCTACCGTGCAATTTTTCTTCTACCAAATGTCTTCGAATAGTGCGTACTGCGATTGCTGAAGGGTTGTTTTTACCAAAATATTTTTTTCTCAGCTCATTGGACCCTTTAAAAGGATTTTGTTTTGCCATACGAACGATGTTTCATTCATCTCGAGGAGCTGTTTTTCTATGTTTAGGTACACGTCGAACATTCGAAGTAGTTTGATACGTAGGAAGATGCTTTACAGCGTGGAAAACCATCGTTTTTGAACATTGCAGATGGTCAGCTATCTTTTTATAAGACCAATTCTTCCGGCGAAATTTTGTTATTACTTCCCTTGTAGATTTATCACAACTTTTATTTCTTCCCATTGATTTTTCATAAGAAGCAATCACTTTTAATCTTTTACAGCACTCAATGGCGCCAAAATTATACAAACAGTAACAAATCGACTGAGTTTCTTTATTTAAATTTGAATAAAGGTATAAACTATTTAGCGTTCTTAATTACGTGACCAGCCAGTAAATAGGAATACTATGTTTAGAAGTAGTGTAAAAAGTTTGTCTATTTATTTTTAGTTAATCATATCAATGAATATCTGTATCAATGAATACAGCGGTATTATGGAAAAGTTTTATGATATTGAGAGAAATAAAAAAATTGCATGTAATTAGTTTTGCGTCTTAGTTTGAAAAAAAACCTCACTTTAAATCAGCGTTCTTAATTATATGACCACCACTGTATATATATATATATTCATTCGGACGAACAAATGGACTGACAAACATTAGGATTTCATCATAAGATCATTCATTTCCGTGTTTGCTGAAATGACTACGGAACTCTGAAAGGAATTCGGGGTGTTATTTGTCAGATTGTTAGTTCATACAAAAATCCGCCCCCCTATAACCTAACCGGTCTGCAAATGTTCTGGTTACCAAGTAAAGTTATTATTTTTTTTAATATAAAATTAACTAAATTCGTTTGAAACCAATATGAACATATATGACATAGAAAATAAAATACGTACTAGTTTAACTAAAACATAAACTATTACGATGAAGGAAACAACTTATATTCTATCTATAATCCCTTAAATGGAATACTGGACCTAGGTCATCGAAGTCGATGGGTAAGGTTCCTAGATATTTTTATTTATATACCTACACATTACACGTTTTACTGATGCCAATAAAGCCACAAGTTACCATGTAAATGCAAGACATTCTCTAGTGTAATAAAAACCTCTAATTTATTAAACATGGCTGTGAGGATATTAAAGTGTGTAGCGTGTTCCGCACGCTTTGACCGACGAAGCGCAATAACAGCTGCACCGCACCGACGGTTTCTAACCACCCATCCCTATACTTTGATATCATGCATAATTGTGCAACAATCGTAAATTCCTATACAACATATTAAATTTTAGAGAATACATCTAAAATTTCTTTTTTAAAACATTTAAAATTCGACGATAGACATTTAAATTTCGGATTTAGCCGGTTTTAGGGTTACACAATTTTTATTGATGGTTTGAAATTTTACATTGCACATCGAATCTTGAAGATGCATTTTATTTATATATATATTCAAATTCTGGATTCGTTGATGGCTAGTGGTTAGTATACAAAAATCAATACATTTTGGAAAGAAACTAAAGGTGTCTTTGAGACGGACACCTGGCTGGAAAGATCTCTTAAAAGTCTAAAAAATGTATAATTCTCAAAACGCCTCAAAAAGTGTTAGTGAGTATCGAAAACTTTCGAAAACCATCGAAGAAAATTAAATGAAAATATTTTTTTTAACAAAAAACAGTATAGACCTATCTGTAGAAATACATATACAAACCAATGGTATCAAAATATAGTAGACTAGCTGACCCATGCCCACTTCGCTGGGCATCAGAAAAAAATTAAAAAATATTTATCATTAATCACAATCAAATGTAACTCAGGAATAATGTAGCTTTCCACTGGTGAAAGAATTTTCAAAATCAGTTTAGTAGATCCAGAGATTACCCCCTACAACTTCACAAACTCACAAACTTTACCTCTTTATTTTTTGTTGAGTTTAATTACCTACTAAACGAATTCAAAATATTTCCCCTCACGTACTACCCGTATTGCGACCACGCAACTTTTTTCTAATACTTACATTTTTAAGCTCGTGATATCTTTCGAATGGAATGTCTGAATTTAATAATTCAAAAACTTATATAAAGATATTGAAGCAGTCTTGAATATGAAGTAATTTATTTTGATAAGGATGAATACCAAGATACGAATAAAGAGACTTCTTGCGGCGGCGATTTAATTAAATTTTTAAAATAAAAGAACACTTATTGTGGCATAACTATAATAGTTAGACATATGCTGTTGGGACTTTTTTTGTAAATAATGACGTGTTCTACAAAGTCGTAGTACATTATTTTATTTTATCATCAATAGTTTTCGCAGCCCACGCGATTTTAGGTAATTTTTTTACACCTTGGGTTACACTATTGGAGATTTAGTAAGGTACCCTATTTAAAAAAAAATATAATATAGCCTATGTCAACCAGGGATAATGTAGCTTGCCAACAGTGAATTTTTTTTTTAAATCGGTTCATTAGTCTCTGAGATTACTCCCTACAACGTCACAAACTCACAAACTTTATCTCTTTATAATATTAAGTATATAGAAGTATAGATATTGTAATAACTCAAAATTAAATGAAATATTAGTTAAAACATACAGTCGAATTGAAAACCTCCTCCTTTAGAAGTCGATTAAAATAGTAAATTATATAATACATGTGCACGTGAACGGCGATAGGGCGATGCGACCGAACAAATACGGCGGTTACAAGAACTTCTGTTTTCAAAGCAGACTATATTACACTATTGGATATTATTTTAGATCTAATTTTATTGCATTAAAGTTTGAAATTGCATAATTATATACAACGGTCAGCATTTCACGTTAACATTTTTTTCGTTTAACTCCCATCCGCCGCGGAGTAACGTGCGATAAGGAACTTCGTCCTAAAGACATACGTAAAAATGAGTCTCAAAATATTTGTAAAAATAACTAAGTTGTACAGTTACTGTAAGTACGTATAAATATATATATAATTTTATTTACGCCCACATTCCAAATAACTGGCATGGCGCCCATATAAAATATCACAATATGAAACGCTCGTTTTATGGGCAACAATAAATCTGAAACCCTTCATATTCGTGAAGTTTTAGCATATTAAAAACAATGAAAGTATATTTATGACGTCAAACTGATTTATACATGGGTAATGTTCATGGAATCTTTAGTTTTTATCCCCACCTTGTCTCTTGTGCTACCACCTTCACCTTCAGTTCGTTTACTTTCCCGGTAAAACTAAATCAATGTAAAAAATAATCCACAAAATGTTAACAACTTATAAAAATTACGAGTCGTCAGGAGGGTCCAGTGGAGCAGGGAAGGATGCACGGGCCGCGGGACGGAGGCTACAACAATAGACGCTGCTTTAGGGCTCCCAATAAAAACTTGACAAATTGCGTTTCATAATCGCGTTGCATTCCAAGCCTCGTCACTGCGATCCGGGATTGTCCTCCCTCTAGAAAATATGTACCCTATCTCCGAAATTACCTCGTGCGGTGATATGTTGACACCGTTAAACTGTAAACCTCGCAATTTTATACGACGATTTGTTTAAGCGAAATTGCTAAATATTCCACCACAAAACATTGGGATACTTTAATAATATGCGAATAATATTGTTAATTATATAAAATATAAAGTTGACCTTTAAGTAACTTAGTAATATTCTATACAAATAAAAATGAATCGTAGAAATGTACGTACGCGCATAACTTGAGAACAACATTACCGATTTTGATGAAATTTTTTGTATGTGTTTGATTGGATCTCCGGGTGGTTTAGATTCATAATTGGAACCGGTAGATCGCGCTAGGATCGGGTTCTAGAATGCTTCTAATCTCCTGGACCTATTTTGATGTTTTTTATTGTATTTGAGCGGATCCCCGGATGACTTGTTTAACAATTGGAACTAGTCGGAGGCACAGAATCGGATCTTTTAGATTTTTATTTCTTCAAGCCAGGACTACATCTGCCAGGACCGCTAGTAATATATCTAAATGGGAATGTGAGCTAATCTGATTAGCTCTGACCCTAAGTTTGCACACATCAATACGAAAGAACTTTGGTAACATCCCTGGTATTGCAAATGTATATAAGCAACGATAACTACTTTCCATCAGGTGGACCACAGCCTGTATACTGTATTTTACTGTACCGTTATAGAATCTGAAAGCAGTACTCAATAATTTACCATAGCTTACTCGCCCCCGACTACTAGTAGCAGGGTCAGTTTATTCTCACATAAAACTTGCGGGAGGTCATAAAGTAAATCTTGGAACTATTATTAGGTATTAGAGTAAGGAATGCTCGGTAATAAGGGCCTGGTATTAGCGCTGCCGAAATATTGTGCGGTGTCACCGAGCGGCCCTTCGCCCCCAACCTACCCTACAATATTATTAAAAATAATTTCTCATTTTTATTAACGGCCCTTGAGTGCAGTGGCATGGTAATAAATGACTACAATGTTATTAGTATCTGTGTTTTGTAAACAAATGTATTTGTTATAAATCTTTTTTATAACTATAGCAATTTCGTTTACACGCATAATGCGTTATTTAGATTATGCCCACTTCCAAGGCAGAAAGCAGGAAAGTGACGTGTGAAATGGGCAGAGCGAGTATGTAAACAAAATATCTGTCCAACACGGCGTAATTGCGCTGCCTACTTCCCTCGCCACTTTCCTGCTTGCTGCTGTA
The DNA here is from genome assembly GCA_039645545.1 of Dendrolimus houi. Taxonomy (NCBI): domain Eukaryota; kingdom Metazoa; phylum Arthropoda; class Insecta; order Lepidoptera; family Lasiocampidae; genus Dendrolimus; species Dendrolimus houi. Next base: position 9,740,484 of record CM077123.1, on the reverse strand, counting down.
AAACTAAGCAAAATGTACTTATCTAGGAGTAAGATACATAATTCGTGGTAGCTTAATGGTTCACACACCCGAGACACATTATAAAGACTTGGATTCGAATCCTGGCCAGAAAGGATGCACTCTGACCTAGTGTACATATTGTTAGAATTACCACATGCTGATAGTAATAGAAAACATCCTGATGAACCCTGTACATCAATATAATCTATTTGTGAAACGCGACAATCTGTCTTTTACCGTACGTATCCATAGTCCAGCAGTGAAACATTTAGCCTGCAATTATTTATAAGATAATTATGTATCTAATTACAAGGCACTTGTCAAAAAACAGTGAATTCTTACTGTCTATCTCAAATACGACGGAATGAGTGACACATCCCATAGAACGAACTGGTAGCAATATCTTAAACTTGATCTTTTAAATTTTAATTATATAGAAATAAATTAATACTTCTTACTGTTTAAAAGTCTCATTACAATTATGTAAACTCACTATGTTTTCCTGTTTATTTACGTAATTTTCATGTAACATTTTATTGTTTTTTTAAATTAAATATATAAATGAGATAAAATATAAGCTAGAACAATGAAGAAATTTATAAATAACTTTTCAGTCCAAATGGTTTATTGTCACTCAGTCTTCAGTCAGATTATCTAGTTTGATAACATACAATGAATGTAACATAAATTCCAACTTAGTGCAAAAAATATAAATGATTACTTTTACAACTTACTTTAGATCCAAAGGCACCCCTAGGCCACACAACCGAAAATATATTCACACTAAAAGATTGTCTTGACTTGAACCATATATAGTTAAAGTAAACATGGAGGTTATATTATACATGACTGGTAATATGTTAAAGAAAATAAAAATTGCAAAACTGACTAGGATCAATGCATTTTTCCTCGTTCAGTCCTGATGCGCCGTCGTAGCTGGGAGTGGCAAGGCTCCGCCCCATCAGCCCAGCTCTATTACAACTTTCTGTCACACTCTTCTATTAAATTACTTTATTTTTAAATATCTTTGCGACCAACACAATCTTACATCTACTCATATATTCAATCTATCCCTGTAGCAAAGCCGCAACTGCACACTCTGGTGCAGTGTTAAAAAATCAGGTGGTTTGATCCTACTTAACTAATGCCGAGGTTCTGTATCTTATTTTGCAAATATTCACTTTATTATTTGTTAGAATTTGACACAAACTCCATACAAGTAATAAATCTATTTTCAACCAATGATAAAAAAATAAGCAGTGTCAATATAATATCGAAAGAACAGACGAAAATAAAAAAATACCACCTCTGTATTGTACAGGAGATTTCGAAAGATTTTCCATAAATGTTTGTTAGGTTATTAGAAGTTTATATAAAAAAAAATCTACACCTAATTCGGTTGACAGTAAAGTTTCATGTTCGAATTTTGAGAATGAAATTTCCGAAATATCTTCACTTATATTACGATAGAAATATATTGTTTTGGACTATTTTGTGGCGACCGAGGGTAGAACTTTTTGGCAGCGTAAGCCGGTCTCAAGACTTTTAGAAAAAGGTAGAAGATTCTGGAAGAAAAAGACAAGGACGGATACATTTTAGAAAGAGATGATAGATGATGAACGAAAATTCTAGAATAGAAGGTTCAGGAAGGAAAAGACCGAGATAGATAGATGTTTAGAAAGGGATAGACAGGAAATAAAAGAATATCGAAAAGAAGATCGAAATTATGGGTTCCAGAACATTCTTCCGGGTGTATAAGCAGTGTAAGGCGCGCCTACCGGGGGAGTTTAGTTCTAGATAGCGAAGCGACAAGTGCGATACGAAAGAGTTGGAAGAGAAGTTTAATAGAAGACAGTGACGAGTTTAGTGGTGAATTTAGTGGAAAGTCGAGCGGGCAGTTCAGTGAAGGAGGAAAGTAGCGTAGTTTAAGAGGAGCTCCAGAAGCGAGCTACACGCGGTAATTTCGCTGATGAGCACTGCTGTAGCAGGAGGTGGTCTACGCAATATCGATGACGGTATTGTGAATGAGACATCTTATCGTCGGAACAGTGCGTCGTTAGTTGTGCGTGTAGGGGCAACGCGGCGAAGAAGGATCACGTACAGCTGTGTAAGTTAATAAAAGCGTTTAGTTAAAAAAAACTGGTGTTTACTTTCCAATCCTAAGTGCATACCCCGCTCGCACGTAACGATATTATGCATCTAAGAATAATTTTCCGGTGATTATTTATAGTAACAAAGTAGTAATCATAAAAATCCATTTTGTATCTCTAATGTATATCAGTAATTTCTTTATTTTTAGAGTTTTTATATATTCTGAAAATATTGTAAATTGTAAAAAAAATCATTCTTATAACTCAGCGTAACTCTAGCTTTATGACAAACTCGTTTTGTTAAAGCCTTACTTAAATTTAGCATCACATTTAACTATATAACATTTGTATTATGATATTTAAAACCGCAATTATACAAGAGAACGTTTTGTAGTTGATGGAGAAAACCGTAGCACTATTTTTCTCTTGTTTGTCGAGGGCGTGTCTTTAAAGTGCCCGCCCAGCACTCTTATTTAAATCGTCAGTCGTTTTCCCAACACCGCGCTACGTGCACGTATCGTGTGCTCTACTTTTTACTAGCCCATATTGCAAAGTTAATCAGTGAAAGTTACAGCAGTAACGTAAGTAAAATTATTTTATTTGTCTAAAAAACGTACATAAAGCTACTCCATTTGGTACCTTTTACAATAGTTGCACAGGTTGCACTATTATTTGAGGTATCGAGGAAATATACGTATTATTGTACATTTATTTATAAGTAAAATAAAAAGTTAATTCAATTGATTAAAATTCTATTAATACGAAGTTAGTCGTTTGTAAAACGTAATTTTAGTTTCATTTTATAAATGTGTCATTTTATTTATTCGCAAAGACATAATTGTCTAAACTTCCAAACTTAATACAGGTTTAATAAATCTTAGTACATTTGAAGATTATTTTTTAGTTACCGTACATTCTTTTTATTTTTAAATTTTCATGTATAATTATATATTCTAAATATAAACACAATATTATTAAAACAGCTCTAGAAAAGCGTTTTATTCTTTTTAATTGTAATTTTGGTCCTTAATAGTTTAACAATGTCTAACTATTGAAATTCTTGACGTGTATAAATAATATTTGCTAAATTTAACAGTATACCCGAGTCTTTTAGTCTGTCTAAGTTTTCTCGAATGTGCTCCGAAAGGGATCCACGGATTTCAATGGATATTTTAGGGATTAAAATAGCAATTTTATTTTAAATGTTCATATATTTTCAATTTTGATAGCTTGCAGGCTATGACTATAAAGCTTAAGTTCGGTGCGAACGAAGCGGCATGCACAGCTAGTTAAGATATATCAAAACGTACCTTAATAGTATTATCTAACTGTAGTTGATGTAAAAGTTTACTTGGTAATTTCGTAATGATTAATTAATTTAACTTTGCGTAAATTTCAATTATTTATTTCCAAATTAAATAATATACTACTTTTTACCACTTATTAATTATGTTGTATGCACCTTTTTATTTTGTATGTGTGTATTAAGCCATTTATTGATAATCCGCCGGAAAATATGAATACAATTGACGTAAGTACATAAGGCACGGTAGCAACAACCACCCACTGTATTTGTCATAGGCTATCGAACCCTAAAAAAGTGTAAAACCGAAAATGTAAGTATAAACAATTCTTAACATGTTTTAGTATTTATTAAGCTTTACCGTTGACATATTTTTTTTAATTTTGCACTTCATAGCTCAACAGTTAGAAGGATACACACTTTTTTGAGATCCGTACTAATTTTGAAAACAACGGAATCATTATGAGATCGTCGTGTTATGAGCTGCTGGGTCTATTGGATAAAATTGTACAAGAATGTGTAGTTTGTGTAGCACTACAAAGATATGTAGTGAAATTGTGTGCCCCCGCCAAGCACGTAATGTTTTATCCGTGCAGGAACGGACAAAGAATACAACTTTCAGCGACCGGGCGGCCTGTCTTAAGAGACGACAAAAGAATCCACAGACAGGTGGTAGGGTATTTGCCCGTCCAGGATGGTTACCACCTCTGATCTAGAATATGCCGCCATAACAACTTTGAATTCTGTTCCGACATTAGGGGCCAGGTTTCAGTCTCCCTTTAGAGAGCGGCATCACATTACCAGTAACCGCTTTTCATCAGGTGGGCCATCTGCCTGTCTGCTGAACTCAGGCAATAATAAAAACTAATAAATGAAAAATCTTTCCACCACCACCACCATATTTTAATATTTTCCTTAGTCTAGGGAGTTGTCCGGAATAGATCGCTATCGATAATGCTGCGCATTGTAAAAAATTACTGTGCCTAGTTTTTAAGAACGTAGTTTGAATTTTTGGTGAATAATAAGTGTTTATTCATTAATTCATTCATTCATACATAGTCGTATGGTGTATCGTTACACAGATTTCATTTTTAATTAAAGTCAAAAGATGATGTAATATTGGCTCCCAAAATCGTGAAGATTGTTTACCCAAGTTTATTTTTTAAATAATGAGAAGAAAATTTAGAGAGTTTTTGGCGGGATTTGAAAGGAGATGCTGTGTTGTGCAGTTTTTTTTTCTAAAAATGTGTAATATTACTCTAAAATTAACAATAGTTGTAGGATATTTATATTTTTTGAATATTAATTATGTGTTTTGAGAGAAATGTTAACTGTATAGTTGAATGTGGCCTTTTGAGTTGTCACAAGAACTTCGTTTAATGGCACCAGCTGATAACCTACAACAGTTCAACTGTGCTTCACACAGGCTTAAGAAAATGAAGAAACTACATTTGAAAAACCTGTGAAGTGCCGAATATCCAAAACAGACTTGGCTTAAAAGTCTAGAAACCAAGCCATAAAATCCAAAAAAACGAAATTTAGAAAAATATCAAGCCCGCAAAACTTCATAAATAATTTTCCTTGAATATTATTTAACAATACCTATCTGTTCAATAGTTTGAGTCATGGGGTATCTTCGATAGAATGCTCATTCTTTTTATGGATTCGTAGCTAAATAACGAAATCACAGGCCGTTTATAAACTTTACTGAGTTCCTCGTTATGTAAGAACTGCCAAACACTTACCTATATTATATTACGTTTGTGGTAGCGGATATCTTCCCAACTTCCTGATCTTACTGGCCGTTCATTTGTATTACTATCGATTAAAATTTGACATATGCTCCATACAAGTAATGTCAACCGATAGTAAGATATAGGAATTTGCCATAAGAAACATTGTTATAATTATTGAAAAGTTGTCGACACAAACGTTTTACGTATATTCTTTACCAACGCTCAGTTACTTGTATAGCGGGCATCTCTAGTAATAATTATTAGTTTTTTAGGCTTCCGTGGCTATTATGGAAAAACGGAACCTTATGCATCGTGTAAAATACAAGGAGAGATTTGGGTACGAAAGTACCAAATATACCAAATATTAACTATTTGGGCAGGGTTTCCCCTTTATTTTTCAGCCTTTGATGTGAATATTCACACAGCACAGTAAGCAATGAACACGTTTTTTTTTTTTTTTATTGGACTTGACTTTATGTTGTTGGTCTGAAGACCTCACAACTTTACCGGGGTTTTCGGGGCGAGTGCCTTTGCGAAGCGAAGGCGCTCGAGCTGGGAGGCAACTTGCTCGAGGGGCTCCTAGGGAGTTTCACCTCGGCTGGACTGTTGCCATGAGAGGGGGATGAATCTAATGATGCCCACCATAGGGCGACACAATGCACTAATTGAGAGCGGGCGACGGGTAATATAAAGCCCGAGAGGAAGGATCCCGGCGGACCGGGATCGGCGGTTCGCGGTAACCTATACTATCTTACTGCCGTTTCGCAACGTGTTATGGTTGGGAGAGAAGAAACGGCGAAAGAAACTTCCCAGCAACACGCCTAGTCTATCCTATGGGGGGGCTGTGTCTCCTGGCGTCCCTCGCGGGGACGTGGAGATATCGTGATTGGCGGCGTCGACGCCGCCGTCTGTGTCTGTCTGTCGGTGCCTGCCAGCCTGCCGTCCTAACCGCTGGCGGGCTGATCCGAGCCAGCCGTTTTGTGATATCGTCGACCTTGTCCATGAGGATGTTACGCGGTCGTCGCACGAGAGCCTTTCGTCGAGGCTTATAATCGGACGCGGACACGACGAGGGGATTTCGATGGTGCGGCGCTAGATCGAAATACTTACGCGAGAGCGACGTAATGTAGTTTTTGATGGCGGGAAGCTCCAGATCGCGGTGGATGTCGACGTTACGCATATAGAGGGGAGCACCGACGGCTCTGCGCATGAATTTATTCTGAACGATTTGCAGTTTCTTTAAAAGGGCAGGCTTGGCATGGCCGAATACCACACTCGCGTATGTCATGATCGGGCGGATCAATGAACACGTCTACACGCCACTACGCCTTTTATACGAAAATGCTACCCAACAAAACAATAACATTGCATCATTGCTAAAAATAGCAATTACATCATAGTGTTGCCAGGATCATAAAAACAATTATAATAATTAGTTACCGATGCTCTAAATTATCTAGACGATAATTTACTGGGCTTATAAAATTAACTAACCGATAGAAAATGGTAATTTAATTATAAATCGAATCATCTGATAAATCGACTAAAAGTGTTATATATGACGATTGTCTATGTCATATTAATATACACTATGGTTCTCATGACTACACAGTAATTTTTCTCGAAAACTACAGTGTTTACACGTGTTACTCCCCGGAGCCACCGAGCTGCATCCTCTGCAGCTAAGCGGGTCACCCCGCTAACTACAGGGGCTGCCCTGCCGCCCTCCGATCCGAACGTAAGGTCGGAAAGGGCAATGCCCAAAAAGGCTCTAGGAAAGTGCCGTACAAACTCGCATTCGCGGCGGCCCCCCTTCCAGTGGTGAACCACTGGACGGGTCTTCCCACGACGGAAGTGTTCCCTCATCTAATGATGCACGCCCCAGCTACGGCCGGCCTACCCTCGGCCACCCCCGCCCGCCCCTATTTCTAAGGCACCTTCTGGGCTATCGGCCCACCACTCTATAGCGGAGGACTTAGCCTTAGCGACTAAGTTCGCCAAGAACTTGCCTTTCAACCTGGCAGAGGTACAACTCTTCGTTCGGAAACTGAGACAAGATTCAGAGTTAGTTCTGTTAGGCATTAAAACCTCTTTTGTATTGTTTATATTTGCTTCTAATATTGTGATTGACTTGACAGACTGTATTAAAGAAACCATGAAAAGAGCACGTCTTGTTTAAATAATTAATCCCGATAATTCATCAAGTTTTCATAGGTTATGGGCCCAGAGGCCCTATAGGTTGTAGGGAAATATATAAGTAAAATGTAGAGAGTAATATTATTAGAAATATATTGAATTATATACGAAATACGAAAAAAAAACAAAAGAAAATGTCGGAAGGAAAATTTCCCCTACTAAAAGAAAACGGTAATTTTACCCATTGGAAATATCGAATAGACCTATTGTTAGAAGAGAAAGGTATTAATTTAAAAGAGGAGATCCAAGATGATAAGCAAAAACGCATATTAGATACAAAAGCTCGTGCTATTATAGTTCAATGTTTAGAAGATAAATATCTCGATATCATATCAAAATGTCAGACATCGAAAGAAATGATAAGAGTATTACAAGAAACTTTTCAGAGAGATAGTATACAAAATAAAATGCATCTAAAGAAGAAATTATTAACTATTAAATGTCAGCCGAATGAAAAATTACAAGATTTTTTATGAGATTTGAACAGATTATAATTGAGTTGGAAGCAGTAGGATGTAAATTGACGGAAATGGACAAAGTTTGTAATCTTTTAACAGCATTACCCAAAAAATACGAGAATGTGATTACGGCAATAGAAACTATGAATGATTTAAATATTACAATTTAATTATTACAATTAACTTCGTGAAGGCGAGACTATTAGATACTGAATTAAAAAGAAATAATAATGATGAATATAATGAACCTGAAACAGCATTTATTACGTGCTTTAAATTTCACAAGAAGGGACATATTGCGAGAAATTGTAACCGAGGACGTCGATCATCAGGGCAAGGTCGAGCATTTCGAGGACGAGGTAGGACTTACCTAAGAAGAGGTAGAGGAGCAGGACGACAGTATTTCAATGGTAGATATGAATACCAAAGTCAGTATAACAATACTGTAAATTATGCAGAAAATCCTAGTAATTTTTTATTTTTAAGTACAGGCTATTGTAATAACGTAAACTATAAAATAAGCGAAAAGATTGATTGGGTCATAGATTCAAGGTGTACGGAACATTTAATTAATTCAAATTTTGAACAATATGTTACTAACATAAATATTTTATCTCAACCAATAAAAAATTATATTGCTAATGGGGATTCTCTTATAGCTAAAAAGAAGGGTACTATAGATGTAATTTGTCAAGGTAGGAATATAAAATTAGAAGCTCTATTAATAGATAATATCAATTTTAATCTTTTGTCAGTAAAGAAAATTGTTCAAAACAACTTTGAGGTTAATTTTAATAAAGATTGTGTTAGAATATTCTGCTGTCGTACAAATAGATTAATAAAAGGCCATTGTGTAGGAAAATCATATATTTTAAATACTAATGTTAATGCAAACGTGTGTAATGCAGCAAGCTCTGATGATCTGTGGCATAGGCGATTAGGACATCTTAACAGAAGTAGCCTCCGCTTGATGAATTTGCCTACGAGTGAGAAACCTTGTGGTCCATGTATGATGGGTAAGGCAACCAGACTTCCTTTTAATTCTGTTCCCAGGCCACGATCTACATACATCGGCGAGATAATTTATACCGACGTAGCAGGTCCAATGAGAACAACTGGAATAAATGGGGAGCTGTATTATCAGGTAATAATAGATGATTATTCACATTTTTGCAATACATATCTTTTAAAACACAAAAGTGAAGCAGCTACAAATTTGATTAATTATATAAGAAGATTAGAGAATAATAAACAGACCAGAGTAAATAAAGTTAGATGCGACAATGGTGGAGAATTTAAGAACCGATTTTTTCAAAATTTCTGTTACGAGAAAGGCATTGAAATACAATATACACGACCATATTCTCCTCAGTAAAATGGTGTATCAGAGAGAATGAATAGAACTTTGTACAATCGAGCGAGAACTTTGTTGATAGAAACTGGACTACCGAAGAACTTATGGACTGAAGCAATTACGTGTGCAACTTACCAGCTGAATAGATGCCCATCTTCAGCAATCCAATTTAAAACACCAGCAGAGATTATGTTTGGAGATAAAGATTTAGCAAAACTGAGAACTTTCGGAAGTAAAGTTTGGGTATTAACAATGCCAAAAGGGGATAAGTTAGAGGAAAGAGCTAAAGAAATGAGAATGACAGGATATGCTCCAAACGGGTATCGCTTGTGGGATCCGATTAATAATAAAGTAGTAATTTCGAGAGATTTAAAATTTGATGAAACTGATATAAAATATATAGAAAATAAACAAGAAGAAATTCAACGCAGATACTTTGAACAGGAAGGAATAGAGGAATGTCAAAATAGAGAGGCAGAACAATTTGAAGAAAGGGAAGAAGCCACGAGAGAACAGAGGGAAACACATATGTATGAAAGACCAGTAAGAGAGAGAAGGTTACCTACTTATTTAAAAGATTATCAAATGGAAAATGAGGGCCAAGATAATTCTTATGATGCGAACATACATTTTGCCTATTTAACAATAGTGAAGATCTTGAAATATTTAAAGAAGCAATGAGCAAAGGCGAAGAGTGGAAAACAGCGATAGATAGCGAAATAAGCTCATTAGAAGAGATGAACACGCGGGAAGAAGCAAAATTACCAGATGATAAGAAGGCGATTGATACTAAATGGATATTCAGAACAAAGCAAAATGGTACAAAGAAGGCTAGGTTGGTAGCGAAAGGTTTTCAGGCAGATTCTAAATATAATTTTTACTCACCTGTGGCTAGAGTGTCAACTATCAGAATGATGTTAAGTCAAGCTGTACAAGAAGATTTACCTATTAGGCAACTAGATGTACGAACGGCATTTTTAAACGGTTATTTAAGCGAAGCAGTATATATAAAACCCCCTGAAGGTATAACAGTTAAAGAAGGACGAGTACTAAAACTCAAGAGATCTTTATATGGACTGCGTGAAGCTCCAAAGTGTTGGAACGAAAGATTTAATGATTTTATTGTCAAGCAAGGATTTGAGCAGTCATATTACGATTATTGTTTATATGTCAATAAGGATGTATGGATTTTGATATGGGTAGACGATATACTATTAATGGGAAATAGCAAAGTAATAATGGAAGAACTTAGAAAAGAATTTAAAGTTCGAGATTTAGGCGAGATAAAAGAGTACTTAGGTATGGAAATAATGAGTGAAAAAGAAGAGATAAAAATATGTCAAAGAAAGTTAATAAACAAAGTATTGAAGAAATTTCAGATGAGCGAATGTAAAGGAATACTGACACCAATGGAACCAAGATTTTCAAAAGAAACTGAAGAAGCGATCGATAATGTACCGTATAGAGAATTGATCGGATGCTTAACCTATATTTCTACTATATCACGACCAGACATAAAGTACACAACATCTTTTTTGAGCAGATATTTAGATAAACCTACAAAAGAATTATGGATTTCGGGTAAAAGAGTTCTTAGATACTTAAAACAAACAACAGTTGATAGCATACACAGATGCTGACTGGGGAAGCGCTAAAGATGATAGGAAAAGTGTGAGTGGATGCGCTATTTTTCACAATAATAATTTAGTGTCATGGTTTTCTAAGAAGCAATCCACAGTTGCGTTATCCACAGCCGAGGCCGAGTATGTTGCTGCAGCAATGACAACTGCAGAACTAATTTATTTGAGAGGTATTTTGTTACATTTCATCTGCAATACTGAGAACAAATATCTTCTCTTAACGGATAACCTTAGTGCTATAAAAATGGTGGAGAACAATGAAATTAGTAAACGCACTAGACACATAGATATAAAGTATCACTATATTAAAGACTGTGTCAGAAAAAATTTGATCCAAATTAGTTATGTTTCGACAGACGAGAATATTGCAGATATTCTAAGTCTTTGCCAACTGTAAAACATAGTTATTTTGTTAAAAGTTTGGGACTTGTGTAAATATGAATATATAAATTAATAATTAATTATAAAATAAATAATTACTTTAAATATATATGATAAAAAGAAAGTATTAACTGTTATGTTTGAATTTAACGTGTTACAAGGGAAAGTTTTTATCTTATATGTATAAGTTCAATCTTAAAAGGAATCTAATATTGAAGGGGGGGGGTGTTAGGTTAAACCTAACCTAACCCTCCCTCCGGGATCGAGGTAGGTATCCGCCTGCAGACTAGCAATGACTGGCCACCAACCTCTAGTCATAGTCTCAGCATACCTCACATGCCATAAAACCCTTATTAAGAAAGACCTAGAAGCCCTATTCAACTTAGGCCCGGCTGTTATAATAGCCGGAGATCTGAATTGCAAACACGAGCAGTGGAATTGAAATACCACTAACGCCAATAGCAGAGCCCTAATAAATATATTAAACAATCTTTTGTTTGATATACTAACTCCCATGACACCCACAAGATACCCCCAACCGCTACTGGGGGACCCCAAACACTCTCGACTAGCGTTACTGAGGGGCGTAATCCTTCAGTTCCATTCCATTGAAACGATGGACGATATAGACTCGGACCATCGCCCGGTTATCCTCAGATTAGAACCACAGACAGACCAGATATCTGAAACTAGGATCTCTGTGGACTCGTTGAGACTTGGAGACCTCCTCAACCAGCTCACAAGACCTGGACCGCATTACGGACCACATCGATTCCCGCCCAGACACGGAGACGGAGATCGAGGCCCACACCAGCCACCTTCAATCCGCAGTGAGGAACTCGTCCAGGCAGATGCCAGTGGAGGATGACCGCCACTTATACTTGACGGAAGAGGTGAGGGTACGGCTGAGGGAAAAGAGAGCCGCTTCCAGAGCTTACGACTGATATCCTACCGAGGATAACAGAGTCCGACTCCGCGAACTAGACTAGAGTACGTATCCGGAAAGTCAGGGAACAACGTTGGGACAGAACGATGAGAGATATCGAACTAACTCACCAGGCGTACTGGAAACTGGCGAGAGCTCTTAAATCAGACATCCTTACTGTCATATCCGTGCTAGAAAAAGCCGACAACACCGAGACATTCGATGACGAGGAGAAGGCCGAGTGCCTTGTTCAGAGTCTAGAGCTTCAATGCTCCCCCACTACGCAAAACGTCGACCAGTCACACCTGACGAAGGTGGACTCCGAGGTCGAACATACATCCTCCTTACCAGCGGAAACTACACTCAACCCGGTCACGGTCGAAGAAGTGCAAGATCTGATCAAGTCCCTCAAACCGCGAAAGACCCCAGGGACCGATGGCATTATTAGACAAACGCGTCTTAAAACTCCTCCCCGGCCACCTAACTATAATCCTGATGAGCATCTTCAATGACGCCATCACAAACTGCTCCTTCCCCGCGATCTGGAAGGAGGCAGATGTCATCGGCATTCACAAGCCTGGAAAACCGGCTAATAAACCGTCCAGTTACCGTCCAATCAGCCTACTGAGCGCACTCAGCAAGCTTTACGAAAGGGTTATTCTCCCTAGACTTAGAGATTTTGCCATCAGCAAACATCTACTACCCGATGAGCAGTTTGGCTTTCGTGCCAGACACTCATGCGTCCAACAGGTGCACCGCATCACGGAGCACCTACTATCTCTCTTTTCCCATCTCATTTTTCTAGATGTAGCTAAGGCCTTCGACAAGGTCTGGCACAACGGCTTGATTTACAAGTTGTACCAGTTCGGTGTGCCAGACAGACTCGTGCTCATCTTGCGAGACTTCCTCCTAGGCCGTAGCTTCCGTTTTCGAGTGGAGGGAACGCACTCGTCTCCTCACCCACTCACAGCCGGTGTACCACAGGGCTCGGCCCTGTCCCCACTACTCTTCATGCTGTACACCAGCGACATCCCAAAAACTCCAGATGTGGAGTTCGCCCTCTTCGCGGATGACACCGCACTCTATACATCAGATCACAACCGACAAATGGCTTGCGTCCAGCTGCAGGCAGCTGTCACAGAGCTAGGTGAATGGTTTCGCAAATGGAGGATAGAGGAGAACTCGGAGAAAATAGCAGCAATGTTCTTTTCCTTGGGCACACTTTGCTCCTCCAAACGCTTTCGGCGAAAAGCCATCTCGCCCTACGACCAACAACTCCCCCGGGCAAAGTACACCAAATATTTGGGTGTCAAATATATAGTCCGAAATGGAGCGCGATTTGTATTGTGTCGTATAACACCCATGATAGGTAAACGAACGTCCGCGCCCAATTATAAGCCTCGGCGAAAGGCTCTCGTGTGACGACCGCGTAACGTCCTCACGGACAGGGTCAACGTTATTACAAAATGGCTGGCCCGGTTCAGCCCGCCCGCGATTTGGACGGCAGGCTGTCAGGTACCAACAGCAGACACAGGCGGAGGCATCTCAGACGCCGCTAATCACGATCTCTCCCCGTCCACGCGAGGGACGTAGATGTAACACCCCCCCATACCCCATAGGATACACCAGGGGTGTTGCTGGGAAGTTTTAAATTATCCCAAATTTATAAACGCTATATTTATTACTAGACAAAGTTTACTAAAAACTCAATAAATGTAACCGAAGGTTTAAAAAATATTGTGCTTGAGGGGTCCAGGGATGGTTTAGATTCACAATTAAATTAGGATCGGGTTCTAGATTTTTTTTTCAGGGCAGGACAACGTTTGCCGAAACCGCCATTAAGTCACAACTACTAAATATACGTCACAAAAAATTAGTCTCCAAACTCACAAGTATGACTAGTTATGATGTAGAATTTCAAGATAATTTTATCAAAAATTGTTTTGAGTATGTCTGTTGGAAGTTTTTGATATATGGGCTATTTTCGATTAAGTGCTTTTTTACAATATTGTAACCCAATAACAAAAACCGAAGACTTTTGTAACTTGTACGAAACCCTTTGTAGTGCACGGAGTGCCAAATAATAATAGTGGATAAATGCCTCACAGTTGGGCTCAGGCTTACTGTTTATAGGCGAACGGATAGTATGCCCGCTTATCTAAGGCGGCTTGACGTATTTGACACATCGGTTATCTCAGTTTGCAATATTCATCCCGATGTTTTCGGTAAACTGGTGTGCGTATTTTCTGGTTATGATCCGAACCCGCACCTCTTAAGTTTAGCACACAATTGCACTAACCCATAAGCTATCATAGACTGCCAAGCACTTTACAATTTCGCTATACTGCTGCATAGTGGCATATGGACTAAATACTCCTTCTAACCAAATTTCATCTAAACAAATTTAGTAGTTATCAAATAAAATAAAGATGATAGACGAACAAAAAGCTAGAGAGATGTACGGACACAGACAACGATTTCATAAAGATTCTAATTTTAATCTTTATTTCGGACCGTAAAACACTTTTTACGGTCCGAAATAAAGATTAATAAGAAATAAAGAAGACACACTTGTCTTCTTGCAACTGTGGAGCTATAACGTGGAAACTTCTAAAAAATCAAAGAATATTAAGTAATGCTTAATAAATACTTAAATATATTAAAAAGTTTATAGGTTTTTAATATATTTAGAGCCATGGCTCGACACCCCCGAAGAACTAGGACTAGGATTCGCAGCCGGCATTATCCATCCATGACGTAAGGACGGCAGGTAAACGACGCCATACAACCCGTGAGGAGTTGGCATCGACCCCCATGCTACCGTCCGCCTTATTTTTCGACGCTTCTAGGCATGGGCGAACCATACCAAGGATCGGGTGTCCTTCTCCGTGATCAACCCCCGACGCCAGATGTACCACGGTCGGGGGCAGTAAATCTTCCCTCGGAGGTTGGTAGGAATGAGCCTAAGATCACGCTGTAGCGTGCACAGTCCGGACAAGGCTGGCCCCAGCTGGGAGAGTGGTTCCTGAGCCATTCTGACAAAGGCACCAATTACCAATCACCTAACCGCACCTGATCCCTGACCAGATGTTCGACTCCACAGTGCGAAAACCTAGATAAGGATGGGTGTTTGGAAGAAAATAAAACACTGGACAGTGGTAAAAGGAGAGATGGGACACCAATGCGACGGAAAAAAGGGAGTGAGACACTGATGGCTCGGGGACCCCAGACTCGCGTACCCGTGCACGTGCTGTACCTGGATTAGGAATTTACCCCGTTCTTACTATTCAAGACAGGATAAACAAGCTTTTTCATCCCATCTATTCAAAAAGAGGCGACGGTTCATCGATAAGTGCGACCAAAATGAATCATTCCAGCGCACTTAATAACAGTGGCGAAATTACTTTTGAATTTAGAACACTATTTTAATTAAACAGTTTGAACGCAATTCGCTTCGATAAAGTCCTGGCCGGTAATAAAAAAATACCGCGCCTACGGCCCGAGGCATTGGCCAAATAAAAAAAAATACGCGGGAACTTCTTATTCTATTTTTTATTACTTTTTATTAAAATATTACAAACAATTTTAATTTAATTCCCACAAATTTAATAAAAGATGAGTTCTAGCAGTGAAAGTGAAATATTAACATCAGATAGTGTAAAATTAAACGCAAAAACTGTCATTAACAATTTACTACCAAACAAATCGAGGGAAAAATAAAATTTCCGAGATGCCAGAAGTAGGTAATAGCAAATTATTTGAAGGTGCCAGATTCGCATCTTCTTTGACTCTTTTAGCAGATTTAACCACCCTGAAGCGCCATAACAGATGGAAATCCAGTGGTGTCGCGGAAGGCTATATTGAGGACTCAATTGAAAATAAGGCAAAAATTAACAAGCGTGTAATTGAAACTATTAAATTACAACCTTCCTAAGTTACACCACCGATTTAACCTTTGGCGCTATACCCACTTCAAAACACCGTGAAACGTCACCATTGACTCAATATGATCATCAACCAGAGTCCGAAGTTATTACGAATACCCAAGTGATATATAAATCAATGACATTTTCTGTTCCCAAGAAAACAGTTACAATAATGTAACTGTTTTGTTGGGAACAGAAACTTCCAAAATTGCGAAAACGTGTCTAATATTAATATAAATTTGTAATTTGGTTATGAAACTATAAATATTCTTCACTACTAAAAGCATGTCTTATTTATTTTTCTTATAGAGAGGGATGAAAAGCAGAGTGTGCCACACGGTACCAAAATTATTTAACCTCGAGTGACGTACTTTGAAGTTTCTACTTTACGATGCTTTGCTTCGCTTTGCTCTGGATTCAAACAATCGCTCTCGCCCTCAATACATTATTTTGGTCCCTTATGACATAATCTACTATTATTAAATACAAAACAGACATCACAAAACATAAAGGTAGGTAACCTAAAAACAAAAAATAAATGTTTGCTACAAAAACGGCCTTTGACGGCCTCTGTGGTTGAGCGGGCTAAGCCTTTGCTAGCTTACCTCACTCCAACGCAGAGGCTCCGGGTTCGATTCCTGGTATAGTAAATTTCGGAAACGTATTTTCTCCGTTGTTTACTATGGTCTGGGTGTCTGGGATCGGCCCCAGAATCGTCCGTTGTATATTACCCATAACACAAGCGTAACTTGCTTAATTTGGGGATATACAGTGTGTGTTTGTCTGCCGATTTATTTATTTAAAAAATTTGTACTTAGTTATTTGTTGTTTTATAAAATTTTGAAAGTTGGGGATTTTACATATTATTATTCTTATCATCTAACATCAACGTCATATTTTCGTCAACGCACCGCGGATATTCACTCAGCATATCCTTGAGCTACCAGGCTTAAATACGTAGCGGTTTTCTAAAACGTTTATTCCATGTATAATAATAACTTGGAGGGAATTCATCGCCGAGGATTCCCTCTGTGCTACGACATGGAGTCATTTAAGAAGAGCGTTATAACATTAGTTCAACGCCGGCAACACGTTGGCATCGTCGCAAACGCCCATAAGCGGCGGTGACCGCTTTCCATCTGGTGGACCATTTCTTTGCCAGAATTAGCAATATAAAAAGACATAAAATAATGCTATTTTTAATCGACTTAAGAAGATGAAGTTCGCAATTCGTCTTTTTATTTATGTATTTTATTTATTTTAGTGGTAAAGATAGGCATCACGTATGTTAAAAAATATGCTATTATTAATTTTTTTTATAAGTGATACTATTTCAAATAAAATGCAAAAGTTAAGAAATAAATGAAACGTAAATTATTTCAACAATAATTTAATACTTATTTATTGTTGTTTTGTATATAGTAAGAAGTCGGTACAAAGTAATACGTTACATTTTTAAAATTATTTATGTAATTTATATATATGAACGTATTTTTTTAATCATTAAGTCTCTGAATATACGAAAATATAAAGATCTTGATTTCCAATTGGAATTTATACATATTTTTACGGTTATTGTATAAATGTATTATAGTTACTATATTACATAATGTTCATAGTTTATTAATGGTGCATTTTTTGGGTCATTCAAAACTTTACTTCTGGTGTAGGTATCCTATGTTCAAACTGTCGCTTAAACCAAATAGCATTTCAACCCTCGAAGCAGAATAGTGAATGTAAGTACAATTGAGACAACCCCTGTAGTGTATGTAGTTCAGTGGAAGAGGTTCCGGTTTCGATTCCGAGTACAATAAATTTCATAAATTACTGTTCTCCGTCCTGGCCTGAGTGTATACAATCAAGCCCAGAAGATTCCTTTGTACATTACCCGTAGCACAAGCGTAAGTTAATTAGTTTGGTATGATACAATTTCTGTGTGTGGGTCTGCCTCATAAGAAGGGTGGACGAAGGTTGTGTAGTAAGATGAGATGGAAGATTTTTTTCATTTTTGCCGCCTAAAAAAATGCATTTAAACAAAAAATAAGAATTCACTATAATATTTAATTTTGTGTTCAATTAAGCAAGGTGTAATAATTAAGCTGTCCCCAGATGAATGAACGTTATAATATCATTTAAGTTTGTCACAAAAAATTTAACCAATGTCATCAATTTACTATATATTCATATACTTATATATGTATATTAATACATATCCATTACTAGATAAATGATTTAAACAAAATAAATTTTTCACAGCTTCAACAGGCAGTTTCGAGTTTCGAAAAATGTCGAAGTTAGTCTTATTCTTCCAAATTCTTAATGAATGGTAAATTTATTTTAATTTAATTTAATTCTGCTATGCGAATGTCTAATGAACGATTAATATTGAGTTAAATAAATTGCTTTTTACTCGGGGTGAAAATGCTAGAAAGATATAGTCCGAGAGCTGGTGAAAAATTTAGGGTAGGTTCTTGAGGCAGTGTGAGAATATTTATAATAGTCCTTGAAAAACCCCTAAATAAGAAAATTGAGGTCTGGCTGAAGGGTAGCGGCCCCTTATCAACCCTTGAATTTCTTTGAACTGGATTTTTTAGTAATAAAGTTTTTTTGAGGCATTTTGATATTTTTGTATCTGTTAGAAATTTAGGGAATTGAAAAGTAAAAAAGCCAGATTAATTAGTCGGGTTTAAATGTTAACCAGACTCTTAGAAAACGGTTTTTTAAACAAATTCGGAAAATGTTTTTGAGGCATCTTGATCTTTTGGGGAGTAATACAAGTACTTAAAAACATATCATCCCAAAAAGTCCGATCAATTTGGTGGAATTTTTCACCTGCCAGATAATTGAGAATGTAATCCATAAGTGCGTGTGAACAGCACTATGCTTAGCTTGAGGTGTGAGAAAGAGCGTATCGTATCAACGCAAAACAATTTTAATAACTGTGTAAACAATAATATAACCAATAAGGTATTAGACTCGTTAGTATTTTGACGTTATAACGCAGTACACCCGAACAAAACCAAGGAAGCCATGATATTTGGTATGTTTATAAAAAGTGTCGAATTGATTTTACTGTCAAGTAAAATGACCCATTAGAATGACAACTGGACAACAGCCGTTCTGGACAGCAACCAAGGAGCATATTACTCTCTTACGAGAGGCGGCAACCGAGTCACCTTGTTCCCTGTAGAGAAGGTACGCCGTATCCCGTAGACATTTCATCATAAACGTAATTGTTATAAAATTGGTTACAACATCAAATAGAATAAGTAACTTAGGTAGGTCCCCGTCATATGTAGGAATGATTAAAAGCTAGAAATATTATCGGATTGGATAAAATGAATGTTGGCTGATATGAAATGCTTGTGACATTCTCTCTATATGAGTTTATGGTTGTAAAAAGAGATTTAATTGCGTACTCTGGCCGCCGTCACGCGGGAGGAAGGGAGGCAATGGATCTTATCGTAGCGTACTTATTGAAAAAGGGGGCTCACATTCCTATCACGCATAAATCAGGGCCGTTTCTCTTTCTTTCCAACCCACACTTTGAATTCGTTTTATTGCCCACTTATTGGCCAATAACTATTCAATATATTCGTTTCTTGCACTTATATTATTTAATTGTACATAAAAGGTATAAAACTTTAACGATGTTGCAATGTTGTTACTCATATAAAGTACATTTCGTTTTCTAATAGTAATCACAAGAAACTATAAATGCATGACCCGAACCAAATCGATACTTCGATGTAGGCTAGGACTATGCGTTGTAAATTATTTTTTTTAATGTTATATATAAAAATAATAATAGTAAAAACATTTCTAAAAACAAGCTTTTATTTAAAGCTCTAAAAAGGATAAAATAAACTGTTAATTAAACATACCCACCAATTTCATACATTAAACAATTTATTAGGTTGGGGAAAAAGTTTCTTCGCATTTTGTATAAAAATTCAAAAGGTTTTTTTATAAAGTTTATTTACATTTGACTAAAGTATGTAGGTGCCATTTTGTTGGATAACTTTTTGCCATCTTGGAGGTAGGGACGTGATCCCATTGCTATAATAAATTTGGGGCTTCTGATCAAAAAACTGCGACAAGTGGTTTTGGCAGTCCTCTCGTGATGTTAACCTGACACTGCCTAAGGGATTCTGCAGAGACCGAAACAGGTGAAAATCTGAAGGTGCAAGGTCAGGACTATACGGCGGATGCATTAACACCTCCCAGCCAAACTCTCGTAATTTTTGCTGAGTGGCTGGCTAAAGATGTGTGAGGTCTAGCGTTATCATGGTGAAAAACCACACCGCTTCAGTTGATAAATTGCGGCCGCTTTCTCTCAACTTTTTGCTTTAATCTCATCAGTTGTTCGCAGAACAGTTCAGAATCGATGGTCCTGCCTGGCGGTAACAGTTCATAATGTTTAATGCCCTTCCAATCCCACCATACACACAGCATCACCTTGTTGCGAGTTAACCCGGGTTTCGCCACAGTCTGTGAAGCCTGACCGACCTTTGACCACGATCTTTTTCACACGTTCTTGTCGTACGTGATCCACTTTTCATCACCAGTTATCAGCTTCTTCAAAAATGGTTCGGTTTCATTACGTCGTAATAAAGAATCACAAATGAGTTCATTAAGTTTCTTTCAGTGAGCTCACGAGGCACCCAAATATCGAGCTTTTTTTGTGTACCCAGCTTTTTTCAAATGCGCCAAAACCGTTTTGTAGTCAATTCCCAGTTCTCCAGCTACATCGTAACTACTAATATGCCGATCTTGCTACACTTTTTCAAAAATGGCATTAATTTTGTCCGTAACAAGGCGACCAGAGCGACGTGCATCTTTGATATCAAAATTTCCGGATTGAAAACACTTAAACCAAATTTTCGCTACACTCACAGATACTGCATTAGGTCCATAAACATCACAAATTATTTTCGCGGCTTGTGTTGCTCGTTTACCTTTTTAGTAGTAAAATTTTAAAATGTATTGAATTTCTTCATTAGATTCACTCATTTTAACAATAAGAAAAACAAATTAAAATCTCACATTTTCCTAATTTGAATTTGGAATGGTCTTCTTTAAAATTAAAACTTTTTAATGATATCAAAACCAAACAGATAAATAGATAGATAGATAGATAGATAGATAGATAACACTTTATTGTACACCATTACAGAAAACCTTATAGCCTAAAAATGTTCTAAATGTGCACAATGGGCGGTCTTATCGCTATTAAGCGATCTCTTCCAGACAACCCGTGTCAGGAATAAAACAGGTTATATTGGTCAAAGGTGGTATATATAAATATAAGAGAATAAGCAGTTACTTACATATATTTTGTTCATTTATAAACATATAAGTGTGTAAAATATTATATGAGTAAAATTATACTTAATAGACATATATAAATATACCTACTGATATCACATGCATAAATACATACATATATATATATATATATATATATATATATATATATATATATATATATATATATATATATATATATATATATATACAGA
Organism: Dendrolimus houi; assembly: GCA_039645545.1. Lineage (NCBI taxonomy): Eukaryota > Metazoa > Arthropoda > Insecta > Lepidoptera > Lasiocampidae > Dendrolimus > Dendrolimus houi. The sequence goes on along the minus strand of CM077123.1, from coordinate 9,718,953 downwards.
AATATACGTAAATATATCAAACATCACTATGTTGCAGGTAGTGCTTTTTGTCATGTTCTTAAATATTGTTAGTGATTTAGCTTGTCTAACAGTAACAGGTAGCTCATTCCAGAGTCGAATAGCCTGTACAGTAAAAGAATTATTGTAAAAAGATGAATAATGTTTGGGAGTATTAAGTCTAAGATTCGTAGAAGGTCGTAAATTGTGAGAAGAAGAGATGAATTCAAAGCGTTCTTTGAGATAATACGGGGTTGTGGGGATAAACAACACACTGTAAAGGAGTGAAAGAATATGAGTATTCCGGCGAAAACGAATTGGCAACCACTTGAGTTTTTTACGAAACTCAGAGACGTGGTCATATTTGCGTAACCCAAATATGAACCTTATACAAAAATTTTGGAGGCGCTCAAGTTTATTAAGTTGCTCTTGAGTCAAATCAATATAGCTGGCGTCAGCATAATCAAGAATGGGGAGTAGTAAGATCTCTGCAAGCTTAACTTTGGTGGCTATGGGCAGGAAGTTTTTCAACCTCCCGAGGGATTTCGAAGAGAGGAAGAGACGTCGACTCAATTCGGTTATGTGGGGTCGCCAAGATAGCTCCCTATCAAATATGACTCCTAGATTTTTTATTTTCTCACTAACCGGGATATGTGTACCATTAAATATGAAATTTGGTAAGCAGGTCCAGTCAATTTTACACAGCATCCGTGAACTACCTATGATAATTAGCTGAATTTTCTCGGGATTTACTTGTAGTCCATATGATTTACTCCATTGCGTTATGTGATCGAAGTCGGAGTTTATTGTCAAGACTGCATCTTGTAATGTCGCAACAGGTGATTGTGTATAGATTTGAAAATCGTCTGCATAGAGATGGTAGGAAGAAGTAAGTTGATTAGAGATTGAATTTATAAAAATCGTGAATAGTAAGGGAGATAAAACGCCGCCCTGAGGAACACCAGCAGAGAGATCACGCCATGACGAATAGTCGTCATCCGCTGCCGACTCGAATCCGCTGCCGGCGACCGTACAGGTAACTATGAAACCAGTCGATTACTGTAGGAGATATGTTAATAGAGCTTAGAACCTTAAGCAACAATTTAAAATTTACATTGTTGAAGGCACTGCTGAAATCAAGCAACGATAAAACAGTCAGCAGACCGTTATCCATGCCATGCCGGATGTCGTCAGTGATTTGGACGAGGGCTGTGGTTGTACTATGGCCAGGACGGAATCCGGATTAATATGGTATAGCCAAAGAGATCTTATTGTAAGTTCATACATACTATATGCGAAAAGACTTTTTCCCCAACCTATTATATGATATAAAGGCTTGTCGCGAGATTAGAGACTAGATCAGAAAAACTGAAAAGTTGTCATGGACAGGATTCAACACAATGTCATTACCTAAATGGGTCATATGTGAGAGGTGCTTTAGCTACTAAGCTACCACAACTTTAGCACACGTGTTGTTGAATATGAGCTATAATTACTGTACAATCTACAGAGCATAGAAGAAGAAGCCCGTTAGGGGTCGGCGCGGCCATTTTCTGTGCTCTGTAGTGCAGCGAGTATTCAAAAACACTACTAAAGACGTTATATGTATACTTTCTGAAAATATTAATATCTGGCTAAAATTTTAAAAAAATCAATCATACATACATATCATAATAATTAAATATCAATCATACATACATATATCAATCGCTATGAATATAACTTTACTATGAATTAACACTATATTGTTAACAAAGCAGTATAGCTCAGTTGTTCAGGGTGGTTATGACGTCATCAACACGATGTTTCATTACACCGTATGTATCATTTCATAACGTTTACATTAGAGTGTTTATCGCCTACGGTTCCTAACATACTATTCTTTTCCTATTGTTTACATGTTTATCATGGAAAAGATAGTGCAAGTAACGGGTACCAACTGTTAACCGACGTCCAGGGAAATGGGTCGGGTACTGTACGATTTTAAACAACTAATTTGTTAGCTAGATTAGTTACACCTATAGTTATATATATCTTCCATCAGACTTTGTTATATTAGATTATTTAAATTGAATTTTCGTGTTTTGCCTGATATTTGTGGAGATACGATTATTATGGTTCCGTGATCATTCTCGCTAACACGGAACCTCTTTGAAATCGTTATATTTCTATGCCTACCTGTATTTTTAGGTCACACTCATTTTTGTCGCAACTAGATTTATATGGATTACATGTACAGTACTGACTTTACTAGATTTCAGTAATGCATTCAACACCGTAGACTTTGATATACTACTTGCATTATTAAGCACTCTTAACATATCTCCAACGGCAGTTGAGTGGTTTCGCAATTACCTGTTTGGTCGCCAGCAACGTATACGCGCTGAGGATGCATTCTCCACTTGGTGCAATACTTCTGCTGGTGTACCACAGGGTGGCGTTTTATCTCCATTGCTCTTCGCCATTTTTATCAATTATATCTCTCATAATCTTCAAAGCTCCTACCACCTTTATGCAGATGACCTTCAAATTTATACTCATGCTTCGATTGACAACGTAGGTGAAGCAGTGGACCTTACAATCGAAGATTTACGGCAGATATTAGATTGGAGTAAGGCATTTGGACTGACTGTAAATCTATCTAAGACTCAGACCATTGTTGTGGGTAGCTCCAGGATGATTTCTAAAGTTGAGCTTCCTAGTTTACCCCAGGTTCTTTTTGACGGTGTTACCATTCCTTTCTGCGAAAAAGTGAAGGATCTGGGAATTTACATTGACAACTTTCTATCCTGGGGTCCCCAATTAAAAGAGGTCAGTCGAAAGTTGTTTGCGTCAGCGGCCTCACTAAGGAGGTTGCGAAACTTCTTACCTCACACCACTAAAATTCAACTTGTACAAGCCCTCCTACTCCCCATCTTAGATTACGCCGATGTCAGCTATCTTGACCTCACCGAAAGCCAACTTAATAAGCTTGAGCGACTCCATAACTTTTTTATCCGATTCATATTTAGTTTGCGTAAATATGATCATGTCTCAGAATTTCGTGTTAAACTAAAGTGGCTTCCTGTTCGTCTTCGTCGGAATACTCATATTCTGTCCCTTCTATATAATGTACTATTTAATCCAAAAGCTCCTCCTTATCTCAAGGAGCGTTTTAAATATCTATACCCTAGCCACACTCGTCACCTCAGATTATCGGAAAACATACGTCTGGAAACACCTGTAAATTATTTGCGATTTTACAACAAATCTTTCACAGTTCATGCAGTGTGTCTGTGGAATGCGCTACCTGTGAAAATCAGGCGTGCCCAGTCTCTTCAGACGTTTAACGGACTCGTGAAGGATTATTACCTCGGGCTCTAAAGCCAATCATCTTCATCTCTCCCATATTTACGTACCTAATTTTATACATTATTACTATGATTATTTATTTATTTATATATATCAATATATGTATATCTTTGTCTTATACTTACCACTTCAAAATTTTATATAATAGGTTGGGGAAAAAGTCTTTTCGCATATAGTATGTATGAACTTACACTAAGATCTCTTTGGCTGTACCATATTTATCTGTCTGGTTTTGGTATCATTAAAAAGTTTTAATTTTAAAGAAGACAATTCCAAATTCAAATTAGGAAAATGTGTGATTTTCGTTTGTTTTTTTTATTGTTAAAATGAGTGAATCTAATGAAGAAATTCGATACATTTTAAAATTTTACTACAAAAAAGGCAACACAAGCCGCGAAAAAAAAATGTGATGTTTATGGACCTAATGCAGTATCTGTGAGAGTAGCGCAAATTTGGTTTAAGCGTTTTCAATCCGGAAATGTTGATATCAAAGATGCACGTCCCTCTGGTCGCCCTGTTACGGACAAAATTGATACCATTTTTGAAAAAGTGGAGCAAGATCGGCATATTAGTAATTACGATATAGCTGGAGAACTGGGAATTGACCACAAAACGGTTTTGGCGCATTAGAAAAAAGCTGCGTACACAAAAAACATCGATATTTGGATGCCTCGTGAGCTCACTGAAAGAAACCTAATGAACCGTGTACTCATTTGTGATTCTTTATTACGACGTAATGAAACCGAACCATTTTTGAAGAAGCTGATAACTGGTGATGAAAAGTGGATCACGTACGATAATAACGTGCGAAAAAGATCGTGGTCAAAGGCCGGTCAGGCTTCACAGACTGTGGCGAAACCCGGGTTAACTCGCAACAAGGTGATGCTGTGTGTATGGTGGGATTGGAAGGACATTATTCATTATGAGCTATTACCGCTAGGCAGGACCATCGATTCTGAACTCTACTGCGAACAACTGATGAGATTAAAGCAAAAAGTTGAGAGAAAGCGGCCGGAATTAATCAACAGAAGGGGTGTGGTTTTTCACCATGATAACGCTAGACCTCACACATCTTTAGCCAGCCACTCAGCAAAAATTACGAGAGTTTGGCTGGGAGGTGTTAATGCATCCGCCGTATAGTCCTGACCTTGCACCTTCAGATTTTCACCTGTTTCGGTCTCTGCAGAATCCCTTAGGCAGTGTCAGGTTAACATCACGAGAGGACTGCCAAAACCACTTGTCGCAGTTTTTTGATCAGAAGCCCCAAATTTATTATAGCAATGGGATCACGTCCCTACCTCCAAGATGGCAAAAAGTTATCCAACAAAATGGCACCTACATACTTTAGTCAAATGTAAATAAACTTTATAAAAAAACCTTTTGAATTTTTATATAAAATGCGAAGAAACTTTTTCCCCAACCTAATATATACTGTTTTATTCTAGTTATATTGCAAAACCCACATGTTACACATTTTTTCTCTAATCCATTCTAAGGTTGTCTGGAAGAAATTGCTTTTAGTGATAAGACCGCCTATTGTCTTCTGTACTTAAACTTCTTGAATTGTATCTTAATGTTATGCAATAAAGTATATTCTATTCTATTCTATGTAAAAAATAATAACGTTGTATTTCATAATGACTTTTGTACTTAATAGGTACGAGATGTTAGCTTCCGAATTCGTAAAAATTGTATCATTCCACCCACAATTTTTGAACTATGAAGTGAAAAATTCTGAAAAATCAAGTGTTAACGTAAGCTCTGAGTTCGAGCCGTATGAACAAGAATGCTTGAAGTTGTGTGCATTAACAATCAACGCTCACCACGACAAGCACTTGCAGATGAACATCTACCTTGTGTTTACACTCTGAGTCTGAAGTCAAAGGCGGTTTACTGTAGTGATTGAGCGACAATACTTATTACATTAGATGATGTAGTACAACTAATTGGTGCTCAAACGGAGTGACCACACGACTGGATCGCCTTAGTGTAAACCCAAACAGCTACAGTGCTAATTGCATGATCGGACGTCTACATTTGTGCAATATACTTATTTAAATTATATAGTCACTTAGTGCTAGACATGTATGGGATGCCTTAGATCGCTTGATTTCACCTGTCTGTGATTTGAACCGTGCTCTGCCACATATAAACAGTTCCATCTGTAGGCAAGCAATATTCACCTGAATAAGTTTTGAATTTTAATGTGTGTTTAAAGAAAATATATAATTGTGATGAAATGGTTTACTTCTTTGGATTTCCGCAAAAGTTGCCGGCTACCCAAACAAGGAACATAATGAAATTTGTTTGTTACACAAAAGTATTACAGATTTAGATTAACGTGACAAAATGCTATCTTCTATTTAGGCATCTAGCACAATTAGTGGAAAAAGACCAGTTTTTTTGCGAGAAAAAATTAATGCGTTTAAACATTTATATAAGGAGATAAGCTATTGTGAAAATGAAATCAGGGGTAAGATCGTTTATGAACAAATTATTAAAATAAAATATGTTCCGTCTAAAAACCTTCCGGTTTTTCTGAATATAACAGTAGACGAAAAAAACAAATTAAATTGCGTTCTAAATCGGCTATACAGCTTCTTTTGTCGAGATAAAACCATATTTACAGACTATCTACCATTTGGGGACCACGGTGGGGAGTGTGGGACTCGCTCAGCTGGGGAGATAATGGCGTTTCCGCCATGCCCATTCCAACCAGAAATACCCACTAAAACACCCCGATGTTCCTTCGATCGCCTTACGCCAGGGACGCGGGTAAGTTTGGCTAACTCCGTGCACCCTGGCCGGCGGCGGCCCAACGGCCTCATCATATACAACTTAGCCTATATTTAATGCCTAGACACATACACACCAACCACTTTAACAATTTTATAATATTGTATATAGGTTAATTCTATTAAATGTACAAATACTTTTATCCATAATATTTATCTAAAGATATACTTATCAACTTTCAGTTTATTTTTAATCGAAGTGTGCTATTTTTAGTAAGTGAATGTTTTAAAGTGCATTAATTATGAGATTCATTAGCCATTTATCACAAAAATACTCAAGACAAACTATCAGTTAATAGTTCATTATTTTTTCTGCATATCCTCTAACGATCTCTGATCACGTATCCCGGCACTCCGGCATGCGACCAACTCGAAATTTATCTTTCCTAAGAGTAATTTAAAAGTCAGGGTTAGGCAATATATATGGGAAATATTCAATGATTTAAATTACTTACTAAAAATAATATATATATAAAAATATTCTACAATTTTTTTATTTGTTTTATTGTATTGTATTAGAAAATCTACCATAATTACTGTGGGAATGTCATAGGATATAAATGATGGTATACGAAACTATCCTTTGTTTATATAGGATAATGACCACACATATTGTACGTCCGTGTGCTACTGGACCGACGAACGACGCAATAACTACCTATTCAAAACAAACACTTTTTCTATTCTTGTGGTCTTTCGTCCGCTTTAAGTGGCTCTAATACTGATATTTTGTTTATTTTCACTACCCCGCCGCTTTAAACGATTACATTCTATGAAAAGCACTTGAAAAGAAACATCGGTTTTCTCGTTATTTTTCTAAACGAATAAATTTGACTTTTAATGTGTAAATTGCTAGACTAGCATAAGATATTGTAACCACCAATACGTTGAGTAATAGAAAAAAAGAGTCGGTTACTAAGGTACACGTAATGTCCATCGCGTCTAAATTGGAATTACAAATTCGAGAGTAGATTTAATTTTAATTTGTTTAACAAAATGTTCTTTCCGAGAACTTAATAGAATATTTCCCACTTAAAACACTTTCTATAATTCGATGCTGAGCGATATGTAGTTATAATAATTCTATTCCATTATATAATCCTGAAATTATTAAAAAAGCAATTAAAAAATTTATAATTACAATTATTATATTTTATAACTACAAACTTTCAATAACATTAATATTGATATTCTGCAGAGGGTCGCAACTGTCATGGAGGGCTTCCTTCATCATATGGCACCACAATTCCTCCATCCGGCACTACAAAGCTTTGGATGTGGTGCATTTCGACCTATAGCAGGAGCATTTCATCCACTTTATCCCGGGAAGGCTTTTGCCAGGCATCTCGGTGAACAATACGCTTTAGGACAAAGTGTTGGACAGGCTCTTAGGGTAAGTAGCAGAGCAAATATATTGTATAAACCGTAGACATATGATGAAGTGTAAATAGTATAATGTCATGTTTAACCTATAATCAAATTCAAAATGACACTTTCAATCAATATACGTGTAATATGTATTATTTATATTTCAAGTCTGCAAAGACCCTGGTTTTGTGTTCATCCATGGACGACGATGACCAAAATCACTTTTCTTTACAGAGGCCATCTGTCTCTGCTGCTTTTGGAAATAAAACATTTTTTTTAAAGTTAGTTTAGAAACAATAGAAATGTATTGTGGCGACCGAGGCTAGAACTTTCCGCCAGATAGACGATAAACGAAAGTTCTAGAATAGAAAGTTTGTGAAGGAAAAGACAGATATAGATAGATGTTAGAAAGGGATAGATGTATAAACGAAAGTTCTCGAATAGAAGGTTCGGGAAGGAAAAGACAGAGATAGATAGATGTTAGAAACGGATAGATGTATAAACGAAAGTTCTCGAATACCTAGAAGGTTCCGGAAGGAAAAGACAGAGATAGGTAGATGTTTAGAAAGGGACAGATAGTAAAAAAAGAATAACGAAATTATGGGTTCCAGAAGATTCTTCCGGGTATATAAGCAGCGTAAGGCGCGCATACCGGGCAGTTTAAAGTTGATTTCAGTTCAAGACAGTGAAGCGGCAAGTGCGATGGGAAAGAGTTGGAAGAAGAGTTTAATAGAAGACAGTGACGAGTTTAGTGGTGAATTTAGGAAAAAGTGTAGTGGACAGTTTAGTGAAGGAGGAGTTTCGCGTAGTTTAAAAGGAGGTCCAGAAGCGAGCTACGCGCGGTAAATTCTGTGGTGAACACTGCAGCAGCAGAAGGTGTGTCTACGCAATATCGGAGACGGTATTGTGAGTGAGACATCATATCGTCGGTACAGTGCGTTTTTCGTTGTGTGTGTAGGGGCACCCCTGCAGAGTGGAATCACGCACGGCTGCGTAAGTCAATAAAAGCGTTAGTTAAAAACTGGTGTTTTCTTCCAATCCTAAGTGCGTACCCCGCTCGCACGTAACAGTATCATACTAATCTGATTTTTTAACTTCTGTGAAATTAACTGAGGTTGAAAAATGGACATGCGAATGTACAAAAACATTAATTTTAGTTACCACTACCTATAGTAGCGCGTAGATATTACATTGATTTCCATTCAGCAGGGCGTCCGCGATGAGAGCAATACTCCGCCACTTTATCGGCATGGATATACAACAAGAGACGACACCAGCTCGCCAGGTTCCGCCGCCTCGGCTTCTCCACGACCTTGTAAAGATGACGATACGCCCACGGCCACGCCCTGCACCGATTCGCATGATTTCTTCTCGCGTAAGAATTGAACTTTATAAAATATAAAACCAAAAATATTGGCCATAAAAATTATGTATACATAAACAGTGATAGGTACGATGTTTTTTATTGCTGCAGTACAACAGAAAGACTGATGGCCCAACTGGTGGAAAGCGGTTACCATTGCCTATGGACATTTGGAACATGAAAGGTGCTACCAATATGTTGTCAGCTTCGAGGGAGGGCCTAGAACCAGCTTACTAATGCCAGAATATAAGACGAGATTGTTATGGCAGCATGCTCTAGACAAGAGGTACCTATAAGTGTAAGATAATTGATTTCATTGATCTGTAATAGCAATGTAAATCTACAATAATTGGATTAAACATGTACTACAGTATGATGAATTAAACGTCATTCATAAATTTAGCAGAGGTGTCGTGATCCACGAAGAATATACAAGCTTCTAAAGGGTACACAATTCAAGTTTATAAATTCAGATCTATTCTTAAATGATAATAAATACATATGATGAAAGAAAGAAAAACATCGTTTATAAAAACCGACTTCAAAAACTAAACAATACAAACTAACTTATTTCTAAACCTATTTCAGTATTTGCGTAATAAAAAGTAGAAAAAAAAATACAACAAAAAACGAAACAGAATTCAAAAGTAACTTACATGCAAAAAAAAATATTTTCTACAACAACTTAAAACCGGTGCAAAGTAAAAGATAATGACTACATTATACTACAAATTTGCAAAAAATTGTTGTTATTTTATGTTTTACTAGGCACCGACTTCAAATTGTTGTAGAAAATATTTATTTTTGCATTTAAGTTACTTTTAAATTCGGTATCGTTTTTTGTTATATTTTTTTATTTTCTACTTTTAATTACGCAAATACTGAAATAGCTTTAGATATGTTATTTTATACTATTTAGTTATTAAAGTCGATTTTTTAAAACGATTTTTTTTTATTTGTTACTTCTTAGTGTCTAGCTATGGGTAGGCTACGAAAGGTGCCGCGCACCTTAAAAAATATAGGTCCCAAGAAACGGGAAGGGAAAAATTTTCATAAAAAAATGTTCATTAAATAAAAACTAAATGACCAAACTATGTTAAATTTTTAGGGGACCAAATGGCAACTATTCCGCAGCAAACTATAGAAGAAACACGTAAATCGGATCATAAATCTCAGCGTAATCTGTGTACATACATAAAAAAAACCAATCAAGTTGAGAACCTCCTCCTTTTTGAACTTGGTTAAAAATTAACTAATGTTTTATAAGCTTATTTTTTAAAAGAAAACCAAATATATCATATTTGATTTTCTTTTAAAAAAATAAGCTTAACCAGATAGTCTGTACCACTACAAGTATGTCAATTTTTAAGACATTATTATACATACCTTGTCCATAACTTTACATATTTCACAAGATTTTGAATGAATTCCTCTTTTTTGTAATTTGGAGAATAGAAGAAAAATATATGGTGTTAACACTACGACAGTCTGTGCACCACAAAATTATCAGTATAATTATGTGGTGTTTAGAATTTAAAATTGCATAAAATATCTTTCATAGATTTCAAAGTTAGATTGAATAAGATTTCTAGAAACCTGCTTTACATTTGAATTAGTTAAGAAGCAAGTTAATTAACTTTCGAAATTGGCCAGTTAAGTTTATTATAATTATTATTATTTGGACAGAAATTTTACAGTTACGTTATCGTTTAAGTAGATCTCTATTTAAATGATAAATTATTCGTAAGTTAACTACCTACTTAACTAATGCAAATGTACATAAGGCTTACCTATTAATAAATATTATAATTTTAAACCACCCTTATCAGTATAAAGATGACGTAAAAACCCATTGAAATAAGGGTAAGATGAAATTATAGCTGACGGAGAGCGTAAATCTGCATGTGGAGTATGTGGCGCGCGTTTAGGGCCGGGTGTTGCGCAAGCGCACTTTCTACAGGAGTTACAGCACTTATACAGCCTGAGCGCTCTGCCGCGCGACGCGGGTGCACCATCGACGCACTCCCTTCATCATCAGGATGAGGATGCCCGTTGGGAGGTAACACTTCAAGAAGTTCCACACTTTAAGCACATATTACAGCTTTAATTGAATTAACGAATATGTAGTAAAAAAAACTAGCTTTAGGTCTAATGACGAAAATTTCGAATTATCATTTGAATAATGGTAAACATTTGTCTTTTCACATAAAATAAAACTTCAACCACTGAAAAAGAACAGTACATTCCATGAATGTACTATTATTATAGAAAAATGAGTAAAAAAAATGAAATAGAATTTAACCAAAAGTTATAATTAATGGGAAAATTTTGGAGTCGTTTATAAATTTAATTATATATATTTATTAAAAAAGAAGATCAAATACACAATATTTTCTTAAGTTTTCGTTATATACATAATAAAACTACCGTAAACACCATTAAAACGTAGTTTTATTATAGATCAAATACATTTAAGTACAGTCACAGTAATATTTTGAATGAGAAAGCTTGCGTTAAGTAAAATAATTCTTAATTGTTATGGCAGACATATCAGCGTATCCGCGCTAACCGGCAACGCAGACTCAAATTGCGCACACGGAAGCGTCACCACACTGTCGAGAGTATGCTGGGCTACGACTTGGAGGAAGAGCGACGCGAAGAGAGGCCAAGAGAACCACGAAATTATGATGCCGAGGACGAGCCAGTTGATGTGGAAGGTGACTCTCTCGGTTGGCCGGAAGCCGCTATTAACGTCGATGGTATTGTTAATTTCAATTGGGTTACAGTACATACAGTATGTAGTTAATAAAAGTGTTATCCTACTCAAATAATAAAAACCCGATCAAGTATGTATGTACATTGCGTCATGAACAAAGTGGGGAAAAATATCTGTGACAAAGAGACCAACAGACAGGAGGACGAGCGAATATGACTAATTTATAAGGCTTCCATTTTCATTAAAATGACTATGGAACCCTAAATTACATAGTAAATGGAACGATATGTTCTAATATCGATTACAGCAATCTTCTTGGCACCCCGTACAAATGGAGATGTTTATGAAAAAAAAATTGTTACTATAACCCGTATAAAAGTATATGACTCAGATTTATATCCTTCTCGAACATGGAACAATCTAACAGTAACAATCATACAATATCTTAAATATTAGGCTTTGTAGGGAGGGGGTAGAGTAGGGTAAATGATGGCTACACATTGGTGTGTTTACAAAGGACTTTCTATTAATAGAATCTGCAAATGGAAAATAAAGTCTAGGCTATTAGTATTTATTATAATTTGTTTTCTGCATTTATATATTTACTAGCTGTACACGGCAGACGTTGTCCTGCCCTTAAAAAATAAAAATCTAATCCCGTTTGTAGTGCCATATCCAATCGTGAATCTAAACTATCCCGGGACCCACTCAAACGCACACACAAAATTTCCTCAAAATCCTAGAAACTAATTGCAGCGTCATCTACCGGGATCAATTGTTAATCTAAACTATTTTCGAATCCACTTGAACAAACAAAAAAATCATCAAAATCAGTCCAACCGTTTAGGAAGAGTTCAGCGGCGCCACCTACCGGGTCTAATCTTGAATCTGAACCATCCCGGGACCCACTTGAAAACACACAAAAAATATATCAAAACCGGTTCAATCGTTTAGGAAGAGTTCAGTGACATACACACGAACAGAAGAATTTTATACATAGTATAAAGAGTTTTGGACCAGAAACTATCATGGGCGTCCTCAGAACACCTTACTAAAGTTTCATCAGAATATTATCAATGCATTAAGAACACATTGAGGTCAAATGTACAAACATTGATTTTTATTGATAAAGTTACTAGAATGTAAGTTGGTAATTGTACTATTAATCATCTCAAATTCATTCCCGGGGTAATACGTAAGAGGTCGCATTTTAGCGATAAGAACGCCATTTTTGCATAATTAGATATAGTTATAGTCTCTTGGCCGTACTTATAATCGCTTATTAAATTTTAAGAAACTGCTCAGCAACTGATTAATGAAAATTTACCCATAAACTCCTCTTAAGGATAAGTAGTGGTAAAGTAACTCATAAATAACCGTCAAAAATAACCAACATCAAGCAAGATGGCAATTTTTATTCGAAACAGCTGTGCAAGTTCATTTTTGTATTGGTGTACAATAAAGAGTTATTGATTGATTATTCTAAATTAAGATAAACTATTTTCGTGTGTAAATGTGTAAAACAGATAGTTGACTAACTTACTTTTTGACTGATATATTCATTTAACATTGTTTAACAGAAAAAGAGCAACGCGGTGATGGCGACAAGTTACACTTGAGCTACGCTGAAGATTTGGAAATATCAAGTACGAACGACGCAATGCAATCACCTGAACGCGTGAGGTATTTTTTCACTAAAGAGAATAAAATAAGGCTTAATAGTATTATATTTATATATTCACTTATCAGTGACTTTAGCAGAAAATATATCATTTTATGCATCAAATTAATACTTAATAAGTTTATGAATGAATATATGTTTCACTAGACAAAATTGCAATGAATTTATTGACTGGTTGTAGATTATATTGTTACGAGTTACAGGACTCGAATTAAAATGCCGTTGGAATTATTATAGAGTTTATTAGAACTATATAAACACGTATAACACAGGTACAAATATAACCGAACACAAGAAGTCCAAATGTAATGCAGACGGTCGTAATTCAATAAAACGCGCAATGTCCGTCACTATTAGATTCCCGATTGTAGTACACACGTTTCGCTTCGATCGTGATTCTCGCTTGACTGCCTTCCTCCCTCCATCAGACCACCGTTTTATCCTGTCCAAGTGCAATGTCCCGCCCGTCCACGTAGACCGAATTTCCTAGAATCAGCTTTTACTTTTAAAATCCGTAACACCTGGCTAATGATTACAATATAACAATAGGCTCTAGAAAAGAATGACAATAAATAGGTAAACAAAAGAAGACGATCATAAAAGAATTACAATAGTTTCAATGTTATTAGTTATTAGTTTGAATGCCGACGGGTAATAAATGTGCTTCTACAAATCTATACGAGGAATTTATCTTTGTCGGCGGTTAGGTTGTAACAGTATGAATGTCGTGGGTTTTTTTATAGAGGTCGAATAAAGAAAAGTTTCACATTTTTTGTTAGAGTTTTTCTATTTAACTTATCTATAAATACAGCGGCTTCCTGCGGGTAATAAATTTGTGGGAAATATTGACGACAATAGTCCACCCAACCCACATCTATGTTAATTTTCGGATTTAGATGTGCAACTATTGAAAAAATACTTAGCTTATTATAGCTTTATAGTTATAATAACCCCTACTGCCCCCAAATAATATACAAACTTACAATGTGTACATTTCAGGATTGAAACTCCGAAACCGATATCTCTTGAGAATACACCAAAGTGTATGGAGGGTGGGGATCGGCCGGCAGAAGTGACCACCTCGGAGCCTTGGGGAGGGAATGCCTCTAACGCGCCTCCCACAGACGCCTGGCCGACCCTCGCTGCCGAGGCTTATATTCACGCAACTCGCCATAAGGTCGAAGGTGAGAACCTCCCTTCTTCAACCGATTCACGCAATTAAATTACATTTCGAATTACCTTAATACGTACATACATTGGTGTCACTAAGACGTTGAGATTTTTTAAAATATATGCGCTATAAAGCTGGCTCCAATATCTTACTATTCATTTATTTATCTTGTCAATGTTCTACCAATGGTAGAACATGGACATTGTATGAAGTTTATGTTAAATTTTAACCAGAAGTTAAAGCAAATGAATGGATAGTAAAGTTTAAGTTCAAAACTGTCATAATTAGTTATATAAGTAGCAAGTTGTGTCCAAACATACTTACTATTGGCGAGTTAAGCTTCAAGTGTCAGATTTTCATTTTGAGTGTCCATGTACTGAACTTTTTCTAACTATGGAGGGTAGAGGTTTACCTCTACTAAGATGGTACTCCTTACAGAACCATCTTATATGAAGGAGAAGTTGAAAAAGTGTCTAGCAGTATGCTGAAAATAATAATACCTACCACAATAGCGCTGGCGTACGAACAACTACTATATGAATTTATCTGTTTTAGACGTAGTAAAGTGTGCTGGGTTCAATAATTAAAAATTATTGAAGTATCATAAAATGAATAAAATGCCAGTATAGAACACCTCAACTATTTACGCAAGCTAAAATAATTTAGTAAATATAATGCTGTGTGAAAATGTGTAGAAATATTCAATTTTTAATAATAAAAAACAAAGCGGGAATCTTTAGTTCCTTGTTTATTTTTCTATCTTACTCTAATTATTTCTGGCGCTTCTTTTAAAATTTATCCCATACTGCCGTAGCGCCACCCTTATTATTCGCATTTTGACTGACACTTTTTGATACACATAGATGGTAATCCTTATCTCTACCCTGCATAACTAAAACTTAATAAAAGCAGAACAAACGAGTTTTCATTTTTCTATTGACTTGTCCACTTACAACTTACTGACCAAATTTCTGTCTTAACCATGATAAGGGCTGAATTCGCCAATTTTGTAAACGCGGTAAAGGTTTATTAAGAGATGGCTAGGCTTTTTCCCAATGGAATTAAAAAAGATATAATTTTGTATTTAATACTGTTTTTAATACTTACCTGTCTATGAATATGGACAGGATTACTTAAACACTGCGAACTACAATATATAAACATATCTAATGCGTAAAATCTATATCAAAGATTTCAAAGGACTAAAGAACTTAACCAAAGTGATATAAAATATTCTAGAAATTATTAATTTTATTTTCTTAATGCTGTACAAAAAGCTTTTACTGTCTAATTAAGATATGTAATGAATTATACTGGCATTTATTTATTTATTATTTACCTTTCGATGTCTTTATAATTAAAATTCGGTTTCTGTTTTTACGGTTAAAGCCTTTATTTAAAACTTAAATTGTTAACAATTACTAACATATAATATTAATGGTTATTTCAATGCTAAAGTACATGTATAATTGTATTTTAACCACGCTATTATGTAAACAATTAAATAAATTTAAATGGGATATCGTTGAATTTCGCTTAAAGCCGATAAGGGAGTTCCCAGCCGTATCAAACCGGTGCGAGTAATACCAATGACACCTTTTTTGTAGACATGAATCTCTTTTTGACGTTGCATTTGCCGAATCCGCGCTGACTAGTCTGGGGACACCCTAATACTAAAATCGGCATTGGTTATGTGTCCTAATTTTTTTTTTATGAAATGTGTATTTTCAACGGTCATAGTAACCTTGCAATAATAGTGGACAATTGTCTCTACTCCGGGACCCTTTATTTTGACTGGTCCAATAATGATTTATCCGACTTTTAATTTAATGTGTTACGTAGTCGTCACTGACGTAAGGTATAAGCGAATTTTGTTTTATAACAAAGTTTAGATTTTTTTTCCAATAGTCAGATATTTCTATTTTTCTTTGGTAGTCCTGTTTTACTTACAATATAATATATGGAAACCATAAAACGAATGATTAAATACGTAAACTACAATCTCACAGAGGACTTAGAATAGCATAACACCTATTAGTTGTTTATTTCTAGATGTAACCCTATCAATGAATATTATTGATTTATATAAATGAAAAGGAGCTAACATGTTTGAATTCGACAAGTTGAAAATGAGTTACTGAAATACTTTAGGATGATAATTCGTTAGCCTAGTCGTACTTCAATCGATATAATTCTTTTATATTAAGCGAATAGACATTGTAAATTATTATAATTTGTATTTCGTGTAAATACTGTTTAAATTCTAGTAAAAGATTAATCATAGTAAGTGTAGACTTAAGAAAGTAGTGCTAACATTGGTATCTAATACACATTTATTATACTTTTATTTTAGATTAGAATAATATCGTTCATGTACTGTTACTGTTTTAACTTGATGTAAATAATACCTAAATTGTTTCAGTTTTCTTTATAGAATTATGAATGTTATTAACTTTTTATTAAACTTAAACTCGGAATATGAATATGGAATAAATGTTGAAAATGTGATTACCTAATAGCCAGGGCATATCAAATGGGGAACTTGAGGACCTAAACGAAACAGATAAAAAAACATAATATAAAATTAGAAATCGAATTACAAACAAACAGTTGTGTTGTCAAATGATCATTTTGCATTTTATATAAATTGTGTTTTTCTGGAATACGTATAGAAAATAAAAGCATGAGCGAAGAAATGCAGTTCAACAGTTCCCCGCTTGGTTTGCTCTGTGAAGGCAACAACCGGTTAGAAGAATACCTATAACAGAAGCGGCGGTGCTTGACTTTATATGTAAGGTCCAAGCCACAACCTAAGCTAGGTTCGCGAATTAAGGGGCTGCTTAAATGAAAATCGCTGTTTCACTCACACATAACCACATTTTTCAAGATATAAATTGAGAGAATTGACGAAGGTACGACTAATTTGTATTAAACAAATCTCAACAATAAAATTACGAATGTTTCTCATGCATTTGATTTCATATACCTACACAATATCTTGTGAAAAATTATTATATAAAGCATTGTATGAATCAAAAATATTTTTTCATGAAACGTTACTCATAATATTAAAATTTGTTTAATACAAATTTGCCGTAAGTAAATGTGTCGATTTATATTTTCAAAATTATTGTAATACGCGAGCGATATAGCCAATTCTATTTAGGTAGCTCCTTTGAGGATTGAGATCCTAGATGTTGCGCCTCCTGCGCCTGGTTAGTGATAGTATACATACAAATGATTTTTTGACCCCTCCCCCGTCTTATTCACAGCTAGTCACATACGTGAGACTACTCCCTCCTAAGTGTGTCTTCACATATTTCGCAATTTTATATAAAAAATTATTAAATTAAAACAGCAGTTCCGTAATTAGCTTTTTATCCATTTAAATTATTTTTTAATCATTTAAACATTATAGTTATACAAATAATGTTGCAATATTTTGAAGATTTTCGTTAATAGTTCTAATTTCGTGTTTTATACGTTAAATACATTAGATTTTGAAATGTAACATCACGAAATGAAGAACACCTTCCACCCCTTGTCTCTCCCTCTTAACGTGTCACGTAATCTATGGATGGCCCTCAAACACCGAGTTAAAGTATCCATTAAAACAAAAACAGTCGAAAAAGTGACTAGAGTCGACTGACGGCCTGTTCCTATATCTCACCGACCGTTCATTTGCCTTACTATCGATTAAAATTTAACATAAGCTCCATATAAGTAATACCAAAATTCAACCGATGGTAAGACAAGAGAATGAATAGTAAGATTTATGTTTAGTGTATTTCCAGTGTAAAGGAACAAAGCCAATGTGGGTGACAAAACGTAGATTTTAAAGTTTAATAAGTAATCTATTTACTCTAGTCTAACCTAACCAGCTCAACTACTCCGTTTCATGAAATAAGAACTATTGTGAAATCCAAATGTATTATTTGTATGATTTGCAACTATAGGTAATATTGCTTTATAATTCTTTGAAATGACCAACACACTAATCACATAGAACTTAGTACATGTTTAGATATACCTACGTGTATGTTCTAATCTATTGTAACTGCTTCATCTATTTTCTTTAATAAAATTAGTAAAACTTGTGTTATTTATACCATTTTTTATTTTAAAAACCCCTTTAGTTTTCTGCCAATATAGGCGCACAAAGATGGCATCGGTATGCGTTTATATTACGTTATCGAATATTAAAAGTAGTTATTATAATATTAGTTAAATTACTACAATAAATTAATAAATACAGATACTACATACGTCGTCATCAGCTGACGAATATTATACGTAAAATATGACAAAGGTCAGTTTTAGACCACGGGTCAAGACTCACCCGGACTTTTGGAAAAGTTGTATTAGTTAGACCATGAGAAGTATTGAGGAGTCTAATTACTTAGGTACTGTAAAAGTACAAGTGGTCGTTATCAGTTGATTATATGCTGTTATATTTAGATTTTAGATTTCTGATATATACTGTTAATAGTCTTACAAAGAATAGGTATGTGGTAAAGCTCGTATCTACCGATAATGTTGCGGATTCATTATTAATCGAATCAATGAAAAACGAATAACAAGTCTCTATTTTTTTAAGTCAAAGTAATTTATTTATGTGAAACATTGAAATTTTTGTAGATGTTATGCTAAGTGGTAAAAGATACAACATGTTTCGCCTTTGACAGGCATACAATTTTTTTTTGTAGTTTTGGTTACAAGCCATTTGCAGTTCTTATGACTAAGTAAGTATACATATTATGATTATATTATTGGTTATATTATTGACTAGCTTCTGCCCGCGACTTCGACGGCGTGGAAGGTTTTTTTAACTATCCCACGGGAACTCTACAATTTTTCGGGATCAAAAGTATCCCATATGTTGACCAGGGATATAAGCTTCCACCATACAAAATTTCATTTAAATCGATCCAGTCGTTATGGAGATTAGCCGGTACAAACAGTTTTATTATTTTTTATTATACACATTGTATAGATTATATTATTGATTATGATGCTATTATAATTGCAATAAATATTTAATATTCAATTTATTATGTCTCTTTCAATTATATATTATTCATTCATTTTTTTTTAATAATTATAATTTTAATTCAATTAATACATAGGTACATATATAACCTAAAATAGTTAAATTTAATAATACAGAGTGGCCAGAACAGTGACGTTAAAAAAAGTTATTCAACCGATTTCAAAAAGGACTAGGTTCTTTAGATTCCTTGTTATTTATTAATTTTTTAATGATTTTTGGAGAGCGCATCGGTATATTTTTGTTGTGTTTATATGTGGAAGATTTTGTGTTTTGTATGTTTATGTGGAAGTTTTTTTTTGTAAGATCTAATAAATTGTGCGTTCACACGTAAAATGATCAGTACCCTAAAAGTAACATAATTATTGATGTAAGGGTGCTGATTATTTTATGCAAGACAGGTAGCAATATTCTTTATTTGAGTCAGTATTGCGAAAAAGATTAATACGTGCAACTGAATAAAATGTAGTCATTTTTAAGAACAGTCTGCTCCAAACAAAATTAGTCATAATAACATTCACAATTTATTCTTCTTCCTTCTCTACCAAATTTTAAGCTTTTCTATTGAATTTGACCATTTTGTAAACTTAGTTCGCTTAAGGAAAGACAAAATAGCCAAATTGTAATTCTTGTGATTTTCCATTTTAGCACATTTGAAGGCTGGTTACGGCAAAAAATGGTCTATAAAGTGTAACATTTGTTTGCATTATTATGAAAGATAAAATTTCAGGCAGTTTTTAAAGTTTTTAGAAAATTATCTTTTTCAATTTTTAATTTAAGATTGCAAATTCGAGTCTCATTGGCTCGAATTTTTTTTTACACTTTCATCATTAAAATTTGTAATTTATATTGATATTAGGATGATACTTTATTTACATGTGAAAGTATAATTGACAAGAACGTACTTACAAAAATGTCTTCCGAATAAACACATAAAAAATATTTGCCACTCTGTATATTATTGATTTGCCTTTTACATGAGTAATTTACAATATCGAAATATATATAATATGACAACGCACAATTTAAAATAACACATATTCTAAAAAAAAAATCTACTAGAAAACATGCTTTCTTCCAGCTCTTTAAAACCGCAACCTTCACTCTGCAGGCTGAAAACAATGCAATGTAACATTAATAAAGAATTTAATTACAATTTATAGAATATTTCTTTACATTTCAAATAAAAAGGTAAGTGAGTAAGTATATAACGATTATTTACCGGAGTTGATGTTTTTTTACTTAAACGCCCATAAACAGCACACTGCTGGGCTTAGGTCTTCCAAATGTTAAGAGCATAGACAGTATACCCACCACGCTTGCTCGTCCAAGGCGGCTTAGTGGGCTTAACACATCAGTTATCTCGACATTTTACCTTGACTGTCAGCAGATGGCAATTATGATTGTAAAAATATATATCACTAGAGATAGCCCCGCGGCTGCGGTCCTAGTGGGCGACTCTATTTTACTTACACAAAAACTTAATTAGGTTTTTATATAACGTGAGCAAAGCCGCGGGCAAAAGCTAGGATATATGTACATTAAAATCTTCCTTAAAAAATATCTAATTGATTTCGAACACCACTTAAAAATCCGTTGCGTGGTTTAGGAGTTAGCGGATATACAGACAGACAGACAGACACGGAAAGGAACTTTGTTTTATACTATGTAAAGATAAAAAGCTATATATATATATATATATATATATATATATATATCAGTTTTCGTGGCGATCATTTATAGCCGGTTCCTATATCATACCAACCATTCATCTGCCTTACGATCAGTTAAAATTCAACCGATGGTGTAGGACAATAGAATAAATAGTAGGATATAGGAACCGGCCATAAAACGGACAGCTTACAAACCATCCCCAATATTTGCCTACTTCCACAACAATCAGTGCAATGACTTCGGAGCCATTTAGCATACTTACTGTTAGAGCGCCATCTAGTGAAACTATTATAACAAGTAAATAAGACAGCACTACCTTTTAATAAGTGATACTAGATGGCACTTTTAACAACCTATCATAACGAGGAAATTATACATCATTACCTTTTGCTAACCAATGCTAGATGGCACTTCTAACAACTATCGTAACAAGTAATTTAATCATCGTTATCTTTTACTAACCGATACTAGATGGTACTTCTGACAATCTTGGAAGAAGAGTACGCTTATTCCATGCCTGTAGTAACAAGTAATTCATACGTCGTTACCATTTGCTAACCGATATTAGATGGCATTTCTAGCAAATATTGTAAAAAGTTAATCATTCATCGTTATCTTTTACTAACTGATAATAGGCACTTCTAAAGATACCCACATTTTACGGGACGCGTCCGTCAGCCGCGGCTGACGGACGAGTCCCATAATGTGTGGCCGAATAATGTGCACACCAAGACCATATATATCACTCTTCAAATTGCTTTAGGACGTCCAAACGCTCAAGGTCACGTCCGGGACTTACATATACTTTAATGGACTTTCCTTAGGTTCGCTAGTGGCGTAGCGTAGTGGGAGCGGCAGGAGCGGCCCGCCCCGGGCGGCACTTTTTAGGGGCCGGCAAAATTTCACAATAAATAATATAAAAACAACACACAAACTTTACCTATTTATAATATTAGTATAGATATAGTATGCATTAAATTGAAATACTTAAATAAAAGGGCGGCAAAATTGTCTTCCGCCCCGGGAGGCCGTCATCCACGCTACGCCACTGCTTAGGTCCCAATTACATTAATTATCATATAAATATGATCTCGTATCTGTCAAATTCTACGATCATATTTAAATGATGCTGTCCTTCATTTTTGCATATTACACTTACGTTCATATAAACGTTATACTTTATAACGATCACAGACTACTGAGAAGGTACTATCAAGATGGATAACGATTTAGCCGTGTTTTCCGTTGCTATGAGTGCAATTTTATTAAATGCATTAAAAAATAAGATAAAAACTATGAAGAAAAGAACAAAAAATAAAAGACATAATGGATTAGGTCATGGGTAGCAAGGCGATCAGAGAGAGGGGTCCCTAACACATTACTGAAAGAACGTAAAAGTCTTGTAAGATATTTCAGTCAAAATTCTTGCATTTTTACGCCATTTTAGAGATTAGACGGATGATATGATCATATTTGTACCCTTGCTGTCAAATAGGATACCTTAACTATGTTCATAGAGAATATAAATCACATGTAGTTATTACACTGTCATAGGTTCTTCATTTAAAAATGACTCGTACTTCTATGCTCATATTTTCATCCAGATACGTTGTAAGCTACGCCCCTCAGTCGCGTTCGGCAGCCGTGACTTCTAATATGCACACTACTTTATATCTATCGTCAAAAGTTAATCATATATCGTTAGCTTTTGCTAACCGATACTAGATGGCGGTGCTAACAAAACAGATTCTTCCGACAAACTTGGAATATCGCCTAAAGGAAACTTATGCAAACTAGATTGCGTCATTAAGAAAAATAATATTTACTACAGCCTTATAGATAAACGTCAACGGTGCAATTTCTGTCGGCCATATAGTCATTTTTTTTTAGCCAGGGGAATACGATTGAGGATCATAAGCCGCGGCAAGCACAGAGGCTTGGGGGGATAGTTCGCGACCCGTGTGTGGGATTCGCCGGGTCGGGGTGGCATTAACATGCCCAGTCAGAACTGGTGCCACGCTATTGCCACTCGCCAGTTAGGGATACCCAAGCCCTGGGTGTTCCGTCCTGCGCCTTATGCCAGGGCTACGGAAAACCGGTCCCAACTTCGCGTGCCCTAGTAGGCGGGGGGGGCCCTCACACACAGGCCTCATCCACTGCCGGGGTACTACTTTTATCCCCCGGCATCTTCTAGGTCTAGTCCGAGCGTGGGGTGGTTTGTAAGGTAAAAAAAATCACCAATACTTTTTACTACGCCCCAAGGGGCCCCACCCGCGCCGTCCACTTACGTCGGCGCGTCCTCCTTTGGCGGAAGCGGAGCAAGGAAGTCGGCTCACGCTCCCGCTCCGCCTCCTCCTTCGCAAACATGACGTGCTCGCAGGAGGAGACGGCGTCCCATCCGGGTGCCGTATAGTCAACTAAGTCAACGAAAGGGTTTCGTGTGGAACGGTCTTATGTATTCTATCAATTCCTTTTATGATATCGCCACTCGGTACACTTCGAGCGAAAGTTGTTGATCCTAATTGGCTCAACGTGGACGCGGCTTTCCATGAAGTGTTTACTTATTAAACGACAATTATTTTATTGTATAACTACTCAAAACACATAATTAGATAAAACTTAAAATATTGAGATAGCATTGCTCACAATCGAGCGCGAAGCAAAGAATCAGCGTATAAACACTGCCTGCGTTGGTGTTCCAAACTATTTTCGCCAGCGTGACCGGCAGCGGGGAGTTGAACGAAGTATAATGTACCATCATTTATAAAAAAATCTATAATGCGTGTGTAGGGGTTTTCCTACATTGGATGTTAATGATAGAAGTTTGTAGACGTCAATTGTTTATTGTTATTGCTAAAGTTATGCTAATGAAATGATGAGATAGCATCAATTGCCGTTATGCCTTCTGACCGAGTACGGTGCTAAACGATGAATATTTTATTGTTTTAAAATGTACGGTTGTAGCTATCCCATACAGCGTGTATATGTGTACACACGTAAGTGAAAATAAAAAATCTGGAATCAAATCGCAGTGCCGCTTAGTGCGTCCAATTACGAATCTAAACCATCCAGACCCCTACTAAACACACACCCTGACGAAAATAGGGGATGTATTACATCTTTAATACTGTACCCTTCGTAGTTCCTAGGTTGCCAAGCACCTCACTGTGACGGTCACTTGTCACAAAATAAAAAAAAATCTAGCAAAAGAAAAACCGACTATGTAACTAAAAATCATAAAATAATTGATTTTCTTCAAGAACTTGAAGTCTGTGCATTTTGAAAATTTGTTTTTGTGTTTTATATTTTACTTGGCACCGACTTCAAAATGTAGAATATATTTATTTTATTTAGTTTGAAGTCGGTTTTGTTTTTGTTTAAAAATATGTATTTTCCACTTTTTAGTTGCTTCAATAGTTTTACAAATCATATTTTTGTTAGAAATATTTTATTTTTCACTTGTTTATTGCGTAATGTATATTGTATGTTGCGTATATTATATTCAATAACTATGAAATTTGTATGAAATCGTCCTGAAACTGTACTGATCTAATGAAAAAGAAGTAACTAAAAAGTTATGGATGAAATATACTGAAAATAGACGGTCCGATTTTAATTAATTTTCTGCTATATCTCCGGAACCCAAAGTCCAATCGCAATAAAATTTATATGGGTCAATTTTTAAGCTTTGCTAAATCCAACCAACACCACGAATTAAGAACCTGTTCTTTTTTTTAAGTGTTATAAATTCACAATATTGTACTAAATTTCTCCCCTACGTCGATTAAGAAGTTTCACTTCAATAATTTGTTTTAAGAGCTACTTTAAAATTTTATATTTGTCCTGTATATATTGTATTTTTATATTAGTGGTTTATCATCTTTCCTAATAGATTCGATATTATAAGATTTAATTAACGCATGATTAGCAGATAGAAAAACAACAATCATACTTTAAAATAATAAAAATTTAATTTGGTTAAAATTGTCCAGTAACACGGATAAATCTAACAGCAATCTTAATAACGAAACATAAGTTGAGATTATTATAATAATAGTTTAACACATGTTTTTAACATAATAGCCGACACTAGTGACCTTTTATTATCAAGCCAATTCATACACATATTTTTAATAAAATTAAAAAAAAACTAAAAGTGATTATCCGTCATTTATATACTTTTACATTTTTTATATGTTCCGTTTCATACAGGCGTATATTAGAACAATACTCATAATAAGTATAGTGGACCGTTTTACCGTTTAAATTAAAATTACTATGTTCAAAAGCACAAGCCATCCAAATTTGCACGACATTTGAACTGAACAAGGGTGACACGTTGTTCTGTTGTACGGTACACCGCTGTTCTAAAATACCTAGCCCTCTGAAAGTAATGAAGCTCCTAATTATGTGATTATAATATATGGAGTTTACCGCACATTAAAATTTAAGATATTACAGACAACGGATTTAAAAAAAAATATCTCACTCGCCGGTTTACCAGAACGCAATTCTTGCTTTGGATATCAGCAAAATTTACTTAATAATCAGCTAACTAAAGTACACCCATAAAGAACCTTTTATTGTGCATAGTAACAACGGAATAGAATACTTAAGTCAAGCAGTCTCTCAACATCCCAGTAAGAACGTGGCCTTGAATGTATGAATTTTATTTAATCGTGTACCTAATGAAATGATATAAAAATTTACACCAAATTAATTTTAATTCAAATCCTCTTATATATCGAATATGGATTTGGTGATCACAATGCTATCTGGTTGACCCAGACGTCCCTCTAGGTCCTTAAAGGGTTACCTAAATGGAGTTCACAATCTCGATCGAACATTATCACACTTTAGAAGATATAAATTTACAGAATTTACTTACACAAACCTTAACAAAAAAAAAAACGATTATATCAAGAAAAAAATTTGTTATCAATTATACACTTCTATGCATAAAAATTAATTGTCCGAGTCAAAATGTTTTGTGAAACATTCGCTATTGTCTTGTTAAGATTTGTGTAATACGGATTTGGTATAAGTAATTTCTGCGAATTAATAATTATATCTTCAAGAATGTGGTAATGCGTGAGCGAGATGGTGAAATCCATTAAGATAGCCCCTTAATATAGAGGTTCTTTAGTGCCCTTAAACGCAACGTTAATAAAACTTTAAACAATTAAATAAAATTAAAAGTAAAACGTGCCAGATTATTTTTTATGCAAAAATACTTGAACTTTTATTAAAGCCACATGCAGGGTTGCCCTTGAGAACCCCTCCCATTCCTATCACCGAAGCCTGTGCTTACCTAGTTCGTTGCACTAATTAGAAGAGCACAGGTCGCGGTCATTCGAGGCGGGAAGGGTGACCAATCAGCAAACCTGCGCACGGCTTAGTGTACGTATAGGTAAATTAGCTTCGAGAAGTTTTTTCGTTTGTAGTAGTATTTGTACATTTACAGGAATTCTAAACTTGAAATTTAAACTTCCTTGTACAATCAGCAAAAAAGAGGTACGTTACATTTTGAAGAGAATATATTAACAATCAAAAGTCAATGGTGAAAGTCAAATAAATAATTATTATTTACATTGCTAATTGTTGTGATGTTTGATAATTAATGAATTAATTGATGATATTAAATTTGTTAATTAACAATGGTTCCGATGTTAACTTCCCAAAGTAAAGAAGTTTTGTATAAATATTTCGACAATGAGTGCAATAATAATCCGAGCAGTATTATGACTCCCGCTCAATAAGTTACTCCAATCATCCGCAATATCATTCGACTTCTATCGGAGAGGTGCAATCAGAAAGCAAATGTCATTTTTCAAAACAATGACCAACAAGTTGTATTAAAAATTATGTTTAATATTAATATTTATTATTTTAAGATCGTTTAATATCATCATTCATATTAAGCCCCGGCAACTTACATGTATGGACTTATTGAAATAAATACATTTTTATTTTTATTTTTTTTATTTAAGTAGCTGCCTATAAAAATATATATAAAGTATTAGTTTATTTATTATGTGCTGACCGTACACTACTACAAACGCAAAAACTTTTCGAAGCTAATTTACCTGTACATATATTATATTATACATTATAGCCTATTTTTGTATGTTAGCGACCGTTCATTTGCCTATCGGGTAAAATTTGACATAAGCTCCATATAAGTAATGTCAAAAATCAATCGACGGTAGGGCAAGGGAATGGTAAGATACAAGAACCCGCCAAAGTGGACCCCAATGTAATGGCGTTCTTGGACATTGAAATTAGTTTAGCATTTATCAGATGAATCTGAGAAGTGTAATATTTACCTTGGACTTTATCTAATTCTAAAATAAATGGAATAGCTAACGCTGTTTTTGAAAAGTGTAATTGAGTAATAATTTGTTTTTAAAGAGGGGTATAATTATTACATAGAAGAAGAGTGTATATCGAGCCATCAACATCAACTTATCGTAAGCGACAGATACCCTAAATATATTTTCGTAGGAAAATTATATTATATGCAACAAAAATCTATTTGGGTACAAACGTCGCTTATTATGTATAAAGAAGTGCTAATGGCTAGATTTGTTACTTTCAAACGCACAAAAGAACCCATAAACGTCAGTTGTGTTATCAGCATTAAATATTAGGGCAGGCAGTCTTCCTTAGGTACTTCTTTCCTGAAGGAACTGACACCACCTTCACACCTTGCGGAAACTCCTTGTCCAATTCACTTTCTGGTACTGTTGGAAGTACCATACACTCATCTCCAACCTTGTAAAATAAAAAATAAATAAATATAACATTATTGGGAAAGTTGGAAACTGGATTGGAAACATAGTTTAACATTTGCACTATAGCTTTATTTTAGAAAAAAAAAATGTAATTTATTAATAATTATTATTTTTTATGGCGAAGCTGGCATTTTAGGAGACGTCACACATACTGGAAAGTGGTTATCGTCGCCTATAGATAGACGTTCGCAACACCAGGTGCGAACCCAACGCGTTGTCGCTTTGTTAGGGGAGGATACGGAGATGGGATAGGAGGAGCAGATAGAAAGAATGGGATATAGAATAGAAAGGAATAGGATAGAGCAATGGAATTTGAGGACGGGGAAGTGAGCCATCGGAACTCTCAATTTATGGTATACTAGCTTCTGCCCACGACTTCGTCCGCGTGGAATAGTTACTTTGGGCTAACGCTAACTTTAACCCGCGACTTTGTTTACGTAGAAGGTAAAAATATCTATACTAATATATAAAGCTGAAGAGTTTGTTTATTTGCTTGAACGCGCTAATCTCTTCCCCCTCATGACTGCCCGCCCGGCCTTGCATATAATAAATGCGCGCGCATTACTTAGATCATTATTTTGCTGCGATGTTATTTTAAAACTGCGATATCTCCTAAGATATTTATTGAAATCGATGTAAAAATCGTAAATGGCAATTTTGTTTTAAATTGAATACTTGTGATGAATAACATATTTATTTGGGTAAGGATTAATATCGTGTTTATGTTTTTATACCTTCGCAAATAATGCATTATTTTAGAACAAATTTAGTTAGCATAAAAAAAGGTTATAGTGAGCCAACCTTAAAAGACAGATATATGCTGTCGCGGACTTTTTTTTAGAATTTTTAAAGGGGAACAATTCTGTCACACATGATTTTTGCGAAACTTTAACCGTTTACGCAGCGCACGCAGCGGAAGCTGTCAAAAGGCAAAAAGACCCTCGATTTTGAAACATTCTTATTGGACTTAGCGTGATGATATATAACCTATAGCCTTCCTCGATAAAAGGGCTATCTAACACTGCAATCATTTTTCAAAGCAGACCAGTAGTTCCTGAGATTAGCGCGTCCAAGCAAACAAACAAACAAGTAGACTCTTTAGCTTTATATATTAGTATAGATTAGGTGGTAGCTTAATGTTACGTACATAAAAATTTAGTTAGATGTTTTATTTATATAAACTTTTAATACTTAAATTTCTTGTCCAATTCACTACAATTAGAAAGAAACCAAGTCAATATAGTGCAGACAACTGAACAGCAAAACATAAAGAAAACTCGCAGCCAACATGATTTGAAGTAGGTACCTAATACGTAATGAATGACATTTGGGCAACATGACAACGTATTGGTTATTGAACTACAGCGATGGTTGTCTACATCGCAATTGCAGCGTCTTCGTTTTTACTAATCCGTTTATTCCACAGGAACGATGTGATTTATCGGGACAAAAAGCATCCTAAATGTTGACTCGGGTTATAAGTCAGCTCTTTGTCGAGTTTCATTCATGTGTTCAGTAGTTTCCAAAAAAGATGTGACAGGAGCGCCAACTTTTACGCTATTTTCGTCTATTCCATGGAAATGTCGTCATTTGTCGGGATTAAAACTATCCTAAGTTACCCCCCGGGATATAAGCTAGCTCTCTATGCCGGGTTTCATTTAAATCCGTTCAATAGTTTTCACGTGATGCTCTAACAGACAGACAAACAGATCGAAATTCTAAAAATTGCATTTTATGAATCTCCTGGTCCAAATTATCCCTCCTGATTTTTTTTCACATTTTTAAACGCATTGTACAAACTCAAACCATTTACAGATTTATTATAATATAGATTGAATTTTTTAAATATAGTTTTGTGTTAGCATTGAAAACCTAAACTGCTGAGTAAAATGTAGTTTTCAAGGCTGACACAAGAACTCCGTTATATGGCGTTTGTCAACCCTGTACTTTGACCAAGGTAAGGTTTTAAGAGTAAGTAGTGATGGACATGAACGCAGAGTTGGCTCAAAGATTTTTGTTTTTAGACAATAAAATAGATATTAATGTAGGATAGCAAATAAATAAAGTATCTCCCTTTAAACTGGTATAATTAAATAACAATATATAATAAAGAAAAATTACAACACTCACTTGACAATCTAACTTTATAGTTAGATTGTCAAGTTGTCAAATCAAATCCGTCGCTACACAACCACCATCCAACTACTCGGCCATCCTGCAAAATATATGTCTTCGGATATTTCACATTAACCAATTTAGTAGTCAACAGAATGGCTACCTTTCTTATACTAAAGTTTAAATTTATAATTAATATTATAGTTTAAGTTTAAATAATATACTAATTAAAAAAAATAACATGCATGAACAGAACACTAAAACAAAATTACGTATTTCTAATGAATACAAAAGTAAATATTGTTGTATAGATAGATAGATAGATAACACTTTATTATACACCAATACAAAAATGAACTTAAAGACCAAAATTATATCTAGTTGTGTACAAAGGGCGGTCTTATCGCTAAAAAGCGATCTCTTCCAGACAACCCCAATTATGTTGTATCTTACATAATTAAAAATAATCATTCATCATCTTATATTCATATATCACTCTCCTATGTTGAATTAATATGGCCATCGTGTTAAGTCAATATTCTTAAATGTTAGTTCAAATGCAACAAATCTGTTCTATAACAAATCTGAATTTACTTCCAAATAAATAGTATCTAAAAAATTTGACTCCAGGTATATCCGTTATGATCTTCAGATCATAACTTGAATATTTCTCTTCGTCTTCACTTGTATTTTTGCTCATGGAATAATTAAGATGTTCCTCACTATTTTCATCTCGCTCTACGAGTATTGCACTTACAGCCTTAGTAGAGATGCATCAGTGTGTAATTCATCTGTCTGTTTATCAACTTCAGTCGAGCCAGTTAGTGAAATACTCCTTGGATTAAACTTCACCGGAACATCGTCTTTCAAAATTATTTTTAGCTGAATAGACGCTTCTTTAATTTGTACGGGTTGGTAGAAACCATTCTACCGATTGTTGCATGTTACTTCTTAAATTAACATCTTTAATATGAACTATACACGGAATATCCCAGCTGGCAACATCACAGTTACACTTTAAAAAATTCAACCAATCAACGTTTTTCGACATCAATCTCACCTTTTCACCTTGCATAAGCGTAGTGAAAATTTCAAAAAATCGTTATCTTAAATTATTCTAAAAGGCATAGAAGACCCAGATAAAACATAAAAAATAGATAGATAGATAACACTTTATTGTACACCATTACAGAAAACCTTATAGCCTAAAAATATTCTAAATGTGCACAATAGGCGATCTTATCGCTAAGAAGCGACCTCCTCCAGACAACCCGTGAAAATTACATTAGTGTAGGTACAATCATCTACTACTACATTTCATAATCGCAAGAACCAAGAGGTATAATTTTCTTTAAACCCAAGCTAGTCAATGTTATGTTTGGACTTACGTCACATTGCAGTAAATTTTGTTGATTGTAAAGTTCATCTGATATCAAATTGACATCGCACCCTGAATCTATTAATGCATTTTCCATGTTTCCGAACAAATTTATCATTTTAAATGGTTTATATGAATAATTTTGATTACAGATATCCGGTATCTGTTTCGTGGTATTCCCGACGTAACACAACCGATTCGGTCCTGCGTTCTCATTTTCGTCATATTTTTCTATATAAACTTCATCAACATCATTAGTAGCACCACCTCGAATAAAATTTTAGTCGAACAAGGCTTGCTTCGGAGCGGAAGACAGAGGTATTCGGAACTGGTCGTGTCTTTTCGCAGTCATTCGCTCATCGCGGTCATAGCCAGTTGAAACCGATGAATCTCGAACGATCGGATGCGCCATTTGCGATGATACAATTGGTCTAGGCTTAGAGGAAACATTTTCCGCCGCCATTTTGCGAAGATGACAGTTTGTAGAAATATGTCCAAAATTTTGACAATTAAAACATCGTCGACCTTGAGCTTGATACGGAGAACTAAAAGAGACATGATTTCTTTCCCCACAGCTAAAACATAAGATATTTCGAATTTCCAATCGAGTAGTATCATTTTGTTGCATTAGTATTTTCCTTCTAGTCACTATAAAGGGTCAATCTTCTACGAAAATCAAATGTCTGAGGCTCCATAGAGTATAATCTTATTCGTCTCCACATCTGGAATTCCGTCTATTATATACTCCATAAGTGCGGCATCCTCAACATTGCCATAGAAAGCCATTTCCTTCATAATTAGAAAATATTGTTGAAAAGTCTCACTATTCTGCATTTTTCTCGAAGCAAGTTTCTTATGTATTGTCGCACTATTGATTTTCGGTTCAAATATATTAGTTGCAAACTCTAAAAAATGAGTGTACTAAATTTTGTGAAAACAAGTCCATATTTAATGTTAAATTGGAGGAAATAAACAAATATACAAATTAGTAAACAGCACTCAAATAAATATTGCACTCTTTTCAGATTTTACCATTCCCTGGTATATAAAGTATTCTATATTCATCCCATATATTGATGAATTCCGTACTTGAGTTCCCACAATCTGTACATCGGCTGCAGATAAAGTTAACGGATACTACGTTATGTTGAAAAGTATATTATAAATATAATACATATATTCTGTCAAAAACGTATCGGGAATGAATGATTTGTTTATGGTTTCAAAGTATTTTTTTTTATTTTTTGTTGTTGTTAGATTGGCACCACTGATTTTTTTTATTTTGGCGCGGAGTTTTAATTGCGGTCATTTAGATTAAAGACAGTGCTGTTTTTAGTTAGATCATATTGTGCATTGCGAATTTCATAATGGACAAAAACATCGAACAAAGAGTTTGTCTTAAATTCTGCATCGCCAATGGAATTTCGTGTTCGGAGACACTGAAAATGTTACAGAAAGCTTACGGTGAATCGACTTTATCAAAAACACGTGCTTAGGAGTGGTACAAGGCGTTACAAAAGCGGTCGAGAAATGCTGGAATATCTGCCTCGCACTGGTAGGCCATCAACGTCTTCAACTGAAGTTAACATCGCAAAAGTGAAGGAAATAGTGACTGAAAATCCTTATTCAAGTTTGAGAGAAATAGCTGCTTTACTTTCTGTGTCTCACGAGTCGATCCGTATAATTTGAAATAATCATTTGGATCTACAACGTGTTAGACTCAAAAGACCTGAATTTTCTCGAAAAAACTCAATCGCATAAGAGTCACTGAGGACGTGCTAGAACAAGTCAATTCCGATCCAACATTCATGAAAGTGGGTTTACGAGTTTGACATGTAAACTAGTCAACAAACTTCAGAGTAGCGCCTCCAACTGAACCGAAACCCAAAAAACCACGCTAAAGTCAGTCATGTTGGCTGTTTTCTTTGACTATCGCGGTGTTGTGCACTCGGAATTCTTACCGGAAGGTCAAACGGTAAATAAAGTACATTTTTTGAGCGTTATGCGGCGTTTAAGAGAGAAAATTCGACGAAAAAGGTCAGATTAATAAAGAATAACAATAGATTAAAGGTAATAAATATTATCCAAGTTACATAAAAGGTACTTAATAAAATAGATAGGAACTAATTATTTAAATAATGACGATTAAGATCCTGCTTACTTGCACACCATTGAAACTGTTAAATGTACTGAACCATGTATTTCTAGGAATAACACCTGTATACAACTACATTTATGCAAGAATAAATACTTCATTTGTGGGAAGAAAATTCTTGGATTTTGCACCATTATCGTGGTGCAAAATCCAAGAATGCGCCTTCGCACAAGGCCATCGTTGTGAACGATTTTTTTTATCAAAAACTCAACAAATACTATCGAGCAACCACCTTTTTCACCAGATATGGCTCCAGCCGACTTCTTTCTTTTTCCTAAACTCAAATTACCACTTCGTGGCACCCGTTTTCAATCGGTAGAAGACATAATGGAGAAATCCCGACGAGAACTATACTCAATTCCGGAAAAAGCGTTTAAAAAATGTTTTGATGATTGGATTATTCGTTGGCGTAAGTGTATCGTTTCTGAATTTCTGAAGGAGCATACTTTGAAGGTGATAAAATAAATTTGAACGAATAAGTAACATTTTGTGTCTTACTAACCTTTTCTCGGTAGTTTTTTGACAGAGTAGTACACATATATATACGTAGGTAGTGTTTCTGAATGTGCAAAAATCTGAATCTAATTATACATCAAACTGTAAAAACAGCACGTATTTTATTAATAGATCAATGCTACCTAGGATGAAAATACTAAAATTAATATTACTTATAAATTCTATATAGTATATTTCGGAATCGGGTTAGTTATTATGAATAAAACCACGTGGCGTATTTTATTAATTATCAAGTCATCGCATGTTCGAAGTAAAATAGTTGGAAGACAGTTTCAAAGCATTTATGATCGCGCGAACGGATATGGGAAGTAGAGTAACCGGTAATCAAAAGTCGGTATATTGACTATCGGCAACCAGATGATGAGAGAGAGGAGTGATTGGTACGCCGACGCCGCTTTGCTGGCGCTCCAAGGAATCTACGACGTGACAACGTGTGCATTCCTTTACAGAAATTGATTCTTACAAGCTACACTATGAGTCGGGTAATAGTTGTTTTTTTTTTCAAAATCAGTCGTTTTTTTTCAAGACCAGGGTAATTGATTTTCATAAATCTAATGATGCCGCGTTAGTTTTCATCAAAATCAACCCTGAAACTCCTTTCAGTATTATTCACTATTTCTCAGTTTCGGACTTGACCATAGATGCTCACTTGACAATTACTCCGTGTGTATGTAATATCAGCTTATATTTATAGAATGGTAGAACCTCCGTGCTTGTCTTTAGGGAGTTTCACATAACGCTAGTCTACGTGTGTCGGTTTACTCTCGGTAGTTTCCTTTAATAGGAGCCATCCATAAGTTACGTCAAACATTAAGGCGCGGGGGGGGGGGTGTTTCGACGCAGTGTGACAAGGGGTGGGAGGGGACTTAAATCTCATGACGTCACATTTCATAATAATTCATAGTCAATCTAATATATTTAAGCTTTATAACACGCGATTTAAACTATTAACGAAAACTTCAAAACATTCCTAAATCTATCTGTATGAGCATAGTAATTAACTTATTACGGAACAACTGTATTGATTTAATAAATTCTTGATATGTAACTGCAAAATATGTGATGACATACTTAGGAGGGAGGAATCTAAGAATGACCAGCTGTAACAAGGACGAGGGTGGGGTCAAAAAATCATGAAATTCGTGTGGCGTAATTTGTGAGTGGCCCCTACCAGCACATAGTAATAGCAAATATAAGCACATTAGGCTAAAATAAATGTTTAATTGGCGCAAGCGTTCTGCCAGTAAACATTACAATTCTAAATGAAATAATCTTGAAACATGACAAACATTTACCTTCCAATCTACTGGAGTAGCAACTCTCGCTCTATCTGTTAGTTGGAGTGAGTCTAAAACACGCAGGATTTCACTGAAATAATAAAATGTGCAAATTATGAGAAGCCACATTTATGGCCCACTGAAATACCCTAATTTACTGGTTCTGAGTTTGCTTTTGTGTAATCATAAATAGCTTGAGACCTCATGAATTCTGCTAATAAGTGATGTTCAATGAATGAGGCTAGGTAGAGAGAATCTAAATTTTATGTTTCATCTCCCTCTCCCATATCATATTTATATTAGTTTCATTATAAATATACGTAAATTTGTTAAAATACGGTATTAGGTAATTTAGTTTAAGAGTCGCAAAAGAATAATAAACAACGTATACATACCGTAATGTAAGCATTAAAAGTTAAGAGTGCTCCAAATCTTCCTTGTATAAGGTTAAATGTAAATTGAATTGCGTCCAACAGGTTATATGTGTATACTCGTACATATCACAATTAATTGGGCTTATAAACAATCACTATTAAATGAGTATTGCGTAAACCCAAGAGAGGACTTTGTAAAGGATCAGTATAATAGGTTGAGAAAGACTTGCACTCGAGTAGAGTGTGGCCGACTTAAATCTATATTATATTATATTAATACGTTAATTATATTCGTGTTTCGACCAGTGGGGGACCACTAGTATATATAAAACAAAGTCGTGTTAGTTACACCATTTATAACTCGGGAACGACTGGACCAATTTATATGATTTTTGTGTTCTAAGAAATTGTCTTCGTCCGGAATAGGATAATAAGTATTAAAATAGGATATTCATCAATTTAAAAAATTCATCATCATCATCATCATCATCTGAGCGATAAATCCCGGTTGCGTTCGGAGCCTTCACTCCGACGCCCAGAGTCCGCTTTCCTACTTTTTCTACTCCACTTCGCGCGGTCTTCAGCATCCCCCGTTTTGAGACCATTGGTACGCATGTCATCCTTCACAACGACAAGCCAACATTTCTTGGGCCTTGCCCTTCGACCGGGACCTGGCGGAGGCGGCATGGCTAGACATTTGTTCCCCATATAATTGGCCGGTCTCCGTAAAACGTGGCCGTACCAGCGTAAGCGACACTCTTGCAGTTTGTCTGCTATGTCACGGACATGAAGACTGCTACGGATGCGGGAGTTCCTGACCCGGTCTTTTCGCGTCACTCCACACATCCATCGCAGCATATTCATCTCCGTGACACGCAGTTCTTGCTTGTGTCGCTCAAGTACAGGCCACGATTCACTGCCATACAAAAGGACAGGTCTAATTATGGATTTATAGACCTGTCCGATTAATTTAACCGGCTTTTTTGAGTCACAAGTGACACCTGTCACCTCACGCCACTTGGCCCAAGCTGCTGTGATACGGGCCTTGACGTCGTGGTCGATATCCCCAAATGTACTAAGTACAGATCCCAAGTACTTAAACTGATCCGTGCGCTCGACCGTATCTTCGCCTATGCGCACGGATGTGGTATCTGTAGTGTTGCAGGCCAAGTACTGTCTTCACCACATTTAGCTTCAGACCACCGTTCTCTAGCGACCTCTTCCACTCATTTACACGTCGCACCAGGCGCCCCCTGTCCGAATCTGCCAACACGATATCGTCAGCATCCATGAGCAACCATGGAGGTTGCTCATGCGCATCTCTGATGCTGTTCGACACTTCGTCTAATGTCACGCTGAACAGAAACGGGCTAAGGACAGATCCCTGGTGCACGCCTACCGTTATGGGGAAGGGTGTGGTGTCGCCAACAGCTGTCCGAACTATGGAATCGGAATCATGGTACATGTCCCGAATAATGTCAATATAGGTTTTTGGCACCCCTTTGGACCTCAGTGCCCACCAGATCGCGCGAGGAACACAGTCGAAGGCCTTCTGCAGATCCGAAAACTGGAAATGTGGAGGCGTATTCTTCGTCCTGTATTTCTCCATGATGATCCTAAGGGCAAAAACAGGGTCCATGGTACCATGCCCGG
The DNA here is from genome assembly GCA_039645545.1 of Dendrolimus houi. Taxonomy (NCBI): domain Eukaryota; kingdom Metazoa; phylum Arthropoda; class Insecta; order Lepidoptera; family Lasiocampidae; genus Dendrolimus; species Dendrolimus houi. Next base: position 9,681,528 of record CM077123.1, on the reverse strand, counting down.
GGCGAAACCCATATTGACATCTCGAGACAGTAAACTCCTGCCGGGTCCGAGAGTCGATTATGCGCTCAAAGAGCTTCATGGTGTGGGACATTACCTTTATTCCGCGGTAGTTTTCACACTCCTGCACCGATCCCTTACCTTTGAAGACTGGGCCGATAACACTCAGTCTCCATTGGCTCGGGATGTTTCCGGTGAGGAGTATGCGGATAAAAAGGTTTGTTAAAATGCCCACACCACGAGGACCCATCGCCTTCCAGGCTTCAATGGGGTCTCCATCGGCTCCGACAGCTTTTCGATTCCTCATGCGGCGAAGAGCCCTATGGACTTCCTCAGGCGTTATCGGTGGCACTAGTCCTTGATTCGGAGGGAGGTTTGGTGGCTGTACCTCTTTGTGCTGCTTTTTCAGCAGCTCGTGGAAGTACGAGCGCCATTTCTCCTTCACTGCGAGCTCCTCGCATAACAGGTTACCGCTAGGATCTTTAACACTTGGAAATATCCTGTGCCGCTTTGATCCTGGAACGTGCCAACTTATAAATGAGCTTCTGCACTTGAGACGATTCCAACTTATCGTACAACGATCGAAAGTGGTCTCGTCTGGCTATGGCTACAGCTCTTTTAGTGGCACGTTTTGCGGCCCTGTATGCGTCGCGATCTTCAGGAGATCTGGACGCTTGCCACTTTTGAAGAGGGTTTTCTTCACCCTAACCTCCCTCTGGACTGTATCGTTCCACCACCAAGTCTCCTTGTCACACTTGCGTCCACCCTTAGACACACCCAGCACTGCCTTTGCCACTTTAGTAATGGCTGCCTGGATCTTGTCCCAGTGGCTCTGGACTAATTCGCTGTCAGCTCCGACACACATCTTGACGGATGCTAAAGTGAATTCCTGGGATTTGCCTTCATCAAGCAGCCACCATCTAATTTGGCGTCGACAATGCTCAACGGGTTTGTCTTTGGGTTTTACGCAGAGGTCCATGACAAGGAGACGGTGTTGTGCCATGAGACTCTCTCCAGGTATGACCTTGCAGTTGGCTACTTTGCCGATATGGTGTCTCCTGATAAGTAGGTAGTCGATCTGGGTAGCATGCCTCCCGTTCCTGTAGGTGATTAAGTGTTGGGATTTTTTTTTGAAATACGGTTTCGCGATGGCTAGTTCGGCAGCCGCACACATTCGGAGGATGTCCTCCCCTTCTGCGTTGCGGCTTCCGTATCCGAAGCCACCGTGAACACGCTCAAATTCCTCCCACTTCTCACCTACATGACCGTTCAGATCACCACCCAGAACGACCCCCTGTGATAACGGGATGCCACGCAGTATATCACCGATTTGATCCCAAAACCTCATTCTGTCAGTGTCGTTACAACCAGCCTGTGGCGCGTAGGCACTTATCAAATGGGTCACAATCCCTTCGATAAGAACCGACACGACCATAAGCCGGTCGCTGAAGCGTTTCACCTCCAGAATGTTGTTTTGGAATTCCTCGGAGAGCACTACAGCAACCCCGTTTTCCCCACCAGGAGCACCCGTGTAAATCAGCTTGTAGCCATTCTCCTGCAAGAACGCCACGGCCACCCTCCGCCTGGAGAGTACTTCGGCCAACTCCCTTGCACGTCCGGTCAGCGTACCTATATTCCACGTCGCGAAGCGGAGTTTCCTATTCTGAGTGTGGACTCGCGTCGTTAGCCGTGCCCGCCCTTGACATGGTAGCCCTTGCCCGCTTGTCGCAGGTGTAGGGCGATGTGCCTGCGCGTCGTTTTGCGGCGACGCCCTAACCATACCCAGCGTTCTTATATAACTATCCATGAATGATGTGGCGAATTATGGTTTTAAGTGTAGCGGCTGCCGCCCGACCTACACAACCCGTAAAGGGAAACCAGGAATGGATAGTGGTATGTGGGAAGGAGTAAAGATGAAGGATACTAGGATGAGGAGAAGGGGGGACACCACTGTTACGGAGCAAAGGGAAAGTAACAGTGGCCGTGTGGAGGACCTCGGGCTTGCGTACCCGTGTGCACTGCAAAATGCCGGACAGGCTTTTACAGGAAGAACCCCCTGAAGATTATCATCAATTAAAAAAATTTCATTCAAAAAACCGTCACATCAATCTAGCCATTCATTTGTTATGTATGATCTTTCCCGGCCTATTTCGGCAATGGTGACTGCATTTAAATTTTTTAAATCTTTTTCATTTGTCTGATTTAGGTGAATTATTTTTGTGTGTGTCAAGTGGGTCCCGGGATGGTTTAGATTCAAATTTGAAACGGGTAGATGGCGCTGCAATAGGGTTCCAGGATAGGTGAAATTGTTTTTGTGTGTTCAAGTGGATCCCGGGATGGTTTAGATTCACGATTGGATCCGGTACGTGGCGCCGCTGAACACCTCTTTATCGGTGGGACCGATTTTGATGATTTTTTTGCGTTTCTTTAAGTAGATTCGAGAATGGTTGAGATTAACAATTGGTCACGCATGATGGCGCTGCAATCGGTTTCTGAATTTTTATTTTTTAAGGGCAAGATAAAAAATTACGGTTACAGCCAGTTTGTAATATAAGACAAAAAATTAAACAAGAAGTTAGAGGTTTGTGTTTTCTAAAGGTAAAGGTAATCTTACTCAAGTGTCTTTGTTTGTGTTGCAGTTGAGAAATATTTAAAGCTACAGAAATTAAATTTGTTATATCTATAGCTTAAATCTGTGCATATATATGCAGTCGAAATCTTCTATGATTAATATTATAAGACTGTATAATTGCCTTATCAATTGTTTAGTTTTACCGATTTTATTATTTGGGATATTATAAAAAATGAGCATCAAACGTCAATCTGCCCTGCTATATCTATTGTATACACAATATACAACCTGCTATATATAATACAAATACGTACTTGAAGTTCCTGCCAGTGGTCGCTGGATACACTAGTAAGGATCTTAACTTCTTGGTTGGATCAATAATATAAACCGCCCTAGCAGTAAGAGGCATCCCATCGGAGTCAAGCTCGTCCTGATCAATCATGTTCAGGCTGTATGCGATCTTTCTATCCTTGTCTTCGATTATTGGAAATGGGAATTCATCGCCTACACTACAACCTGATGAACAAATAGTATTCTTTGTTTACTTTTACAATCTTTTTGAATCATAATATAATCATTTGTAGGACTATGAAATGGTGAGTTTAGTATAAAGCTGATATCACACGGTTCACTTCTGCCGGAAGATGGAAGTAAAATCTATAATATCAGCTTTTCTTATCTATCATATCTTGCTTCATCCTAATTTCCCAATTAAGAAAAACCAAAGTGATTTGTGTAAAATTAAAATTGCATCATTCAATGTCATTGAATCTCGTCATTGCATATCTGCGGCTTTCAACCAAATTAATTCAATTTAGTTCAATGAACAAGAAAAAATGAAAAAATAAAAGAACAAGGTTAATGTGAGTAGTTAGGTAGTGAGGTGCAGCAAGAAACTTCCGATCAATACATATGTCTAACTGAAAATTCTTTTACTTCACATTTATCTATGAACTAAAAGAATTATATTATTTTATTCAATTGATTTTATATCCATATAGGAATCTTGGCCTTGAGAAGCTATGTATACCATTTTTGTAGGTGTACCTACAACTACAATCATCAATAATACAATAATATTATATTATTGATAATTTTTTATGTTATATTTTTTAATCTAAGTATATAAAATATGATAAGACAGATATTTACACTGCCAGTACAATGCTGTTTAAACAGCTGTATCAACTTCATTAAGGATGTTTTGCACAGTATTATACAAAGTATCAAGAATGTTTATATAACATACATCATATACAAAATAAAGCACCAATAGTATCATACCACCATATGATTATTTCCAGGAAACTATCACCGTCTAATAGATTTTAGTCATAAATTCCTGGTTGCATGCGAGACCACTAGATGTTGGATCTTTGAGCAATTAATGCTAGATCATTACCAATATAGCCCCATTACACTCACAAAACATATATAGACATTATATGCCCTAACATGTCTAAGTTATTGTAGGGTTTTGTATTGGTTATTGTAATAAGACACACTACTAAATTATTTTGAATTGTTTACCTGCGTAACTCTGTATATCCTCGGCCCATTCATCGTGTGAGGTTAAAGAATCACATGACAAGCCAATGACTTTAGTATTGCGCTTTGCAAACTCTGGAAGCAATTTGAGCACTCTAGCCAGTTCAGTTGTACACACTGGAGTGAAATCTGAGGGATGTGAGAACAGGAGTCCCCATCTGCAAATTTAACAAAATGTATTTAGAATATAGCCTTTATTCAAGTTTCCACTAAAATTTAGGTTACATGATAATATATATATATATATATATATTATGTAATAAGTAACCACAATATCCATTTATAAGTATGAAATACCTGAAACAAGTGTTTCTACTCTTGACTTTATAAAATAAACTATTACATACTAAAAACAAACTACAGTATATTTTTATTTATAAAGAAAGAATTACATTGTGTTAAGAATGACATAATTTAAAGAATTTCTTGGATTATGTCCCTAGTCATATATAACATTCATATACTCATATTTAGGGGCCAGAGATGTAATGGACACTGTCAAAATAAATAATTAAACTTTATTTAGCACTAGTTATATCATGTGGCGTGGTTTGTCAAGTTAAGCCGAAGTATTATAAAATCATTTATTCATCAGCAGCATGCATATGCTCAAGCATAGATATTATATATTTTGTAAGAAAGGAGGCAGGAAACTTTCGGCCAAAGAAATGTAATGAGTATACAGTTGTGGTCATATAATTAAGAACTATTTGAAGTTCTAGAAGTTTTTTATTTAAATCGTATCATACACAGAGATGTGTACCTTCTGAGAAGCAACTAGTTATGTTATAAAATAGCCACATTAATAGAGCAACGTGGCTCAGGAATAAAGAATAAAATTGCTAACTATTTTTTTTCACATTTTATTTATTTTACCAAAGTAACAAATTCAAATAGGACAAATAATTAAGAACGATTTATTACACTGCTCGGGAATCGTTTTATATGACACTCACATTTAAAAAATCACAATAATATGTAGCGTGAGAAATTTAAAAAGCAATTTAATACATTTTTAACTAAAATTAATAGTTAATAGCATATCTACGGCTTTTAATTACTGCTTTACACTGGCGAGGCATTGACTGTATTAATTTTTGACATTTCGCAAGAGAAATAGAGTTCCATTCTTCTAAAAAAAATGTCATACAGCTCTCTTAAATTCCCACACTGTGTATTTGAAACCTTTTTCTTTACTTCGAACCACAGATTCTCTATTGGGTTTAGATCTGGGCTGTTAGCTGGCCAGTTTAAGACAGAAACTGATTGCGCTGTAAGAAATTCCTTTACGGTGCGTGCAGTGTGCTTTGTCATGTTCGAATGTCCAAATAACCGGTAGAATGTCTAAAGCATAAGGTAACATTGTTTCTTCCAGTATATTTTTGTATTGGAACTGATCCATGTTACCTTCTATCAACTTTACAGGTCCAACACCATGTCCAAAAAAGCACCCCCAAATTCTCACATTTCCACCACCATGCTTTAATGTAACTTTCGTGTACTTAGGTTCGAATGCTGTATTCGGGGGACGTCGTACATATCGTTCTCCATCAGAACATACTCTGTTTATTTTCGTCTCGTCAGAAAAAAGTACATATTTCCACTGTTGCACAGTCCGGTTTTCATACTTTCTCGCAAATGCAAGCCGGGCTTGCGTGTGGCAAAGTTTCAACATGGGTAACTTTCTTGCTATCCTACCGTGCAATTTCTTCTACCAAACGTCTTCGAATAGTGCGTGCTGAGATTGCTGAAGGGTTGTTTTCACCAAAATATTCTTTTCTCAGCTCATTGGACCCTTTAAAAGGATTTTGTTTTGCCACACAAACAATGTTTCGGTCATCTCGAGGAGTTGTTTTTCTCTGTTTAGGTACACATGGAACTTCGAAATAGTTTGATACATAGCAAAATGCTTTACAGCATGGAAAACCATCATTTTTGAACATTGCAGATGGTCGGCTATCTTTTTATAAGACCAATTCTTCCGGCGAAGTTTTGTTATTACTTCCCTTGTAGATTTATCACAACTTTTATTTCTTCCCATTGATTTTTCATAAGAAGCAATCACTTTTAATCTTTTACAGCACTCAATGGCGCCAAAATTATACAAACAGTAAGTAACAAATCGACTGAGTTTCTTTATTTAAATTTGAATAAAGGTATACACTATTTAGCGTTCTTAGTTATGTGACCAGCCAGTAAATAGGAATACTATGTTTAGAAGTATTGTAAAAAGTTTGTCTATTTATTTTTAGTTAATCATATCAATGAATATCTGTATCAATGAATACAGCGGTATTATGGAAAAGTTTTATGATATTGAGAGAAATAAAAAAATTGCATGTAATTAGTTTTGTGTCTTAGTTTGAAAAAAATCTTCACTTTAAATCAATGTTCTTAATTATCTGACCACCACTGTATATACAGCTTAAAAAAGTATTATATTTTTCTATTAAAAAATGAAAAACATCGGCTTAAATTCTACCTGGAAGATGAAACACATTAAAAATAAGGTTACAAATTCATTCAAAATAACTAAGCCCAGAAACCCAAATAAAATCACTGTCAACTTTTTACAATCTGGGCCCAACAATCTATAAAAAAGTGTATCCATCTCTTTTCAAAATTAGAATAGTAAACTGCAAATACAAAACATTGCCAAGCTTCAGCTCTGACTTATTAGATAATGTATTGTTGGGTGGCACTAAACTGTTACTTTAGATTACTTATTTGTTTTGATATTTTAGCTCTTGAAAAACTGATTAATTGTGTGTACTTGAGAACTACAACTCATTTTGTACAATCTAAGACTATAAACAATTTTTTTTTTTCAGTCTGAGTTATTAAAGTAACGATTGTGTTACTAACAGTTTCTAAACCCTCTATTTCAAATTGATCCATTTTTTTGAAGAGATCCCATAATATTTTAACTTTAAGTATTGCAACACATAATTCGCTAAGTCACTGACACTGCCTTGTGGGGTGATGTCATCTTAAATAGGAAATTCATGCAGCCTGCTGCTTTTGCTTTGATGTAGAACAATTGAGATTTGCAGGATCTTCAAATCTCAATTGATTTAACCACAAAGCAGAATGGGTGTAGGAAATTTATAGGGAGCATTTATTTAGTATTTGAGGATAAAAGATAAAGTGAATTTTGAGTGGATATAAAAAAAAATTACCACAGATGTTAAGGAGGGAGCGAAACAAAGCTCCCACCTTAGCCTTCTGAACTATATTATAAAGTTCAGATCTGTTCATGATTAATAAATGTGCCCTATAACTATACCCCACCCATTTCATGCAAGGGGGGAGGCATAGTTACTCTACTACAACCTCTATGGTCTGGAGATCTTGAATTTTTTTAATAAATTCACTTATTTTTTCACTGATATTGCACTTATAAAGTTAAACAATCCTTTTGAAGTCAAAAAGAAAGCCAGGAATCAACAGAAAAAGAACCAAAAAACAGTGTGTATCATCAAAAAATGAAGAAAAAACACAACAGAGCACATTTACATACACTACAAGAGAAACAATGAAATATTCAAAATGGCGGCCAATAAAGATGAAATTATAAATTGTGTGTATGAAATTAATAGTAAATGGTTAGCAGTCATGTCTGGCACTCGCCGACCGCTAGTACGGCAAGCACACTTCAATCGCTCGGCTTGTGAGTTTTGGTCTGAAGCTAAGCTAACCTACCCTAAATCACTGTTCGAGTCACTGGCCACAACCTTACACCAGCCATCACAATAATATTAGTGAAAAAATAGGTGATGTTATGTTTACCGAAAATAAATATTTCACGAACTCCGGACCATAGGTGTTGCAGAAAAGGTAAGTATACCTTGCCCTTACCCACTCCTGAAAATATGTGTACCGGATAGCGGAGTAGCAGCCAATTTCTTTCTAGATACCTCTTCTAATGTTTCTGTTAATTCTTCTAACAGCAGGCAGGAAAATTTTCCCAAGAAATAATTCGATCGCATCAAAGTCTGCCATTTTTGAGGATTTATTTTTCCCTACCGACTTATATAACATGGGAAGCCACTCTAAATAAAGAACCAAGACTACTGACAACTTGTAAGTGCTAGTCGGTTCTGGGCGCCAGCACTGACGCCAGTTAATGATCCAATGTAAATCAGCCTTTAGTCTATTATATCTTAGTTTAATAAATAAATAATGAAATAGTATCAAGGCAAACATTAAATAAAGTTTAACTTACGAATCACCAAGCCATTTGTGAAAATCTATCACGCCTTTCGTAGTATTTGCAGTGAAGTTGGGAAATTTATCTCCAAGCAGCATCTTTGAAAAGTTATTTGTATAACGATTCATTATTATTCCAGAAATATAATAAATTATAAAAATGATAAAATATGTGAACTAGTTGTAGCAAAACTAATGAAAAGACTAACGTCCTTAATAGGATATTTGAAATTAAAATGAAAAATCTGATAGTGCGTCCCGGCAAAATAAACGAAAAATAATCCACAGAGTTCAATAAATATTAATATAATAGTTGAAAATCAAATTTAATTTTTTTTCCAATTTCAATTGTTTTAGCCTTTAGCCGAGTTTAGCCATTAGCTTAGCGTCAAGTTCAAAGCATACCATAGATTCAAAATTCAAACACTAAAGTTTTTTAGATTTATGGCTTGGCAGCTAGGCCTTTAAGCCAGATCTTAGATTACAATGTTGTTTCTTCATTTTCATAAGCCTATATGTGTAGCACAGCTGAACTGTAGGTTATCAGCTGGTGCCATTCAACGGAGTTCTTGTGACAACTCAAAAGACCACATTCGACTATGCAGTTCACATTTCTCACAAAACACATAATTACTACTCAAAAACTATCAATATCCTACAACTATTGTTCATTTTAGAGTAATTTTATACATTTTTAGAAAATAAAACTGCACAGCACTATATCTCCCTTCAGTTCCCGCCAAAAACTTCAAAGACGTTAAGCATTAAGCAAAAGCACAGACAACTGTTAAGACTTCTTCACATTCTCGCGAGGACTACACAAGAACGCGAGAAACTTAAAATGTAAACACTTTTTCGAGTTCTCGCGATGACGTCCGCGAGTACGATGGAGCTACGCGAAACACGCGAGAATATAACAATTATATAAGAAAGATTGGTTTCTATAATAGAGTGTACATATTTAAATCATGATATAATAAATACTTTTACGAATTGAATCGAAATATCTATTCGTGCCATCTCATTTTTAAATATCTCTTCTAAATTCAAGTCCTAATTCTACTAAAATTGTGTAATTTTGCTGAATGTAGCCACACTAGGCTCTTGTGTCCTCAGCTCCATTGTCTCGACTGGACAACATCGCGAGAACAGGAGAAAGGCTTCCACATCCTCGATTTCTCGGGTTTCACGAGGTTCTCGTGAGAATGTGGAGAAGCCTTTAAGGAAACGCCAAAATAAACAAGAATCGAAAGATTTCCGCTTTGTTTTTTAAATTTTATTATCGAAATTCAGATTAATTAAATCATTCTGCACGTTTTCTCACCGCATTACATTTACTACAGGACGGCACAATAGTTTTTATCTCCTTGTGACTTAGACCATTCAACTAATCTAAGCGTTGTGATAGTTAATATAACAATTATTTGAAGAAGCTAAACTAATTTTTTGTAATGGTTAGTTTTTTGTTTTTGAGGTGGAGGAAATGTAAATTGTAATGAAATGAAAACCTGTGATGTTTCTAGTTTCTATTTAATATAATTTTTACAAATAGAGAGAGCAGAGCACTTGTGGAATGGAGGTCGGCCATCTTGGGAAGGAAGGTACCACAGATAAAAATACCTGTTACAGATCTGTCCAATTAGGGATTTGTTGCGTTCCTTTTAACAAAATGCATTTCGCACACTACCGGGTCCTTTGCTAGGGATTAGACCAAAGCGATGAGAGGTAAGCCACTGAAGATAGCGCAGCCACCAGAGTCGATCGCTGGCATATGTGAAGACTCAACAAGGTACCTCCCTCTATGTGGAGAGGTCACCCATGGGCCAATATTCCACTAAAACCACTCTCCTTCCATGTGCCCCATGCTTATGGTAGGAAGAGCGTAAGACTTAGAACGTAGTTACGCCCACGCTGATCCTGCGCACCAGTGCTTGAGAATGCCCCCGGGAAGCAGTGCAGACTCACTTCGTCAACAGGGGGATGAATCCCCCGCTTCCTAGATGCTGGAGAGCTCCCTGCAGCGGTATTACGGAAGGAGATCTTGCGCATACCTCAGTCTCCGGGGACCCGAATAACGTCGGCATACACGAGACGCATGCGCACCTCTCTTCCTCTCTTGTTCCGCGGCTTCCTTATGAGACATTACTGCCTCGCAGAAATTGGTCGCACCCAGCCAATGATCGTCGCTATGCAGCATGGCTTGGACCAAACTGCCCAGCGTATCGATCGGACTTACGACGGTCTCGAGTTCAAATCTCTGCGGTGCCCATGCTGCGCATTCGACCAGCGTGTGGAACGCAGAGTCCAGCGCGCCACATAGGTGACATTAAGGGGAAGGCAGGCAGCCCACGATATGATTCAGATACTTATGGAAGTACCCATGCTCGATAAGTATCTGCGTCATCCTGAAGGTCAGGGTCCGGCGTTTCCGCGCGAGCCATCGCAACAGCTGTGGGCTCACCGCCTCCGCGGTCTCAACGCCAGCCACAGGAGTTTCCAACTTTCTCGACCAAGTTTGGATCATGGTCGCAGTTTCCCGCATTCTGATCGCCTGAATCTCGGCCTGGCAATAAACCAGGCCACGAGTGAGGGCATCCTGTAGGGAGCGTCGAACTTTGGCAAGTACGTCCGCCTGAAGAGGCCAGGGCGTTTCACCTGTTAAAAGTGTCGCCGCCGTCCAAGACACTGTACGGTATCCTCGGATGGTCCTCAACGCCAGGACCCGTTTTGCGCGGTAAAAAGTCCTATTGTGGCGGTGAAGTGCAACGGACCACACGGGTGCACCGTACAGGGCCATACTCCTAAGGATGCCTGAATAGAGTTTCCTAGTCGCCCCGCTCGGTCCCCCGACGTTAAGGGGAAGCCGAACGAGGGCGCCTGTGGACCTCACGAATTTGGGAACTAGCTGCTCAAAATGCGATTTAAATAGCTATTTCCCGTCAAGAATGAGCCCCAGATATTTCATCTGGGACCCGACGCGAATATCCACCCCTTGAACTGTAACGGTCAAGTCCGCAGGGGGATTACGAAACCGCCTATGGAACATCATGGCCTCCGTTTTCTTGGGGAAGACCTTCAAGCCCAGGCTACGTATTCTTGGGACCACAATCGCCAACCCGGCGTTGGCGAGATCTACGGGTTCCACATATGACGCAGCACGTGCCGTGAGTAAGGTGTCATCCGCAAAGCAGATTAGCCCTATCCCGGGCATGACTGGAACCCGGAGGATCCAATCATAACCGACGTTCCAAAGTATCGGCCCGAAGACCAACCCCTGTGGGACGCCGCACACTCACCACCCTCCCAAAGGATGTGCCTGTCCTGGAGGTGCGCGCCCAACAGCCTCATGAGGTACGGGGGAACTCCGTGTGCACGGAGCCCCTCCCTGATCGTCTCGTGGGGGAGGCTGTTAAAGGCGTTCGCTACGTCTAGCGAAACCGCCAGGACAGTATCCTTTGCTTGGACAGCTTCAACCGTTACGGAACGCTGTCGAAACCCGAACTGGATCTGAACTAGCCCCGGCTCCATAGCATCTAGATGCTTAACGAGGCGTTCCACCAAGATCTTCTCGAAGACCTTGTCGACCTCGTTGAGCAACACTATGGGCCTGTAGGTAGACGGATCGTTGGGAGGTCGACCTCCCTTAGGAATAAGGCATAGCCGACTCTCCTTCCATTGCGACGGGAACTGACCTGCGTGAATACAGGCATCGAACAGTTCCCGCAGCTGGCAGCGTAGATGTTTGGCAGCCAGGAAGAAGAGCCTACCCGGGACCTCATCGGGACCTGGTGCCATCTTCCTGCCCTGGAACCACTCCAGGGCAATGTCTAACTCTTCTTCGGAAATGGAGTGAGGCTCCACCTCTGAGGTGTCAGAAATGATTGGATCCATGTCGAGGGGAGTAAAGATCTCCGGATCCGGGAAAAGCCCACTGATGACCGACCGGAACACCTCGGGTTCGAGCGCTTCCCTAACTATAGAAGTGCAAGGCCGCAACTTTTTGCAAGCCCCAAGGTACGGACCAAGGGTCCCGGTCGAGTGTTTCGAAGAGCTCCTCCCGAGTCCGGCCTTTCGCTCTCAGAATTGTGATCGAGAGGGACTTTCTGGCTTCTCTGTACTCTTCTCATTCTCCTCAACATAATTTGGAAGTCGACGCGTCCTGCTGCGTTTGAGCCTGTGGCTGATCCTGCGAATCGCCTTCCACAGTTCGCCCAGCTCCTTGGTCCACCAGTGGACCAACGTACACGGCAGGGGCGCTTAGATCGAGGCATAGCAGCGTCGCAAATCCTTGTTAGGGACGTTCGCATGTGCTCAGCCTACGACTCCGGATTCCCGGGTCGGCCGGGTAGGCCCAGCATTTGATAAGTGCCCTCTCCTCGGCTTGAACCGCGTCGAGTTTGGTGAGTACCCAGGGCGGGGGCCGGAAGGAGCCAGTAATTGTTAGTATAGGTAACCTATCATATCCGCTGTCTTTATATATATGTACTATGTGGGCGGCTGTTCTTTGGTAAATATCGTAGAAATAGAACGAAAAGATTTTTTGCTTCAATTTCCACTAAACATCCTTGGTAAACTTTAAAAATCTCTGCTCACGTAATAGGTGATATTGTTGTTACATGCGTGTTTAATTATTTTTTTACGGATTTTGGACTCGGATCAATGTTAAAACTAAAATAACATTCGCTTTGTTTATAATCCACTGGTACTGACCTTGACTATTTTTTAGCGTACCGCTGAACAGTTTTCAACTTCCCATTCATTTAAGATGGTACTCCTTACCTCTACCCTCCATATCTCTGTAACAGGTTCCTAATTTCTCGTAACCTCTATTTTTTTGTCGTCTATGGTCCTATTGTTTGGATTTGGAATGAGTTGGACCAAAGTTGAATTTTCAATATACAAGTTTTTACTTGTTCAATTATATGTTTTTTAAGTACCAATATAAACTTTATAGCTTTTGAACTATACATACAATTCATTCTACAAGTTATTTGGATAATAATTTATCTAAGTACAAAGTTTAGCTTTGTAAATGAATTTTAATGCTCCGTCTTTTTTGTATTCCGATCAATGTCTTCGGGCGATATCATTTTGGATCCCATTTTTTATCCGTCCAGCTCACAGATTATAAATTAATTAATAAGTGTCCAGGAATACCAGAGTTAGTCTTGTTATCTTGTCATACATAATATTGGGATTGCTAGAGTTCAGACAAATGTGTGAAGTGGTTCTCCTTTTAACTACTACTCTTTTTGGCTAACCTGTCTTTTTCGTTAAATGGTCAAATGTATTGATTTATTTGATGTTAGCGCGACACTTTAGATTTCCGGCGAATGCTCGTTGGCCTTCGTTGTATAAGTAGCTTAATTTCACGACTGATCTCAATAGTCTTGGTATCCAGGGTTTCCAACTCGCTCGTTAAGGTACCTACATATTACGGGACGCGTCCCGTAATGTGTGGGTACCTTAACGAGCGAGATGGAAGCGTACAAGAAGAAGAAAGATATACACCTCGTATTTGTTGCATTGGTGAAATTTGAAAAAAATTTGCCGTGCCGTGAGTAAATCAATGGCGTCACGTACTCTTAGGGCGTTACCATTAAAGGCTCGATTTTGTACTGGTGAATTATAATTTCAAGCAACATTTGACGCATTATATAAATATTATTTTATTAATAAACATCTATGAAAGGTAAGTGTTACTTGTTGTTTATCATGTATTGATACATAAACAGATATGTTGGCGCTTGATGAAACAACTCGACACAAAATGGACGTCAAATGTAATGTGACGTGATTGTGAAATAAATGTGGATGTAAAAAATTATATGTAAATTAATACTAAGTTGTGTATAATACATATCGAAAAGTAACGTGCAATTGAATAATTTAACTACAATAAGAAGGTAAGGTTAGCGAATTATAGATTTGTAAGCCTTGCCAAGTTCAATCCTAAGTATGAAATGTGATGTTATGCCGCATAAACACACCTCCGGCAGTTGGGGCTCGGGGGTTTACGGCGGGCTCCTCGTGATACCTTCTTATATCTGGAACAATCCTTACGACTACTGTTTATTCACTTTTTCAAATAGCTATTTGTTATATTTACGTGGCCCCTTTTGGGGTCATTGCCTTCCTATTTTTAATGATCGAGTTATTTTATCGAGTAAAAATATACTATTCTGTGTTTGCTTTGCGATATACACCTTACAAATTCCATGTTTTCCATAGATGCATAAGTTACAATTAAACACATTTCAGGAATTTCCTTACTGTGAACAGTAACCTATCATATATATACTCATTGTAGATAGCAATAAATTTATGTACATGAATTAGTCATTGTTATCTCCTGTGATACTTACTAACGACTTTGTCAACAAACTATTTCAAATATGTCCAAGTAGTATGAGCATTATATCAATATATTTAAATGAATATTGCCCTTAATTATTCTTATTGTACTTATTGCTATATATTTATTGAAAGTTTATAATTTCTGAATTGTGTTGACATGGTAATTAAAACATTATATATAATTAATTAACTTTAATGAGTAGTGTTTGTTATATTAAGGACTGAGGCAATCAAATCAGTTTCCATTTTATGAAATAATCATCAGTTCATTTTATAAAAATGCAATCTAGCAGCATGAGCGAATATAAAATTAAGTATGCAAGGCCAAACAATTATTGTTGTATTATAATTTTTATTTCAACATATAAGTGCATTATATATATATCTTGTCCTTCAATATTTAAAATTTACCACCTTAATTTCAGGTCGCTTTGTTTGAACCCTAGTTGTCTATAGAATTTAAAAGTGTTCAGTATAAATTGTGTTAAGTTTTTTATACTATTTTATTGGAACATTTTAAGTGGCAATGATTCCAAAAGATATGTTAATACCTAATATTGATACTATCCCTATACCAAATTTCATTAAAATTGTTTAATTCCAGTGTTGGAATTTACACAACTTTATTATTTTTTATTAAGGGAAAATTGTTGCATTTCTGTTTTATAAAGTATAAATATAAACTGAATGCCATGATAATTGGAACATTCCCAAGTGTAAAGTACAGAACTAATCAACATCCAGTAGAAATATATATATATATATATATATATATATATATATATATATAATAAATGTGGATGTAAAAATTATAAGTAAATTAATATTAAGTTGTGTATAATACATATTGAAAAGTAATGTGTTGACTACAATCATACATAGATAACACTCAAAATTTAGTTTAGATTATACATTTATTATTTTGATTGTGGAAGCTTCTAAGGTTAAGCATGTACTATGCTTTACAATATCAGACTTCACTTTTCACAGTTAAATAATGGTATTGATAAACATATTGTGTTTACATAAGCTTCTAAGCTTAGCCTTAAGAGGCTTATGCAAGCCAAAGTTACAGGTGTTTGGCAGTCTATAGTAAGTACTCACTTCTAACATAAAGTCAGACACAGCTGCCTTCAAAGTTATATTCAAAATTCGGAATTTTATACTGTCTTATCTATGTACTGTAGACATGCACTTGTAAATTATACTTTGCGAATGTGTAAATTAGATGAAGTGTTTCAATTTTATAGTGTCATAATAAGTAAATCCTCAAAAAATATTGTTTATTTCTAATTGATATTTATACAATTAGAAATAAACAATAAGGTCTTGACATAAACAAGAATTTTTGTATGATAAAAGATATAAAATAGACATATATCATTATGTATGCACCTGACAGTTACTGGCTTCTGAGCTCTTGTTTGTGTCTGTAACATCAAATGTCAACCCCATGCTATAATAATGTCAGCCCATTAATATCCTATTGCTTTGCTCCTACATTCTCAGAAATTAAATGATTTAGATGCCATGTTTATCTCAGGTTGATTTGTGGCTTTCACACCTATATAGTTAAAGTTGAAGGTTTTGCCAATGTTTCACTTCAGCATCAAGATATTTTAATGGTAATAATTTCTGAGATAAAATTGAGATTCTCTTTTTTTTTCAAAGTCTATACAATAAACTCTATGCATATGTATGGTTCTAAAGATGGATGAAATAAAATTCAAAGAAATACACTTGTTTTCCCTATTGTACATTCATGTGTCCATTATTTAGAAAAGTAATCTAAAACCAAAATAAATTATTGTTTCAGGCAACCAACTGTCCTCAAAGTGGCTATGATCATATTATAGAATCATTGATATATAGATATCAGTGAAAACACTGCATATTATTACAAGATGCAGACAATTAAGTGTGTAGTAGTTGGAGATGGTGCTGTGGGAAAGACTTGTCTCCTGATCAGTTATACAACAAACAAGTTCCCATCAGAATATGTGCCCACTGTATTTGACAACTATGCTGTAACTGTAATGATTGGAGGAGAACCATACACTCTTGGTTTATTTGATACTGCAGGTTTGTGCAGTTTGATTTTTATTATAATAGTATATTTGTAGATTTTAGACATGACATCCATGTCAAAAAAAGTGGTGGTAGCACACTTGGAGATTTTCTGTCGGCGCTGATGCGGTCCTGCCGGTGTGACAATTTCAAGATTCTTTTAGTTAGTCTATTTAAATCTGCTTCATCTATGTTTACTTCGAAAAATAGTCACAAATAAGTGTCAGCATGAGCTGTAAACTGGGAATAAATAAGCAGAATTCAAAGATTACCTCTATTATATTCAGACTATAATTCATCTCTGTTATATATATCATTAAATTATAAATATAAATATAAATCATTAAATTGTAAAGAATGGTTTTAGAGAGCTCAGTCATTTTTAAATTCTTAAATTGCTTATAAATATAAAAATAGTGTGGAAATTGTTTGTAACTCAATCAATGTGTTACTACTGTATGTAGCGTTCTGGATCAATGTGGTGGCGCTGTGCCGGTGCGTTGCACATGTCTAGTAGATATGTTGATTTGTCTAGAGAAACTGGGTACCAAGTTAAATGATTTATATAATAGTAATAAATTTATATTCCAATTGCTTTAAACATAACTTCCTTCATGGGAGTTGAATAAGTATGATATTGTTGTTTATACTTTATATGTACCTTTTTTTAATATTTAAAAATATTAAAGTGATTTAATGTTTGCAGGGCAGGAAGATTATGATAGGTTACGGCCACTAAGCTATCCACAAACTGATGTTTTCCTTGTTTGCTTCAGTGTAGTGAGTCCCAGTTCATTTGAGAATGTTAAGGAAAAGGTTAGTTTAGTTAAACTTGGTATAATATAATGCCTAATTTTTTATATGAAAAATTAACTATTTAAAACTAAACATCTATCTATAATATTATAAAATTCTATTTAGAATTTTGCAGAATTAAATTATTATTCTACAAAATTCTTAAAACTTAAATATAACATTTCAGATTTAGTTGCAACATTTTAAAGCACCTATTGGTATAGGTTAAACTTATATTGAACATTTCAGTGGGTGCCTGAAATTACTCATCATCAGCAAAAGACACCGTTTCTTCTGGTTGGCACACAAATTGATTTGAGAGATGACCCAGCTACAATGGAGAAATTAGCCAAGATAAAGCAAAAGCCAGTTTCACTTGAACAAGGGGAGAAACTTGCTAAAGAACTGAAAGCTGTAAAATATGTAGAGTGCTCTGCACTTACACAGGTATGTATCTTTATAATACATTTTTTTGTTATCTTGCTATCAACCTGGAGGCAGATTTTATAAGGCTTGGGGATGGGCATGTTCTTTACATTTTTAGGAATGTGTGTGGTTAGAAAAATGTGTTTGTTCATACAACATGAATGAAATGTGATTCATAGTGTGTAAAATCAACCACAGCCTTTCCTTGCTATTTGGCTATGGAACTCTAAAAAAACTCTAAAAGTGCAACTGTAATCGCCTTACATCACAATATATTCTAATGGGTTGTTCAGCCTAAGATGTTATATCCCACAAATATATTTTTCTTAAATCAGCCCCTTTCTATTCCTTTTTTTTAACCAGCGGAAATCCGATTGTGGACCATAAGCCACAACAAGGCCAGAACCTTGTGGAGATAGTTCGCGACCTGTGTGTGAGATTCGCCAGATCGGAGATGGCACTAATATGCCCTAGTCAAAACTGGTGCCATGCTATTACCACTCTCCAATTAAGGATATCCACTAAAATCCCTGAGTGTTACGTCCTGTGCCTTATGCTAGGGCAAAGGGAAAGCGTTAAAATAGTCCCAACTCTGCGTGCCCTGGCAGGCAGAGGCCGGCAGGCCACATCCACTGCCGGGGGAATTCTTTTATCCCCCGGTAACTTCCAGGTCTAATCTGGGGCATGGGGCAGTTTGTAACGCGCCCCACGGGAGGAGAGATGAGCGCGCTCGCGGAACACACGCGCTCTCATCTCGACGGCATGTGCAGGTGAGTGAAAACCCCTGTTCTCCAAGGGGCCCCACCACCCGCGCCGCCCGCTTACGGCGGCCGAAGGTCGAAACCCGCCCTCCGGCGCCGGCGCGTCCTCCTTTGGCGGGAGCGGAGCAAAGAAGTCTGCTCATGCTCCTGTTCCGCCTCCTTTGCAAGCATAACGCGCTCGCAAAAGGTGGAGAAGGTGTTCCATCCGGGAGGGGGAACCCATTTCTATTCCTGTTTCAACCCACAATAATAATTTGATTTTTATTCTCAAATCATCTCAAATGTATTCGTAACTCAATCCATTTTAAAATTAGCATAAAAAAAAACAGACATTCTGTGTTGTAAAAAAAGTTGTAGTTGAAAAATGTTAACACCAAAATTATACTGTATATTAATTAGCATGTAGTTTTAAAATGCATAGTTATATTTCATTAGCACAAACATATCATCTAATTGTATCTGTTATAAATATTATATGTAGAATAAATATTTGGTTTCTTAACTGAAATTATTAGGTTGGGGAAAAAGTTTCTTCGCATTTTATATAAAAATTCAAAAGGCATTTTTATAAAGTTTATTTACATTTGACTAAAGTATGTAGGTTCCATTTTGTTGGATAACTTTTTGCCATCTTGTAGGTAGGGACGTGATCCCATTGCTATAAAAATTTTGGGGCTTCTGAATCAAAAAACGGCGACAAGTGGTTTTGTCAGTTCTCTCGTGATGTTAACCTGACACTGCCTGAGGAATTCTGTAGATACCGAAACAGGTGAAAATCTAAAGGTGCAAGGTCAGGACTACGGCGGACGCATTAACACCTACCAGCCAAACTCTCGTAATTTTTGCTGAGTGGCTAAAGATGTGTGAGGTCTAGCGTTATCATGGTGAAAAACCACACCCCTTCTGTTGATTAATTCCAGCCGCTTTCTCTCAACTTTTTGCTTTAATCTCATCAGCTGTTCGCAGTACAGTTCAGAATCGATGGTAGTGCCTGGCGTTAACAGCTCATAATGAATAATGCCCTTCCAATCCCACCATACACACAGCATCACCTTATTGCGAGTTAACCTAGGTTTCGCCACAGTCTGTGAAGCCTGACCGGCCTTTGACCACGATCTATTTCACACGTTCTTGTCGTACGTGATCCACTTTTCGTCACCAGTGATCAGCTTCTTCAAAAATGGTTCGGTTTCATTACGTCGTAATAAAGAATCACAAATGAGTACACGGTTCCTTAGGTTTCTTTCAGTGAGCTCATAAGGCACCCAAATATCGAGCTTTTTTGTGTACCCAGCTTTTTTCAAATGCGCCAAAACCGTTTTGTGGTCAATTCCCAGTTCACCAGCCGATCTTGCTCCACTTTTTCAAAAATGGCATCAATTTTGTCCGTAACAGGGCGACCAGAGTGACATACATCTTTGATATCAAAATTTCCTGATTGAAAACGCTTAAACCAAATTTGCGCTACTCTCACAGATACTGCATTAGGTCCATAAACATCACCAATTTTTTTCGCGGCTTGTGTTGCATTTTTACCTTTTTTGGATTAAAATTTTAAAATGTATCGAATTTCTTCATTAGATTCACTCATTTTAACAATAAGAAAAACAAATGAAAATCACACATTTTCCTAATTTGAATGTGGTATTGTCTTCTTTAAAACTAAAACTTTTTAATGATACCAAAACCAGCCAGATACAAATGGTATAGGCAAAGAGATCTTATTATAAAGTTCATACATACTATATGCGAAAAGACTTTTTCCCCAATGTATTATATTCTGATTCTAATATAAAAAAATACTTTGTATTGTTCATAATCATAAATTTGTATTACTAAAAGCAACATATATTAATATTTTATATAAATCAACATAAAATCATCAAATATACACATGAATGTTTTGAAATATTTAAAAAAAGATTTTTATTATTTTAGTTCCTCTGTTTTTATACTATCTTTTATGGCATACAGCGCTTTAATAACGTTTAAGCACTAATTTTAGCATACTTATGTAAAGTATATACAATAAAAAATTAAAATAAATGTATTGCAACAACTATTTATGTAACCCTTTCGTCAACCCTACTGACCCATCGACGCGGTACATCATGAGGCTATCGGCAAACCCTCTGCGCACGGGTAGTAGAAAATTTGACTTGTTTCCATCCTACAATGTCCTAAACATGTTGCAAATGCAATGATGCGTGTGCAGCTCGTTCTTCATAATCAAAGAGTAAAAAAGCATCAAAAGTTTTTGGAATTTTTATTTCGTGTGCTGTTTTAAACATTGTTTTTTTTAACTCCTTCGCTCTTGTTTCATGCACAGTAAAGAGCAGTCTTGACTCTATTAAAATTTGACAAGTCCATTACTAAAACAATTCCTTGGTTGTGTGTGTGTGTGATATTAGAGCTTTTTGGTAAACTGGGAATTGGTTCACTTTTTGATGATTGCACTTTTGTTTTATATATTTCTATAGTAACTTTTATTAAATTTTTTGTTTCCTTTGGCAGGTAGCTGTCGGTATTTGCTTTTAAAACATTTCTTTTCTCAGTTTTACATAGTCTCAGCTGGTGCCTTCACACACCACCACAAGATACTAGTATCTTTTTTTTGAAACTGATAACCTTTATGTAGTACAATTTTTGAATGTCTTTGTGATTGCACATAACATAACTGGCGATCACGATTTTTATACATTATGCACACTACCAAATACACTTTATTCGTGAGTTAATGGTAAACTGATAAAATTCTATCGATATCCTTTAGTAACATCATGCAAACAATACAACAAAACCAGTTTTAATTTCGTGGAACGAATAAAAAATAGAATTACTTGGCAAAAAATTTGTTTCATCCATTATTAAATATAAATCCTCATTACTATTGTCAAACAATAGAGTTAACAAGCAAGGCTCGGTTCAAGATACGTTACAGAGTTTATTAAAGTTATAATTATTTAATAAACTGAATAAAATGAAACTTTGTGTAAAATTATTTTTTAAACAGTTTCATTTTTATCCTATCCATATTTGACTGCCTTTGTTTTTGGTTTGGATTGAGTATGGAAACATTTGGGATGAGATAAGAAAATTTATTAAAAACTGGGATATGCCTGTAACTTCATCCAAGCTTGACTTGAAATTCAATTGATACAAAGTACCACAGCATTTAAAAAAGAATGTAACTGTTGTTCTAGTGTAAACTGCCGAAATAAGCTAATTTTTATGCACCCGAACAACTACAAACCGCTCCCGTGAATATTCCTGGGATAAAAATATCACATATTTTATTACATAAAATATGCTGTCGATCAGTGAAAAAATCACATTGGCAATCGTTTTTTTAAATCTGGGCATTTTAAATTATTTCCAAAAGATTTCCCGCGGGTTTCCCAGGATAAGAGTTTAAGCTTAAGAATTTGCTGTCGATCTGCGAAAACCACATCGAAATCGGCCTAGCAGTTTTTAAGTTGGATCCCAAACAAACAGACAATAAATTAATTTTTTTTTTATCGTATTTTCCATCGTTTATATAGTCAATTCCAGTTGTTTTTATTTAAATAGATTCAATGTACAGACACGGCATGTGTAGACTTTTATATTATTATAGACAAGTTGTGGGTTGAAATAGGAATAGGCTTGGGTTGATTTTAAATTTCTTTATGTAGGATGAGTTCTCATGGGTTGAAAACGGAAAAACCCATTATAATCATTGTCCTATGAAAGTCATGTTTTGAGTTCTATCATCATCTTGCAATTTTCCACCATGTATTTCAAAGTTAGCAGGTGGAACCACATTCTATGGTTTTGAAAGTAAATATCTGACCTCAAATTAAACAAAAAATCATTCTTTGGAACATCATTTTGATTTTTTAATAAAATAACTATCCTCTATGCTTGCATGTGAATTAAATTAAATTATGAAATCAACATTTGTGATTAATTTAGGAATGTATTTTTAACTTGTAGCGAAGGTTGCATCCTGTCAATGTAAGTAGTACATACATGGTGGGGATTAGGAATTAGTCTTAACATTATGATTTTATTGTATATTTCAGAAAGGACTGAAGAATGTATTCGATGAGGCCATATTGGCGGCACTGGAGCCCCCAGAGCCGGCCAGGAAAAAGAAATGTGTACTTTTGTAAAGTGTTTTGCGCGGGAACCAACTGCCCCGTCGCCGACTAACACAGCGCAACCTTCAAAACTCCAAACACACTCATATTGGAACTTATTTCTATATTAGGGTAAACACTTCAGTCATTAACCTCTGGTTAATAACTGAATTTTTTCTATGCTAGAGTAAGTGCTACAGTCAATTAGCTCTTGGTTAATGATTTGAGTGTTCTCACCGATATCAGTTTCAAATGTATGCCATATGAAGCGGTTTGCCTACTGTCTTATGAGTATTTTTATGCTAATGAATAGCTTGGTTATCACATAACCATTTGAGATGTATGACAACAATGATATCTTTCAACTTCTCTTAAATAGGTAACTAACTCATTGGCTTCAGGCCATTTGTGAAATCGTATTTATGCTTTCGTATATAAGCTATAAAATAAATGGAAATATAAAATGGATTCTTTTATACACAGGATACTGTGCACAATATGCACAATTTGCATAGTTTGCATGCATGATTCATCCACAATGTAGGATGTCGTATTTTATTTTATAACTTGCAGTTATTGAACTATGCTATGGTTTAAAGTTATTAATGTAATGATTTAAAAATTAGTTGTAATGATTATATCTATATCTTTAGATTTAAAGTGTCGTAATTGTAATTTGGCAAAATTTTAATGTTTTAAATCTAAAGATATTGACATACTAATTTCTACCATTGATAAAATAAATAATAATATGTATAATTCTATATCAAAATGTATTATGAAAATTATGTTTAGAAGGCGGCAAAAAGATAAAATTTAATTTACATTTGCTGTGTTAGCTGGGATTGGTGAAGCGACTCATGCACAATATTTGCTATGCACAGTGCGAATTTTGAATGTTTTTAACAAATCTCTTTTGATTACATTGTTTTATTAATCACTTGTAGCAGAGAAACATAGTTACATTTTCCAATATTGTATAGATTAACATTAATATATACATTAATTATATGTAGTGCCTATAATGTTCTCTTAGATTATTTTTTATTTCACTTACACAATAAGTGAACTAAATGACAATAATAATTAACTCCCGCTATTATTGATAAGATAGTTTTGTGTATTAACAAAACTACCTTAATGGTAATGTTATGGAATAATAAATATTTTTATACCATATATTCTTGTCAGAAAATTTTAAATAATCTTTACTTTTTCCCAAAAATACAAGTTTTAGTTATTAAAGTGAAATGTTATAAATAAGTCTCACTTATACGATACAAATGGAGCAGAGGGAGACAGAAGTCCAAACTGAGAGAATCAGATGGGGTTGGTATGAAAAAAAACGTGCTTTTATCACAATAGGAAACCATTAAGTAATACCATCAGACAAACTTTATAATCTGTCTAGTGATAAAAATATTTTTTTCTTTAAATGTATAATTCATCTAGTTACTTTTTCAGTGTAGCAAATGACAGACTACCATTTTCTAAATTTTAAGAATATTTATTTATTTTTGTTTATAGTTTTATAAAATTAAATACGTAGTAACATACACGGGTAAACATTATTGGAACTAGTGCACATTATGTCTATCAGTCATCCTACATGGGATGTTTATATTTTAAAACCGTGCTAATCTCAATCCAAGGTGTTTTGAACCACTCAGTAGATAGTTACAGTTTCATGAGATTGCTCGTTACATGCTAAAACTATATTGAGCGTTCAGAACAATAAAGAAGCTATAGAAACCATGCCAAAATAAAAGTTGAAATATCAAGCTCTTTTATTCATATAAAGTAATGCGGTATACTGAAGTGAGTGAAACATATAGACATGATTTCTATTATGTAAAGATATCAGCGTAAGGCATTATAAGTGTGCTCTAGAGATAACGACACGTTTTCAATATCATAATATGAAAATAATTCGGCTGTATATATTTTATTTGATATGGTTTCTATTGTTAGTTATTATTCCGAGATAGAGCATGTATCTGACAGTTGCTGAAGATTTCAAATCGTGTATGAAAGAAACTTATGAGTTCAGTCGTAATAGATGTTTTCAAAATTGAGCAAAAGAGATTTATTAAAAATCATGGGGCATTTTTATAAGTATTACTCTGTAATATTGAATTATAAACAATAATTTTTATAACTAAGTATTGCAACGCCTGTCTAGACTGACAGCCGTCCATGTATGATGTGTGTTATTTAATTTAATGAGTATACTTTTTCTATGAAAAGGACATAATTATGAATCGAATTCAATAAACCAATATATTAAAGACACTATGGTGTTTTTTGTACTAATTCTTATTAGTATAATAAATGCAATTGAAATGTACTAAGATCAATAATTTTGATTACATGCGATAAATTACTACTAAATAATGTAAGAAATACTGTTATTATTTTCAAAACTTCAACTAAATAAAATTTGCAATCCTATAGAAAAATGTACAATTCTTATGCATATTTTCCTATAAGGATGAAGAAGTTTTGGCTGTTTGCTGAGGTAAATTGGAATGCGATTTGAAACCAACTGGGATGATTGAGATATAAATTCCATACAATATTGCATTTCTATATGAAACGAGTGATATTAACATTTCTTAAAATACTTCCAAATTCATTTAAATTTATCATTTCTGCGATTATGATGAACATTTATTTTTCAATGAGTTAATATTGCGAAGGGCCTGAAATTAAAATCGGGGAACACTGCTTTACCCTTAGTCTATGACATGGCGCTAAATTTGTAATAGTAATAAAAAGCAGCCAATTTAAGTTATAAAATTAAATGCAGTTCAATATTGTATATACCTAATATTAATAATATGAGCATTTTATACTAATTGATATTAACTAGTTTCTGGAAAATAAGATTATTTACCTTAATAAATTATAATTTGAATTATGTAATGGCGATTATTATTGGAATTTATTATATTTTGTGTCAGTAAGTAGTATATACTAGGTGTATATTGAATTAATAAATATTAAATTAAAATATATCTTTTATTACTTTTATTCCTGACGACTTTGAGTAGTTTAAGGTCAGAGAAATTTTAGACATTGGAAGTTCATCTTTGTGAGTAGGGTTGACATGCACTTCAAGTTTTTTATCCTCAATAATTTGTATATTGATTTCTGACACTACAATGGTTATTCTGCTCGGGCTTCACCTGCGACAATGTTATGATTATTGTCTGGCCAAATGGGTCTTATTTATAGAGTTAAAAATTATGCTGTTAACGAATAGCCACATTAGTCTAAATACATCCCTACTAATATTATAAATGCGAAAGTAACTGTTTGTATGCCTGTTCCGTTTTCACGGAAAAACTATGGGACTGATTTGGCTGAAACTCAGTATATATATATTTTTTTTCGATGCCGAGGATGAACATAGGATACTTTTTATCCCGAAAAATGGGATAGTTTCCGGGATAAAAATATATTTGTCTCTCTTTGTTATGCTTTTATGGAAAAATACGATTTGGCTGAAATTTGGTATATAATATGTATAAATTTGATACCGGTGGACAAGGGATACTTTTCATCCCGGATAATGTGATGGATTTATGTAAAGGGTGTCCCAGAAAATAGGATAGGTTTTTTATTTGTGTTGTGCCATTTTCGTCATTTTGTTTATTTTGGTAGGTTTGTGAGTTTTGGTAGTTGTAGTAGTTTTGGTAGTTGTAGTAGTGTTGGTAATTTTGGTAGTTTTAGTAGTTTTGGTAATTGTAGTAGTTTTTGTAGTTGTAGTAGTTTTGGTATTTGTGGTAGTTTTGGTAGTTGTAGTAGTTTTGGTAGTTGTAGTAATGTTGGTAGTTTTGGTAGTTGTAGTAGTTTTGGTAGTTATGGTAGTTGTGGTAGTTTTTGTAGTTCTGGTAGCTGTGGTAGTTTTGATTGTTTATTTAGTTTACAGATAGATAGACAGATAGACGGGGGATATATAAATAAAACTAGAACGAGTTGAAATAGGGGATGAAAATTTGTATGGGAGACCAATGATTTCTCAAGTTTATAGATATAGAAATTCATAATCTATACACAAAAAAAAATTATTGCAGGAGTTCAGCAGACAGGCAGACAACCCACTGGATGGAAAGCGGTTACCATCGCCTATGGACATTTGCAACACCAAAAGTGCTACAAACGCGCTGCTGCTCTCTTAAAGGAGACTGGATCCTGGTCACTAATACTGGAACACAACTCAAGGTTGTTGTGGTAATATACTTTAGACAAGGGGTGGTAGCCATCCAGTCGGGCAAATGCCCTACCACCGGACTGTGGGTTGTTTTGTCGCCTCTTACGACAGGCCGCCCGGCCACAGGAAATTGTATTCTTTCCCCGTTCCTGCACGGATAAAATATGCGATAGTAACTCGATCTGTCTCTCTGAATACCGAAAATAGACAGAGATCCTTTTCATTTCGGGAGATGGGATAGTTTGTGATATAAAATGAAGTAAATCTTCCGGGGGCAAATAGCACCAACATAAAAATATAATGCAATGTAACCTGTATTAACGCCTGCTCTTTAAACATGAGGTACGCACTAGAGTTTGACCCGCGGCGGAGCCGCCGAGTAAACTCGTGTCTTTATATATACACTTTAGACCACCTTGGCTGCTCCTTTCTATAAGACGCTGACTGTACTCTTTGTTTATATGCGTTATCTGTCAATATGTAACGTCATTAACAATTAAAAACAATATCGCATCACAAGTAAAGCAGCAAATACGTATTACACCCATCGCCCCATCTGCGTGAAACGGTCTATAACTTTAACATGCATAAGAGATATTCGTATAATTTTATAACATTTTGATAAATACTCTTTTTTTTCATGGTTAGCCAGTGACATGTTTACAGACGCGTGACGGTCGTAGCTCATGGGTTTTAAACCTCCGACCGATGCTCTCTTGTTCATGATTGATTTTATTTTGACAACTTTGACGTAATGATTTTATAGTGCTTTTACTGTTAAAACACCCTTTTTATATTTATTAATTAATAAGCAGACATTCTGTTTATTTAAAATTAGCTCGACCCCTATTACGTGTTGTGCTATGGAAATTTAAAGTAACAATGGGCGACGGCTTAAAGTTAACTAAGGGTAAATGTGCTTGTCCAAAATGGAGTATGATTTATAATTAAATTGTTGTTGCATTATAGTGTTTTAAATTTAGATATGTTTTTTTCATTATTTATTTTGGCTACATTAATGTGAGGTAATTGCCCGTGAGCCTCGAAATGTATACTGATATTGAATTTTCCTGCAGCATATTTTACTACAAAATTAACGTTAATTTGGGTCATTATCTTTTTAGTGGGATCACTATCTACGATAATGCTATAATGTTTAATGTGTTATTTGAGCGACATTGTTAATGACGTTAAATATTTACAGTTAACGTATGTACCTATATACACTAATGTGGATATTCGTTAACGGCGTTTTTTTAGTACTTTAAATAGGAGGCATTCGGCCACAGTCTTAATCTTTAACACTTTCGCAGGTGCAGCCGAGCATTAGCTTTTATAGGGGAATCCTCGCTCAACTGAACCGATTAATAAATTTTAATTAAATATAATTTTAAATATCGCTTTCAGATAGATGTCATAGAAGCTCCAGCAGTTTGGCTGGATCATTGATAGAGGGATCGCGTTCCGAACGAAAATTGGATATTAGGGGTTTGTCGTTCTTAATGTTTCGTTGTGCAATTTTATTGTATTAAGAACAAGATATTTACGATTATTATCATTTTCTTACTATTCGTTATAATTATAAATATAAAGGTGAATTTCCTTGTTTATTTCTTAGTTAATGCTTTGAAAATAAACCGAAATATGAAATCTGATATATACCCAATTTAGGAATTTCCTATAAAACATCTCTATAAAGCCTGATTTAAGAGTTTATCTGACTTATAGTAAGGGATCCAAATTGTTTTCTACACTTGTCTCTAGAGTCCAATAATTGTTAGGGTATCGAGTCAATAGCATAACTATATTATGCTGGAAATATCAGATTGTACTACTGTTTCTTTACAATATATTTTTTAAATTGCGAATATCTGGAAAGCCTGTAGGTTATATCGCGGAAGAACATAGGATAACTTCTATCACGAAAGTTCGGTGTTCTGCGACAAAAGACGCAATAACGGTCTAAAATTAAATAAATCTCAATACCTAGCTTTACAGTGACACAAAGTTTATTAGAAAAAGATACTTGTTTTTATCAGCTTCAATACCTGAGGTTGACGATCACATTGCTATAGCTGAAGCGCGATGTGATGATTTGGGAAAGAAAATAGATCTAGTTAAGGTATTAAAAAGAAAAAGGAAATTAAAAAAACGAAGTATGACCAGAGTTGCTGAACAGCCTTCTACACCCGAGAATGTTCCGTTCATAACAGTGCGTACACAACCAAAGAAAAGTAAGTATTATTAGAATTAACACCTAAAACTTCTTATGCGGCTGGTAAACGTGCGACTAGGTATCCGTTCTTCTAATGGCTTGGCGACGTTCTTCGCTTCTAAAAGTTGCGCGTGCGTACCGTAACGGATAGAGGAGTATGCTCTTTTATCCTCTGATAATGGCGACGCTGATATATGTTCGTCTATTAGGTTAATGCATAGCATATCATTACAACCAATTTTGATCTTAAATACTTTTCAATGAATAAAAGTATGGATCAATTGAATAAAGGGAATGACAAACAATCTCGAATCAGTTTTTACCTAAACGTTCGCTGTGCACGAATATATATGAAATATTAATATTATATGAAGAATTACTAACTACATCTAAATATATGTGCCTATTATAATTTATGAAGTAAATTAAAAAAAGAACAAATTAGTATTTCCCAAAATTAAGTGATTAAATATTGTATAATCTTGTTGTTTGAGTCGTATTTTCAAGGGGTTCTGCTTTATATGTAATATCTGATTATGCATTTTGGAATTTGTAGGTGGTTATTTGTATCTAAACGAGTTTATTTCATTTTGGGCATATGAAAGAAAGTCATAGTTGTCAATTAGCTTATGAAAACGATAGCAGGCTTACTGGTTACAGAGGTCTCGCAGCAGGCAGCCAGGCTCCGGAGATTCGAAGTGCCGCCGAATCCGACTAGAGGCTATGTGGATCCTGCCACCATAGAGCAGCATCGTATGATTGGACAAGTCCGCGGCTACAACCAGAATTTTAAGCAACCACATCGGCAGGAAGTTTTCAATATTCGGGAAACTATACAGGTATCTGATATGTGTATTTTTTCATAAATAGCAACATTTTTAGTGTAAACTGTATTGAACCTTATAAAAGCTAATGAAAAAGTCTCAAATACTCCAATAATATGTTGATCGTTTGAAGCGTAAAGGAAGTATTCTCCTTCCGTGTTTAAGAACTTGGAAGTATACGTATAATAAATAATAAATCAAAAACGTGACGGCAAAGAAGACAGTTGAAAAGTAATGCACTAAAAAGACCGAAACAAGATTGAGAGTAGGAAACAAAATTCTAAACAAACTAAACTTTATTTCAGTTTAACAGACTATATTATGAGCTGAAATCCTAAGTTAATACCCGCATTAAGTTTAGTAGCAAGCGGAACCCACTAATTTCTTCTTGGATGGTATCTGGCAGAAATACCTGCTTTCCTGCTGAGCAGAGCAAGCGGGAGCAACAACAGTACTTTGAACGTAACGGTCAATAAACTCGAAAGTCCTCTGTTCTTTGTTAATGTATAGTTCTTGTATTTCATAAAGAAGAGCGAGCTATACTCATGGTTAAACGGGTCCGTGCATATTGCGATAGGTGCGTATCTGAAGGAGTGATCAGTTGCTAGGGTGCCGTCCAATTGTAGGTATCCGTTTTGGGTCTATATAGGTATAGGTCTATACAAATAAAGATCGCTCGCCTTTATGAATTGCTAGAAATATACTATTAGTTTTAAGCTTTACTAACACATTTGGTTTTAAGATGTTTATAAATAAGCAGCAAAGTACACTTTGCATTAAACGGAATTATTTATGAAATTGTTTGTAACGAAAAGTCATAGCGCGGCGCAATTCCATTTATAGTCAAGTAACGAATCAAGGGATCTATCACATGTCTCAGTTAAGAAGCACATGGAATTTATTAAGCTAGTGTTGTTGTATGCATTTCTACAAAATATAGATTACATGAGAGAAGTCATATTAAGGATTTACATGTTATTTATTATGTCGTTCAGGCCAAACCCTCGTCTGCTGAACCCAAAACGTACTCTAGGCTGCGACCGAGAAGATTTCACGCCGAAGGCGATGGTACGTTTCGCTTCTATAAAATTACAATACAATTGTGAGACATTGTAATATATTGATCTTGTATAAATTTAGTTATTCTAAATACATATATCAGGTATTATAAAAGCAAGTTAGTTTGGATATTTGTACTGTTCCTACTTCGTGGCTTTTGATATCAACTGATTTTCGTGAAAATTCAGTGAGGAAGTAGAGACCTAAGACATAAACAGGATGTTTTATGCCAGTATGTGTTAGCTAGTGGTCACTAAATTTTAATTAGTAGGAGGGGGGAGGGGGAGGGGGTACTACCTTCTGCAACCACCATGTCTAGGAGACATGTAGTTCTTGAAATATTTGTTTTTTTCGTTTGTTCACTTTGTTATATTACGACGTTGATCGATCTGTTCTGGCATGCGCCGGCCGCTAGCGCGGCACTCGGCTTCGCCCGCTCGGCTCGTGCGCTTTGGTTTCTATTCTAACCTAACCTAACTAACCGTTTTAGTCATTGGCCGCGACTTTCGACTAAAGCCCACAAGCCAAGCGGTTGTCTATTGTTCACCCCAAAAATATAAGTAATAATACTCATATGCCCGAATTTTGTTTGTTTACCATAAAAGTTATGTGACATTCTCTTGTTTGCCCGTACATTAGATTCCATTATGACACGAGTGCCATACGTATTGTTATCCATTTTTTTAATTGCAATAATATTATTTAACAGAATATTTCAACGCCATACTAAATTATTTTCAAATACATCCAAGCCTTTCTTGATTAGCAAATACAGCAAACTGTTCATTTGCCTATGAAATTCTGTCTTCCTAGCACTTCGCCGGCCGCTGCCGCGGCACGCTCGCTTCGCTCCCTCGACTCGTGCGTTGTTTTTCATGTTATAACCTAACCTAACTAAACCTAAAACTATGGATCATTTAGTTTAAACCGATTTTATGATTTTTTCTAGAAGCAATTTCGATGGCAAATGATGTTATGGCATATAATAATTACGCCTTACAATGATGATAACAAATGATGTTATTGAAATTGACTTTATGGGAAACAAAGTTTTTAGCACGTGCCTAATATAGTAAACAATGAGTATGACATATAAAATTATGAGAAACAATATTATGTCTGTTGACCAATATAGCAGAATAAATTATGGTAAATGAAATTCTGTCAAGTGGACTTAGCCGAAGCCAAGCGAGTGTGCCATGGCAGCGGTCAGGAAGTGTCACAACCGTGTCATTAGTCATGTCATGTCATTAGTAACCATCGTCGCAATATATAAGCTAAAAACTATTTTCGTATTTAAAAATCAATAAACTAATTAAAAACTGGTTTACTAAACTCAAAAACAGTTATAGTGTTTATATGTTAAGCGTAAATGTATTCCTAAAGACAAATCATACTTTGTTATTAACAAAGGTGACCTTGTTTTTCCAACGTATTTTTCTCATTATTCATTCAAAACTTGTTGATGGACCCTAAAAACGTGTTTCCTGTCCCAAATAACAGGTCTAGTGGCTATATAAAAGGCGTATGTATACGCCAAACTCAAATTACCCTTCATCTCATGCCACTCTGGGTCAAAGCGCAGCCGAAAGCTTACTTCTATGTGATAACATTTGTGTATAATTACTAAATTACGTAACTAGAGGTTTTCCCGCAACGTAGTCGCGGGTCAATACCTGGGAAATAGCTCTATTTTACCTACGCAAAACTTAATTAAGTTTATAAACCTTCAGTGAAAAAAGATTTAACTTATTTTGACAACCTCTTAAGCCCACTTGCACGTCCAGCTCAATTAACTTGGAGTCAACTGCTAACACAGGGTTAAATAAACAATTTATCTTGCGCCATCAAAAGTTTGGAGCAAACCCAGGGTTAAACTTCTAAATATTTAACCCACCGACGTGGAAAGGTTAAGTCGCTAACACAGGGTTAGTGAATTTTAATCTCAAGTATATTGTTAGCTTTTCAGTGTTCGGGCACAACCAGGGGCCCAATTCTGCTATTTCAGTATCTTGGTGTTACGGAGATATTCAAAGTACAATTCCATTGTGATAGTGTCGAATAAATTCGTAGTCTACTAAATCTACAATTATCTTCTCAATACCGTCGCGGCAGAATAATAGAAGAAAAACACTGGTTTTACCATTAGCAGAAATATTAGCCGAAATGAATATTGAAAAGCTACTATTATTTTAAACATTTATTTTTCCCTTACAAACGTTTATAAAGATAGTGACGTGCTACGGACACGCCATGAGATTTAACAGAATTCCGAAATCAGGCAAACCTACCGTTTTTGCGTTTTTGATGAGATAATAATAGCAGAATTGGGCCCCAGTAGTACTTGAATTATATATTTTTGTCACTTTGAGCCAGCTGCATATTTTTGCTTAAGGTTAGCTCCACCAGCTTTTTTAATCACCATTACGATTTTGTATTTCGCTACTGTATCAAATAAAAGCATATCATCACTAGTTGTGAAATTGTGGGCACGTAAAGCCGGCTTTTTATGCATTATTCTTTAAAAAATAACCTACTTTATAACCTTCACACAAAAAAGTAAATAAATGGCACGAGACAATAGGTTAAAATAATCTTCAACTGTCATACAATGCAAGATATTTAAGGAAGCTTATATACAGTGTGCTGTAGTGTAAAAGAGATGAAGATATAAGTTTGATTTTGAATCTCTGTTCGGGTTACAACTAAAAAAGCTTAGACCTTTCAATGTTACCAATTAAACAAAAGAAATGTCAGGTCAGTTAACCCGGTGGTATTTTTTAGTGACGCAAAAGACAATAAGAGTTAATTTTTTAATTAATTAACCCCGATTTTACAAACTCTACATTTATCTCTATTTATTCTGACTATGCGTGCAAGTGGGCCTTAAAAGTCCGCTGCGTGGTTTAGGAAGAGTTAGCGGATATGCGCGAGAGACGTGGAATACTATTGTATTATGTAAAGAAGATTAGTTGAGAATCAGTGTTGTAACTACACCTTTGAAGCTCGTGACAATTCAATTTCTCTATCGAATGTTTAACCAATATTGCATTCTTTTTTAATAAATCACCATAAAAAATTCATAAATGCTATTACAATTATTTTTATTATTATTATATTATAATATCCGTGGTAGCGTAATGGATAGCGCAGGCGTCCCAAACTTAAAGGGCGCGGGTTCGATTCTGGCCGGAACACATACACCACTTATTCAGTTTTCTGATCTGATGTGCATATTGTTACAATTACCACATGCTAACAACGGTGAAGGAAAACATCGTGATAACCGATGTGTCTAACCTGCAAAGCCGCCTTGGACAAGAGTGGCGGGTATACTGTCCGTTCCCACTATAATGGGAGGCCCGAGTCCAACAGTGGGACATTTATGGGCTGATGTTTTATATGATATTATATAATGTTATAATTTTTATTTGATATAACAATTAAACATTCTTAAACCAGGCAATGGGACGTAACTCAAATTAATTGAATAAATTAATAAAGTAATAATACATTTTACTTAAATCTGTAATGATAAATGTCAATATAATTTATTAGGATCTCCCTGCCGATGGCCCTTAGGATTTTCTCCGCTCTGCACCTTATTGATCCGCCACCGTTAGGCCATTCTGTCTCGTCTTTCTCATGAGTAAATATTTCTTGAATTTTTCTCAGCTATGGTTGGACAAGGTGTTCAGATCAGTAGCTATGGCCCGATGGAAGTAGCATGCTGTGATGACGAAGGCATCAATGATTTTAACGATTTTGATGGATTCGAAAAGCGGTCAGAGGATTTGTAAGTTTAGACAGATAATATTCTATTTGTCGTATTATTTAAAATTTAATGGATATGCATTAATGCAGTTCAGACTATAGAGCCATATTTGATAGCATCTGCGATGTAATGGTCTAAGTCTAAGTGTTAGCCCGCCTATCGATTCCCCATATGATAAATTTTATTTTAAAAAATCGTTATTTATCTAATGATAATATAATAAATCTACAGGAGTCTATTAGAACTAGTAAATTTAATTAATTTTCTCATAGGTATAGGGACCGAGCGATAACTATGGAGGGCAAAATTTTTTTGCTACAGTAGCGACACGCTGCGTTAAGATAGCGGACTAATCACTGTCAATTTCTGTTAGAGCTTCAGGCTTGATAACAAAACAACAAACATTAAAACAAGTGATAGTAGTTTGTCTAAAATATTAACATGTTTATTCTTTTTATCACTCTCTTAATTTGAATCCTAATTATACTATAAGTTTCTTCAACTGCTTCAGAAGTAAATTGTAAACTGTGAAATATGAAGGAATGGAGTTTTGATAACAACTGCATTTTACTTTTAGTACCTACTTTAGCATTGCATGACAATTTTAATGTAATACTTTGTCTTTATTTAGCATTTATAACAAGAACGTAATTGATTCCCGGAATCAAATGAAGACAACTCTACATCGATGCAAACACGTGACGAGGGATGGACTGCCCACAAAAAACGGTACTTACCTTCTAAAACTTTCCTAATTTATGTACAATGTCAAGTTTCACGATAAAATAAAAATGAAGTTGTTATTTTAGAAAGGTATATTTAAAAAAATCTCGAACATTAGGTTTGTTGCAGCACAAACAGAATTCTCATGTTTAACTTTAGGTGTAATAATACATGCACGTCGACATATGTAGGTATTCGGATATAATATACAACCCTATAATTTATTAATTTTAAGACCTTTACTGTACCACATTCTTAGCAAATATCTAGTTAAATTTAATTTCGCAGGCATTTGCGCAAAAACTCTTCGTATATTTAAATTTGACAAGGTGTATTCTATTTGATGCTGCTACGCATGGGTGTAGTACAACCGAAGAATTAGTGGTAAGGAAACCTGAACAGCGCCTTCCACAAGCGCGTTGTGTAATATTTAAATTTTAATCTAGGTACAAGCTGATTATCTAAGAAGACTTTTAATCCTGAGTAATGGGCGCCGCCAGGATTACTTTCATGGAGGTGCAAGTGCATTATACTACACAGTACACATTATACTATTAACTAATAAATTCCAGCAACAACATGGCATTTAACGTACATACATTTAGCACGTTATGTGTCAAACGTGGAATCGCTCAATGATGGGAGACGCGAGGCTAAGCGGCCTGTGCTCCTGTGCATGCTAAGTGTTCACAGAAAAAGAGTAAATGAGCATATTGAATTTATTGATCAGGTGATGAACAAATTTGGAGAGCAACCTCGACGCCTTCAGCTGTTATTCAAACAGTACCTTAATAAAACAAAATGTAATTCTATGTATTTTCTTTGCACCCTGCTGCCGGCGCCAATGCGTTGAGATCTTATATTTTACTACCCATTCATTTAACTTGTTACTGGTTGTTGTTACCTTGGACATCAAAGTAATGTCAATTTACTATCACTGGTAAGGTGATAGATATAGTGACATATAACTATAGAAATTCGGCATAAGTTAAGTTACTTGAAAAAATCGTTTTAAACGATAAAGACGACAATGCAATTGTTTTGCTAAGAAAATATAACTATATTTTTGTAATCATTTACTTCGGTAAGTAATCAT
The DNA here is from genome assembly GCA_039645545.1 of Dendrolimus houi. NCBI lineage: Eukaryota > Metazoa > Arthropoda > Insecta > Lepidoptera > Lasiocampidae > Dendrolimus > Dendrolimus houi. Next base: position 9,644,767 of record CM077123.1, on the reverse strand, counting down.
TTCATTTATTGATTATTTATCGAGAAATGGAGAGGCACAAGTAAAACCTTAATAAAGTTACAAGATCAAGTATCATCTTAGAAAATTTGCAAATCTAATTTTGATACATTTTTTTTTATAAGTTCGTTGTAGAAGTGCTGAACTAAAACAATTTTTATATTGTATAGTCCAAAAGTTGCAAGAGAATGCCTCGAATGAGGGTCAAGAAGAATGGAACAGACGGGGGTTAACAAGATACCGACGTCAACAGGCTCCGAGGACAACGACAAATAAACAACAGCCATTGGGTGATTCCCTATATCATACAAATCATTTGTATCTTACTCCTTGTTCACATTATGTCGAATTCCACGGTAGCAAGCAGGAATTTGTCGAGGGAAATGGGTAGAGCGAGTACGCAAACTCAACATGTTGAACAAGGAACACTCGCGCTGTCACTTTCCTGCTTGTAGTGGCGGAGCAAGACCTAAATTTCCTGTGGGCAACATACATTTTGCGAAGCCTTAGTTTTAGTAACGCAAAAAGATGGGTTTGAAGTACAATTGAAAATTATCCGCAATAGTTACCGCGAATGTCACCGAAATAAAAAAGAATATGGTTTGAGTAAGGATTTTTCGTATATATGATAATCGCAGGACCGATGGCCGTTGGAGCAGACGAGTCCTGGAGTGGAGCCCGCGTCTCAGAAAACTTAGTGTAGGACGCCCTCCAGCCCTATGTATCGACAATCTGCCAAGGTCGGTGGGCGCTGGATGAGGACAGCGGAAGACCGGGATACGTGGCGCAAACTTGAGGAGGCCTACGTCTAGCAGTAGGCAACGGTTGGTTGACGACGAAGGATTATTGTTTTACGACGAATTAAATTTTTCGAAATTTTAAATGGGACAAAGAATTTACTCTTGCTGTATTCGAGGTGTGAGTCCACTAGGTTTGCTGCCGTGGATCTGGGCATGATGTAAATGAGGCATTATAGAAGTGGTCTTAGCAACATGCAGCAGCGCCTTGTTAATGCAGACTCCCGCTTATTCGGTGATCGCGGTAAGCCGGATGGGTAGCGGTGAGGGTGTTCTCTGGGGATTTTTTCAAGAAAGATTAATTTTCTGGTTTTTTTTTATAACTTCATGTCAAGTTTACAGATTACATGTTTGTAATTCCCAACACGTACATTTTTAAGTACATATTTCTGTCTTGTTTGTCTTAACTTACTTTGCGATAATTAATTAAAGGAGCTTAGGTTAAACATCCGTTTTATTACAATTACAATATTGCAGACAATAATCCGGACGCCTTGATAACCCACAAAGGGCCTAGTGGGCCTATCCGGATTACCGAGGCCCTACTATATTTATTTTTAAAGATATTAACTTAAGGATTAATTTGAAAGTCGTTATTTTCTTTCACTTTTACTTATAAACGCGTAATCTATCTTACTGCCTAGTTTCTTGCGTTAGACAAGAAAATTTTAATGTTTCCTAACTAATGGTAAAAAAGGATCTCTTGTAGTTTCGTCATGTTCATCCGTCTGTCTATGTACAGTCGCGGTATGAAACGGTTCGCTAGTTTTCAAATTGATTCATTTAACGTTCCGCGAGCAAATGTTACATTTTGAAACTAATCACATTATTTTATTTAGGTTTATGGCTTCGCAGCTAGGCCTTTAAGCCAGATCTTAGATTATAATGTAGTTTCTTCATTTTCTTAGCCCATGTGTAGCACAGCTGAACTGTAGGTTATCAGCTGGTGCCATTCAACGGAGTTTTGTGACAACTCAAAAGGCCACATTTGACTATACAGTTCACATTTCTCACAAAACACATAATTCCTACTCAAAAACTATCAATATCCTACAACTATTGTTCATTTTAGAGTAATTTCACACATTTTTAGAAAATAAAACTGCACAGAACAACATCTCCTTTCAGTTCCCGCCAAAAACTCAACTAAATCACAGAACTAACTGTCCCACAGAAAATTATGTTTAACAGTTTGACAGTAAAGTTTAAAATTACTTCGGTCAAAGTTGTTTGATTTTCATCTTGTCTAAAAATATTGTTTAGAGATGTAAAACCTTTTTATTGATTTTAATATTTATGATAAGCGTACTAGTTACATCCTCTTTTGCAATTTTCTTTTTTCACGTTTTTATGTTTGTAAATGTAACAAAACATAACATTTATTAAAATGTTGCCGGTACTGTTTCTTGAACTTGTGCAAGCAAAATTGGACTTTAAGGTGTTGAACCTTTTCATACCGCGACTGTACATATATGCCGCCATTTTTATTGAAGATTATTGTACAGTAACATAAAATATAATAACATTTTACTAATTAAATATAGCTACAACTGTTAGCCAAGTAGATGATCGCCCAGTGGTCGAGCTTTTTAACAAGAATCGAGTAGAGCCGTTAGCTGATGTGCATCTGCATCCCGTTCAAGATCCACAGCCCGCAATGGACAAGCGAACTAAACGGGCATCGGTTTGTTTGAAAGCACATAGATATGAAGATCAAGCCATTGATAATTTGGATGACGAAACGCCTGTTGAAATGAAAAAGGTGTTCACGAGTTATAACTTTATAAATGTACTACAAATAACAACAATTGCGAACTGAAATTATGACGAGAAAGTCCTGTGAACAGAGAGAATATAGATATAGAATTCTTTCTGTCCCCGCTTTCTTTGCATCTTTTTCAATCGTATTTATGTCTTCCTTCCATATTTTTTCCTCTATTTTAGCTTAGGTCTTTTGTTACATTTCAAATCTTTCACGTTATGCTTCATAAACTTTATTTTCTGGCCTGTTTTTACTCTTGATGGTTTCAAAGATTAGATATCACTTTCGGGGGTTATATCACGTTACCACTCTTAGACCGAGTCAAGTGGGGTATTGTTACATCCCGATAAGAGTAGATCCCTGGTAGGCGGTTGCACATTAAAATTATACCAAATCCTTTGTGTGTCTTTCAATACTAATGCTGGTGAAAAAGACGCATTTATATATTAACATTAACATAGAAAAGAAAAATTGTGTTATAAGACTAACACAACTATGTATGTACAACCTAGAATAATAAAGTTTATAAAGTTATTTTAAAGACAATCTAGAATTTAGCGTACTCTCTTTATTTTAGTTATCTAATTTGTTTTTACCTTACTATAAATGCTAAATAATTATACTGCGTATACAACTAATGTCATTGTAGTGTACATCTTTGTATCATAATTTAGTAAAAAAAAATAGGTTAGTAACCGAGCCAATCAATGTCCCTCGGTCGCTGGTAGAGGAGAGTCGGGTCAAACTTGTGTCAGAAGTAGAGAACTCCTTGGAGCGAGTCTCTGAATGGGGACGACAAAATCTTGTCCATTTTAACCCCACGAAAACATAAGTCTGCGCATTCTCATCCAAAAAAACCCTATTTGTCAATGCGCCACAATTCCAATGAACAACCCTCACGATCTCTAATAGTATTGGGATCCTTGGGGTCGACATAACGAACGACGTACAATTTCGCGGTCTTCTGGAACGCAAGGCCAAACGTGCCTCTAAAAAGCTTGGTGTGCTAAACCGATTCAAGCAGTACTTCACCCCGCGGCAATAACTTGCACTCTACAAAGCGCAAGTCAGACCGCATATAGAGTACTGCTCACATCTATGGGCCGGGGCACTCGCTTATCTGACTGACCCCCTCAACTCCATCAAGCGTCGCGCCGTTCGTATCGTCAACGATCCATACTAACAGGCGGTTTAGAACCGCTTCGCTTTCGAAGAGACTTCGCATCCCTCTGCATGTTCTACCGCCTGTATAACGGGGAATGTTCCGAGGAATTGTTTGATCTGGTGCCAACGCCTCACTTCTACAACCGCACAGCTCGCCAACGAAGGGATGTTCACCCCCATTTCCTAGAGCTCTCACGTTCAACTACGCAACGGTTGTCTAGAACATTTATTCCGCGTACAACGATGATCTAGAGGGCACTTCCCGCCACGGTTTTCCCCTTGCGTTATATTATGGGGTTTTTTAAGAAGGGCATTATAGAATTTCTTAGAAGTCGGCAACGCGTTGGCGACACCCCTGGTGTTGCAAACGTCTATAAGCGACGGTAACCACTTTCAGGTAGGCCGTCTGCCTGTTTGCCTACTTCAGACAATAAGAAAAAGGAATATGCTATCAAACATTATTACATATTTTTGTACACCTTATTTTCTCAATTCATTATGCAAGTCGTGGTAGCGTAATGGTTAGCGCACGCGTTCCAAACTCAAAGGGCGCGGGTTCGATCATGGCTGGAACGCATACACCATTTAGGCAGTTTTCTGACCTAATGTGCATATTGTTACATTTACCACGTGCTAAAAAGGATGAAGGAGAACATCGTGATGAAACCTGCACATCGAGGTAACCGATGTGTCAAACCTGCCAAACCGCCTTGGACAAGCGTGGCGGGTATACTGTCTGTTCCCCTATAATTGAAGGCCCGACCCCAACAGTGGGACATTTATGGGGTTTTATTATTATTTTTACTATATTATGCATTATAGATATATATTAATTTATTTGTGTTGCAGATGTTTTATGAGCGACAGTGGCCACTTATCATCATGTGGACCTTTTGCCAGTTTGCCTAGAAGCAGACATAAAACAATGATTAAACTAACACTGACTGACACATGAGATATACTTTAAATCAATCATTTTCGGGTTGAGCATGTTTTTTTAATGCTATCTACGTATATTATTATTTATTTTAAGTACCTATTATGCGTTTCTGAATTTAGTTTCTTTATCAGGAGGTCCGGCCCCCTCGCCGCCTTATAAAGTACCGCAGTCGCCGCTACGAGCTACCAACAGTAGCGTCACAGATGAAGCAGGCCGGCGTACGACACTTCTATGGGCATGCTAACCAGACAAACATACCGTTCGTCGTTAGCAAGAGCACAGCTCCATCACACAACATTGGCGTTAATATACAACAGGTGAGTTATTCGCTATACACATATGTATTTGGCAGTTTTGTATTCTGGAATGTACTTGTACGCAAACCAAGGCTTGTGATATAATTACAAATTAGTGACATGGTTTTAATTCTTCTTTTCTTTCTTTCTTCTTGGTTTAATTCTTTTAATTGACGGCCTCTGTGGTTGAGCGGGCTAAGCCTTTGCCGGCTTACCTCACTGCAACGCAGTGGCTCCGGGTTCGATTCCTGGTATAGTAAATTTCGGAAACGTATTTTCTCCGTTATTTACTATGGTCTGGGTGTCTGGGATCGGCCCCAGAATGGTCCGTTGCATATTACCCATAACACAAGCGTAACTTGCTTAATTTGGGGATATACAGTGTGTGTGCTTGTCTGCCGATTTATTTATTTATTTAATTAATGAGATTATATTATATCTTTTACCTTATTGTGTAGTATTGACAAAACTTGGCGGTCGGTTCTTTAAACTTTTTTTGTTGTTGTAATATTTCAATAATCATTGTCACAAATGTATACCTATATATTTGATTATGATGTCTACAAAAGTATTAAAAAGTAAATAATATGCAAAGCACGTCTACTGGGTCAGATGAACGTGATAACGTTTTATCTGCAACGATAAAAAATACCCTGGTTGGGCATGCAAATACCTATGCCCTATTAAACTACAATTGAAAAATAAGTGTCAGTTAAAATAGTGCTAATTTTGAAGTAGGCTTTCAACACCAATTCACAACTACATAGAATTATTCAAGGAGGATTATTTGAGCTTTGAGCTTTGAACTTCTGGTGTTATATTTTGAAAGTTCTTAGAGCCATTTTATTTGAAACCTAAACTGAATTCATATTAGAGTTGAGAATGTATTTTACATATGCATAAAGGTTACTTACTTATTGATTATTTAAAAAAACTACCCACTTGTAATGTACTTTTTATTTTCAAACGTTTTCTTCGTTGGAAATAATTTGTAGATATATATATATTTATTTATATATATATTATATATATTTATATATATATATATATATATATATATATATATATATATATATATATATATATATAACATTTTACAGGTTTTGAATGGACTCAAAATTCAACAGCCTTTATCAGGCATACCTCTTACCATTGCACATCACATGGGTAAGTTGTTACATAATGTTATTCTTTTTTAAATATGATTTCGCATGGTTGACGAAACTACTAAAAATTAGACTTAATAGCCCAGAACAGAAGAGATTTAACAAAACTTAGTTTTTATGCACGTACTAAAGATGTTATAGAAGGTGCAAAGTTCTGTAAAAAGTCCAGGTGATAGAATATTAAAATATTTTTATGAAAATTACGTCCTAAATTTCGTGACGTCACATTTCAAAATCGAATACATTTAAGTTTTAAAACACGACATTCGAACTGTTAACGAAAATCTTCAAAATATTTACAACTGTATCTGTATTAACATAGTGTTTAAATTATTAAAAGACAATTTAAATGGAAATAATACTAATTACCGAACTGCTGTTTTAATTTAATAATTTCTTGATGTGAAATTGCAAAATATACGAGGTCACACTAGGGAGGGAAGAGGCTCGCGAATGTGACCAGCTGTGACAAGAACGGGGGAAGGGCCAAAAAATCATAAAATTCGTGTGACGTAATTTGTGGATGGGATATGGGGTATTGTGAAACCAAGGTTTTGTAATTAAAACAGTAGACCCTGCGTCACCTTTACGGAATCCTTCACCGATAGCGGACTTACATATACAAATACATCGCCGACTTTATGGAAATAAATTGCAGGGTAAAATTTGACTAACTCTTCTCGCCACATGCCGTTACTTATTCTACATATAAGTCGGTTAATTAAAAAAACATTTTTAGGGCTTGGACACGTTCCATACTACGGTACGAAGAGTGTGACGGTGGTATGTACACACCTATTATTTAATTTTTAACTAGTATAGTTCAACTAGTTAAGCCACTGGTTATTGTTTTCGTCTGTTGTTGTTTTTTTAGATTAGTTACAATAATTATGTATTTAGTCATTCACAACTGAGTCGCGCTACAACAGTCTACTATTAAGTAGTTACTGTTTCCTACATATGGATCAAACCGTGATGCTAGATAGATAGCTAGTTGTAACTTTCGCTGAATCGCTCATTTATTACAAATATACAAACACGTATAACACAGGTACAAATATAACTGAACACAATCAGTCCAAACGTAATGCGCGATTCAATAACACGCGCAAAGTCCGTCACAATATAGATTATCGAATCTACACACGTCGTGCCACGCTTGTGGTTATCGCTTGACTGACGATCTCTCCATTGAGGCATTGCTTTATCTAGCACGATGCAATATGTCTACCTGGAAAGCGTCGACGCAATTTCCCAGAAGTCGTAACCCGCACACCTGGGTAATTATGCCTGCGAACGGCCATAAACAAGTACAATAGGCTGCTCTCCGCAACAACGAATAAATAAGTAAAAAAAAAGAAGATAGTCATAAAACAGTTTCAATGTTATTAGCTCAAACGCCGGCCGGCGTATAATAAAGTGTGTGTTTTATGTTAGGCAGGTGTGCATCCACTTTTGTCGGCGTGTAATAATATTTTCAAAATTATATAGAGTAGTAGTTCCCGAGATTAACCATGTACAAACAATGACTGCGTATGTCTGCGACATACTAGCGTAAAAGTCGAACTGCAAGTGGATCACACACGTTACTATAACTTCAGTTATATGAGGAATAGATATCTAGCTATGTCGCCTCCATAAAGTTCCGTTTGAAGGGCCAGTCCATTAAATGCTGGTTTAATTTTATGGTGAATGATATACGTGGCAATGATCTCACGATAATGGATACCGAAAACCTTGCGAACGCCGACTTCGAGTACCAAACGCAACCAGATTTAACTTTAGTATAATAATTTGTATAATAAATATTATTTTGAAGATTTGCGAATTTTATGAATATAACATAATTATGATATTGTAATATATGGATGCTTTTTGCTTTCACAGCAACCATCGCTGGATAACCGCGAAATAAATGTAATCAAAGTAGGCGACAGGTTGCTGAGACTTCCGTCATATAAGTACATATCATACAACCGTCTCCTTAGCATGTACCGGCAGGGGGATGGTATGGTGCCGCGGTTCCTTCGTGCAATAAATCGACCGCACTATTTCTACACCTCTATGTACAAGTGAGAACAGTATTAATTTGTATTAAATTAAATAATGCGTACTGCTTTCTAATTGTACCACATAGACACACAAGCACCTGTCCCACAATAGTTTTTGTCAGTTGGCAACGGAACCCTAAAATAACTTTTAATTGAAAGCAACCCATATCCGTTTCGTTGAATATGCGTAATTTAATCTTTCCAACAATATACACAGGCTTCCTAAATGCATTTTTTGAGCAAATGTGTTGAAAATAATTTTATTGGCACGAATTTTGCAAAATCTTCCATTCTATAGTCGTAAGTTAAAAAAGGTGCGACGTATGTCACGACTTTTACGCCAAATTATTTCCTAGAAACATTATAACTACAAACTAGTACAGTGAAGGAAAGTTAATTTATATTATATTCTATTCTATAATTATAGTAGCATGAAATAGGAAATTATAAATCTAATCTCGAAGCATAGGCAAGGATAAGCTGTCGAAAGAGCTTGCAGTACGAGAACACACATTATATTTTGCTTAATTAAAAAAGTTCTACATTATAGTTATTGAAGACTTTTCTAACAATATCCCATACACCTATTAGTAGGGGGGCCCAAGAGGCTAATTATGAACTTACTCGAGCGTCGAGGGGACGTTTTGGATTGTGAAGATTAGAGACTAAAAAGAAAAAAAGGCTACTTGATGTATGGCCTTTGACTGGTAGGGCAAGCGTGTACAGGTTTTCAAAAATGTAAAAAAAAAGGGTCACACAGAAATACTTAAGCGCGTCAGATATTAAATAATGTTTGCGCCCCATGTGTCTGATAACAGAGAAATATTAATCTACTAGTTTACATGGTGGGGGTTGAAAATGGGAATTAAAAAAATTATTCGAGCTCGTCAGATATTGAGAAGGGATGTTAAGTAAACCCTAAAGGAACTCCTATTCAAAAGACTGGCGATTTAGGCGTGACCAAAAGTCATGGCCGATTTGTGAAAATGCAAAAAAAATCGTAACATTGAAATACTCCAGCGAGTCAGATTAATATACAGACGGTTCAGCTTGATATACTTGTCGTGCTGACCAATAATCTGACGATTATGTGGAGGAATTAACGTAATCTGAAGGTTTGAAAAATATTTTAAACATTTTTATTACTGAATGTAACAAATACAATTAGTAGAAAATTATATATATATATATATATATATATATATATATATATATATATATATATAATGGTGTAATAAAAATGTCAAAAATAGTTTTTAATATTTCATAATCAGTGAAATCATCTTCATAATAGAAGTCCGGTTCGATTTGGTCGTTTTCATCTACATTTTGCGTATCTGCAACAAGAAATGGTTATATTACTTAACAATCTTTTATTTATTTTATGTTACAGTATTGGAAAAATAACATGCCTGAATCTGGAACATCTCCTAAAATATCAGGTTCAACAACACAACAAGGACAACGTCTTCATACACTTCTGGTAGTTGATTACCAACGAACCAAGTCATCTCCAATTTTCCATCTACATTTGTTATGGAAATACATACTTCTCAATAGGTGCACGCACCACACTTTATTAATGATTTTAACTACTTCGGCTTGTGGAAATCGGCAGATTATATTATTCCTGTGATCCTTGAATGATTTCCTTCAAAATAAAAAAAAAATCGACCGCGCTCGACAATGTCCAGGTGACGTTTTTTTGCAACTATGTGACTCTCCTATTTCCTTATGCCACGCGCAAATTGTCAGATTATTGAAATGTAGTCTTTTCTGCATGTAATTAATTTACCTTGTCTTAATCTGACGCGCTTAAGTTTTTATTGGCTGCCCTATACGCACGACCCTATATGAAGAGTTCATGTACGGTGGGGGTACATAATAGAGTGCAAAGTTTCCCCTCTTATGTTATTCTGCCATGCTTGAGTAAATCCCAAAATTCCCGCTTGGGCTCCCCTACTATATGTTGTAATGTATTTCATCCCTTAATTAAGTATATATCCCTAAGGGCCGATTTTTCAATAGTCAGATAGATCGTTTAATAACTGCCTAAGGAATAAAATTATCAAACTGTTTATCTGACCAAGAGACGGCTATGGATTTTTAAATTGATATTTAAATGATGAATAGCCATTCGATCATTTGATTGGTTGAGACAATGCTAATTTCAAGGAAGTGAAACAAATGATTACACACACGTTAGAGCAGGACAAATTATATTCATTTACATCAATCGTCAAACTCGATAAAAATTACAATATCGGCCAGGGTCTTCAGATTGGACGCGCAATTTTGGCAAATGATTTTTATTTAAGGAATTAAGTTAGGGCAATTTTAGTACGAGAACGTTGAGAATTATTTTATCTGCCTCACCTTATTACTTACCTTTGTGTTTGATTTTGTCTATGATCATAGGAAGTAAATATTGCACAGACTCTTTTGAAACAAAGAAAGTGCTAAAAATTGGTACGAATGTTCGGAACACCATTATAAATGAAATGTGAAAAATTCCCATCGATCCCACATTTGCAATTTTTTTAACTCAAGGTTGAAGTTTGCAAATATGGGTTTATTTGCGTTTTTCAGCAAAACTGTAAGTTTTATCAAAAAAATAGGTAAAACAAAATTGTAGATCATGCAATTGTCTTCAAATATTTTCTCCTAAGAGTCACAGTTTCTGAGATATATAACCCTTTAAAAAGTTGAAAATGATGTGTTCGTCATAATATGCACACGTTCCCATGCCAACTGTGGGGTGCTTCATGCGTTTCTTTTAACGTGATTTCTCCGGTACGCCTATTCCACTATCTATTGCGATAAACAATTAGCATGTACCAGTTGTCAAGACCAGTCGTGCTCCAATGTTGAATCGCCATCAGCGAAGATTTATCTGATATCAGCCAGGAGACATATGTTGCGTCATTGTCAGGACAATGTACTTGCACACCCAGCAGGAAAAAGAACAAGAAGAAGTATTAGTTGTCAATGAATGAGACGAATAATTTTTCCCGATTTCTTGGAATTCACACCGCTTTCTTCATTTCCAATAGTATTGAATTGAACAGAATCGCAATGGATTGTGAATTGTTTGGAAATTATCCGTTGAATAACGATTATCTATCCCTCAAAACGGTAGATAAAGTTATTCCTCAGGAAGTCTAGTTATTCGTTAGATAAAGCATGACTGACCATTGAAAAAATATCAGTCGAATAAACCCTATCTGATTGTTTCTCTGATGATTGAAAAATCGACCCTTATTCTTATTTACTTGGCGATTTCACTATAATTTTTTAAAATGCGAAACTGACAACCATACAGACAGGTCCAGCTCATGGAAAGTGGCGAAATCAACGTATTGCCAGCCTTTAGGGTGAGATAAAGAGGATAGGATAGGAGGCGGAGACATATAGGGATCAGACAGGAGCAATGGGATAGAGGGGATAGGATATGGGATTGGAATAGGGGGATGGACTTATCCAATCTTGTATATCCCAGGGGAGGGGGAGGAAGTGGGCACCATCGGAAATCGTGTAGAGTAAGTAATATAGACCGAGTAGTTTTAGAAAAAAATGGTTGTTGCATACGTACATAGACAGGTAATGACATGACGATTTCATAAGGGTTCTGTTTTTGACAAGATGGCTACGTACCGCTAAACACTCGTATTGACTTATGAATTAATGTTTTAAGCAGCCTCGCGACGAACCGCGACGATATAGACGGTGCTACCTCAAAGGGCTGTGGCAGGAACAACGAAGCCAAACAGAGCTTGGCCGAATACGCCAGTCTCTATAGAGAGTACGAGCAAATTGAAAAGTGCATGAAAGATGGAAATTATAAATCTGATCTCGAACGCCGCAAAGATGAGCTGTCGAAAGAGCTTGCGGCACGAGAAGAACACATACGAAAGGTTATTGATAAAATATAAGAAAATAGTTTCTCGCAGGAAAAAGATTGAAAAAATCAGAACCTATGATTTAAGGTTTAAACTATAAATATAATATAATAAATTTTAAGTAAATTTTCTGTATTTAATTACTCAGTGCTTTACATTCTTGACGATACAGTTGACGTGACAATTTTTGCAAATTGTGGGAAGTTAACGTAAGCTACCTAATGTTGTCAATTAAATGGCAAAAGAGAGGGATTTTAAAATTTTTGTTGTAAAGATAAAAAAAGACCGTGTTTCCACAATTTACACGAATCACACAATCTCAGTGATTTGGCACGCTTTAAATTAGTTCATCAAAATCACTTTGAGGAATGGCCGGTCCACGTTCTTTCTAACAAGTCAAAAAGTTGTTGTTGTGGGGTATGCACGGCATTCCTACTCGGCAGAGCTTCTTTGGATTATATCCTATACGTGCTCAATTGGGTTGAGGTCTGGCGATTGAGCAGGTCACGGCAGAACGTTGGTGCAAGTATCGGCAAGAGTGCGTGTTGCGACGCTAGCCGTGTGCAATTCTGAAAGTATCGGAATCGCACACGGCTAGACACAAGAATACCTGACACGGCCTAGATTAGCAAATCGTACAGTGACATATTTAAAAACAATGTGGTTTTGTATAGGTCGTGCAGGAGTTCAGAGGAACGGGTGACGTCGAGCAGTCGACGCTACGTGCGTCTGCGTCGACGACCGAAGACGGCTACCGAAATTCTACATTCAAGCTTAACTTGGGAAATCGCCAGCAACAATAGAAATTATCCACACAAGTGGCGCATTTAGTTTGAACCAGGTTCTAAATTATATAGTGACATCGATGATAATACAAAATATTTCATTACAAATTTAGTTTAGGCTGTGTCAATATTCGTGCGCAAATTAGTCTTGTCCGCGGAATGTCACGGCGCCGCCTGTAAAGGATTTCAAGCATCATCATCTTATATACATTAGTTACGCTTAATAAGCAAACTATCTAATGCCTCTTCCAAGTTTACTTACTCCTAGGTTATTTTGTTATCGTGTACTAAAATTATAAATTAAAACTATATTTTTTATACAATAGATAGAAAGCTAGGGGATTTTACTTTGGAACTACTCCCTTGAGTCTATTCTTTATTGCTTACCAAAGTTATTAAATATAATGTGTGTATTACAAGTCTTGGTGTCAATGGAGGATATTTTCAATGTTTTATCTTATTAATCTTTTATTTTTATTCTGCCGCTTCGAATTCGTGTCCTTGCTCACAATAATGTTTAATGATTATTATAAATTTGTAATGACATGGTTTTTTGAAGTAAAACACTTTCGTTATAATAAAGTTCGCAATATAAAAAAGATGTTCTTGATAACCACGAAGATAACTTTCTTCTGGTAAACGCGTATGTATGCGTGAAACCAAAATCGCGTATGATTGAAGGCTTGTACGGAACGCTCGCAACTAGTCATGGAAATTATAGCTACTTTCATACAACGATCACGTCGTAATGTTATTTTATTCTGTCACTGTTATATCACCCGTTAAGTATATTATATACAAGTTACGATTAATTTACATAGAATATTTTATTCGAGGTTTTTTTTTAATATTCCCGTATTAAGAACTACTACTAATAAATACATTTATTGAAAGTCGTACTGTCTATACTATTTATTTACGCTGCCTAATAGGAAGGAAGGGATAAAGATATACCAGTTACTTAAAATACAGAATAGATTATTATACTAAAGCTTGTCACACCACGTGAAATTACGCGCATGTGAAATGTGACAGTGATTTACTTTATCACCCGTTATAGGATTAGTGATTATGTAGTGTAAGTGTCATCACTACTTCCAACTCTCACGGTCAGGGATATAAGCCTTAGTGCATAAACATATACATATTAGCATTCTTTATGAGACTTATGGGGAGTTATGAAATTTTACGTAGACGTTACGAAACCTAATTTTACGTAGGTTTACTCGCATAGAATGCTCTATTTATCGAATAAGGGCCGATTTTTCAATAGTCAGATAAATAGTTTAATAACTGCCCAAGGAATAAAGTTATCGAACTGTTTATCTGTCCAATAGATGGCTATAGATTTTTCAATTGATATTCAACTGACGGATAGCCATACAATCATTTTATTGGTTGAGACAATGCTAACTTCAGGGAGTTGAAACAAATGTATTGAGTAAACTCACATTAGAGCAAGACAGACTATTTAATTTTCGTTATTATGCTAAATCTAAAAACCAAACTCAATATATCAACTAATTACTAAACTGTTAAAGTCAGTAGTTTTGTTCAGAAATTATCCGTTGAATAACGATTATCAAAAAAGATCTCCGTAAAACTTTCCGGCCACTGGCACTTCTTCATACAAGATATAATATTGCTGATAATAATTTGTAGGTGCCATAAGCGTGAACGTAAGTCTCTAGCAAATAAAAGTCTAAAATGATTATTGAAAAGAAAGTCACAAAATATAAAGAATTTTTGTTATAATCATTCATATTAGAAATATTCAATTCAACGTTTTATTGACTAATATTTAATTATACAGTAAACCCATGATTCCAGTGTTTGTTGCATTGCACCCGTGGGCGCGGTGAAATATTATTAGTTCAAATGAACAATATTTTAATATTAAATTTACTTACTATACTATGTAATATATATCTATATAAAAATCTTTTATAATATTATTAATTCTCGCCCTTCAGGCCAGGCGTCACACCTATCGTAGTCAGGGACATTAGTGAGCAGCTCTTTTAGAACTAGGTGTTTATTATTTACATGTTTATTCTTATTTCAAGTCAGCTTTCTTAAATCTAACTATTGCATATATATCGTCTTGTAATTGCGCTTTAGCGCCACACTTACTACCAGGGTGCAAAATCGCTCCAGGTGCAGCCTCGAGTCTTTACCTGATATCAAATCAAAATTATTTACCCCGGTGATCTTACTTTTTGTAACAGTCTCGAAGTAAGTCGCACCTGGGCCGGTCGTATGCTGGACACTCTAACAACAGGTGTTGGATAGTCTTGTCACTTTCGGAATCGCAGAAGCATGTCGGACTATCCCTCAACTTAAATCTATGTAGGTATGCCGCGAACCCTTCGTATCCAGATAACGCATGGTTCCAGTGCGGTGGCAGCTTCGCGTCCTTCAAATTGCGACGTGTAGCAATCTTCTGCGCGAAGCCCCTCTGGATGGTGTACAGTTGCTTTCGCACACAAATCTTTTTCGCGGCGGAAGCTCAAACGCTGAAAGCATACATGATTATTAGATCGATCACCGCTACGTAGATGGCTCTGATTATCTCTCTCATAGCTACCCCCTTGTACATGTTTTGAGTCCTACGACGGACAACGCTCAAATGGGTGTTAAAAGTAAGCTTGTTGTCTATCGTAAGACCCAGCAGCTTAATTCTACTTACTTCTCCCCCATGCGCACGACTACGGTGTCAAGTTTGAGCTATCTGGTTTCAACCATCGCCTGCCTTCTATGCGCCGCGAAAGTGAGCTTATTCTTGAACCCCCACTCGCGCACAAGTGAAAGGGCAGAACCGGTATCCCGTGACAGGTCGATAGCTGTATGCCCCGAGAAGATCAGCATCACGTCGTCGGCAAAGGCCTGCAAGTATACCCTGCGCCTCTCTCATACGTGGAAGAGTGGGTCCAACAGTAGATTCTAATTCTTCTGTCCTTCAATGCACCCTTGGAGGAATTGTTTTGTGGTGCTCTTGGTTTTAGATGTCCCGGCGTATCCATCCTATCATCATTTTCCTGTCACTCCAGTGGTCCTCTATTAGGGTCCTTAAGTTAAAGGGGCATTTCAGTTCTAACAGGTGGTTCGTGATTGTAGGCTACTACGCGTTACCGAAGGCCCAAAACATTAATTTAAATCTTGGAGAAGCATATTCATGATATGACTACGTGTTGTATGTATCAAACTTTTTCACTCGGGTGGTATAGATAAGAACAGAATAGTATGCGTGTATAAAGTACAAGTACACACACACTTAATACACAGTTCTTACAAGTATAGCCGAATACAACAAAACCAAACTGTAAGGCAGAAAATCGTTATCACATAAATCGCGCAAAGTTCGTCGTTATAAGATACTCGCTCCGAAAGTGCCTAGGTAACGCCTTGTTCGCAGTCGGAACACAATTGGCGCATTTCCCGACTGACCGACCCTTATACATTTGTAGATTAGACATGGCCTCCTAGCAGCATGCTGCCCACTGGTTTTTGAAAACATTAAATGGTCAGCTTAATGGTTTCCAAGAATTCGCATGAAATACCAACAGAGGAAAGAAGGTTTTATGACGTCTTACGGCTGCGTGAACAAAGAGATTAGCGCGAACAATACGTCATTCAAATTCAAATAGATAATCAGACACCTGCAAAGAATTAGTATCGGCTTGCAACAATCTGAATGTGTTATAGCCACTGCTTGAACCAGCAATCCTGAAATATGTATAACGTAACATAACAGTCAGCTATGTAATAATATTACTATATAGCCAGCCATGATTATTTTTATTAAATATAGAACTCAGTGTCGATGCGTTGATATTACTTAACCTATTCGCACTCGATACCGCGTGTGGGAGGCTGTTCTTGTTTATTTGATCTTTTGATATTCCGAGAGGTCATATCTAGCTTAAAATATTTCATATCCTGGTATCACGTGTCAAAAATGGTATATAGCATAGATTTAACTTCAATGCATGCAGATTTTTATATTAAATATGTATAAAAAATTAAAAACATTGGCGTTATCATATAAGACCTGCGCGATGGTGCGGCCGCGTCCAGCTTGCACAGGCGACGATGGCTGCAGCGGCCGCCGGGGCATGTAACTAGACGACGGCTGCGGCGGCCCGCGGGCTGCAGTGAAAGCCCGCGCACTTTCATCGTAGTGGGGCGGCCGCCCGCCACAGCCACAACAAAAGTGAACGCCGAATAGCGCGCGTACTGCTGAGAATCAACGAGCTGTTAGCGTGACAGTACGTTTTTGAGCGTGTCCCGCGCGTCTCGTGCATACGTGCCTCGTGATGACCAGGTGGTGGATGGTGGTGTTACTTGCGGCTGGTGTAGCCGCGGCGGGCGGCCGGCTGCCCCGCACCTCGCCGCCCGCGCCGGCGCCTCCCGCTGCGCCTGCTTCCCAGCCTCGGCTGCCCCCCAGGAATATTACCCTCGCGACCAGATCAACCATCAGAAACAGGTCAGTCATGTCACCTTCAGCGAGCTTCTCGTGCCAAGTGCACTCACTAATCTCCTTATCTCACGAACGCTGACAAATTCGATGGTATTGCGTTTGTTGTTGTGGCCTCAAGGCACAGAACGAGTACGAAATGCCATGGATTCATATTTACCTGCTTGTGTCACTTATGTGAGCATAAGAATCGTACTTTCTATTATGTAATGGATTGGTAACCGATGTAGTATAACACAAAATGAGCTATCCATCCGATTGAGTAAATGTTATTGATTTTTAGATGAATTATCGAATGTTAAAATGAATGGATATTATTATGATTGTGTAAACCGTTGTTAGCGCGCGAGCGAGGCTCGCTTTTGTGCACAATCTCGTCAAGTACGACGACTACTTGGCTATAGGTGGACGAGTGTAAACGCGACATTAATGAAATATCGCGCCCCAGTTTTATGTTAATTATTCATCTGACGTGTTGGTATTGAGAACAATTGTAAGCTTTGCAAATTTGAGTATTTAAAGCTTGAGTTATGTGTAAATATTTGATTGAATAAACTCAAATGTTTCTTTATGAACCCATTAAAATAAATTATTAACACTTCATTTAAGTTTATATACATTACTTTTTTAAATTAAATTGCCACGGAAACTAGGTCAAAATTGTATTGCAAGACGGTTAACAAACGTACAAAATTAATAGGAGATTAATTTAGCATATAAAGATAATTAAATGCCTCCAACATTGTATTTTAATGATGTAAATCAAAATGTGAAATTTACGCAAGGTGGAATATATAACTAATCGATACAACGACACGTCTAATTTTGTAATTTGTATCGCTAAATATATAAACAAACCTAAACTCAGTTTTCAAAATAAGTAGTTGTGCCACTTTTAAAACCTAATTGCACGATGGATATTATAATATTAATCCATTTGTGTTACAAAGGGTTTCCTATAACATTAGATATACTGGCGCGCAGGACATCATGCTCTCTGCGTTAAACTATGTCTGTGATACAATTTTAACTGCCTTTATGTAGGCACATTATACATGGAAGGAGACTACTATTTTAGGAATAACAAAAGTCCAGTAAAAAAGTAACGCGACTACACGTACATGACTTCTTATTATTTATATAGAAAACTCTTTAATTTAACCACATTAATACATCTACTTACTAATGTAATGGGCGGTCTTACCATTTATAAGCGATCTTTTCCAGACAATCCGAATCATAAAGTGTAAGAAAATACAATGTAGTTGGTGAGGAAATTAGGTAAAAAAGAAAACAAAAGATAAATTAATATTTACATGAAAAAACGATGCATTCATACATTACTTTAAATATAAAGAATACATGTAGTCAATAATCTTAAAAATAAATAAGAGAAATATCTAATTATACAGTTTGCTAATATATCTACTTTTTGTTATTTAAAATGTGAGATATGTTTTTCAAAAAATTATTATATCAAATTGTTCAAAAATTTAGTTTTAATACTTTTCTTTTTAAATAGCACTGCAAAAAGCGAAAGTAGTATAACTTGTGGCGTCATCTAGTCATAAAGCATTTGGTTTTTTATTAGGCGATTATAATTTTTAATATTCTACTACATAGAATAAAAAATATTAATTAAACATGGATACCAGAATATGTGACGAAAACGTATTCAGTTAGGCCAGTAATAGCTCAGTAGTTGCAGTAATTCCGCTTTCCGAAAGTGCTAAAAAGTGACGTCAAGTTCTTGTTACTCCGTAAGATATGAAAAGAAGATGAGCAGAAAAAGGAAATTATTGTACAGAGTGGAATCCGAAAAAGGTAGTGCTATTTATGCAAACGCGTTTAGCTCTATTAATGAATTCAAAATGGATAATATTTAAATGGTGGCGTGCAATAAGACGAAACAAACTTGATCATCTTCAACTTCAAGGCTTTCGGTTTCTGACCTAAAAGCATTTGCATTATTCTCATAAACAGAGCAAACATGTCTCTATGTTTTAATGGAAATGAATATCAGATTAACGATTTATTAGATGAATCTAGGCTACGGTGTGTATAAATAACGTAATTTGCAAAAGATTTACTAGTAATGGGCCATCTTCTAGTCTATTAATTATGGGAGGCTTAAATATAATGCAGATTTACTAGAATAATTTCAAATAAATCTACAATGATAATAAACTCTAGTTTCCAATTACGGCCTAAAGATAGAATTGTTGTGAATATTTTACAATATATAAATATTATGATTAAGTATTGTTTATCTGTCGGTAAACGGTAATCTCGGTTATTGCCGTAAGTTGTTCAATTGATTGATTATGCTAATTACTGGCTGTGGTAGCTTAATTGTTAGCAAATTTGTCCCAAGCTCAAAGAGCGCAGGTTCGAATCCTGGCCGGAAAGCACCATTTGGCAGTTTTTCTTACCTAATGTGCATATTTATTGTTACAATTACCACGTGCTAATGGTGAAGGGAAACATCGTCGTGAAACTTGCACCTCGAGATAAGCGGTGTGTCAAACCTGCCAAGGCGCCTTGGGCAAGCGTAGCGTATATTCTGTCCGTTCTCTCCCATAATTAGAGGCCCGAGCCCAGCAGTGGGACGTTTATGGGCTGCTATTATTTATTATTATATATGCTAATTACTGATATTTATAAAGCAGCATTTAAAGTCGAAGTAAATATTAATTCAAAAGTCGATGTTCTTATTATTTTGTATGATGTCATTCGTTATAATCAGTTATTGAAATAGGTAGAACCAATTTACCGCCACAGTTGTATACAAAGTACAACGTATATTTTTTTATTTTTTTATCCAGGATTCCGAAATATAGTACTTATAAATACACCCTTTCCTTTTGTTAGGATTATATTTGAGCAATAGCTTAGACTAGTAGGTATTTAAAAAAATACTGATACTAACTTTTAAGGTATCGAAGATGATATGTTTTTATAGCCGGAGAACACGAAGTATAATTCAAAATCATGAATAGTTTCACGTTTACTAAAGTTAATTATTGCCTTAAATAAATAAGCCGTAAAATATCATTATGTATTACTATTTAAGTCCTGTTTTATCAATGTATAAATTCAAAATGCGAATGACAGTTACCAATGTGCAATATATTAAATAAAAAATTCCAACACAGGTATGAAAATTCTATTAGAATTTGAAACGCTAGAAATATGATGCGTGCAATGCGCGTCGCTTTCCATTCGTAAAAAGTTACTTAGTAATTATCCCCTGTCGCTATGATTTGCTAAAGATTTAATATAATTCTTTTATAATTTATTGCACGTGTTAAAATGTTTTAAGTCGCAATCATGGCCACATTTTCTTCCTCTACCGCGCTGTCTATTTTCAAGTTGGACACTTGATAACAATTTGTAACAAAAACATATACATAATTATATACTAAGGCTACGTTACACAAGAGACTCACAACGGCCACGAACACGACCGCAATTTTTCCCGTTTTACTTGCTTGCGGGCGTTACACTATTTCCAGAAATGGGGTAATTTTGCGATGTATGTATGGTTTCGAAATCTATGCAAGGGAAAGCCAAAATAAAAGCTTTGTGTATGGCTATATATGTACATAAAATCGTAATTTCCGGGATTAAAAGTATCCTATATCCTCTTTCTGGTTATTGAAAGTATATAGTTATCAAACTTCAAGTTGATAGGTTAACTCCTAAGACCACGAAGGAGGAACAAAAAGCCATTTTCAGACATATTATTATATATATACAGTTACACATATTAGAATGGATAATTAATTATATTTAGCATACGCTTGATTCCGTGCAGTTGTTATATTTCACAATCTTCTAAGGAAATTCCGGAGCTGGTTTACCGGCGACGTGTCGGTCCAACTTTTAATATGACGAAAAAAATTATAGGAAATGAATTGCAAATTGGCAACTAAAATACTAAATGCAACTAACTAGATCGGATATTTATTATTATACTTATACATTATTAATTGCTAACTAATCAATCTAAATGGAAGTTTTGCAATTTATTAAGTTTCAAAAATAAATAACTTATGATTTTGTAATACATATTAGTCCATATTGATACACAAACGTGAGAGTATGTTTGTACGAATACTTATTTGTTCGCTTTCATGTACAAGTTTAAACTGATTTTTTTAAATTGTAGTGTAGGTACAGTACCTTACTATCAAATGTCCTTCATCGTTCGTTTTCGTCTGATCAGTCCAAAAGAGTCAATTAAATTTTACATAGAAGAAAGAACGAACAAAGATTTTTTAAAACTACAGTAATCCCTATCCCTATTAACATTATAAATGCAAAAGTAAGTATGTCTGTCTGTCTGTCTGTTACGCTTTCACGGGAAAACTACTGAACCGATTTGGCTAAAACTCAGTATATATTTTCGATGCCGAATATGAACTTATTTCTATCCGTACAGGAACGGAGAAAGAATACAATTTCCTGCGGCCGGCGGCCTGTCGTAAGAGGCGACTAAACAACCCACAGCCAGGTGGTAGGGTATTTGCTCGACTGGATGGCGACCACCCCTAGTCTAGAGTATGCCGCCATAACAACCTTGTGTTGTGTTCCGGCATCAGTGATCAGGTTCCAGTCTCAGTCCACCTTTGGTGTTGCAAATGTCTATAGGCGACGGTAACCACTTTCCATCAAGTGGGCCGTCTACCTGTCTGCTGATCTGCAATAAAAAAAACATAGGATACTTTTATCGGGATAACAGTGTATTTTTCTGTTTGTCTGTAAATCTTCCACGAAAAAACTATTGAACCGGTTTGGCTGAAACTCGGTATATATTGAAGTTCAATATCTAGGATGGGCATAGAAAACCGTTTGAGAGTAAGCTCTCAGTGCCTACTTTGAATTGAGCATGTTTATCTCGGAAACTAAAAATGCTTGCGGTGTTTGGAGTTAAAGCTTCACGAGGATGTCTCCATGGTATAACCTGGAAATATTTGTCAAAAAATTCACTAAGGAAACTCTTGCATATGAAAGAGACTTTCTTTGGTGTTTTTGACTAGAACTAGAACTTTGCAGTACAGTTTTAATAAAAAAATATGTAAAATATTGGTTAGAAATGAACAATTATAATAACATGTACAATATTATGTTAGCGAAAATTTATTTTGAAATCCCAAATGTTTAGTAGAACAAGCTTTTCGAGCTATCAAAGTTTCCTCGTGTGGCCTTTGATAAAGTCAAATTAAATCAAGTTAAATCAGAAGCCTCATATAAATTGATATTAGGCTTCTGATTTATGGATCCAGTTTTCACTTGGCGCCTATTTCTTTGAAGATTTTTTTATTTGTAATTTTCTCAATTATTATAATTGTTTTGTGTGTAATAATTATTATAATTTACCCGGAATGTCAAAAATACCCACATAATTCTTTTTCTCTATAAAATCGTTGGAAGTACCTAAATTGTACTACCTAATTTCGACCTCTGTTAATAAGCCAAGAAACTAAAGTGGTTCTTTATCTTTCCTTATCATAAGTTCACATTGAAAGTCGCGAAGTTATAAATATAGCTTTGCATGATTTGTGTAAATTATTGTTATTTATATAATTTTTTATATTTTATTTTACACAATTATAATAATTGTGTAAAATAATTTACAATGTATAATATTAGGTTGGGGAAAAAGTTTCTTCGCATTTTATATAAAAATTCAAAAGGTTTTTTTATAAAGTTCATTTACATTTGATTAAAGTATGTAGGTGCCATTTTGTTGGATAACTTTTTGCCATCTTGTAGGTAGGGACGTGATCCCATTACTATAAAAATTTTGGGGCTTCTGATCAAAAAACTGCGACAAGTGGTTTTGGCAGTCCTCTCGTGATGTTAACCTGACACTGCCTAAGGAATTCTGCAGAGACCGAAACAGGTGAAAATCTGAAGGTGCAAGGTCAGGACTATACCTCGGATGCATTAACACCTCCCAGCCAAACTGTCACAAATGAGTACACGGTTCATTAGGTTTCTTTCAGTGAGCTCATGAAGCACCCAAATATCGAGCTTTTTTGTGTACCCAGATTTTTCAAATGCGCCAAAACCGTTTTGTGATCAATTCCCAGTTCTCCAGCTACATCGTAACTAATAATATGCCGATCTTGCTCCACTTTTTCAAAAATTGCATCAATTTTGTCCGTAACAGGGTGACCAGAGCGACGTGCATCTTTGATATCAAAATTTCCTGATTGAAAACGCTTAAACCAAATTTGCGCTACTCTCACAGATACTGCATTAGGTCCATAAACATCCCAATTTTTTCCCCGGCTTGTGTTGCATTTTTACCTTTTTTGTAGTAAAATTTTAAAATGTATCGAATTTCTTCATTAGATTCACTCATTTTAACAATAAGAAAAACAAATGAAAATCACACATTTTCCTAATTAGAATTTGGAATTGTCTTCTTTAAAATTAAAACTTTTTAATGATACCAAAACCAGCCAGATACAAATGGTATAGCCAAAGAGATCTTATTACAAGTTCATACATACTATATGCGAAAAGCCTTTTTCCCCAACCTATTAATTTATAATGTAAAATGATTTGTGTAAATTATTGTTATTTTCACATTTTTTTATATTTTATTTTACACAATTATATATAGGGAAGTTATATAAGCCTCGTAACATGATCCACTTAAGTATGTATTTCTAGATGTGTTATCTATCATAAAAATATTATTTTATACACATTACAAAAATAGAAGACAACAATTTTTATAATTATCTTTTACAGCTACAAACTATACTATATAAAAACTAAAATTAAATAAAAAAGGGGAAATATCTAAAGATAAGTTATTGGTCCCAAACCACTGTCACTTACCGGGAACGTTCCCAGGAGGCTGGCGGCGTTGCCACGTTGTATAGCAATGCTTAGTCTTTGAGCAAAATAGACACCAGCCTTCTGGTCCCGTGTGACGTCTACTAGACGTTTGACGACGTCCTGGTAGACCTTTACGGCATTAGGACCCCATGGACCCAGAGTTTCTACCCCAAATGCCGCAAATGTGTAACCATATTTGCGGCGCTTGAGGGCCTTTTGTTCGGCTGCAGCAGAAGCGGCCGTAGTGCACGTACTTGAAAGATGGGACGCCGCCAGAGTGTCAACGCAGGTAGCATCCCACACTAAGGGGCGGCCCATCTTCCAGGGAATCAGCGTCATCCCATCCGGTCTCCTATCATCGTCGTAGCACAAGCCGTTTGGTTCTAAAATGGAAGGTACCCCGCCGGTGACAAGAGCCCGGCGGATGATATCGTTGAGTGCTGCGTGTTGGGAAATTCTACCGGTGCTTCTGCTGCAGGATAGTCCGTGGTGTCCCAAGCGGTCCACCCTATCCCATTGACAGAGGTGTGGGACCACACAGGTTGCCCCCAGGCGAATGCTGGCACAGATTCTGAAAGTCGCGTCATCCAAGAGTGTGCCAAGATTCACCGAGGGCAATGCCTGAAGCCACAGACCTGACTCCCAACGTGAGACAGATAAGAGGCGAGCGCGCTCAGCCTCTCCCCTAGAAGAAAAAAAGAGTTTATGGTACGTTATAAGGCTGAGCGGCTCGTCCCAAAGCTTTTGATGCTGTAGGCTTATGGGTAAATTTTGATTCGGGCAGGCAAAGGACCACGCATTTTTAGCCTCAGCCAAACACGGGACCTCAAAATCACGAAGTGACGGATTTAGTAAATTACCGATGAGGTCCATGGTGCTATACACTGAGGCTAAAAAGGCGGGTAGCGCTGTCGGAAATTTTGCGTATTCCCAGACCGCCATGCCTTATCGGCAGGGCGGCTTGGGTCCACGAACGATCATCAAAAGGAATATTGAACAATGATGAGAGTGATTGCCTAATAATATTATCTAAATTAGTTAGTAAATGTGGATGTTGCCAAAGGGGACAGCATCGGAGCACGTACGTAAAATTTGGAACTAACAAGCAGTGCCTAATTATAAAATATGCGCAATGTATAGTAATGTTTTTTAAATTAGCAATTTTGGAAAGAAAATTTTGAATTTTGGAATCCACGAAAGATGCGAAAGAGTCATTAAAAATAGGACTAGGGTGTCCTATTTATAAGAGGGTTAGATTACTTTCATTAACAATTTTGAAATTTAGACCCAAACTTTATTATACTTATTATTATATTATTACACAATTATTATAATTATGTAAAATAAAATATAAAAACATTGTGTAAATAACAATGATTTAGACAAATCATGCAAAGCTATATTTCTAACTTCGCGACTTTGAATGTGAACTTATGATAAGGAAAGATAAAGAAAGAGACACTTTAGTTTCTTGACTTATTAACAGAGGTCGAAATTAGGTAGTATAATTTATGTACCTACTTGCAACGATTTCATAGAGCAAAAGAATTATGTGGATATTTTTGACATTCCGGGATTTTAGTTTATTATTTCAAAGTATAGTAAAATGTAATAAAATTTATAAATTTGATCTATCTAAAAGTGTTAATATTTATTAATATATTAAGTCCTATTGAATTTGAATTGTTTTATTCATCTTATTTTTGAGATATCGATGCAAAGAAAAATCCATCACAGTAGGTACTTTAGATCATAAATATATATAGTATTGTGTAAGTATAAGTGTAGATTGAATGTTAAAAAACTTCCCGGAATGGCCATGTTGATATCAACATTTCGTTTAAATTACCAAAAACATATTATTACTTAATCCCGACCTCTAGTTATTAGTTTCAAGTTTTTGATAAGTAGTTTAATAAACTGAGTAAGAACTGTCTCACCATATATAATTAAATAGATACTGACTTACTACTATCATATAGAAACAATCACTTTGATTACAACAGTTAGTAATCACCAGTGTAAGATTAACCGAGGCCCACGAAACCGGTGGCGGTGCCTTGCAGAGTACCCGCGCAAAACAATCTATAGAATGCCGCGGGAGCAGGTGATGAAATCTCAATTTGTAACGTAAATATTTAACTAAATTACTCCCATTAGCTTGATAATATAAATATATTATTTTGATGCCTAACAACACTTTGTCAGCAGGTGCCTTAAACTTAAAGACAGTAATTATATACGTATCTACTCTATACAGTCACCGAATTCGTGAACTGTAATTATCAAAAAATCATGCATTAAATATAAGTAGTATGTTAGCTTTAGCCTTTCTAAATCAAGAATGCTTTTAGGTATTTTTTTAGAATCCGACTACAAACAGCTGGACGAAGAGAAATACTGTACCCGAAACGAGATCAAGGTTACGCAGCTTTATTGTTGTTGCTCTGATGCTAATTACTAGTTCTAATATCGACCACTGCCCACATTTGTTTGATATTGTTTTAATATAACCATGTGTGCTTGTAAGCCTTACTCGAAGTTTAACGGTGGTTCAAGCGTGTTCCATTCTAACCTTACTGCTTCATCTGGGATAATAACTATAACAGTTATAGGCCGTTTTACGCAGATGTAGCAATATGTTTCATGCATCACAAATTAAATAAATAAACAACCCTGAGTTGTGTTCCAGCATTAGTGGCCAGGTTTCATTCTCCCTCTAGAGAGCGGCAGCACATTGGTAGCACCTTTGGTGTTACAAATGTTCATCGGGTAGGTCGTCTGCCTGTCTGCTGAACCCATACAATAAAAAATATCGAGAGATAACACAATTATGTAATGTGTTATATCTCATTAAGCTATTCGTTATCGGCTTTATTTTTAACGCTACAAATAAGGCTCATTTGGCCATAGTCAATAACCATAACATTACGCAGGCGAAGCCCGACGGTTATAACACGAAATAGGTCCTAGCAAATGAACATGCCATTATTATACACGACTATCACTTGCTAATGAGGATAGATATATTATATTAATGATACATAGTTTAGTCAGCCAGAGAATGTTCGATAAGAGTTGTGAATCAGTTGCCTATAACAGAAAACGTATTGGTACTACTAGTAAATAGTAGGTGTTGGATACTAAGAATAGTAAAATAATTTTTAGGGCATATACTAAGGCAGTTTTCACAGATTAGTTAGCGCAAGGCGCGTAACTTTGAATCAGATTACTAATATCGTTTAATGACAATACAGAAATTATCAATTTCAATGTAATAATATGTGTATTTAGCGTGCGAATGCTTTTGTAGCCTCTGCAACATAAGTGGTGGCCTGTCTATTTCCCTTAATGCTCTCTGCCTTAAGGAAGACCCCAGGCTCCTCAGCAGGAATATTTCGTAAAATATTTAGCTTAGCAATTAACGCGCGTATCAATGTGATATCTGTAGATTTGCTTAGTATTATAATATGACCATGGAAGAAGATATAGAAGATAGCATTCTTGTTCCATGAGGTATATAAAACAAAATAAATGTTGGCAGTAGAAATAAATTAATAAATATCTCTTAAAAACGAAGAAGAAAATTAATAATAATTGGAAATTATTGTTTTACAACTTGGCAATATAATCTATAGACTTAACTAGCTATTAAAATTTAAAGTTTGATTATGCATAATATTTTATTTGTAGGTAGGTATCTGGGGATCCTAACCGGTGTATCCTTACAACGATAGTAAATTATACGAAGCTCAAGGCTTTATCGATGCATTAATGAATCGTTTAAATGTACCTTAATAATGCCGGCGTGCAAATGCGCGTGGTAGTATCGCATCATACTTTTGGAAGGGACAGTCGTCCAGCCAAGGACGTTAAGGGAGCGAATGTAAAGCGCCACGAAAGAACTTTACAGCTTAAAATCTTTAATTAATAAAAATGCTTACGCTGAACGTAAACTCCACACGGATACTGAAACGCCTGAAACACTACTTAATTTTAAAATAATTTTACTTAATTTTTTGTATTACGTACATACCTCCATAACGTCTTCTCCAAGTGTTAGAAGATATGAATATTGTTTATATTACACATCAAATGGTGCTTTAGTATTCCAACTATGTTCTTATAATACAGTTGCTAATTGAGATTAACGAAGCCTTTGCTATGTATATGTACGTGAAAGTATTTTTTTGACTTGTTCGAGGTGTGACTGCTCATTCCTGACCAAAATTAGGTTATATATATATAACCTAACTAAGCATAAGCTAGAGTCGAGCATACGAGCGGCCCCACAGATCATAGAATTCTATGATTTGTGAGCGGCACCATAAACAAAACTCCAATTTTCACATTAATACAATAGTCTGTAACCGAGAATGGTTTAGATAGTGTAGTATTATTTGTTAAAAAGCTTTTCCATGTATGCGGCCTTTACATTGATTATGTTTATTACACCCATGTTGGCGGACTTGTATGAAATGTTCCACCGTCCACCGAACCACCTAAATGTCAATGTCGTCTCATTTTGCATACAGGAAGAAGAATCTAGGCGTAAAGCAACGTCGCCGATTCTCGATACTTTTTTTATTTTGTATTTGCAAAGGACACTTAACGGCACCGGCTACAAGGCTTATATAGATAGGTATATCGAATAGATTGGATAATTATCGCGAGCGCGATAGCGATGAATTATTCACAGATGTTTAAACAATCAAAAGGATTACAATCGATTCACAGTTACAATAGAGTCGTAAATAATCGGGTTCATGTCCGATTTTTTCGAACTCATTTGACTCGACGCGACGGTCGTCCGACCGACAATATCGGTCGAGACCCTCACTCGTAAGTCGCATCGTTTCATCGACGCATCCGTTGCTTACGAAGAATCGACTACGAGTAAAATAAAAACAATCAGGAGTCATTGGATGTTTAATAATTGAAATAATCAACTTAAACTTCTCGTCAATACGCATCTCTGAATTAAACTAATCCCAATTTTGAGTAGCACTGCCTATGTAAATATTATTTTTTATATTACATGTACATATATAACATGTCGCCGCTTAACCACAGGCAACTCTCACGGTTTTTACCAATACTTATGTATATAACTTGGTTTATGATTGAATGATAAATTAATAAGCCTTGTTATCATATATTGTTTCCAATTTAGATAATGTCATCATCATCATTTAGACACCGCTGTTGAATAGTTTTGTGGTGGCCACTAAAAAGGTAAAAAGGTGCTATGAAAATTGAAACATAATAAATAATCCGTTTAATAATGTTAGCAACCGTATATCGAACATGCTACAGACTGTAAGCTTACGTAAATCTAGATTACAGGGCGGAAGCCTAAACAAGGCGTCCGCGAGTACGCTATTTCCCATTGAAAAGCAACAACGTCTCACGTTCGACTAAATGCCTTACACACGTTCTAATTTAGTTTAAAATACGCGGTAAAGCCGGTATTACGTAGGCCTACAAACTGCATATATTAGAATATGAATTTTTTGCACATCAGAGATTTTACGTAACTTCACCTCTGAAATAAATATTGTTACGAGTTGCAGGACTCGAATTAAAATGCCGTTGGAATTATTTATAGAATTTATTTGAACTATACAAACACGTATAACACAGGTACAAATATAACTGTACACAACCAGTCCAAACGTAATGCACGATTCAATCACACGCGCAAAGTCCGTAACGACGCGTAACGTCTTGCTTCGGTTGTGGCTATCACTAGACTCCGATCTCTCCATTGGGCCATTGCTTTATACTGCACCGATACAATATGGCTGCCCGACCGCGTAGACCGAATTTCTTTGAATCAGTTTGACACACCTAGCTAATAACTGCCATAAAAGATTACAATACACAATGGGCTGTTTTCTAATTGCAAATTTTAAACACAAAGTAACCAAAAGAGTTCCAAATGCGGAAAGGTAATAAAGTGTGCTTTTATGGTATGCAGGTGTGAATCTACTTTTGTCAGCGTGTAGGTCGTAACACTATCATTTACATTTTATAGGGATAAAAGGTATTCTATGTACGTTTATCCTCATCATGAACAACACCCACACGCACACATGAATATCTGTTTATTCGTCTCGTCCTTACGAATGATGTCCTTGCATCAAAAACGAACAAAAAACACTTTTATATTACATTCGCTTATTGAATATTACATATTTTATTTACTTATTTCCAATTTTGTTACAGAAATTATACAACAATAATTATAATATTTAGTATAACTAGAAGCTACTTTATCGAGATTTTACTCTTGTATGCAAATAAAACTATCAGAGGACTATATAATATATAGCTTATACTATACAGCATAATTTCTACTAAGAGATAGAGAAAGAGAAAGAGAGTAATCAATTAAGTGTGTGGACAGCGAAAAAAAAAATAGGTTTATGTATTGTAATAATTGTGTAAAAGCAAGCTGAAATCTACCTTGTTACTAATAAATCATTATTGTGTTAATCATAATTTGAAAGTTCTCATTTCAAGGCTATTATGAACTAAGGTTTAGAAGTAAATAAATCTATTTATCCATTTATTGCACTTTTTGTCGTCAGTTTCTAAGAGCAACGATTAGTATTTTTCAACTTAATTTTTATTGGCGTTTTAATTAGATTACTATTTATATGCTACAACATTTTGTGGAGTGAAAATCCGATTACAACACGCGCTTTTATTTCGTACTCTACAAAATTCTTAAGAGAGCCGACTTTATAATTAAATAGTAATAATGTACAAAAGTATTTTCGATTTAAGTCCAAATCGTAACAGAGTTCACTTGAATCTTGGTCTGTTAACACTTTTCTTATCTGGGATTGCGTGTATGCTAAGATTAGCACATTTCTGCACTTTGCTTTCTGAGTAGATATTGTTTTCATATAGCTACTAACTACTTATAGAAAAAATATTATAATGGATGAACACGAATGATGAATACTTTAGTGAAATATTTGCTTTCCAGTATATGATACCATAAACCTATAAATGTCCCATTGCTGGATTCGGGCATTCCCAATTTAGAGAACCTGACGCTATATACACGTAACTTTATTCTAAGCAGATTTTCTTATAATGTGCTAGGTGTCGTCACAATGTTTTCCTTCACTCTGAACACCTGTGATTGTAACAACATGTATATTAGGTAAGATAGCTGACTACATCGTGCTTTTTCCTTGACCAGGATTCGAAACCACGTCATCAAAATAGGACACTGGTGCCTTACCCAATAAACTGCTGCGACTCGCAAATATAATTGCAACTTACAAATATTTAGATTGCAATAATTATACCTATTTGCATTAGGAAGTATTGTGAAACTGGAACATTTCCGAAAAATGTGATTAAAAATATTTGGTTATTATATTTATTACTCCGTCACAACTTACGTAAATTTTACGTCACTTTTTAATGAAAAGTTTTAATGAATAAACATTTCCTGAATTAAACAATAAATGTTTAATTCATTAATTATGTTTTAGATAATATAATGTTTATTCATACAAATATCAGCCATCAATTGAAGACAGTAATAATAACGTAATACATATATACTTCGGGTATAAACCTACGGAGCCGTTTTGAGATTATTCGCTCACGGGCAAACTTTATGATAATTGGAAAATAATCCGCCAAGTGTGTGTTGCTCCACGTACAGCGAAGTGAATTTGTAACTTAGCTGTTAAGCGTCAAAAGACATTTATTTGAAAATATCACAAATGTCAGAAATCAGTCAATGGATTTTGTTTAAATCGAGTTCATTTAAAATACTTTTATGTTCTACCGTCTTAAATTATTTCCTAACCTATCGCTGCATAATATATACATACATACTTTTGACGATATTTAAATGACTTACTGACTTTTCATCTTACTAGCAATATTATTTAAATCAATAGATTTCATCAATAGATTTCGTCAATAGATTTAAATCCATAAATTTAAATAATATTCATTGTAAATATTATGATTCTTCAAGTACTGTCAAATGATATCCAACACGCCTATGGCCATTGGCGTTTTTTATTTCTCAGTCCTATGTTTGGCCACCTCTTATTTTAATTATATTCTCTAATACTATCGCAAAAAAAAACTGTCTGCAAGTTTCAGGACCATTGAACTCTATAGCTTTCGAGTCAAGTAACTGTGATATACAAAGATGGACACACGTGATGAAATTATAAAAGTCTTCTTATTTTCCTCATTGAGATACGGAACTGATTTTTAACATTTTCTTAAATTAATCATAAGTTAGAAAACATGGTTTATAAAGTAGTATCAATAAATGAAGATAATTTATCCAATATTTCTTTTATTTGTTGAAAAATCCATGATGACAGGTTGTATTACATATTAATATGTATTTTATTATATAAATATTCATTTTGTGTTTATTAGTCTTCATTATTATTTTTTTAACTGTTAACTTTCTGTTTTGCATATATGTGTCGAAATTAAAATTAAAAATGTATTATTTTCTTTGTAATTAGAAATATTGCGTTGTTAAATATACGTGTCTTATGAGTAAAGTGGGCCATATTGAAATAAATACACACGGTTGACGGAATTGTAGTCTTCACTGCTTCGTGTTAATTATTTCGTCAATGCAGTTGTGTAGATACTAAACTTGAGACCCAGTTCTTCGTATAATATTTCTGTTTTTGTACTTTATAAACTATAGTATATAATTCCCCTTACATAATAATAGGTTGGGGAAAAAGTCTTTTCGCATATAGTATGTATGAACTTGTAATAAGATCTCTTTGGCTTATACCATTTGTATCTGGCTGGTTATGGTATCATTACAAAGTTTTAATTTTAAAGAAGACAATTCCAAATTCAAATGTGTGAATTTCATTTGTTTTTCTTATTGTGAAAATGAGTGAATCTAATGAAGAAATTCGATACATTTTAAAATTTTACTACAAAAAAGGTAAAAATGCACCACAAGCCGCGAAAAAAATTTGTGATGTTTATGGACCTAATGCAGTATCTGTGAGAGTAGCGCAAATTTGGTTTAAGCGTTTTCAATCCGGAAATTTTGATATTAAAGATGTACGTCGCTCTGGTCGACCTGTTACGGACAAAACAGATGCCATTTTTGAAAAAGTGGAGCAAGATCGGCATATTAGTAGTTACGATATAGCTGGAGAACTGGGAATTGACCACAAAACGGTTTTGGCGCATTTGACGAAAGCTGGGTACACCAAAAAGCTCGATATTTGGGTGCCTCATGAGCTCATTGAAAGAAACCTAATTAACCGTGTACTCATTTGTGATTCTTTATTACGAGGAAATGAAAGCGAACCATTTTTGAAGAAGCTGATAACTGGTGATGAAAAGTGGATCACGTACGACAAGCACGTGCGAAAAAGATCGTGGTCAGAGGCCGGTCAGGCTTCACAGACTGTGGCGAAACCCGGGTTAACTCGCAACAAGGTGATGCTGTGTGTATGGTGAGATTGAAAGGGCATTATTCATTATGAGCTGTTACCGCCAGGCAGGACCACCGATTCTTAACTGTACTGCGAACAACTGATGAGATTAAAGCAAAAAGTTGAGAGAAAGCGGCCGGAATTAATCAACAGAAGGGATGTGGTTTTTCACCATGATAACGCTAGACCTCACACATCTTTATCCACTCAGCAAAAATTACGAGAGTTTGGCTGGGATGTGTTAACGCATCCGCCGTATAGTCCTGACCTTGCACCTTCAGATTTTCTCCTGTTTCGGTCTCTGCAGAATTCCTTAGGCAGTGTCAGGTTAACATCACGAGAGGACTGCCAAAACCACTTGTCGCAGTTTTTTGATCAGAAGCCCCAAAATTTTTATAGCAATGTGATCACGTCCCTACCTACAAGATGGCAAAAAATTATCTAACAAAATGGCACCTACAAACTTTAGTCATATGTAAATAAACTTTATAAAAAAACCTTTTGAATTTTTATATAAAATGCGAAGAAACTTTTCCCCCAACCTTATATATTTGAAAGCACAAGGTAGTCCGTCCAATGATCTAATAGTCTCAATTGGAAGCGATGCTAATATAATTATTATTTCTATCTATGAATTAAATGTAGATTCTCTACATTATTGTGACGACATCACCGCCAGGAACTGTATTATCGCTGGCTGAATACAATAGTGGCATAAATTGTGCTAATTTTGCTATTTCGAATTAATAATGAATTCATGCTTAAATTACATACGTACTTCTTTTGTTTACTACTCCTTTACCTCCCAGGCTTTCATCTTATGGCACCTAATAGATATATATGTATATTAACATTACTTGTTAATTTACTACCTATAATTAGTCTTACAGCTTAGTCTGGAGCTTATGTCAATTTTAACCTGTGGTAAGGCAAGTAAATTGTTAATTAAATAATAGGATCTCGATGTAAGTCGTAGTAAGTATGTCGTTACCTTTATGCAAGCAAATTATAAATGATCACTACATGAAAACTATAGTTATCAGTACCGGCTTTACCTACAGTGCAGGGTGTGCAACACACATGGGCGCTGGGCCTTAGGGGGCGCCGAGCGCCGCTCGCTACAAAAAAGAATGCTTCGTTACCATTGATGTAGCAATAATAGAGATACCTCTAATAGTGCTACATCAATGTTCGTTACGATATTTTTGTTTCACTTATCATTATAGGCCAACTTGGGAGTGAATGCTATATAATATTGTATATACGCCAGACATACACAAACAGACAGACAGACGGCCTCTGTGGTTGAGTGAGCTGGGTGTTTGCCATTAGATATAGGTAAATATACTTTTTTTAAGAGGTGTAATCTGTCATGGACACCCTACCCCCAGGGATAGCAGTAAGGTAGTGTTTGACTCCCGATGGTAGATATGCTCGGACCTACAAACTAAACCACCCTGGTGTTCCATTGCAACGTCGTAATCTCAGAGTTTCGGAAACCAAAGATACTTCCGTTAACCCTGACGGCGTCGGCCTATTGAGGGCCTTTTTGGAGCGATGAGATTCCCCGGCTCATCGCCCAACACCATTGTCAAGGCGGAAAGAGTTGATGGTAATTCCTCCTTCGACACCCTGTTCTGCGGCGGCGTATCAGTACTAGGGATGCTGCGTTTTCCTCTCCCTTACCGCTACCTCCTGCACAGAAGTTTTGGACCGATAGATACATATATCTACATTAATGCGCCTTAAACTAGTCTAAGTCTAAGGAGGTTTATGGCGTGCTATTACTACTATCGTTTATCGTAAGTTTTAAAAATAATGCTCTAATGATTAGGTTCAATTGAGAAGGTCATTACATAGTAGAATGTTTTCCGTGTTGCTCAACTATACAAAAGCATTTGGTGTGCTTTTCAGTGTTCATATGCGAGTAAACGTGACTTGCTCTAACGATGTCGATGTTTCTAATACATGTCCATACAATTATACAAAATAGGTTCATTGTTTTGTGTAATTTGGACTAGACTATTATTTTTGTATATGTATACTAGATATTATTAATCAATCAATAAACAAGTATTAACGTTATGTTCTGTGTGTATGTATATGTTGGTTATCCATCGCGAGCGATTTCAACAGAAATATACCCCTGTGAAGTCGTTATTTTGAAACCGTCCGTCTGCCTGCCTGTAAATCAAAGCCATTTTATCTGAAATCTAGATGTTTACAACTATATTCATTGAAAATAGTGTTACTTTGTATTCAAAAGATATTCGAAGTACATGATTTATAAAATTTTATGTCCGGTTAACTTCGGAGATGTGCAAAGCTAGTAGTAATTTTTTGCACGTTTTTAACTAGATATTTTATTAAATTGAAAAATAATATTTTTTTTGAAACATTGCTTGTGCTTTTCAAGCTCTTTTATTCGATAACAATCATTTATTTCGAATTAATTCAACATTCAATTCATATGTTGGTTAGTAAAATCACATAAAATAAAAATGGAACTTAGCCGAAAGTTTTGTTATAATTGTTGTGCTAGCTTTACATTTGCTAGCACAACAATTGAGAACGGGCACATCAAACCTGTCAGCCAGGACTTTTAGGATGTTGTTAGAGTTGGTCTGAATCCTGCAGAGCAACGAGGCAGCTCTTTTTCTAGCAACAGCGTAATATTCTGCCAACCTACCTGCTGCACTGCAGAACAAGGGCAGTCCCATTAACATCCTAAAACCATTATTGTATTGGGGTCCAATACAATAATGGTTTTAGGATGTTGATTGTAGGAAAGCGTTCACGGCTCTTTAAGTGCTGTTGGTCTACAAACTGCACGTATAAAATACCTGACAGTAAGCTTTAAATAGGCTTTTTTTACTTTCTTACTACAGCGTCCGAAGCGGCGAACCAATATATTGTATCGAACCGCCAGCACTCAACTCAATCAATCAATTTAGAGATTCACTCGAAGATATTGCTTATCTTTCAAATTTAATATTTTTCTTTCTCTCCCTTTTCAGTATAAAGAAAAAGTATTTGCAGAGTTGAAAATACATTTTCGTTGACACACAACATCTAAATGTGTGTAAAATTTTGTATCTGTTACTCTGAACAGTTTCTGGAAAAATTAATAAATTGACATACGGACAGGCAGGCACCAGTGTAAGTGAGGCATGAAACAACAATCAATGCACATAGCTAGAGTATCTCTTTCGGCAGATCTTGAAGAATTATCGACGATGTTTTAATAACTTTCTTATTTAAGTATTGCGAGATACGTGCGTCTAATTTCATAAAAATCTTCTTTCAATATTTTAATTTTTGAAAGATTGAAAATTTCTAATGACACTGATAACAATTCTGATTTCCACGATTAAGTTTTAATACGAATAGAAATACTTTTTACATATTTATAGGTATGTAGAATTAATTTACGTGACATCGATTTTTTCAGTTTTTTCTATGAATGCTACCAATCATTTAATCAACTCTATAGCTAAAGGGCGAGCGAGGCCAGCAAGAAATAAAACCGGCAAGTGCGGGTTAGCTTATACGCATTAAAGGGTTCCATGGTGCGGATGAGTATCCACTCATTTCGTGATATGGCAATGCAATCCTACAGAATGCCATATACTGGGATTCTCTGCAGTTTTTATTCAAACTAATTGTTAAAAATAGATTTTTCAAAAATTTCATTGTTGATATAGTTAAAAGTTAGAAAGATTTTCTAGAACTTTAAGAGAATGTTCTCTTAAAGTTGTAGAAAAGAGAAGAAGAAATATGTATGCACATATTTACAAACCATAGCCAGTTTACTGACGCTGGCAAGTCTACATCGGGATTTATTAAGGCCCGAAAAAACCTGCCATGCAGCTCCTTTTCTTTCTTCCATACGTTGATGTGGTCGGAGGCGCTCAGAGAAATGGTGCAATCTGGCAGTAGCCAGATTGCACCATTTCTCTCTAGCCAACGAGAGCGTGGTAAAACCTTAGTCTACTGCCACAACATCTTTGTGGCTTGCACAGAGATGTTCGCACGTTCTTCTTCAGGAAGTATTCCCTGAGATTGTTAACCTCGCGATTGTGTAGATCTTTGGCATTCAGGAAGCCTCGGCCTCCACACCTCCACACATTATTATTATCATACATTTATTAATTTCCAAAAATTAGTATAATAACATTTGTTTTATAAATACATGTTAACAATATCCTTTTATAAAAAACATCTTCAATACAATAGAATTATTACTATCAGTATTCATTCATCAAAATTTAAGATTTTAACGAGATGAAAATGTCACAAGATTATAACTAGACTTATAGTTTCAAATTTTATTACAAAACATTAATAATATCATTCTGTCATCTACATTATACTGGTGACTTGACAAGGCCAATAGAGTCCGGAAAAAACTCCAATAGCTGGTTTAAACTGAACTAATAAACTTTATTAAGTTACGAGACCAATATTTTTTAAAAACGACGCAGTTTGTTTTATATATGCAAGGCACTTGCTATGTAAGCCAAGTAATTATATAATAAATAAATCAACAACGTAGACCTTGAAATGGATAGTATTTTAGATATTGGAGTCAGTTATTCTGTGGCTGTAGCGACGCAAGACGGCTCCCACAAGGGATTTATACAAATCAATCATCTCATTGTTATGAGATGATAGATTTGCTCGAATGCATGAGATTACCAGTCGCCAATTTCCCGTCCTATTCACCTTACATTCTCTTACTACCAATTGGCACTGTTTGTATTTAGCACCTCGTTCTATATTACCCATAATTCTTCGAAGGTCAGCAACGTATCAGAGGCCTTACTCTCAAACGTCTTTCGTCGTTCGTATTCGTTTTAGAACTTCTTTTGATTGTTTTTGATATTTAATTGTCTTTTACATTGTATACTTATTCCATTTATTGTTATGTTAAATAGTCTTTATAAGAATAAGAATAATTTATAAAAAATACCCTGTTGATCAGCAATTTGACTATTAGCAGGTAGACAAGTCGTAGGTGTAAATCGCAATTAAGCTCGAGTTTAGAATAACTTGTGTACTTACATAGTTATGTACCTACAATTCACGATGGTATTTCCTATTTACATGAAAGATAATCGAGAAAATATTAACTTAATATGGTTTATTATATCTGATTTTATTATAAGTAAGTAGCAATGGACAATTCCGGAAAGGCTTATATTTATTGACCTAATTTGTTTGATACTGGTATCCCTATTAATATTATAAATGCGGAAGTAACTCTGTCTGTCTGTTACACTTTCACGGGAAACTACTGGACCGATTTGGCTGAACTTAGTATATATATACTTTCGATACCGAGAATGAACATAGGACACTTTCTATCCCGAAAAATGGGATGGTTTGCCGGGATAGAAATATATTTGTCTCTCTGTGTGTTATGCTTTTACGGAAAAACTATTTTTATTTCCGTCTTTTGCCCCGGCGAACAAGCTATACCCGAGTCTACT
Source organism: Dendrolimus houi (assembly GCA_039645545.1). Lineage (NCBI taxonomy): Eukaryota > Metazoa > Arthropoda > Insecta > Lepidoptera > Lasiocampidae > Dendrolimus > Dendrolimus houi. The sequence goes on along the minus strand of CM077123.1, from coordinate 9,605,616 downwards.
ACTATTTATTTATTTATGGTTTACAAAAAATTACATGTACTTATATATTATTCCTACTTAATTTTGGGTAAATAGATTTTGTACTACAAGGGAGTTTTAGGTAAGAGGAAATTGGATGGATGAGTGGGAGGATGGTTGACTGAATGTCGGAAAAACTATTGGACCGATTTGACTGAAATTCGGTATGTATGTAATTTTAATACGAGGGTGTACAAGAGATACTTTTAATCCCGGATAATGGGATAGATTTATGTAAAGGTTATCCCAGAAAGTAGGATAGGTTTTGTTTTTGTTTGTGATTTGCCATTTTGGTCATTTTAGTTTTGCTGTAATTTTGTACATATGTAGTTTTAATACCCAAAATGGGCATAGATACTTTTCATCTTGGGAGATGGGATAGTTTGCGATATAAAATGAATAAATCTTGCGGGGCCAAAAAGCACTAACATCTAACTGTATTAACGCCTGCTCTTTAAACTAGAGGCACGCACTAGGGTTTGACTCAACTTGAAAACTCTAGTAGTTATAAAATATTACCTTGTTAAATACCTTCTCAATTTCATGTTAGGTACATATATTATTTTATCTATTAATATATCTACAGTTCGAGCTAATCGGAAACGGATAAGTCACTACAATAAAACGACAGCTGCACAAATAAAAATTTATTGAAAAAGCAGTAATAGCTATGACCAAGGAGCTCGCTTGTCTTTGGTAATGCGCAGATTCAATCTTAGTGATAGTTATGTAGATTTTATACGTTTGGGTTTAATTAGCATATTTATATACTTATCACATGTTAACTAACATTCTAACTCGCTGCAGACAAGTTTGTTGTGTAAACTTAAATTCATTTTTAAGGATTCCGATAATTAAAAGAAAAAGGAACCCTCAGTAATTAAAGGAAAAGGGTCTTGCTCCGATTTCTATCTGCCTGTGATCACAGTTCACAGATCATCTCATAAACTGTTAAGGCTGGAGATATAAAATTTTGCACACGTGTTTAAAAGTACTATGTGACTATACAAATGTAATGTAAATTTGCAAAAACTTTCTTTATTCTGAAAGCGGAGTCCAGAAACGAAAACTTTAATAAAAAAGTGGAGTAATATAATCGAGGGCGGTATCAAATGGAAAAGGGATTTCTTAGGGAAATCGCTTATTTAATCAATAAATATGAATATGTAATATATACATGTTTTGTGGCTTATATAATTAACCTTCATCAATTCTTTTACATCTAATATCTACGTTAAATCAACATAAGTTACAGGTCAACTGTCGAAATTATGTCGAACATAATTTCTTAAATTGCATTCGACGAAAGGTGGTTTCGAAACAAATGTTAGTGCTTAGATTCCGACACGATAGATCGTACCAACAATTGTTTAAACACTAGTCCTCTTTTGCTTGGACAAAAAAAAACAAAATACAAGTCCCGAGTCAAACATGCCTCAATATACAATAAAGCTTGTCAACAAAACCCAGCGCAGATGTCAAATCTGTTCAAGTCCTCGAAGCGATGCATACAAGATACAGGTCTTGTGTAAAATGTCCACAATTAAGAAGCTCCAGTAGCCGTATGTGTTGAACTTATTGAAGCGGTACTTGCAAAATATTGAAAAAATCTAGAAACTGCATAGGTATAAATGTATCGAAGTCCTGTAATCGGTGCCTACAAGTTATGGGTCTTGTAACAAACGTGTATATTAAAAAGCTCCAGAAGCCGCATGTGTTGATAACATTGAAGTAGTAGGTACCTATATATAATTATTCACACGTAGGTACTTATGGATTTTTTTACGACAATGTATACGGTATAGTGGAATGAGTAGGTGCGCTTTCAGTTCTAACGAGCCTACTGTTACGAAGGATATAAATCTTTATAATAAACATTTTTATCAATGATCTGCCAATATTCGATGAATGGAATCAACTAACAATTGACAACACAAGTCAATAATAACTACATAAAAAACTCAATTATTTGTTAGCTCGCGTTTACATATCAACGAACGTCTTTCAATACAAGTATTATAAAGCTCTAGAGGATTAAATTTCAAAACTGGCGACCTTCAAACATCAGATTATCTAAACTTTTACATTCGTGAGACCGAGAACTGACTGAATAGCGGCTGCTACAGCGAATTAAGTTGACATTGTATGTCCGAGTCGCTTGAGTAACTATGAGTGTTCTGTAGCGTTCCTATAGCGCTACATGTCTTCTTTTCAAAACACTTAGGCCCAAGCTTTAAAATATACTTTACAGGTAACTTGTTGATCATATGATTTATTGATTTGTAAGCTGTCAATAGGTTTTTTATAAGACTTGCCCAATTTAATGTTTATAATAGATTCTAATGAACTGCACATGTTCTTTTTATAAATAAGAAAACATTGTTATAGAATATAAAAGGTTCCAGAATGTTTACTGCCTACTATAATTTAATATGTGAAGGTGACTCCTTTTATGAATTCATGTGTATTTTCTATTCATTTATAGATATTATTAAACTCCGCTGCAGAGTGACATTGAAATAACGAAGGATCTAAGGAAATTAATAAAAATAGGATTACTACATTTTATAAAAGTAACCAGTGTAATAGTTACGTGATAAACTAACGGAACCAAAATTAAAAGAACATATAGCATATAATACCGGTAATGTTAATACGGGCATGGAGGAAGAATACTACAATAGGTATTTTCCATGATATGGGTCCAAATATTCGATGTTTATTATATTATATTTCACATTTGTAAAATAGTTATAATTATCCAATAAGTAAAAACTAAAAATAAACTAAGTTATAAATTGTACAAGCGATTATAGACTGTATAACAAATCGCTGCCAGGTGGGAGCGTGCCCTGAAAGAAGACTGGCTGCATTGCCGCGCTGTATGGCGATGCTTATTTGTTGGGCGAAATATGAGCCAGCCTTCTGATCACGGGTGGCATCAAAGAGTTTCTTGCAAATCTCTTTGAAGAAACTCTTTGCCGGTGGACCCCACGGACCTAATGTTTCAACTCCAAACGGCACAAATATGTTTGTTTGATGTTTGGTTTTAGGGGAATAGATAAGGTGACAGAAATGTACGTACAAATATAAGAGAATCTTTGAAAATTGTAAAAATATAAGAAGTAAAAAATTCAGTCGGTATGGATAATAATAATGTAACAAGGAGAGATGAAAATCATGTTAAAAATAATGTTAGATTAGGGGTACAATTATGAAACAAACAAGAACAACCTATAAATAATTTTAACAACTATTTTGAATTTATATAATACGCTTCATATTTTCTGAATTTTATTGAATATCTTTTTGATGCAAATTATTTTATATTACCGTTATACCTACTAGATGTCTGGAGAGTCAATGTACTTCATGGCGATGACCTTACACCACCGGTTATTGGAAATCTATTTATTTGGTTTATAATTTATATCAACAATAACCATAAAGAGGATATATATAGACTTTTATTCGCAATTCGGATTGAGGCGCAAAAGTGTTGGATATATATTCGCAATTCAATATAGAAATTTTAATTTACTTTATATGTGTAAGTTGTATAGCCCATAGCTAATTTCTTAAAAATATAGATTGAAAGCCAATGTTTTGTCACAATGTCCTTTCTACGCATAAGAAATCTAAAAATCTTTGACTCCTTATACCGACGTTCATACTTTACACTTTGTATAATTATTAAGTTAAACAAATTACGTGTAATCTACAATGAACAGTTCTGGGGTCTATCTGACACTCACAAATCATTCGGATTAAGTATGTAATACACACCAAATTCTAGTGTCATACAAGAAAATATTTATAGGGGGGAAATTTTGCATACACGAGCGTATCGTATCGGATTAAGGCGCAAAGGTGTTGGATATATATAAATTTCGCTGGCCTTTTTTTTTCTTGTGATTCCTTATTTTACTAATGTTCTTTTTTAGTAATGTAAAGTACCTTTAATACAAAAATGAATCGACACCTGTTACTTTATATATTAACGTAAAAAAAATATCTAGAAAAAATCTATTGCTTTAAAAGACCATTAAAATGACTTGGCAATAATAAGTATTGAAGTGGCACACTAATTAAAATGAAATATGCGGTATAGTTGTCCTTCATAAGGTTGAGCCTATTAGCTCATACATGACAACATTCACAATGTGTTATATGGTCTATAAATATATTATTGCTTATATATAATTCTATATCCGTTTGCAAAAAAGATAAATAATAAAATTAAGTAGTAAGTATGATGTAGGACGTAGTATGCAATAATTATATCTATCAAAAGAGTGTTGTGTGACAAACCAAGCTGTAAAACGTTCGAAATTGTAATTAAAAATGCAGTTTTCAGCTTTTGTTAAAAGTATGCCATAAGTAATAATGATAATTATAAGCGAAGCCACCTGTTATGTGTCGGTAGTAATGTGTTAATATTTTGCTTATACTTACGTGGACCTATAGGTAGGATATATGAGTAAGGGCCGTTTTTTTAATGATTACATCAAATTTATTTATCGATTAAATCATATGCTGACTGAATGTAAAAGTCAAACAATTTACGCAACTCTTTTTAAGTTTTACAAATCGTATTTCATCCAATGAATAGCTTTTATAAAATCCGGTAATAAAAAATAGACCCTGAATGATTTAAAGTTAAAAGGATATTATTTTATTTTGTATTACATAAATACCATCATACCCGTTTTCTATGAGAGTATTTAGAAACAATAGATCGCCACTTGCTACGATACACACGTATCGCTTAATTTACTTTAATTAATTTCTTCATACATATGTACATGCACGCCTGTTTAAAGTGCTTTTATCTGACCTTTGCTCCTAATTTTGTCGTGGTAAATACGCCGCTGTCTACCGACACAAACTGCTCTATGTACGCATACATGTATAGGTAAATTAGCTTTGAGACATTTTAGCGTTTGTAGTAGTATTTGTTGATTTATAGAAATCCTAAACTTGAAATTTAATATTAAACATATTTATTCTTTTAAAATAGTTAATATTATTAGTTTCATATTAAGTACCTGCCTATAAAAATATATAAGAAGTATTAGTTTATTTATTTATGTGTTAACAATACACTACTATAAACGCAAAAACTTCTCGACGCTAATTTATCTGTGTATTGTTACATTGCTTTGCATGCCCAAACTACTTTAACATTCCTTGTAGATAATTGTTAGAATAAATTGTAATTTCTAAAATATATTTGCACATTTATTTATTAGGATGATCTACTGAATTTTCGGAAAACCACCACGTAGTACATAGTAATTATGTTTTCCGACTAATTTATTATTGCCGCGATGGCCATTGTTCGGTGCTGATTTTGGTTACTCACAGCCGATAAGTGATACTCCTAGGCCAGTGTAGATCCACCAACTTGGCCTCGGTGCTGCCGGCTTAGATCTGTTAACAATGCGATTGTTGAAAACGTAAATTATGTTCACTAAGATACAACTCCATGGAAGGTTATTTTGATTGTATCGTAATTCGAAAATTGTTGGTGCAGCTTATCTACACTAGGCGATCCCTATCTCAAGTCTGGAGCCATTATTTACGTAGATTCCCAGATTATTATTGAGACAATAACCTCTCGATTTTAGTGATTGTAAAGCGTAAACAATATATAATACACATTCTTCGTATTCTTTCTCTTTATTGTTATGTGATGTTATGCAGACCATTATAACTTGAAAAGTATTCGTACAAGGATGTTTAACCTGTCATTGTTTATTATTTAGTGTGAGAAGTACGGTCATGTAATAAGTACTATAATGAAATCGGTAAAAAATATTTAAATGCTTTATAGTATTTAACTTGATTTAGTTAAATTGCATAATAACAAATTCTTTGGAACATTAAGTGTTTTGTATACTGTAATTATTATAAGTGTCCGTATGCCTGTCTAAAAATACAGATTCGAAGAAAGACCTGATAAATCGTGGAGTGAAACAGGGGAAGTAATAACTCCAGCATTATTCACTAACGCAATAAGCATATCTTGAAAATTTTGGACTAGCATGAAGGAGGCATCAATATTACCAGCGAGCGAAACGCCCTAAATGAATGCACTGTCCTAGAGATGGTTCTTGACATGAAGCTGGATAAGGCGAAAGTCATATTCAACTATTAGGGGCCATCCATTAATTACGTAAGGGGAAGGGGAGGGGAGGATAGAAAAATCCTCAAAATCATCCTTACGTAATTAATTAATGAGAAAAGACCGGCACTCGTCAATGGCACCTCTTTCGAAGTTATGTAGGCATACGATTAACTTGGACAGACTATCCAGGTACGTAGACACTCTTCACGGACTCTTCACGGCGTGCCTGCAGCAGGGCCGGTTTCCCACCCGGTGGAAGACCGGTAAGCTGGTCCTGCTCAGGAAGGAGGGGCGCTCGGCGGACTCTCCGTCCGCCTACCGGCCCATAGTGTTGCTGGACGAGGTGGCCAAGCTGCTGGAGCGAGTGCTCGCGAACCGCCTCGTCCGGCACCTCGGAGAAGAGGGGCCGGATCTGGCTGAGAACCAGTTCGGTTTCCGCCAGGGGCGCTCCACCATAGACGCCATCCGGCGTGTGAAGAGCCAGGCGGAGGAAGCGATCTCCCAGGGCGGGGTGCTGTTGGCGGTGTCCCTCGACATCGCCAACGCCTTCAACTCCCTGCCCTGGAGCTGCATCAAGGAGACACTCCGCTATCACGGGGTGCCGACCTACCTCCGCAGAGTCATCGGTGACTACCTCTCAGTGAGGGCCGTTGTCTACCCGGGTCAGCTAGCCGGCTGGGGTCGGCGAGCAATGACGTGCGGTGTTCCACAGGGGTCGGTGCTGGGCCCGCTCCTGTGGAACATCGCCTATGACTGGACCATACGGGGTGCGGTCCTCCACGGTGTCGGCGTCACGTGTTATGACGATGATACGCTGGTCGCGGCCCGTGGAAGGACCCACCGGCAGGCGGGCCTACTGGCCACGGCTGGGGTCGCGCACGTAGTCGACAGGATCCGGCGGCTCGGTCTGGAGGTGGCCTTGCATAAATCCGAGGCCGTGGTGTTCCACGGGCCTAGGAATAGGCCGCCTCCGGGCTTGAGCATTGCAGTGGGAGGCACTACCATCGGCGTCGGGACGACGATGAAATATCTCGGACTCGTCCTCGACAGCCGATGGGAGTTTTCGGCACACTTCAAGCGGCTGGCCCCCAGGCTCATGGGAGCAGCCGGCGCCCTGTCGCGGCTGCTACCCAATGTGGGAGGGCCGGGCGCGCCGTGCCGAAAACTCTACGAGGGGGTCGTACGATCCATGGCCCTGTACGGGGCCCCTATATGGGCGGAGTCCCTGACGGCCAAAAACGCCGCGCTACTGCGACGTCCGCAGCGCGCGCTGGCCGTCAGGGCAATAAGGGGATATCGTACGATCTCCTTTGAGGCGGCCTCCCTTCTAGCCGGATCCCCACCATGGGATCTAGAGGCGCGTGTCCTTGCGGCCGTCTACGACTGGCGCAAGGACGCCCTCAATCGGGACATCCGTCCGGCGCCTCGGGAAATCGAGGCCAAAAGGGCGGAGTTCCGACAGGATCTCATGGTGGAATGGCAGAACCGACTTGCGCACCCCAGCGCCGGTCACAGGACCGTTGAGGCGGTTAGGCCCGTCCTGCCAAATTGGATTGACCGGAGGCACGGCACCCTGACGTTCCGCCAGACGCAGGTACTGACCGGGCACGACTGCTTCGGCCGGTACCTGCGTCAGATAGGGCGCGAAACATCGTCAGGGTGCCATCACTGCAGTGCCAGCGTCGAGGACACGGTGCTGCACACTCTACAGGAGTGTCCAGCCTGGAACGAGGAGCGCCGTGTCCTCGACGCAACTATCGGAGTGAACCTGTCGCTCCCGGCCGTGGTCCAGGCCATGGTCGGGGGCCAAACCGGATGGGACACCGTCGCCTCCTTTTGCGAGGCCGTCATGTCCGCAAAGGAGGCGGCGGAGCGGGAGAGAGAGCGAGCAGCCGTGCTCCTCTCCCGCAGAAATAACCGATCACGGCGCCGGAGGAACCAAAACCTCCGGCCGCCATGAACACGCGGCGCGGGTGACGTTCAGGGGAGGCTTTAAGGCCGTCACCCGCATCTAAAGCCGTAGAGTAGGGGGCGCGTCGGTGCCCGCGCGCGCCCCTCTCATTCGAGCACGAAGAGGCCTGCCCACTGGGGCGGGCCCACGCCAGCCGGGGTCGCGGAAGAAAAGCTCGCGCACTTCCCGTGACCCCGACATATGTCGTCAGGTGGCACCAAGGGGTTTTAGTGGGTATTCCGGCCCTCCAGCCGGCGAGCCCCACACTCCCCCGCCGAAGTCTCCCCGGCGGGGGGTCCGCAAATGGATTTCCCCTTGTAAAAAAAATAAAAAAAAAATGTACGTAGACACAAATTTTACGGAGGAATGAATGAGATCTCTAGGTCCACCATCTTGCAATGCCTGAAGACAAAAGTAAAAGTGCATGTTATCTACAATAATGTCTAGTGCCAGGCTAGTCAATGGAGTAGAGTATACTAGAGTCGAAAAGGTATCTCGCTAAACATAGTGTACGTCACCGTCCAGTCTGTTGAGTGACAATCTGCGCGATTTCACGTTTGGAAGCGGAATGAGGTAAAGCATTGGACCGGGACATATAGCCCAAAGTTAGCGAGGCCTAAATCCAGCAATTGAAAACGGTTAGCTAACGATGATTGGATAATTTACTTTCCATAATAGAAGATACCTTTTATTCACTTGGGAATACATGCTGTGTTTGTTTGTCACTGTTTTGTGTCTTTATCACTGACGGTAGTAAGGTAAGGTCTAAGCTACCGGCAGTGGAGTAGCGAGCTCCACTCGCGCCCGGGAGACAATATCTTTTTAGCGCCCCCCAAATTCGAAAACCATATATTATATGTAACCATTTGGCGCCCCTTTGTGAGTAGCGCCCGGGGCATGAGCCCCTCCCTCCCCCTGGCTACCGGTGTTTAAGGCTCCAGAGATAGGATGCCTCTCACAATACGTATCGTATCGAAAAAAGTCGTCTTCTCTTTTCTTACTCCTGAGGAACATTATTCTAATGGTAACAATTATGCGCAGAAAGAAGATACGATGATTGTTAAAATAAATTTACATACTCATGCATGATCTACCTTCAGAGTTACTATTTCTTAAGGTGTGTGCATATTATAAGTCGCGACTGGCGGACGGGCTAGAGGGGCGGCTTACAAGGAATTTAGATAAGGAAAGTCCATTGAAGTGTGCACATTATAAGTCGCGGACGTGACCTTGAACTTTCGGATGTCCTAAAGCAATCTGGAGAGTGTTACGGTTCTGGTGTACACATTGTTCGGACGCAATCGACGGACACGTTACGTAATGTGTGGCCACCTTTATAGTATGTATAAATTAATTCATTATAGAAAAATACATTATAACAAAAAAGATAGCAAAAGTCAAACTATTTTTGCACGGTATATTAAAATACGTTTAAATATAAGAACATTTTAATATTATATTATTTTATATACTGAAGAAGGTTTTAAACTCTTAATTAAGTTTCTCAACGATACCGATCTCCGTCGCACAATTTTTTCGAAACTGTTTAAAACCACAAGTTTCTAGTTGTGGGAAGAAGATACTACTATCGATTTTTTTGTGACCTTGCGATGGTGGCTACCGACGTAAATATCGTGATTCTTATATGATCGTGTGTTAACTATATTTTCCTTTTTGTAACATTATATAATAATATTACATAACTTGTCTAAGAAATTGAAAAAAAAAAAAAATGATGGTAGGTTATTCTCATTTTCCTCTTTGTAACAATTACATAACTTGTCTAAAAGTTATAAAAAGCGATGTGAGTATATCGTTGTAAATATCGCTATTTTTTGTAATAGTAATGTTTTTTTCTATTTTTATCAATTATGAACATTTGTTCGAGAGTGTTTAACGTTTTTTTTACAATATTACGTAATTTCAATGTCATCGTCCGGTGCAGTGTTTATTATATACTTAGAATCTTTTCATGAAATTACGTTTACGAGCTTCCTGTACTGTATACTTACGGTATTATAATTTTACAGATTTTAGTCGGTTCGATTCCCGGGTGAAGCAAGAGAATTTTCGATAATCATTGAATGCAGTTTTATTTCTTTTAAAAAATAAAGAAATGTTTCTTTGGAGTAAAATTTGCTATCTCTACTACTTAGAGTACTTTCCCCCCAGGTGGCATTAAAAAATTCCATCCTGTATATGTATGTATAATCACATATCTAACTACCACTCAACGATAATGATATCCCAACAGAATTACCGAAGTTATCTGCAGAAAAGGATTATTTCTAGGTTATATTTGTTACAGTATTTACCACTTGAGCTTCACAGGTGAAAACAATTGGTATGTGTGAAAAAAGGTTGGTTACATGTATGAAAATAAAAAAAAAATTTGATCCGTGCAGGAACATAGAAAGAATACAATTTCCTGCGGCCGGGCGGCCTGTCGTAAGAGGCGACAAAACAGCCCACAGCCAGGTGGTAGGGTATTTGCTCGATTGGATGGCGGCCACCCCTGGTCTATAGTACGCCACCATAACAACCTTGTGTTGTGTTCCGCATTAGTGACCAGATTCCAGTCTCCCTTAAGAGAGCAGCAGCGCATTTGTAGCACCTTTGGTGTTGCAAATGTTGCTAAGGGGATGATAACCGCTTTCCATCAAGTGGGCCGTCTGCCTGTCTGCTGAACTCCTGCAATAAAAATTTAAAAAATACACGAAAATAATTGACAATAATTAAAAAGCTAGCTTTGTCGTCATAATTATAACATTCGTTGTGTACGTATATTCTGCATGTGTTTATAAATAGTATTGTTACGTGCGAGCGGGGTACGCACTTAGGCTCGGAAGAAAACACCAGTTTTTAGCTAAACGCTTTTATTGACTTACACAGCCGTACGTAATTCCTCTTCGCAGGGTTGCCCCTATACGCACGACTAACGATGCACTGTTCAAACGATAAGTTGTCTCACTCGCAATACCGTCGCCGATATTACGTCGACCACCTCCTGCTACTGCAGTGCTTGAAATGACAGCGAGTAGCTCGCTTCTGGATCTTCTCTCGAACTATCCTACACTTCTCCTTCAGTTAACTGTCCACTAAACTTGTCACTAAATTCACTACTTAGCTCGTCAGTGTCTTCTATTAAACTTCTCCTTCCAACTCTTTCCTGTCGCACTTGTCGCTCCACTGTCTTGAACTGAACTCAACTCTAAACTTCCCGGTAGGCGCTCCTTACGCTGCTTATATACCCGGAAGAATTTTCTGGAATCCATAATTTCGTTTATACATCTATCTCTTTCTAACATCTATCTATCTCTGTCTTTTCCTTCCCGAACTTTCTATTCTAGAACTTCCGTTTATCGTCTATCGCTTTCCAACATGTATCTGTCCTTGTCTTTTCTTTCCAAAATCTTCTACCTTTTTCTAAAAGTCTTGAGACCGGCTTACGCTGGCGGAAAGTTCTACCCTCGGTCGCTACAGTATGTACAATTATTTTGAACTTGTATTATAAAACTATTTTTTTTATAGCTAAGTGACTAATGTTTCGTTAAAGTGTTGATGTCATTGACATGTAAACGGCCGTTAGATAATCGCACTGTAAACTACAACTCTTACACATTGTTTATAATATTTTATAATCGATCTGATACTTTCAATTTATTACAATTATTAAATAAAGATTAGTGATCAATAAATAGCATATTCACACATTAACTATTAACTATAACTATGTTCATAAAACGTCTTTTGAAATACTATATTATATGATTAACACATGCTTTAATAATAAACTAAAAAATGAAATTTTGAGTTCATTTGTATTTCTCAATTTTTCAGTAATTTAGAAATTGCTGAAAAAATATTTGTAACATTGTAATGACGGAATCAGTGGTAAGCGAATTTCATTCACACTTAGTTGCATTTTTTTGTTTATTACTCTTTATTATTATAAAAAGCAATAGTGGCAAAAAGCAATTGTTGCAAGCACGCTGAGCATTACTCAAACTTTGTTCTTACAATGATATTAATATTACCTGAATGATATTAGTAAATCCGTTTCAACTTTAATTAGACTACTTCCATATCAGTCTACTTCTCTCATATTGCATTTATAGAATGAACAGGTAAAAATAGAAAATTATCAGAATGTTTCTACGTTTTTTTCTACATGTTTGGCAGCGACTACTAAAATTATTTGATCATAATGCACAAAAGAATCCAGATAGCATAGAGACTCGTGCTCACTAGGAAAGTGTATATCTACAAAAAAATGAAATGGTGTTCGGTGAATAAACAGCCTTGACTGTCGTCGTCAGCCATTCGCTGTTCACTGCTGGAAGTATACTCGCCACGCTTGTGCAAGGCGGCTTGGCAGGTTTGACACATCGGTTATCTCGATGTGCAGGTTGCATCACGTGGTAATTGTAACAATATGCACATTAGGTCAGAAAACTGCCTAAGTGGTGCATGCGCTCCGGCCAGGATCGAACGCCTTTGAGTTTAGGATGCGTGCGCTACCCCTTACGCTACCACGACTTGCAGAATAGAAAATGCTGGAAAATGTTTACGTCAATAAAATTTAATACAATTTATGTAAACAATATGATTCGGTGCATGGAAATTTTATTTTGATCGAGTTGAAGGGAAAATAGTATTAATTATGTTTTGATATTACTTACTCGTACATATGGATGACACACTTATACCGTTTTCACATTTTATACATATATGATGATGGAACACGGAAAGTAATGATAGCTGAGTGGTTGTTGCCGTTCTCGCGTCTCAGTCAAGTGACGTGAATTTTATTGCTGGCCTGCGAGCATGCACCACTTAGGAAGGTAGACCTCGTCTGCATCTTATAATTATCCAGTTTTGTCACTGAAGGAAGATATTTAAGATGGAACCTATAGGTATATGTTGAGATAACCAATGTTCGAAAAATTCTCATAAAATTGAAAGATCCAATTCGAACACTAGTAGGATTTTTCTAGGCTATTAAATATTGTGTATTATGACTATTATCATAATTAAGATGATGGCCTAAAACACTATTCAATAGGGTAAGGGAGGGAGAGTTATGAGTATATAAATTCAATAAATAGTAGCCGGAGACTGTTAAATTGTGCAATAGGGCGATTAGCTAATTATGAGTAGGTATTGCCTACAGAGTAACAGACGGCGACGCAGCGGTTGCGAGCTCTAGGCCGGTTTGCTCTGGACGACTTTTAATCGAGTAATGTTACAATTGCGCATTCTTACGACATCTTTTGAATATCGTAACTTTATTATCCGCTGACTGTCTGTTTCAATAAACTATGTAATAATAATATTTCATAATTTCACTAAATTCAAAACACTTTTAATTAGTAACAAAATGACGTGTACATATTATACATTCGAGATACTTCTATTAAATATATAATTTTTTTAAGATTAAATGCAGGCAATCAGACCTGATGCAAAGTGGTCGCCGTTCTTTTGCAATACCAGGCGTATTACCAACGTGTTACTGTCCTCGTAGAAATTTTATGACACTTTTTAAATGATGTATATTCTATACCATAAATCGATTAAGAGTAGTGTTGGAGAGGGAATGAGTTATTGAATTAAAGAAATAAAGGTTTTCAGTATTATAATGTATTATTGTGAATGACTTTTTTTAAATATGTCATATAATATCTATATTTAAATTATTCGAATTTAAACTAAAATATAATACAAACTATTTTGTCGTGAACAGTAGACTAAATTTTGTTAGTATGTAAATTTTCTTTTACGCTGTTTCTTATTACATTATTATATTATTAAACAAATTTAAACCACACGAATGAGCAAGGCCTAGTCTGTTAGCAGTCATCATAGAATTTAACCTAATCATCAATGATGCATTGCTTATTCAAAGCTATTTAATTCTCGATCGACCGCTAATATGTCAGTGTACTTTGCATCTCAATAATGTGTTCAATTTATTTGGCCTTGAATAATGTTATGATCAAATTATACTTTTAAGGATATATTTATTACCTAATGTTATTATTACAACATATTTGAGTATGTTAGAATTTGCCACGAAAGTTTTATTGTACACGAACTCTTTATTGTACCCGGTCACAGAAAACTTACAGTACAGGTATTATTACTAAAAAGCTTATCTGTTCCAGGCAACCCGTTTATCATATAGCAGTTATTGTCATCTTTTTCTAATTTTATATTTATTTATGCAAGTGTATTTTATAATATTTTATTTACATATATCGTATTAGTATATTTTTATTAATGTATGTATATTATATCATTTATGTATATATTTATGATATACTGATTCGATAGTGAGAATAATGCAACATACCTCTGTTCTTATCAAATTTTTTGTCCATCCAAAGGTTGTCTGGAAGAAATCGCTAATAGCAATAAGACCGCCTATTATATTGTAAAAAATTATTTCTGTTAACTGTATCTTTTAGAGTACAATAAAGCATATTCATTCATCTATCTATCAATTTACCGAGACGAAATACCTTTTGTCCTTTAATAATCTCCGATTTTCACGAATTAGAAAAAAAAATTGAACGGACTTGTAAACTGTAATTAAATTATTCAAACTTTAAAGATAATATTTTTGATACACATACTCTCTTGATAACCCAGATAAATATCAGCAAAAAATATGTTTTTTTGCAACGCGGAAAGGAGATCATTTTTGCGGGATCGGTTCCGCTGTTTACGTAAACGAGGTCACGTGAAATGTTCTAGTTTAAAATAATGGCTGGTAATTTTTAGAATTTATTCCTTATTTTGCTACCTTTGATGCTAAATAAAGATTAATCGAGTAAAAGTGTGTCTTTAAAAGTTGTCGCACGATTTTTTGATTATGTGAATGGTAGAAGTTTTATGCTCAAATAACTTGATATAAAAAGGTGGTATAGAATATTATGGTGTTATGGATTATAATATATTTTATTATAGATATCAGAAAACGTCATATATAAAGGACATAAGCGAATTGTCTACTCTGACGTCCACATTTCATAAGTATTATGGTGGGGCCTCATCTGGGTTAATGTTACAGATATAGGCCGTTTCATGTAGATATGGCGATAAGTGTAATGCGTTATTTGTGATGCGATATTATTTTTAATTGTTAATGACGTTAAATATTGACAGATCACGTATATATATGTACACTAATAGGGTTATTCGATAATGGTGTTATTTTTTACGTTTTAAATAAGACGTATTCGACCATAATCAATATCATTAAAATTATCACAGATGAAGCCCTAGCTTTAGTAGATGTTTGTTATTATTAATAAAATCTCTGATTTACACTTGACATAATAGGTTGGGAAAAGTCTTTTCGCATATAGTATGTATGAACTTGTAATAAGATCTCTTTGGCTATACCATTTGTATCTGGCTGGTTATGGTATCATTACAAAGTTTTAATTTTAAAGAAGACAATTCCAAATTCAAATGTGTGAATTTCATTTGTTTTTCTTATTGTTAAAATGAGTGACTCTAATGAAGAAATTCGATACATTTTAAAATTTTACTACAAAAAAGGTAAAAATGCAACACAAGCCGCGAAAAAAACTTGCGATGTTTATGGACCTAATGCAGTATCTGTGAGATTAGCGCGAATTTGGTTTAAGCATTTTCAATCCGGAAATTTTGATATCAAAGATGCACGTCGCTCTGGTCGCCCTGTTACGGGCAAAATTTATGCCATTTTTGAAAAAGTGGAGGAAGATCGGCATATTAGTAGTTACGATGTAGCTGGAGAACTGGGAATTGACCACAAAACGGTTTTGGCGCATTTGAAAAAAGCTGGGTACACAAAAAAGCTCAATATTTGGGTGCCTCATGAGCTCACTGAAAGAAACCTAATGAAACATGTACTCATTTGTGATTCTTTATTACGACGTAATGAAACCGAACCATTTTTGAAGAAGCTGATAACTGGTGATGAAAAGTGGATCACGTATGACAAGAACGTGTGAAAAAGATCGTGGTCAAAGGCCGGTCAGGCTTCACAGACTGTGGCGAAACCCGGGTTAACTCGCAACAAGGTGATGCTGTGTGTATGGTGGGATTGGAAGGGCATTATTCATTATGAGCTGTTACCGCCAGGTAGGACCTTCGTTTCTGAACTCTACTGCGAACTACTGATGAGATATAGCAAAAAGTTGAGAGAAAGCGGCCGGAATTAATCAACAGAAGGGGTGTGGTTTTTCACTATGATAACGCTAGACCTCACACATCTTTAGCCACTCAGCAAAAATTACGAGAGTTTGGCTGGTAGGTGTTAATGCATCAGCCGTATAGTCCTGACCTTGCACCTTCAGATTTTCAACTGTTTCGGTCTCTGCAGAATTCCTTAGGCAGTGTCAGGTTAACATTACGAGAGGACTGCCAAAACCACTTGTCGCAGTTTTTTGATCAGAAGCCCCAAAATTTTTATAGCAATGGGATCACGCCCCCTACCTACAAGATGGCAAAAAGTTATCCAACAAAATGGCACCTACATACTTTAGACAAATGTAAATAAACTTTATAAAAAAACCTTTTGAATTTTTATATAAAATGCGAAGAAACTTTTTCCCCAACCTAATATTTTTTGTTTTCATTCCGCTGTTTGCACCCTTACGTAATAACGACATGTACAAAGGAACATGTAGATTATATTTCAAAAAACGCCGCAAAGCGCGCCGCATGCTTAATGTTTTTTACCCACAATGCAATGTGGAAGCAAAAAGAATTTAAAAAATTAATTACTCAATCCAACAGTCTAATCTAACGAGATTATATCTAATAATAAATTACCTAAGCGAAACTGCTATTTTGTAGTAGTATTGACTAATGCCGGGTTCCTATTCTCACTAACCATTAATTTGTCTTACTACTTGAATAAAAATTTACATGAATTCTCCATACAAGTAATATCAATCTTCTACCAATGGTAAAGTAAAAGAGTAGATAGGCAAGATATAAATAGATTCGGCGTAAGACTAGTCAGCGATAGAAAATAAAGCTTGATTTACAGTTGTTTAGAAGCGAGGTAACTAGCGAAACTGACGAGTTAAACTTTTATCATCGTTTGGGTAGACATTTTCGAGTTAAGTAATAAGTTGTCGGTTAAAGATATCTGTCCAAACAATACTAAGGGATTCGCTAGTAATGCAAATTTAAATCAAGCTTTAACGCAGATATTGTAATAAATGTTTACAAAAGAAATACAGAAGCGCAACCGCTCTGGCAACATCTTGTTACTCATTTTTAGGTATATGCCACAACTTGTATAATTATCTAGGGGACTACCTACTATGGCTAGAGATATATAGGGCCGCGGGTCAGGCTCTGGGTTGTAGCTTTACTTACATAAAATTTTAATCAGTTTTTTTTATATACCTATACAAACCTTCCGTAAACCTTCCTTGGTCTTATTGAGTATGCACTGTTTGCTACAACTCCATTAATTCTTCAAAAAGTAATTCTGTAACATACTTCTGTATAAAACCTATTAAAAAAAAGACAACTTGAGATATAAATAGAATAAGAAACTTAAAGAAAAACATTATTTAGCTAGACGTGTTGCTGGGGAGTTTCTTGCCGCTTCTTCTCTTTAACAGCAATAACACGTTGTGAAGCGGTATACATAGAATAGGAAGAAAAATTAAATTTTAACTTATATATTTATATGACCTTCAAAGTGTTCTCCAGTGGAACTTATTTTGAATAAAAAACTTTGAATTTCAATTTAAAAAAATATCTTACTGATGGTGAGAACCGTTTAAAATTCCGTTGCCACGCTTAAGAGGAGTTAGCGGATTTACAGACAGACTTTAAAAGCGACTTTGTTTTATACTATGTAAATACGAAATACTACCATGTATTTAGAATCTGCTTATCTATACTAATAATATTATAAAGAGGTAAAGTTTGTGAGTTTGTGACGTTGTAGGGGGTAATCTCCGAGACTACGGAACGGATTTAAAAAATTATTTCACTGGTGGGAAGCTAAACTATCCCCGGTTGACATGGGCTATAATATATTTTCAAAAAAATTAGGGATCCTTACTAAAACTCCAATAGTGTAACCCAAGGTGTAAAAAATTACCTAAAATCGCGTGCGCTGCGAAAACTATTGATGATAGAATAAAATAATGTACTGCGACTTTGCAGAACACATCATTGTTTACAAATATATAGTATATTTTTAACTATTATAGTTATGCCACAATAAGTATTCTTTCATTTAAAAAAAATAATTAAAACGCCGCCGCTAGAAAAGGCTCTTTATTTGTATCTTGGTATTCATCCTTATCAAAATAAATTACTTCATATTCAAGACTGTTTCAATACCTTTATATAATTTTTTGAATTATTTAATTCGGACATTCCATTCGAAAGATATCACGAGTTTATAAATATAAGTATTAGAAAAGTTGCGTGGTCGCCGCGCACCTTAATAGGCTAGATAGGCTTATGCGATGTAGGCGTTACTGGGGTACGGGCAGTACGAGAGGGGAAATATTTTGAATTCGCTTAGTAGGTAATTAAACTCAAAAAATAAAGAGGAAAAGTTTGTAAGTTTGAGACGACGGTAATCTCTGGATCTACTAAACCTATTTTGAGAATGCTTTCACCAGTGGAAAGCTACATTATTCCTGAGTGGCATAGGGTATATTTGATTGTGATTAATAATAAGTACTTTTTAATTTTTTTCTGAGGCCCAGCGAAGTGGGCATGGGTCAGCTAGTAATATAATAAAGAAGAAAGATTTGTATTTTTGAATTTTTATATGTTTGTAACGAATAAACTCAAAAACTACTGGACCAATTTCAAAATTTATTCACCATTAGAATACTACATTATCTCAGATTATTATAGGCTATATTTATTACCAGACAAATTAGGGATTCCTACTAAAACTCCAATAACCCAAGGTGTAAAAAAAACTAGAGTTTGAATGGGTCCGGGGATCATTTAGATTCACAATTAGACCAGGTAGGTGGCGCTGGAATCGGGTTCTAGAATTTTATTTTTTTCAGAGCAGGACTACGTCTGCCGGAAACACTAGTACCGTTATAATATAAATAGCCTAAAAATGACTCATTTTTGGGCGCGGGTCTTTCCATTTCAACTTGACAGAGGGTATACCCGCCACTTATACAACGTCAATTGGCGGGTTTCACACATCAATATAGTCGTTGTGCAGGTTTCCTCTAAATGTTTTCCTTTACCGTCATCACATGGTAGTTGTACCTACGTGCGTGTATCATACGCACATTCATTGAGAAAAACTGCTCCGATGAGGATTTTATTTTTAACAATTCATTATAATCTCAGGTATAAGTCAAGATTGTAGATGAAACGACCGCTTTGTTCTCCACTTTGCTTGACATCCCTTTTTAAACAAATTAAAAATCGACATAAATGCGCACAAGAGTCATTATATAGCTATATGCATAAGTTATGGGTAATAAATAACGGACCACACCGTGATCGATCCCAGACACCCAGATTAAAGTAAAAACGAAAATTCGTTGAAGAAATTTACTATGACAGAAATTGAACCCGGTACCTTTACGTTCTAGCAAGCTAGGCCGGCAAAGGCTTAGTCCACTCAACCACAACGGCCGTCAAAGAATAAATATTGTTGTTGTCTGGAATATAAGACCGACCTTTGTGCACAATTAGATATAGTTAGTCTGTAAATTTATTTTATATTGGTGTACAATAAAGAGTTCTCTATATATTTATTGTTAATCCATTGGCATGGAGGTACACTTTTATAATTTTCTTAATTTTACTCTCACAATTTATGCTTCATGATTATTAAGTGAAACCTTGTGAATTTATAAACTCTATCACTTTAAATCGATAGATTGGTGTTGTTACATGTTAGGCATAATTTATCATTAGTACCCAATTGATGACCAAGATGTGGTCTAGCGGAGCGGTTCATATAAATATGACTTGAATGGGTATTTATGTTAATATATTCTGTATCTTGCTGTTTTTAATTAAGTAATGATTGGTTCCCAATATATACCTAATTAAGTTATATACTAAAGAATGTTTAATGTTGTTGTAACGGTATTAACACATAATATTAATCATATTTGTAAATTTCATGATTACCATAGTACGAAATAAAGCTTTTGATGCGGCTGCGCTCAGTTAAACTCGGATCCTTATCTCATGAAAACTACACCATTTCGCGGGATAACTCATAAGTTTATAGGTACCAATTATCATACTCACTTATACCAAAAGTAATGGAAATATATTTATTCCCAAAGCCATGAAGATGAAGGAAACAAAAACAAACATAGTTATTTTTACATTTATATAAGTACATACGTTTCATACAAAACACGTGGTTTCCAATTTAGCAATTTTGCCCCATGTGCTTTTTATTACAAATATAATCATCACCTGCGATGCCTGCCGAAAATTATTGTTTCATGCTTTTTACTCCCAAGTAATGGTAAAAAAATCATCATGTGTTAATTTGTAATTTTACTATTCAAAAGAAATAAAAATCTAAAAATAGGATTGTTTTAAAACTCGAAAAATACTTAAGGTAAAAAGTTGAAAATTTCGGCGAATTATTTTTATTTGGTAATAAAACGATCCCCACAATAAAAGTAGAAAACGCTGCGGGGGCAGTTTTTACTTAGCAACCCGGCTATATATATATACACTTTCTATGATAAGTATTTGATTTGTAGATACGTAAGAAACCGGAAATGAAAACAGTATAATTATTAGCACAGAAAATTCTATGCTTTTTCGGGATAAGACTTGTACTAGTTATGAGTCGTCTTGGTTGATTATGTACATAAAAAATAAAATTAATGATCAAATATTCGTATGGCAATTTTATTGGTACAATTTTACGGCTTTAAAGCGAATTGGTACATGACCTGTGACAATAGAATTACGTAAATTGCCAATGACCAAGTGTTGTTAGAATAATAGGCTTAAATGGTCGTTGCCGCTAATACGACTAACGCCAACCGCAAAGCAGAGCTGTTTGCGGTACACACACACACAACATTTATCTTTCTCACAACAACAAAATATATAGATAGATAACCCGGGATACGCAACGGTTTACAAGAAAGATTGATTTAGAATGAGCTTTCAGCCCAAAATGTTCAATAACACGATATAGAGTTTTATGCTGGCGTCGCAATTGTCCATAGACTACGGTAGATACTTTCGATTCGGTGCCGTCAGCGTGATTGCTGTACTCTAGTTTTAAACAATACAAACACGCATATCCCGCTCGCATGAAAAGACTTGTCTAACTTGTTTTATTATAATACTAGCTCCTGCCCGCGACTTCGCGTGGAAAGTTTTTTTAACTATCCTACGAGAACTCTTTAATTTTTCGGGATCAAAGGTATCCTATATGTTGACCAGGGATATAAGCTTCCACCATACAAAATTTCATTTAAATCGGCCCAGTCGTTTCGGAGATTAGCCGGTACAAACAGACAAACAGAGAAACAAAAAATTTGAAAATATCTAAATTATTTTATTTATATTAAATATTTTTTCATCCTCTACAGGTTTAATATATGTAGTGTTATTATATAAACGCTTCTGTTCTACGAAATGTTATCCTTTTTTCTCAAAATTTATTTTAGCTAGTATTAAGTGATACCTGTCCTCAAATTTTATGGTATTATTATTAAACCACCCCAACCCGAAAAACCTCAGCGTTGGTCATTACAAGATTCTTTGAAAGAATTGCTCTTAAAAACAATATATATTTATATACGAGTTTAACCGTAAGTAACATCTAGAAATTCACTATTTTGTACAACGCACTAGGGTTCTATATAAAATGTCTATATTTACTTTAGTGCCCCATTACCGCGCTTCATTTGTTTTGGTACAATTAAGCCGATATTACAGGGTTCATCTCTGTCTTTCAATTTTGATGAATCAACCAAAGTGATCCATATAAAAATAAACTTGAATCATTCAAGGTCATTAAATACCATCGTGTCTTTTCATTTCTGTGTCTTTCTAATTAATTGAATCAATTTGGTTGATTCGCCTACATCAGCTTTATTGTCGAATGATTATAATTATGTACTAAAAGTTAATTCATTCTTCTATCAAAACGACTCCTTGACTCTTCAGGTGATCAGAGGGCTGGTTCCTACCTTGGACAAACATTAATCGCTGATAACAAACCCAGGCTATATAAAACCACATACATTTTATATAAAAGCATACATAATACTCCGAAGTAACCATATGAACCGTGGAAGGAAAAAGGAACAAGAATCGTCGTTATAGCACACAGTGGGCCCGGTGTTATATGAGTCATCCATAACCATTCAACAAAAACAGAAATAGACTGATAATTCATCGGAAAGTGGTCTCCGTTGGGCAGAAACGTTTACAGCGCCATGCGTTTTACTCATTCGTTAACGATCTCAGACAAATTAATTGACGCCCGAGAAGCTCTCCTTTATTCTGGTAGGTTTTCTAGATACCAGTTTTGTTCTAGAATACCGTTTTATAGCTAACTGTGGTAGTAAACCTATTTATCGACAACAGGAATAAAACGTATATTTGATGATAATACATATGCTTAATAGTACTATATGAGCACGCGATTGATATTATTTAACAATTTTTAGCGGTTCTTAATAACTGATTATATTTAAGAAACCGCAATTTGTTGAACAAAAACCAATTTATATGAAAATGGGTCTTTGATTATAAATTTAAAATACACATTATTGTAAATTAAAATACATGTCTGTATGTTATTAATTAAATAAATTAATTGAAATACTGTTTTTTAAACATATGCCTTGTGTAATAATTTTGAACAGATTTGACACATCTGCCGATGAAATTATATATCAACATGAATGACACCGTTGACATAGTGCGGAAAATTATCCTTAAAATTCAAATAATAAAGTCAGCCTGAACAAGTTCTAAAGATGTTTTGCAAAGTCGCGAGCGTTGCTTAGTGCTAATAAACACACAGAAAACGCTCACGTATTATATATAAGGAAAATAATTTAGGGTTTATTACACACGAATCCAATAAACTGTATATAGCACCATCGTTATTGTTTCCTATATTGCTTATAAATATGGCATTATATAGAAGACGCCTTAGATCGTCTCATTAATATACAAATAGTGGCTTATATCAATCATTCCGTTGATCAATGATCATAGCAGCTTTTTTCAAGGCAATGATATATAAATAGCTAACGCTTTATCGTTCACCACGCGAAATATAAGATATTGTTACATCGAAACAGAAGTTTATAAAATCCAAATTATAATAGTGACGTGTTTTATAGTACTAGCTACTACTACTACTACTACATTACACGTTTTTAATATAGGCCGATATTTAGTCATTTATCACACTGTCCCACAATAAAGCATGGTCGTGTTTAGCTAGTATAAAATATTTTTATATACCTAATTATTCAAATTATGGGAATCGTTAGATTAATCGGATGAGGACGTCTTTAAACTTATACTATCACTTTCATTCGTCAGCTTTCTGTGTCCAAGGTTTCCTTGTTACTGTTTGGATGTCATCATTTCACATTCAGAGAGGTCGACCACTTCGCTATTTGCGGTATCTTGGGACAAAAGTTTTAGGGGGCAAAATATTAATATTTTGCAATAATTTATATATAATATTTGTATCTCATTTGGGTGTAACTCCATATAAAATCCTCAAATATAAGTTTGTATAATACTTATCATCGTGTGATGTATATCATACTTATATTGTACTAGCTTTGCCCGCGACGTCGTCCGCGTGAAATTTGTTTTCAAAACCCCCCGATTTTAAAACATTCTTCATTGGTGCTCCGCTCCTATTGATCTTAGCGTGATGATACATAGCCTATAGTCTTCCTCGATAAATGGGCTATCTAATACTGAAAGTTTTTATCAAATCGGACCAGTAGTTCCTGAGATTAGCTCGTTTAATCAAACAAATAAACAAACAAACTCTTCAGCTTTATATATTAGTATAAGATTTGTAACATATCAAGTGTTTTCCTCATAATATTAGGAAGAAGTTTAATAATGGCTTTGACCGCTTGATTATACGAAAGATAATACGAGAAATGTCATAATTCAAAGCTCATGTTACATTATAATGAGCCCAATAGACAGAAGGCCTTCACAGTGATGTCAAAAACAATTCGATGTCAAGAGTTTGCATTTAAATGGCGAATTATTTTCGAAACAGTTCAGAAGGAGTCACGAATAGCATAATTCCCATCACTAGTACCTACCTTGGTGGATACCGCACGACTCTCCCTGACTTATCATCACGATATCTTAGAAATCTTGGTGAAAATCAATCGATTTTACGTACTTTTAATTTATTTATCATAACATTATATTAGCGATAAAATATAAGAAGATAAACCTAAAAATTTAATCGCATGCTTACGTTATATTAAACCTGTTATTATCAAATTCTAATTCTAAAGGATTAATTAAAATCAAGTTCTGTTGAGGAACGTTTCTAAAACTTTAATATAATAAATCTACTTCCACTCTTGTACACCGCTATACAGCACTCCGTTGATATTCTAAAGAGAATAACCGGCGAGAAACTTACAGACAAACGTACTTATACCCAATACACAAAATAATAAAATTAAAAGATAGATATAGATAAACACCATAAAAAAACCATCAAATTTTACCAAGGTTCCTTTTTATATATAGCTTTAAGAACTTTAAAAGCTTGATAACGACATATAGTTTTTAAAGAAGAACGTTATAAAATTTCATCCAGGCCATCAACGCGCTGACCACGTCGTTACCACTTTCCATTGGGTGGAGCGTCTGGCCCTTTGCCTGGTTCATGAATTTAAAAAATCGACGATAGATTGCACTGCACTTTATTATAACACTTAATACACGCACAATATTATTTACAGAAAAATATTATATAGAATTAATTCTTTTTATCATTAGAAAAACTCAAAACACTGATAATAATTGTACTTTGAACATATACATAATTTGAAATTTTATGAGATAGCCGCTACAATTGAACTAGTGTGCAATAGGGACTAAGTCCAGACAATTTTCTTACACCTTGTGAATTTCAAGGCTAAGTACTTAATATGCCCTTAAAAGTGTTACGCTTATTATTACACTACTATGAAGTTATTACTATATTGAAAATGTCAAGTATCCAGAAGGCTAAATAAATCGTATCGCTTGTGGACGGTGATTAGTTTAATCGCCTATTAGCTAAATGTACTCGTACGTTGTATAAGTGTGTTTCAAGCAATTATCACTTAAGATTGCAATTATCTACTGCAAGTAACAGTCGCTTTAGTTATTTGGATTTCGTTAATTACACTCAATTTTGTAAATATATAATTCATATAATGGCCTTGTGATATATTTTATTTTTCTTTATGTTGTACAGTGTGAATGTTAACATAAGTATTAAATATATTTTAATGCCCATTATATAGGCGAGGCTACTATATGTTTTTTGCTCAGTTTTATTTGCAATATATATTTCGTTAGCTGTACCCGCCACTTCGTTTACGTGAGATTACAAATACTTAAGAGTATATTATTGTCTTCTGTATTCTGCAAGATATCGAAATTCAACACACACAAAAATTTAAAATAAGTTCCCGCATAGTCCCTAAACTTTTAATTGAAATCCGTTGGGCCGTTTTGGATCTTATTCGTGAGACGTTTCAGAAAGACGGACCGACAAATTTTAATATTTTAAAAATGGTAATTAATTAATGGTATGGATATATCGAGATTTTTCGTCACAAGTGACTATATCAAAATTCGTAAATTATAAGTGTCTCATTTACGAAGATAAAAAGTATCATGTGATTATTCGGATCGTTAATACATATATCTACAGTAAGTACGACAGTCGGTTTGTTCAGTTTCGCGTATACTTCGAATTTGTACCTTACGTATTAAAATAATAATATTTGAAATTTTATATGGTCCTAGGGAAACAAAAACTTTATTCGGCGTAAGCAGCATGGCACTCTTAAAATAGATTTCTTTTAAATGACATAAATAATTAATTACTTGTTCTATAATTACATAAGTAGATATAATTCAAGTACATCAATAAAGTAATAAACATGGTAATAGACGTGAACATAAAATATAGTTCACACAGGTATATCGAATAAGGAAATCGCCGAGTTGTTATAAGGTCACTTGTTTTAGGTATCAACTGAGGCTAGTAAAAGTTAGCAGTCATAATGACGTGCAAGTAAGAACTGCTGGCCTGATTTCAATAAAGAACGTTTAAGGGTATTTTGGTGTCAAATACATAACTCAGAATGGCACTCGCTTTATAAAAGAATCTACCTTGTTATCGTGTTAATTTATAGATTATAATTAAATGAATTTTAAGTATTGTGACGTTATAACTGTGGCGGCAATTATAACGTTACAGTAAATAAAAATATTTTTTTTAGTCGTCTAAAAATTTTAATGTAACTTATAATTGTTTTACAATGAAAGATAATAAAACTAAATTATAAATTAAACTAAATACTTAACAATAAATTAAATTATAAATTTAATATAAAGTATGTAGCAAATCGCTGCCAGAGGGAAGCGTGCCCAGAAGGCTGGCTGCATTGCCACGCTGTAAAATAATTTAAATTATTATTATTATTATTATTGCTAAAACAAATATTATTGAGCTGTATTATGGTGTCATACCATAGACAGGCACAAAAATCAAAGCCTGTATTGTAAGATGATAAAAAACGTATCAGTTGATTTCATTGACAACTATATTATACTCTCAATTTAAAATTTAAAATATTATAAATGTTAGCTTATCTATTTCAATACGATTTGAGAAAATCTCAATTATTTTAATAAAGAATGTTTATTAAGAAAATTATAGGATTTAATGCCAAAGAAATCAGAATATGACTTAGTGGTGAGGGGTGGAAATTCGGCTAGGGTAAGCCGGTTAAAAAAACAAACCGTATGATGCAAGCGCCGACACCGCTGTTATAGAAATTAAGACCCCACTGTCAACAGCATACAAAAAGCACAGAATTCGATGACAGTGACTTTGATGTATGATGAAAGTGGCTTATAATTCTAAATAAAAACGTCTACTTCTCGATATTTTTTCTTATTACAATTTGTATTTTTAATATTGCAATCTTAACGTATATTTTGAAACAAAAGCCGGTGCCCGATCGGGTTACGAGTCGCTACTTCATCCAACAGGGGAGGAATGCCGCCAAGCGTAAGAATTAATATTACAGTAATAATATATGTAAGAATAAAAAACGTAAGCGACAATAAATTCCTGGTGCTTTCCACCTTTTGGTCGCTAGGTTTTTAAAGGTAGGCTTAGGGGAATCGAATTACATGAAGTTCACGCCATTTACGTGATTCGCTTTATTATAAACTCTACCTTGTCATCATGTTAATTTTAAATAAATTACAATTAAATGAATTTAAATTTATTAAAAGTGATTTTAATTAATTATTCTTACAAAATTATTAATGATCTATTTGATTGATTAGAATTAAGGCGTCATTGCATCGACAAATACAAATCAAGGAGCCTGTGTCATAAGATGATAAAAAACTTCTCAATTGATTTCATTGTCAACAGTCAGTCTAATTTTTCTATATGAATAAATATAAATATGTGCATGACACATAATATCTCATCACATCAACTGTGCATGACACATAATATCCCGTTGGATTCGAGTTTCCCCATTTTATGAGAACGAGATGAGCATGCTGGGCATCACACATGCTCGTAGGTTAGAAAAAAGCTGAGAAAGCATTTTCATTAACAAGTATAGTTGTGTATTTATTTTTTATTATATTATTTGTTATTAATCTTAATCAGATTAATTTCTTTGGACGGTTTTGTAACACAAACTATTAAATTGTTATATTTAAATTATGGTCCACTTCTACCGGTCTATCCCCACTAGGGTTGTCAAAAGCTTTTTTGATGTAAAATATAAAAAGTTTTATAGTTACATACTCCTTATTCATAATTGTAATACGAGGTTTATCTGCTCGTTAATCGTCGATAGATAAACATTTTTTTCTAATTCGATATAATTGCTAAACCGTAAAATGTGAACAAAAATATACTTCTATTGTTGTCTATAAGCCTATCTATGGAGTCTCGCGCATAAACCACGGTTTCGTATCGTATAGGATCTCTAATATTTACCGGGATTTCCTTTTACATGAATTCAGTCTATATTTAAAAGTGTGAAGAGGAAGGAATTGCCTAGGAGACGCGACAACGTCCATATCTTATTTTCATATTTATACAATAGCTGACCTGATACGACTTTCCAAGCATAAACTTCCTAAGCCTTATTATTATCTAAATGGGTCGGAAAATTTCTAGAATAAAAGATATCCTATATTTAAATGTGCATCAAAACTCATGATAACGCATGATTAATTCAATACTAACATTATCTAAAATTTTGTCTAATCGATTTTTTAATGCCATCTATCGTAAAACATGGCAATTCATGTAAAAGCGTTATGAATAACAGTTTAAAAGTAACAGAAATATCCACTAGGAAGGCATGTAATCACACTAATGATCATGCTTACGTGAACGTTTTTTGGCTCTCCTGTAAAGTTCACCCTTTTCGATAGTGTCGAGTGATACTTAATTGTTCGATTTCCAAGGCTGAAAAGACAAACAAACAATAAATAAATCACTTTCACATTTAAGTCTGGATAATTTCACATAGCTTTATGATTAATATGTATTGATACAAGACGTTGTGGTGTAGTCATATCTAGATAATATGACACAAGTAAAATATGTATTACTATCTAGATAGTGAGCTGATTTACTAGATTTAGCAACCTTAATTCCAACACCCAGTACCTGCTGCCGTTCACTAACCAATAAATTTAAACACATTTAATATTGCGCCACTTCCTACAGTCTATTTAATTATAATACTGGGCTAAATTATTAAAGTATCGAGATATGTAACAAATTTACCGAGCAAATTATAGCAGTATAGGCTATTAGAATTCAAATCAAGCCTTCAAAGTACACTGTTCAACGAGTAGTCGTTACTAAAAGTGCTATTGGGTAAGCTAGCAGGTCTGTTAAATTCATGTTGTTAGGTTGGGACTTGTATCTTGTTACTATGAACTCGTGTGTGGTAACGGCAACCGCATGACATAACAAAGACGTGAGTTCTTCATATTTTAACCTTCATCACAGGTTGACAGCGAAGGAAATCATGCTAAACCTGCAATACAGATTATTGTAGTGCAAAACCTGCGACTCTACTTTAGACAGGGGTAGCTGATATGATTTTAATAAATTAAAAACACAATTACAACTAAACTTGTATGCAAAAATATGTAATAAAAGTATCGATATATTAAGAATAATAGATGCGACATAACCGGGGCTTAACTTCAAGATTATGATGGTAGTGTCCTATCACTAGTGCACACTATATATACAGTGCTGGTCATATAATTAAGAACGCTGATTTAAAGTGAAGATTTTTTTCAAACTAAGACGCAAAACTAATTGCATGCATTTTTTTATTTCTCTCGATATCGTAAAACTTTTCCATAATACCGCTGTATTCATTGATATGATTAACTAAAAATAAATAGACAAACTTTTTACACTTCTTCTAAACATAGTATTCCTATTTACTGGCTGGTCACGTAATTAAGAACGCTAATTACTTTATACCTTTATTCAAATTTAAATAGAAAACACTCAGTCAATTTGTTACTGTTTGTATAATTTTGGCGCCATTTTGTGCTGTAAAAGATTAAAA
This sequence comes from Dendrolimus houi, assembly GCA_039645545.1. Taxonomy (NCBI): domain Eukaryota; kingdom Metazoa; phylum Arthropoda; class Insecta; order Lepidoptera; family Lasiocampidae; genus Dendrolimus; species Dendrolimus houi. The sequence continues at coordinate 9,575,651 of CM077123.1, read as the reverse complement.
GTGATTGCTTCTTATGAAAAAATAATGGGAAAAAATAAAAGTTGTGATAAATCTACAAGTGAAGTAATAATAAAACTTCGCCGGAAGAATTGGTCTTATAAAAAGATAGCCGACCATCTGCAATGTTCAAAAACGATGGTTTTCTTGTAAAGCATTTTGCTACGTATCAAACTACTTCGAATGTTCCACGTGTACCTAAACATAGAAAAACAACTCCTCGAGATGACCGAAACATCGTTCGTATGGCAAAACAAAATCCTTTTAAAGGGTCCAATGAGATGAGAAAAGAATATTTTGGTGAAAACAACCCTTCAGCAATTTCAGCACGCACTATTTGAAGACGTTTGGTAGAAGAAAAATTGCACGGTAGGATAGCAAGAAATGTACCCATGTTGAAACTTTGCTACAGCCAAGCCCGGCGTGCATTTGCGAGAAAGTATGAAAACTGGACTGTGCGACTGTGGAAAAATATACTTTTTTCTGACGAGACGAAAATAAACAGAGTATGTTCTGATGGAAAACGATATGTACGACGTTCCCTGAATACAGCATTCGACCCTAAGTACACGAAAGTTACATTAAAGTACGGTGGTGGAAATGTGAAAATTCGGGGGTGCTTTTCCGGACATGGTGTTGGACCTGTAAAGTTGATAGAAGGTAACATGGATCAGTTCCAATATAAAAATATACTGGAAGAAACAATGTTACCTTATGCTGAAGACGTTCTACTGGCTATTTGGACATTCCAGCATGACAATGATCCAAAACACACTGCACGCACCGTAAAGGAATTTCTTACAGCGCAATCAGTTGCTGTCTTAAACTGGCCAGCTAACAGCCCAGATCTAAGCCCAATAGAAAATCTGTGGTTCGAAGTAAAGAAAAAGTTTTCAAATACACAGTGTGGAAATTTAAGAGAGCTGTACGCCGTTTTTTTAGAAGAATGGAACTCTATTTCTCTTGCGAAATGTCAAAAATTAATAGAGTCAATGCCTCGCCTGTGTAAAGAAGTAATTAAAAGCCTTGGATATGCTATTAACTATTAATTTTAGTTAAAAATGTATTAAAAATGTAAATTGCTTTTTAAATTTCTCGCGCTACATATTATTGTGATTTTTTATATGTGAGTGTCATACAAAACGATTCCCGAGCAATTTAATAAATCGTTCTTAATTATATGACCACAACTGTATATGCACATTTATACAGTTTTTATTAAAAACTAAATTCCCGGCAGACATTGTCCTGCTTAAAAAAAATAAAAATGTGGGACTCGATTCCAGTGCCACCTACCGGTTCCCATTGCGAATCAAAACCATCCGGGGACCCACTCAAACCCACAAAAAAAACAAAATCGTTTCAGGAGATTAGGAGGATCCTAGAACCCGATCCCGACGCCATCTACCGGTCCCCATTTGTCAATCTAAATAATCCGGGGACCCATTCAAACATAAATAAATAAAAAAACATTAAAATCCGTAAAGTCGTTCTCAAGTTGTGCGCGTACATACATTTCTACGATTCATTTTTGTTTATATAGATAAAAGTGCTATAATACTAGCAGCATTATACAATAATTAGAAATGCATGCATTAAATGCCTAAATGTATTTTTCTATTTGCATTTTACTTAAAGGTTACTTTAAAAAAGTGTTATGCATAATTACTTTATAAATCTTTTTTAAACCATAAATGTGCTATAAATATAATGTTCATAAGGATAAATATAATAATGATGATGATGATAAGGAGCCGCCGGACCGCGAGCTCGGGTATGTAGCAGCTGAATATCTCACAAGTGGACGGCAGTGGCCTATGATACCGCCGCGGCGAAAGTGGGCACCTGGCAAACTGCCCCAGCACCGCGAAGCCGCACTGCTCTGCGTGCGAGGCCGCGGGCAGTCCTGCCGGTCATCATCTGGGTGGCGAGACTTGTAGGCCAAAGCCTATCAAGAGGACCAACCGGAAGGCGCCTAAAAGTGCAGCGGCTACGGCAGTCAAATCAGCCGCCGCGCTCGCAGGCAAGGAGTAATACCTGTAGCAAAAGTATCCAGCTGCAGTAGACATGCGGCAGCGGGAGTTGATTGAAGCATCGGGGACGTGACAAGCCTCCATCCGCTACAATGTTGTGAGAGGGCGCGCGGCTGCCTGCGCGTCCCTCTCAGTGTCGGGGAAATTTTACTTCCCCGGCCAAAAAGGAGAGGCACGCCCCAGTAGTAGGGCTGGGCCCACGCCCACCGCGGTTACAGAAAAAGGCTAGCGCTACGTCCCGTAACTCCGGCGCTCAGGCGTAAGGAGGCACCCATGGGGTTTTAGTAGATATTCCCGGCGTCAATTTAGAGGTATAATAAAGGAGCTTTACAGTTTTTACTGAGCGATTATCATTAAATAATGATTTTTATTTCATGATGATATTTTCTTTCATGAGTTTACATTACCTATCTTTTAATAGTTAGGCATGCATAATAGTACTGCCTAATACTCCCCTCCCGAAGAAAAAATTAAGAAAGAAAGAAAATAATAATCTCCATTTTACCATGTAATGGAGGAGCAGGTGACAGAAAAAATAATTACTAACACCCGCCTTTTACGGTTAAGCTGGCTATGAAATTAATTGTGCACGGAAATTAAACCGTCACGATAAACTAGGCACTTGCACAGTGCTTTAGGAATAAATATTATGGCACTAGTAGAACGAACTTTATACCAGTTTACTAGTAGTTAGCTATGCATCAACTACCGGCCTTAGTATATTTTTCTTCCTTCGTTTTGCTTAGATTACGGTATTGTTGAAATTAGCCATTAATCAAACACGTACCATGCAGTCGTCTGTTTTTATACAGTTAATTCAATGCCCAGAGGTTATATTGCGTATAACTTGCGTATGTGGTACTATTATGCGGCTCATGTAATTGTGTGTGTCTTAATATGGACAGAGTAGGATACCAGCAGCCCCAGAAAATTCTATAGCACGTATCGAGGTTAGCCAATCAATTAAAAACCACATTAGATACAATACCATATCCGGTCGCCATAATAATCCAGACTATTGATAAATAACCGTTCATATCCATGCTGCAATAAATCTAATCAAGTATTTTATTAATGACCTGAAGTAACTTATTTATACGACACATTTTGGTTATTTCTCGAATTATAATATATAACCGTTACCTAAAAATAAATAAGAATCCTTTTATTGTCTAATTTTGGTTCGGCGTGTTTGATACAGCTAATTTCAAGAGTCATTTTATTATGCCTATCTAACACAGTGTCAAATTTAAAATATATATTCAATCTCAGTGGCCACTTTGGCAAAATTGCACTTTTATGCAATCGTCATGTTCATCTGTCTGCCTATTTGTCTGTCCATTTGTCATTCTGTCTAATAGAGTATTATCTAAAAAAACTTCGTTTAAAAAAACCGACTTCAAAAACTAAAAAGTATAAAATAACTGAATAAAGATTTTTAACCAAGAATTTATGTAATTTATTAAGAGACAAAATAAAACATTTTCTACATCTTGAAGTTGGTGCCGAGCAAACCATAAAAATTACCATATATACGTTGTAACAACAAAATGTTGTAATTTTTATGGTTTACTTGACACAGACTTCAAGATGTAGAAAATTTTATATTATTTTAAACGAAGTTTTTTTAGATAATACTCTATTAGACAGAATGACAAATGGACAGACAAATAGGTAGACAGATGAACATGACGATTGCATAAAAGTGGGTTTTTTTTATCGAAGTTTTTTTATTTGTTACTTTTAAGTGTCTAGCTTCATGTAGGTCTACGAAAGGTGCCGCGCGCCTTAAAAAATATAGGTCCCAAGAAACGGGAACGGAAAATTTTCATAAAAAAATGTTCATAAAATGAAAACTACTAGGCCACCACACTATGTTAAATTTTTAGGGTACCAAATGGCAACTGGTCCGCATCAAACTAATCACGTAAATCGGATCATAAATCTCAGCGTAATCGGTGTACATACATAAAAAAAACAATCTAGTTGAGAACCTCCTTCTTTTTGAAGTCGGTTAAAAATATGAATTTATGTATTGATGGTGTCTTAACGATACCCAAATGATATTTAAAAAATACAATTAAATACTAAAAGTAAAACAATATTACAAGTAAATATAAACTGTAACAAATAGCTGCCAGAGGGAAGCGTCCCCAGAAAGCTGGCTGCATTTCCACACTGTATTTCAATGCAGATTCGTTACGCGAAATACAAACCAGCGTTCTGGTTACGGGTGGCATCAAAGAGTTTTTTACACATTTCTGGGAAGAAACCCTTTGCCGATGGACCCCACGGACCTAAAGTTTCGACTACAAACGGCTCAGTATTTATATGAATTGTAACTCAAAAACTCAATACAGTTACACTAAAAAGTTGCGATTTCCGAATTTAAAAGTAGTCATTTTTTATGCCAATATGGTTAAGTTTAGGTAAAGATATACATAGATATAAATAAGGTTAACCAAATAATTAAATAAGTGCAACAATACTGACTTGAAAACTTCAAATCAATCTCTTGGAAATTTTCCTTTTTTGAGTAAATGCTCTGTTAGACATTTTAGACCAAATGATACGTGACAGCCCTTTCCCCATAAACTACTAAGTATGTTATATTAACTTTAATTATAAAATACCATGCGTATTAAGAATAACATTGAGCGGAAATCCTCTTTAAGTGCTTATGGAAAAATAAGTTTCTTTTATCTCATTGTAATGTAATATTTACTGACAGATATCGTATTTTAAAGGTAAGACCACGCTTTGATGGATAACTCTACAGGAGAAGTAATACTCACTTTACATTAACTAAAATATTCAAATAGACACGTGCCAGATTTAGTAATAAAAATAATCGCCATACAAATAAGGACGTTCTGCATAAGAATTATATTAGCGTTGTAAAATATATGCCAGTAAAGTGTATGGATTACGATTTGTGTGCCGCTTATTAAAGCGCTAGAAAGAATTATTAGCTCTTGTTTTTATTTCATACACGAAGCGGTTGCAATGTATTGTGAATATATTACTTGGTAAATTATATGCCCGCAAACTGCGGAATCTATGACAATAAATAAAATTACAGTATCATCCGTGCAGGAACGGAGAAAGAATACAATTTCCTGCGGCCGGGCGGCATGTCGTAAGAGGCGACTAAACAACCCACAGCCAGGTGGTAGAGTATTTGCTCGACTAGATGGCGACCACCCCTGGTCTAGAGTATGCCGCCATAACAACCTTGTGTTGTGTTCCGGCATCAGTGACCAGGTTCCAGTCTCCTTTAAGAGAGCAGCAGCGCATTTGTAGCACCTTTGGTGTTGCAAATGTCCATAGGCAACGGTAACCACTTTCCATCAAGTGGGCCGCCTGCCTGTCTGCTGATCTCCTGCAATAAAAAAAAAATCTAAAATTAGGTGAGTAAAGTAATGGTAAGTAAAATTAAGAGTTTATTGTTAGACTAAAACTAACACACTATTTTATTTGGTAGCAGTTTCAAAATAGACCCCTGTTACACAGTGTAGCATAAATGCAATCGAGAAAATTCAAAGTAAATTTTTCTGTTACTAAATTATTCTACAGTAGTTCCTCAGGAACTATTTTACAACACAAACGTATTTTATGTTCTTGTCATATAATTTCATGAGATCTACTTTATATCCCCTAAATTACTCAGGGGCTAGAATATAAAAACTCATTTTCAAACGTATATATTAGTATTGAATATCACTATAGCATCGTAGGCAGGTGTTATAAAGTATATAGGTACTTTAACACGTATTGTTCGATGCCCTTTGTACTTTATAAAAATAAATAAAAGTAAAAATATAAATAGCAATATAATTTATCGAAAAAAATAATTGATTGATCCAATCAGGATCAGGAAACCAATTAGTTTTTATTAAAACTAATAATATGTTATAATTAATACGCCAGACACAACTTGATTTAATATAGTAAAGATTCAAAATACGAGTTTCTTATGATTTTACAAAATACTTATTATCTGTGTGACACTGTGTTCCATTTTAACATAATTTAAATAAGGTTTCATTTGTAAGTAAAAACAGTTTGGTAGAAATTCAGTAGGTATAATCCTATGAAAAAAGGTCAGGTGTATGTCTGACCACACATAGAGGAGGAATCCCTAGACGTGACGAATGTTCAATGCTTTTGTAATTTGACTACAAATCTTTAAAAAAAGCATTTAATTGGACATACTCCGTGTATCATAACTACTCAATGAATCTGGTTCATATCAATTTTCTTTGGAAGTATATTACAACATTTAATTTTAGACTTCCTCTTTTCGTCCCCATTTTCAACGTTCAAAAAGACATACTTATCAGCAAATTTTGCACTACATTAAACTACATACAGACAGACACTAGAGTGTAACCACAATAAATTATTTTTACCTTTTCGAATCCTTCAATACTTGTTGCTAACTCACGCCGCGGAAAACGGAAAAAATAAATAAATAAACAAATTTAAACAAAGATCTAATTAAGTCAAAAGGAATCACAATTAACGAGAATAACTCAAGATAAACGCAAAACAAAAATTTACATTAAGACATTCAACTTTAATCAAGATGACGGAACAAAGCATTTCCGAAAACACATCAGTGTTTGAGAACCTATTTGTATAATATCTATAATCAAACTAAAGGCCAAGTGCGTTGTTTGCCTACTCCTTGCACCTTACATAAGTAATGTCATAACAATTTTATTGATATTTTATTGCATAACACTCACTATCGACAGGTTTTGTCCATTCGAACTGATCCTCGTGCAGCAACGTGCTCCGTATGCTGGTTTACAGCTGTACCGCCGTCAAATCTTTGATAAACTGACTCATTGTATTATGTCAGTGGTTAAAGTAAAATTAACTGTTAATTGAGTTATAAAAAGTCTTGTTTAACACAATAAATTACATGTTTCACATTTCATTGTTGAATGGGGCTGAAAGTAAATGATGTAGAGCCCGGTGCTTCGCTAACGTCATCGTTGAATAATGTCATTTAAAAAAAATTGTAGATGTCTTTCCGTGACAGTTATTTAGTATATGAATTCATCAACAAATTATTAATTAGCATTCAGCGGTTTATTCTCAATGCAGTTAAACAAAAGGTATTTTATGCGGAGGTAGCAAAGATTTCTCTAGATGAGGCGGTAATGAATTCCCAAGCCATTGTGTTATGAAAATGAACTTTCGCGCCGTGGTCTTTGTTGTGTGTTTTTAGACGTACGTCTTATAGGCAGCACAATGTATATTGCGAGATTTTTCGAATAAATTACCACTAAAATCAATGTCATACCACAAATGTCGACTTGCGTGAGTGGAGCTATTTTCAGAGTTTATCTCAACTATATCTTGATTATAAGATAACGTGTCTATATATAACTAAATTAAGAAAAGGAAAAAAAATATGTGAAAAACGTGCGTATCAATTCATGCACAATAAAATATTCTATAGAGGTGACGAACGGTCACTATTTTTGTTATTTGAATAGGTAAATATGGCAATAGAGCGCAGCATGGCATGCACTGTTCGGTGTATTATTAAATGTAATAAGTAAGAGTAATTATTAAAATTAAAATTTCAAAGTAATAAATAATTGCATTTTTCTGACCTAATGAACCTGTAGGTATGTCGAAATTTCGGACCAAAAACAAAATAGAAAATCAAATTAAGCTCCGATTAAAACGGTAGAATCTTAGTGTTAATCACTATGTGTTATACTTTTGTACATGGGATTTTACCTCAACTCCAGTAAGCTAGACAAGCAACGGCGTTTGTAAACTACCTTCATACCGGAGAATTGCGTAAACCACAGGCTCCCATTCGCTGATTTGTGGCCACTAAAATGTAGTTCGCTTATACGGAAGCGGTACAACGATACCTGCTGCTTATGAAATGTCGGACAACCTACTAAATGTCACAACGTAGGGCATACTGCCGGGAATTTTATCTAGATAAATATTTTATCAAAGTAATACACATTACCTTTCGGTCTAACAGAATTTTAGAAGCTATAATTTTTTGAGTTCCGTAGGTTCTTAGTGCAAAATGGAAATCATGTTACGAATTTTTCAACACGTAATAAATATTTAGAAAATTATTTTATGTTGCAAAATTATAATCACAATCGTGTAGTAAAATCTAGAAAAAACAAAAAATTAAGAAGAATTCAGTGTACATGTTGTTAAACGGGGATTAAAAAATCATGTACTTACTTAGTTTAAAGTGCTATATTGACACTCCTTCTTCTATACTTAGTTATAAACTATTTAATCGATCTTTCCAACATTTTTGTACTTTTTTAAGTTGTATGTTTCGTATGTTTTAATTTATATACACGATAGACTTATATATTTTACCATAGAGGCTAAAACTTAAGTAATTGCCTAATTTAGTCGACAACACAATCTTCGCGCTACATTCGTATGTTCACACGTCTATTTACACATGTGCCCGAAGCATAATGCGTGTCGTAACTATAAATTTCGAGGTTAACTGTTATATTCTTATTACAGTTTTCTTGATTAAGTATCTATTTATTAACACTTGAATCAAATATAAGTGCAAGTATGGACAAAATGCAATGGATTACTCAACTTTACAGCTTCAAATACAAGAAGAGAAGGGACTTAGACGCTAGGCGTGATATAAAGACATTCTAATTACCACTAATATATACCTAAAATGTGATCACACGTGGCCAAAAAAGGTGTATAAGCCTCATGCAAACACACGATCACGAATGGCTAAAAAATTAAAGCTTCGACGCTCACAATACATAGCGACCCCTATGATTAATTTATACAATTAAATGCAGTGACTGATGCAGTATTATAACCACAATAACAATAATATTAGAAATATTTTTATTGATAAAAACTGAAAGTTTATTATATCACGCAGACAAGCAAATGAGCAAGTAATACTAGATATTTGTCGCCCTAAGAGCTGAACTTTGTTTTACGAGACACTACATAGAATTAAATCTCTTAGCGGCGCGTGTATCCCTATCAATCTAAACACCGCTGCCGAGCGAGCGTCAGTGCTAGAGCGGCCGTATGGGAGAGGCTTTCATAGAATAGAAATTCGTTTAGCGGGTCGACGCAGCAGTACGCGACGGCGCACGCGCTGTCGCCGTTACCGTTTACACAAAGGTTCAATAAATAGAAAAGAATATAAAAGGAGGTACGGGAAAAGATAGCGGATAGACTGAAATGCGATAGAAAAATTAAATAAACCTCAAGTATATTATTACTCAAAATTAGAGACATGGTTCGGCGTTGAGGATGTAAGTGGCCTCCAGGGGCGCAAGTGCCAAGGAGGCGCACTCAAATACTTATAAAACTAGAAGCCGGTTACAGGGACTATTATCAGGTGTACAATCTTCCAAGGGCCGCACTCAGACTCCCACAGCTCAAGATATTTTTTTCATTTCGAACAAAATAAGTTTTAAAAAACAAGAAATATAAATCTGGCCCCAAATGCTAAACATCTTTCCTAGCTTCGATGCTGTATAGGAGGTACAGATAGCTATCAAAAATTGGTATTATCTGAAAACGTGCACAATTCTGGATCAGTTTGACCGTTGGGCTCTAGTCAGATAAAAATTAACTACAGCGTATCGTGACGTCTACATGATTCGTTAGAAAACAGTTATCCGCGTTAGTAAGTGGTCACAAGGCGCCTATGATCCTTAAGAGTGAGGAATCGTATCCAACATAAATTTCAACATAAAGAATATAGCGTGCAAGTTTACACCTAAATTTTAGCCAAAAAGTAAGAAAGGATTTCTATCACTTCATAAACAGAATATGAATATTCAAGTAATAAGTAAATAGAATGTTTTATATCTCATATCTTAAAACTAACGAACATCTGTTATTTTTATATTAAAGATCGTTGATTTTTGTCTAATTCACGCATCGTTAAATCTACTAGTAATGATTTGACTGCTTCTTACGTGATTTGTTGAAACTCGAGAAATATTAATTGTTGCATTATAAATATTACTCAAATTTATAGTTGCACATAAAAAACAGATGTCGTTAGTTGCTGTGAATACATAACTTCATGTTACGTTAATTTGATTATCCATAGATATAACACTTATCTAGGACTTTCAATCGTTGAGTGTATTGTCGTACAATATGACTTAGCAGGGTAAAAATATATCGTATGATGGATACTTTGCAACAAACTATAGTTTATAAACAACTAGCAGGGTATAAGTAGTGGTCTCTTTTCCATGACTACCAGATGGAATACTATAAGAACAGGAAATAATATTAACTAAATATATTTGTGCCTCATGTGTACAATTAGAATAGTGAAAGACTGCAAATTTGCCATATCCATTATCTTGCAGAATACATTTTATAACAACTACAAACATTAAAAGTGTCTAGGAATTAAGTACATTTTTAACTATAAGAAATTATGCAATTAATATTTACCAAGTCTAGTCTTCCAAACTGGCTTCTTATTTTAATTCCTATGTTTATGTTAGCAACTTATAGAACTGCAAGTTATCGAAATAATTACAAAGTATAGCGTAATAATTTCGAAAAATTACAATTTTTGCAATTTATGGGAAATTAACCCAAGTTAATGTCGTGAATTAAATGGTAAAAAAAGCAAATATTAAGGTGTTTTATATTTTTATTGTAAAGATAAAAATTATAATCTGGGTTTCCACCATTGACACGGATCACACAATCACAACGATTTGGCATGCTTAATATCAGTTCATCGCAATCACTTTGAGGAATGGCCGTCCACGTTCTTTCTAACAAATCAAAAAGTTGTTGTGGGGTATGCACGGCATCCATACTTGGCGAAACTCTTCTTTGGAGCATATCTTATGCGTGCTCAATTGGGTTGAGGTCTGGCGATTGAGCAGGACACGGCAGAACGTTGATGAGAGTATCAGCAACAGTGCGTGTTACGACTCTAGCCGTGTCTGGACGTGCATTGTTGTGAATTAGTTGATACGAATCACACAACCGCCTTTACAAAATGATGATCACGTCTGAAACAATCTTCTATACCGGCCCATACCATTATTGTTCCCCCTCCATATGAATTCCTTGACAAAATTTTAAACATTCTTGAAGTCCAGAGGTCCTCCAAACTCTAGTACGTCTTGTATCCGTCCCCATACCGAAACGATATTCATCGGAAAAGCAAACACAACGCCAGTCTTTTTTCTCCCAATTTCTGTGTTCGCGAGCCCATTGTAAACGGAATCTACAATTGCGGGGTGCTATAGGTGGAACTCTCAACGACCTTCGGGAACGCAGACCAACTTCATGAAAACGATTTCGGATGGTTTGGTCGCTTATCAGTAAGCCTGAAGAGCTATGGAGCCTGGTAGCCAATATCATGGCGGTAATGGTACGATTCCGTTGAGCAGTATTTTGTATGTACTGGTCCTGTCTACGAGTGGTGATGCGAGATCACCCTCCATGTCGTTCGGCCACGCTACCCTTGATACGACATCGTGTACAGAGGTGGCTTATGACACTCTGTAGTGCCAAGAGCGACAGCCATAGTACGTTGCATGGATACAGCTTGCAACATTCCGAAGGCTTTCATCATCTTTTCTCGTATCGAATGATGTCGTCACTCCATATCGAAGTATTTTCTTCAGTTCCGATGCAGAAATTGTAATGGTTTTGTAAAAATGCTATTACACAAATTTATAGGAATCGTGATTGACAGTTGATTTTCTATTGTTAAACAAAATTTAAAAAAATCTTTATTCAAATAATGAAATTCACCCAAAAGAATCAATAACAATCCAATAAAGTTAAAATAATAATCCTCACTCGCGGTGATAAACTAAAACGTACTTGATCCTTAGACACATTTGATATGCGTATTTTTTATCATTTAATAAGTCGATGTCATTGACATCAATTAGTTCCCCTTCCCGGAAGATTCAGCAATATTTACAGTCTGTACCATTTATGCGGAATTATTCAGAGCCCGAACTAAAATTTTCTCATTATTTATGAAATATTTCTTATTGTGTATTGTTTCGAGTTTAAGTTCGTTTTCCTTTATCGTAATTACTTACTAATTACTATAATTGCTTGATTAAAAACTACAACCAAAAAGTTAGCTATTATACAATTAAATCGCTAACATTTTAGACTTTTCTGGGATGAATTAAGATATTCTAAGATCTATCGATTTTATACATGTTTGCTAAAGGATAGAACTTTTTTTTAACTTATACACTAATATTATAAATGCGAAAGATTTATTTGATAAGTTTTCGGCGTAAAACCATTATCGTGAAACTTTGTGTATACTTATTTTCGATAAAGTAGATAAATATATGGTATGTTTATTTCAAAATACGCAATAGCATCTGCGGAATACGGATCCAAAGTCTACGCAAGCGAAGACGGGTGTCAGGCACTTGTTTGCTTACGTAATTGAAAGTCAATTATCACACTTACCCTAATCTGAAAATTTCCGGAAAATGAAAATATCCGTCATCATGAAAATTTCTGGCAAACACAATTTTTAACACAGCGATATCTGCAGGAGAATCTAGATAGCTACATTATTTAACATTCCAAAATCAAACTTAATACGTAGAGACTATTAAAAACCGGAAATCCGCATGTAGATAATAATTAAAATTACATTCACAATTGTTGTATTTTGTCTGAATCTTTAATACATATGAACAATTAAGAGACGAATTCAATCAGAATGCGCAACTCTGACATTAAAGTTTAGTAGTTTACACCTAATTTTACGACATGACACACACTGTAGTTGGCGGAAGTTTCTTTGTTGCGCTATTTATTAATTTTATTACATGTAATAAAATTAATAAATCGGGTGTTTATCCCAAAACACCCGATTTAAACCCACCTGGGTTTAAGCCGGGTGGGTGGATTGCCCATCTATATACATGATAGATAATAATGAAAAAGTATGAATATAAAATATATATATATATATAAATATAAATATATATATAAATATAAAATATATATATATATATATATATATATATATATATATATATATATATATATAAAACACAAGACTTAAGCACAATTCATTTGCAGCGGTGTGATAACTTATTAGGTTGGAAGCGCCAAGGTGTTACTTCGCGCGTTCTTCTGATACACTCTACAAATCAACACGAGCTCTAGACCATATAGCTCCCGTACATAGTCATTATCCTGGCGACTTTTAGTAGTCGGGCGACTTAGGCCAGTGAGGTTGCAAGCAGCGTTCCTTAGGACTCGTCCCAAGGCTCTGCACCATACAAACTGCACCATTGCACTATACAAAAAGCTAAAGACGGCACTATTATAAGTGAGAAGTTCGGCAATATAGAAGGGGCTTGCCCGCTAACCAAGCTATTTACCGGTGACTCTGGTTAGGCTCATTTAAAGAACACCAGGATCTTTCTGCAGTCGTCGAGAATTTCACACTATTCCATTTTCTCTCCAAGTAGTAAATAAAGTACGTTACAAACATAGCTAAATCGATTGATAATAATCTTGAATCGATGGAATATGATGCTCTCCATATCATAGAGAAAAAAAGCTGTTATAAAAGGTTAATAATTATTAATGATAATTATAATCCCAGTATAAAAATATAGATCTGAAAGGCCTTCGTGCTTGTCTCTTTTTGGAACTTTATGTCAAAGCTGCAGAACCCTCAAAATGTCTTCTACATTTTGAGGGTTACAGTGAAAAAACTGTGGGCAATGCTGTGAGCTTATAACTCCATATTATTTATATTCAAATATTCCAACAGAAATTTAAAGGTGTTTACCATTATTACAGAAAAATTAATGCGGAAATCAATAATTTATCTCGCTTCGTCAAATATTACGAAATTTAAACTGCCAACTAAAAATTTATTACATTATACGTTTATTATAGTTTATTTATGACATAATAAGTTGCGAAGTTAAAAGTAATATCTGCTATTATCTATACTTCGTTTGCTTCAGGCCTATTATTGTTTAATACAATATAACAATAAAGAGGTCGAGACTTTCCGATACCAGTCATTGAGTAAATTGCTGTTCATAAGTCTGATATCATCAAAATATAAAAAAATCTGGTTTTATTTCAATAGATGATCATGTTAGTGTAACAATTGTATATGTGATGGTTGCAAACTTGGGTTGTGCAAACGTCATATTTCGTAGATGTCCATCGTGATTAACACAATATTAGCTCAAATTAGTTATAATTATCTGACTACCACCTTTTTTGGCCTTATGTAATATTTTCATTTGTTTGACTGTATGTATTATTTTGATTACATTTAATTAAAACTTTGCTTTCTATCAATGGTTTATAATTTGACATAATGCTGATTAATCTGTCTATTAAGTGATAATCGAATAAGTAATCCAAGTAAATAGTTGTTATTCCATATACTTCTTCTATGTCCATATTTGGTATTTGTCTATGGAACTCTAAACAGACTTTATAAACCATCCAGAAGTAAAATTACTGCAATCTGTAATACATAGCACTGGCCCCGCCCGCAGTTAAACTTAAATGTATCAAGGTGGTCGAGCTTTAATTCTAATCTTAACATTTTCGGACCAGACCGTAATACAGGTATTAAAACGGGACGCTCGAATAAATAATAATCATGAACATGCAGGTCAAACAGATAAGCATTATTTCAACGTCAATCATTCTTTGTTTTGTTGAATGAGACTGTTTTGTATAATTAAGAAACGGGTCTCTCGCCATTAATCATTTTAAATACGTATCACTTATTCGTAGTATCTGCTGCATCCATCCATATATCCTTGTGATATTCAATTGTAATATCAGTTTCACATTGAAATATTGCACAGGAATTACTTGTGTTTTAAGCCATACATAATTTACAAGAAAAATAATTAAAGTAGGATGACTGTCGGGTTTCTACGTCATACTATAAATTCATTTGTTACTTGTTCAAATTTGATATTAACTTCGTACAAGTAAAATTTTCTGACAATGAATGTTAAAGTAAAAGGATGGATAAGAAGATACTGATAATTAAAAACGTAAAATCGTATGGATACTTTCATATAATATGTGATTATTCTTTTGGATTTATATTTGTTTATCTTTGTGTAACGAGTTCTCGAAAAGAATTCAAGCTAACACGTAACCTACTTTTACATTCAGCGCCAAAGTGTTAAAGATTTTTATTTAAATTGTATAATCATTACATTTATGACAAACAGTTATCTTCACCGCAAGCAATGATGACGGTCACCCAGGTAAAGAGCAAGAAGAATGGTTGTCCAGGACAATTCCATATATATATATATATATATATATATAAATGAAATAAAAAAATAGCTCTTTATGTAAAGACGTCTACAATAGCAAAAACAAAACCGCAATAATACTGTCTAAACTAATTTCTGTTACAGATACCGCTATGTATTGTAAGAGTTATAGCTCCCGGTCGAGTGCTTTGATAAACGTGAAGTATAGATAATGAAGTATCTTGTCTAACATAAATCATACATGCATAGTATATAGCTGAAAAATACCTTTTAAATGTGTACCGTATAGTAGAATAAGGTAAACTTTTCAATCTGTAGTTGAAAAAAAATATAGAATAAATTACAATGTAATAACCCCCTTTATTCATAACAGTTATACGACGTTTATCAGCTCGTGAAAAATAAGTCATGAAAGAAGTGTTTTTTTGTAATCGCTTTACTTATGTATAATAGTATATAATGTATAATGTAGTAGTATATAATGTAGCTTACAAATTGCTTAAAATATTATTCAAATTAAAGGTTAGTTGATTAAATTAATCCATAAATATGGCCATAATAAAGGGACTTATATTAACACTATAATCCCAAATAATAACACTTGCTTGTTGGTCGAAATTGCCTGTTGCATTGTGCACTACTCGCTTTATTATCCGTTCACGTTAACTCTGTAACTAGACTTGCTACGCAGCATTTGGTAACATGCCTTTCCCAGAATTTATTATGACGAAACACTTGAACCGCTTTGCACTTTATTGAGAGCTTAATACAATCAAGGAAATGACGCTTACGTAAATGAACTAAGTACATAATTCATTTTTATCTTGGGACGTGTATGTCAACAAAATTCTGTCTCTTCCAGCATATAGAAACATTGTTTCCCTGTAAATACGGGTATATTTAATACTAGCGTTTTCCCTGCGGTTACGCCGCGTGCAAATCCCTAGTTAGTGGCTCTATGTTACTTACATAAAAAGGTTTTTTGTAGTATATATTGTAGTATATATTGTAGTATATAGATTATGTGAAGCAGACAAACAAGCAAAATGTAATTTTTTTGTCTTATAATTATTATTAGAGCGTTACATGCGGCGTCACACTCATAATATTTGATAATAAGTATTCTATTTTCATCACTGTTATAAATATCCTATTGGTTCGTTCACAAGATTGTAAAAAAGAGCATTCAAACAAACACCAAAATAAAAACTAAAACAAACTTTCATATTTATATATAACTAGCTGCGCCCCGCGGTTTCATCCGCGTGGCGCACGTGGAAAATCGTTATATTTTGGATAATTCACACTATATCTTTACAAATTATAACCTATGTATTATTCTGATATGTAAGCTATATTATTGTAAAGTTTCATCAAAATCCATTCACTAGTTTTTGCGTGAAAGAGTAACAAACATACATCGATACATTCATACATTCTTACAAACTTTCGCGTTTATAATATTAGTAGGATACATCTTACATATTTATATACATATAAAATTTCATATCACGATGTAACTCCGAAACCACTAAACCGATCTTGATGAAATTTTGTAACTATGTGTAACTTGATCCAACTTTAAAGATAGGATAGTTTTTATCTCGATTATTGACCTCAAATATAAAATTCTAATATTAGTTAAATGTCACTGAACGCCTTCTAAGCCCCTGGATCGATCTTGATGTTTTTTTGTGTGTATTCGAGTGAGTTCCCGGATGGTTTTGATAATAACCTACTGGGACATAATTGGACCCAGTAGGTGGCGTTGCTATCGGGTTCTAATTTTTTTCAAGACAGGACAACGACTGCCGGAACTGCTAGTATTAGTATAAATTCTGAAACATGACTAAACTATGGCGTTGAACACGGTTTCATCTAAATTTTTAACCCCAATTAAGTATTTTACTAAGCTAAGCAATAAATACTAACTATACCTTTCTACTTTCATTACAGTCGGTTAATTTCCTATTAAAATTATTTTATCACACATTTCTTCTTAAATATTTTCTGATAAAATCTCAAAACCGTAAATTCTCTTAATTAGACTGAAATAAATAAATAAAAACAACAACCCACTTTAAAAGCCACAATACTAAAAATCAAGCAATTAATGTTTTCTACAAAATGTTATTACTTATTATTTGTTCCGTTAAAAGTAGTTATGAAACTATTCTTTATTATGCAATTAATATAAATTGCTTTATATAATTTTGAAGACCAGTTGAAACAATATATTCTATGGTATATTTTAGTATTCAGAAGGAACATAAAATTTCATTCCATAAAATAGAATACTTTGGGCGGGATAAGTATTTGAAGTTTGTGCGAACGAAGTTTATCATTTGTTTGTTTGTTATATTGTCTCTTTGCTTCAATAATGTGTTATCTATAAAATTGAAATTTTAGAAAAGAGATTTTAAGCTTCAAAACATAATTGTATCGAAACAAATAACATGATATCTTTTAAAATACATTGTAGATCGATAGAAAAAAGTTATGCGTTTCGATACAATTCTTTTATGAAATTTAAATTACAACGAAAAATAAAATTTCAATTGTCAAGCTAACACATTATTAAACCAAAGAGGCGATTATGAATGAATAAATGAATGAAAACACTGTATTATTCACCAAAAATCAAAACTAAGTACAGTAAATGTTGAACAAAGGGCAGCCTTATCGCTTAAAGCGATCTCTTCCAGGCAACCTCCTAAATTAAGGAAAATATTAAGACAACAGTATTATGTATTTTCAAAAGAATTAATAGTGAGCGAAACCGCAAGAAACTTTGTAGTTTATCATATAGGTGTATGCCGCATGCTTAAGCATTTAATTCTATTTAATTATCTGTAAGTCAATCAAGAATTGTTTCAGGCTCCAAGCAATGGCTATTAAACGGTCGTAGTGAAAAAGTAATGGCGTCTAAAAGCTATTATAAGTTATTATCTTGATATTTCGTTCATGTAACAAAATTATCTTATGAAATCGCTTCATATAATAGGATATGTGCTATTGATTCCACGATTATTGTAATTCCTCGTGTAAACTATACGGTTATGTTAGTTGTTAATTGTTTAAACAATTAAAACGTTTAATAAAGATGCAATCATTGAATTAGTGAACATGAACTGGCATATACATGTGTTCAGTTTGACCCATGATAGGAGTTAAGGAACTGGTTTTAAAAAGTGGTTTTCTTGTAAAATAGGACGTTGAACTTTTTGTTTCAATGGAGTTATATAATTATCAGTAAAATATCAATTTATTTTCAGTCCACTGTGCCACAAGCAGGCAACAACCTGATATAATTAAACGTAGGATACTGGTGTAAGTAAGCTCACGAAGAAGCTCGTGCCACGCATGTTGTGCTATTCCTATTGTAAATGGCTACTTGACATTTACTGCCGCACTAAGAGAATTTAAAGGTTGATTAACTTAAGAACAATAAAAACTTATTACGTCATACATATTTCTTAAAAAATTGAAATTTTACACAAAATTTACACTCTGCATTTTCCATTTTTAGTAATTGGCATGAAATATAGATTTAATATTAAATTAGCAGTGCCCGGCAGTTAATTCGTGCAAAACTTTAGACTTTATGTATTATAATATTTTGTGAAACTTAAGACCAAATCTCTGCTATAAAAAAATATGGAATTTTGTTGAGCTATTTTGGAGCCTATTCGAGCCAAAGTTTCAGACAGACAAAAATTCTAAAAACAGTTATTTATGATTAAGCATAAGTATTAATATTTATTCTAATTTTATAATTTCTTATGGCATCACGTACAAACATTTCAATTTTATTTGTTGGTCTATAGAATACTTGGCACAAACGATTTCGATTGCAGTAACCGCTATGTATATTGTAATTATTACGGCCCGGCCACGACCAAAGACTTCGCTACGAGCAACGCAACGACGACTGGCATGCTTCATACTTCTTAGAAACTTTGATTTTGCCCATCATCGCGTTGCGCTTAGCTATCGCGCATAGATCGATTATGACACAGACTGATTGAAAAATATTTTTGTTGTAAATTTTGAAGATGCCGTTTTGATTTGTATTTATATTATCAAAAATTAGGTAAGAATGTGGTGAAAGTTCTTTTTTAATCTGACTAAATACACCCAATCGAATATGGACTTTACAAAATAATCAATGCTCAGTTACATATTATAGCTATCTCTATTGTTCAGTTGTTCCGCGGTTTTATCTATCGATATTTCGACAACGCCACCCAGTCTTTATAAAACATGACTTAATGAAATACAAAGAAAGATAGACAAATAGTCATGACGAAAACATAAGGGTTACATTTCTGGCAAAACGGCTACGAAACCCTAAAAATGTTCAAATCTGAATAAAATTAACAATAGTACAAGTTTCATATTTGAAGAGAAAAATCTTAATTATTTTGTGAAATAGGTATTTCTTTTTGAGCTGCCAGAACTCCGAATTTTGCGTAAGTCTAAGACCTACAATTACCTACTATAATTAAAATTTGGCCGAGGCTAGATCTTAACACATACAGTTATGTGTATGAAATTAAACTTGGCTTAAAGGTCTTTGTTTGTTGGCCAAAAAGCCCAAAAAAAGATAAACGAGAAATTTAATATCGATATTTAAGGTTAATTGACCAATATCCGATTTAAGTCCAGCAAAAATGTAGCCTTAGGATAGAGGCTACATTCAGTTTCGCTTAACTTTTACTAGAAATGTAGTACAGTTTATATAGTTATTTATAAGGTCCATTTCAAGGAAATCCGAAAAACGACGGTTGTATGCTAATATATTTATAATAATTTATTTCATTTACTTTAGTAATAACACGTGTGCTCACAAATAATTTATGGAAGTTAACGATTTGAAAACTAGATACAGTCATAGTCTCTGGACTATGACTGTATCTAGTCAGAGACTAGTCTACCGGTTTTTATATTACAAAAAGTATAGTATAGTCCTACTCGTTTGAAACGCTTATACTTTTTTTCAATAACATTCCAAACGAAATACTTAATTTGCTCTTTACTATTCAAAACTAAATAAAAAGGTTAACTTAAAAAAATATACTGTGTAACGAAATTCATTAGAACTAAATGACATACTGGATTTACATAGCTGTATGCTCCTGCTGTTTGAATAAAAACTTTATAATTTGTTTGAATATACTAGTAATTTCCATGAAGGGTTTAGTACAAATCGCTCGTTGCAATTAATGCCTAAATTGCTGACAAAAACTAAATATAATAAATATGTATACTTACCACTCAGAATTTCCTGTCTTTATAAAGGTATAATTGTAAAAAATCCAGTTCAACGAAAACAAGGTTGATTTTGAGATATAGAATGTTCCCGATTGCATCCTTTTTACTGTTCGGATAGCGAATAGTAAAAACGATTATGATTATTACGAAACCACTGTAGGTGGTCCGAATCGCACTTGGCAGTTTTATTTCGTTTACAAGAGACATTTACAACAAACGAGTCTTTCTGACCGACATTAGGTACTAGTGACATATAAAAGTTAATTATCATTTTTTAAATTTTACACAATATAATGATAAATGGCATGGGTTATTTTATCTTTATATGAATGTAGTGTTACGTATCTTTTGCAGTACGTATTTATCTGGAATTGTTGTTGTAAATACTTATTATTAATTCTTGTTATGATAATTCTACAAATATAGTAGATTTTTATTTACGTCACTTGTGGCTTTCTAATTCAAAAGATTTTCCTCAAAGTAAACTTAGTTAAAGAACATGCTTTGATTGTCATATACGTCAACTCTTTATACACCGCTTCGCAACGTGGTTAGAAGGGGCAATATTCCCCCAGCCACATTTTGAAATATCATTTAATTAGCGACGTTAGTTTAGAGTATTAAAAACCATAAGAATCACGTTTTGTCGTCCTGGCTGCATAAATATAATTACAGCTTTAGTATTACTACTAAAAGAGAGAGGATATATGTAGGTCCTATACTTTTTTGAATAATTAATAAAATTAGCCAAGTGCATGACAATCCATGAACTAAGAAAGGTTCCGTAGAGATGAGGAACATTGCTATTTTCATCACTTGGCAATTAAACGTATATATCGTATTTAGTTTAAATATAAAATAAAAATAATACTTTGTAAAAATTTTACAGTTCGTATGTGTGTACATAAAAACACGCACATAATTTTTTGACATACATACAATGAATATGCCATATAAGCTCTTTGAACGATTTTATGTATAATATGATTTTGGGTATTATCTGTCTTATTTATACTATATACTTATAGTGGTAGATAGAAAAAAGTAAGTTAAGTAAATTTTGAGATACAGGATGTTCTCGATTGATAGTTTCTTAGGGTTTCATATAGAAAGGACAAAAACAAGGCATGTTGTTCGCCGTTACGAAACTATTCGACTTGCGTCGTCCGATACGCACTTAGTCGATCTATCACTTATTATTATGTCGACAGGCGTATGGTTAATACAAACTGTCGTGATTACGAGATCTGCTTTAAATCTGTTAATGTCAATGTGTTCACATTTTTATAATTATTATTTCATCGTACGAAAATAAATATATCTTGAAAGCTTCTACTTTTCTTGCCTATTTTCATTTCAACTCTAGAGCCCGAGGTCAACTTTCGTTCGATGACATTTGTCTATATTAAATTTATGAGGTTTATATGAGGCTAGAGAAATTCGAGATTAGCCGATAGGTTATTTCCCTGTTAGTTTCCCTGATGGAAAGAAGTCATCGTTGCCCACGATCATCTGTAACATCAGATACTACTAAAGTGGTGGTAACGTGGAAAGTATTTTAAGACACCTTTTTGATGTGTAATTTAGATGCTTTTTAAAGTTAAGTATTTTTACTGAACGATTTTATCAGTCCTAGTATTCTTCTTCCATGGCACAACTTACCCAAAATGATTATTAATCTTAAGCCTGATTTACATTTAAGCTAGTTAGTAATTGGCCGAGTTGTTTTTCAATTTTTACTACCTAAAATGGCCCCCATTCTATGTGCCCATAGGCGAAAGACAGCCATGGTGTGAATCACGTCAAAACAGCCCAAATAAAATTGTTTATAAAGCATTTGTTAAGTCATTATATTGATAACGGCGGTAATAAATTAAGAAAATACGTAAATAAATGGTAGAAACTTAGAAATATTGTAAGTAGCTAAAGAGACCTTGCTCGGGCGCGGTTGATAGACTACTCATAAACACGTTGTGACCTCCCCATGAATTTCCGTTTGACGTTGTCTGTGCTCTGTTTAGTTACAGCCTAAACAGACACACACACCAAACAAACATACACATACACACGGTATCACCTAATGTAACTTAGTTTGGTATTAATAATACTATGGAAGAAAATTATTAGGAGTGATAATTGCTCCATACAAATCAAAACTCTGATAAGCTCCTAAAACATGCACGACTTTTTTATTGCAAAAGTTGGCAAACAGGCAAATGGCCACCCGATGGAAAGTGGTCAAAATCGCATCTGTAAGACCAGGGGTATGGCCAGGGCGTTGCTTGCCTCGAAGGAATAAAACTTGGCCACTAATGCCGGAACACAGCAAAGTGGCGGCATGCTCTATTACTCCATATATAGGGGTGGTAACCGAACCTGCACGGATAACTTTATTATTTAAACCATATTTTTAGACTAATCAACAAATGATTACAATTTTACTAAGACTTTCAAAGGACTTAGCTAGCGTATCCTAGCTTATCCTATTTACGGCATAAAATAATAATATCATCCTATTAATCCTATTTTAAAGTTTTCATGACAATGGATCCTGTCCAAGAGAAAAAGCAATAGTCAAATATCTAAACAAAACCAATCCCTTTCACATTCATAAATGTATGTGTATAATAGTATACACCTATGTAAAGTATGATAGCTGCCCACAAACTTCCCACTCAAGACATTGGCTCGGGCCTCCCTATTTCAGGAAAATTAACAGTAATCTCGACATGCAAAATTCTTAACGATGTTTTATGTCATTCTTAGCACGTGATATTTTAATGCTGGGGCTTCATCTGCAGATTAAGGCTGTGGCCGAATTCATCTTATTTAAAGCGTTAAAAAATTATGTCTTTATCGCAAAGCCACATTAGTGTATACAGATCTAAGATGTTTTTATATATATTATATGTCGTTGATACACATACGTTATCTGTCAATATTTAACGTCATTAACAGTGCACATCTCAAGTAACGCATTAAATCCATACGTGAAACGGCCGATATCTGTAACATTATCTCAGATGAAGACCCACTTTAACAATATGTACGGGTTGTCTGGAAGAGATCGCTTCTTAAGGATAAGACCGCCCATTGTGCACATGTAGAATATTTTTAGGCTATAAGTTTTTCTCTGTTTTATGTAATGGCGTACAATAAAGTGTTATCTATCTATCTATGTACATTGGCTCAGACAAATAGCGTAGGCGGTGCATGCTCTCCGGCTAGAATTCGAAACGACCACATCCAAATTAGAGGAGGGTACATTAGCCATCAAGCTACTACGAGTAGTTATCTCGGTATCTAGGATGTTTGAGCTTGCCACTCTCTCAATGAAGCGCGTCCTTTGGACGCCTCCGCACCTGGTCCTATAGAAGATAAAGAGCACGTTCCAGTGCTTCCACTGACCCTTAAAACGTGCAAGTGGTCATGTGTACCTTACTTTCCGGCCATACGAACTCAAATCATCAGTTTATAGTATGAATATATAGAATGAATATTTGTTCAATCTTCGTACTAATAATCAATACTAATATTACACACACACACATATATATATATATATATATATATATATATATATATCGGAGTTAATCTGAACTGACATTAAATTCCTGGTCAGTCACTAATCTCGTGTCTGGCGTCGCCTTGTATATGCCGCCGCGTGTTTACCGCGACAATTAGCGCCGACGCTCTGACTATTACGACTGGCCGCGTAACTATCAGGGTTAACTATTATTATCATAAACACATTTAACGTATTGTGCTATTTATGTGCCAAGGCGCAAGTGATAAATACTTACCTTTCATCGTTTAATCCGTCCTAAGTGATCTGGTTTTGACCTGTATGTTTCTATAATGCATAAAATAGATATGCAATTTTTCGACGTTGTTTGAGTTTTAGTAAAAGGTGATTTTTACATGACAAAACGTTACTAGTCTTTTAATTTTGCATTGGCATTTAAATTCAAATAGTTGTTCATAGATTTAGCTTGAACAATACGTATGAAGATAATGAATTAATTATAGAGAAATTATCATATTCGTACCGTAAAATAGTTATATACTTGTGTAACTTATTTACTACTAGCTGATCCGGCAAACTTCGTACCGACTCAGAATCATTTTTTTTCATATTTACTTACCTTTTAAACCTTCCATGGAAATCCACAAATAATTCAAAACCAAAATTAGCCAAATCAGTCCAGCCGTTCTCGAGTTTTAGCGAGACTAACGAACAGCAATTGATTTTTATATATAAAATTTCCCAATAAGTTACAAAATGACACTTCCACGAAATCTAGTTCCTTGTTTCGTTTGGTTCGAAGGAACTTGTAAATTGAATGTACAAAAATAAATTAAAACTACCTGCAATTTTAATATTTGTGCTTTCTATCTCGTTACAAATTACAATTTATTTTTTAATTACTTTAACCCGATTTAAGCATATAATTTCATTGATATTGAAGCAAAATATAGTCTCATAATATTAATTAAGTTATGAAAAATTAATTCGTTTTATATTTTAACGGATCATTAGTTAACAGAGCGTTAATGAACATCGATTGCTCACCATAGCTAGAAGTAATTATAATAACAGCCCATAAACGTCTCACTGCTGGGCTCGGGCCTCCCATTAGAGGGGAACGGACAGAAGGTATACCAGTCACACTTGTCCAGTGGTTATTGCGATGTGTATGTTTCATCACGATGTTTTCCTTCACCGTTTAGCACTTGGTAGTTGTAACAATATGCATGCATAATAGGTCAGGAAAATGCCTGCTATTTGTGGTGCAGTGTGTAGTGCATGCTTTCCGGCCAGGATTCGAAACCGCGCTTGAGTTTGGAGCGTAAGCGCTAGTCATTAAACTATCATGGCTTTTTTTAAAAGTAATTCATAAATATGAATAAAATCTGGAACTAATTACTCTTTAAAGTCAATCGCGTTAGGTCAATTTGATTTCATATATCTCAATTAATCAACATATATGCTAATCTCTTTAAATTATATTTTCTATACATCGCTTGTTATGCACGACCAGAGTTGTGTAATTACCCAAAGATTCGTTCGATGTATTCAAAACTGTTTTAATGTCAAGCGCGGGTTTAATGACAGCCGAATGAACAGATTGCGCCACGGAATCAACCTCACAATAAAATTAAGGCACCGATCTATAAGCATTCCCTGTCTCTATTTCTATTATGGAAATAAGTGAGACAAATGATCCTTCATGAGTTGAGTAAAAAAATGTTATAATATTGAAAAAAATTCCAAGGTCCCCTGCATTTTAATATATTATAGATAGGTATACACGTTGACCTTTTGAAACGTATTCCGATTATGGTTACTCAAAGTCTGACTGCAATATTTAGTAGGATGCATGTGGTCCTTGAATTTCAAGCTGAGCAGACATTGAAATTGGTAAAGCTCATAAATTAGTCGTATATAATTTATTTGGATGTAACCAGCTTCTTGTATGCATAAAGTTGTGACATCAAAAGTGTCATAATCTCTCTTTTCTTTCACCTTCTCCCAATTATTTGGGGTCGGCACAATGTGTCTTTTCCTTCCACACTCCTCTATTCCGACATACATCTTCTGTCACACCACATATCATCATATCACCCTTCTCACAATTCATACATCACTTTTTTGGCCTACCTTTACGTTTGTTCCCATCAGTCTTGCAGTTTAACATTATTTTTGTCACGTGACTTTCATCTCTCCTCATTACATGCCACCATACCACCTTAATCTTCTTCCTGTCAATTTTCACTCACGGCAACTTTCAAAGATCCGTTATGTACTAATTTCTCACCTTATGCATTCTTGGAAGACCACACATCCATCTCAACATCCTCATCTCAGCTGAGTGGAGATGTTTGTGGTCTATCACTTTAGTAGCCCAACATTCAGACCCGTATAACATGACCGAAAGTGTCATAATATGATATGAATAAAATATTAAAAAACAACGTACTGTTTAAAACCATCGCTATTAATAAGTCCCCGTATTAATTCGAAACAATTAATTTAATTAATATACAAGACACCTAAGTGCCATTTAAGATCTTGCCTTAATTTTGTAACATTAAGATTATATAATTTTTTTTTGTATATACAGAAAATATTTTCTGTATTGTAATGTCACATATTAAATTACTTCATAATGTTAATACAATAAAATGTAAACCATGTCATATTAAACTACAGCGTTAAATAATACCTACATAATTTAAATTTCGTACAAAGTGGTTCGAAGCTCTCATCTTATTGAAGATTTAGGCTACTGCGTGTTAGACCCGAATCAGTTTTAAATTTTAATAAGTTTCATTTCAAATTTTGGCTGATATAAGGTAACAAAATATGTTTGTTACAAAACCACATACGAATTACTAAGATTTAGAACATTTTTAATCTTATCTCTCTATTTATAGTAATTGTTATTTGTTACCTATTTCTAGAATTATTTTTCCACGACAGTATTTGTGGGTAAAGCAATGCCCGAACCAAGAGTTGGTTTAAATTTAAAAAATGTACAAAACCACGCACCTCGATTAAATTTTAAATTTCATCTCAAGCATTTATACGTAACGTAAAGTTTAGGTATATGTAATAAGTAGGTTACATTTAAATCACTAGAAAACTATTTTGGACTATATATTTTTATGTTTGGTGCCATCGTCACTTTTCCTACCGCTCGCCATAGGCGGGGAGGGAGGTTCATCCTCATCTCCTCAAACTGCTACGCTTCTGTTTTTAGAACGTTTGTATCGCGTAAAATAATAACGAATGGAACTTCCCATCGAGGTTTTCTCTTGGGCTACAACGTAAATGTAAATGAGCATTTAGGAAAGATGCCATGAATGTGCTGATGTTATAAACGTTCATAGACGACGATGGCCACGTTTCATCGGATGGGCTGTATGTATTTTTGCCTGCTTTTGGTATTGATAACAGACTTAATAGTCTGTTAGGTTATCTTAACAGTTATTCAAAATATGTAAAAGAAAATAAAAATCCAGTTGTTCTTTTACATAATTATCTACTATACGAATTATACATAAGCTTAATTAATACTCTGTTTTAACTAGCAGTTCATTTGTAATCAAAACTTCTTATCTGTCATTAATTACATGCCACTCTCAGCAATACGATACTTATCAGGAATTTTTGTAATTAATAATACAAACATAATCAGGGCCCGCACTGTCATATGCAGTTCGACTAGAATACGGATCGGTATGTGGTATGAATAATAAATACATAATTATTCAATTCATTGTATAACGATCAAAGTTATTTTTATTTAATTATTACGTATATTCAGTCCACATTAAGCGTAATGACTCTCTACATTAGATTTAGTAATGATCTTATACGAATAACCGTTTATTGCACAGCTATTTCATGCTAATTAAGAGCTCCGTACAATTAGAAATGTGCACGGTTTGCATAAATGTCGAACTCAACTTCAATTAGAGCGTCCTGCGAATTTTCGTTTCATGTTTTAACAATACCTTTTGTTATTTCATGTTTCTCTCTTGCAATCGTTTATACAGGCTACTGCTAGGGTCTGAATTCCTACTGAATTCTTCACTCCATGTTGCATGATTTTCTACGTCCTTCATTGTCAGAACTTTGGTTCATATCGCCTGCTTCACGCCGTCCAGCCATCATTTTCTTGGATACCTAGAAGGTGTTATTCCACGGTCAGTATATCAAGGTATATTTAGCCGATGTATGGCCGGTTCCTATATCTTACCGACCGTTCATTTGCCTTATCTGTTAAAATTTGACATAACCTCCATACAAGCAATGCCAAGATTTAATCGATTGTAGGGCAAGTGAATGCATAGAAAGATATAGGAACCTGCCAGTAGTCAATAGACTCACATAACATGACCGAATCATCTCAAGTTAATCTTAGACACGTAAATACATTTATCTCATTAATTCAGAAGGCAGAACCAATGAGAACTTCTGCACCTTATGCAAAAACATATAACACCTTCCCAACATGTCACTTATCCGACTTTACTTTAGTAACATACCTATACGTAACGCAATAAATTTTTATAGTGTTTTACAAAAAAAATAAGAAAAAAAAATTAACAGTAAGTAGGACTTGTATCGTATAGTAGAACTATTCACGTTACAATTATATTATTAAACACATACTTTAAGTTAAGGCTACGTTTCTGTTAATAATTATGTAAGATTATTCAATAGTAGCAGCGAATAATCGTGGCACTTATATCTAGCAATGAACTAGTTGGACACAGTATAATCAATCAAGAAGATTAACTAAAACTCTAAATTTGGCAAACTGGATATTCTGGTTTTTAATAGAGCATGGCAACCTGTAATGTTATATTAATAAAATTTACTTGCACTAATCATGATCATATCTAAAAATTAGGTGTCAAACTAGAGCAATAATACCTGCTATGCTATTCATAAACTTATAAATGGCAAAGAATGAATCATATTTTGCTTTTGATAAAATTCGTGGCCTACAATGTTACTGAAGTAAAGTCATCGGATGCAGGTACATCTAACTCTAGGGTGACAACCCTAGTGGGCACACTTTATTTGTATTTTTGAGTTTTTAGCCGTAAAATGAAATGTATTGTAGTAAGTAAGGACAAAGAATGGTCTACAACTATCTCGTTGTTTTATCCCAGACATGGCTCGAATACATCTTTTTTGTTATAAATAAATAAACGTTCTATATTAGTCGCGTTTCCCCAAAAAATGACACCATACTGCAAATGGGAAACTACATGAGCATGATAAAACACTAAAGCAATTTGCGGGTGGGCTACTTGTAATGCGTATGAAAACTGCAACTTTATTATAAATATTATCGATATGTCTGCCCCTTCATGTTAGAATCTATGTGTAATCCTAGAAACTTTTTTGTAGATGTGTCGTCAAGTTCTTGGTCCTGTGTTTCAAAATAATGTAATATTGTCATTCGGCCGTTGATTAAAGTACAAAATTTTGGTCTTCTGTAAATCTATGTCTAAGTTATTAATAACGAGATATTCAATTATGCAATTGAAACTTGTTTTTATTTCGTCTACGTTCTTAAATAATAGGTTAGGGAAAAAGTATTTTCGCATATACTATGTATGAACTTATAATAAGATCTCTTTGGCTATACCATTTGTATCTGGCTGGTTTTGGCATCATTAAAAAGTTTTGATTTTAAAGAAGACAATTCCAAATTCAAATTAGGAAAATGTGTGATTTTCATTTGTTTTTCTTATTGTTAAAATGAGTGAATCTAATGAAGAAATTCGATACATTTTAAAATTTTACTACAAAAAAAGTAAAAATACAACACAAGCCGGAAAAAACAATTGTGATGTTTATGGATCTAATGCAGTATCTGTGAGAGTAGCGCAAATTTGTTTTAAGAGTTTTCAATCCGGAAATTTTGATATCAAAGATGCACGTCGCTCTGGTCGCCCTGTTAGGACAAAATTGATGCCATTTTTGAAAAAAGTGGAGCAAGATCGACATATTAGAAGTTACGATGTAGCTGGAGAACTGGGAACTGACCACAAAAGGGTCTTGGCGCATTTGAAAAAAGCTGGGTACACAAAAAAGCTCGATATTTGGGTGCCCCATGAGCTCACTGAAAGAAACCTAATGAACCGTGTACTCATTTGTGATTCTTTATTACGACGTAATAAAACCGAACCATTTTTGAAGAAGCTGCTAACTGATGATGAAAAGTGGATCACGTACGACAAGAACGTGCGAAAAAGATCGTGGTCAAAGGCCGGATCAAAGGATCGGGCTTCACAGACTGTGGCGAAACCCGGGTTAACTCGTAACAAGGTGATGCTGTGTGTATGGTGGGATTGGAAGGGCATTATTCATTATGAGCTGTTACCGCCAGGCAGGACCATCGATTCTGAATTGTACTGCAAACAACCGATGAGATTAAAGCAAAAAGTTGAGAGAAAGCGACCGGAATTAATCAACAGAAGGGGTGTGGTTTTTCACCATGATAGCGCTAGACCTCACACATCTTTAGCCACTCAGCAAAAATTACGAGAGTTTGGCTGGGATGTGTTAATGCATCCGCCGTATAGTCCTGACCTTGCACCTTCAGATTTTCACCAGTTTCGGTCTCTGCAGAATTCCTTAGACAGTGTCAGGTTAACATCACGAAAGGACTGCCAAAACCACTTGTCACAGTTTTTTGATCAGAAGCCCCACAATTTTTATAGCAATGGGATCACGTCCCTACCTACAAGATGGCAAAAAGTTATCCAACAAAATGGCACCTAGATACTTTAGTCAAATGTAAACAAACTTTATAAAAAAACCTTTTGAATTTTTATATAAAATGCGAAGAAACTTTTTCCCCGACCAATATAACAGTGCAGTCATCTGGGTACAGAATTACTAGAGTTTGGGTGGCTTTTGGCAGATTATTGATGTATATCAATAATAGTAATGGTCCTAGAATACTGCATTGAGGGACTCCTACCGAACTAGATCTTTGTGATGAAGCATAACTTAATTTGCTTGTATTCCTTGGAAAAATCTTTATTATATGTGTCATTTGAGTTCTGTTGTCAAGATACGGTATAAATAGGTTTAAAGAAACTCTCCGTACACCGTACGATTCTAATTTATTCAGTAAAATATAGTGATTAACGTAATCAAAAGCCTTATTCGTGTCAAGGTAATGGCGAACACAGGTAATCTTTTATCAATTCGTGCATAGATAATTTCAAGAAAATCATATATTGCTGAATTAATAGATTTATTTTTAAGAAATCCTTTTTGTTCCTTAGTTAAAATGTCATTTAATTCAAAAGTGTCACTAAATTTATTATAAACATTTTTTTCAAAAATTTTGAAACAATTTGGGATCAAGGCAGCTGGTCTTTAATTTTTAATGTCTGTTTTATAATCCTTTTTTATGTATCCTTTATCCTTTTAGGTTTGATGGCAATTATTTTTAATTTGAATGAAAATATTCCCTATTCAATGCATACATTAAAAATATAGCTGAGTACAGAAGTGATCAAGCTAGTTACATATTTTATTACTTTAGTTGATAAGCCAGCGTATGCTGGCCGGGTGTTTTTGAGACCTATTTTTTTTACACATATTTTCGAAGGATTTGTAGGCTTCATAAATAATGACTTAGATGAATTATAGGGACAAGCCGATTTGTTTATTGTAGCTTCATTAGTTTCAGATTGTATAATATCTATAATAGTCATGAAATATTTACGCTAGATTGTAAGAATTTCTAATTGTTTTAACATTAAATTTTATTTCACTCACATTGTGTCTTGGATATATATTTTTGTTCCAATTTATAACTTCCCATGTTGCCTTAGCTATGTTATTTGAGATTAGAACATAAGAATTATTATGGGCTTTCTGTGTAAGTTTAAGGATTTTACTATATCTGGCTGAGTAAGTTTGGAAATGTTGCTTATCTTGAATATCATTAGACTTTCTACATTTCGATAGAAGTTCTCTTCTACGTTTACTGCACTTTTTTACGCCTTTTGACATCCATATCGGCCTTCATCTAGAGTACACTTTTTTGCGTACTATTGGAAAGTATAGATCAAACAATTCTTATGTATTATGAAATAAGTTGAAGGCTGCTTGCCCGTCTTTTGTCTTGAGTACCTTACTGTAAGCATTACTTTGAACATAATCGTAAAACTTATGTAGATTTTCACCACTATATTTGAATAACGACTAGCAATATATATTATATAGGTAGTCCTTATATAGATAACGATATAAATTGTTGAATAAATAGAACGCATTCTTTGCTTGTATGTGTTGTCTTTGTCAATCAAAAGATAAAATATTAATTTCTCATTAATATTTTTTTTAAATCCCAAATGTTGACTCGCACTGGTCTGTAAAAACTCCATCAAGGCCTACAGTTATTATGAAATTGTCAGCTTTGATGTAAAAATAATAGACCACGTAGCCGCTGACCGTAATAACTGACGGACGTGTCTCCCGATCTTACAAAATAAAAGTAAAAGTGAATTTGTGAACTAAAATAGAATTTTTACAAAGTTGTGAAAAGTGTGTATATAGGTACAACTTTTCCAACATCAAACAAGCATAACTAATGAGGAATGAATTTAAAAGCATTGTAAGGTGTGGCTGCTACAAATTGGCTGATAACAATTAAATTACTTAAGATGTAAATGGTATTAACATGTGCATTCAATTGCAATTTTACGGTTCATTAACAAGTGAAATTAACGAACAGACGTTTAGCGTAGCTTAATTTAATTGGCCGTATTTACTTTTATGATTGCTACAATAATTTTAGATTTTATTTTAACAGTATCTCATGTTTTATGATAAATTAACACGACTGTTTGTTATCTGTTAAACAATTTATTTTGCTATGGTTTATTAATGTCATAAATATTTTCAAATCCCAAAAAATATTTTAAAAAATGTATTTTGTATACTATGAAAAGAATCACACTGAATACGAGCTGAGTGAGTTATTTCAGCGTCCAGCGTGAAATTGTG
Organism: Dendrolimus houi; assembly: GCA_039645545.1. Lineage (NCBI taxonomy): Eukaryota > Metazoa > Arthropoda > Insecta > Lepidoptera > Lasiocampidae > Dendrolimus > Dendrolimus houi. The sequence goes on along the minus strand of CM077123.1, from coordinate 9,542,490 downwards.
CATTATTGCATTATTATAGTGAGTTTCTTTTATGTTTGTTACACTTTCACGCCTTAACTACTAAGCCGATCATCAGGAAATTACATTCGCGATGGGTACAAAAAGGACATAAGTTATCATTCATCTAGAAAAAAAGTACTGTTCCCGAGGAATAAAAAATAACTTTTAAACGGTCATTGTACAAACAGCTGTAGTAAAGTTATTTAAATGTAATTTACTGATGATATAATCTAGATTAACGCGAGCAAAGTTGAGAGAAAAAGTTTATCTACTACTTTTCCCTTGAAGTATTATTTTAAAAATAACATTTTATTTTTAAGTTATATTTTTTTTTCTGGTAAGAAAGTCGTCCAAGGCCGCAGCAGTTCACTCACACAAAAAGGATTTGTTGAGATGATGAACGTCTACAATAACTGAATTTTTTTTCTGAACACTCCAAAAGAATTTGATACAAAATATATTAAAAAATTACTCAACAGATCTTGTTTAAAAGAATTTTTGTTCAAAAATGTATTGTAATATTATCTTGTTTTTTTTGCAGAATTTTCTACTTCCTAATTCAAAAGTTAAAGACACGTATAAGCTTTTTATTATACGATATTAATTGCAAAAGTCTCCCCACCTACTATTTTAAATATAAAAGCTATTAGCATTGAAATAGAAAGATTTCCTCTTCCCTGATGCCACAAACATCATATTTTTGAAGTGAAAACTTCTTTAGGCATGTTTGCACTTTTGGGATGGGGAAAAAGCCGTGAAGTCGCGTAACCGTCACGCTCAGTTACATATATACAGATATGTGTATGTGTATGTGTGTGTGGGTATAGCTTTTTTGGAATGGGGAAAAAATTATTGAACTCGCATGACCGTCACGCTCAGACTCATAGTTTTCACTTTTGACGTGCAGTGCTACGTCTGACAGTTTTATTATTTCCCTCAGTTACTTGTATGATGGCCTGTCCTAATTTTGATGTTTTGTGCCATTTGACCACACCATTATATAGCAGCATATATAATAAAACTGTTTGCCAGAATATATTAAAACATGCTTGTGACATGACATAACAAACCCAAGGACGGGCATGGAGATTGTATAAGAGTTCTATTTTTACCAAAATGCCTACAGAAGCCTAACCATGTAATTATTACATTATTCGGTATTTTATACATACATAATTTCCTACATAGCACTTACTCACATGCATGTTGCATGTAAGCGTCATGCAGTGAAATCAAAATTATTTATTTATGCAAATATATCTCAAATATAATCTATATATTATTATAATGTATATTTATAAGACCTTCCGCATTCGTGGCTGCCTTCATATCCGTGATAAAGCAGATAAACTCCAGTCGAGTCGTATGGGTTGTGGAGCTACGGTTTGTGAAAATCAACAAGTTGTGTGGATAACAGACATACTGTCGCCACTAGATTCCGGTAAAAGTAAAAAAAGGCTAAGAAAAGCAGCGTTTTGTCATACGGATGATACGCGTACCATAGTCTCATAATAAGTAATGCCGAAGACCGTAACGAAGTGAAGAAGAATTTACTAATTTACTACTCTAAAGTAGACCCCGTGCTTGGCAGAGGTCTTGTCGAACACAACCGTGACTCAAATCTGGGATAGTAATGATTAGTACTCTTCATATTATAAAAAATAATAATATTAGCCCATAAACGTCCCACTGCTGGGCTTCAGTCTTTTCATTTTTGGGTAATGGACGTTTGTCCAAAGCAGTTTCACCGCGATGATTTCTTTCACCACCAGCACGTAGTGACTGTAGTAACACGCAAATTGGGTTGGAAAACTGAATAAGTGGTGCATGCTCCCTGGGCAAGGGTCAAACCCTTTCGTTAGAATGACAGGCATGTACGTAAGGCACTACGCTACGACAACTATAGCGTAATTATTATGTCATGTATTTATTAGTAAAAATATATAACAATATCAGCATGAAACGGTTAGCCGTGTGCTAATTGTGTTTCGTGTGATGAGTGAGAGTTCCGATGGCACACTTCTCCCTCCCCCTATCCCATTCTCCTATTCCCTGTATTCCTCTTTTTCCCATCGCAAACGCTGGCAACACGTTAGCTTGGCCCCTGGTGTTGTGAACGTCTGTAGGCGGCGAGCTGGGCCGTCGCCTTGTTTGCCAGCTTCGCAATAATAAAAAACGTAAAAAAAACTTTAGTACAACAAGGAGCTAACATAATTGTTTTATACCACGATAGTTGTTAAATCTTTATCCATGTGTCACTGAAATATTGTTATGCAATCCCCTTTCGCCGGTGGGCGAGAACTGTCAATCACTAACCGCAAGCCTGTTGTTATCGTGACGATCGAAAACAGCGAATCGGCCTATTGTAATCTTCCTCAATGAATTTAACATGGAGTCTGGCTCTTTTTATTGAAACATCAATTACGTATTGCGGTGTTGTTTATTTTTCACAGCTACGTTGTTCATTGATAAACATCACTACCTACATCTCATTTATAATTTGAAAGTGGTTTGTATATTTGATTGGATTTAAACCAATTTCCCTGAAATTATGTAAATAGGTATATTAGAAACATGGTGAATATTATTTGCTTTTTTTCATTGCACATAATGCGATAGTTTCCTAGAATTTCCTTGAGTATATGGAAAAAGCTGTTATGTACTCAAGGGCGTAGCTACCGTGGTATTAGCCGTATCAAGGATAAGGGGCCCCCAGGCTACAGGGGCCCCGAAAGTGTGTAAGCAAAAATTCTTAAAATGTTATCCACAATCTTTTATAGATTAATAACCTTTTTAAGAACAACTGATGGGCCAACAGAAACGGCTATCAGACTTCTCATTATTATCTATAGAGGCAGAAAATATAGAAAAACTGAAATCGTCTTCAACTACAGATGATTTGATAAATAAGTTTGCCGACAAAAGGCGAGAAAACTGTATCTTTGATTTGAATTGTTTGTCTCGGTTAGCTCCTAGGAGCAGTAAGTATAAGTAATTACTTATATCCAATATATAATTATTTTAATTCAATTCAAGCATTTTTTTTTTTTTTTTTATAAATAACCTTTACCCTTCTTTTGGGCCCCTCCAACACATTTTGATACAGGGCATGTCTAAATGCTACGCCACTGTATGTGACTTATTTATAAACAAATTTAAAAATCTAGAAACGGGTAAATATAAGAATATTTTATTTTTTAAATTAAAATATAAAGGTGGATTATTTAAAAGATACAGTATTATGGGGAGATGGCGATATTGAAAAACGCAGGTTATATGGGTAAATTTATTTTGACGGTCAACTCATTAGAATTATCTACGTTAATTTAAATAAAACATTCATTGTTAACGTTCATATTGTCAATGTCAAACACGTATTGTCTGAGCCAAACAGTCACACAGAGTAGAGTTCATAGATAAAACTTATTGGTAGAGCTTATCGCTAAAGAATTTTAAAGTATTAAAATATTTTTGGAAGAATTATCCCTTGTTTGTTATTATTATTAGGGCCACTTCCACGGCAGTAAGCAGATTAATGGCGACGCTAGTGAGCAGCGTGAGTATCTAAAGGCAATTTATTTGAAAATTTGGTTCTCGCCCTTGCTTGGTGCCTCATGGAAGTAGACAAAATTTAAATGAGAGGTAACATGAAATATTCATTTTTTGACATTAAAAACCTCAGTAATCAATAATCTTTATACTATGAAAAGTAATAAAACATCAATTATGCTGCTGATGCTTGGTTAGGAGTTTTTTAACATCTCAAATACTATGTTATTTTTTAAATTATTTAATTGCCAGTTTGCCAATATTGGTGTTACATTTTTTTAAAACTATAGCCTTCGATTGTAATTCATCTATTGTCTAGTGTAGGTACTAATAAATTTTCACAAAAACATGTTGCCTAAGTCTAGAACAACACAAATAATAAACAATTAAACTAAAATTGTTTGCACAAAATAGAGGTTGTAAAATAATTATCTATAATTATAAAATACAGTTTAACTCTCCTATTATATTAATGTACTCTGTGAGTTTATCATTTTTTTTTCTACTGTAGAGTCATATATTTATATTATGCATTATCAAATTTTTGTACCAAGTAAAAAGTGTAATTGTCTAACTAATGCAATTGAAATTTAAATGTTATCATCACCAAAATCCTAGCACTAAATGCCGGTTACGTTCAAGTTCGCTTGTTGTAAGTTCTAGGCCTTCATTGTGAAATTAATTTTCGAATACAGGAGTCAACGCAGATTGAAAAATATTTTTCATTTAGAAGAATTGTGACCTCGAGCATCTGTTTCCGCATTAGTACTGTTAAAGAATATGAAACTTAAACATCAGTCAGTTGTGAGCATAAGGTTCCGACAACTGTTAGGCCTGTCTTTTTCTATGGAAAAAAATCGCAATGCTAGAGCGAAAACAAACTGGTTATCACAATAAATATGGTGCAGACATAGCAGATGAAGTGCAAGACTGTACGTTGGTATGGCCACGTTTTACAGAAATCGGCAAGTGATGTAGGCAAATGTTTATCCAGATGCAAAGGAAAAACCGGAATAACGTCGTCAGATCGTGCAAAGCTGAGAATAAGGGTGGGGAAAAGGAGGAAAAGAACTTCAACTTTCTTAGTAATATTGCATAGAATATTCCTGTTAAAAAAAATATGTTAAAAATTTATGGAGAGATATTGCGCGCTCAATACTTGTTTGTTCTTGTCGTATATTTAATAAATTTCTTTATTGTAATATGTTACTGCAACTCCATTGATTCTTGGAAAATAATTGTATAACATTTATTTGAAAGACAGAACAGAGAAAGATTTTTTTTTAAATAGCTAGACGTGTTGCTGAATAACTAGTTTCATGCCGCTTCTTCTATTTGGGACAACGATAATACGTTACGAAGCAGCGTACATAGAGACTTAATATTTTTAGCATATATGACTTGTATATATAATAAATACATATAATATGTACATATACATTATCTCGCCTGTTTCCCATGGCTATTCATGGGTATGCAGAGACGATGGTTCTCCACTTGCGACGACTCTGACAAACGACTTTCACTTTAACAACTTTCATTAATCTGCTGTATAATAAGTTCTAAATCCAAACTGATTTCAGATGCATGAGACGCTTAAAGGGCAAAGCGGTTTTTTAATTTGCTAATTATTTTGAATCAATCACAGCCGTTCTAGATTATCGATTTAATGTGCTGTGTGTCAGTATCTTATCTGTGCCGTATAAATTTGCTACTGTGCCATATTTATCAAATCTCAGACTTACATATAAAACAAAATCAGAATCATTATTCAGTCGTTGCGTGTTTCCATAAATGGTAGGGCCAATATAAAATACATAAATATTATTTACAATATCACAACTATAGAAGGTAATGAAATTCATACAAATATATAGATGTAAAAGCGAGTGTAGCATAGGTATACTGTGTTGGTTTTTTTGTGTTATGATCCGAGTAAGGCTTCCATCTTTTTTTGAAGGAAATATAGTGTTTTTGTTTTTTAACTGTAAAAATATAGTAATTTTGGGCAAATTATAGGAAAGAATAGTACATATTTATTTTATATTTATTTATTATTACATATATTTTATTATTGAATTTTCCATGTGTACTAGAAAAGTTCTTTTATTTTTAAATTAATAATAAGTTTCTGAATAAAATTTGCGACAATTGAATTAGTGATGAAAATATAGTACATTTCGTACTATATTATTTTTCTATAATATGTAGTACAATTGGCTAAAATAAAGTACGATATTATATATTATAGTACGGTTGGGAACTCTAGATCTGAGATTTTTGAATATACTTTAATTACGTAATAACTATAAGATATTTTCGTTTGACATGTTTTTTGACCTAATAAATAATACTTTTATATGTAAAGGGTGGTCCAACCAAAACGCACAATGTTAATTTTATATAAAACAAAAAGTTTTCAGAGAATTATCTTAATATTTTTTTATTATGATAGAATTATCTATGACAATTATGTGTGGAACAAAATATCGGCCAAATGCTCGCCACGGCTTCGGTGGAATACCTTTATCCGATGGTCCATATTTTCAATGTTACTCTGAGACATAATTGAGGTTCAATGTCGTTAATGTGCCGAATTATCTCGTCCTTTATAGCTCTTGAATTGTTCTTGGCTTATTGACCTACACTTTTTCTTTCAAATATCCCCAAAAGAAAGAAGTCCAACGGTGTCAAATCACATGATCGTGACGGCCAATTAACATCGCCGCGACGTGAGATAACACGGCCATTGAATTGAATTGAACTGGGTGAGCATGCACGGGTGTTTTCACATTTCCTACAGATCCGGTTTGCTGAAATTTGCGCACAATTCTCCCGATTGTGGACACATTTGGTCGATTATGCTGACCAAAAAAATCACGAAGTGCACGAAATGCATTTTGATTTGAACGCCCATTTTCGTAAAAGGTTTCAACAATCTTAACGCGCTGCTCAATTGTCTACCTCTCCATGGTTGAATTTGTCAAATATTGAAGCAAAGAAATGTCAAATTTATTTGGGCAAAAAAACTTGACGTTAAGCTGTAACTCAGAATTAACTTCGTGCATTATGGTCGGACCACCCTTTATAAAAGGTCCCCTCAGTAACGACACATAACATCGATATTAAACTTTAGATACACGAGTTTCTTTGGAGGTTTCTGTTTTTGTATGTTCGTTTCGTATTTAGCATGCCATGAATATGATAGCCTTTTCGGCAGATTAACACTTGAAAGCCGGCAATGCACATAGGATATTTTTAGCACAGATGTGGAATCCCGCGAAATACGAATACAAGATTTAGGTTAAAGAAATCTATTATAAATTCAAAGCCTGAACTCAGTTACATAAAATAAATGTGTTGAAATTAATTCTTAAATTAGAGAAGAAAAAATGGGCAAGTGCTTAGTAGTCCGCGCAAAACGGAGGGTTTTGTATAGATGACAAACGTTGCTTGTTTCATTGCTTTCTTCTTTACCATAAAAAGCTTTTAATCGAAAATACCCTAGATTTCAAAAACGATTGAAACAAATATTGTTTAAAATTATTTTCAAGGAAAATCTTTTTGAAGATCTGCATACTTGACTTCTTTTCAGAATTTAAAAGTTAAAGGATGGGACATAATTTTCACGATTATGGAAGCTAATATCTCTCCATATTGACTTAAATAAATGTTCATTAAGAAACATCGTTCTGCTTTTTAAAAATCTAACTAACGAAACTATATACAACTCTGTACACTGAAAAAAATTCATCCCTAGTTACATGGCAGCTGCTCCCAATCTTTTTATTTTTGCGATTTCACTACATAATTTTGTAGCGCTATACAGACTACATCTTCATGTACATAAGCATTAGGGGTACAACATGCACACGATACGACGGGGCTAGTAAAAAAACACAGTGACATACTTAGACCTAAATCGTCTAACATATTAAAATATAAGGAAAATGTAACAATTTATTTTAGAATATTTTAAACTAGCAATAATTCTAATCATTTAGACTACGGCTACGTTCCACAAGAGGCTCACAACGGCCACGTACATGACCGCGATTTTTCCCGTTCCACTTGCTTGTGGGCGTAACAGTCATAAACTGTAGTGGAACGGATTATGGAGCGTTGATGTCATTAACGGCGAAATACACAAATGTCATTGGTTGATTTGAAATTCGTGCCTTTTTTAATGTCAATCTTTACCGAGAATTAATGCTCTGTGGTCAACGCCCACTTTCACCCAGCTCTTGATATGGGTCGTTCTGAGCACTGTGTGATCTAAAATAATAATGTCATTAGTTACGTTTTCGCCACGACCATAATGACCATGGCGCCATGTGGAACGGCTGACGGAGCATTTTGGGCGTTGTGAACGACTAGAGGAACGCGGCCTACGTCGATCAGGTATTGAAAACCTAGATTTCAAAACCTACCGTCAGCAGAACTACTTAAGTATTTGCCTTCTTAGCCCAGATTACCTAATTTAGTTCGTACTCATACAAGTTTTAAGTGACAGACCGCTTTAGATGTTACAAAATTTATCCAGTGCAGGCAATCTATCATATTTATCGGAATTAAGGTGTGACTATAATATCCACGATCTGTTTATAAATATTATTTTATGTTTGCCTATATTTTCTATAACTTAAATAAACAGTGAAACTTTAAATAAACTGCAAGAGTAAATAGTCACTTATGACTTGAATAGCCACTTTATTTCCTAAACTACACCGTCTTTTAACATCAGGTGGGATAATGATCAAACGCACCCATATAATTATGCAGTGATTGAACAAATAGACCATGTGGGAATCAGACTCGTAGATATTTTAATAAAATATATGGTGAATATTAAAATTTCTATACGATTCCTTAGTTTTCTAAATAATAACTGCCAACTTTGAAAATAGTTCAAGTTTTTTTTAAATACAATTTTGCATGCTGCAGTCTTTAACAATCTGCGGCCGCTACAACGGTACGTCTGTTAAAGTATTTCGGGTTAAAGAACTTTATTGCTCACTAGCGGCCCGCCCCGGCTTCGCACGGGTATTTAATAAAAAAAACAAAACAAAATACAGCTCATGTCACCCAGGGATAGTGTAAAAAAATCTTGCCAACAGTGAAAGAATTTTTCAAATCGGTTCAGTAGTTTCGGAGTCTATTCAATGCAAGCAAACAAACAAACAAATCTTTCCTCTTTATAATATTGGTATAGATTAGTATAGATAAAAGAATGTTTACAATTCACTTAAAGTATGAGAACATTTATAAGTTATTGAAAAATAAGTTGTAATTTGTAACGAGATAGAAAGCACAAATACTGAAATTGCAGTAGTTTTGATTTTGTATATTCAAGTTACAAATTCCTTTGAACCAAAAGAAACAAGGATCTAGATTTCGTAAAAGTGTCATTGTGTAACTTGTTAGTTTTTTTATTATAATATATTTAAAAGTTACATTCTACATTTATTTATTGAAACGTTTTCTTCGATGGTTTTCGATACTTTTCGATGCTTGTTAACAGTTTTTGAGACGTTTTGAGAATTTTATTTCAAACTTATACTTTGAATAGACAGTAAATATTGATTCTACTAGCTCCTAAATTAGCTTGCATAGTAGGTATTATAAGGGCTAGGCGTCCTCTTCCTTAATGTAAACACAAGGACATTAAATACATATATTAAAACACAAGTTCCAAAATAAATGTGTGTGTGTGTGCGTATGTGTGTGTATGAATGTGTGTGTTTGCCTGTGCATATGAAGTTTTATGGATATCTTACTTTACATTCACTTGCCGTACCATCGATTGAATTTTTATATAACTTGTATGGAGCTTATGTTAAATTCTAACCGATAGTAAGGCATATGAACGATCGGTAAAAATATGAACCGAGGACATTGAGTTATAATCTATTTGTGTACGTAAATGTTAGGAATGCGCACGCTCTCGTGTTAAACGAGTGGAAATAATGACTGAAGGAGAGATCACCGGCTCAATAAAAACGCATTATTTGCAAAGTCAATATCGTAATGTACCGTTGCAACGAAATTCATAATATGAAAGCCATACTTCCATAAGTTTGTGATGCGTGTTATTACACATGCGTATTTGCGCACTCGGTCGGATCTCGAATGGTCGCGGAATCGAGCATGCATCTGATGAAATTCCATGCAATTGTAAAACTTAAGCAACGTATATCTGGTAAGGCGCTTCACTTAAAAGAGATAATAAATACGTTCCTAAAAATTATGTAAACGATACACGCTCGTTGAATCGTGATCCAATTTTTGTGGTAGAGCACAATTTTATCAATATACGCTATTTAATACCTACCTATTTCGTTGTAGTTGCGAACTTTAAATTAGTTTATATAAACGATATTTGCATTAAAAAACCTTCAAACCTCTGTTAACATGAACATAAAACCGCGTAATAAGCCTAATAGAGCGGTATAAAATTGTGGTTTTAATTCGGTTTTCGTGTCTTCTATTAATTTTTCTCACATATTCATTAGCTAACATTTTGATAGTGCGGTCAAGCTATCATATTTCAATGTTTGCAATATGTTGAAATGCTGGTGTTACCTAATTTATTTATATCCATATTTAAAGATTTTAATTATGCTAATTCCTTTCACAGATCTCGTAGTATAAATTCCTTTTCTTTCAATCACGACTAAATTAAAATTATTATCTTACTTCAATGTAATTGTTAGTAAATACAAAATAAATAAATGCTTTATAAAATCGCAGATACAGAATTTCTGACTTGTTAGATCGATGCAATATTATGTGCATATATTTACTGTTTCCACGTACTGCGTTTTTATAATGTGGTCTCAACATACAAACAAACTGATTACGGATCATAAATAATACAAACAGATACTAAATTGCTATTTTATTACTATTAGAACATATGGAGTCTGTCTTAAAATGGAACTTCGTTCTCGATACATAGTGTATACCCATACTAGCAGAGAGACGGGGACAAATGGTATAATAATGTACAGAAACTACCGTAGGAAGAAATACGAATTAAAATGAATGTTCGACGTTGAATGAAAGTGAATGTTTGAAGGAAAACAACAAACGTTATATTTTTTTTAACTTTAATGGGATAGTAGATTTAAGTGCCATATTTTTTGCATTGATTCAATATACGTTCATAACGACCTCATTTGCAAGGGATTTGAACTTTGTATAAATATCTTAGCAAAATAAATTATTTTAAATTGAAACGTATTATGTATAAACATAAAGGAAAAATTATGATAAAATTGTTGTTTTGTTTAGCCATTTCAAAGCAAACTTTCAGATGAACTGAGAGACAAACAATCTATTCTATTTTTACCGTCAATGTCGTTATGCATACTGCTGTAATCCGTGAAATGTGACGTTAAGACGTTACATAAAACTATCCACAACATTGAAGAAATGGTATTGTATACATAAGAATGACATGAATGAAGCGATGTAATACGAAATTATTATTATGTATCAAACATTTTACATAGATTTATAGATAGATAAACTAGATAGAAATAGAAAACTATAGAAACCTATATCCCGGTAAAAGTAATTTAATATATTATTATGAGAAAAAAGATTTAAAAATTCACATAGCAGAAATGAAAATGAATAAATAATCTATTGGAATAGCATGTTGCACCCTATAGCTGGTTTCGACTTTTTAATAATGAGTGGCCAAGCCATTAAAAAGACAACAGTTGGCCTGTGTGATACTTTGTCAATTCCCATGAAAATGTTTGCCTTTTTTGCTTCATCTAACACGCTTTGTGACATATCAACGTTCTATTGTCAATTATATGAACTATCTCACTTTAAGTACTCAGAAGTCCTTGCAAACATATGTTTAGTTTTACGAAATAACACTAGTTATTAAATAGGCTGTCATTTGTTCTTTATTTAGCTTTTAAACCTGTAGACTTTTATACGGAGTGTAACTATGTTAAGCATGCAGAAACGGTAAAATACCATGAGACATGCTTACAATTTTTGTTTTATGATTTACGTGTGATGATAATCAAAGATATATCTCTTTTATTTTAATAATACTCGTTCCAAATTCTGGGAATATAGGCTGTTTTGTATTGTTAAGATTGTAGGTCTTCCAGTTACATGTCTGTTTGAACAGTATATTCAGATATATTCCATACTATATGGAATATATCTGAATATACTGTTATTCAAATGCTGTATATGTTATACGTGATATAAAACAGGAAGAAACAACTTGAATGCAGTGACCGGCCAAGGTGATTTTACTACTTGTGAGGAAACGTATTGTTAAGACTTTTTCGCCGGTTAAAATAATTACTTTGATGCTTTTAGGGTTCAGAGACAAACTAAGAATGATCGGATAGAGTAACTGCAGGACCTAGTGTTGTAATGAATAATTAAACAGATTCGTTCTGAAGTAGTATCGTAAATAATAAAATTACCATCATCGCAAACCATCGTTTACGTGAAATCTATCATTGATTTTCTTGAAGTTAAATTATTTCAAACAAAAAATACAATGAAATGACCTTCCATAATGATGAATATATAACGCAATAATTATAGAATAGCATGCGTTTGCGACTTTATGGATTCTGTACTCTAACTGTAGCTGAGTTATGACTGCAGCTCTGAAGGTGGACTTCAGCCTATTATTGTTATGAACAAGACTTATATTCTTAACAATACACATGCTTACAAAGAATTGCGCGGGTCGAGAACGCAATCGGAGCCCACCGATACAATACAAAGGCAAGGGACCCTGAACCAAATTCGCGTTGTTAAGAACGGTATGCCAGATCTTTGATTGATAAGTTTTAAAGATTTTTCTATAAGATAAAATAGAAAATCTTTCCCTGGCTCGTTAGTATAAAAATAGGGCAGAGCTTATATCGGATAACATACGAATTTTTCGATTCAGATATTTGATAAAATAATCTTTTGTACTTCACTATTAATTATTACCCACACATGACCACGTACACTAAAGCTAAGCTAAGCCGATATTAAATAGTTCATTTCTGTCTTACAATAAGGATCAATTAACCAAAGCGATCCATATAAACATAAACTCCAATTATTTAATGTAATTGAAAACCGTCGTGTCCTTTCGGTTCAGTCCTTTCCACCAAATTTATTCAATTTGGTAGATTCCTCTAATATCAGCGTAAATCTATATATAGACAATTACATCTATATATATAAAAATCAATTGCTGTTCGTTAGTCTCGCTAAAACTCGTGAACGGCTGGACTGATTTGGCTAATTTTGTTTTTGAATTATTTGTGGAAGTCCAGGGAAGGTTTAAAAGGTGAGTAAATATGAAAAAAATGCTTGGAATATACTACAATTTCGCTTTCCCTTATAAACTACGTATAGGCGGTACGAAGTTTGCCGGGTCAGCAAGTCTTATATAATTTTTTAAATTTTTCAAAAGATTTTGAACGTTTTCGGTTGGCTATTTAATTTAATTTCAGAAGCGTTTTATAGCAGGTAGAGGCAGTCTACCTATCGGGGAACATTAGGATTTACAAATAATATTAAAAAGTGTATTTTCGACGAATTCTTATTTTATAGAGTTGCTATTGGGACAGCATAGTTTACAGATATGGTTAAGTCTAAAACCTCTGATCATTAATTATCGCTCTAAAGTTGCCTTTCAAAATTAAATTGGATGTAAGATATTTGAATGTTCCGTGTTGAAAACCAAATAATTTAGGAATGTTAACCGAACAGGTCTTTATACGGCAAGTTCATTAGATATTCCTGGACCAAAATTGCGTAAATAAGATCAATGCAACAAGCGAATGGGCGGGCGGTTGCGAAATTGGCCAATGTTGTTATTTAGTTCTATGGTAGGAAGAAAATGTTGTTTATAAACAGGTACCTTTAAAACTATTTACTTGAAGTAAGCCTTTAAGCTATTAAGCCCTAGTAGCTTAATAGTTAATGCATTCACGTCCTAAACCCAAAGGGCGCGGGTTCAAAGCCTAGCCGGAAAATCATGCACCACTCAGGAAGTTTTCGGACCGAACGTAAATATCAAATAGCACAATTACCACGTGCTGGTGGTAAAGGCAAACATAGTGATAAGCGGTGTGTAAATGATAAACCCACCAAACCACCTTGGACATGTGTGGCAGCTATGTTGGCCGTTCCTTTCCGTTCCGCTAAGATATTAACACCCAGCAGGGGGACGACAAGAAACCTCCCGGCGCGCAACGGGTTGGTCTGGGCATGAACATGATAAGACGATACTCTTTTCTTTCAACGAACAAGTCATGCCCAGACCGGTAAACGTCGATGGTTCTCCTTTTGAGGTTGTACAGGAATATGCCTACCTTGGACCAAAACTCCAGGTAGGCAGGTACAACTTTGAGGAGGAAGCCCGTAGGAGGATCCAGTTAGGCTGGGTAGCATTCGGTTGAAATAGAGTCCTGCCGGTCGGAGCTCCGCGACGTCGCAATGGTGGTTTGGGAAGAGCGCCTCAGACACCCCAGCGCAGACCTCAACATCATACAGGCGGTTGAGGCCCGTCCTGCAGAACTGGACAAAACGAAGACACGGTACCCTGACGTTCCGGCTGAAACAGGTCCTTTCGGGGCACGGCTGCTTCGGAAGGTACCTGTGTCGCCTAGGCCGCGAGCCAACGTCAGGGTGCCATCATTGCGACACCGGCAACGAGGATACGGCGCTGCACACTCTCGAGGTATGTCCTGCCTGGACAGAGCAGCGCCGAGACCTCGTCGCCATTACCGGATTGGACCTCTCGCTTCCAGCCGTGGTTCGCACCATGGTCGGGAGCCGTACCGGATGGGACGCCGTCTCCTCCTTCTGCGAGCGCGTTATGATTGCGAAAGAGGAGGCAGAGCGGGAGCGCGAGCGCACATCACTGCTTCGCTCCCGCCAAAGGAGGACGCATCGGCGGTGGAGGGCCAGTCAGGACCTTCGGCCACAGTAAGCGGGCGGCGCGGGTGGGGCCTCTTGGGGTATAGATTTTCTCACTCACCTGCACATGCTGTCGAGATGGGGGCGCGGTGTGTTCCGCGCGTGCTCACCTCTCCTCCCGTGGGGCGAGTTACAGACCGCCCCACGCCTAGAGAGCTTGAAGATGCCGGGGGTAAAAGTAGTCCCCCGGCAGTGGAAGAAGCCTCGTAAGGCCCACGCCTGTCAGGGCTGCGGAGAGGCTAGGTCATATACCCGTAGCCCTGGCATAAGGCGAAGGACGGAACACCCAGGGGTTTTAGTGGGTATCCCTAACTGGGGAGTGCTAATAGCATGGCACCAGTTCCGACTGGGCATGCTAGTGCCACCCCTAATCTGGCGAATCCCACACTAGGTCGCGAACTATCCCCTCAAGGTTCTGCCCTTGTCGCGGCTTAGTCCTCAAACGGATTTACCCTGGTTAAAAAAAAGGGTAGCATTCGGTAAGCTTCGACAGATCTTCTCATCGACCATTCCGCAATGCTTAAAGACGAAAGTCTTCGAGCAGTGCGTCCTACCCATCAAGACATGCGGTGCTAAGACATGTACACTGATGATGGGACTGGTCCACAAGTTTAAAGTCGCTTTGTGGGCTATGGAGCGAGCTCTGTTAAGTGTTTCTCTTATGGATAGAATAAAAAATGGGGATATCCGTAAGAGAACCAAGATAACCAACATAGCTCAGAAATTAGTAAGTTGAAGTGGCAGTGGGCCGGTCACGTCTGTCACAAGACCGATGGCCTATGGAGCAAACGTGTCCTAGGGTGGAAACCGCATTTCGGCAAACGTAGCATAGGTAGCCCTCAAGTTCGATGGACTGACGACCTGCCTAAAGTCGCCGGCAAGGGCTAGATAAGGAAAACGGGAGACCGGGATGTGAAGTGAGATGAAACTTGAGGAGGCCTACGTCCAGCAGTGGACAGGGACTAGCTGAAGCAGAATGGGGACAATAGTGAGCTTTCATTATATTTAATAACCCATATTATAATATGATACACATAACAGAAACAGGAGCTTCATGTTATGGAATATATACATAACATGAAGGTGACACTTCTGTCTGTCGCGTAGCAACTGATGTGCGTTACGTGGAAAGGACGCATTAGGTTCATCTGCATCTAAGGCTGCCTTTATATCATATCAGCACTAACAGTAGCAGATAAATTGCAAGACATCTACGCTGATCCACTCATATTTAGCGGAAATCGACAAGTTACAAGGGATCGATAATAATTATTTCATTTATGCTGTTTCCGTCTTGTTTCTGTAAAAGGGGCAAAAAGCTTGAGAAATATTGGCATGCCATTGTGAAGAATTCTTTGTGACTCCTAGCATCAGAAACTGAAGATCGCATGAAGGGGAAAAAAAGTAGGAAAGCAGATCAAGGTTTCGGAACAGAAGCTTAACATACACCCGAGATTCAAATTTTGTATTATGGCACATATACATACCTAATTTCAAATATTATTATTATTGATATTATAATTAAAATTATAATCATTCTGTAATAATATATCAGCTAAAAATAACGCATTTGGTATGTAACATTAAACATAAAATGAAGAGCTCATTTTTTGAATATAAACTATATTTCTTGGATATTAATTACATGAAAACAGCAGCATTTTAAAATATTGCCAATTCTGTATAGAAGAGGTGCAGTAGCCCTCCGACCGACTTGACGATATTGAAGTGTCAGCCTGCTGTATAATGGTCAAATCGTTAATGCAAATATTCTCCAAGTACCGAACTGGCCCAGTTTATGGACAGTGCAATATTATCTTTGATTTGCATAATAACGAATCGAAAGGCTTGGCTTCGTTGCGTATTAGGATAGCGCACAGAGCACCAAGTTTAACAAATTTAAAGTAATCCGAGTAATTTCCGAGTATGGCGAAATTACCTACTGCCTACCCACCTGCGTTTCTAACATCTTAGTTATGTATACTAAATTACTTGCCTAATAAATTCTATTTTAAACATCTGTTAAAAGCGTCCTGTAGAAGATTATTAATTTGTGGAACAATATCTTAAATAAACTAGGTGCCTATTACAACTTTCTATACTAATATAATAATTATGAATCCGTAAACATTTTTCTGATGGACACGGATGGATCTTTTTGTTTATTTAGGGAAGCAAATGGTATACCATGGTGTGGACCAAATCTTTACCTTACGATGCAAAAATGAAAATTCATAGATTTGGAGAAAGCTTATGATAGAGGGATAAGAAGTGAACTGTGGTCAGCGCTAGCTAAGTATGGGCTAACAGACAACCTGATACGATCACTGAGTCTGTCTATAGTGATTCCAGTGCTTGTGTTAGGGTCAACGGCAACGGCGCCTATGCTGAATGGTTTAGCATTGAAAAAGGTGTTAGACAGGGTTGTGTAGCGTCGCCGTGATTGTCCAACCTATTCTTGGACAGTTGCTTAGATGATTTGAAAGAAAGCGAAAATGGTTTAAGAATGAATGGATTACTTATCAAATGTCTACTCTACGCCGATGATCAGGTTATACTTGTGTCATCGGATACAGGAGATGGTAAAAATTATGAACGAGTCTCTTAAGAGAAAGGGTATGAAAATTAATGTGAACAAGACGAAAGTTATGGTGTTTGAAAGAGATGAAAGAATGACAATTTGTCAGTACACAGATAGGAAACCAAAAGTTAGAGCAAGTCAGAGGATTTGTTTACTTAGGGTGCACGTTTACGAGAGACGGAAAGTATGAAAGGCATATTGAAAGGAGAGTTATAGCAGGTAATAAGGTGAATGGAGCGCTAAACTCTTTTATGAATAGCCAGAAAGTATCTGTAAAGGCACGATTGGCTGTCCATAAAGGGGTATTGGTGCCAGCCCTGATGTATGGTAGTGAAAGTTGGGCATGGCAGAAGAAGCAAGAAAGTAGGATAAACGCAGTTGAAATGAGAGCTTTGCGAAGTATATGTGCGGTTAGCTTGAATGATATGATAAGGAACAGTGTGATAAGGGAACGTTGTGGATTGAAAGAAGATGTAATAACAAGAGTTGAAAAAGGAATGTTAAGGTGGTTTGGACAGTAGAGAGAATGGATAAAAGTAGAATCACAAAACAGGTGTATGACAGTATTGTGAATGATAGAGTTGCTGCCGGTAGACCGAGACGAGCACACCATGATCAAATATCAGAAGTGTTAAAGAGAGGTCAGGTAAAAATCATCTTATGTGCATGTATGAAGAGGCAAATGAAAGTAGATGAAGCGAAAGTTGTTTGTCAGGATTGTCACAAGTGGAGATTCATAGTCTCTGCCTACCTCCATGGGAAACAAGAGTGATATTATGTATATATGCATGTATCGTATACGCGAAAATATCTCGTCCTGTTTGTCTTACGTATTCTCGGTAAAACCACTCAAGTAATTTTGATGAAATTTGGTACGGAGGTAGGTTGAAACCTGGAAAAGTACACCGTGATTTTTAAATCCGGATCGGTCTTATTGAAGGGATAAAATAAGGGGGGAAATACATACCTATATTATGGTTTTAGGGTTAGGAAATAAGCATGACAGTGTATTTGCTTTTATGTCACTGTAATCCATGTTCGACGCCTTAAATATAAAACAAGTTAAATTAAATTCTGTATAGGTATGTATACTTTAGGCAAAGAATAAGTACACAGCTTACAGTTTTTAACGGAAAAAGCAATATTTTCGCTAAACAAAGCTCTTGCCAAAGCCCGCTGTGTTGTCCAAGCCGTTTTCCTGTAGCCCCAGCATAAAGCAAAAGAAGATTAAAATGGGGTTTTAATGGATATCCCTAACTCCTCTAGGATATCGAAAATGCTATTACCACGATCCCATCATGGATAGTACTTAAACGGATTTGCCCTCGTCAAAAAGAAAAAAAGGTAAATCGAGTTCCTACCTATTGTACGTTAACAGTATTATCATCACAAACCTTGTTTATTTTTTGTTAATGCAGTGGGAATGTCTTTTCTTGCGACACTCACACGGCTCGTAGATACGGTGGGAGACCGAATACAGCGCCTAGTGCAGCCTGCACGTGTGTGAGGGACTGTTATATCTGACGGTCCCAGTTTCTCTTCCAATAAAGGAAGAAGACCGACAAACTAGCCACTCAACCTACTGCGTCCCGACGAGAGAATGCACTTAGACGAAACGACACAGGGCATACGACACAGTCAGTTCACTGTGACGTTCTAGTGCGCTGATTTGGTACTAAGCCCAGGGAAGCAGGGTCGTACCACTACGTACAGTAGAGGTGATTCCACTGATACCCCCGGAAACTGTGGCTTAACACGGAATAATGGGAGCAAATTCAGTGCGTAGCGACGTCTCCGAGCCCCCGTCTGTCGACTACAGTCGAAGGCTGTCCGTACTGTCCTCTCCCTCTCTCTCTCGGCTGCATCCTTTTCAGTCATTACTGACTCACAGAAGGAAGAAAGTGCCTAGTTATCAGAAACCTTCCCGCAAGTCCCACTTACAACTGTACAAAGTTGCAGCGCTATTACATGAAAGGTGCACATTATTATAGCGAACCTTTTCACAAACATTCCTTTCACATAGTAGATTTATTTTATTGCATAAGTTCAGCAAACAGGTAGGCAGCCCACCTCATGGAAAGCGGTAACACCATAGGTTGCTATCAATGTGCCGTTCTTTAAAGGGAGACTGAAACCTGGCCACTAATGCCGGAACTCAACTCAAGATTGTTATGGCGGCATACTCTATACTAGGGGAGGTAGCCCATCCAGACTAGCACATATATAAATCCATTATAAATGCACGAATTGTAAATTATAGGCTCAACTTATTCGTAATCATATCCCAATGTTATCTAAAAGAAAGTTTCTGTCTAATAAATTAAAGAATATCTCTATCAAAATTTATATCGAGTAGCATGTAAATTATATAAAAACAAGTTAAATGACGGCATGTTCATTCATTTTATTGTCGATTAAAATGCAAAATATGCTCATTTAAGTACATAAAAACCATTATATATGTCAAAAATCGTACTAATTTTATTTAACTTCCTTCAAAATTAATCAGTGGTTTGACATAAAAACATCGACCATTATACGTATATATATTCTCAGTAAAGGATTCCGTGTAGTTAATGAACTTCCACTGTTTCTGTCATTTGGTTAATGAACCATAAAAATATTTAATGTGTCAAACTAAACAAAGAAAGAGTTTATCTAAGGAGTAGCGAGGCATTTACATTGCTTACATATTTTATGATGTAAATATAATAGTTAATAATATGTAATAACAGCCCATAAACGTCCCATTGCTGGGCTCGGGATTCCCACTATTGGGGAACAGACAGTATACCCGCCATGTTTATCCAAGGTGGCTTGGCAGGTTTCACACATTCATCACGATGTTCTCCTTCATCCTTGTTAGTACGTGGTAATTGTAACAATATGCACATTAGGTCAGAAAACTGCCTAAGTGGTGTATGCGTTTCGGCTAGGATTAATACTCGCCTTTGAGTTTGGGACGCGTGTACCACCCATTACGCAACTACGGCTTATATGATGATGAAAATAGTATTAAGAAAATATCAAATGTGAAAATTTGTACGCCGCATTTTCAGCAAACAAGTTTCTACTCGGCTTGTTGCTGTATCAGAATTATATCCAACATAACGCGACAAAAGTACAAAATAGATATTGTCAAATACACTTTATACGCCTTTTCGGTCTGGTCGCACTCACTATGCTTCTATAATAACGTGTATCGACACATGTTTCATAAATAATTTTTCTTTTTCTTTGTCATTGTGCAAATCAACATTTGTAGAATCTATTTTAAAGTTCATGGGAGGCTATTTCTGATTTTTAGTCTGTTCGCACTACATATACCAAGTTACATCCATTCAATATATACATTGTTTTTCCTTAGAAGGTCACTTTTGTAAATCACAAACAAGATTTTTGAAATGAATTATACCATTTAATGATATTTAAATCTCTTGAAGAACTTAAGCCATATCTAAAATTAAATATTACTTACAGTAGAAAATATTTTATATTAATCTTCTAAAGACACAATTAAACTGAAATTTTATCAAAAAATTAATCTTGTAAGAAAAAACAAGGCTTATATGTATACACCTCATAGGTTTTTGAGAAGAATGGCTTTGATTTACAGTACAAGATTTTATACGGGTTCGATTTTCTCCTAAATGACTACGGAATCCTAAAAATTAGATAACAACTTTTTATAAATATCTTGCCCAATAAGCCACTAAATCATTGTTGCTCATATTAAAATAAGCCTTGATCAGTTTATTTATTTGTACCGGTTTATCTATATTTTACACTATTTACGCTAGCAAGTGAGCTGTTGTGATTTTGTACGCGCTAGAACGTAATTTGTGTACTGCGTAAATTTTCGGAAATTTCATATATTCCCATTTTTACCTCTATATAAAAATTATATAAATATATGACATATAATATATGTTTATCTGTCAAGTTGTTATATTTTAGCATTACTTGTGCATATAAAGTGTCAAAATCCGTTAATATTCAATTATTTAATCTTCAAGCAAAAGCTTCACTCAAATTCTCGCTCTTTGGTTAACGCCAAACGAAACAATAATTGTAGTAACTTGACAAAGCACATTTCACTAAACAGTTGAGATTTTCAAGGCCAACTTTGTCAAAATTTAAAAAGAATGGACATACTGCAATTATTGTTCACTTTTAACCAATATCATATATTTTTAACTAAAACTGAACAGTAAAACAACACCCTTCTAGGTCCCGATTAAGTTCCCATTCAGTACTTACCACTTGGTATGTGATCAAAAAACAAGTTGTGAAGCATAATCAGAAACACAAAAACATGGCCGGTTTTATATCATCCCCATAATATAATTCGATAGAGAACAAAATCTTGTGTTTATAATGAATCTATGAAAATCAATCAGTCGAAAATGTACGAGGCGTCACAGCGCCGTACGACATTTAAATGTACCGGTTATCGCTACAAACAATTTTCTAATGACTATTGTTCTAGAATCAAGAATATGGCCCTTAGTCTAGCATATATATGCTAGATAAGTATTAGATTTAATATGTCATTCAGAATTCAAGAAAGGGTTCGGGAAAACATTTGCAATGCTTATAAAATGACGATAATTAGTTCTGTAAACGAGCACTTTAAATTCACGACAGCTTAAACAATTGGATTGAAATCCTATTAATTAGAGAAACATTAGAAACTTTTATTTACAGTACTATTTGATGTTTGACCGAGTTTATTGTCGTCTTTTGTAATTTAATCTAAAATCTTAAAGTAGGTATGCATCACGAAATGCATTCTCAAATACGATAAATTTTATACAACAAAAAAATTGCATTTATATGTATCACTAAGTACAATATAGGTATAATTGATTTGATATTGAAATTTATATAATTTCTCGAAGTTATTCCACTTTTCTCTCAATTAATTATCAATTGTTGATTATTGTTTAAGGCTCTATTGTAATTCTAAAAACCTCGAAGCCTCTATTAACATCGAAATATTTTCATTGTTTCAGGGAACAGTACATATTCAATGTTTTTGAAGTGATCGTAAGCACATTGGAAACAAAACTACAAAGGATAGAAAATCTAGATAAAGCTGTAGAACATTTGATGAGAAGAGTAGAAGCGTTGGACTCAAGAGTTAATGATAATATACATAAAACTGACGCGATAATATCAAAATTAGGAAATTTGGACCTGAAGCTCTTCAGCCATATCGGTCAGAGTAATGAAGATTTTACTGAGAAAAATACAAACAAACAAACGGAGAAAAAAATAAGCGACGCACAATTGCTTGATAAGAAACTAGAATCACTGGACCAAAAAGTATCTGATATCGATACAAAACTAATTGGCCTCAAAAATCAAATAGACAACAATTTCTTACCTGTAGATGATATCAATGCAGAAGCCAGTGAAAAGAAACCTATTAACTTAAATGTGATTGAAATTGCTAAAGGATTAAACACTGAAGTAGTTAATGAAATAACTAAAGAAGTAGATCAACTAAGAACATCAATGTCAACGGTTGACAGGAAATTACAATTTCATATTAATCTCGTTTCAGAGAATTTAGGAAAAGTGCTTTATATGATGGCAGATGTTCACGCAGCAATAGTTGAACCAGAAGCTGCTTCAATAAATGTAAATAGTTTATTTAAAAACCGAACTACTACAAGTACTCAAGCTCCTGTTCCTAAAGGTAGCAAAATAGATACCCTTGTTAATAAAATCATTCCTATGATGAGCGTATCCGAAAAGATGGACGAAGTTTGGGATGTGGTAGTAGGAACAAAGAGTTCGGTAGACGATTTAGTTCCCAAATCCGATGAATTGCTAACCCAAACACAACGGCAGGAGCGTGCAATTGGACAAATACATAACGACTTGAGATTAAAAACAAATTTGATCATTGAAAACTTAGATATGGTGGAGAAGAGACTTAAGAAACAGGAAGATGATGTAGCAACCTTGGCTCAAAGACCTGTTCCCGCAGAGCTTTTACTCGATCCCACTATCGATCGTCTTGTAGAGTACGCGCCGAATAGATATAGAGTGGAAGAGCCTTCAACAGATCCAACTACGAGCACAGCTGCAGCTACGACGATGCCCCCGTCCTCAACAGTAAATAACAGGTGACATCTTTCTATATTTAACTATGCTGTTGCGAACATTATCGTGCTAGCGTTTGAGAAGCGTACGCATTTGCGACTGTTATTTTCTGTTTATATGTTGTGCGGTGTGTTTAGGAGTTATGTATGACCACTAATAGTTATATCGCGTGCAGCCTAAGCAGTCCGAGCAGCCCTAGCAGCGCAACTTCAAGCGGGGCGACTGTCACGGTGACTCCAGCGACCATCGGCAACACGAGCCCTCGCCCAACCAGCCGCAAAGGCGGTATCATCTTCCCGAGCGTAAAGAACAAACCTATCATCGGCAATAACACGTTTGCCTCGGAAATCGTCGCCAACTATAAAGATGTGAAAGTGAGTGTCAAGTTATATAAAGAATATAACTAATTAAACCCACTATTATTTATTATATTACTTATGTAAAAACAATGAAGAAATTGTCAAAACGTTCGAATAATATAGTCCCGTAATCAATCTGTATTGAGTAAATTAACACCCAATAATATGATTTAAGTAAAGCTAATTTTACTGTTTTGCTCAGAGAGCTTAGTGGATGATTAATTAATTTAAATATCAATTAAAATTGATATTTTACTTGTTTCCAATCATTTGGGGCCAGCATAGTACGTTTTTTCACACTTGCTCTTCCATTATGTGGCATACGTCCTCTACCATACTATAAATCCTCACGTCATCTTTCACGCAATAAATCCACCTATTGTTATATTTTGTTACATCTTTATTTTAATATGTATCAGTCTTTCAGTTTAACATTCTTTTTGTCACATGCTTTTCATCCCTTCTCATAAAATGGACGAATATGTCTATCTAACATAGCATTAATATGGGATGTGCCTATATGTATTTTCATTACTATATTATAATTTATTTTTATAATCAGAAAAATGTCTGATGGCAGTTTTTCTAGTTTTTTAATATTTATACTGCGAATGGACAAAGATTCCAGTAAATTATGATTTCGGAGTGTCGTGGGGCGCACGTAGATAAGCTGCCGCTTTCCGCAGCTTTGTAATCAATCACACGCCAGCAAAAACCGGCCATTCCCACCGCCCGCGCGACAATTACCCACTGTCAATGATTACACCGTGTTTATTGTTACCCACCCACTTATGTTGGACGAAGTGATGCAACCTTTTATAACTAGTTTACGTACCTGTCAAATACACCTGTTTGCCGAAAAACACCACTACTGCTCCAAATCCTAAGTTACGTACGTCTAATTTAATAGTCTTTTGTTTCACAATTATTGCGAGAATAATTTTGTACATTTATCTACCTTTTATTTTTCATTATATCAATTGTATTTCATTTTTGATTTATAAATGAGATAAGTATATATTTTTCTTTTAAAGACCTAATGTGTGTGACCCTAATAATGTGTAGCATATGGATTAAAACCTAGCTTCACCTTCGTTTTATTAAATAGTTTACACGGAGATAGTTATAACCGGGAAATTGTCGGATCGTGACAGCTTGACGTGTTGTTGTTGTAATGATTGAAAATACAGGTCTACTTTCCATTTCCTTGGTTACATGTTGTATTGCAGCAAGTTCCCTTATAACTACAGCCGTAAACAAACCATAGTCATTTTCTCTGATTAGCATTGCCTTGTTGCCATATTTTGCATTTGATTGTAGGGGCTTGTGATAGTGGATAATTGACTATTTTTAGCTACTATAATGCACAATATTAACGCGAATGTAATTTACGAAAATAATAACATTACTTCTGATTTTCACACTTTCTCTAGTAATTTAACAAAAGCATGTTAGAGTTTATAAACTAAAATTATACAAAACTTATTACAGTATATTCTAAAATTATTTTAAAAATTTAACTACACTAAAAAAAGAAAACTAATTTTATATAAAATGTTAAATAATAATTAAATTGGAAGGCCATATGGTTCTTTGACGTTAATTACAAAAGGCAAACGCACGGTAAAAAATTTCTTATGCAACTCTAACATAGAGAAAAAGTAATTAGTACGTACAGAACAAGAGCTCTCACTGTCTAACGATGACATATCTAGACTATTTGAAACAAACTATAGAGATATTAATGACCTGTCACGAATGTAACCGTAACACTTTTCATTTATACAAATCTAAGTTACAATATAGTATTCACGACATACTTTTGTTTGTGCGAATATATCGACAATTATCATTTTTGTCTTGAAGAGTAGTATGAAGCCTAGCTTACACGTTATCATGTACCTGAGAATGATGGTGAGAATGTTATTATTTAAAAATTAACAAAAATATTACGTGGTTCATCAATTTCCTATCAATTTGTTTACATACTTAATACGTTTACAATTCTCCGCAGTTGCTATGTGACGATGGGTGTCTTAAGCATCACATAATATATAAAAGATTCATATTAAAATCAATTTTTGATATTGATATAATCGGAAAGAATATTTAAAACAAAATGTAAAATATCTGATATAGCGTGGTATTATTTTATTTCTGTATTGAGGTGTCACTCGTAATATTGGAAAAGAAATTCCGGTTTGTATCAAATATCAGGAGAGAAAGCCTCGCGAAGGTTTAAATAAAATTTGTTTTTAAAATCTTAAATTACGCATTTGACCTATGGTAATAGTTAAAGGGAAAGAAAGTAGAAGTAATGAATTGCGTAAGAGTATAAAGTATGACGCTATTGTTAACTTTGATTGTTGAGGCCTATTCACTTCATACATACTGATGACTTTGTCGAACATTTTACAACCAAATCGAAATGGATTGAAATCGTTGTGATACAACGAACGACAAAGTCGTTCATCAGAACAATGCTTTAATATAATATTATTGGCGAGTAGATGCGACTCGACGTACATACGAGTATAAAGCGAATTAACATTCCCTAGGCTACGCAAATTTGAATTTATGACAGCGAAAGTTACATAACAATGTTTAACATTTCTCTTCAGCTCAGTGATCAATATTATAAAAATTACTTCTACAATGGAGTGTATTTTTTTCTTTTCAGGGTTACTCATGCGTAGACCTCCTTAATGCAGGTATGCGCGAGTCAGGTGTTTATTACCTGCAGATTAGGGGGACGACATATTGGTTCCTGAAGGTTTACTGCGAACAAAACGTCGCTGATGGGGGCTGGACCGTGAGTTTTATTTATTTACTAGATCCATCTATAGTATACACAAATTTAAATATCAACCTGTTCGAGGCTTACATAGCTCCAACTCAACGTCTCACTACAGATCTTATAAGAAATATCTATATTATATTCCGCTCCTGCGTTTCCATCAGTCTAGGATGTGGACTTATTTTCATATTATTTTAAGATACTATAGGTATTTTAAAATAGACCATTAAGGTAATTTTTATTACAAAAATGTTATAATTTCTACGGGAAGCGGAATAAATGAGATGTATGTGGAAACTTCTAACCTAAAATAATCTGCTAAGTTACGTATCGTCATCATGCTCAACAGTTTCCTAACGTTTACTAGTGTATCACAATTTAATTAAATCCCAGTTAGTAAAAGGCCTATACCGGAGACTAAAGGCTTGTTACAGTGCATAGAGTGCACTGTAACAAGACTTTAGTCTCCGGTCCAAATAAAAAAAAATGTCAAAAAAGCAAAACCGACTTCAATAATAACTCAAAGGAAAAAATTAAATATTACTATATTTTGTAAATTTGTTGTTGTTATTCTATATTTTATTTGGTATCGACTTCAAAATGTAGAAAATATCTATTTTTTGCTTATTAGATAATTTTGAAGTGTTTTGCTTTTTGTAAAAAACATATTTTCTACTTTGTATATACGTAAATACTATAGCTTAAAAAAATATGAGACACGGTACGTGCCTATAATATTCGAGGGTTGCTATCAATTTTCCTGGGATCCACTCATCAGATTCTGACTTGGTAACAATGGGACTACCTCAGGCGTATACTCTATCAAATGAAAAGAAATTTTGAAAATCGGCCATGATTGACGGAAAAATCGCGTAAAAACATACAAAAAAATAACAGTTGAATTGAGAATATCCTTCTTTTGGAAGTCGGTTAAAAAGAGCGAAGCAGGAGTCAATCTTCTATTTTTCTTTCTTCCAAATTAGTTATTGATCCTTATAATAACATCATATTCTTCTTACTAGAAGATTCTTACATGAACTCAATGTTGGGTTTTATTGTTAAATTAGGTAATACATCGAAGAGACGATTATGGTATACCGGCAGAAAATTTCAATAGGGACTGGAGTGATTACAAGAACGGCTTCGGTGACCCCAGCAAAGAGTTCTGGCTGGGCAATGAGAATATTTACATGCTGACGAACAACGATGATTATATGTTAAGGGTAGAGCTCGAAGACTTCGACGGAAATAAAAGGTTCGTAAGGGCGTAATTTATCAAAATATTATTATTACTCTTACTGTCGCACTTGAAGCCTGTAAAGGACGATTAACTGAAGAGTAATTAAAATTTTTATTGAAAAATTGATATTCAATCACGTCATATATGTATTAGTTTGGGGAAAAAGTTTCTTCGCATTTTATATAAAAATTCAAAAGGTTTTTTTTATAAAGTTTATTTACATTTGACTAAAGTATGTAGGTGCCGTTTTGTTGGATAACTTTTTGCCATCTTGTAGGTAGGGAGGGACGTGATCCCATTGCTATAAAAATTTTGGGGCTTCTTATCAAAAAACTACGACAAGTGGTTTTGGCAGTACTCTCGTGATGTTAACCTGACACTGCCTAAGGAATTCTGCAGAGACCGAAACAGGTGAAAATCTGAAGGTGCAAGGGCAGGACTATACGGCGGATGCATTAACACCTCCCAGCCAAACTCTCGTAATTTTTGCTGAGTGGCTAAAGATGTGTGAGGTCTAGCGTTATCATGGTGAAAAACCACACCCCTTCTGTTGATTAATTTGGGCCGCTTTCTCTCAAGTGTTTGCTTTAATCTCATCAGTTGTTCGTAATACAGTTCAGAATCGATGGTCCTCCCTGGAGGTAATAGCTTATAATGAATAATGCCCTTCCAGTCCCACCATACACACAGCATCACTTTGTTGCGAGTTAACCCGGGTTTCGACACAGTCTGTGAAGCTTGACCGGCTTTTGACCACGATCTTTTTCGCACGTTCTTGTCGTACGTGATCCACTTTTCATCACCAGTTATCAGCTTCTTCAAAAATGGTTCGGTTTCATTACGTCGTAATAAAGAATCACAAATGAGTACACGGTTCATTGGGTTTCTTTCAGTGAGCTCATGAGGCACCCAAATATCGAGCTTTTTTGTGTACCCAGCTTTTTTCAAATGCGCCAAAACCGTTTTGTGGTCAATTCCCAGTTCTCCAGTTACATCGTAACTACTAATATGCCGATCTTGCTCCACTTTTTCAAAAATGGCATCAATTTTGTTTGTAACAGGACGACCAGAGCGACGTGCATCTTTGATATCAAAATTTCCGGATTGAAAACGCTTAAAACAAATTTGCGCTACTCTCACAGATACTGCATTAGGTCTATAAACATCACAATTATTTTTTCGCGGCTTGTGTTGTATTTTTACCTTTTTTGTAGTAAAATTTTAAAATGTATCGAATTTCTTCATTAGATTCACTCATTTTAACAATAAGAAAAACAAATGAAAATCACACATTTTCCTAATTTGAATTTGTAATTGTCTTCTTTAAAATTAAAACTTTTTACTGATACCAAAACCACCCAGATACAAATGGTATAGCCAAAGAGATCTTATTATAAGTTCATACATACTATATGCGAAAAGACTTTTTCCCCAACCTATTATGTAACATAAATTACACTTTAAATAAAATTAACGTAGGTACGTGTATAAAGATATTAATGAAAGTAGATGATACGGTCACGGAGATGAATAGGTAGGTATGCTGCTGTGAATGAATGGAGTCACACAGAGAAACTTCCGCATCACCTCCATTATACGGCCACGTTTTACTGAAATCGGCTGGTAATATAGAAAATCGGGCTTAGTACAGGAGAAAAAGTTACAAAGCATAGCTATTCTCACAAAAAGAAAGTACAAAATGCCGGGTAAATAGTATGAAAACGAACTTTGGGTTTTGAAGTGGAAATTATGGACGCAGGTTTATTAATAGAGTAACGATAATATAAATTTTAAAGAAATGAAACTATTACTTTTGTAGGTATGCCCAGTATACCCACTTTAAAATATATTCGGAAGGTGAATACTACAAACTGGAAATAGATGGATACGAGGGCAACGCCGGTGATTCCCTCAATGACCCATGGTACGGGTCCAACAACAGTCCGTTCTCTACTTACAATAGGTAAGAAATATCAGTTTATATGATCTATGTGGGTAATGTAATACGAATATGATTCGCTCGGTACATCATGTTGTTGCAACGATACTGAGCGAATCAAGAAACGCTCATAGAAATGGCTATATTTCTATGAGCGTTTCGGTACCGCGTATATCAAACATACTAATTCCGCATCGCTGCTGTACAGATCAGCGGCTTATGAATGACAATCGGCAAATAAAAATGTAATCTAGATAGATAGATGGCGTCACAAATAATTTTTGTTTCACTTCTAACATTTATATTTCAAAAATATTCAAAAACATTTAAAAATAAACCACATTAAGACTGAATTTTTAGCTAATTTGGAGTAAAAATATTTCAAATTTTAAATAATAAAAAAATGAGTATAAAAGAATTACGTGTAGCGCCATCTAGTTTTACAGAAGTTAGGAGTGTTTCTGTTAGTTGCTTATTCGGTGATTGTCATACCTCGTATAACAAGACTACATACCGACTTTTAGTCGGAATAAAAATCAAATAAAGTACCGCGCTTAAAACCGTTAAAACTTAGTTTTATTCTGTGTCCCTACTAGTCGCGAAGACTTAAAATACTATGTGAACCAATTTTTCGACGCGAACCACTAATAATAACTTATTTAGACACTGATTAAATTGTTGTTGTTTTATTTACAGAGACAACGACAGATCTTCATTGAATTGCGCCTCTATGCTTAAGGGTGGATGGTGGTGGAAATCTTGTGGAAGGGGCCTCAATGGTCTGTACCTGCACGACCCCCAGGACTTGACAGCTAGACAAGGTGAATGTTTTTACTTATTATGTCACTGGTAACAGCCGTTAGTTTATATTACAATAAATCAAATGAGTTTGTCAACTGTCGATAGATTGTGACCGGAAAAATAAAAGGGAAAATTGAATGAAAAAAATGTTCTGACACTCGCCGTCTGCTACCGCGCTCAGCTCGTGCCTCCTTCTTTTGAGATTTTCCGACGCAATCTATTCTTCACCTGTAGTCTCCTATAATATCACAAATTATAAACCAGTAATATATCGATAATCGATAGTTTATAGTCTGACTCGTTAGATCATAAATTCCAGATTATTATAATTTCGTTGTCATATGGAAGCAGAGTATTGACTCATCGCTCAGTACACGATTTTACCATTGAACAGTAAGAACGAACTTCGACCATGTCGATTTTTAGGAATTATAGCGACTAAAATATATGTAAAAAAATCTCTTCCTATTCACTTATAATTTACTTAATTCGTTCAAATCCTTACAATGAACTTATATTTTTATAGCTTTTTCATAGGTAATGTAAAAAATCATTAAAAATATAATTATACTACATACAAATTCACCTATTACCATGTTTTGATTGTGAAGGAAAGCATCGAGATTATCCCTTTATTTTATTCATTTGTTATTGTGATATTATGTTTCAGGCATTGTGTGGTTCCGCTGGCGAGGTTGGGACTACACGCTGAAACGGGCGTCGATGATGATTAAGCCCAAAGGCCTGCAACCCAACACGTGAAGCCCTTGGCTTCGCATCATGACTATTACTTACTTACCCAGCCTCTGTTCACTCATTACGTGGATTCAAAGTATATTTAGCTCATAAAAATCTACGAGTAAAAAGTTTGTCATTCATATACGCCGTACAATGTGAACAAAAAACTAACATGATCGGAAGTTTCGCTTGCACGCAAGCATATTATTTTCTTCATATAGACAGCGTTCGGCGGATATTCTGCTTGTTACATCGCTGCCATGTGTGAAAACTTGCATCAATGAATATACCTGTGATATTGTAAAAGTGTATATGTAAAAATGTAAGATGTGTCTCAATTGGGCAGCATTTAAATCCTATCTATTGATGCACACACTAAAAAAACGCTCTTACAAAGAGAATCCAAGTAATGAAACAGAACATAGCAGGCAGCTCATCGCTCAATATATCACTGTAAATAATCTCCCGCGTATCATGCCAAATCCAAAAATCAGGTGCAAACTGGTGATGACACTAGTATCAGATTAATACCAACAAATATGTAAATAACTGACACAATATTACTACCCAAATTCAAGTGCCACATTACACCCCAATGTCATTAATTTATTACTCATTTAAATTTGATACATAAAAATGTTACGATAATTAGGTATATAACTTAGATATAAGAAAAAATGTAATAAGTGTAAATAATTATAATTATTAAATAAAACGATCTGTAAGTTGAAAAAGACAATGTATTGTATATATCTACTTAATCTATCACTGGCGTGCTCTTATATACTATAATTATATTCCACATACAATGTGACAACAACTACAACACTAAACTATCACAAGATAAATTAAAGATTACTCTAATAAAAGTAATTCATCCAGTGACAAAGTAAAATGTACACTTTGCTAGTAACAATTATTAACATGTTTAGTATGCTTCCCTATGAAAATGTAACAACTATACGTAAATGTACCTGATAAGTATGTAATAATAATTCATACGGCAAAAATCTTTGTGAAGATAGTTTTTCATAGACATCTATGTACTACCACAACAATATCTAACACCTTCATTATATTCTCACAACAATATAATTGTATAATATACCAAGAATTTCAAAGATATATGTATTATCTATACAAATACTAACATTTTGCTATCAAATTTATCTCTAACTACAAGGGCCTACAAAGATGACGTTCTTATATCATTATATGAATAATCGACAAAAAAATCTATTATGCACTCGAATGTAACCAATTATAAAATTACAACCTGAAATTCTTACGAAACGCTTCTTTGTTTATAAAAAGAACGCCGTTAGCAGCAAGTATTCAAAAACAGTTCTTGCAGTTTTATCTTCAAAAATAGTTCTTGGAGTTTTACTTTCAAAAACAATATTCGTATTATTTACCTTTGAAAACGTTTATTGATTTTTTTGCCTATGAAAATATTTTTTGCATTTTCTGCTTTGAAATTGTTTGTTTCTACCGTTCAGTGTTATCAAATGCCCTGTTGTTAAGTTACGTTAAATATAGTTAGAAATTAAATCTACACATTTTAGTCTATTTGTTTTATTGATAAAGAATCCTATCCCATATAATAATGTATATTATATGAAACTATTTTTTATAACTTTCGAAATATATATACTAAGGCCATTATTCTAAAATATGCTTAATATAGACTCAAGGATGTTAACATCCCGATGTAACTACCAAGCCTTTAGCAAGGAATGCCTAAATATAAATAATTATTCCATTCTCAGATTCCAAATTAATATAAATATATGGATCTCTAAAACATAAGGCTAAGAAGCAACTACTGTATGAAATTACTCTATTAAACTTATAACAGTGTGGTATATATTTAGCTACATTTCAACTAACTAGTATTTACCTTAAAATTAGTAAAAGTAACAAGCTAACAAATAGTTGAGTGTTATAGATATCGGCATACGACTTTTATAATATGCACTATTGTTGTTTAAAAATATTTATCGACACAGGCTCAAAAGTCGCAGATGTTCTCAGGTAGATTACGTGAATTTTGTATATTTGTAATCTTGACTGAACTGTGAATTTTTGAAAATGAATTTATATCAAATCTTTAAAGGAATCCGATTAACTTCTCTATTTAAAATAAATATATACAAAAAAATTATATCACCTTTAGTTTATTGTTAAGTTTTAAATCAAATAAACATTTGTTACAATTTCAATACATCTTTAATATGTTACACATGCCTTAAAGTAATAGATGGGCAAGGTTCTTACCGAAATGTGCACTTTATAGAAATAAAGATTATATATGAAAATTTTAGTGTGTTTTCACAAAAGCATGGCGTTCAATGTTTGGTACCTACATCTGAAAAGATTATGTTTGTTAGAATCGAAACTTATAATAAGACTATAAAACACAAGTCCATCTATTTCAAATACATTAAGTAGTATCCTCTTAATATTGAAATCTATTAAAAATACATATAATTTTCAAGTTATACATCTAAACACTGATAATTGTCTCAAATTTTGTCACAATACAAAAATTGTTTTTAGGAAATGGTCTTAAAAATGCACTTTATTCAGAATCGTGTTCCAATTCTGGTTCAGGGGTGGTCGTGGCGCTGACCTCGAGCATGGGCACATCGTCCAATTCCAACATTTCGTGGAGTTCAACACTATTAATAAGCACATCCCTCGGAGGGTGCACCACTGAGTCCTGGCGAGGCAGTTCCACTTTATTTTCAGGCGTATCAGGAGTGCTCTCGTCAGTGGAGTCTGGGTCTGGAGGTGGTAGTTCTTGTCCATCTTGGAATATAACGTCTAGGTCTGCAAGGGTGCACTGCATCTGTTCATCAGCTGGCAACACCCGGGAGGGGCTAGACGTAGAGACGCGACGTGGACGCACGCGATCCACCTTCACGTCTCCCCACGACTCCTGTTATACTTTCAATCTCTTCGGGCCCTTCTTCGCAGCGCGCTCCTTCGCCTTCTCCAACAGTGGTGTCAACTTCTTCTCCTCAGCCAAAATCTTCAACAGCATTATTATAAATGGCAAATAATTGTGACGCCTTCGAGCCATCTCCTGCTGATATTGAGCCATTTTTATCTCTTCATATTCGATCATTATTCTAATTCTCGGCAATTCGACCTCAACGTTTTCGGTCTCTAGGCCTGTGTACTGAATTTGATCCCAAAGTTGTCCCAATTGTCGCTCATATATCATTTTTCTGTCCGATACCAAAGCCATTAGATTGAAATGTATTTCACCTTCAGTGTAACTATAACATATAAAAAGGCCTATGTCAAAAGTTTCAGACATTTAAATTTACAATTTGGCATTTGAGGTAGCAAATAAATTTAGATTAAAAATGAACTTCGTCTGTTCGGCGTATATAGCTACAAGGCACCAGTAAAGTTCCAAACAACCAGCTTAAAATTATATTCGTACTAGAGTTTACCACGCGGCTGCGCCGCGGGTCAAACCATGACACGTGCTTTTAGTTTTTAAACTTTTTTTGCTCTTTAGAGCAAACACTAATAAAGTTACATTGAATTAAGTTTTTATGTTAGTGCTATATGCCTCGGAATATTCACTTCATTTCTTATGGCAAACTATCCTATCTCCCGGGATGAAAAGCATCTGTGTTCATTTTCGGTATTAAAACTACATATGTACTAAATTACAGCAAAACCAATCTAATACTCTAGTAGATTTTCCATGAAAACTTAACAGATAGACAGACCGAGTCACTATCACATTTTTTATAGATGATGAATGTTTATATCTATTAACTTGAGAAATGATTGGTCTCTCTCCTACACAAACTTTCATCCTTTATTTCAACCCGTTATAGTTTTATTTTTACGATAAAAAGCAGTAGCCTGTCCTGTGTAAAGACTCGTCTATCATCTGTAAACTAAAAAAATGACCACATTGTCGAAAATTACCAATATGACGAAAATTACCAAAATAACCATAATGACCAGTGACCAAAATTACGAAACTGACATCACAAAAAAAACAAAACCTATCCTATTTTCTGCAATAACTTTTACATAAATCTATCCCAAAATCTATTCCTTTTACGCGATGAAATCTATCCTATATCCATCCTATATATTTAGGTAGGTAATAACTTACATATATACCGAGTTACAGCCAAATCCGTCGAATAGTTTTCCGTTGAGGCATTATAGACAAACAGAAAAATATACTTTTATCCCGGAAACGATCACATTTTACGGGATGAAAATTATCCTATGTTTATTCTCAGAATCGAACATATATATATGGAGTTTCAGCCAAGTCGATCCAGTAGTTTTTCCGTGAAAGCGTAACAGACAGACACGAGTTATTTTGCATTAATATTAATAGCAATTAGTACATTCATATTGCCTCATTACAAGGGTCGAAATGATTCCATCAATTAGAAGGTAGAGGCACTAAAATTAGTTCTAAATTGAATGAACTTTCGGCATGGTAATAAACTGAATTACAAACCGTATTTGTTAAAACCTATCAAATTCAAACAAAAAATTTTATTACTTTTTACTTTTCACAAAGAATTTTCCTACTTTGTGATGAATATCGTTTATGAAACATCCATTTAGAATTTAGAGTTACAATAAACATAATACACAGAATACACATGTACTAATGAGTATTTGTATGATGTGTTTATCTGTTTGAGTGTACAAATTAAATAATTAAAAAACGTACATATTTATCCTCTTCATAATGATAGGCCGTACCACATCAAGCCAGTCCTGTTCTGGTGCAATAGCCCCATGATCTATAGGTCCCTCGCGCAATCCATCGAGCTCGTAAAGACGACCGTCTATCGGCATATAGCCAATAAAATGATAGGCTTCGTCATCCTAAAAAAAAATTACAATTGATAACTTTCTAGTTTTGCGTCTTGTATGTAGCTCAGCGCATGTTCTACATCCATTTTGTCAGTCTAGTCTAAATTAAGAAAAATAATAAATAAACCAGTATTTTTTGAGAGGAAAATAGGACAATAGAGATAAAGCTATTAAGTTAACAAGATCTAATATTAGGAAAAAATAATTTCAAAATGTAATTTTATCGTAAAAGTAAGAAAGAAATATTATAGAAATTTAAGTGATTACTTGCATGAGATAGAAAGATGACCAGATGGAATTATGATGAATAAATGGATGATGTTGAATTTGAACAATTGGGTGATGAGAATGTAATAGTAAGAATGTAATATGATTAATTTTTTATGAAGAATTACAATTTGAATTTGTTTAAATTAGTCTAGTCAACCTAGTCTAACTAGGTTGTTTGATTTGTTTTGATGTTAGGATATTTTGTATGTTTATCTTGTGTTTTTAGAGAATAAAAAAATTAATTTGTCGATAAATAGGTTTAATAGCGCTTCAACTTTTTTATTATTCAACTTATTTATTGAAGATTTCAGTGAAAGACCTAATAAGAAAGAGGAAAGACTAGGAGGTAACTTTTATGCACGCTAACCACTTTAAACCGCTACCCGGAATATTTCCGCAGGATTTCCAGGACAGATGAGTTCCGATGAACAACTTCCCCCTCGCCCTATCCCATTCCCTTATTGAATCCTAAAGGCTGGCAACGCGTTGGATTCGCCATTAGGGTTGCAAATGCCTATAGGCAACGGCAACCGCTTTCCAAGAGCTGGGTCATGTTGTTGGACAGTTTCGGTATAAAAACAAACCAACTATCGAAGCATTTGAAAAATAAGGTCCCAAACAAAACAAATTGCATTGTGTTCCCATCATTCATATAGTCTATTCCATTGTTTTTTTAACAGCTTCAATGTACAAACACAGCATTAATAGAAGTTTACGATATATAGATTAGTTATTAATTTAAGGGAATTTGGCAGTGTTAATTTAATTATTCCAAAACTTATTCCATTTGCATTTGACTTCAGATTTAAATAACATACTGATTAAAAAGGGTATCATATTATGTGTTCTCTCACCTTTGAAGCCATTTTAGGATCAAACTCGAATAATGGCTGTTGTGCCATCGAATTGTGGGCACTGCGAATGGTTTGGGAATTACTTAGTGTAAGGCCCCTCATTTTAGGGTCAAACGACATGCTGAATTCCTTCAACTTTGTAAGTTCTGGCCCTATATCAATATCTGGATGATTACAGTTTAATAACAAACTGATAACAGCTTGTGTTGCGCACGCATTGTTTATCACCTGAAAAGAAAATTATGAAATGATTAAAGAAAGTCTGATCTAGAATATGCTGCCATAACAACCTTGACTTCTGTTCCGGCATTATTAGCCAGGGTCCATTCCCCCTTAGAGTGAGAGCTCATTAGTAGCACCTTTGATATAACAAATATCCACAGGCAATAGTAACCGTTTTCTATCAGGTGGGCAGTCAGATTGTCTGTGAACTCATGCAATAAAAAAAGTGCACAGAAAGACCATAAAGTCAACAGTAGATGATTCATTTCTGTCTTTCGATTTTGAGGAATCAACCAATATGGATGACCATATAAACATAAACTCTTCTCACTAGATGCATAGGCTTGCAGGAAGAAATAGTTTTAAAATTAAGCTCATACATCAGCACTATTTAATAGTTTTGTATGTAACTTTTTGTGTACAATGAAGAATAAACTTGAATCACTCAATGTCTTTGAATATTGTAGCATCCTTTCAGTTCTGTGCCTTTCAACCAAATTTATTAAATTTAGTTGATCCATCTGATATCAGCAATAAGGGTTACTTTTTACCTTTAGTTAGTGGAGCCTTAAAAAGTTAAATTATGCTTAAAAGTGATAAGGAAGAAAGCTCAATACGTAACCTGTTTAGAAAAATATATTTTCTCAAGGCGATTGTCTGTTACTACTGGACCCGAAGGCTCTTCATGTTGTAAGTATTTGAATAGAAATATTAGTCCATGTACAGGCCTAAAATAAAATATTAAACTCAATCAAGGTATATTGCTGCTGTCAGAATCATCAAGTATGTCAAAAACTTCAAAGTATAATATTTTAAACAAAATAAAGAAATGAAAATATCAGTTATTCTATTTAGAACCATTTTTAAAAGTGCTGTAGAGACACACTTATATATCACTGGACATGGAGTAAAATAATAGACATGATACAATGGCCAGCAAGAATTTGATTTGAAACAAAACAATGACAATTTCACATTTCTCTTGAAAAACTACAGAAACACATCACGAGGTATCCATTCCTTTGTTTACACAAACTTCTATAAATACATTTTATTATTTCTTTTCAGAACAGTTTTACTACTAGACTCCAAATATAAACTGGCACAAACAAACACTTTCACTCCTTTATGTAGTACTTTTATAGGGTGAATTTCAAAGTAGCCTAAGTCCTCTCCTAGTCTTTAAGTGCTCAGCACATCAAATTTAATCAAAACTTATTAAGTAGGATTGCAGTGAAAGTGTAACAGACTGCTACTTTCATACTTATAATATTATAAACTAGCTGCGCCCCTTGGTCTCACCCGCGCGGTGATGGAAAATCGTTATATTTTGGATAATTCACACTATATCTTTATAAATTATAGCCTATATGTTATTCTG
This sequence comes from Dendrolimus houi, assembly GCA_039645545.1. Classification (NCBI taxonomy): domain Eukaryota; kingdom Metazoa; phylum Arthropoda; class Insecta; order Lepidoptera; family Lasiocampidae; genus Dendrolimus; species Dendrolimus houi. The sequence continues at coordinate 9,503,805 of CM077123.1, read as the reverse complement.
ATGTGTAAGCTATATTATTGTAGTTTCATCCAAATCCATTCAGCAGTTTTTGCGTAAAAGAATAACAAACATACATACATCCATACATTTTTACAAACTTTCGCATTTATAATATTAGTAGGATACATAATTATTCAGTATAGATAAATAATATTACCGTAAGTGTTCAAAAATTCCATCCTCAATAGTCCATAATTCTTCTACTTGTGCTCCTTTAGCACCTGAAGTAAAAAAAATATAGCTTATTACATAATTATATTTTACACTAAACCATTTCATAATGACTAAGAGACTTACACTATATTATCATTTTGTCAAAATTACATTTTTTACAAACATTACAAAATTACAAAATTACAATTCCAAGATGCTAATTCAAAGATAACACATCTGTTACCATCCTATTGCCGCCGCTAGGGCCGCCTTTTGTTTTGCCGTTAAAGTATTGTAATTATTTATTCTGTACTTGTTTATTTGGTGAACAATAAAGTGTTTTCTATTCTTCTATTCTATTCTATTGCCATGGGAGGACCAAATGAAGTAAAGGAATTTTATGAATTGATATTATAAGCAAGATCGTCATCTACCATACACAATACTAATAATACACAAAGTACACCTTTGTGGACATTCTCAGACAGTAAAATATGAAGGCTTATTAAGACAAGTGAATTCAGTAGGTATTTCATATGCTCCCATTTTAGACGAAGATAAGTAGGATCTAGCTTTCATTAGCAGGGTTGGTAGAAAAAGATGAAACAATATGTGTGGTGTATGTAGATAGATAATACTTTATTGCTCACCAAGTAAACAATTACAAAAAAGCACAAATAAAGTATTATCTTGGTTAAAACAACAGGCAGTCTTATCGCTTAGAGTAATCTCTTCGAGGAAACCTAACATAAGCCGCACACACACCTGCGAGCTGTAACCGTAACCATTGCAGTTACTGTAACCAAAAATTATTGTGCCTACAAGGCTCACGAGCACACAGCGAGCTGCACGCAGTGCGCTCGACACGTCCCAGCTAAAACCACATACTCACCTTTGTAACCGTTGCACGTTACTGTAACCAAAAATCATAGTGCATGTGAATGACAAATGATTGTCCGTTTTTGCCGCGAATCAATGCCGGCCGTGGCAGTCGGCGCTGTCAAAGGCAAAGGCAAAAGTTCATGAAAAAACGCGCTCACAGCTCACAATGCGCTCGCGAGCCACATACACGTTACTACCACTCCACTCGGTTACAGTTACAACTCGCTAATGAGTACGCGGCCAATGGCGGCTCGTTGTGAAGTCGCGAGCGAAGATTGTTTCACGCATACACACTATAGCATTATGCAGTTACGGTTACAGCTCGCTGATGAGTACACGGTTAAAGGCGACTCGTTGGTTGTCGCGAGCGAGTCATTTTCGACATACACATTAGAGCGCGTTAGTGTATCCGCTCAATTATAGTTACAACTCCAGATGAGTATGCAGCTAAATTATTTTTCACAAAAAATAATTTAGACTAATCTGGCGATACAGGTTTGATATAGGTGCAGAGTATTAAATAGGATTTTACACAAATACACATACTTAAACTACTACATACTATCATATTTATAAGAATGTATATATTATATATATATATATTAGTTAAGAGTATAAGAATTAGCCTGACGATGCCTTTGCAACCAAATACCGATTAATATCTTTCTTTCTTTTTAATATTTCTACTATCACTTTGTATTCCTTACTATGTTATTGGCAAAACAATGCCTGTACAACAAAACATTGGCACCATTCCAGCCAAAAATAACATAAAGTACAACTCATATACATACCAAACTTCCTGATTAGTTGTGTAAATACCCCAGGATCACTTTCAATTAAGCACCAATCACCACCAGACTCCATTCTTACGCAGCTTTAAAAAAAAATATACTTGTTACTACAATAACAAATTAATAATAGAATCTATTTATTCATAAATTAATTTGTAAATCAGCTTTTTTAATTGCGTAGTTGGCAAACAGACAGGACAGTCCATCTAATAGACAGTGATTACCATCGCCTATGGATGTTTGCACCATTTTGCACCAATATTCTATAAGAGTGTGGTACCGAGTTGGCCCAAGAGCTGTAAACATGGCAATGATTCCACTATGGCATTTACAGTTTAATGGACTGTGATATTATTATTATGTTAACTTACATATGGATGGTTTGTAGTATGACTCTACTTGAAAATCATAAATTAGATTAGATTGTTCTATTGGAAGTCAAAGTTTTTAGAGATTGGAAAGGATTGTTGCCTGTTTGCAATTATTTAAATAAAATACTTGTGAAGACTGTGTAATCAAGTACAGATAATTGCATGGGTTGCAAACTGAAAATGGGAGTTATTATGAAGTATTATTGCACTTCCATAACTATATACCTGCTTATAATGTTTACCTAGGTGAATCAAAAAGTTCTTTGAAGTGTATATATATAAATATTTTTGGGAGAAGTTTGATATTCAAATTAAAGAGTGTTAATCACACAATATTTATACCAACTGTCACTTATTTTTCTCAGTTCATTCACACATAATAAATTGTTTTGTGCAACAAGTTGCTAAAACTGGAAATTATGGATAAAAGTGAGTTAAGTGGAGTGATAAAATATTTCAGCTTCAAAAAAATGTCTACAAAAGAAATATTTTCAGGCATTCAGCAGACATTAGGGGATTACGCTGTACACTATCAGATGGTTGCAAACTGGGTGGCTGAATTTAAAAGAGGTAGATCAAGCTGTAAAGATGCCCCGTGTACTATTTAATTCTGAAAGTGTGTGAAGTGGTTAAAGAAAAATGTCCTAGAAAACTGTCATTGGACATGTTGTTTCTTCACAATAACACTCCCACTGCTTGATTGGAAGTTGCCCTCAACGAAATCCGCTGTGCTGGCTTCAATCTTCTTGACCACTCACCATATTCTCTGGACTTAGCCCCAAGTGATTTTCACATATTTCTCAAATTAAAAGAGAAAATTTATGGAACAAATTTTCACGATAATAACTCGGTTATGGCTGCTGTAGAGTTTTTGGAGACTCAAGAAAAACAATTTTTTTTCGCAAAAAATAAGGCAGTTATTCACGCGTTATCCTAAATGCATTGCATTGGAGGGAGGAAATTATCTAAAAAAATAAAATATTTTTATTTCAATTTTTGCATTTTTTAATATTGATTCCAAGAGCTTTTTGCTCTCTGCGCTGGCTTTAGCTGGAAGAATGACAAACGAAAATGGACCTGAAAATTGTATGTCATTATCTTGAGGTTACTCGAAGTATTGCAACTAAGTGCTTCATAGCGTCATTTATGTTGAAATATGCTGATTAAAGCTTCAAATTGAATATAGCAAACAAGGGCCCGGAGGTAAGAAATTACGAATATAGGAAACGAAGTTATTGCAAAGCAAACAATCTGAGTAAAATATGCCAAGTACATACCTATATAGTTACTTTTTTCTTGCTTTCAGGATCAGCAAAACTATTCTTTAGATGTCTGTGCTGTAATATCATTGAGTTTTCTAGGTTGAATTATCTCGAATTATAAATCTGAACAACAAAAAAAACAAATAAGTACCGAAAACGACCTAAATTATCAAGAACTTACCATAAAGGCAGGCAAGGGAATCTTAGTCCATAATCTATACAGCCAATTCTGATGTATAAAGATACCCATAAATTATGGAACGCGCCCGTCAGCCACGCCTGACGCACGCGTCTGAACACTGTGTACACGGTACACCAGAACCACAAAGCTGTGTACATATTATAGGCCGCGGCTGATGGACGCAGCTGAGGGGTGTGGCTTACAAAGTATCTGGATAAGGAAAGTCCAATGAAGTATTATATGCACATTATAAAGCTGTGTGCATATTGTAAGTCATGGCTTACGGACAAGGCTGAGGGGCGTGGCATACAACGGATATGGATAAGGAAAATCTATTGAAGTGTGTACATTATAAGTCGTAAGTCACGGACGTGACGTTGAGCGTTCGAACGTCCTAAAGCAATCTAGAGATTGTGTTACGATTCTGACTAAAAGACCTTTTGAACCACAGCAAACTGGATATTTTCAATGTTGCCAACTCTCGTTATAGAAACGCGACACATATTATCCTCAAAAAACCAAGGTTTTGGCGGGAAATCAAAAGTGATGGTGTGCTGTGCAATTTTAATTTATAAGAATGTTAAAATGAACAACAGTTGTGAGATATTGACAGATTTGATTAGCAATAGGCTACAAGATAGTACGAGAAAAAGAAATAGATTTTGTTTTTCTGTAATCTAATATAAAAATAGAGAAATTGAACTTAAATAGTTAATTTATATAAGACTACTTATCATTTTTAAGGAAATAAATAATTAAAACCTTCGATCACGTAAAACACATATCAAATCACTCAACGTTATAATGTTTAAGGGTTTTTTTTTTATTTTGTGCTCGAAAATAATTTTTCTTATTATTCGATTTTATTTCATAATACGTACGAGACAAAAATTGATGTGGATATGCTGAGAATCTTTTCGGCGTCAAGTACTAATTTATGCTTAAAAAAATGTCGAAATATTAAAATTTCTACATCAGTAATTAACTATGAATATTACCATATACCAGATTTTAGTAATATTATCTAGCTAATACCTCATATGAAAATCTCATAAAATCTGTAGTACTTAATGTTACTTAACGCACTTGTGTCTCAAATGACGCGGGTTCTGTCTCGAGCCGAAAAGTATGCACCACTTACGGACGTTTTCTGATCTAAACGAGCATGTTGTCACAATTACCAAATTTTAAGGGTGAAGGAAAGCATCGTAATAAAACTTGCTTATCGAGATAATTAATGTGAGAAACCATTACAACATACATAATTATACTTCATTTAATTACAGTTTATAACGCTGATGTTAGACGGATCAGCCATATTGAATCAATTTGGTTGAAAAAAACCGAACTGTAGGACAGGACGATATTTAAAAACATTGAATGTTTCAAGTTTATGATTACATGGATAACTTTGGTTAATTCATGCAAATTGAAAGACAGAAATGAACAATCTAATATTGGATTTATGTAATAAATTTCTAGAGGGGCCGAGTCCGTACAATGAATTTGAAAAATGAAAAATCAAAGGAACCAATTTAAAAACCAAGAGATTCCGAAAAGACAGCCTAGAATATTTGTCTGTCTGTGTGTCTCTCCGAATAACACGTGAAAATTGCTGAACGGATTCAAATATAATCCGACACCGAACTAGCTCACATCCCTGGTGAACATTCAGGACTCTCCTCACCCGATAAAAAAACACCACTTCTTTGGAATAGACCACCACAGCCCAAAAGGTAGTGCTCTTGTCGCTTACATTTGGTACCCGCAATTTCAATTCACCAACAAACGAGTCGTCGTCACAGTGGTGCGAACGAAGTTTTGCTAGCTAACTGATTACCAGTTATACATAAATTAAATTATAAAAGTGTACAAACATTTTAAATAAGTAACAGATTCCTAATCTGTAATCTTAAATAAGTAATATCTGTAACAAAACAAGCTTATTATATCCTTATAAGCACTCGGACAAGTCTACAAGATGCATACGGTTGCCAACTTAGCACTTTCAGTGCTAGATTTTTATCCGTGTGAACACCCGAAGTTATTATTCAGTGCTTAGTATCCTATTTAGCGCTTTTTTTAAATTCCATAACTCTTCACTGAAATATCAAAGTGTATCGGAATACTATCGTCAAAAGACAGGCATTTATAATAAAGTACTTTATTTATTCTTATAACTTTACTTTAGGGCTTCTTCCAAATTCATGCCAATCTAGTACTTTTTAAGAGTTGATATAGAATGTTTTCCCCGAAGAGATTTAACAACACAAAAGCCGCGTTCGAAGCATCCGACGCTGGATGTACACATTGCTCGGACGCGTCTGTGAGCTGCAGCTAACAGACGCCGAATGTGTGGGCACCTTAAGTCATAAGTCGCGGATGTGAGCTTGGACGTTCGAACGCCCTAAAGCAATCTCGAAAGTGTGTTATGGTTTTATCTACAAGGCCTTTTGAACCACAGCAAACTTAGACAGATCTTAGATTAATTCATAACTCGCTACCAATAGAACGTATCGACCCACATAGCCTACCACCGTACACATTAATAACACCCGATGTCGCGTCACCAGGGCAATTTTTGAAGTTAGACAGCCAGAAAGAACATCGCTTGACAATGTCAATTAGTTGTGTGTCTGTAAATTTTTGTGAAAAAAATTTCTTTATTCCTTTTTATTTTATTTATTGGCTTGACTTAATTCTTTTAATGATTTTCCACGGATAAATTTTTGAAATTACCTGTTCCATGAAATTTTAATTCAATTGACGTGCAGCATCGAGTGTTAACTAGAAACACATTTCCCGTAATGCGTCGTGTTACATTTTATACTGTTGGCTGATTCTTTTATCTTTACTATTCATTCACTTGCAGTATAGTTCCCGGCACGAATATTGAGTGGTTACCGCGATGGTAGAGATCACTTAGCGCATTGAACGTACCTGATGTGATGCGATTTATCAACATAACGATAATATTATGTTTTTGCCCATTTACTCAAAAGAGATAATACCTCATACTTGGAAAAAGAACTACTAAAGAATCATGCCGGGGACTATCAGTAAAATTTTCAGATTACTTCTACGGAGCTTATAGTAGTAAGCGATAGTAAGACAAACGAGTGGTCTGTAAGAAGTAAGAACCGGCCATATATCTGCAATACGCTGATCTGGATGCAATGAAGGGATCGCGTTCTGTGTGAGGCCGTTGCTCTATATCGGGTGTTTATAAATGTATTTCTCGTCACAAATAATTAGTACATTTTAATAAGTTCACACTTGACACGTGGTATCGGGTCGCGTCGTGCTTGAATAGTGTATTTCCGCCTTTAATTTGGCGTAATCGCCTATAATAATGTGTGTAAACACTCGACTCGAATGTGACTTCTTTGTAAGTTTTATAATGTGACTCGAATCTGACTCGGGTCAATCTCAGCTCGGTGCTTGCTTGCAAGTATTTATAATCAGAGTACATTTCATATATAAAGATTTATAATATATAAGTTGCTATTGTGTAACAGTTTTAGGTAATACGTTTTTTTATTTATTCTAATAGTATTATTACTGCACCGGTTTTTTTAAAAGTAACTAAAACAGTGTCCTTAAATGCAGTGAAGAACAGGTAAAAACGTTACTTATATTTTTTTCCCTTTTGCCAACTTACATTTTTTTAGAAATTTATATGTGTGGTCTATATATTTCATTGGTATCAGCACTATATGATACTGATATTTTATAATTGATACGATGGTGGACGTAAAAAAATATTGCTTACACACGTACACCTTGTACGTACTTCTAAAATATTACTTTGTTCATATATGTTACGATTGTTTTGAATGAAATGATTTGTAAATTTTGCTGTCTCACCTTTATAATGATATAATTTACCTTCTGTCATTGGTAGTTGTTAAAATTATTGTGTATGAACTGGTAATTTCATTTTTTTATAACTTGATAATTGAATTATTTAATTTATATTCTTTTGGCCTTAGTGTCAGTTCCTTAGAGGAATACCTTTATTCCTCCAAAATCTATTACAGCTAAACTAACATTAATAGTCTGGTGAATGTAACATCAATGTAGGGTTTCTGACCTAAATAATGTCACAACCTCTTGTTATTAGTATTTGAGAAGCTAGAGTTCCTAATATTTATACAGGTACTTAAAATACTGAATAAAGAACATTGATTGAACTGTACAGGAAATAGGAAATTTTTATTTAAAAAGCTCATTTAACTTTAATTAATTATTTATACCTTGTCCAGTGTATTTTACTTTTAACAGGTTGGTCATCAATCAGTTTGTGATGCCCTAAAGCATTACCAATTTGATTTTATATATAAATTGAGTTTCTTTGTCAATAAATTTTGATCTATTTGGTACACCCATATCATTTGCTAAAAGTACTGTGTATCATAATAAAAAGGCTGTATAACCCATGTTTATACTTAAAAGTTAAATCAAAGAAAGATATGACATTTTAAATCTAAATAAATATCATGTTTTTTTTGCTTATAATTAAAATATTTTAATTTCAAAATGATTAAATTTAGATATGGTTATGATAATTTATAGTCTATGTATTAGATGACTCACAGAACAGCACTACAAGTTGCTTGGAACAAAGAGGTATGATAAGTGTGACATGTGAAAACTTTTGTCAAAAATGTGCTATTTGAGGGGTGTGCAAACACAAAAGTAAAATAAATTGTTGGACATAGTATATGTAGTATTTTTTAACCTATATTATAAACAAATAACCTAATAACAATTTTTCAATTAAGTTTAGTAAGTACAGAGTTCTTAATATAATATATAATAATAATCTCTCCATCCTTCATCCCATCTTTTCTGTCTTCCTCATCTTCCTTTTCCATCCCATGTTATCTATTCTGTTATCATCTTTGTCCATTTTACAGTGCTTTTTCTTATAATATGTCTGTTTTATCTCTGATTAAGCTTTTGGCTGCTACTAAGATATCCGGTACACAAATTTTAAGTAGTGGGTGGGCAGAGTGGCTTAGGTGGAATGTATACTTACACTTTCTTTCTTTTTTTTTTCTTTCACATTCAGCCGCTATGGTCCAGAGTTCTAGAAATATAAAATTTTGGTAAACACAATATCTCACATATTTATTCACTTATATTATTGTGATGGGTGGTGAAAGGTCGTGGCCAGTGACTAGAACAGTGATTTAGGTTAGGTTAGTTTTAGATCAAAGAGCCAGAACCAACTAGAAATCATTTACTATTTATTTTATATACACGATTTGTAATTTTGTCTTTATTGGCCGTCATTTTGAATATTTTCATGGATGTTCTTTATTTTTTGATGACTTGCACTAATTTTTTGGTTCTCTTTCTGTTGATTACTGGCTTTCTTTTGGGCTTTGAAAAGATTGTTCAACTATGGACCTATAATAATAATATAATATAAGTGCAAAATTAGTGAAAAAATTAGTCAGGTTATGTTTATTAATAAATTAATATTTCAATATCTCCAGACCATAGAGGTTGTAGTAGAGGTAAGTATGCCTCCCCCATCTATATCTACTAGCTCTTTCCAAACCAGTCAATGGATTGTTAACCGGTTTTCACCATTAGTTAATTGATTTTTCACTGAAGGTTTATTATATATTAGGTTGGGGAAAAAGTTACTTCGCATTTTATATAAAAATTCAAAAGGCTTTTTTATAAAGTTTATTTACATTTGACTAAAGTATGTAGGTGCCATTTTATTGGATAACTTTTTGTCATCTTGTAGGAAGGGAGGTGAACCATTTCTAAAAAAATTTTAGGGCTTCTGATCAAAAAACTGCGACAAGTGGTTTTGGCAGTCCTCTCGTGATGTTAACCTGACGCTGCCTAAGGAATTCTGCAGAGACCGAAACAGGTGACAATCTGAAGGTGCAAGGGCAGGACTATACGGCTGATGCATTAACACCTCCCAGCCAAACTCTCATAATTTTTGCTAAGTGGCTAAAGATGTGTGAGGTCTAGCATTATCATGGTGAAAAACCACACCCCTTCTGTTCATTAATTCCGGTCACTTTCTCTCAACTTTTTGCTTTAATATCATCAGTTGTTTGCAGTGCAGTTCAGAATCGATGGTCCTGCTTGGTGGTAACAGCTCATAATGAATAATGCCCTTCCAATCCCACCATACACACAGCATCACCTTATTGTGAGTTAACCCGGGTTTCGCCACAGTCTGTGAAGCCTGACCGGCCTTTGACCACGATCTTTTTCGCACGTTCTTGTCGTACTTGATCCACTTTTCATCACCAGTTATCAGCTTCTTCAAAAATGGTTCGGTTTCAATATGTCGTAATAAAGAATCACAAATGAGTACATGGCTCATTAGGGTTCTTTCAGTGAGCTCATAAGGCACCCAAATATCGAGCTTTTTTGTGTACCCAGCTTTTTTCAAATGCGCCAAAACCGTTTTGTGGTCAATTCCCAGTTCTTCAGCTACATCGTAACTACTAATATGCCGATCTTGCTCCACTTTTTCAAAAGTGGCATCATATTTGTCCGTAACAAGGCGACCAGAACGACGTGCATCTTTGATATCAAAATTTCTGGATTGAAAACGCTTAAACCAAATTTGCGCTACTCTCACAGATACTGCATTAGGTTCATAAACATCACAATTTTTTTTCGCGGCTTGTATTGCATTTTTACCTTTTTTGAAGTAATATTTTAAAATGTATCGAATTTCTGCATTACTCACTCATTTTAACAATAAGAAAAACAAATGAAAATCACACATTTTCTTAATTTGAATTTGGAATTGTCTTCTTTAAATAAAACTTTTTAATGATACCAAAACCAGATACAAATGGTATAGCCAATGAGATCTTATTACAAATTCATACATACTATATGCGAAAAGACTTTTTCCCCAACCTATTATATAAAAAACCTAATTAAATTTTTATGTAAGTAAATAGATTAGACTAATGAAAACTAGTTTCATGTTTTGTTTTTGATAATGACCATAAAAGATTTGTGTTCTTAAATAATTCAACTTCATTATTTATTTAACCTGTATTCTAACTGATAGAGTCATTTCCTAAACTGATATCAATGACTGATGTAATCTGTATTTATCATCTCAAATTTAACATAAGTAAATTGTATGACTAAAATTTGAACTTGTAAATATCAAAGTACAACTGAACCCATAATCGTATGGCCAAGCTAAGTATGTTGCACTTGCATTATGTAACATCCTACTCTGTGGCTGATTCCAGTGACACCCAGACCACAGTAAATGACAGAAATATCCTAATATTGTAAGACAGGTAATGATATGTCTATTCCAAAGTTAAGAAGTATATTTTCAAAATTTTTAACAATGAAGGGGAAAGTCCTGAAAAGGCTGATAGAGTTTAAAGTATAGAAAGTACAACAAGATTTTTTCAGTTTTTGAGGCTTAAGTTCTATAGTTAAATGACAAACATGCTATGAACATGCATTCACTAGGCTGATTTTCATATTTAACGTTTTTTTTTATTTCTTACAAAAAATGATTATTGTTGAAGACTCATTCATGATTCTAAAGTATGACTAAATGGGTTTTATGATATATTTGCGTAATGACAAACTATTATGGTATATTTTATTATACTATGGTTTTCCTCTTAAAACTCAATAAAAGAGTAGTGATTTTTATTATCTAGTTTGATGACACTACTTGGACTTTGCTTTCAATAGTATAATTCCTGTTTGTGTATTTACTCTTCATTTAGAACTCGAAGTTGGATATTCATTCCACATTGTTTTTTTTTCTTACTCCTATCCTTTCCATATACAATATAAAAAGATGTATGTTCTGTCTATATACTTAATTAGTTAATACCATCCCACTTCATGTGCTGTAAAATCCGTTCTTAGCTGACCTCTACTTGGCGAAAGGAAGGTCCATGCCAAATTTCAAGTCTATAGGCATTATAGTTCCTGAGATATTGCGATGAGTTACTATATACATGGATTTCAATTATATAGATATACAATGTAGTCTGTGTAAATATTTTTAGAATACTTAAAAATTTCTCATTTCATCTTATTAAATAGGGTTTCTTATATCTATCGCAAAAGAATATTAGGAATTATAATCACCCAGTAAAAAGAGTACCTCTAAAAAGCTCGTACATTCTGCATTATTAGATATGCCCAAGTTTTTCTTCAGTGGCTTTTTCAAGTTTTATTATTTAAAACATGTTATTTTAGATCATATTAGTCAAATAATACCTTAATAAGTTTAGATTTTTGATTGGTGTCATGGGGCTTAGAATTTATTTAGGGATTTAGGAGTGTTTTACAATACATTTTCTTTACTCATGTAATGTGTTATATATTTGTTCACAGTACAAGGAAGAAAGAAGCATGTTTGGTTTGATATTGTCATTACTGGGCGCACTGGGCCTGAGCCCAGTGCCATTCTTAGCAAATGCTATAGGAACTACTACACCAGCGCTAACTCTGCTCATATGTATCCTGATGGGCTATCCATTGGCTATCATATATCACAAATATGTACGAAAATATACTGATTACAGACATTACTATTTCATCCTTACTGGTCTTGATATGGCTTTCTGTAATTTCGGTTTATCAATGTATCATAATATGCTGCCCATATTGGTTATGTACCTATCGACAAAATTTCTTGGCCCAGGAAAACATCATGCCATAATTTCCTTTGTATTTAATTTGACGTACTTGCTCGTTGGGTATATCTTGACTGAGTCCGAAGACTATGATATTACATGGACGATGCCGCATTGCGTGTTGACTTTGAAAATGATTGCATTGTCCTTTGATCTATGGGATGGGAAAAAGATGCTAAAGGGAGCAGAGTTGTCTGCTAATAGCAAGAAGACGGCTCTCGACAAGTCTCCTACTTTAATCGAGTTATTTGGCTTTGTCTATTTTCCTGCTTGTTTCTTGGTAGGACCTATATTCTCATTCAGACGTTATGATGATTTTGTATCGGGAAAATTCCCCCTAGACAAAGGTGCTGCTATAATAGAGAAACATGCAATGAAACGACTTATTCAGGGATTTCTCTATTTGATTGCATTCCAAGTAGGAGGTAAGTTTTTAATTTTTGTTGTAACTGTTTACAGGCTCTCCACATAACTTTTATGACTGCATTATTGCATTGTGATCCTTTTAATCTTGTGTCTTTAAAAACACTAAAACTAATGAATACTGCTCATGTTAAGCAAGATAGTGATCAAAGATATACATTCATTTTACATTTATGATCTAGTAGTAAAGTAAAATTCTTTAAATACTAACTACCTTATCTGTAATATTCTAAACATGCCGTGTCTGTACACTGAAGCTATTAAAAAAACTAACTGTAATAGACTATATAAACGATGGAGAACACAATGCAATTTTATTAGATTTCTTGTATGTTTGTCGGTCTGTCTGTTTTTTCGGGAATCACGTAAAAACTAATGGGCCGATTTCGATGCGGTTTTCGCTGATCGACAGCAAATTCTTAGACTTAAAATCTGCACTACTTTTTATCCTGGGAATCCCACGGGAATTTTTCTGGGAATGATTTAAAATGGCCCGAATTAAAAAAAAAAATGAATTCCACTGTGGTTTTTTCACTGATCGATAACAACAACAACAATTATATGTAATGAAATGTGTGATATTTTTTATACCGGGAATCCCGCGGGAATTTCAAGTCAAGCGTGAACGAAATCGCGGGCATATCTATCTATATTAATAAAAATGAATCATAGCAATGTATTTACGCGCATAACTTGAGAACGACTTTACCGACTTTGATGACATATTTTGTGTGTGTTTGAGTGGGTCCCCGGGTGGTTTAGATTCACAATTGGAACCGGTAGGTGGCGCTGCTGGGATCTGGATCTAGATTTTTATTTTTTCAGGGCAGGACAACGTCTGCTGGGACCTCTAGTTTATAATACATAGTTATACGAAGTTTATTCTGAATACGATTATGAATACAAGTTTTTGTTTTACTGTCCGCTTTCTCCTCTAATAATTGCGAGGACCGAACCCAGCAATGGGATGAATATAGAGGATGGAATAATAAATTGAACTTAATCACTTGATTTTGTATAATGTCTTAAACTTGAAATTAAATACTATTTCGTATTAGCTTTTGTCCGCGGCTTGGCTCTCCTTAAAGTCACTAGACGGGAACCGTACATTTTTCCGTACCGGGATAAAAAGTGGCCTATGTGCTGTTCCAGACGATATCTATACTACTATCTATCCCTGTGCTAAATTTCATCCAGATCTGTTCAGTCGTTCTGGCGTGATTGAGCAACAAATATCCATCCAAACTTTAGCATTTATAATATTACTAGCTGATACCCGCCCGCTTCGCGTGCCGTAAAGGAATTTCGTAAAATCCGTTCTTAGCTGATCTCTACTTGGCGAAAGGAAGGTCCATGCCAAAGTTCAAGTCTATAGGTATTATATTTCCTAAGATATCGTGATGAGTCACTATAAACGTGGATTTCAATTACATATATTTAGATATAATCTATAATTATAAGTTCAAGTTTATAAAAAAAGCTTAAATATTTTTTTTAAATTAGGAGAGCTAAGTCGGACCAGCAGTTTCCGAAAATATAATTTTTAGAATTTGTTCTGTCTGTATATCTGTTAGAGCATTACGTGAAAACTACTAAACGGATTGAAATGAAACTCGAAACGGAGCTAGCTTATATTCCGGGTCGTAACTTAGGATAGTTTTTATCCTGATAAATGACATCGTTTCCATGGGATAGACAAAAATGGCGAAAAAGATGGGCTGCGGGCGCATCTTTTTTGCAAACAACAACCTATGAATGAAACCTGGTTTTCCATCCATAGATATTTATAGTTCCTTTACTTGTTATTATACATTTTTTAAAACATAAAAATGTCAGTTTAATTCATGGGCTTCATGAGCATGAGCTTATTTGTTAATGACGTTAAATATTGACAGGTAACGTATGTATATACAAGAATGTAACTATTATATATAAGCTATTTTTGCCGTCAATTATAAACATTTTTATTGAAGGTTTTATGTATAAAAAATCTAATTTAGTTTTTATGTAAGTAATATACAGCTACTTTCCCGGGGCCTTTCACGCGTAGCCGCGGGAAAATAGGGGTTTATGTAATATTTTATATAAGTATAGATAGTTAAAATAAAAATAAAATAACATAAATTTGCGGCAAATACATCAGTGACATTGATTTTTTTTGTTTATTATCATCATTAGAAACCAAATAGTATGTTTTTGAGATTAATATAATTAAATTTTAGCTTTATCAATGAATTAAGCTCACAGTAATTTAGAACATGCGGGCGCAAATAGATTCTTGAAATAATATTTCACTATACGCTTCTGGGATACATGCGATTGACAGAGCATTTAAAGTTTTTGTTCATTTATTATAGCTAAATTTGTCATTATAAACTGATTCCGGTTCTTTAGGTATCTTGACATCTGTTTTCTTTTCTATACAATAATTATTTTTCAGTGTCCGTATTCAGCATGAAATACATGCAATCAGATGAATTTTGGGATAACTCGATCATATACCGACACCTCTACTGTGGCTTGTGGGCGCATTTTGCTCTGTATAAGTACATATCGTGCTGGCTGCTTACTGAAGGTAAGAAAGTGCTAGGATCTAAAGACAGCTTAATTTTTAACATCGGCTTCTTAAAATACAAAAAATAAACTATATTTTGTGCTAAGTGCATAAAAATGACGGATAATTTACACTTTAAACAAAAATTTCATTCGACTTTATAGTAAATTTTTTATTCGACTTGAGATAAACATTACAATAACTATTAATATAAAATTACTAATTATTTATTAATCGATCTGCCGAGCAACCAAACAATCGCCGTTTAATCTCGTAACGGGTCAATTGTTTTGTGAATTGAATTAAAAATAACTATACAAAACTAAAACCATCAAACAATGTTCTAAAACGAAAGATGAAAGACATTTTTGACACTAAGTCCTCTGATGCGAAAACATTCGTTTTGTCTTATGAGATTTAAAAAATATATAAAACCGTAGTTGGCGTTTTTATTTTCTTTAACAATGCTAATTCATATAAGACCAAAATTATTTCAACTTTTTGCTCGTTTGTAAAAATAAGATTTGACTTTATATATTTAAATGGTAGCTGGTGTAATTGAAGGCCCAACAAATGTTAAATACATTTCTTCCAAACCATATGAAAATGGTAGGTTGAGTAGGTGTTTTGTCATTTTAATTAGACAGAAATTATTAGCAACGCTATTCCTCAAACTGGTTTTACAAAATGGGTAATAGATAAAAAATAGTCAGCCCCAATTATCTCGAATGAGAAAATACTTAATAATTTGATTTCTAATCTTCAATGTATAACTTTGACGTTCAAATTTTAATTAGAAAAGAAACTACGTTCTGGTCAGTTCTGGTCATGTAAAGTTAATTGTGTTGCGTACTCTCCATAAGTCCACTTGTATAAATTGTACATTGTATCAAAAACACAGGTGTCTAATAAAATTAGTAGAACCAGAGTTCAAAGGGTGGCATTATCGCATTATCTACAGTTATTCAATACAATTCATATTAATGGATAAAACTTTAAAAAATCTTTGTAATAATAGAATATACTTTATTGCATAACATTAAGATACAATTCAAGAAGTTTAAGTACAGAAGACAATAGGCGGTGTTATCACAAATAACATTACCTTTACATCGCCTCTCCTGTAAAATGTACATTTCGAAGTTACAATAAAATACTTTTGATGTACAGGAATATGTTTGTATCCAATAGTTTAATAAACATGTAGGTATTATTAGGTATATAGTGATTTGTAACAATAAAAACAAAGCTATTCGCTAAGTAGGTTACTGCTTAATTATTATTTTTTGTACGTAAATTGTGTTCTATTTGTGAAAATATGTCGTATGACGTGTTGGTTTAGGTTATTGTTCGTCGCCTCAAAGGTGTTCTGTCTGTGTACTGACACACACTCCTAAGGTTACCAATCATACTTTATAATAACGTATTCTACTTTCTTTTTGGTTAACATACTTTATATTTTTGCTTAATAATAAAGTATGTGAAAATACTTTATTTCCAATCTTTATTGTGATGCGTGAAATGAAATACTTATAAGGATAATTACTGAACTATTATCGATCTAGCTTTCACTGGAAGAGATTTTTTCAGTAAGCAATCAAAAATGGCGAGTAGAGAGGAACAGGACATCTAATAAAAAATGAGTTGCTTGTGCTTGATACGTTATTTGTCTTAAAACAGGCCGTTCTCATTGTTTCAGCTGCATGCATCAGGTTCGGTCTGTCGTACAACGGCGTGGAAAAGAAAGGCGATGACCATGTTGTTTACAAATGGGATGGTTGCAACAACATCAAACTATTACGGTTCGAGAGCGCTACAAAATTCCAGCATTACATCGACAGTTTCAATTGCAATACGAATCACTTCGCTGCTGAATATGTATATAAACGGCTCAAGTTTCTTGGTAGTCGTAATCTAAGTCAATTCTTTACTTTGTTGTTCCTTGCACTTTGGCATGGTACTAGGACAGGTTACTACATGACATTTTTCAATGAGTTTATCATAATATATATGGAGAAAGAATTAGAACATATAATAAGCCAAACCGCTCTGTATCAGCGGGTTTGGTCCTCAATCGGAGGGAAATATGTATTATATGTGCTACTTAAAACATACACTATCGTTTTCATGGGATGGAGTTTGGTGCCATTTGATCTCAAGGCGTTCTCTAAATGGTGGCCGGTTTACGCTAGTTTGTATTATTCAGGGTTTCTGCTATTCTTGCCATGGGCTTTTGCGTATAAACCACTCGTGCTGAAAGCCAAAAAATTCCTATCGTAAAAGCCCACGTACAAAAAGACGTAGTAGTTTATAAATAATACATGCTTCAGACATTTAAATACATTTAACGCACAAAATAATGTAAATGCATTTCTATGACTTATTCAGTATTCTGAATAGGTACGGCTAATTTAAATAAAGAAGGTAAAAAGTCAGAAGGCACTATAGCACTACTTTTGTAACCGCGTAATGCTCGCCAAGGAGGAGGCCGAGTGGGTGAATAAGCTTATCATCTTGTTCTGCTCCTGCCAAAATTGGACGCATCGACGCCAGACGGCGCTATTGACTAATGACTATTGAGACTTGCTGTGAGCGAGCGACTGCGAGACTGCCCTCCTGGGAAAGGTTTCCCATCCGCCACTAGTGTAGTCTTTTGCTTATTCAGACATCTAAGTAAGCACTCTTTTTTTTTAGTACAATTAGGTCATTGAACTCGTTCATGTTAATAGTACTACTCTGTCATTAAAACTTTTCTATCTTTGTTAGCGATCACATCGCGTTTTCTAATAGCTCACCGTTTATGAAATACATAAGATTGTCGAATAGCTAACTGGCACTCTGAGCCCTGATCGAGTAAACTAGTAGTGGAAGACACCAAAGACCGCCTGCCAAGGCGCACGGATTAGTCAGGCCGTTGACCTGTGACCCTGACATAAGGAGAAGTAAGGGATGCCGAGGGGTTTCAGCGGGCATCCTCGACTCGGGTGGGCACAGTATTTTTTCAAGGATGCTATTTTCTTCGCGGTGGACAGCCCTTAATCGAATTTCCCCTCTTAAAAAAGAAAAAGAGAAGTCACGTCTTACTGTTACACTCTGAGAGCCCAGAGGAGTTAATATAAAGATCAGTTCAAATTTGTCATGTAACGTGTAAATGTAAACGTAATATTTATAATTCTCAGTATATTAATGTTTATTTTGCTGCTGACTGATGCAAAATAAAATTACGTTTGTTTCCGGAATTGGAAATTAAATCTATTAACATTTGGTGGTTTTTCTCAATTTTAATCCTACCATACCGATCATTGTTTACTTAATTTTAATGTGATCATGCTAGGCAACTGTGTTTTAAATATAATAAATATTTTATTAGATTTTACTGCAGTTACATATTTATAATTATATTTTAGGTAATAGGAATATGTTTAATTTAAATCTTTTCAGTTTGATACACATTATAATAAGTATGAACCATGAAACCTTTAATAAAAACAATGCTACAAAGATAAAGCGGCCTTGCCTTTAAACCTATTCATAATTCAAAATTGTCTTAGTAATTAAGAATAAACTCAAATGTTATGAAATTTGTGCAATTATAGATTGTAAATAATTTGATTTAGAAATGACCGTGTTAGGATATTGTGTATGATATTTAGGCTAATACCTCCACATAGTATTATAATACACGTTTTATGGTTGTCAATTTTTTTTAAGTATTAGAACGGTTAAAATGCTCAATGATAATTTATTATTATGTTACTGCTCCATCTGGGATAATGTTATAGTTAATGACTCTTTCACGCATATGTAGCAATGGGTTTAATCCGTTATTTATAATATCCCATTATAAATAACGGATTATTATCAAGTATTGTTAATGACGTTAAACATTGGCAGATAACGTATGTGTAAACACAAATGTAGCTATTCTTTAACGGAGTTATTTATAACGCTATAGCCAAAAGCATTTGGCCACAGTGAATAACTATAACATTATCCCAGATGAAGTTCGACAATTATAATTATGTATGGAAGTAATTCTGACCAACCTCATTTGTTGGAGACCATGCCTAACGTTTGCGAAATATGTACTGTTAGTTCAGTACATCGTCGTCTTACATTTTGTTGCTTTTTCTTTAAATGCATTTTTAGTCTTTAAAGACTTCGAATACAAGTTTTCGAAATTAGTACACACAATAAAACTTCCTTTTAACTGTTTTGACGTTACAATCTAGTTTTAGTACTAGGTGTTTGGTTTTGGACATTGTGGTTAATAATATCAACATTTCATTAGAATTTGACGTAGTTTTATTAATAATAAGGTATTGTAAATTACAAAGTTTTATCTTGAGATACAGGTTCTGTTGTGCGTGTATGTAGATATAGTCAGACTTAAAATCGAAATAATATTTATTTTACCTATGTAAAAAGTAGATTATATTTTTATTTAAAATGTTATTTTGTATATGATGAATTGTAATGAATTTTGACTTTTATAATTTAATTGAGAGTTTATTTATCAATTATGTACCTATGCACACAATAAAATTGTGAACAAATTTTTAGTTTGTCAGTTAGTTCACGATAATCTCCACAATACCTGAATTACCTTTAAGATGTTGTGTATTAATAATAATTATGATTCGGTAAAGGCTCTCCATTCCCTCGTTAACTATGTATAATCGTCATACTCCTCGTTGTTTGGTTGGAGTGAAGTGGGAATCACGTTTGGAGCTATTGGCGAATCACAGCTTCATCAGACTCATAATATCCTAAAACATTGCGACCGTAACTCATTCTAGCCTTTTCCATAGACCTAGAAATCCCTGCTTCACTAGCATGCCAATATATGGTAAGAGCGCATCGCGTTTTTGTTCCTTGTTCCTACAATAGTCCCGCATTAAGCTTTCCTTGTGTTGGGCAGCTGTTCTATATGGTGTATACGTGGACAATTCCAAGGACACACGTAAGTAAGTCTTTCAAAAGTCTGGTTTGTCTTCTATGGCCCTGAAAGAAATTTACCTGCATTCTGTGAAGATAACCTTGAGCTCACATTTAGCGTGTGTTTAAACTGATTGACAATAAAAGATACACGTATCGTGTTGCTGGATTATAAGGATATGAACTCGTCCAGTAGATGCTGAATTGCAGGTGACGAAATTGGACCTAGTCATATTACGGTGAAGAACTTAGCCCAGGAAGACATGCCCATGGCCAAATTGCTATTGTCGGTATTGCTTGAGACCCCAGAAGTGCAGGGACCTCTCATGAAGTGGGGTGACTAGCTGGCGCAATCCGAGGTGGGATTTGACTACCATCATGGCGGAGGAGATTGTCCTATAAGAATGGTTCAAACACAATAGTTGCCGGTGCATAGTTATTTCGAGAGAAAATCCAAGTCGTGCTACCATTTTTCTTGGCTGAAAGCCAATAAAGAAGCGATGTAACGAGGACAAATCGTACTTTAGATGACCGATGTTTTGCTTTGGTCCGCGACATCGGTCATGGCCTCACGCTTATTGTGCATTTGGTCGTGAATCAAGCTGGATAGGACGGCATCTCTACGACATTAATACCAGCCAAGGCAGCCATACAGATAGAATAGATTGCACCGGGAGGTATCAAAGACGTTTAGCCGCCGTAATTGCGCAGCTGGCTATGATAACCGACTCTTAGGTACATCATCCCCTCCTGCATCATAACTGCTGAAAACGGGGCGCCCAGGTGTTCCATAGATACTGTCGTCATGACTCAGTAAGTGACGCATGATGGGGTTAACATGGAGAAGATCGTGTCGTTGTCACTCACCCGCTAGCTCTGTATTCTGGCCTCGCTTATGCTTTAAAGTCAGCAGATCGAGTTTAAAGCATTGATACTTTGGCATGTCGTTGATCATGGTCCAGGGGTTGCATGCCATCATGAATGCTGCTAGGGCCATCTGTATTCGATTCTAAAATCATATAATGAAAACCATTGATGTTAGTGTTTCGAGTGTGATCAGTTACTTGGATGTGACACAAACATCGTTGGAAATTGATCTCCCACAAATGGAGTTGTAAACAGGTATGGGTGGGGGTCAACACCGACTAGAAATCAATTCTCGGCTCTTCTGTTTCCTTACCGTAGCTTTGGTAGTTCTAGTGGATATTTCCTAGTAGTCGATAGTTCCACACTACGTTAGTGTCCTCGGCAAATGGGGCTGGGCAAAAATCCTTTCCATCAATAAAAGCCTAAAATTCTACTTTCTCCTCGAATTAAATTAATGAAAGGTAATATTGTCTCCTTTTCAACTTTCTGCATAAGAATAAGCAGTTCTAATGGGTTAGCGCTTTGGCTTATAAAACAGATTAGTCAAGTGTTTGAATTGAACTGTTTTCTTAATGAATATTTTTGTAGATAAGTTTTATTAAGTGCCTCTAAACCCGATTGAAAGTGGAAATAAATAGAACTAAGAATTACCAAATAGTTTTACTCTAATTTTAGTAAGCCCTTAAATGCAGTTCTGGAGTATTCAAATCTTATAGCAAAATAATTCGTAATTTTATAATTTAAATATAGTAATACCTAAGATTCGATAGATAGATTCTTTTTTATTGTAGGTATACCATATTAATAGGTAAGGGAACAATGTGCTAACATTGTAACAAGTGGACATCGATTGTCTCTTCTTATCCCAATTGAAAACGGGTTTCATATACAGCATATAAGCGGGTGTATGTATATACTTAACATATTGTTACAACTTAGCCAAAATTCCACGAAGCACGCCGACAAATAAGAATGCACACCTGCCGGCCATAAAGCATGGTTTATTACCTGCCTGCATTTGAACTTCTTTTGTTTACTTCGTGTTTAATATTTGTAATTAGAAAAGCCGCCTATTGTGTATTGTAATACTTTATGGTAGGCAGTGGCCAGGTGTGATTCTGGGAAACCATAGTTTACCCAGTCGTGACATATTGTAAGCTGAGTATAAAGCAATGCCCGAACGGAGAGACCGGCAGTCAAGCGACGATTACGATACGAGCAAGATGTATACATTCGATAAGCTATATAGTGACGGACTTTGCGCGTGTTATTTAATTGTGCATTACATTTGGACTTATTGCGTCTGGTTATATTTGTACCTGTGTTATACGTGTTTGTGTAGTTCAAATAAATTCTATAGTAACTCCAACGGCATTTTAATTCGAGTCCCGTAACTCGTAACAATATTATGATTTGTAGAACTAATCAAGAATTTCTACAGTAGAGCATAACTTAAATGTGTCCTTGTAGTTCGTACACGTCATGGCGTAGAACACAAGCAAAACCCCTTCCACACGATACGATTTGATTGCCAATCAGATTTGCAAATTGAATTTGCTACAATCTAATTGCCCGTCTACACGTACAAAAAAAGATCGCCAATTTTAGTTTTATCTTGTTGCTTCTGCTGAACGGACTTGTGTCAAGCTCGAAGCCTCTTAACAAGAAACAAAAATTTGGGTTGATTATTATCTTTATTTTTGGCTCTAACTACAAATGTAGATGAGGAAAAAAAAATAAGATTATGGGCAAAACAATGGTTGTTCAATATTTAAAATATCCATTATTGGTTGTTTGGTACGAATGGATACATTATCGTTGCCGTTATTCTCGTCGGCCATCTTGAAACCGGCTCTGCACGCCACTGCTGATGACTACGTGAAAAAATTGGCCAACTATCATCCACACCACCCGATTTGATTGGACACACTCGACTCGTGCGGTCCCGACCAAGCAATGACTTTGGATTTCATATTTCTATCCACACTACACAATTCAATTGTCAATCTAGTCAAATTGGCCGTAAAACTGTATCGTGTGGGAGCCACTTGATAAGGTTCACAGACAGCTGAGAGGCGAAAGTGTTGCGGTCCCGCTCGGTCGCTATCCGGACTCGCATGCTGTCTTTTCTACAACACCGCAAGGTATAATAAGCGTTAACATTTGACTGAACCTGAGAAAACTTACGGAAATAACTTTACTCGAAGCGTATTTAAGTTTTGCGCGTACTGTAACATATATTTCAAACGGGCGCTCCTGGCCACTACCCACAAACGTAGATTGTATTCATTATAAATGGCCTGACACCCACTTCACCGGCTTATTTAATGTCTCAGGACAACGACATAGACATACCATCAGATTCAATGTTCATTATTCTTTTGGACTGTCAGCTTTCATGCCGTAAAAGAGTACCGAGGTGCTTTAAAAACGCTACCGTTCGCTGTCGTTCTGACCACTGTCAGCAGAACTGCGGTACGGGGCGTTTCTCGATCAATATGTGCCGTGAGCAAGGATTGGTCACACATGTTGTTTCCCACGCCTCTCGTTCTTTTATTTTCCACCAAAATTCTTCCACTCCATCAATTCTATACTCTATTGTTTTGCTTAAATAAGTGAAGTAAACACTTCTGTTACCGAGGCGTTAACAAAATACTTAAATAAAGTTTTTCTATAAAAACTACATCTTTATTTTTATAGATTTTGCTATGTTTTTGAATCGTTTGAATTAATATATTATAATAATTCAAACGATTATAATAGCTATAAAAAATTTCAATCCTCTGTTTATATCACTTCTGTGGCCACATTTAATTTTAAGTTTTCTTTATTCACAATTTACAGAAACTTTGAGGTGCTCGATGCTATTCACGACAGGATATTACGTAAAAGAAATTTCAGTTCTTGTCTCTGGTGGGGGTGTTTAGAATTGGCCCAAGAGGTGTTTGTTGCATACCTATAACTTATTTAACGGTAATATTACAACTTACAAAACAAGTTTTCAAACTTTGCACTTGTCTGCCGAAATAAGAAAGGAACACGTCCAAATATACTCAATTTCGCTTATATATTTAACGTGGATGTTAGTTATTTGTCGACCACAACTTTTGAAACTAATCGACTATCATAAAATTTGGCAAACATACACTTTAAATAATGGGAATGAAGACTAACTCTATCCCGAAATGTTTACGCGAGGGAATTTGAATGTAACCATTATCATGAAATTGGTTATTCGTGTAATTTTCATAACGAGAATGAAAATAGAATCGTTTTTATCGTGTGTCGTGTTTTTGTAGATTGCGTGACTCAGTCACTAACACGAACATAGTCCCAAGTGTAGCAGGGACATTAGATATCGGACAATCAACAATAAGTTCTAATATTATAGTTCTATCTTTTTGCCTACAAATAGATTTGCATTATTGTTCATGACCATAAACTAATAATTGCGTTTTAATCGATTCACTACATCAAAAGCAATTAACAGCCGGTTGATATCAGTGTATTATAAAAGATAATGACTTCAGTGAGCTGAAATTTTACCGTTTAGATATATAAATACATATATAACTAACCTGGTCACCCCTTGGGAACTGGAACATCTGGCTAATGGTGTAGGTATAATATGCAAGCAGATAGCGCCAATCCAATACAAATTCAGTTTTACGCTTATGGTATTAAATCAATTTTACCTACTATATATAGCAGGTACATTTTATATTTATTAATATTACTGGAGGTCCCGGCAGATTTTGTCCTGCCTTGAAAAAATAAAAATCTAGGACCCAATCCCAGTGCTACCTATTTTTTTTTTTACAAAGGGAAGTCTATTTGCGGTCTCCCACCGGGGAGACTTCGACAAGAGAGTGTGGGACTCGCCAGCCAGGTGAGCCGGAATACCCACTAAAACCTTGGTGCCACCTGACGCCATATGCCGGGGCCACGGGATATGCGTGAGCTTTTCTTCCGCGACCCCGGCTGGCGTGGGCGCGCCCCAATTGGGTAGGCCTCCTGTTTCAGGATGAGAGGTGAGCGCGCGTACACCGACGCGCCCCCTACTCAACGGCTTTGGATACGGGTGACGGCCTTATTGTCTCCCAGGACCGGCACCAATCGCAACACCACCAGTTAGTAGGTAGGTAGTGAATTATTTAGATTCACAATTGGAATCAGTAGGTTTCAATTGTGAATCTAATTAAACCAAAGACTCACTCAAACACACATAAAAAAATTCATCAAAATCGTTAGTCGTTCTCAAGTTATGCCAAAAAGTTAAGTAAAAAAAAACATTATGCGCGCACATATATTTCTACGATTCATTCATATATATAATATGTAGCAATATTAGGTATTCAAATTAAATGAGCCATGTACATGGCAGTCTGTTCTAGCAAAAAGAGTACGGTAGAGATGTTGAAAGTCAACTATTAACATTTGCCTACAGAACCTTAAAGAACCATATCATCGAAAACATGATAGGTTTATCTTGTTGAAATGAATTTGTGTTGAAGGTATTTTAAGCATTTTGAATTTTCCAGCTCATATAGTTCAAATATGACTGGGACTTTTACGACTTTGAAAGCGAACATCTCAACAAGTTATAATTTGTTTTAAAATGTTTTTTCAGCTGGTATGCCACCTGCAAAAACATTTTACTTCGCACAACACCCTACGCTTTTATCTGAATAACAATATAAATAGATATCAAACTAATAATGATTGTATGTTTGTTTAAAAAAAAAACAAAACTATCAGCTTATCTATTTTTTTAATATATTCTTTGTATCTTTTAAGTCAGTTTGTAATTTATTACGTTCATTATACTTGTAGTATATAAGTATCGATTCATCAAATTACCACAGAAAATATTAAAGGTATAAATAAAATTTCTCATCAAGAAATTATTTATTTATTGACACTGATCTATATGAATTACTTACATATTTTTAATTTTATAAACTCACTAACAGGGCGTTCCATTAATAGCTCACAACGCCCAAAATGCTCAATTAACCGTTCCACAAGACGACCGCGGTCGTTGTGGTCGTGGCGAAAACGTCACTAATGACGTCATCATTTTCGATCACGCAACGCTCGCAATGACCCATGTCAATAGGTGGGTCGAATAGCCAACTTGGGTTTACGATTGTAACGCCGGCAAGCAAGTGGAACGGGATAAATCGCGGTCGTGGTGAGTCCCTAATGGAACGTAACCTATGTGACTATCTATAGTAGCGCCGTGCAAATGTTTTTGGATGTAATAAAGTTATGTTTACGGAAAGTCTAATTCAGGCAGCCGTAATTCCAGTATTAGATGATTCATTTCTGCCTTTCAATTTCGATCAACAACCAAGGGGATCCATATATAAACATTAACTTATATCTATTAAGGTAAAACTAATAAAGGCATAAATTGTAGCTTAGATGTTTTACATGGAATAAAATATTTAAAGAAGTGACACCATCGTTTTGTTTTGTGTACAGACTAAAGATAGTACATAAATATAATGCGTGTATTCTTACAGAGTACAAAATATTTACTATACAAAGATAGTAGTTCGTATAGCGTAAACGCTATACGAATTTCCAAAATTAATACCTTCAAAAACACTCAGTCATACGCAGACGGAGATGATATCTCGTACCAATTAAAAACATCATAAAACCGAGTGACGTAAATGTTATAGACTATCGTCTCAAGTCGGTGTGTGCATACATGTTCTACAATTATTCCACTTACCTTTCTATTGAAGTTGCCTACTAAGAGTATAGCTGTTAGTCAGACAGAACAAAAAGGTACCTACACCAAGTCCCCAGCTCCAAAGTGATGCCATCTAAAGCACGCCGATTTTGGAATAGGAAGCCCATCGCGACGCAGTACATTATGTGAACTTAGTATTAAATAATCGAATTAGTACAGATAAAGGTGGGATAGTTTCCAGTGGATACATTACTATTAATCACACGGACGCAAACCAGGCATGTAAGTACGTACTATACGAGTTTACGCACATAGTTTTTGATTTGACGCTTTTGTTCACCTATGTGTGAACAAAGAAAAACAGTATAGATTGAGCATAGGCTCCAACTATCCTTTTATTCGTCTGAGGTTCAGGCAAATAAAATAATATGGGGAATAGAGACTACGAAAACTATAGGTGTATAAACATTTTTAAATTTTGACTAGCATCATACAGACTAGTAAAGTTTGACTATGAAATAATTATGTACAAATATAACTAATTGATCTTAAATACTAGCACCTTTACAACTTTAACAGCAAAATTGACAACATGATTTCCTAATAAATAACTAATACATACATACAATAAATATGTTGATTACGAGATCTCGTTAATTATTTACACCTAATTAATAGTACAATCTACTACTAGTAGTCATTACAGTAGAAATTTCTTTCTTTGTTTTTTTTTTACAAATATGGATGACATATATTATTTAGTGGGTTTATAGTTAATTATATTATTAAATGAAATATACGCTAATGCTACTGCTCCATCTAGGATAATTTTAGTGTTAGTAGCCGTTTCACGCCGATGTAGCTATGGGCTTAATGCGTTATTTGAGATGAGACATTGTTAACGACGTTAAACATTGACAGATAACGTATGTGTAAACACTAATGTAGCTAATGATTAACGGCGTTATTTTTAACGCTATAAACAAGACTCATTTGGCCACAGTCACTAACTATAACAATAATACAGATGGAACAGTGATATAATGTGAACTTTCTGTTACAGGAAATTGTTTTATCTTAGTTCTTCTTTATCGATTAAGTTGGCAGAACTAGAAAAAGCTCTAGGGTCCTCGGGCACCCAGATTTTGGCGTGAAGAGTACTTCCAGGAGGCCTTTCCCCACGTCTTGACCACGAAAGAGAGTGAGCTTGGAAGTTGCTACCTGCAAACAATACGCTTTAGGTCATTTCTCTGAAATAGGAAGCGGATAGTCAAATCAATTTACAAAATGTTAAATTCTTATACATTTTGTACGAGCGTAAGTACATACATACTTATGATGACGTTGTAAGTTTGTACAAATAAAAGAAGCCAAATAGCGTATTCATTATTATACAGTAAAAAATTCTAAACGTGCCGTGTCTGTATATTCAAGCTATTTAAAAAAATCACCTGGAATAGACGATATAATTTTTTTTTTTAGATTTTTTGTCTGTTTGCTCGGGATTCACGTAAAAACTACTTGGTCGATTTCGATGATATTTTCGCTGATCGACAACAATGTCTTAGACTTGAAATCTGCGCTAATTATCCCGGAAATCCCGCGGGAACTTTTCTAGTAATGATATAAAATGACCAGACTGAAAAAATCAAATTCCAGTGTGATCATTTCACTGATCGATAGCAAATTTTATGTAATAAAATGTGTGATATTTTTAATCCCAGGAATCTCGCGGGAATTTTCCTGGGAGCGGTTTTAGTTGTTCGGGTGCATAAAAATTAGCTTACGCCGTCACATTTTACACTAGAAAAATTTTTTTTTTAAGTCATGTAGTATTTTGTGTCCCGGGAATCTAGCGGGAATTTCAAGTCAAGCGTGGACGAAGTCGCGGGCATATTTTGGTTAAAAATATTTACATCGTGGTAAAAATGATAAAATATTATTCTACCGTCTGTTCTTTTTCATAATATCCGGTGGTGCACTTAAGAAATAATGATATGTAACTATATACAATTTTAAAAGCCGCGGCAACTTAGTGCTCACGTAAATTTACGTTTTACATGACTTGGATTCGATCTTGAAAGAGAAGGACGCATTAATTCAGTAAGTTTTTAACTTAAAGTGCGTATTACAATTATCACGTGCTGACGGCGAAGGAAATCCCCTAATGAAACCTGTTTCTGGAGACAACCAATGTGTGAGAGCTAGCAATCCGGCTTAGACAAACGTGTAGGTACACGACAGTCCGTTTTCCTAAAATATGGAAAGGCCCAAGCTTAGCACGGGGAAGTTTATGGGAGAGATATTATTATAAATAATTTTCAGTAATACCATGTAATACATGTATACGCACAATTATAGTATGGTGACCGTTAATTACTATTGTATATTCTATACAGCTAGCCTCCATATGGGAGATTTTTAAAAAGGCTACAACAACTTGCTTGTTATAAAAATAAAATTATAATTTTTATTATTAATATAAATAAATAAATCACCAGGTAAACACACACATTGTACATCCCAAGCTAAACTATTTATGCTTGTGTTATGGGTAATATACAACTGATCACTCTGAGGCCGATCCCAGACACCCAGATCGTAATAAACAACGGAAAGTTCGTTTACGAAATTTACGATTCCAGGAATCGAACTCGGAGCCTCTGCGCTGCAATGAGGTCGGCCCGCTAAGGCATAGCCCACTCAACCACAGAGGCCATCATTATATTACATACGCATAAAATATGTCAGTCAAAAAATGAAACTAAACTAATAACTATGTTTACACTAGAACGCTTTCATCATAATCATAACATATAAAATTAGTCTAGTGATTTCATGGGCATCTTGTGTTTTCCTCTGAAACATAGATCTCTGTAACATCACAGCGCATTCATTAAAACTAGTTGAATGACAGCGCT
Organism: Dendrolimus houi; assembly: GCA_039645545.1. Taxonomy (NCBI): domain Eukaryota; kingdom Metazoa; phylum Arthropoda; class Insecta; order Lepidoptera; family Lasiocampidae; genus Dendrolimus; species Dendrolimus houi. The sequence continues at coordinate 9,474,080 of CM077123.1, read as the reverse complement.
TTTCTCTACATAAAGATCTACCGTGAAATCTGGCAACTTAGCCAATGGTTGTCAATTGTGCCATTATAGGTTTTCCTTTGCAATATTACTATTACCTCTCACAAAATGTCTTTTGAGGGACATTATATGCTCAAAAAAGTAATTTTGTTAGAGGTAATTGTAATTTTGTTAAAGGTAATTGTAATCTCGTAAACGAAAGTCGAAGACGTATAATGGCAAAATTGTCAACTGTTGGTTAAGTTGCCATATTTCACGGTACATCTATTCCAACATTTTACCACGTTCGCTTCACTTATTACAAATTCAAAGAGAACCTAAAGATAAGTACCTACTCAATAAGAAAAAAAGGAGTTAATTTATGTTATATAAACATTTATGTCGTTGGCATGTATATTACAGCTTAGAATTTAAAATACGTATTAAGGTCATGATTGAGAGATGACATGAGAAAGTGATTGAGGACCGACTACGAAAGGAAACGGAAGTGACGCTATCCCAGTTCGGGTTTATGCCTGGTCGTAGTACAACAGATGCCATATTTTCAATACGTCAACTAATAGAAAAATACAGACAGGTACATAAAAATCTCCATATGGTGTTCATAGATCTAGAGAAAGCATACGATCGCATTCCCCGAGAAGCTCTGTGGTGGGTCCTCAGAGCGAAAGGAGTGCCAGAGAAGTACGTAAGACTGATAGAAAGCATGTATGGGAATGTTAGTACACAAGTCTGCACTGCAGTAGGAACCACGAACAAGTTCCCTGTGAGGGTCAGGTTTGCACCAGGGATCCGCCTTAAGTCCTCACCTGTTTCTGCTGGTCATGGATGCACTGACCGCAGAGCTACAGGATGAGGCCCCCTGGTGCATGCTCTTCGCAGATGATATTGTCCTGGTGGATGAAGATGGGGTGGCACTTCAACACAAACTAGACAGGTGGCAGCAAGCGCTAGAGGGCGTTGGATTAAAAATCAGCAGAACCAAAACCGAATACCCGTTTTGTGATTTTGACGGGACCTATAGTGCTGTGCCTCTTAAACTACAACCAGCCCCACTACCATGTAACCCCGAATTCAGATACCTCGGTTCACTACTGCAGAGTAATTGTGATATAGAGAGGGATGTAAGGAGAAGAATAAATGTAGCATGGGTAAAGTGGAGACAGGTAACCGGTGTGACGTGCGACAAACTAATGCCACTGAAATTAAAAAGACAAATATAAAAATCTGTCATACGATCAGTCATGCTATAGCTATGGGTCGGAATGTTGGGCCACTAAAGCGATTAACTACAAACGTCTTCACTCAGCTGAGATGAGAATGTTGATGTATGTGTGGTGTCACAAGAATGGATAAGGTGAGAAATGAGTACATAAGGGGATCTTTGAAAGTTGCACACGTGAGTGAAAATTTGACAGGAAGAAGATTAAGTTGGTATGGGCATATAATGAGGAGGGATGAAAGTCACGTGACAAAAATAATGTTAAACTTTGGGTACAAATGTAAAGGTAGAACAAAAAAAATATGGATGGATTGTGTGACGGATGATATGATGATATGTGGTGTGACAGAAGATGTATGTCAGATTAGAGGAGTGTGGAAGGAAAATACATATTGTGCCGACCATAAAATATACTTAATAAAATAGCGTGATAAGAACGAAAAATATAATAAGTAGACGTAAACATAGATAAAAACACATGTACAAGGTACATTTGTACCTGGCAAGGTAATTAAGAAAATAAACTATTACATAATAGTATAAAAATTTCATTTCCATCTGTCTGCTCCCCAGAATATTCTACAATTGACAATTTATTAAAAAAGAAAGTATGTATGCACATGTTTTACCCTAAAGGTAGAGAAGGTGAATAAATAACAAAAAAACAATAAGATTATTCGTTCTTTATTTATAATATTCAAAATAGTGATAGTAAGAGGGATAATTTCGAAGTGGTAACCTTTTAATTACGTTCACTCAATCGCTTTAGCATCCCCTACATGTTCAAATTTGAGGTTTATTTGTCTACACTTATTTTTGTAGGCCTCCGGGGCCATTAAACTATTCGCAAATCGAAATATCTTTTATAAGGGCGAATGGAAGGGGGGTGAGTGCACGTGCGCGCGGTTACCGGCCCTTAGCCCTCGCACCGATACTATCAATAGGGTTGACCTGTCCTTTCCGATTCGTTTTTTGGTCGCTATTATAGTTTTCCCTACGGCTTCTTCTGCATAAATTTCTATTCTGGAACCCGTGGAAAGCCTTCCATAAACTTCTATTTAGAATACCTAGTAAATAAATAGATAAGATATTAAACTGTAAAATAGTATTAATAAATATGATAGTAAAAGAGCAATAGAAAGAGAAAAAAACAAACCCTCTCTATAATAGTGTGACTTCATCTGGGATAAAGTTAAATGTATAGACCGTTTCACGCAGATGTGGTGATTGGTGTAATGTGCAATTTGAGATGCTACATTGTTTAAGACGTTAAATATTGACAGATAACATATTATTATGCATATACACTAATGTAGCTATTCGTTAACAATATTATTTTTTAATGCTTTAAGGCATATTCGGTCACAACCCAAATCTTTAACAGGAACATAATGAAGTTGAAGCCCCAGCATTAAAGGAAAACGATGAAAAAAAGAATAAAAGATATAAAAGATCTCGCCAGAAGAGTTTGGAAGAGAAGAGAAATCATTTTCAGAGAAAGTCTATCATTGATTATGTGTAACATTTGTAGGTATATGTACGAAACAAAAATCCTATATTCTATAAAAATATCGACGCTTGTACCGAAATATTACAAATGACACGAACTAATAACGGTATTATATTACGACAGAGTGGACATAATGAGTATTTCCTGTAATTAGGCCGTTTGTCATAAAGTGCCAACGTATGATTTATACCACCGCGACCAGCGAGGAATCGTTTTTGCTTTTGAATATCCACGAATTTAAATATACAATAAGTGCAATTACAATCACAGGTGTATAGGAAATGAAATTTTTTGTACATTTACACCGTCTTTATTGTCGCCTCGTAAGTTAAGCTTGACCACGGTAGTTTTTACCAGCGTATTTGGCCAAGGCTCCGAGTTCTTCTTCTATTCGAAGAACCTGATTATATTTACTGATTCTTTCACACCGTACCGGAGCACCACACTTTAACTGGCCCGCAGAAAGTCCCACAACTAAGTCAGCTAAAAACAGATCTTCAGTATCTCCCCATCGATCTGAAACAACTACACCAAATCCGTTCACTTTTAGCTGTTTAAAAGCCTCAATAATTTCTGACAGAGTTCCAGCTTGATTCAAACGTAGACCAATTGTATTACCAGCTTTTTTTTCAATAGCTAATCCCACCCGTCGTAAGTTTGTTTGTGTTAAATCGTTTCCGAAAATCTGATATGGAGTTCGCGAAGTCAGTGTGGACCACGCAGCCCAGTCTTCGAACTCAAAAGCGTCTTCAACAGAACATACTGGGAACTCTTTAAAATTGTCTAAATAAATTTCTGCCAATTTATCTGATGACATGTATTCTTGTGGATTTGAATTGGGGTTCTTGAATTCTAAATCATAAGCGCCGTCTTTGTATAGATCAGTGGCAGCAGCATTAATGGCAATTTCTGCCTTGCCGGTGTACCCGCACTGCTTGATAGCATCAGTGAGGAACATAAGAGCATCCCTGTGACTTTGTAAAGGCACCGAGAAGCCTCCAGAGTCGCTAATGTATGTCGAATCTATTTTATATTTGGAAACAATACTTTTTTTGACAAAATGATATATTTCAGTTCCTATGCGCATCGCGTCGGCAAATGAAGCCGCTCCTGTTGGCATTATTATATATTCTTGAAAGGGCAGAACATTCGAAGAAAGAATTCCTCCCGTTAATATGACAAAGTGTGGCACTGGTAATATTATGGTAGTAATTCCTGCCATATCAGAAATATGTCTATACAACGGGACCCCTTTCTTTGCGGCCCCGGCCTTAGCGACAACTAGAGATACGGCCATAATTGCATTGGCGCCCAATCTAGATTTTGTTTCAGTTCCATCTAACGCAATCATGAACTGATCAATTTCACTCTGCATTGTTACTTCCAGATTTTGTTTGATGAGTTCCGGGGCGATAATTGTGTTTATATTTTTAACGGCATTTAATACGCCCATACCATGATATTCAGCTAGGTTATTGTCACGCAGTTGCAGTGCTTCAGCAAGCTTCTTTGTATCTGTAGATGGAACACCAACACGAAACAGTCCCAGTTCTGTGACCATATCCACTTCCACCGTAGGAGTACCGGTAGCGTCAAATATTTGTCGGGCAATTAGTAATTTAATAGGCATTTTTATCCAAATGTAAAGATCAAATAAAATAAATAATTTTTAAAAAGTCTACAAAATCTAAAATGTTAAATATGCAGATTAAAAAAATAACATTTGATGTTGAAATGTATATAATCAATTATTAATTCCACTTTTAAAATGGTCTTTGAGTAAATAATTGAACCAGCCAGTCGTCCTATAAATTTTTGTAGAGACTTTTTAGTTTGATCGCATGTAATGATAATCAACAACAATCGGAACTGTATATTGTATATTCTATAAATTCCAGCAACACTATCAAAACAGTAGGTCTGTAACTGCACACGTGCGCTAACTCTATGTAAATCCTACATTACACTTGATAAGGTGCTTTTTAATAATTGAAAAAAAGATTAGGCGGAGCGCACCCACAATGAATAAGCTTTTGTTCAATAATCCCTACTATAATTACAATGATAGTGTGTAGCAAAGAACTCGTGTATAGTTTATTGAACGATGGTTAGTTGACAATTTCTTTTAATTTTTTTGAGCTGGTATTAAGATAAATAAGTATAATGTATAAAGTCAGTCAAAATGCGTTTCCCTAGCAATTTCTAGTTTTTATTTAACATTTCGCAGTTGATCTTTGGCAATACAAACTCTTTATAATTTCGTCTTGCCGTTCTGTTCATGGATATGATTTTCTCAAGACAATCGTATAATTTGCAAAGAATTAATAATTTGTTTTAAAAGTACAACCAGCCGGTTAATCAAACGGTGAACGTTCTTCCACTACGAAACCCTTCATTATGCGTCGCCGTACACCCACTTAGCCGATTTTTACTAGAATTGTTTATAAAGTCTATTTTGTATAATATTATGGGAATCTTATAAACAGTCAATAGATACTATTTACTAATAACATTTTATTTATTTTAATATTGTACGACCTCGAGTTAGTTATACTGAAATATTTGCACAATTGAGTTTAACTTAATATCCCTGCCTGATGAAGTGAAAAAAGAAATAATGATCTTTCTTTATGTAGTTGGTTCATTGAAGTCGCATTTATTAAAGACGGGTTCGTATTTTAATATAAGTACTTGAAATTGTTAGCAATTACTGTCAATTAATAAATAGTAGGTGGGTAGTCCAGCTTAGATCTGTTAGAACATAGTGATTATTGTTTTATTATGATAACATAACTATAAAAACCTGCCTAGTGTAAGTTAGTTTGCTCACCGTGTCGGGTTTACCTTCGTAGAGTGACGAAATTTTTACGCAATTGTATAAAGAGCTACCCAAAATTATCACCTGAAAAACTATTTAACGTATCTCGTGCTAAATTTATGTCTGCAACTTTTTTTCTGGATTTATTTCCGTATACTTCAAAAGTTAGAGGGGAAAAATAAACTTTTTACGAGTTTAGGAGCAAGTAGGTATGTATTAATTTCAATAAAATAGTCAATATGTAGTAAAACGTTATTACGATTTTTCAAGACATGTCTAACAATCCTCCACGCACCAATGTGTACTGAACCTTTTTTTTATTAGGGGAAATCCGATTTGAGGACTATCAGCCGCGTGAGGGAGAAAAGTTGCGGCCGGTGTGTGGGCCTCTCTTCGCCGGGGTGGCACTAGCATCCCCGTAGCAATGCTATTGCCACGCCTCAGTTTGCGATACCCACTAAACCGCCTGGCCGATCCTCGAACGTCCCTTATCTGGATGGTGGCCTCGCTTGCTCATTCACCTCCAGCCCAGACGGACGACGGCCAATCCATTTACGGGCTGGCACCTCCAGATGTTTGCCAGGGAGCTGGGTCTTTCCGGCTACCTCGAGTGTCACCTCGAGGTGAGAGGGACGCGCGGACCGGTGCGAGTCCCTTCTCTCCGGCCTTTGTTTGTGGGGGATCCGGTTTCCCTGCTAAACGCCCGCACGGCCGTAGCCTACAGCGGCTGGAGTCGTCGATGATGAAGCTTCCTCACCACCGCCAGCTGTGGCGGTAGGGGAGCGTGGTGGTTTGCTCCCTCTTTCGCTCCCTTGCCTCCTTCGCGGATATTACAGTCTCGCAGAAGGAGGTGGCTGTGTCCCACGCGTCGGCGCTCCCGACCATTACCTTCACAATGGCCGGGAGGGATAAATCCGCCCTGATGGCCGCACCGAGATCATGGCGCTGGTCGTTCCAAGCTGGACACACCTGAAGGGTGTGCAGTGCTGTGTCTACGTCGCCGCCGACGCAGTGGTGGCATCCTGACATCTGCTCACGCCCGATTTGACACAGGCACCTCTCGAAGCATCTGTGCCACGGGAGGTCCTGCGTCAGGCGGAACATCAGGTTGCCGTGATGTTTCTGCAGCCGTTCTGGCATCATTGGCCTCATCGCTTGGATAACGGCGTGGCCGGCGCTGGGATTTAGAAGACGGTCCGCTCACTCTATCACCTGGTTCTGGCGCAACTCTTCTCCGCGCCCTTCGACCACACAGGGCGCAGGTCAGCCAGTACTGGCCTTCTTTTCTTTGCGCAAGTATGCTGTGTATACTGAACCTTGGTTAATAATATATATACTATCAATGATTTTTTTTTTATTACTCTTCAGTTCCATATGCATATGGCGGTCACCGTTAATTTTTATTTCATAACGATTTTATTACACTATTATCATGTTCTTGTCAATTTCTTTTTTTTAAATATGGTTTACCTTAATAGTTTATACCTTTATTCAAATTTAAATAGAGAAAACTCAATCGATTTGTTACTGTTTGTATAATTTTGGCGCCATTTAGTGCTGTAAAAGATTAAAAGTGATTGCTTCTTATGAAAAAACAATGGGAAAAAATAAAAGTTGTGATAAATCTACAAGGGAAGTAATAATAAAACTTCGCCGGAAGAATTGGTCTTATAAAAAGATAGCCGACTATCTCCAATGTTCAAAAACGATGGTTTTCTACGCTGTAAAGTATTTTGCTACGTATCAAACTACTTCGAATGTTCCACGTGTACCTAAACAGAGAAAAAATACTCCTCGAGATGACCGAAACATCGTTGGTATGGCAAAACAAAATCGTTTTAAAGGGTCCAATGAGCTGAGAAAAGAACATTTTGGTGAAAACAACCCTTCAGCAATCTCAGCACGCACTATTCGAAGACGTTTGGTAGAAGAGAAAAATTGCACGGTAGGATAGAAAGAAAAGTACCCATGTTGAAACTTTGCCACAGGCAAGCCCGGCTTGCATTTGCGAGAAAGTATGAAAACTGGACTGTGCGATAGTGGAAAAATGTACTTTTTTCTGACGAGACGAAAATAAACAGAGTATGTTCTGATGGAAAACGATATGTACGACGTCCCCCGAATACAATATTCGACCCTAAGTACACGAAAGTTACATTAAAGCACGGTGGTGGAAATGTGAAAATTTGGGGGTGCTTTTCTGGACATGGTGTTGTACCTGTAAAGTTGATAGAAGGTAACATGGATCAGTTCCAATACAAAATTATACTGGAAGAAACAATGTTACCTTATGCTTAAGACGTTCTACCGGTTATTTGGACATTCCAGGATGACAATGATCCAAAGCACACTGCACGCACCGTAAACGAATTTCTTACAGCGCAATCAGTTTCTGTCTTAAACTGGCCAGCTAACAGCCCAGATCTAAACCCAAGAGAGGATCTGTGATTCGAAATAAAGAAAAAGGTTTCAAATACACAGTGTGGGGAATTTGAGAGAGCTGTACGACGTTTTTTTAGAAGAATGGAACTCTATTTCTCTTGCGAAATGTCAAAAATTAATAGAGTCAATGCCTCGCCGGTGTAAAGCAGTAATTAAAAGCCGTGGATATGCTATTAACTATTAATTTTAGTTAAAAATGTATTCAATTGCTTTTTAAATTTCTCGCGCTACATAATATTGTGATTTTTTAAATGTGGGTGTCATACAAAACGATTCCCAAGCAGTTTAATAAATCGTTCTTAATTATATGACCACAACTATACATAGAAATATAAAACGAACTTAAACGTCGTAAAGAACGTTAACAAATTGTTTATTTTATAAGTTCTGCCTATCATTACAAATAAGAGGGGTGTGGAGAGCTTAATAGCGTTCTAATACTGTCCGCTTCCCTGTTTATAAAGGGAGATCTATCAATTTACTACGGTGTGATTCGCAAATATAAGCTCTAACCCTTGTTTACACATCCAAAAGCACTCATTGTGAATATCGACACAAGTGTGCGCAGTGCAACACTCTTTTGAAAACCCCTTCGGCATTCTCTATGGTTATTAACAGTCACAAATTGAACCCCAATATAGTTGGAAAACTAACAGCAGTTAATCTGAGAGCAACCTCACACATTTAATTTACAAATGCTAATAACTATATCTATATTATTTCGAAACAAAATCCAATATTATTTAAAACAATATGAAGGAAGAGAGGGGGAAAATTTTTGAATGACTTTAAAAGCTACATCTCGACAACTATTGGTCTTGAAAAACTTATTTAAAAAGAGTTATGATTTTTTAAGATCTGACTAACGATACCCCCATGTGCACTGAATTATTACCATCCTGCAGGTGCATGTCTATAGGCCACCAATAATTATTTTGTAGCATTTTTAGCATTTAATACACTATTGTATAGTGGCATATAGAACATAATATCTTTCTACCAAATGACATTAATGTAATCCAGTAGTTTTCTAAAAAAAATGACAATTTTATAGTGATCTCTTTTTTGCCAAAATGGCAGAGCTACCCTAAAACATTGCGTGGCAGTTAGAAGTTGAAGGGATAATGTTAAATTAATAAAACTAGTAAATGTGAAATCGAATAACACAATGACCATGTTTGTTCGATGATCCCACGGGATGCAACACGCGAGGCTCGTGTGAACCCACCTGGATCAATTTGAATTGTCTGATCATCTGCTATTACGAGAATATTGCACGCGATGTTCTTGTCACATTAAATGGGTGCATATATTTTTGGATGCATATATTTACTTACATAGTTATAGCCGTTGTCCGGGAATTTTAGAAAGCTGGTATAGATCCGATTAGACTCATTCGTTTCGAATATTCATTGGCGTTACTTTTGTAGTACGTACTGTTACTTTATATACAATGCCTAATTATAAATTACTTCTACACTTCTGATGACAGTCTATCTGAAAGCTTATCCTCATAAGGCTGGAAGACGGGTCAATGAAAAATATTCAATTTCATTTCAATGTTGGTGTTTATTTCATTTCGTTATCTGGCAAGTTTCATAAGATATGGGCATGAATATTAGTTTTGTGCGAATGACATCGCTAGCGTAACTAGTACCTTATTACGTACATTCAGAGAACTATGGATCGCATTACCTTCAAGGTTTGTCTGGAATATCGAGTACATAACAAAATTATTTGTACAATAATTCACAGTAGCGATTGCCAATAACAGAAGATTAGTCTTATACACAATCGGTGGACTTAGCCAGATCGTTGCGGGCAGATTATTAATCCTTAGACATGGGCTCTAAGATAGAGAGTATTTCGGGGCTACTCTTATTTTCTAACCTTACTTCACTTGCCTTACTGGTTAAAATTTGCAATAACCTCCATTCAAGTGATGTCCATTTTCTACCAATGGTGAGGTAGAAGAAAGGATAGTAAGAGATATATTATAGAAACCAGGCATGCAATAGTACGGCGGCGTCAGTGTAGTTGTATTAGGTACGCAACTAAATAAAAATCTATTTTATAATTAACATTTTAATTACCGAGGGAATATTAAAATTAATAACCATTTACAGAAGACTGATTAATTAGAAAACAATTTACAGTGTTAGGTACTATCCACAATGTTGTTGTTCTTTTTCTTAATATTTTTATCCCGTAAGTAATCATTAGCTTATAAAACGCCGTTTAAGTTAATTTTTTATGTATTCTTGTATTATTTCAGATTAGAAACTTAAACTATCTTATAGTTGGTGAATATTTTAAAGGATAAATTTCCAATTTTGTAAGCTTTCTGTTGGTGTGTTCTACTCTTGCTTTATGTGTAGTAGGGTGCCATTCAATTATCTAGATTCTCTCTTTATTATTTTAGGTATATGTGTTATTTTGATTACAATAGCTTGACTTTGATTACTAATATTCAAAATTTTGCTACTGTAATCAAATTTATAGTTTTTATATGTAGTATGCTCGTAATAAATACTATGGAAGATGTTCTTTCTCCAGGTACAAATAAGTATAATATTAATAGCAATGCTATTTGAGCTTTTAATTAAGTATGAAATCATCCCGATTTGATTATAATCATGTTTAGAATAGAGTTCATTTTTCTAAAGCGTACCTATATTTTTCAATACTTTGGTTGAATTGAAGTATTTGACGTTGCTGATATATTTGGTCAAGAAGGATGCCCTGAACAATTAGACGTCCTTGTACCGATATTAATGATCATTTTCGATGTTCTTAAGCATTTAACCAACTTGGCTGTCCTAAGTATATGACGATGACGCTGACTGTACCTAAATAGTAGGTACTTTGCAGTGTATGTTTGAAAAAAGTTTTTATAGTCAAAATTTAAAGCTGTAATACTTATATAATTCATCACTGAGTGTGGAATCCAACGAAGAACACGTTTCAGAAAACTTAAACTTAATTTAAAATTACTGTTGGCGCCATGGAAGATGGGACGCCCCTTAGTATAGGACGCAACTTGTGTTGATACTTTGGCGGTTTCCCATCTCCCAGTCACAGCCGTGACAGCCGGGGCTGCTGTCGCACACCAGGAGGCCCTGAAGCGCCGCAAATATGTGTCCATTGGTAATGGGTACATATTTGTGGCTTTCGGGGTTGAAACCCTGGGGCTGTGGGAACGTGGAAATGCGGCCGGCATTTTGGGCACGCTCTTCGCCGACAGCGACCTGGAGTCTATTTTTTATTTATAGATTGTTATTCTGTAAGTATAATTATATTTATAGTATAGTTTAATTCTAGTTTATATTTATTTTGTATAATTAAGTTTATTTTTAAGTATTTAGTTTAATTTATAATTTTGTTTTATTTTCTTTCAACGAAATTTAGATTGGTTGAATTAACCTTCTAACTTAAGAGTATTTGCATTGTCACCAATTTACTGTCACGAATATAAGTATATATATATATACTTAGATAGTTTATTTTAACTTTATGTTGTAAATTACATAGTTGAGAGTACGTTAGCAGAATTTTTTAATATCATAAGATGGATACTTTTTATACAAAACAAGTTTAATTATGATATGCATTTTGTATTTGTAGATACCTTTCAACCATGTGAAGCAGTATACGGAACAGTGTATACGAGTCATAGGATCCTGGGGAAAATGAAATATATGGACCTTGAATTATTCCATGATGCCTTTTTAAAGTATCAATCCGTTGGCCCTTTTAAGAACGCATTCGATAAATCTTTTGAGTTTCAATTGGGAAATATAGCAAACACTATACGTCAGAAATTTCTAAGAATGCGCAGTCTCTATTCGACGGTTTTTAAACGTTTCATTCCAGATGATTACAATCAAGTAAGTACATACCTATCCATTCGGATGACCAGAGGGCTGAATGCTTACCTCCGAAAATAGTATAGTGATTCAGCGAGGTAACATAGCCAGCCTTTCGAGTACTTTACCTATAGAGGGATTATAGATAAAATACAATATAACCATGGAATAAATTGAATGGTATTTGATTAATATTCTTCCATGGTATAACTAATAATAAATAAATAATTAATTCTCCTAATTTATATAACTTGAATTATTATTATTTAATTTACTCCAGTTCTGAACAGAAACCTATTAAATTAACTAAAAAAATTATATTATGTAACAGCACATGAGACGGTTTGTTATGCTTCGTTATTTGGGTATTGAAATCGACCGCATGGTAGAAGCTTTGGAAGATTATAATCATCAAGTAGAAAAATCTAAAAAAGACAAATAAAGGGGAGATTCTAATTTAAGAAAATCTTACGCAAGATATGGCATAAAAGGCAACGTGGATTTTTATCAGCGAACAATAAAAAGTAATCCAATATTAAAAGGAGCCAAAGAATTATTTGCCATCGCCAACAAATCTAGAATAACTACAAAGAATGTTGAAAAAAGGATAACTGGCATGAATTGGGATCAATTGTATTAATTAATGTTTATATATATATATATATATATATATATATATATATATATATAGTTTATATTTTATATTCACATTGTTTTTATTGAATATGCGATCATAGATTTAGTTTTTTTTTATTATCTGACATAGAGAAACTATTAGAAATTACACCATTCTTAAACAACCGCATTTCGTAACGCAGACAGTAAACCTCGACGGGCAATTCCTTCCTAATCATTTTTGTATGGGGAAGAAACGTACTAGTACTGAGTACTGTTGCGCGGTTAATTGACCGAGCTCACTCAAGAAAATGAGGGTGAACAATACTGAACATTTTGTCTATGGCTAGCGGCCCGCGCGGGCTGTTGTGGGCGATCCGTAATCATTGTGGCAAACATAAAACTATTATAAAATAAAGAGAAAAAAATACACAATAATTTATAATACTATAAGGTATTAAGTACAATGGGCGAATTTGTTGTTTAAAGCAATCTCTTCCAGACAACCTTTGGATGGACAAGATCTAATTGCAAAGATAGTGTTGGCGTGCAGTTGAACTAGATAATAATAATAAGACACAATAATTATTATACATATATAGCTATAAAAATATATACGTATAAATACATACAGAACAAATAATAAACACGTTATACAGTTAGATAGTGCTCCTTCACAAGTCTGTTAAACAAATGCATAGATTCAGCAGATCGGACCTCTGCCGGTAGAGCATTCCAGAGATGCACAGCCTGAACAAAGAACGATCTTGGGTAAATCTCCGCAGTAATACTTATGTATTTTTCTCGAAAACTATTGAGTTGACAGAAAGGTGTATTTTATATTTCGATATAAAATAGTTTGCGAAAAATAGAAAAGTATTGAAAACATGTCTAAATTTGATACTCTAAAGCTAGTTATTGATTAACTCACCTTTCTTGGATAGTTGGTAAGTTATATATTCATATTTATATAAAAATTGTAAAACTGCCGTGTCTGTACATTGAACCTTTTTAAAAAATAAATGTGAATAGACTATATGAACGATAGCGACAACAATAAAAAATCCCTTATCATCCGAACAATTGCACGCATAATTATCATCCCACACGACATGGGGTTATGGTCAGATAGGTGTTTCCCACATTTGTTACAATAATCCGCTTTACTTTTTATTTTGACTAAAGTAAGTAAAATAGGTGTTCTATCTAATAGTTAATGAGAGACAAGCGAATACTACATAGTATTGATTAATAAAAGGTGCACAAACAACGGGTAGGGGTCGTGCCCTGGTACAGAATTAGTGATCAGCTTTCTCAATATTTCACACTTCACTGGTCTTTTACCATGCACTATAAAATGTTAATATTGTTGCGACCGAGAGTAGAACTTTCAGGCAGCGTAAGCCGGTCTCAAGAGTTTTAGAAAAAGGTAGAAGATTCTGGAAGGCAAAGACAGGACAGATACATTTTAGAAAGGGATAGATGATGAACAAAAGAATAACGAAATGAAAATCGAAACTCTAGAATAGATGGTTCAGGAAGAAAAAGACAGATAGATAGATGTTTAGAAAGAGACAGACAGTAAATACAAGAACAACGAAAAGAAGATCGAAATTATGTGTTCCAGAGGATTCTTACGGATATATAAGCAGCGTAAGCCGCACCCATGGGGAGTTCAGTGGGAGACAGAGGAGGGATAACCACGAAAGGAGTTCACTGGAAAGAGGAGTACGATAAACAGCGAAAGTGGAGTTCAGTTAAAGACAGCGAAGCGACAAGTGCGATACAAGAGAATTGGAAGAAGGTTTAGTAGAAGATAGTGGCGAGTTTAGGGATGAATTTAGTGAAAAGTTGAGTGGTCAGTTCCGTGAGTTTAGCGTAGTTTTTGAAATGGTAAATTCGAAAGTGAGCACTGCAGTAGCAAGAGGTGGACTACGCAATATCAGCGACGGTATTGTGAGTTAGTCATCTCATCGTGGGGGCAAAGCGTTGTTAGATGTGCCTAAAGGGGCGTTACCCGCAGAGAAGAATCTCGTACGGCTGTGTAAATCAATAAAAGCATTTAGTTGGAATAACTGGTGTTTTCTTCCAATCCAAAGTGCGTAACAATATGATTTATCATATTATTACAGGCTATGGGTTCCGTAGCCATTTTGGTAAAAACGGCAACTTTGCACCAATCATGCTATTGGCTCATCTTTCAATAGTTGGCATTCAGCTGAGCCGTTGCTTAGGTAAGGACAATATTACATGCAAGATCTTAATCAATCAGCTGTTTTGCAGTGAAGTGCCTTACCTTCGTATGATTAAATAACACGTTAAGGCAGGCAGCCAGTAGACCCACCGGATGGGACGACGTCTCCTCCTTTTTGCGAGCAAGTCATGCTTGCGAAGGAGGAGGCGGAACGGGAGCGTGAGCATACTTGCCTGCTCCGCTCCCGCCATAGGAGGCCGCGCGGACGCCGGAGGTCGGATGGTGACCTTCGGCTGCCGTAAGCGGGCGGCGCGGGTGGGGGGGCCCCTTGGGGTATAGGGGTTTTCAGTCACCCGCACATGCCGTCGAGATGAGAGTGCGAGTGTTCCGCGCGCGCTCATCTCTCTTCTCGTGGGGCGCGTTACAGACCGCCCCACGCACGGAATAGACTCAGTTGTGGCCAGGGGCCTAGTCTCCTGGCATTGGAAGAGGCCCAATGAGGGGGGCCCACGCCTGCCAGGGCACGCGGAGTTCAGAATCCCGCAGTCCCGTAGCCCTGGCATAAGGCGCAGGACGGAACACCCAGGGGTTTTCCCTCCCTAACTGGGGAGTGGCAATAGCATGGCACCAGTTCTGACTGGGCACGCTAGTGCCACCCCCAATCTTGCGAATCCCACACACTCACACCGGTCGCGAACATCTCCCCAGGCTTCTGTGCCTGTCGCGGCTTAGTCCTCAAACGGATTTCCCCTGGCCAAAAAAAAAGACAGTCAGTAGACACCCTGATTGCGGCAACCACACCGATGTATCACAGCTCATTAGAGCTCATCCACTAGGTGGTTAAGAATTATTATTTCTAGCTATGGTAGCTCATAGAACGTTAAAACAGACTGACTGTTAAAATGGGCTGTGTAATATATTACAACTTCAGGCTACAAAGTGTGTGGCTCGCGTAAAAGGTTCATAATTTAAATGATTGATTCAAATATGTCCCACTGCTGGGCTTGGGTTTCCTCATTTTTATGGTAATGGACGGCAGAGGCGGCTCTAGCCTATATAGCGCCCGTGTGCAACCGATAACCTGGCTCAGGCAGGCGCGCGGTCGAAATGGAATATTTACAGTTATATTTTCAGAAGGGAAACAGAACTTTAGGTGCAAATATTGCATCAAAATTCAAATTCAAAAGGTTTTATACAAAATAAGTTCCACAGGAGAACATTTTTTGAAGGTCATATATATAAGTTAAAATTTAAATTTACTTCGTATTTTATGTACATCTTTAAATGATGTCGGGAAGCAATTGGTACCTACTACACGTTCAGAACAAAAACTCTCATAAGAACCGTGCTAAAATAGCAACTGCATAATGCTGTTGCTTCATTTTCTCTTATGACACAATTTGGTATATAGAAAAAAGACAGGTATACAGGTTGACCTAAATAGTAGAAAATAATAGGGACGCCACTTTCGTACATGTCCGAGTCTGAGCAACTCCAAAACTACGACAAGAGTAATTACAAGACTAATTATGTTACTTACTAGTAACGTTTAATATTATTTCGAACATAGTACAAGTATCAAGTTAGTTTATATTGTCAACATAACCTATGACGTTTACTTTAATAACAATGGCTATTAATTTTGTAAGCCACTGCTTTATAAAACCTTGTAATTGAATAATAGGACAATTATTTGATTAAAAGAAGTTAAACGCTCTTACAAACCTGTCATGTCGGCGGTTCATTTATAAATATCATCGAATTATAAAGGAAATATTTTTACAATAAAACTACGTTTTGAAAGTTTTAAGCGCGGTTTTATTTGATTTTTATTATTCCGACCTTTCAAAAAACACCCAAATTTCAATAAAGCAGATGGTTGGTAAGTACCATCTGTTTGGGATCCGATCATCAAAACTATTAAGACCCAAACCCACCAAAAACCAACTGCCAGACCTCAAGACACTGTGAGATTTTTCTGAATGCACCTGAACATAAACCAACTTGATTGACGAAATCTCTTTTTATTTTACTCCCACCCATTTTAATATTGATACGTGCTGTGGTTACCGGGATTGGAAGGAAACATCGATCTAAAAGAATATGCCTTTATTTAAGCCAATGCAAGTGTAACTCACAATGATCAGTCAGTCCGATACGTTGTCCAAGACATTCGACGACAGTCACAAATCTACAGATAACATAAACCAGCTCATAGGCTTCTTTATGCTTATACGGTGTATGTCGTTTAACACTCACGCATGACTCCTACAATGCTTCGACGACGACAAGTCTTCTTCCTTGCCATGCGCGACTCCACCTTCGCGTATAGCCACTCCAGCGCTCGGTCTCGGAGAATGCTCAACGCTCTCCAACGAGTTACTCTGCCGCACTGCCTTCTGCGCCACTCCCGACGACCCCATAGCGTAGCCTCGGCGCACCCATGGTGCTCTGTTCCAAAACTCTTTCCAGGGTCCTCCCGTTCTTCCTTCCGCGTGACTCTACCTACACGCATGATACCTCCAGCGCTTCCCATTACGACGGCCGCAGACTGCCCACAACGCCTGTCTGCAACCCACGTCGTAATCCGCATAGTGCCACCTCCATCGACCCTACCACAGTTTCAGTGCACTCACCGGGATTCGCTTCCGAAACTCGTACCAGGATCCTCTTCATCTGCCCGTCTAACCGCCGACGACCAGCTGCAGTCCCAGCGCGTAGACCGGTCCTTGCTTCAGAGGCTCCCCTTCCTCTCAGCTGGGCTGTCCTCTTCTTCTCGTGCACCAAATTCCCCTCCGTAGCTTCTTTCGCTTCGGTAGTCCGTGCACTGCAAGACTCGCTGGTTTCAAGACTCCTTCCGAGACTGACGCCGTGATTTTTTTTATGCAGGATCCAGCTGAATAACCGCTGATGGCTGTTTCAGCGATACTGGGTTTGGTGGGCATCCCGACTCCGTGGGAACGGAGGCGTTCAGCCCGGAAGCAGCGTGCTCGAGGAGGCACCTCCTGTGAGGTTCGACCTCGGCGTGACCGCTGCGGGGGGAATGACTCTATCGGATTAAGCTACGCGTATCCGTTACAATGTTAAATAAAATTATAATTAGAGCTAGGCAAACTGCTGAAGAGTTTCTTGCGCCGCTTCTTCTCTTCCAGACACAACATGTTGCGAAGCGGTAGTAATTTAGATTGGGCTCCCATAGAGTAACGGGCGCAGAGAGTTTACTCTTAAATGTCTTCCGTCGTTTGTTTTCGTTTTAAAACGTTTTTTGCTTGTTTTTTTATATTCAAGTACATTTCCCATATATGTTCCATTTAGTTTTGTGTTACATGGACTATTGTTATTGTAGTTTTAAAAAACCTTGGTTCTTTTTTCTTCTATCTAAAATTTCATTGACTCTTTTGTGCTGATCGGATGAAAACAAACGACGAAAGGCGTTTGAGAGTAAGGCCTCAGGGTGTTTGGAAGCACAGGCGCCGCGAACGAGTCATGCTTTTCGGAGATGTCGCGAGTGGCGTTCGGCGCCCCCTAATGGCGCGTCTCCACCAAAATTGTTGGCAACTTCTGTGTTTCCAACTGTTTCTAACTGTCCAAAATATCACCAACTTTTGTTTTCATTGTGTCACCACCGAATTTAAGAAAGTCGCCAACAATTTGAGAAACATTTCAGTTGACAACAAGCTGTGTCCACCAGTATTAAGTCCTCCATGCTTGTCTAAGGCGTAATAAAATATTAAACTACGGAAATATCAGTTTATATTCTCTTGTGATACTTTTCTAAAACTTACCACGAATAATAACTTTTTTCTGTTCTTCTTTATTGTGTGCGTTGCTTACTCCTGACAGTAGAGAATCCGAGGAACTGCGATCTGTACGCACCTAAAAAAATATTTTAACTTATGTGATAATTATATATTATAAACGTTTCACTGTTGGGCGTGGATTTCATATTCCAGATTTTTTTCTTTTTTTTAATACAGGAGTTCAGCAGACAGGAAGACGGCCCACTTGATGGAAAGTGGTTACCGTCGCCTATGGACATTTGCAACATCAAAGGTGGTACAAATGCGCTGTTGCTCTCAGTTAAAAGAACATTGAAGTGAACAAGATTGTTTAGATGATCATTACAAGAAAACAGTATATATATTATAGGTACTTTCAAAATTTAGAGTACATAATGTCGAAACAACTAAAAGTAATTTAACTACACGAAAGAAAATAAGTTATTTTATGCAAGGGTGTGTGTTATTTCTACTGACATTGTAATCGAATTAACTCTTCACTGTGATTATAAATGTAAATATATAGATATGTACTTATTTTTTAAATATATAGATAAATATGTATTTTTTTAATGTGATTTCTTTACATTGTACATTTTATATATTTAATGATTTCTTATAGACATTAGTTCTAATAATTTCGACGCCCTATTCATAGAAACTGTCTCATATTTCTGGATATAAGTTTGTGTAAACGGCAAAGTTAACTATAATGGCATCATCTGACCCCGATAAAATAGTTAGGCCCAAGAATTGCTAGCTTTGCATCGTACAGAATATCATGCGTGCTAATTCACACTGGTCTCAGAATAAGGATTGCTGAAGACATCCAGGAAGTGGAGAAGGCAAAAAAAGAAAGCCGACGTTGGAACTCAACCGCAATTGAACTTTGGTAAAAAATTATCAAGAAGAAGGAACAAACAAACTTAAGATAAATTAAGACACTATCTTGTTTTAATGTATTTATTAATAGGCATATTATAACTTACCAACTCTCCAAGAAAGCTGATATATCCAATAGCCAACTTCAGAGTATCGACTTTAGACAAACGTTTCTCGTAAGGTAATGTTGGTATATGAGCGCGCAGACCCTCAAAGGCATCATTAATTGACTGCATCCGGCGACGCTCACGTAAGTTTGCTGCTTGACGCTGTTGAATTTGCTGTTGAGGACATCGGGACCTCCGTTTGTGGATACGTCGGAATTCGGATCTGAAATTTTCACATATAAGTAACAAGTGCCTGTCACGCGGCTTTACTCGCGTGTATTGGTGACTCGTATAGCGCTGAAAAGCTTGCATTGGTCGGAATTAAAATCCTGTATGCTTGTATGTTCACTTTGTTGTTCACATGTTATTCATCACCTATACCTTTCTAAAATACATATGTTCTTGTTTTGTTTTCTACTGGAGTCTTCTACATTTTTCTGAAACTCCTTAAACCAACTAGATCATTCCACTAATGCTCGTCACAATAGGTATAAATATGTTATAAGTAAATACATATAATAATACTTTTTTTTAATAATAAATAAGTAATCAACGAATAGTATAAAATAATATGTAACAAAAAAAAAACATGAATATCATTATGTACATTTCATGTAATAACAATAATTATAAACTAATACAATGAATAAAATTAAACGTAATGACCTAATTTATTATATAATATAAGTTATGGAGTCTGCTGATACCAAGAAAATTAACAAATTATAAAATAATAATAAAAAAATATTGAATTTGATTTGTATATTAGAACTATTATATGCCCGCGACTTCGTTTACGCTTAACTTGAGAATCCCGCGGGTTTTTCGGGATAAAAATAACACATATGTTATTACATTAAATTTGTTATCGATCAGTAAAAAAGTCATATTGGAATTCGTCATTTTTATTAATCTAGCTATTTAAAATTATGCCCAGAAAAATTCTCGCGTTACTCCCAAGGTAAAAAGTAGCACAGAGTGTAACTCTAAGAATTAGCTGTCGATTAGCGAAATCAAACCACATCGAAATTGGCCCGGTGGTTTTTACCTGAATCCCGAAAAACAGACAAAACGACAAACAGACAAGAAATCTAAAAAAAATTGCATCGTGTTCTGCATTGTTTAGTGTATGCCAATTGTTTTTTATAATAGCTTTAATACGGCATGTTTAGAATTTTATAATATAGATATTGTCCTATTTAAAAAAATTATCGTCAAAAACGTTTTAAAGGAATTTTAACACACTTATTGTATTCTGTGGATTTTATTACGTACTTTTAAACGTTGATATAATGATTTATATACAAATAAAATAAGTGTTACATATATATATATTTTCCTTTACACTCAATTTATTGAAATGTACCTATACTAATAATATCGATATATATTCAGTAAAATAAGTCATTTAGACATCGAAACTAAAATACACTATGTAGGAGATCACTGCCAACGGGGAGCGTGCCTAGAAGGCTAGCTGCATTGCCGCGCTGTATGGCAATACTTATTTGTGGTGCGAAATATGAGCCAGCCTTCTGATCACGGGTAGTGTCAAAGAGTTTCTTACATATGTCTTTAAAGAAACTCTTTGCCGACGGAACCACGGGCCTAATGTTTTAACCCCAAACGGCACAAATATGTAGCCTTTTCCTAAGGCCCCATATTGCGCCGTTTGACGTCTTCGGCTGAAGCAGCGGCGTTGCCAGCCCCTGACTCGGTCATTGGAAGATGTGACGGAGCCAGTGTGTTAACACAGGTCACATCCCACACTAGCGGCCGGCCCCTCTTCCAAGGGACGAGTGACATTCCGTCCGGTCCCTTGCCATCGTCACGTACGTATCAGGCCATTCGGTTCTAGAATGGCCGGCCCTCAGGCGTAAACACACGATTAATCGGAATGTAGTATTGTCCAGAAGTGTGTTCTTATAAAATGATGGGTGTGCTTGTAACCACTGTCCAGACTCCCGATTAGCTACGGCTAAGAGGCGGGCGCGCTCTGCTGAACTGGTACACATTTGTAGAAGACTGTCCCGCGTAAATTCGCAGAGCGGCCCAGAGAGGAGTCATTGACCAAACTTTTCTGGCATCGATTAAATAAAGAATTTCGAACTGCAAATTGGTCTTTTGTAAAATTTTGATTACTAAATCACTCGTACTGTAAGCCGATGACAGAAAAGCTGGCAGAGCGACACTGAAGATTTTGCGGACGCCTAGGCCACCCAGTTTCACCGGGAGAGAACACTGTGACCAAGCTCGGTCGTGCATTTTTAAATTTATGATGGATATGAGGGTATCCCTCACGATGTTGTCCAAAGTCTGTAAAAGAGAGGTTTTTCTCCAGAGTTGGCAACATCGGAGGGTGTATGTAAATTTGGACACGAAAAGGCAGTATCGGATGATAGTGTAGGCCATATGTGTATTAATTTGGAGTAAACGATCTGAACTTTCACGGAAATTTTTAATATTTTCTTCGTAGAAGTTAGGTATTGACTCGTCGAAGATTGGGGCACCTAGAAGGTGAAGTGATGAGTTGTTTACGAATTTAATTCCAGGTGCTATTGTATTTAGTCTAGAAATTATTTCAGTTTTACGTTGTGTCGCTGATATAACATTCGCATTTGTGTAAATTTATTGCAAGTCCTATGGTTTTAAGTTCTTTCTTTAAAATGGTTAAATCTTCCATAACGTCATCTACTTCACCTCCTAGAGTGCCATCATCTAGATACCATACATTAAATTTGGATTTCAAACGTCTAATGACGGGATAAATTGCTAAACTGAAAATGGCCGGCCCTAACGGATCGCCCTGCTGGCATCCAGTCTCTGAATAAAGTATGTTGTCTTGAAATATTAATTTTGAATTTTGATTGTAGCATTGCCAAAGAAAATTGTAACAATCGGGAATTTGCTCATTAATTTGTGAGAGTAAGTCAGATCGGTCAACTGGATTGAAGGCGTTCTTAACATCCACCTTCAGTACTAAGTCTCCACCATTATGTTGGAGGAATGTGAGCAAAGCGTGAACAGCCGCCTCGCAGCCCCCCCCCCCCGCGCGAACCAAAACCTTACTGGTTACGCTGAAAGTATAATTTTAAGTCCTCAGCTTTTTTTCTATATTTCTTGTATACTACAGTGGAAAGACTTCACACATGAGTTGGAGTGGTACATGACCATTTGATTTCTTTTGAACTTAAATAAATGAAACCTACTCAAATTAGTCAGCATATTGTTTCATATTTTTTTAACTTTGTTATAATTTACGGAACACGATGTAATTGCCAGATTAGCTGCCTAATTATTTTCTTTCTTTATATATAATATTTACTGAAATTTAGTACCTAATTCTCATTGCAAACCAAATAAAAATATATTTCCTATTTAACTAATTGTTAAATTAATAAATTTTACATTTATATTTCGTAAATACTGGGTTAAAGATTAGCGTATATTTTTCATACATAATATGTGATATGAAGGTCATGTAGCTGCATAGGCATCTACCAGCTCTCTCCGTTTATTATTATTATTGTATAACTGTTATTGTGATAGGGGCCGATTTTTCAATCACCAGATAAAAGATATTCTATAGAATAAAACACATGGGAAAATTAAAAATGACAGTGGCCTGAATAAAATTATTTCACTTTTGAATTTAGTCAAGTTATAATTTGTCCAATTGATAACTATTATCTGATGATTGAAAAATCGGCCGTAAGCCAACATAATGAAAAAGGGACGACTGTTCGTTATTTGTATTTTCTTTGTTTGTTTTAGAGACTTATTAAATAAAAATAAAAATATAAAATTCGCTGCCAAGCACAAAAAACATCGCAAAAATTCGTTTAGAAAAACCATTCATTTAATATAGTCACCTCTTTCTCGGTGTCGAAAGATTTTCTTGATCACTGGCGTAAAGACTTCCGTCGGACATCGAAGAGTCATCGAAAAGTAGCAGATCAGAACCATTGGCGGAGGTTGGAGATCCGCCTAGTGTCAGAGGCACAACACTCGCGTTGTCCAACTGTGGGCATCGAAGCCCATTCACACCGTCCATATTAAACATTTTACGTACAACTCACTACTCAGCCATTACAGATACGCTCTCCTCGACGTTGTGTTGCGATATGAGGCCAGAGGGTAGGAGGGTTGAGTCGAGTGGAAAATGTGTCCCCGCCCCTTATGCAATACCCGCCCAGTTTTCATTGACCAAATTAGCAAGACATATCTACTTCCACATAGACAACTCTTTTTTTATCTAATACCATAAGAAGCGGGGGGTGTAGTAGCTTTTGTTAATCTTGTTCTGTCTTGCTAAAATTAATAAACTTACTATTTTTTAAACAAATTTTTATTCTACTATAAACAAGAGAAACCATAGATAGGGTTGTGTGTGTATAATAAAATACACAGTAATTTTTATACAGGTAGTTATGCAAGTGACTTTATTTGGAAGTTTTATATTTGTACGTTTGTTTCTTCCGATTGATGTATGAAGAAATTTTGGATTAATTTAGAACAAATTGGAGACGAACATAGGTTAGTGTTTAACCTGGATATTGAGAAATATAATACTAGTAAGATAGGATATAAAAATTTACGCGAATGAAGTCGCGTGGATAAAATCGTAAGTAGATTTTTTTGTGAGCTTTAGCGGCTTAGCGTGAACACACCAATGTCAAGAAGTAGTCCGACAGCCGGTAGCCGACTCTAAAGCCGCGTACTTATCTGCAAGCCGTAACTGTTGGATCCTCACAATTTGTACTGATGTGGGTAGTTTTCTAAGTGCCGCTGGCTTTCGGTTGGTCACCAGCCAATGGATACCTAATTGATTAATGTTTCTTTCCTATATCTTACCGACCGTTCATTAGCTTTAATATAGTTTAAACTTTAACATAGTAATATATAGGAACCGACCAAAAAGATCTGGTACCGCGGTACCAGACCAGACCAGTCCCGCGGGACATACAATTGCATTATATAAACTTTATGGACAATTTCAATATTAAAATGAGTTATATATTCAAATTAATTATATAGATACAAGATACAAATACGCTTTTAAAAGCAATTAATAAGTAATTTATAAACTAATAATATAATAAAGACAACCTAAACTTTAGTGAACTTAAATTATTATTTAGTATAATATTAATGATAGATAGTTATACAATATATTATATTACAATCTCTTAAGTAAGTAAGTTCTTGAGACTATATAAGATTGAATACTGAGCCAAAGTCACAGTATTTTATGCTTTTTTTTGAGGTCGGGGGAAATACATTTCGTACACTTCCGGGTCCTTTACTGGAAGTTAGACCAAAGCAATGAGAGTTATCCACAGAAGATGGCGCAGATAACAGAATCGATTGCCGGCTTGTGTGGAGACTCAGCAAGGTACCCCTAAGGGTAACCCATGGGCCACTACTCCACTAAAACCCCCTTCCTCCCATGTGCCCCGCACTCTTGGTAGGAATAGCATGAGACTTAGAACGTAGTTACGCCCACGCTAATCCTGCGCATCAGTGTTTGAGAATACCCCAGGATAGGCAAACTCATTTCGTCAACAGAGGTTGGTTTCCTCGTACCCCAGGTGCTGGAGGATCCCTGTAGCGGTATCACAGGAGGAGATTTTGCGCATATCTGCGCCTCCGGGGCTCCGACTGATGTCGGTACCCGCAAGACATATGCGCCTTTCTCGTTCAGCGACCTCCTTTTGAGACATTACTGCCTCGCAGAAAATGGACGCTCCCTCCCAATGATCGTCGCTGTACAGCATGGCCTGGACCAGGCATACCCAGCGTATCGACTGGACCTACGACTATTTTAGTATATTACTAGCTGTAATATGTACCCACGATTTCGTCCGTGGGATTTTTTTTACGGAACCCTAATTTTGAAGTCCCGTCATGGAAGACAGACAAAAATTCTAAAAATTGCATCTTCGGAAACTCCTGGATGATTGTAACAAATCTACACATCCCTATTAATATTATAAATGCGAAAGTAACTCTGTCTGTCTGTTCCGTTTTCTCGGAAAAACTACTGGACCGATTTGGCTGAAACTCAGTATATATATATTTGCGGTGCTGAAAATGAACATAGAATACTTTTTATTCTGAAATTAGGACAGTTTCCGGGATAAAAATATATTTTTCTTTCTGTTTGTTATCCTTTTATGGAAAGACTATTGGACCGATTTACCTGAAACTCGGTACATATGTAATTTTAACATCGAGGGTGGCTAAGGAATACTTTTCATCTCGTATAACGGGATAGATTTATGTAAAGGTTATCTCGGAAATTAGGATAGGTTTTGTGATTTAGTCCATTTCGGCCATTCGGTCCACTCAGTCGCCTCGGTTCACTCGGGGTCCACTCGGTGTTCACTCGAGGTCCACTCGGGGTCCACTTGGGCTCCACTCGGGGTCCTCTCGGGGTCTACTCGGAGTCCACTCGGTGTCCACTCGGGGTCCACCCGGGGTCCACTAAGTGTCCACTCAGAGTCCACTCGGGCTCCAATCGGGGTAAACTCGGGGTCCACTCGGGGGCCACTCGGATTCCATTCGGGGTCCACTCGCGGTCCACTCGAGTTCCACTCGGAGTCCACCCGGGGTCCACGTTGTTTATGTTGCGTATTTTGTCAAGTTTTGTTATTTATATAGTTTACAGATAGACGGGAGATGGTACAGTTTGTGATATAAAATGAAGTGAATCTTTCGAGGGCAAATACATAAGAATTTAATAGAATGTAACCTGTACCCACCCGCCTGCTCTTTAAACAAGAGATACGCACTAGAGGTTGACCCGGGGCGCGGCCGCGGGGTAACTCTAGTACAACATATTTCATACAGATTTCGTAAGATGGCTCTTGCAGACCTAGTTAAGTTCACATTCAATTATTTTAATTTTATACAGTTCATTTAAAGTCTATAGATACTTTCAGCGCATATCGTGTGTAAAATATAATTTTATATATCTTTTGAGGAATTTCAATAATTATGTAAAGTGATGCCATAATTAAAAAAACAGGGATGTCCGATGCGACTGAAATGCTTAGACATTTGACTTTGATATTTTTCTTATGTCAATCACTTTCGTCAACGTCACGTCAAGTCGTCCGTCATATTTTGCATTTCAGAAATTCAGAATTTAGCAAGGCATTGCAGCCATTATAAAAAATAAAAAAAACTCTTTAATTATTACTTCACAGTTCACATGTGTTTTTACGTCGTTGGCAAAATTAATGCATTAAATGGCATTGTAGCCGAATGCAACCGTTATTTAAAAAAATCTCTCTCTCTCTCTCTCTATATATATATATATATATATATAGAGAGAGAGATTTTTCAAAAAACAATACATGTATTGTTTTTTGCGAAATAAATAAATAGTTATTTAGCTCCAAATATAATATGACATTAAGTTTTTTGATGTCTAGGTCTTTTTTAGGAAACCAAATTCAAGTCTCACATATAGTTATATAGTTTTTGTCTGATTTATAAGTCTGAAAAAATGTTCATTGTTGGTCTTACTGGAGGTCTTGCTACGGGAAAAAGTACAGTGCTTTCAATATTTCGCGAAAATGGTATTGCTGTGATAGACGCCGATGATATTGCTAGGAAAGGTAAAGATATTGCATTTACTATCAAAAAAAAAAACCAAGATAATATTCGTCCTGTTTTTGAATTTGGTTAGATTCAGTATTTATTTATGGGGGCAAATGTCTGAATTCTCCAAACATTATTCCATAAATCACGTTGGAAATTATATATAGTACAAAACAATGCTGGAACCTTGATATCTTTAGTCATTTGATACTACATGTTACAATAATACCTATTTAAATAACTCTGTCATTTTAAGATAAATGAAATACATACAGTATGCCACAGCAATAAGCTGTAATGTGTTTTGTTACACAACATAATATCCTGCCAAATAGAATATTCCTGATTTTACATTAATATATTAAGTATGAGTTATTAAAACCTGATAAGACAATTGAATTTGTTATTGCCATTTTATACAATATTGATCTGTAAACTGGTGCAATATATTGAGAGACAACAGTAACTTAACAGTATGACAATGTTTATCCCTTTGTTGCAAAAATGGTTATGAAGCACTTAGAAAGTTGAAATGGGAAAGCCTATCCCATCAGTAGGGTTATTCACAAACATCCAGAATGCTTATGTGCATGAATGGGAAGCTCACAAATGAATAAATTTGCATTCTGACAGATAGTGAAATGAATACATTCCACAATGAGTTTCTGGTGGGATTTGTTAATAGCTTTTCACATTTTGTTGGATTGCAAATTGATTTGTTTGGGAGCTTGCCCTTCGGACACAGAGTCTCACAAACCGATATTTATGAATAACCCTACTGTACTGTCTTCCAGAAATTACTCTATTTGACTATCATTTGTATCAATAAATAACACAAGGCCTGACTTAGTTACAATTGGGCTTAAGTAAATTATAAATCAATATTCCAAAAAAGTACTTGATTTTTTAGAATAAAAAGTGTATGTATTACTCAGTTAATGGTTTTTTTTGACAGGTCTGTATTATTTTCAATATTATTATTATTGTTAATTATTTTGACATTGATATTATCATAGTGTCATTTTTCAATTTTCTATTATGATTTATTTTCTTTATTTTAGTTAGCACTGTTATGGATTTTTTGCTTTGTTTGACTTCATATTTAATTTGGCTTGATTAAATTTTCCCTACACTAGATTTTAAGTATAATATATTACACATCGCTACTGGTATATGGATGAATATACATATACTCAACAACTAATTGTAACACCTTCATAACTTACCTATATTTGCAATAAATGAATTTTAATTTACCTATATTTTTCCCAAATGAATACATCAAATTTCATGACGGTTGGTACATTACATAATGTGAAAAAGGACAGCATAAAAACATAATTATCCAAAGATATTTTCATATTTATATATAACTAGCTTCTGCCTGCGATTTCGTCCACATGTAATAGTTAAAAAACCCTCCTGATTTTAAAACACTCTTCATTGGTGCTCTGCTCCTATTGGTCTTAGCATGATATATAGCCTAATTGTTTTTTAATGTATAAATTGTTTTATTGTATGATGATGATACCGGCAATATCAATACTTAATTAGCTGCATAAGTTGTATATAACAAGCTGTTTAAGTAATTTAAGTTTTTTATCTATCCCACAGGAACTCTTTAATTTTTCGGGATTAAAAGTATTCTCTATGTTGACCATGGATATAAGCTACCACCATACAAAATTTCATTTAAATCGGTCCAGTCGTTCCGGAGATTAGCTGGTACAAACAGACAGACAAACAAACAAAAAATTTGAAAAAATTAATTTAGTTCTATTTCACTTCTTACATCCCCCTGACTCAGGTTTTAGCATTTTTTTTCATTGTACAGAAATTCGACCTCTACAGTTTTATTATATCTACATATATATAGATATATATTAGTATGCTTTAATTAAACATTATAATACTAATATTAAATTTAGGTTAAATAATAATTTTCCCTCTTAAACTCTGTCTTGTTTGCTACACTTTCTGCTTTATTTAAATTGGTCTTCAACAGTTTAAGTATGTTAATTAATACATACAATATAGTTCTAGAACCTGGCACAAAACCTTGGCGAGAACTAAAGGGGTTTTTTGGTGAAGAAGTCCTATTGCCTGATGGCAGAGTAAACAGGTCAAGACTTGGTGAAATAATATTTGATGATATTGAGAAAAGACGTAAATTAAATGCAATAACACATCCAAGGATCCAAGGTGAAATGTTAAAAATGGCCATTTCATACTTTTTTTCTGGGCATAACTACATTGTAATGGAGGTGCCATTACTGTTTGAGACTGGAAAAATGCTCACATTTATGCATAAAATAATAACAGTTGTATGGTAAGTTTAAAGGAGGAATTTTCTTTAATTAAGGCTTCCCTAGTAGATGGTTTTTCATGGCTAATTGGCAATTTGCCCTCTTTTCTAAAATATAGGTCTATGGTTGGTGACATATAAATATGAGACCTTATAATTGTTTTCTCACTGTCAGTTTTTAATTCCAAATACAACCAATAGCAGAGCATACAGTCAAATCTACTGAGATATTTTTTTTTATCTTGCAAAACATAATGAACTTCCTAATTTTCTTTGAGTGTATGAACTAATGATATTATAAGTTTGTATAAATAAAAACAGTCAAACATCTCATTATTTATTTTTTAAATAGTAATATACTATATACCATATTTTAAAGCGGAGATTGAAATCTGTTGATAATAAAGAACCTATTTGAATGAAACACTTTGGCCATGAGCTACAATAACATATATGATATTACTAATATGTCAAATTTTTATTCTAGTGAAGACCATCAACAACTAGAAAGGTTATGTAAAAGGAATGGTTTTAAGGAGACAATAGCAAAGAAAAGAATTGGCTGTCAAATGCCACTTGAAGATAAAGTGGCAAAGTCACATTTTGTGATTGACAATTCAGGCGATATAATGAACACAAGGCACCAGACTGAGTGTATCATAAGAATGTTGAGGAGATCTAAATTTACATGGTATTTTCGAACGATACTTATAATAGCTTCTTTATCAATACTGTTTGGTATGACTCATATTGTAAGTAATTTCATTTACAGTAAGCAATAATGAAGTAATAATAAAAAAAGTGTGTGTGCAGTTCACATGTTGTTCTTCTTCAAAGTTCTTTAGAATCATTGTGATTTGATTCTCTATGAAATGAAAAAGCGAGACGCAAAAGAGATAAACGCATACAATTCAACCTGTTAATATTATAATTCTCACTTTAAATAAAACTTAAAAGATTTCAAATGAATTTTAGCTGTATCTGTATATACTTAAGGCAGATATTCTTTTATACATAGATCAACAGATAGATAGATACACACACATGCGTAACAGTGCATTGAATTTTGAACTATATGCTTAGTGATTTAAAGTGTATTATTATGTATAAGGGTCCATAATAGAATAGAAATAAGAAAATGTGTGTGTGCAGATTACACTTGTCTACTAAGCTTTGTAGATATAATTATGTTCACCTGTATATTCTCTGAAGTGTCGCTTCTACTGTCTGTGAACTGCACACACACACAATATTATTTATAGTCAATAAGTACAATTTGCTCATTGCTATTCTGAAGAAGCTATAAAAAAAGTATGTGTTTGTTTGTATCCAGCAGTTTCTTTTTGATATTGTAAAAACCTCACTATATAAGGTCTCTTTCTGTAATGATTATTAAGAACAAAATTATGACTTCTATAAATGTTGCCTTAACACCTTTAAGAAATGTAATTTTACTAGGCTGTGAATTCTTTAGCTCTAACAGCTAAAGAATTCACAGCCTAGTAAATGGGTACTTACCTGTCTGGATGGCTACCAGTGCTACTACCCCTGGTCAAGTAGAATATACCACTATAACAACCTTGAGTTGTTTTCCAGCAGCCAGGTTCCTGTCAGTCGCCTTTGGAGGCTGGCAGCATATTGACAGCCCTTATGGTGTTGCAAATGTCCATAGGCGCCAATAAGCACTTTCCATCAGGTACACCGTCAGCCTGTCTGCTGAACTCAGCATTAAAAAACAAATAGACAAACAGGCATAATGAAAGTATAATGGTTTTTAATTATGCTTTTCCAGAACCCTAAAACATACTTTTTTCCTGTATTGTCTAAGATCTTTGTAGAAATAGTCATTTTACGAATGCAGTTTGGAAACATATAAACAGTAACCCAAATATGGTGGAATATTTTGATGGGTTAACAAAAATCAAATATATATTTTGTTTTCATTGAGCGTCAAACTGTAACTTCTTATATTATACTAGTTTTTTCTTTATTATAGTAGATTTTAAAAAATGTTATAGAGTTTTAATGTAAGAATATTGTTACGAGCTACAGGACTCGAATTAAAAGTGCCGTTGGAACTACTATAGAATTTATTAGAACTGTACAAACACGTATAAAACAAATACAAACAAAACTGGATGCAATCAGTTCACACTGCACGATTCAGTTCAATTCGAACGCGCAAAGTCCGTCGTCTATATCGCTAATCGAGAGTACTAGAGAACGTGTTGCTCGTTTCGTAGTCGTCGCTTGACTGCCCCCGCCCCTCCATTGGGGCATCGTCTTATACTACCTACACAGTACAAAGGAATTGGAGGCGCACACTGAGTTTCTAAGAAATATTAATTTGCACACCTGCGAACGCCCACAGAGCCGAAAACAATAACAATAGGGATTAGTTCAACGCTAATGATGGTTATAAAATAAGTAAAAAGACAATAGCATGTTTTTCTTAATTACAAATTCAAAAGACAAAAGAGTTCCTTAATCCGGGAGGACAATAAGCTGCGCTTACAATAGGCTGTGCGGCTTATCTTTGACGGCATGTAACACTATCTCCCTCTTAGTTATGCTCGTCCCGAGCATCGTTGCTTCCGTGGTAGCGGGCGAGCCTATCTACATGTACAATTTTCGGTTTTCTTCTTACTCCGTGTTTTATCCGATACGTTAGGTCGTTGATCCGCGTTATAACTTTGTAAGGTCCTTCCCACCGAGCTTGAAGTTTCGGGCATTTCCCTTTTTTTCTAAGTTGGTTATGAAGCCATACTAGGTTGCCTTCGTTGAAGCCAATGCCCTTGGCACTTCGATCGTAACGGGTTTTCATTTTTTCCCCAGTCTTTAAACTGTTCTCCCGAACCATCAAGTGTACGTTGTTCAACTTATCTTGAAGATCGCTCACATAATCTGTCACTGGTAGCTGGCGGTGTCCCAGTTATAGCGTCAATTGGAAGCCTTATCTCTCTTCCAAAGGTAACTTTGGCTGGAGTAGCCCCGGTACTTTCGTGTTCGGCCGATCGGTACGACATCAGGAATAGCGGTATGTATTGGTCCCAGTCCCTCTGATGGTCATCGACTACCTTAGCCAGGTGATTTTCCAGAGTCTGGATGAACCTCTCAACCATTCCATCTGATTGTGGATGCATTGGAGTCGTCCTAGTCTTGTTCATTCCTAGAAGTTTGCAAAGTTCTTGAAATAAGGTAGATTCGAAGTTCCGCCCTTGGTCCGAATGGATTTCAAAAGGGACACCATATCGACAGATCACCTCTTGCACTAGTTTCTTAGCCACCGTTTTAGCTTCTTGGTTAGGCGTAGCGAATACTT
This sequence comes from Dendrolimus houi, assembly GCA_039645545.1. NCBI lineage: Eukaryota > Metazoa > Arthropoda > Insecta > Lepidoptera > Lasiocampidae > Dendrolimus > Dendrolimus houi. The sequence continues at coordinate 9,441,413 of CM077123.1, read as the reverse complement.
CAGGCCACTTAGTGAAGTAGTCTTGAACCACAATGATGTACTTATTTCCGTCGTCAGTCTCTGGAAACGGCCCAGCCACATCAATTGCTATGCGTTCCCATGGTGCCCCCACATTGTATAGTTTAAGTTTGCCTCTAGTTCTAGTCTGTGGCCCTTTTACTGATGCACACGCCTCACATTTTCTACACCAGTCTTCAACATCTTCCCGGCAACGGAGCCAGTAGAACCGTGGCCGTAGTTTGAAGAGACATTTCTTCACGCCTAAATGACCACCAGACTCTCCGTCGTGTGTGTCTAAGTAATGGCGCCACTTTGGACCGTGAAACAACAATCTGAAGGGTGGTGTCTTTGCCATCGTTAGATTCCCATTTTCGATACAATAGCCTTTCCTCTATCACTAGGCTATTCCATTGTGCCCAGTATCCTTTAGTAACTGGGCTGTGGGTAGGTATATCGCACCATGAGGTTTACTTCCACTCTGCATCCAGGAAATAATAAGTTGTAAGTCGTTATCTTCCTTTTGTGCTTCTTTCATGTTGTCGTTTGTCCATTCGTCATTGATTCTTTGGGTTCTTATAACATTAACAATCTCTCGTAAATCATGTTTCTTGCAATGTTGGCAGTTGCCCGGACAAGGTCTATGAGATAAGGCATCTGCGTTATTATGGTTATTTCCAGTCCTGTGTTCTGTCTCGAAATTAAATTCCTGTAGCTGCTCCAACCATCTTGTTACCTGCCCATCTGGGTTTTTAAACTGCAGAAACCATTTTAACGCAGCGTGGTCGGTCCGTAGGGTGAAATGTCTCCCAATAAGGTATTTATGGAAGTGTTGTAGTGTCTTCACAACGGCTAGTAGCTCTCGACGAGTTACTCAGTAGTTTCTCTCCGGTTTAGTGAGTGCCTTGCTAAAATAGGCTATCACTACTTGGTGGTCTCCTTACGTCTGAAACAGTACGCCTCCAATTCCAATATTACTCGCGTCTGAGTCCACTATAAATTTACCTTCTCTACTCGGATAGCCTAATATAGGCGTCTGGCATAGGTATTGCTTTAGTGTTTGAAAAGCCGTGTCACATTCTGAATCCCAAATAAATTGGCGCTTTTCTTCAGTTAGGCGGTGCAGCGGTTTCGCTATATCTGCAAAGTTCTTTACAAAACTCCTGTAATATGTACATAGGCCGAGAAAAGATCTAATTTCTGTTTTACTTTTTGGAATAGGCCACTTTCGAACTGCTTCAATCTTCTTAGGATCGGTTTGCACGCCTCCTGCAGATATTATATGACCTAGGTAATTTACTTCCTTTTTGAAGAGTTCACATTTCTTCGGGCTTAATTTTAAATTAGCTTCTCTTATCCTGGTAAAGACTTTCTCTAGGTTATTCAAGTGCTCTCTAAAAGTTCTTCCCATGACGATGACGTCATCCAGGTATAATAGGCACACATCTCCTAATAGTCCAACCATAACTCTCTCCATAAGTCGCTCAAAGGTCGCTGGAGCGTTACATAAACCGAAAGGCATAACATTAAATTGCCATAAGCCGCTTCCGAAACCGGTACTGAAGGCTGTCTTTTGTTTGTCCTCGGGGCATAATTCTACTTGCCAGTAACCGCTTTTTAGGTCCACCTTAGAAAACCAGTTCATACCGCTGAGCATGTCCAAAGTATCGTCTATTCTAGGTAGTGGATAACTGTCCTTTTTAGTCACGTTGTTTAGCATCCGGTAGTCGACGCAAAATTGCGTGCTACCATCCTTCTTTTTCACTAAGACCACAGGCGATGATCACGGACTCGTAGATGGTTTTATTACCTTGTTGTCAGCCATTTCTTTTATCAGTGATGTAACTTTCGATTCTTTAGCCCATGGTACGCGACGAGGTCTCTGTTTAATAGGCCTAGCGTCGCCCGTGTCGATCTTGTTTTTCACAAGTCCAGTTCTCCCACAGTCACTGCCGGTAGCGAAGATGCTCTTATACTTTAATAAAAGTTCTTTCGCTTGTACATATTCCGATTAACCTAAGTTGTCTCGAAAATACTCAGAGAGCATCTCAACACAGTCATCACTGCTCTGGGTTATGTTATTTGCACTGTTTACACGTCGTAAATAGCTCACTTCCGCAAACTTTCCGATAACACTATTTCTATTTAGTTTTATTTCACGGTTACTTGTATTAACAACTCTCACTTTTGTAGTGTCTTTCGTAGTGAACAATGTTCTTGCGGTGATCCAACTCGGATGATAACCACTGTCTTCCACGATGACGCAGCAATCTCGTTTCACTTGCGATGGAAACTTAACTTGTACCAAGTTTTCTGATCTAGGGGCCAACAGCGTATCTTTCAGGCAATACAAGTTGCAGGCTTGCGATCCTTCTAGACATACTTCTTGGTCAGGAAATATTAGTACTCCTTTCGCAACATTCACTAGGTAGTGATGTGCTTTCAAAAAGTCCAAGCCTAGAATGCAATCATCTGAGATATTCGCTATTAACACATGTTGAATGTAAATTTTGTCAACAATTGAGCTCTACTTCGGTGTCACCCAGGACGGTAACTGGCTGGCCGGTTGCCGTTTGTAGATGACATATTGGCAGTTGTTTCCTCCGGGGGATAGTCCTCTTCACTAATTCTGGTCTTATTATTGTTCGTGATGCTCCGGTGTCTATTGTCAATTTGCACGATTTATTATTTACGCTACTTTCGATAGTTAAACTATTCCCATCACATAGGGGAAGTCCGGGCAAAGTGGACACCTTAACGTTTGATGGGCTATAGGAAGATAACTAATAGGCATATAAATAAAACAAATGTTCAATGAGAATCAACATTTATTAAAGTTTTTAATATAATCAACAAAAATTGCTTAATAGCAGTTCTTTAATTTTAATTGTCAATAATATTGCAACATATGCCGGTATCCACTTTTCCCCATAGGTCGGGTAAAGTGGATAGGACGATAGGGCAAAGTGAACAGAAATATTTAGCCTAGTTTTAAACTAATCAGTGCAGATATCACAAAGAAATAAGCCTATTCCTTCATAAGCCGTGCATTTTTCGTGACTCCATTGCTTACATTTATCACATTGGATCCAATCATCAACTGGTGTTTTATTTATTTCTATATAGTTCTCCCCGCAATAATAGCATACACACTCTTCTTCCTCGTTTTCCTTACCACTATCCTTACTTTTATCTTTAACAATTATATTTTTGGTCGTTTTAGTATTTTTCTTTGTCGTAGTCTTTGGTTTAGCATTTAAATGTATATTTATATTTTTCATTGCTCTGGCATTAATTTTTATAATTTTTTCTTTTTGTTCTCGCTTCACTGGCGTGCTTGTTAACACCTCAGACTTTTGAACCTTTCTTTTACGTGTATCCACAGGAACGTGTGGCATCGGAAGCGGTCTTATGTCTTTAGGACTGAAATATGCTGAAGGCCGAGCCGTAGATGATTCCAGGTCCTTAATATTTTCATCATCATTGCCTTTAAATTGACCCTCTTTTATTTCTATACTGTCTTGAGTCAGATTTGCACCTTGATTCATATCCTCAGTGGACATTGCTTCTTGTTGGCCGGACAATTTCTGAGTGTTATCCGTTACAGCCGTTACTACAACAACATTGCATGTAAGGGGATCTTTTTCGGATAATTCAAAAAGAATTGAAGGCGATGTATCTCGAGAATGTATTTGTTTCTTATTGGACACTGATTTTATACCCATGACACAATTTTCCACTGCATCTTCAACCATTATATTCACATTCTCAATAAATTCTCTTTGAATCTGTTCCAATGGTTCTACATCAATTTGCAGTGACTGACTTTGGAGCCCTGATGTAGAAGGCTTTTCGATGTCAATCGTAATTTCAACATCATGACTGTTTGAGTCTATAACAGTCTCCCGGTGGTCAGCGGTATTACGGTCTGTCATTGTAGTAGAAGATGGTGCATAATCTTCTTCTCCCCATATATCTCTATTTGTTGGCCAGATACCGGTTGATTGAAAGCCTTTGATAGCATTGTTAGGAGTAGCAAATTTCAGATAAGCTGAACTGAACAGTTTAGCTACATCGTATTCGTTGATTATCCTACCTGGATGAGCCTTTTGGAATCTATTGATTTCTTGCTCGAAGAATATTTTAAGTGGACCATACACAGCCACGTCCAGAGGTTGAAGTTTGTTTGAGGTGTGCGATGGCAAAGACAAAATGATGATATTATTTTCAGTTGCGTACTGTAAAGCTGGATAATAATAGGTTGGGGAAAAAGTCTTTTCGCATATAGTATGTATGAACTTGTAATAAGATCTCTTTGGCTATACCGTTTACATCTCGCTGATTTTGGTATCATTAAAAAGTTTTAATTTTAAAGAAGACAATTCCAAATTCAAATTAGGAAAATGTGTAATTTTCCTTTGTTTTTCTTATTGTTAAAATGAGTGAATCTAATGAAGAAATTCGATACATTTTAAAATTTTGCAGACCTAATGCAGTATCTGTGAGAGTAGCGAAAATTTGGTATAAGCGTTTTCAATCCGGAAATTTTGATATCAAAGATGCACGTCGCTCTGGTCGCCCTGTTACGGACAAAATTGATGCCATTTTTAAAAAAGTAGAGCAAGATCGGCATATTAGTAATTACGATGTAGCTGGAGAACTGGGAACTGACCACAAAACGGTTTTAGCGCATTTGAAAAAAGCTGGGTACACAAAAAAGCTCGATATTTGGGTGCCTCATGAGCTCACTGAAATAAAACCTAATGAACCGTGTACTCATTTGTGATTCTTTATTACGACATAATGAAACCGAACCATTTTTGAAGAACCTGATAACCGGTGATGAAAAGTGGATCACGTACAACAAGAACGTGCTAAAAAGATCGCGGTCAAAGGCCGGTCAGGCTTCACAGGCTGTGGCGAAACCCGGGTTAACTCGCAACAAGGTGATGCTGTGTGTATGGTGGGATTGGAAGGGCATTATTCATTATGAGCTGTTACCGCCCGGCAGGACCATCGATTCTGAACTGTACTGCGAATAACTGATGAGATTAAAGCAAAAAGTTGAGAGAAAGCGGCCGGAATTAATCAACAAAAGGGGTGTGGTTTTTCACCATGATAACGCTAGACCTCACACATCTTTAGCCACTCAGCAAAAATTACGAGAGTTTGGCTGGGAAGTGTTAATGCACCCGCCGTATAGTCCTGACCTTGCACCTTCAGATTTTCCCCTGTTTCGGTCTCTGCAGAATTCCTTAGGCAGTGTCAGGTTAACATCACGAGAGGACTGCCAAAACCACTTGTCGCAGTTTTTTGATCAGAAGCCCCAAAATTTTTATAGCAATGGGATCACACCCCTACCTACAAGATGGCAAAAAGATATCCTACAAAATGGCACCTACATACTTTAGTCAAATGTAAATAAACTTTATAAAGAAACCTTTTGAATTTTTATATAAAATGCGAAGAAACTTTTTCCCCAGCCTAATATTTATGGCTTTCATGGTTGTCCAGAAGTAAAATGACTTTTTTGTCTGTTGTCGGACGTACGTGGCTAACAAAAAATTTAAGCAAATCCGAAAATATTTCTCCATTTATCCATCCCGAAGCTGAACAACTTCCTCGAGTCACTGGAGGAGAACCATCTAAAAGGCGATCTTGCATCCTTTTACGTGCAAATATCATAAACGGTGGAACGAATGATCCAGAAGCGTTGCAGCAACACACGACTGTCGTAGTTTGTCCACGTTCAGTGCTAGAAATGACTTCATCTTGCTTCTTACCTTTAACTGAAAGAACCTTGGGTGGTTTATTTGTCGAGGTCTGAATCCCAGTCTCATCTACATTATAGATTCTGGTACCATCAATTTGACACTTCTCAATTTGTTCACTTAACAGTTTATAGAACCTTTCTACTTGAGGACGATTGAAGCCTTTAACTCTGCCAATTGATGTTGCTTCTGGAATTCTGGGTGTAATTTGTGGATTTCTTCTCATAAATCCTGCTAGCCAATCATCACCAGCTTTTTTATTTTTGTCCCAACTAGGCGGATAAGTGACATTATTGCGTTTCGCGTATTCAAAAACTAATGTTTTAAAATCTTCTCTGGTTAATCCATAAAAAATACTATCCATATCATACAAATACGTTCGAAGGTCTCCCTCTTGTTCATCGTTGAAAACTTTACGAAAACGACCAAGCTGAGCAGTTGAACTACCTTTTTTCCAATGCCTATAAAGAGTGGCGTAAGGTAGACCATACTTTTTTGCGGTCATTTCACAGGAATGCCAGAATTGCAATCTGTCATTGCAAGCATCATACTGTCCTCACTCCATTGGGCTTGATTTGTCTTCCTCTTGTATTTATATACCATCTAAAACAAATTAAAAAAATTGAATGTCCAGTAAAGTCATCGAGGGCAAAGCGAATACCGTATCCACTTTGCCCGTGATCACTTTGCCTTACACCTATTCATTTCATTCAACCTAACCTAAAACCAAATGAAGTGACGACAAAGTAACAAAACTCTCAGAATTTATACTTGAAAATATGCACTTAGAGAACATAATCTTACTAAGCAATATGGTTAACTTTTATAAGATTTATTAAAGTATTACGTACCTTGAAAAGTAATAAGAAAACTTCACTATTTGGTTTTTTTCGATGTTTCTCTCGAACGCGATGCGACCTTCCGCTAGCTCTGTTTGCCCGCGAATGCGGACGGGCGAGGGAGTGTAACGGCGCGAGGTGCGCGTGTTCCGACATGTTCTTGACGAGAAATAAAGCGTATTCACTTTGCCTGGCCTATCCACTATGCCCGGACTTCCCCTACTTGTGTAATAGCGACATTGGGGGCCTTATTTAACAACAGGTCTTTATCTACTTGAGTCGCAGAGCTTGAGACTCTCGTTTTCTTGAATTTTCGACAGTCTGTCCTTATATGCCCTCTTTCGCCGCAGCCGTAACATATAGGCCCAAACCGGGGCCTTCTCGGGGCGTTGTCTTCTTTATTAATAGACACATTCCTAATTTTGAATGCTCGTGTATCTTGTCTAACGGCTTCCACTTCAAGAGCGTGGGCGAGTGCATTTTTTAATGTCGTATGATGCGCCAATCGAACGGTAGCCCGGACTTCAGTATTGCGTATACCATCGACGAATGCTTGAAGGAGCGTCGTGGGTATAACTTCCGGCGTTGATGTGTATGCACCGCTCACTAGTCCTTCTATCTCACTCGCCCATTGTTGAAGGTTTTCACCAGGCCTTTGTGATCTCTCTCGTAGTTGGGCCCGACAAACATGTTCCAAATGTTTTTCTCCATACCGAGTTTCTAGGGCATCTATAAGTGTATCCAATGTTTGTCCTTCAGCCGGCAGGTTTTGTAATACATTCAAAGCATCCCCTCGTAGGGCAAGAGTAAGCGCCGTTAATGCATGCTTACCGCTCCATCCGTTACCCTCGATCAATGTCTCAAATTGATGTCGGAATGCTCCACACGACGATGAGCCATCGAAGTGTGGTAAGTCGAATCTCCCTGAGGCCGTCATGTTAATGGCAGTAGTGGCTGGCCCACGAGCTTCCAGTTTGCAAATGCGTTGTTCGTGCGTGTCAACCTTGTCTTGAAGCTCTGTGGTTTGTTCTGTTACTCTCTCGATATCTGTTTCCAATTTCTTTACTTTAAGACTAACATCATCGAGCTTGTTGACTATCTCTTCGCGGCTGGCTTGCCTGCTGGATTGTAGGCTGGCTTTGAAGTTAGCTTGGCTGGCTTGCAGGCTGGCTTCGAGGTTAGCTTGGCTGGCTTGCAGGCTGGCTTCGAGGTTTCCTTGGCTGGCTTGCATGCTGGCTTGCAAGTTGGCTATTGAAGCCAATATAGTTGATAGGTCCATTTCGGGCACTGTAGTTTGAGAAGTCGACGCTAATGCGGCTTGTGCAGTGCGCTCCTCTTCCACCTGCAGCTTACGAACTCGGTCCAGTTCTACTTGCCTCCTCGTTCGTGGAGTACGTTCTTCTTCCAACGGCATCCCACTTCTGACACCAGTTGTTACGAGCTACAGGACTCGAATTAAAAATGCCGTTGGAACTACTATAGAATTTATTAGAACTGTACAAATACGTATAAAACAAATACAAAGAAAACTGGATGCAACCAGTTCACACTGAACGATTCGATTCAATTCGAACGCGCAAAGTCCGTCGTCTATATCGCTAATCGAGAGTACTAGAGAACGTCTTACTCGTTTCGTAGTCGTCGCTTGACTGCCCCCGCCCCTCTATTCAGGCATCGTCTTATACTAACTACACAGTACAAAGGAATTGGAGGCGCACACTGAGTTTCTAAGAAATATTAATTTGCACACCTGCGAACGCCCACAAAGCCGAAGACAATAACAATAGGGATTAGTTCGACGCTAATGATGGTTATAAAACAAGTAAAAAGACAATAGCATGTTTTTCTTAACTACAAATTCAAAAGACAAAAGAGTTCCTTAATCCGGGAGGACAATAAGCTGCGCTTACAATAGGCTGTGAGGCTTATCTTTGACGGCATGTAACAATATAGAAATTATGTGCATCTATCTATAAAATATTGTAGGTCTTATTTGGTCTAAACATGGGAGAAATTGATTCAAATAATCTACTCTTTTCCATAATTAAAATAAGATATCATTTCATTTGCCCACTCATGGATTTATCCACAATAACAATAACTTTCACTTATTGTTCCGAGTTTAGAACATATCAATGATCTCTGTGGTCTTATGGCTATATTGTTGGCACCCCTAGTTTAACGGAAAAATATCTTGGGTTCTATTACTAACAAATATTTCCTTATTTACTCTGGTCTGGGTTTAAGCTCCAGAGCTGTCTACTGTATATTACCCAGAAAGTAGGCGTAACTTTCCCAGTTTGTGTACAATGTGTTTGTTTTTTAATCTTAATATATAAGAAACTCTCATTGAAATATATTTTTATTGAAATTTTAGTTGATACTGAAATAAATTTCAATTAATTAAGTATTGGTTTCAAGGCCTTACTTGTAACTAATTATATGTGATTACGTGATCTTGTTAAGTTTAAGGGATATCTAAAATGCCCCCAACTATGAGGTGTGTTGTAGTTATATGTTACACGTTTTCTAAAAAATGTATTAGTATGATTCAAATGTTTCCCATGGTCAGGTCTCACGGGTCCAGTACCAGGCCCCCCTTCAGGTGTCATATGTTCTATAATCGCAGTACTTTCATACACAGATGTCGTTAAAGTAGACATGGGATCGTCGACTCCAATAGCTGTAGACATCACTTCTGACCCATTGAACTGATTGGGATGTTTCTCAAAGAGCGGTATGTTAAAAACGTCACGAAGAGGATCATAGTAAAATGACCCGAATATTGCCCTGGAAAATAAGTTAGTTTTGTAATTTTAAAAAGTCATACATAATAGGTGTAACACGAGGAGGCGTGACATCAAAGGTGTTCCGTGCCATTACTGTATTAAACCATATAAAATATCGAACTATTAAGAGGATTTATTGCATGCACAACGATAATACATCGCCTGCATCCTGCAATAAAATGAGATACAAGAGTGATTTGTATAAGATTCCGAATTTGTACGGGAAGCTAAAACGGCCAAATAGCTGCATAATATTAATCTTTTTCAAATAAGTAGATTTAGACAGTATTTATTGTAGAAAATAATAAGCAAAGCCTCTCAATTGATATATAAACACATTTAATGTTGAAATCGTAGGCCCTGTACATTGCATTTTACTTTTGTTAATGTCTATGTTATATCGTTACTTGGTTAGCACTAAACACTATTTATTATAAAACACTGTACTAGTGTACCGTGTATTATAATAATATACATGATAATTGTAATCTATATCTATATAAGTACATATAATAAAACTATAGAGGTCGAATTTCTGTACAATGAAAAAAAATGCTAAAAACCGAGTCGGGGGGATGTAAGAAATGAAATAGAAGTAATTTAGATTTTTTCAAAATTTTTGTTTCTCTGTTTGTCTGTCTGTACCGGCTAAACTTCGAAACGACAGGACCGATTTAAATGAAATTTTGTATGGTGGTAGCTTATATCCCTGGTCAACATATAGGATACTTTTGATCCCGAAAAATTAAAGAGTTCCCGTGGGATAGTTAAAAAACCGCACCACGCGGACGTAGTCGCGGGCATCAGCTAGTTCATTATATAGTAAGTAGATCAAGACAACCATAAAGATGTGGTTTATATTAGATAACTATAAAACTAAGTACTTATATAATATATCAACTGTTTTTCGGTACTGCATCTTTTGGTGTCCCGCGAAACAGACTGCTCCTACTGTGGAAACCAACATGAGTATCATAAAAACATTGTATTTAAACAATACAATTACGATTGTATTTGCACAATACAATATGTAGATATAAGCTTATTGTCAAACTTTGTAAGACTTGGTATTTGTAATTTTGTGGCTGTAGACCTAAGATTTTTTTTAAAATAAACCTGATAATATAGTACAAGTATTTGCTGCGTTATGGTAAGAGTATTAGGTACTAGGAAGTATTATACCTTCTAGAATCTTGCTCTACTACAAGACGTTCATCGTTGTGTCTTCTTTCCGAGCTAAAATCATGTTTAATCTCTTGTTAGTTAAGACACGCGTATTAGCAAAAGGAACACTTGGATCTGTATTCTAGAACTATACTCAAATCACGCCTGAGATGATTATATCTAAATTAAAAATAATTTACAGGAACGTGCGACTTACAAATTTTAGGGTTCCATAGCAATTTTTACAAAATAGTAACGCTTATAAATTTTTGCCGTCCGTCCGGCTGTGCTATCTGTGTATGTCCCAGCCATTTTTATCGGAAGCTGCTTGATACATGTGGACGAAACTTAGTAGGAAAGTGTATTCTAAATGCTTTTTCAGAATATGATAGTAAAGTTGTTAAAATAACAACCATAGTATTAATATAAATACTAGCCTAGAGGTTTCTATGTATACATCGATCAAGATTGTACATTGTTTTTTTTTGCTATATTAATAAATAAATAAAAAATAAAATGAATAAAAATTAGTTGTGGCTGCCATTATGTATGTAACTCAAGTTTTAAATACAATCTCAGTGTAAAATCATAATACTGTGTTACTGACTTTTCTAATTTAATAAACAATGAGATATTTGTTTCCAAAGTTATAAAAGAATATGACTATCTTTTGAATAGAGTTGGAAAATTTTGAAAAATTCAAGGCCTTAAAGCATTTTCAATGGCAATTTTCTATTAATGTTTTTTCGCTTTTTTGTCATTCGTAGCCAACACGTGTATCGTAGTGACGTATATAGAGAGATATACCCCTTATTCATAATAGTTATATGAGGTTTATAGTTTCGTTAAAAAAGTGCTATTCAGAATCATATCATTTTGTTAACGAGCTTATCAATTTCGTATAACTATTATGACGGGGGTATCTCTTTATACTGGTAACTTATTATTATATAACTATGCTCGTACGGACATAGATATCCGAATATGTTCAATGTCTCGTGGAAAAAATCTATAAAAAATAGGAATAGCAATCTTACACCAAAATGTAACTCTGACTAACTTCTAAATATATTTTAAAAATAATACCAGTGTCGTCGTTACCCGGGACTGCAGGGGTGCACAGATTACTATATATGTATTATAGCACGGAACCCGAGTGCAGGGCACCCCAGGATCCTAAGAGGCGCAAGCTGAGAGACGTCAATAAAATCATTAAAGAACGTCATGATTATTCAAGATCTGACTAATGAAACTACTACACCGATATGTAGCGCCATATACACTACACCTTCCTGTCAAATTCCATCCATATAAACCCAGTAGTTTCTGAGAAAAATGGCTGACATACAAAGGAGAGACGAACGGTCGTGACGAATGAGTAAGAGTTCCGTTTTTGCGAAAATAGTTAGGGAGCCTTCAAAATTAAACATAAAAATTAAATGCTATTTTAACAGACTTTAAAAAAAGAGGTTCTCAATTCGTGTAAATATTTTTTTATGTATGTTAAGCCATAACTGTTTCTTGTTTCTGAACTGATTTTGATGACTTCAATATGTCGTAGAAAATATTTGTTTTATGCTTTTTAATTATTCTTAAAGGCAGTTTCTTTTTTGCTAGAAAACTTTTATTTACCGTTGGTATGGGGGGCGCAAGCTGATTTTCGCACCGCGGCGCCCAATATACTTAAGTGTACCCTGAATAAAACGTTAAGAGCTAGACTAGAGAATGATCTGTCGCACCACTTAGTTGTGTACCATTTAGGAACATTTTTGATATACTTTTTAGCGGGCTATTGTCATTCCTATTATTTGATTCTATGATAGGAATAATATACTATCTACATAAATACTGTTATATTATACTATTTATATATTTAAATAATTATATAGATTAAAGTTATGCAGTGATGTTATTGCGTAAATATGTTTACATATTTAATATAACATAAAATACGTTTTATAAGTAATCTGAAGTACTTTATAGCCTTCAAATAAATGACGAGGTCTTTTTGTCTTGCCTTGGCATGTAAAATAATTGAAAATACAATAATTTTTGCCTCATAAGACGTTGTTCTACTTACCAGGAACATTCTACGTGCGTGTTCTATCGCAAGAAACTAGAAGTTTTCTGTAATTTGTTTTGTATAATGCAATGCATGCAATATATGAATGTGAAACTAACATTGTTTTATTTAAAAAAAATCTACCTGTAGCCGCTACGCGACATCTTTCGGGTGCAACTAGGACTTTATATTCATATTTTCTAAACACTGTAAGATGGGATGAGAAGTCTCGTCAATTCATAAGTCACAGTTGTAAAATATGTAAATAACAAAGCATATACATAGATAGATATTATACATTCAAATAGTACATAATATAAACATGTTACGCTTTGTGTAACCGCTTCTTCTCCTTAACAGTGATACCACGTTGCGAAGCGGTGGACATAGACTAGGAAGTAAAATTAAATTTTAACTTATATGTATGACCTTCAAAAAGTGTTTTCCAGTGGAACTTATTTCGAATTTGAAATTTGAACATGTAGCTATATATGTGATATATGTCTAGGACATAGACTTATAAAACTATATGTAAATAGAAAAAGGATAAGATATTATAAGGGTAAGGTTTTTGCAAATAAAGAAATGTACGATATAAAAGAACAGGCGTTCAAAAGAGCAAATAAATATAAACTAGAAAAGAACACCTCTTAAATGTTGGCGTCTCAACTGTTAAGAGGTCAACTTTTTAGCTACCCGTATGTCGAGAGCACCACTGTCGTGCTATGGCAAACTCCCAAATTTTGCCATTGGTTATGTTTTGTGTGAAATATAATGAAGAACTCGACTTCACAGTGAATTTTGTATAAAATTATTTATTATTGTTTACTTCATTTACCAAAAGAATGAATGTCCCTGACTATGTGAGGGGAGACTCCTGGCCTGAAGGGCCACAAAAACACTAAGATGACGACGAAGGATGACTAAAAATAGAAATGACCGTTTAAAATTATTGTCTGTCAACTGAAAATTTGTTTTGAAACTTCCATGAAATGGTTCTATCGATTTCATAGAAAATGTTAAGCTTTAAAACAGGATTTTTATGTTCAATTTACGTGTATGTTTAATTTCGATATCTTGCAGGCTTAAGAAGATATGAACATGATGCCCTTTGCGAACGACGTCTACCAACGTAACTGAAGATGCATTTACAAAAAATAATAAAAGTAAACATACTCAATTAAAGGTGGCAGTGCATATAAAAGTAGTATAAAAAACAAAACCGTGTTACTTGTGGCACTCATATTTCAAACTTCTTCAGATATAATAAAAAATCATTTGCTATTGCAACAATATTTTTATAGATGTGTTATATATATTTTATTGTTTGTAGAATTTTTTATTGCTTCGTATCACAAAATCGTGCAGTTTGTACTTGCCTCGTAATTTAAGATACTACGTAACCTAGAAGGATTATTGCTTATGATTGACTCTTAAGATCGACATTATAAATATATAGTAGGTTGTTTTTTGAGATAATCATAGACGCAATAAACTTAAAAACATTTTGAATTGCTTGGTCTCACTCACTGACATAACGCACAGCCCAGACTACTGCGGCTAGGATCGTGAACATTACTTACTAAGAAAGGTTTAAAAAAAATTAAATACCTAAGGGGGTCAAAAGGGGATGAATATTTGTATGAAAATTCTTCATTTTCAAAGTAAGAAGCATGAAATTTAATATTCCTGCTTCTGATTAGAAATAAATGTAATCATGTATCAGTGCTTTTGGGAATTCAACCCCTAAGGGGGTTAAAAAGGGAATGAATGTTTGCTCAATTAGGACTATTTTTTGTCAGATTATTTTTAACAGCTTGTCTACAATATTTAAAGTACTTCAGTAGTGGTAAGACTTGTCCACCGGTGGACCGGTGACACCAGTGACGTGTCACCTGTCGTTTACACTAAACCCGCTTCCACGACAGCAAGCAAGAAAGCTAGGTACGAGAGACGTGGGCAGTGGGCATCGCAAGTTTAAATTAAGTGTCGCCAAGCCTGAGTCCATGGCCCAGTTAGGATGTCCAGTAACTCCTGTTGATTATCTATAATATTATAAAATTCTAAACATGCCGTGTCTGTACATTGAAGCTATTAAAAAAATACAACCGGAATAGACTATATATAGTTGGTGGCCTCTGTGGTTGAGCGGGCTAAGCCTTTGCCGGCGTACCTAACTGCAACACAAAGGCTCCGGGTTCGATTCCTGGTATAGTAAATTTCGGAAACGTATTTTCTCCGCTATTTACTATGGTCTGGGTGTCTGGGATCGGCCCCAGAGTAGTCCGTTGTATATTACCCATAACACAAGCGTAATTTGCTTAATTTGGGGATATACAATATGTGTGTTTGTCTGCCGATTATGTTATGTTATGTTATGTTAAGTATTGCGCGCAAAGTGGAGTGTGAGATTTGGCATAATAATAGTTTACTAGTGGTCGCCCAGTGGTCGAAATTTGACCACAATTAATTTAAATTATAAGTTTGAACATTATTAAGGTTCTGTTGTCAAAGACTATAGACTTCTATAATCACAGATTTCGCCAAGACTACACTTTTTTTTTATATAAACGATGGAGAATACGATGCAATTTTTTTATTTCTTGTCTGGTCTGTTTTTTCGGGATTCATGTAAAAACTACTGGGGCGATTTCGATGCGGTTTTCGCTGGTCGACAGAAAATTCTTCGACTTAAACTTTGCGCTACTTTTTATCCCGCGGGATTTTTTCTGAGAATTATTTAAAACAGCGAGATAAAAAAGTCGAATTCCTATGTGTTTTTGACCAATCGATAGCAAATTTAATGTAATAAAATGTTTGATATTTTTTTATCCCGGGATTCCCGCAGGAATTTTCCCGGGAGCGGTTTGAAGTATTTCGGATGCATAAATATTAGCTTATTCCGACACAGTTTCCACTAAAACGATAGCTTACATTCGCTTTTTAAATGTTATGATACTTTGTGTCTCGGGTATTCGACGGGAATTTCAAATCAAGCGTGGACGAAGTCGCGGGCATATTCTAGTAAATAAAATAAATTTCCATAATCGAGTTCTACTTGCTAAACTGTCAACTACTGTGAATGGGCTATATTATAAAATACCACAAATGTGCAATAAGGTCCGGTTCCTTTATTTTATCGGCCCTTCATTCGCCATAATATCGGTAAAATTTGAGATAAGCTCCATAAATCTTCTATCAACATTCAACCGATGGTATGGCAACTGAATGAATATTAAGATATAGGAACCAGCCATTAATCATTAATGATTTTATAATTTGATATATCAGCTGTCATTTTAGTATTAAAAAGTTATAGATTATGTTATTACGCAGGACAACATTTCTGCGTAAAACGAATTTGTTGTTTTAGTAAATGAGAAAATGAGCTGTCATCTCATCAGCTGTCATTTGTGGTTTATTTTCGTCATATCGTTTGTGAAGTGTATTCAATCTTATTGTTTGGGCACTTACAAAATTCTTTGTATCCTTGAAGCTAGTAAATTATTATTTTTAACAAAAGGATCATCATTATAGTTGTAAAATAAGTTCAAAATGTAAAAATCGTTCTATGTGTAAACCTTAGCATGTGCAATTCTACTTTGTTGATATGAAAAGTTATTTATTACGTGCCTGGGACGAAGTCAAGAATGTGTAGATAGTAAATTGTCTCATTTAAACGTAGTAACACATAGAAAGCAAAAACAGATGTTATAGATCTTTGGACAAAAATGGCTCACTTTGGGCGACGGGACGTTACTTACTGTGCATTAGATAACGAATCAACTCCTCCACTGGCCAGTTTGGCGGATAATCCAAATGCTGCTCCTACAATGATAACTGTGGACCACGAGCATGACGACGACGCAAAAAATGTCTTCATCTACAAAGTGCCCAAAAATAAAGGTAACTTTATATTTGGCAGAAACACCATTTTCTTTGTTCCTTTGTGCTGGTGCGTTTTGTAATTTCAACTAATCATTTAATGTCTATATACTATTTATGAGTGGTATTTTCAACTGTTTTGGTCTATTTAACCAAGGCTAAATGAACAAATTTGCAATATTTACACTTGTGTAAAATATTTTTCCTTGAACTTATACAGACATAAGTTAACATAACAAATATGGTATTTAAAACTGAGTATTTTATATAATCTTGATAAGATGTGAATGAATTTCATGGTAATTTTTAAATGGGTATCTGAGAGCAAGCATTATTTGTTCATGGTATTATTTATTATTTTAAATTATAACATACCTTAAAATAATCATGATACATTTTCCTGTGTAGACAAAGTTTGATATATGCTCAACCTATAAATATTCTTTTAAAAGTCAAAGGCCCTTGATTGTTTGAAGGATGTTCCTATTTTTAAATTCTTCCTAAATATTAAACATTATATATATCCTTCAACAGCGCCAGGAAGTGTATATAAATTAGTATATGTTTATATTTTATATATAAAAATTAATTGCTGTTTGTTACTCTCGCTAAAACTTGAGAATGGCTGGACTAATTTAGCTAATTTTGGTTTTGAATTATTTGTTGAAGTTCAAGGAAGGTTTAAAAGGTGTGTAAATATGAAAAAGAAATGATTCTGAGGTGGTACGATGTTTGCCGGGTTGGCTAGTATCAAATAATTTGTTTAATGTGTTTGAAATAAAATATTAATTAATTGACAGTAAAATTACTTCCTTACAGGAGGATGGACTCACATAGAAGATTTGGATTCATTTTTTACAAGAATGTATAGATACTATGTTAGAGGTGGCTTCTATCCAATGATCATGTCAGATTTGTTTTGCCTTCTACAATTCATTTTTATTATTTGGTTCTCCACATTTCTGGTGTATTGTGTTAATTATCCAAGATTATTTAGGAATGATGCCGAAGCAAATAGAACTGAAAAGCTAACTTTACATGATGTGATATACCCTACAAATGTATGTGTAGACAGAATATCTTGGCAGTGGTAAGTTTACGTTTTAAATACAATATTGCTTTTTTAACATAATAGATTGGGGAAAAAGTCTTTTCGCATATAGTATGTATGAACTTGTAATAAGATCTCTTTGGCTATACCATTTGTATCTGGCTGGTTTTGGTATCATTAAAGTTTTAATTTTAAAGAAGACAATTCCAAATTCGAATTAGGAAAATGTGTGATTTTCATTTGTTTTTCTTATTGTTAAAATGAGTGAATCTAATGAAGAAATTCGATACATTTTAAAATTTTACTACAAAAAAGGTAAAAATGCAACACAAGCCGCAAAAAAAGATTGTGATGTTTATGGACCTAATGTAGTATCTGTGAGAGTAGCGCAAATTTGGTTTAAGCATTATCAATCCGGAAATTTTGATATCGAAAATGCATGTTGCTCTGGTTGCCCTGTTACAGACAAAATTGTTGCCATTTTTTAAAAAGTGGAGCAAGATCGGCCATATTAGTAGTTACGATGTAGCTGGAGAACTGGGAATTGACCACAAAACGGTTTTGGCGCATTTGAAAAAAGCTCTATATTTGGGTGCCTCATGAGCTCACTGAAAGAAACCCAATGAACCGTATACTCATTTGTGATTCTTTATTACGACGTAATGAAACTGAACCATTTTTGAAGAAGCTGATAACTGCTGATGAAAAGTGGATCACGTACGACAAAAACGTGCGAAAAAGATCGTGGTTAAAGGCCGGTCAGGCTTCAAAGACTGTGGCGGAACCTGGGTTAGCTCGCAACAATGTAATGCTGTGTGTATGGTGGGATTGGAAGGGCATTATTCATTATGAGCTATTACCGCCAGGCAGGACCATCGTTTCTGATCTGTACTGCAAACAACTGGTGAGATTAAAGCAAACACTTGAGAGAAAGTGGCCAGAATTAATCAACAGAAGGGGTGTGGTTTTTCACCATGATAACGCTAGACCTCACACATCTTTAGCCACTCAGCAAAAATTACGATAGTTTGGCTGGGAGGTGTTAATGTATCCGCCGTATAGTCCTGATCTTGCACCTTCAGATTTTCACCTGTTTCGGTCTCTGCAGAATTCCTTAGGCAGTGTCAGGTTAACATCACAAGAGGACTGACAAAACCACTAGTCGCAGTTTTTTGATCAGAAGCCCCAAAATTTTTATAGCAATGGGATCATGTCCCTACCTACAAGATGGCAAAAAGTTATCCAACAAAATGGCACCTACATACTTTAGTCAAATGTAAATAAACTTTATAAAAAAACCTTTTGAATTTTTATATAAAATGCGAAGAAACTTTTTCCCCAACCTAATATTTATCTTTTAAAGACAATGAATTTGTACAAATATATAAATGTGAAAGTATTGTATGAAGTGTGTGACTGGATGTATCAAACATCTATCACAACCTTGGGAATTGACAGCTATCTTGAAATGGGCATAAGTGTTCATATGATCCATTCCTAGGATAGTGGAGGACAGGGAGATGTGACAAACTTGGGGAGGCCGACATTCAGCTGTGGATTGTGATTGGCACACAGTGATAGTTCCCTTGCAAATAGGGATAAATATGAGATATTTGTCTCTCAAGATCTTTCTTTTTACAGGATATTGATTTGGATTTTATTTGGAAATAAAAATCTAAAATACAATACCAGCTCCACCTACCGGGTCGAATTGTGGATCTAAACCACCCTCGTAACCCCCCTCCCTCTCAAACACAAAATTTTATAAAAAACCTAGAATCCAATTCCAGTGGCAAGTAGTTTGTTTAGATTGATGGGTTATATTATTGAAGTTTTAGTAGGGATCCCTAAATTTTATATAGTCTATATTAATCATGGATAACATAGGTTTCAAATGGTGAAAGAATTTTTGAAATTGGTCCAGTAGTTTTTAGTTTATTGGTTACAAAAATACAAATTTTTCTTCTTTATAATATTAGTATAGATATGTAACAAAGAATACAATAAATTAGCAATAATGTTAGTATTTTAGAATAGGTTTGTAATGTGGAATGTGTTATTACTGAGCATGCTATGTCTAAAACTGGAAGTTGAAAATCATTATAGGCAATGTCGGCAGTTAAAAATTTGTTACAGTAAACCATGCTGGCTAGAACAAAACGAGCAATGTTACAGATTATACTAAATCTAACAGAAAGCAAAAAAATATATAAATATTAATAATAATTAAAAAAATCACCTGGCAATCTACATCTTCAACTTTACCTATTTAATTCATTAGCTTCAGGGAAATAATTAATTTATAATGTTATGCAATACACTTATTTGACTTATTACTGATAAAATTTCATACATGTTTTACCTGTGAAACATTGCTCAATTTATTGATTTAACTTGCTATTGCCAATTTTTTTATTTATTATATTTCAATTTTATTTCATTCATCTGTTGATGTGCTACATAATATCTGCACCTGAGAAGCATTTTACTGTAACTATGTAATGTGAATTTTACAAGGGTATTGATTAAAAATAATTTTGTAACAACTTAATATTCTAGGTCTTGTCAATAATTATTAATCTGTTTTATAGTGTCATAGGGAAATGCTTTTCAGGTACAGATATGATATTAAATATAACTAAACTGCCTGGAAGATTTGATTTGAAGATTGTACTACCTTATAGTATTTAAGTTTATTGTCTATTTTATTGTATTGTGCTGTATAGCTAAATACAACATTTTTAATCTACTTAGTGAAAAAATAGTTTGTGTTCAAAGAACTATGCTCATGTATAGTTGATGTTTGTGATGACGATGAGATTGTGTCTGACAGCCTCTATATCTGTTATTTTATGGAAATAGATGTCTCTGGTTTAATTCCTGGTTAATTGTGTAAACACATGTTCCATTATTTAGTCTAATCACCATGATCATACTCTCGGATAAGCCCCTTGAGTCCCAGCTCAAGGAAGTGGGGATGAACGCTCAGCCAGTGGCATATGGTGCAGTGGTGTACAGTCGGTAGAATATGCAGAGATACAAAGTCTCTCTGAGGGCCAAGCGTATCTAAACCGTCTGTGAGTATGGGATCGTCGACAATGTGAACCGCTCGACGTTGAATACGGTCCAAGGGATTTACCTGGTAGGCGGCTGCCCCGGCCTACGGTGTGAACAGTACTCCATATACGGCCGCACCTGGGCTTTATAAAGTACAAGGCGTTGCCACAGAGTCATATACTGCTTGGACCTGTTTAGCACTCCCAGCTTCTTGGAGGCAAGTTTTGCCTTACCTTCAAGATGGCCCCTGAATTGCACATCGTTCGCGATGTCGACACCAAAGATCCTGATACTCTTGGAGGTGATAAGGGGAGTTCCTTGGAACTGAAGTGCTTTTATGAATGAAGTTTTCTACATTGTCTTTGTCTGTCTATCCAGTGTTCTGGCCCAAATAGCCCAAATATTTTCTCTTAGTGTTCAAGGTGTCATACATCACACATTTCATTTATTTCCACATGAATATAGTTCTAGAATGTGAGCCATGTGTGAAAGTGCCAAATGCATATTCCTTGGGTGTTTATTTCTTCCTATTCGAAGCTCTAATGAACCAATTTTCATGAAATTTTTTATAAAGGCTTACTGGCTAGCGAATAACTGTAGAATAGTTTTTGCGTCTACATTAAAAAATAATATGAAATCCTGTTAAATGATACATTCATTCTTACTAAATTTAGTCCTACATTATATACACTCAAAATATGAAAACTGCTATGGCTTACTTATATTTACTGCTGAATATCTATTATATTGCATCATTCACTTTTTACTTCATTTTGTGTACAATATTATTCTAGTGGCTAACTGTATGTTTTATTTTCCTTGCTACATTTTAAACTATATTGCAATATTGTCTGGTTCCAGGTGGTGCCTAATTACACTTTGTGTAATAATTTGGTTAATGAGATTAGTTTTATCAATATATCATTTATATTATGCTTATGACACAAAGCTATTTTATAATAATGCATTAAAAATAAAAGAGGTAAGATTCAAGTTGGCTTTTATGATTTCATTGCCTTTTTAGCCAACATGGAGATGTTTTAAAAATGTCATTTTCAATCAGTGTATGTACATTATAATCATTTTACTCAAAAGTGTTAAGTCTATATGGATGATATTTCACAGAATAGTATATCTTATATACCACTATACATTATTATAATCTTTTTTTTATTTAAATTAATAGGCATGAGCTATTCACTTTTAAAGTCGAAAAAATATATCTCTGTGAGAAAGTGAGAATTCTGTAAAAAATGACATAGTAGTAACATATCATGTGTATTTTTATTTTCATATGATGTTTTGTGTGAAACTGTATATACATATGGCTAGCAATTTTTCACAGGAAACTGTCATAAGACTGAAACTATGTACACTTATAATTTTAGACGCGATGCCCACGTTAGTCATATGATTTTGACATGGCTTTGAGTATAAATGAATGACGCATCGAAACAGCGCATAACTCGTAAGTAATAGCAACGCATTTACAAAATAAAGGATAATCTAGATTTCAACTTAAGCAGCTTGAAATAATTTAGTTACTAAAACAAGAACATTTTCATGCCACAAGCTATGTCGACTTCATATTGTTTAGGTGGGCATTGTGTAAAAATCACGGATTTCTCGTCACATAAAGTCATTCATATTTTGTCAAGTATTTTTATTATTGCGAAGCTAGCAAAAGGCATACGGCCCAGCTTGTGGAGAGTGGTTACTTTCGCTCATAAGCGTTTCCAACACCAAAGGTGACACCAACACCTTGGCAGCCTTTAGGTTGGGATAAAGAGGATAGGATAGGGGGATGAGATGGAGAGATCAAGACTGGAGGACTGGAATAAAAAGGATGGGATGCCTGAATAGAAGAAGGGGAAAGTGGATCATTAGAACTCTCACTCATCGCACGAAGTACGATTATCTCAAGGCTACCCGTCTCACGCTGATATTCTGTGAGAGCGTGGTATCACACTGATCGAGTCGGCCCTAAGAGCTGTAATCAAGATAGTGATACCAGCATGGCTCTACTACATCCAGAACAAGTAATAATAGTCATAAAATGTTACACGGATTTGTTGGGTATTTAATAGAAAAATACAATTATGTATCATGTTAAATGAATTACAGAGTGATTTAGCATGGGTTAACTGGTCTACAATTCAAGAACGGGTCAGAGAGGCCCAACCAGAACACCATATGTGTGTACAGAAGCAAGAAATAAATGAGTTAGACATATATCATAGAATACTCAGGTTAGTAAATTATACATATTTTTTAATTGGTCTTATACTGTATGGTACATGGTTAAACAATGAGCGAATATGCATCACCAAGTATTAGCATACAATAAAGAATGCAATTAATAAAACTGCACTATGTATAGATTCCAATCCAACTATTAGATATAAAATATGTTATAGTCAAACATCGAAACTCCGGTACTCCTTATTTATTATGTGAAACGCTTTTTATGAACTGCTCACCATGAGGAGACAGCGTTAGGGAAGTGTACACTCTCAAAATTACTGGACTGGAAAACCCATTAAGTCTATTGTTCTTTACGTGCTTTGTCTTGGACTTTGGGTTCACTTGCACATGCTCTTTTAGCCGGGAGAAGCGATGGCCAGTTCAATGAGCCACCATCTTGGGTTGCGTCGCTGTATCGAGTTGAGAAGGTGAAATCGCTACGCGATACGAACTGGGCGTTATGTGCGAGTGATCTGACAAATGAATTGATGTCTAATTCTGTGATTGATCAATTTGAACAAGGACAAGTCATAGCCCGACCTGAAATAGGTTTCAGAACCTGTTAGTTTATTAAACTTAGCTATAATAAAGCCATATATTCGAACTATGTTTTTTTAAATATTCCAATAATTTTGCAGGTTTACCAACTACATGGTGGCTATGGTGAACAAAAATCTATTACCTCTACAGATACATGTGCCTTGTATAGGTGATTTTCATTATTTATCAAGAGGCTTGAAGTGGAATTTAGAGTTTTTATTATTTTGTAAGTAGTATTTATCAATTGAGTCGATGATGTCTTTTTGTTTTTTTTTTGCTGCGTACCGCAGACAAACTGTTGGAAAGTGGTTACCGTCGCCTACGGAGTGTTATAGCACTAAAGGTGCTATCAATGTGCCGCCAGGTTTGAAGGGGAGACCAGAGCCTACAGCTGATGCCGGAATAGAAACCACGGTTATTAAGGCTCTGTACTCTAGACCAAGACACAGAGTTTAACTTCTTTAGTTTCTGTTTTTATTCTTTTATTAATTTCATTTTCTGACTAGTTTTTTAATATTTTTCAGTTTTGGGTATTATAATATCTCAAGCGAATTCTGGCTTTTGGCCATGTTCGTCTGCACACTTTGATATATATTATATATATCAGATTAAACTAAAATAATTTCATAAGCAAACCTTGTAATTATTAAAAATATTTTTTTATATTACTACTGCTTTGCTCTAGTAACTGGAATTCTGCATCTTACTAGAACATTGAATTTTTTCCACGATAGAAAGCTCCTATGTTATTTTAGGACTCCTAAAATACATTTACAGCTACTAAATTTTATGTCGAAGATTATGAAAAATGAAAATGAAAATAATCTATTTGACATTGAATTTCTTAAGATTTTAGGAATAATGTTTGATATTTTTACAATGACGTCATCTTTTATATAGCTAGTCCTTGGAGTCCGTGGGAGAACTGTTGGCAATTGCGGCAGTGTTATAAAGAGCACTCGAAACGAATGATGCTCGCACGACAACTAGAACGACAGATTTTATTGTTAGCTTTATTCAATATATTGTTCGCACCATTCATCCAAGCGTGGCAGATATTATATTTCTTCTTCAATTATGCCGAGGTAAGAAAAATATTATGATTAAACTTTGTTCACGTTGCCACGTCACCATTTTTTTATTTATCAGGATAAAAATTATCCTAAGTGTTGACCCAGGATATAAGCTAGCTGTGCCAAGTTTCATCAGAATTCGTTTAGTACTTTTTACCCGATACCCTAATAGACAGACAAAAGTTCTAAAAAAATGTTTTTTGGAATCTGCTGGTTCGAATTAGGTCCTGTGATTTCATACTCTTCTAATTTGAAATGGTAATATTTTTACGATAGATCTTTTAAAACTATACTATAGATTAATGTTAACAAGTAGCCGGACTCGCGACTTTATTCGTGCGGGACAAATATTATTTGTGTTTTGAACTCTGCAATAAACGACATTTCAATTAATAACATTATTTTTAATCTTTAAAATTTTCATTATAATTCGTTGAACCATTTCGTAGCCTCTTGCCGGTAAACTTTTTGATAAATATAAATTGTAAAAGCTGTATCCATGATGAGGGACCTTATAAATATCAGTTTACGCTTAAATCTGGCGCCATTTACAAATGACAAATTGAAACGTCAATTTTATATATTGATATAAATATTTCTTAACTATTATTTTCTTACATTCAGCTTATAAAAAGATCGCCGGCGTCTTTAGGTCTACGTACGTGGTCTTTATATGCGCGAGTCACATTGAGACATTTCAATGAGTTGGAACACGAACTGCGGGATCGGTTAAATCGTGCCCATAAGCCAGCAACCAAATATCTTGCAAGTTTCTCTTCACCTATCACAACGGTTATTGCCAAGTAAGTTTTATAAATATGTTGAATCAGTTGCAAAGATCTCTGTTATGTGAATTTATAGTTCAGGAAAAGAGTACATTTGAAAGGACATTCTGTGAGCATATAGAAGAGCTATGTACAGTCGCGGTATAAAAAGGTTTGTCACCCTAAAGTCGACTTTTGTTTGCACGAGTACAAGAAACAGTACTGTCAACATTTTAATAAATGTTACGTTTAGAAAATATAGAAAAGTGTAAAAAGAAAATTGCAATGTTGACAATGACAGTGAGATAACCAAAAAGAAACGAAGAGGATATGATCACTACGCTTAGCATAAATATCAAAACTAATAAAAAAGGTTTTACGTGTCTAAACAATCTTTTTAGACAAGATAGAAAATCAAACAACTTTGATATAGGTAAGTAATTTTAAACTTTATTGTCAAACATTTAAACATAATTTTCTGTGGAATAGTCTGTTCTGTGACTTAGTTTGAAAACATGTGCTCACCGAACGTTACATGAATCTATTTGAAAACTGGCGACCCTTTTCATACCACGACTGTACCATTTAGTAAATTGCTTACGTTTTGAGCAAATTTCAGTGGAAAGTACTGTAAGCCTCCATTCGTACATATCTTCTCATATTATATTCTTCTTCCTTATCAGTAACTAAAATTGCTTTGGAAGTAGTGGTAGACTCAATGATATGCTGATAAGTAATATGTAAGATTCCATTATGAAATAAATACATTCATTTTTATATGAAAAGGCCAATGAAAGTATTATAAGAAATTAAAGGCATAGACCAGCCTCTTAGTAAGGAGAAGTCCTTAATCATTGTCTTCCATTAGGGTTGCTGTAATATGTATTGTGCTAGGAGCCCTCTAGCATCCAGGGAGCAGAGGATTCTTCACCCCTGTTGACGAAGTCAGTTTGCCTGTCCCGGGGCATTCTCAAGCACTGATGCGCTAGGATCAGCGTGGGCGTAACTACGTTCTAAGTCTCACGCTCTTCCTGCCACAGCGCGGGGCACATGGGAGGAGGGTGGTTTTAGTGGAGTATTGAGTTGTCGAGTCTCCACACAAGCCGGCGATTTGACTCTGGTGCCCATTCGT
This sequence comes from Dendrolimus houi, assembly GCA_039645545.1. NCBI lineage: Eukaryota > Metazoa > Arthropoda > Insecta > Lepidoptera > Lasiocampidae > Dendrolimus > Dendrolimus houi. The sequence continues at coordinate 9,415,045 of CM077123.1, read as the reverse complement.
GGTGTCACCTCTCGTCGCTTTGGTCTAATCCCTAGTAAAGGACCCGGTAGTGTGCGAAATGCATTTCCCCAGCCTCAAAAAATAATAATATGTATTGTGCTGTGTATTAGAGTATGTACTACATAACTCACTGTACACTAATGCAGATGAATTTCTTACACGATGCACATTTTATGTGTTGGTCTATATAGATTTTGTAATAGGCATTTTCAAAAACATATGCACGCCGCCTTTCTTAATTTTTAAAATGAAATACGTTGTTTAGTTGGATATTTTCACTTGTCAGTCTCTAGATTGTTTTTAATTCATTTTTAAATATTTATGATTGATAATATCATAACAGGCTTTGTAGACAGATGACTTATGTATGTAATACGGTTCATAGTTGTGAATACTTTGTTACATACAGTTTGGTTCAATGTGAAATTCTCAGTTTCTGAAACAGGCATGTGCAATTGTGTATATTATGTATGTAGCTTTGTTTAGACCAGTACCTTCAATTGCTGTTAAAAATAATGAAACATATTAACTATAGTTATAAATGCCGAAACGATGACAATGAATGAATTACTTCTAAATACCATTGGCTTTGTGCCCATTTTAACGCTAACAATAGAAATGTTACTTGTATAATGTCTAAATCCATATTTTCTTCTGTGTATTTACCATATTATATTTTATCTCTTTTGCTTGTATGTACATACCTATTTTTGTGTACATTAATAAGTTTACTATTTATGTAACTTATAAAAGTACTTTTATAATAGTAGTATATAAAAATATAACCTGTGTTATTAGATAATAAGTGTATAATGTGAATGATACAAAGGTGTGTAGATATCTCTGAATGATTTAATACCAATGTGACAGTTAAGACCATGATTTCTCAGAACATGTTTGCACACAAGGGTCTTCTTACATTCTATTGCTAGATTGAGGCAGGTTGGGGTTTCGAGCGTTGCATATTGCGTCCTTTAAAACTTTTAAGAAGAGAATTTATATTTTATAGCCTGCGCGTCTCTCACAGTGTGCCCCTGTGAGGTTTGTCCCCTGAGCTGCCGTTCCTTATGATTGCCCTTAACTATAATGCTGTGTAACGCCGCATTCCAGCTATAAACACATATTTATTGAACTTGTTTGTTAAGATTATGATCCATTTTATGTAAAACACTCCAGTATTATTCTAATTTTAAATTTCAACTGCTGGCAAGCATTTCAGAAAATATTTTTATTTCTTCTGTTTATTATATACCTATATAATATTTACACATTAAGTAGTGTTTCAGATTCAGGGCTGAAATACTGTACTAAATAATCGTGATAAGTTAGTAGCTTAAAAAACCGTATCATACATAGAAAGAAAGAAAGAAAAGAAAGAAATATATTTATTTCCAATAGCGACACACAAAATAGTTCAAAGATAAAGTATATATAAAATTATATACAGAAATTGTATGCCGCAATTTGAAAATGAGGTTGGCACTCAGCATTTTGCTGTGCCGAAACGTAGTCCGACACAGCGCTGATTTTCAGTGCCCACCTCCTCCATCACATATGGCATGCGACCAGTATTTAACATTAATTGAAATATATACCTAAACAATAATTATAGTTATAAAAGAAACTTACAGGTTTTACAATTAATAAGAAATGCAGTGAGCTGATCAAGTCATGACAAAAAATAACAGCTGCACACCCTAATAATTGTAAGCTGCACAGTGTAGCAAGAAATGCAATCTGATACATGTATACATGATACATGACGTATGTTCCAAACTTGACTGTCAAAAATGATTAATCATTAAGGCAGTTTTGTGGCCTAATATGCTTATTTACCAGTATATTTATATACTGAAATTTACCACACTCTGAAATGAAAAATATCTTAAATATGTGGAACATTTGATATTATGCGTCTTATTATACATATAATATTATATACATAACTAGCTTCTGCCCGCGACTTCGTCCGCGTGGAAAGTTTTTTTAACTATCCCACGGGAACTTTAACTTTTCGGGATCAAAAGTATCCTATATGTTGGCCAGGGATATAAGCTACCACCATACGAAATTTCATTAAAATCAGTCCAGTCGTTTCGGAGATTAGCCGGTACAAACAGACAAACAGAAAAACAAAAAATTTGAAAAAAATCTAAATTAGTTCTTTTCACTTCTTACATCCCCCTGTTTCGGTTTTTAGCATTTTATTTCATTGTACAGAAATTCGACCCCTACTGTTTTATTATATGTATAGATGACTATGTATATTGTTAATATTCATTTACATTATAATAATATTTCATTACTAGGATATGCCCGTGACTTCGTCCAGGCTTGACTTGAAATTCCCACGGGATTCCCGGCATAAAAAATATCACACATTTTATTACATTAAATTTGCTATCTATAAGTAAAAAAACTCACATTGGGTCTTTTTAAACTGGCAATTTTAAACCATTGGATTCCCAGGATAAGAAGTAGCGCAGAGTTTAAGTCTAAGAATTAGCTATCGATTAGCGAAAACCACATCGAAATCGACCCAGTAGTTTTTACGTGAATGTCGAACAAACAGAAAAATAGACAAGAAATCTAAAAATAATCGTGTTTTCCATCGTTAATATAGTCTATTCCAGTTGTTTTTTTAATAGCTTCGATGTACAGACACGGCATGTTTCGAAATTTATAATATTATAGATGATGCAAGTGGGTATAAACAATACGCACAATAATTATATAACCATGTAAAAACATACGTTTTTCTTACAGGAACATAGTCTTTATTTCGGCAAGCGTTTTAGGCGTTTTAGTGATGTTATCAGTATACGATGAAGATGTACTAACTGTTGAACATGTTTTGAGTATAATCACTATACTTGGATGTATATTGGCTGCTGCAAGGTAAATTGTAACTATTATATTAATTTTGGCGAATTTTCTGGTGTGTAATCGTGTGGTTCTCATCAAGTTCAGTACGAACTTATATATTACTAGCTTTTGTCCGCGGCTTCGCTCGCGTTAATGTTAATTTTATGGACAGGGCGGAAGAGCGGCCTCTGGGAATGGCCGCTGGGAAACCTAAATCTATCCCATGAAAACCGAACATTTTTTGGGGATAAGCAGCCTATCTACTATTCCAGTCTCTAATCTATATCTGCGCCAGATATCATCCAGATCCGTTCAGACGTTTTGGCGTGAATGAGCAACTAACACCCACCCAAACATTTATAATGTTATTAGTAATTAGTATGGATTTATGTTTTTTTACGGTTGTATACGTTCGCGATTAACGTAGCGCCATCACTTAACATTAAGTGTCTCACTTGATGTTAAGTGATGACGCTGCCTAAGATGGAGAGCACTCATCTAGAAGATAACAGGAAATGTATTTATATATATTGGTATAGTATTACACGACTAATAATTCTTCCCGATGTACCTGCGCAATAGACTAATTTTAGTAACGCACCACAATGTACAAATCGTGTAAGCGGAACAGTGCCGTGTAAGCGGAACAGTGCTTGGAATTCATAGCAAGTACCACTCTGCCTTTTGCTCTTGCGATTAAAGTTCAATATAGATTATTTACATGTCAGAAATCGATCTGCCTTATCTGCGCAAAGGAAAACTGCCGATCGGAATTATAATTTGTTTATAATTATAAGAATTTTAAATGTAGTTATTAAATAATATCATGTGTCCATAGAGCTTTGATTGGTGAAGAGGACCGATTAGGAGGTTGCACAGGCCCTGCCAGAGGAGAAGAGTTATTCGTACAAGTATTAGGTCACGTACATTATCTACCCGCTGCATGGAGAGGACGGGCCCATACTAAAGATGTTGCAGCACACTTCCAACAACTGTTTCAGTTCAGAGCGGTAAGTATTCCTTTAGTTAGGAGTTACGCCACCATAATCAGTTAATCCATTCATTAATTATTGCTAACATATAAATGTGAATTTAATTTGTTTGTTAATAAATTATCATGAAATTTGTTATGTGTATTACTGTTGATAATAGAGATGAACATAGAACAATTGTTATCTCGGAAAAAATATGAATTCTGCGAGAAAATCTAGACAGTTCTAGTAGCAATGCATAAAGTTTTGTATTTTATGTAATTTGTCTTATGCTTTTAATCAGAAATATATATAGTATAGTATAGTATGTAAATTTGCAACTAAGTGGGTTTGAATTTGTTTTTGTACTGCAAGTGAACACTACATACTTTTAGAGAATGGTACTGCTTAAAAGAGTGTTCATGAACATAGGTCATTGATGGCCTCTATCGTTGAGTGGGTTAAGCTTTTACTTCCTTAGCTCACTGGAATACATAGGTCACGAGTACGAATTCTGGCATGGTAAATTTCGTCAGTAACTTTCCATTTTTTCATGTGGTCTAGATCTCTGAAATCAGTCGCAGAGTTGGTCCATTATGTATAACATCCAATGCGTGTATTTGTCCGATAATTAATAGGTTGGGGAAAAAGTCTTTTCGCATATAGTATGTATGAACTTGTAATAAGATCTCTTTGGCTATACCATTTGTATCTGGCTGGTTTTGGTATCATTAAAGTTTTAATTTTAAAGAAGACAATTCCAAATTCGAATTAGGAAAATGTGTGATTTTCTTTTGATTTTTTTATTGTTAAAATGAGTGAATCTAATGAAGAAATTCGATACATTTTAAAATTTTACTACAAAAAAGGTAAAAATGCAACACAAGCCGCGAAAAAAAAATGTGATGTTTATGAACCTAATGTAGTATCTGTGAGAGTAGCACAAATTTGGTTTAAGCGTATTCAATCCAGAAATTTTGATATCAAAGATGCACGTCGGTCTGGTCGCCCTGTTAGGACAAAATTGATGCCATTTTTGAAAAAGTGCAGCAAGATCGGCATATTAATAGTTACGATGTAGCTGGAGAACTGGGAATTGACTACAAAACAGTTTTGGCGCATTTGAAAAAAGCTGGGTTCACAAATAAGCTCGATATTTGGGTGTCTCGTGAGCTCACTGAAAGAAATTTAATGAACCGTGTACTCATTTGTGATTCTTTATTACGACGTAATGAAACCGAACCATTTTTGAAGAAGCTGATAACTGGTGATGAAAAGTGGATCACGTACGACAAGAACGTGCGAAAAAGATGGTGGTCAAAGGCCGGCCAGGCTTCACAGACTGTGGCGAAACCCGGGTTAACTCGCAACAAGGTGATGCTGTGTGTATGGTAGGATTGGAAGGGCATTATTCATTATGAGCTATTACCGTCAGGCAGTACCATCGATTCTGAACTGTACTGCGAACAACTGATGAGATTAAAGCAAAAAGTTAAGAGAAAGCGGCCGGAATTAATCAACAGAAGGGGTGTGGTTTTTCACCATGATAACGCTAGACCTCACACATCTTTAGCCACTTAGCAAAAATTACGAGAGTTTGGCTGGCAGGTGTTAATGCATCCGCCGTATAGTCCTGCCCTTGCACCTTCAGATTGTCACATGTTTCGGTCTCTGCAGAATTCCTTAGGCAGTGTCAGGTTAACATCACGAGAGGACTGCCAAAACCACTTGTCGCAGTTTTTTGATCAGAAGCCCCAAAATTTTTATAGCAATGGAATCACGTCCCTACCTACAAGATGGCAAAAAGTTATCCAACAAAATGGCACCTACATACTCTAGTCAAATGTAAATAAACTTTATAAAGAAACCTTTTGAATTTTTATATAAAATGCGAAGAAACTTTTTTCCCCAACCTAATATTATTATGTTAAGTATTGACAGTGGTTCAAGTTCACTTGAATATTTATTGTTGTGTACCAATTAGCATACAACAATGAATATAATTTTTTTTTTTTTTTGTATTTTCAATAATTACAGGTGTACATAATATTCGAGGTTCTCAGTCCACTGCTGTGTCCATTAGTACTGCTTTCGCTGAGGTCTCGTGCTCTTGACATCGTTGATTTTTACCGAAACTTTACTGTCAATGTACTCGGAATTGGCGATGTCTGTTCCTTTGCACAGGTAATTATTATAAACCGATTGTTACTTTTTCCAAAAAAATATTATAGAAGTAATTTTAAAATTTGACTGTGTCTATTTAAATAAATATAAGTGTTTGTATATTTGTCCTATGTGTTCGTAAACCATTGATCAAATTGTGATGAAAGTTTGGTAGGGGTTCCTGAGGACGCCCGTTAGGGTTTCTGGCCCAAATAACAGAATATAAAAACATTTGTTTTTTATTTGAGGCCGAAAATACGAGATATTTCTTAGTTTCGGTTTTATTTAAAAAAAAATATATATTTACTTTACACGGACGGCACTGTAACGGATGCTGGATATAGCTAGTAATTGTAATATTATAAGCCTGATTTACGTAGTTTGCATTAGTTAGATTGTTAGTTTACTCGCAAATAAGTCTGTTATATTTTGGATAAACACCTACATATGACCAGTACCTATTTATATCTTACTATTCACACACTTAAGCCTAAGTCAAATTTTAACTGATGGTAAGCCAAAAGAACTGTCGCTAAGGTATAGGTAAGGGCCATTAATCAACAACTTATTACCGAAGTGAAGAATTACGTTCACAAACAAACGATGACAAGGACTTAAACCGCCAGTATCATAAGTTAGCTAACTACTTAACTAATATACATTTAAATCAAGTTTAAAAATGAGTACCCACCATATACGTCTCATTAGGGTTGCTTCATTTTTTTTATATATTTTTTTAAAGTCCTATTATCTTAAAATTTACTGTTAAGGATAAAAAGAAATCCTGCTCAAAGCGCAGCTCGATATCTCAACTCTACACGCCGCGCAAGGATTTTACTTTTTCCCATATAAATTGTAAGAGGAAAACTGTTTTCGTTTTCACCTCATAAAAGTTCTAAAAAAGAGAACATTTATAAAGTAAAACGAAAAATCCTCCAACTATTGTAGTGTAGAGTTGATTTCAACTCGAGGTTCGTCTTGAGGAGGATTTATTTTGCAAAAAATTTACTTTCTCGATGATATGATTTTTTTAACCATCCTAATGTCTCATGTAAACTTCTGAATATGATGACATGTTGTAGGTACATGTAATAAATTACAACATTGGCGCTGCAAAATGTGAATAATATTTAGGTTATTAAAAAGTAACAGTTGATAGGTAGCTAGTTTTGAACACAAAATATAATTACTCGCACAATGCACAATTGGATTTTTGGTAAACTTTTATTAGGCTTCTATCTGCCGTTTAGGCAGTAAACTGGGGCGGCACTTTGTGAGAATGAAATTGTAAATTTTAGTTTAAAATATAAATGTGTACTTCTTTATAATAACGGAAGCCGTTCAAGTTGACTTTATTAGGTAGCAAGTGTCTTAAAATATCAAATTTCATCAGACTCCTTTGAGTCATATCCGGTATTTACACATAAACATAGATAACATTAGTAATATGTATTATACATGTCACTGAAATGCCCGTACAGCTAATAAATTAAAACCTGTATTGTATCTATTGCTTAGTACTTGTAACTCAAATATTTTCGCTTAAACACACTGTCTTACAGTCGGTTCCTATATCTTACCGACCGTTAATTTGCTTTACTATCGGTTAAAATTTGACATAAGCTTTATACGAGTAATGTTAAAATTTAACCTATGGTAAGGCAAGTGAATGAATAGTAAGATATGGGAACCGGCCATTAGTCAATGATAACAATCTCGGATTTTTTTATTGTTTTAAAAAAGAAAGTTTTATTGTTTTCCAGTTGGACATCCGTCGCCATGGTCATCCGGATTGGCAGGCACCTGGCAAACATCCCGATAAGAACAAAGGTAACGTATCACTTATTTGGTAGGGTAAGGTATTATCTCAAAAACTATGGTTTTTAACTTATCAAAAAAGACGGGGCTATAAAAACTAACAATGGGGAATATGCATGTAATTCAAAAACGACTTAATTTTTTTATATGACGTCTTTATTGCTGTAGAATGACATTTCAAACCTTATATTTTTATTTAATTCTTTTAATTTATAGATTTTTTATGAATAAAAATTGTTAAAAATGCGCGGAATATTTAAAATCGCAAAACGTAACGCTATTGGTCAAATGGAAAGTAACGTCTTTTTCATTTTTAGATTGTCAATAAAGGCGAACTTACTGCGTAGTGCTTTTAGTTTCGTGATTGTGGTTATCGTAATTTATTAGTGCAGTTTGGAGAAATATTGTGGAAGATATTTTATCTCTTTTCATAAAAAGAGTAGTAATGGAGTAAGCTGGCTATGGCCTTACACCATTTTGAATTTAGGGGAGGTATAGACGAGATTACTTAGTGTAATATATTAATGAAACCACCGTAATTAATTAATACGGATTTATTCCTGTTATTCGTGAAATACTGTTACAAACAGTACTGTTTGACATAGTCGAGACAAGAGAGACACACATATGTGTGAGCAAGTGAGACATAAACTCGCGTTCCATATACTACACCTAGAAATAGGAAGAAATAATCTTTATGTGAAAGCTTGAAAATTCTTTCTTGACATATTTGCATTTCCAAGTAAAGACTGTTTATCCAGATACCAACGATATATTAAACTTTAAATATAAAATTAATCTTTGCTTCAAGTTCGTTTAATTTGAAACTTGTATAATTGTTATTAACATTTATAACAAAGCTTGGGATATTGTACGAGTGTGTTGTAATAGAGTTTAGCAGAATCTTGCGTGTAATTTAATATATTATTTTTCAAATCTTAAGCATCGGAGCGCCAACCTAGACAGAAATTTTAGGTATATAATACATAATTATGCCATCTATTGCTGAGGTAAATTTTTTATGCTTACGAAAACGAAATATGGTTAAATTGTTCACATTTTGCAGGTTAAACATTTTCTTCTAGTCTTATACAATCCAATTTTTCAAATTATACTTCGGAATGGATTATGTAATGAGGAGGGGTGAAAGTTATTTTTTTTAATGAATGTATAGGTTTGTGTTTGACCACTGTCTCACCTGATATGAGTAATGATGCGGTCTAGGATGGAGCACGCTAACCTAGAAGATACCTATTCACTCGTGACTCGAAGAATTCAAGATCAGGAAAACATACAAATATAATGTTTAACTCAGTAGATAAAAAAAGGTGGACTGTGTGAAGGCTGATACGATGTTTTGCGTTGTGACTGAAGATATAGGCCAGGATAGAATGAAAAGATAGGATGCAATGAAAAGACACACTATGCTGACTCTAAATGAATGGGAGAAGGTAAACGAAAACAAAAACAAAGGTATATATGGATTATATGTTACAGGCTTTATTTTACAATACAACATTAAATGTTGAACACAACATGATAATAAGAAATACAAATTATTTTAAATATTATAAGGCAGTATAATCGTATGGACAAAGTCTAACTGTAAATGTAGCCTTGGCGTGAATTTTAGTTTTTCATTAAAATTATTTCAGGCAACAACACACAGTACGACCAAGGTGAGGGTGGTAAGACTGAGTTGTCCTTAGTGGCGTTCTCATGCCGCCATCCTGGATGGCATCCGACGGAATCCTCGCAGCGGCACTTCCTCAGATCTCTAAAACAGAGTATGCATCACGCCTTACCGGCTAATCATTTGGTAAGTTGGCTATAATTCATACTGTTGTAAATAAGGAAGCGGACAGACCCAGTGAGATACTTTATATTAACCTCTTTCAAGGGCCAAATTGAATATTATTTTTTTCCATAAGCTGCCATCAAACGTAACGTTTATTATATATCAAAACCAAGAGAATTATATCGTCTCTTTTATTCTAATACAAATTCTATGTAATTAAAGGGAAAAAGCATGAGTTTCAACATTCATTTCAATTATCTGTATTTGACCACAAATTTTTCAATGAGACTTTTCAATGGGACTTTCCAATGAGCCGTCTGTGACAGTTTGGCAACAAATTTGTGGTGGTTCCGTCTTAAAGGTGAACCGTCTTCCAAAAGAAAGACGTTCTCAATTGGACTGAATATTTTATTACGTTTTTTCTTCGTCAATTGTGGACCGATTATTTTTTTTATTCGAAAGAGTATACTCCTGAGATTGGTCCATTATCACCAAGTCAGAATCTGATGAGTGGACCCGAATGATTGGAAGTGGATTCGAAAGGCAAACTTGTACAGAAGTACAATTTCTATAAACACTAAATATATTTTTCCTTAAGCTATTGAAGTATTTTTGCAATTAAAAAAAAAGGTTTTTAACAAAAGTATTTAGTTTGAAAATATTTTGTATTTGTTAAAATAAAATAGTCATCTCACAAAAGGTCACAGCTTCGTAGACTTTGTATGAATATAAAATCTTATGACGTCATAAGTGTGTAAAAGTAAAACAGTCAAATAGCGCATTCATTATTGTTTTAACAGTAATCAATATTATTTCTGTCATGATATTTTAAAAATAAGATGTTTATTTAATGCTTGATCTTATATATTATTATGTAAATGATGTTAGAACATTTACATATCATTGTGTCCGCATCCCTATTTTATACATGCTGTTTAATAATATAAATAATAGCTCACAAGTGTAAAGATCCGATTCACGACCGTAAATTTCGTATATAAACTTTACGTTATTTATTCTAGTCTGGCGGTCTAGAATCGGCCCCAAAGTTGTCAACTGTGTATTACTTGTGAAACATGCGTAACCAGCTTAGCTTGGGAATATAAGATGCGTTTATTTTTCGGGTATTATGAAAATATGTTAACGTTTTCAGAATAAAACTATGTTGGGTTCATATATACAACAGAGTTTGTTTGGTGCTATAACTCCTTTGCCAGCGGTACTTTCTTACTATCCACAACAACAACGACAACAATACAAATTACCAGTGAGTATTTAAACTCTTATGTCAACGTTTTATCTGTCATGTTTCATACATGTCAGACATATTGTCAAAAACTACTGTAGTTCGAAAAAATAAGGCATTACGTTTTTATTGTCATTACCTAATTTAAAAAAAATAATAATAAAGAATTACCCTAGAAATGTATGGTGTACCCCACATCCGATAAAAAATAAATCTACAATTAATTACAAGTAGCCCCCTTCGATAAAGGCCCCGACAAGAGCTCATTGAAGGCGCCGACCTTGTAAAAGTTGTCCATAAATAGAGCCATTACTAACATAAGATTTATTTATAACATTTTATTTTGTAATCAACATTTGTGTTTTTGGAAAAGATATAAACAATTTTTTATTATCATTAATGGTGTATTAACATCAATAGGATATGGACGAAACAAGTGATGAAGACGAATCGCCAACTCCTGGGCCTGCGTCACGCAGTGTCTCATTAGGGCTGGCAGGTGTCGGTTCAGCTATAGGTGCAAGTGCCTTAGGTCTCGAATCGTCGCCAATTGTCCGTGGACAACCCTGTGATAACAATCACGACATGTCAGTCAGCACTCTACACTTGTACGACTTGCATCTCTCGCAGGTACATTTTTATTAAATATCATTAACATTTATTTCTTTAAAAGGTAACATATAACCTTGACCATAACGTCTAGAATACTAACTATTTTTGCCCTCTGTCAATAGTCTATCTTATCTATTGTCATTTTAATTTTAACATTGAAGTCTAAAATCCATTAAAATAACTAAATACGGATATAACAAATGTTCCTTTAAAAATCACTGCTCATGTGGAACTTCGTTTACATGAGCAGCGTTTTTCAAAGTTTATCAAGGATTTCTAGCAGAATTTAAAGCTAAAATCTCTTCGACATAATTTGACGATATTTACCAAAGAACCACCGCCGTGACAGGTTTGTAATGGTTCGTTTAGTTTCTTTTAATCAAGTAATTGTTCTGTTAATTATCAGAAGGTGTTTTTTATAGTTTGAGTACAGCAGACAGAGAGACGGCCTACCTGATGGAAAGCGGGTGTAAAAGCTCTTGCTCACAAAATTGTAATCTTTAAATATCGTAAGTTATGTTGACAATATACGTGTGTAGTAAATAAAACAACTCGATACATGCACGATGTTTGACGTAATACTAAAAAATTGTGTGTGTTTGCAGTTCACACGCAGTAGAAGTGAAACTTCAGAGAATATACTCACAGATAATTATTCTCTAACTTTTATTAATATAAATATAATTCCTTTAGACTACATCTGTCAACATATTGTGATTCAAAATTAAATTCTTAAGTATCGCTTTCAATTTTTCACTGTTTTAGTCTAAAAAATATTATTATCAGTTTTCTTATCGGTCCAAATTGGACCTATGTTTAATCATCGGTCTTATTGACTCTAATCTGTGCTATACAATGTAAAACTCGTATCTCATTCTTTCATAGGCTAAGTCCTAGATTTGTGTTTATCTTTTTTTAGTGTCACTTTTTCATTTCATCCAGTTTCAGATTCTAACGATTCTAAAGTAATTTCACTTCAAAAAATACAAGTTGGTACCAAATTTACTCATGACACCATATTGGACCTGCTAGAGTTTTAACAAAGCGAAAGTAGTGCCTCTATTGTTTTACACTCTATTTCTTTTTAGTTGATTTGTTGCTTCATAATTTCCAGGCCGGTCAAATCGTGTCTGCGTGTTGCACAAATAAGTGTAACGAGCGTAGTCGCAATGAGAAAAGATGGACGAGCGGTGAAGAGACCCCGTTGCTTCATAGGCCATAACGCTGGCCAATCATCTCGCCCTGTGTCGAGAAACACCCTGTGTGGGTATAATCAATAATATAATAAATAATCTACGGTCGAGTTTCTCTAATTACACAGTAGTCCTACACCATCAAAATGTGCGTTGGAGTATTCAGTTGCTTATAATTTCAATTTTTAAAAAACGCCATACGTGTGTTTATTCATACCCAAGCTAATTTAGTATAGAGTAGTTATAGCAAATGCATTGATGCATTATCGCCACTATGCGTTATAGTTTGTACCAAATGTTTTAAGCAAACAAATTGATAGCACGATTGAAAGCACAAGGAAGGAATCACTGTCTTTGTCAAAAATATCTAAATTTTATCATAAAATAAACAAATTCACACTTATAATATTATTTAAAATTGGCTAATTGCATGTTGTCCATGTAGAGGGAAGGCTCACATAGAGGTAGATATTTCCACAGTTTTTGTCATATGACCAAACTCTCAAAACCCTACATCTCAAAAACTATTCAATAAATCTTGTTCTATTCAATTCCTATTGAGAGTATTTTTAAGCCCTACTACTTGAATTTAGAATTTTTCATCACTCTCATCACAAAGGGACAGACGTACTATTCTTGAATTTGAAACTTAATATGTCACGAAAATAAAAATTCAATTAGAAACAACGTTACGGTATTTTTCTATCGATAGGCCACGTGTCTATTTGTCACGCACACTGTGCCATTTTTAATACTCCAATACATTTATCGTGGTCACCCATTAATGTAATGGTTTATGAATTATCATCCCTGACCTCGATTATTTCTACTGGATTGGCTGCTGCATATAAGACGATGTAGTGAGTTTCAAAATACTACGGCAGTTAAAGCGTTATATAATGCGTTAGTAAGGAGCAAGCTAGAAACTAGTGCAATCATCTGGAATCCCCATGAGTCTAAATATAGATCAATGGTGGATAAAAATCAAAACAAATTTATGCGTTTCCTATATTGTAAACAGTTTGGAGTCTATCGTTTGTTTCTGCTAATGTATCCTACTCTCTTTATTCTAGGAATGGTTGGATACTATAGGCTGGAATTGAGGAGGAACTTACAGTTATGTATATATTAAAATTGTTACGGGGTTCGATATCTAGACAACACAAGTTGTTTGCAGTAATGGCCAATAGGACTAGTGTGCTTCTACAAACACCTCTAATCAGGGCTCTTTGGATATTGAACCATATTTGTGAAGTGAACACAGATTTAGATATACTCATGTGTCCCTTAGGGAAATTGAAATTGCATTGAAGTGTATAATTAATACAATAGGCTAAGGATAAGGTGCTAAAATTGTCGCTTTAGTTGTAAGACTATTATAACATTGTAATTCAATGAAATAAATAAATATAAAAGCTGATTTACATTGATACATCTATTGACTTTAAATTCGAATGAAGAGTCAGCGCTGGCTTAGTACTGGTATCATGTAAACTATGAAGTCTACTGACTTGACAGCAATTTACACGATGCCAGTACTAAGCCAACACTGACTTCCTTCGAATTTGAAGTCGGTAGTAGCTGGCTCAAAGTAAATTTGAAGCTACATTTGCGACCATCTCCGGAACTAATGCTAGTATTAACACAAGTAAATTTTGAGTTCACTGGGACTCTCTAAACTGGCGCCAATCAAGCAGGCACAAAAATAATCTGACAACAGCCTGTATAGTAGTAATAGTGGAGATCACCTATTTTCACTATCGTCCGATTCCTGTGTCTTACAATAGTAAGACACAGTGAATGAATACATTCACTTACCTTACCAGCGGTAGAAATTTGATATTATTTGTATGGAGTTTGTGCCAAATTTTAACCGATAGTAAGGCAAATGAACGGTCAGTAAGATACAGGAACCAGGAACATTATAATACTTCTTCCTGTCAAAATTCTACCATATAGACACAGTAGTATTTGAGAAAAATGCCTTTAACATACATAGGCCCACACGTACATGATAAGTTTATAAAACAGATAAACCGTTGATAAATATAGATTAGTTTTGTATAATATAAAGAAATAATTTCTATAGTATTTTCACGACTGGCACACATAATAAAAATACTTTTTAACGGTTTTATGTGCGGTATTTTATTGATTGGCGATTACGGCTACTGAAAAGTGACCGAAACATCGGAACAAAAATCAAATAAAATACCACGCTTAGAACCGTTAAAACGTAGTTTTACTAAATAATTTCTAGTGTTATTTAGTGGAATTAAGAAAAGGCGGTTATTACGTGCTCTCACGTATGAAAGCGCTCTAATGGGGCAATCTCATTTTCATATTTTATACAAATAAAGAAAATTTGTTGATAATTTCAAACATAATGCTTTTGGCGATAGTGTTTGGTGCAGCTTACCCTAACCAATAAAATGATGTGATATTCAAGTTTTGTTACTAGGTTGTGTTACATAAAACAAGTTCTTATGATTTTGGGTGCCTGTATCGTAAGCTTTTTTTATTGTTTGAAGACTACCTGATGGAAAGTGGTTATTGTCGTCTATGGGCGTTTGTTACAACAGGGCCGTCGCCAACGCGTTGCCGACCTCTAAGAAATTTTATAACACCCTTCTTAAAAAACCCCATGTTATAGTGCAAAGGGAACACTTTCCCCCATATCATTGTTGTAGAATGATCTGGAGAAAACAGAAGCAACAAAACAAGCTACACAAAAGCCGTGTAAGATTTTGTCTCCATTTTAATTTTCGTATTAAAGAATATATATTTAGATGCGACACGAGCGCGAAGGGATGCTTTTATAACTTCTATGTAAATGCGTCTGCAAGATTTTACTTAGTGTCAATTATCAATGAGTACACAAGTAATTCAAGCTAATCCAACATGTAGGTATTTGATTAACGCCATACAAAGGAGCGAAAATCATATTTCAATATCCAGTTAAGATTTTCAATTCAAACAAAATTCTACATAAAAATAACCTACGACTATTGTTCAATTTCTACTAATATTTTAACATTTCTTCGTATTAAAATTCTACAGCTGTCATCATTCAGGCCAAAAATTCTTGTATAACTCAGGCGGGTAATTGATTTATCGGTGCAACAGCGATACGGAATCGGTACTCTGAGTATATGCGTTAGCGAAAGATTACAGAGTGGCTATATTTCTATGCGTTTCCCGATTCGCTTGGTGTTGTCGCTTCTCCATCGATGCCGAGCGAATCAGGCTAATAGAAATATAGGAGCTCTGTAAGCTTTCGGTGCCGCGTATACCGAGTATCCTGATTACCCTTATACCGCTGCTGCATTGACAAATCAAAAAGCGACCTGAATATATAAATTGTACTATGTGAGTTGCATACATCCTCTAGTTGCGTACATCATACAACTGGTTAACGCAACTCAGGAGTGCATATATTAATAGTTGCTTTATCTCGCTCTCACATAGCCCTTCTTGCTCACACTATGTGCTATGTATTGCATTAGCTACACCACTCTTAATATTTGTATATACCAGTAAGTTTCAATTTCAAATAAACAAACAGTTCACAAAGTCTCGAAGTTAATATTACTCTCTGTTATCCGAAGTATTATTTTACCACTGCCTCTCGTTGCTACAGTACACTTAATATATGGCTTTTAATAAATTATTATTTTAAAACTTAATTACTTAAAAGGGCATCATATCTTCGTGTTAAATATTTTAAGTGAGTTTCTTCCTTATAGTCTCTCTATAAATATTGAACATCACCTATTTTATTTTTCTAGTGTAGCATTTGATATTTCAAGGATTGATAAAAAATGAATGTTGCAGTGAATTGCTATTTAAAATTGCATTAGGTGTGTTGTCTTATTTTTCTAGTTTATGTTTAATCTGCGCCAAATCTTATGGCCGCTCTGATTTCGCAATTAATAACCCAAAAGATGTTTTTTATGCAATTACGTATTGCGCCGCATTTTGCAGATGGTATGGAGAGGTCATATAATATTTTGACTTGGACTATAAAGTAATGTCGGAGTATGGCCTAAATCAATATGGCTCGTATTTAGTACAATCCTCAGTAGTGAAGAATCGATCCGTATTTGAGTACAAGCAACGATATTCCCATTGTTAAATATTGACATATGGAAACGACTGTAAAATTATGCAACACACCCAAAGGCTAGTGTGTTTAGATTCAATTCGGGATCATTGTACAATTTAGTCCTAAGTATTTCGTAAGTATTTATAGAACCATATTTGACACTCACCCATTTGCAATAGAAAAAAATTAATGACGATATTTGATGTGATAAATAATGTTAAAGAAAATATATCTGTTTGGAACAGTTACAGTACGTTCGAAACTTAAACGAACATTGCAAAGTTCTCTGACGGAGGGTAAAACGAAGAGATGCCACGCAAGTCTCGATTGCAGCCGAGCCAAAGCGCAACGCTCTCGCCTTTCTGCTCGCTGTGTAGTTCGTGAACCTTTGGCTGAAAAGCTGTCAGACATTTTTGAGTGACACGACCCATCGTAAAAACTTACCTATACTTAAGTACAAAATCGCAGACCTATTACTCTGTATATATCTCGAATAAGTTTTGTAAACATTTTCAGGTCGCCTCGAGAGCGTGTTCAAAAATGTTTGACAGCTCTCGGACTATTTATAATTGTTTTTCACGCAATGGCATGTAAGAACTTAAGTATTGCCTGGACTGGATTGACATGCGTTGAATTTATAATACTAATAATACGAATCGCTTAGTGATATTGACGTGTCTAGATATACTTATAAGTATAAAATGTAGCCTAAAATTCCATGTTATTTAGATACTGGTCATATTCGAAATACAAATCTGCGAGAGCGGCCCCTGTAGCTTCACAAATAGATATGTGCTTGAAGTAGGTGGTGTAGAGAGTAAATTCTCATAATTTGTTGTAGTCATTGAAGAATGTACAAATTATACTGGGTATGGGAAATACCGTACAATAGTTATACTTTATTTGCTAGATGTCACTAGTATCGATTCATCGTAAATTTACGTATTTACTAAACACGTGTGTAAAGTTGAGAGTTGGTTGTGGTATTCGGTTCAAATATTAAACTAAAATGAAACATTACATACTTGCTTGAGTTGGTCTCAGTGTAATAATTGTGTGTTTTGAAAAAAAAAAAGCTTTAGTGATGTTTTCTCTATCAAAGAGCGAGACGTAACTATGTTAAACAGTAGAAATGTAAAATTTAGAAGTATTTTTCATAGGTATGTTGTTTTTTTTACTGGGTTATTGTACTTTTTTGTTATCATCTACACTGTAAATGGAATTTTGATAAATTAGAAGCCACAATTTATGCATCATCATCATCACATTTTTGCCAGAATTTGTGCTGAATGTGTAAGTTCAGGTCAGATTCTGACAAATATGTGTTTACTGATTATTTATATAAAAATGTTGAAATAGGGAAAACTTATACTATTATGGCCACTGTAGTACACAGAGTGGCACCGTATTATTTTAATCAAAATATTATATAACTAGCTGATGCCCGCGACTTCGTCCGCATGGTGCGGTTTTTTAACTATCTCACGGTAACTCTTTAATTTTTCGGGATCAAAAGTATCCTATATGTTGACCAGGGATATAAGCTACAACCATACAAAATTTCATTTAAATCGGTCCAATCGTTTCGGAGATTAGCCGGTATAAACAGACAGACAGAGTAACATAAAATTAAAAAAAATCTAAATTAGTTCTATTTTACTTCTTACAGCCCCCTGACTAGGTTTTTAGCGTTTTTTTCATTGTACAGAAATTCGACTTCTACAGTTTTATTATATGTATAGATATAATAATAATGTTTCAATTGTATAAATATATAAATTAAAATATGTTCGCGCATCAATTGTGCTCCGCGTATCTGCGACTGCTTTGATGGAGACGGTATGCGCATCTCCAAAAGAAAGTCGCACGAACAGACTGACCTCTCCTTTGTGTTCGTACAAAATCCGCCACCGATTGAAGGAGCGCCAACGTATCCACTATGTGGAGCAGTTGCAGGAGCGCTGAGCGCAAGAGGTTTGCGAATATAGTGGATACCCGGCTTAATATCTTAAATAATTTGACTGGGTGCTAACCTTTGTGTGGGGTGGCACTGCCAACAATGTGTAAATATACTTTATTCTATGTACTAACAGTGATTAATTGATTTCAAATCATATTTAAAGGTTCTGTAGAAACGACGAACTACTACCAAACTTAAAATGAATTTACTGATGACCACGCCATCTAGTTACAGCAGATATATTCATATGGATCCGTTTAAAAGGAATGCGTACGATTATGTAGGAATATGGGTTCGTTGCATATAGCTCACTGAACCAACGCAAAAATCAAAATAATTCATTTTAAGTTCTAGCATTTTCTAAAAACCTATTTAAGATCTCGTATGACAACGATATTATATCGTATATTTTGCGCCCGAACATAACGTATTCCGAGATAAACTGCAAAAGGCTGCGGAATACCTCATTTTTGTATAAAAGAGCGTCCATATTGAGCGACTTGTTTCTAAGAGGTGGTAATAAAATTTAAGGTGGAGCTAAGGATAAGTGTCTTAATCATTGAATAAGAAGAAACTCTTAAACCATGTATAACTAGATCCGCTACACGTCACTCTTCTCTCGCTGTAATAATAAGATTTTTCTATAGAAGTTTAACTACTGAGGCCATCTAATAATGTAAAATTTAGGAGCTTTTATAGTTAAAATGCAAGTGACTGATCGGTAAGGTACAGGAACGGGCCAATAGCAATCAAATAATTTTTGATTAAAATTAAAAATACTTGTTGGATATTCATTCTTTTAATTAAAGAATTGAATTTGTCTAGATTCTCAACTGGTTAGTGAAATGTGAGTTTTTGAGTTGTGACAAGATTTGCCCTGTTGTTTGGTCCAAGATCTACAGTTATGCTTAGGGTCTCGGTGGGGCCACTGATTGCTTGAATGCATAGTAATGTAATTCTAGTGATTTAAAATTATCAAACCCTTAATGAGTCGATACAAAAGTTAGCTGATGGTCGTAACCATCCCTCGCTACTTTTCCTCCACAATTTCGCCATTAACGCCGATCAGGAGCAATATTGTTGCAGTCTAGTGCGACTCTAGTTGGCCCAAGCATCAGAGTGCTGCCTCGAGATCTTTTTCCTTCTAATTCGGCATTAAAAATTGCATACACGTTCAAGTACCGCGCTAAATTACAGTCTATTTCAAATAGGACGATTTGGGAGGAATTACATAAATGCAGAAATAAACATCGTGATTAAAAGTATAAGAATATTACTATGTAGTAACCGGATTAAGTATATTATTATATTATTAAAATTAATATTTATTTCGCAGGAAAGTTTACGATAATGTTATAAGTTACGTTTTATGGCTGTGTCAGCCATATCGTCCTATTTGAAATAGACTTTATGGTCCAAATTAACTATTGAAATGTCATAATTATATTTAACTGGACCATTCATTAAGTTTGGCGAGAAATATATAAGAATAATAGCTGAGTATTTTTTTTTATAAATAAGAAATACATTAATTTAAGTTTATATTTAATGCACATTTTTGATCTTTCCCAGGCACACTTGTCTTGGCTGTAGTAGCTGATTTCAAGTATAATTTGTTCAAAATAGTCTAAAGTATGTTCGTATTCTATATAAGGACGCGGTCGTTAGGGTCAGAGTTTTCGCAGATCACATCTTTACTGGTTCTCGGTTCAGCGATTTAATTATACTTTTAATAATTTTTTTCAGGAATAAATGATAATTCTTAAAACAATATTTTTACTTTATATCTTCTATTTCGTTCTCTCACTGCTGAGGACCTCTCTTCCACCGAGATCAGTTTTGAGCACGGTGGAGGGTCGAATTTATCGATATATCTAGTTGGTCACCAACCTGGTCAATCTACCTGTTTGGAAATCTACCAGGAGGTGTCTTGCCTTCAACTTTCCACGTGGCCACAAGTCTCTCCATGTTATCTGGGTTCTTGCGCTCTATGTGGCAAAGTACTTCAGTAACCGTTGTGGGCAAACTGCTGATAACCTCCGGTGATCTCCAATGTTAAGCTCTTCCATTATGAAGGCATTCGTCCGGCGAGATGTCCACGGAATTTTTAGCCTTCGACGTCAACACCACATTTCAAAGGTGTGATTTTGTGTCTGTCTGCAGTCTTTACAGTTAAAGTTTCCAAACCGTACAAAAATATAAAGAAGTTTATTGGGTTATATACATAAATTATATTTGACTATAAATTCGAATTTTACATAATACACAGTGATACCAAGCCCAACGTATTTGTATATTTTCGGTTAAAATCCTAGTCAACGCTTTTTTATACTGATTGTATATTGTACAGACTATGTGATTACAGGTATGTTTTTTATGTTAAGTAAATTATATCAAAACTGGGTAATATTATTAGTTAGCCAAATCGTATTATAGTTTTATAGCATATTATTGACGAAAGGATGTATTATTTATTATAAAAAAGGGAAAAATATGTATGCAAGAAAAATTAAATATCGTAAATTATTTCAAGGCTGAAAAACGCTTCTTAACTAACAGCGGCAAATGACAAGTAATCAGCATTTAACAAAACGCACCTGTGTATTTGGCAAATATTGCGTAGCACCTGGTTCGAATAAATGATAATTTTAATATGATAACTTGTTAATTGCTATTTAAAGAAACAATTACGGTCTTATTCATAGACTTAGAATAAGTTTGAACGCTTTAAGAAGCGTTCACACTTACTTAACTCTCTTTGAATAAGTCCGATAGTCTTTAGAAATAATTGAATGCTTCGAAAATTTCAGTCATAGCTGGGATTTTTTATATACAGAAGACTATTATATATATAGCGTATACACATTACTATTACTATATATACACAGATTACTAAGTATATATATAACAAGATTGGCAATATGTTTAGTTCTTTTACCTTTTTTACATTTTAAAATGTATATTTTTTTTCATATTTTTATAGACCAAATTAGTCAAAAATTGAAAGTGTTAATAAAATTTTTTCAACTTTAGAATCATTGTCTCCAAAAAATATATTTTAATAATAATAATCTATAATGTAATAAATGTAGAGGGTTTGAGTTTGTGCAATGAATTTAAAAATGTGACAAAATATCAGATAGACTAATTCGAACCAGCAGATTCAAATGCATCTTAAAATTTGTGTCTGTTTGTCTCAGAGCATTACGTGAAAAGTACTAAAAATATTTCAATGAAACTCGATACAAAGCTAGCTTATATCCCGGGTCAACACATAGGATAGTTTTTATCCCGTTAAGTGACATCGTTCTGTGGGATAGACGAATATAGCCAAAAAGTGTGCGCTGCAGTTGCGTTTTTTTGCTTTAGCCGTTGCAATTTACTAACAAATACGTCGTCTCATGGAAACGCGAACGAAGCTTCGCTTGCACATGCTAGTTTATAATAAAATGTATAAAAGCGAAAGAAGAATCAACTGTTGTTGGCTTTTCTGTGTTAGCTTTTTTACTCGACAACTGTCATCATCATATAGTATTTCATGCTATATAATACAATACGTATAGTGCGTGCTAAACTATAATGCGCTTCGAGTGAAGATAGTTCCCTGACTTTGCGACGGTCGTTTCAAATGTTAACGTTTATTACACCTTATGTTGTGTTGTGCGAAAGAGATAGCATGCGAGTCTGAATAGTGGTCGAGCAAGAGCGCAAAATATAAATTGGTACAAATTCTTAGTAGTGGCCGTTATTGAATAGTAAAACTGAAACTAGAGCGAACTTCCCTTTGCGCTAAGACATAGGGTTGTTTACAAAGGGCATCCTTAAATGTCTTCCAAGCAGACAACGCGTTAGTGATGCCCCTGATGTTCCAAACGTCTACAGGCGACAGTGACAACTTTCCATCAGGCGGGCAGTCTCTCAGTTACCTGCTTGAGGCAATAAACAAATCTTTGAATATAAATATACATATATATTACTAAATATTAACATTATTTACCGATCGGTTTTACCTTTATCGCGATTATAACAATATCAGTAAATATTGCTTAATGACAACTGTTAAATTTTTTAGTGAGCTTAGCACGTCTTTATTGAGGTATATTTTTCGACAAGGTTCGTTTATACCTTTAGTTTCGAGTTGAGACGATTTTTGATGATATTCTTTCATTCGTGTTTGAAATGGGGTCATTGCAGAGCTAGCTAATAAGACCAAGGTAATCTATAAATCTTAATGCGTTGCAGCATTGTATCATAATAGTTCATCTTATTTTGTGATATATTTTCGGCAATCATCGAATAAGCGGTTATGAATAAAGCAAATTATAAAAAACTATAAAATCTAAATTTATAAATATCAAAAGTTAAATTTATGTTATATAAGTCATATTTGTAAAGAATATATTGCTTCCATAGTAAGTTATTGTGATTTATTTTGAGGGAATAAATGACCTATTAGGTTATTATTATCCATTGACAGAAAGAACTGCCATCTTAGCTTTTGCATATAGCAAAAATAGAATAGCGTTTGTTATCTTTTCAATGACAATGGACTTCGCACATCAGTGAGTTTACTAGGCATTACTTTACAAATAAACGGCTAACCTTGACACGATACTTTCCCTTTCAAATATTCATAGTAAAATTGAAACGAAATTATTGTTAAAACATGCTAGCCAAACGAACTATTAAATTCCGAAATGCTTCCATATTCTATGTTCATGTTCTGACGTACTTAAATAAGGGTAATCAATGTACAAAAATACGTTCAGGGCGTTTAACATGATACAAGTATGCACGCTATTATACGATTAAAATTCTGAGCGATTTGAACTTTCGCACATATTACATGAATAGTATAATCGCACAACGCCAACGAGTGTCATAATACAAAGAAAAGGAAAATGAAATGATGTGCCAATAAAATTAGCAATGTTTCATTCTATCTACCAAAAATTATCATAATTATAGTGCCTTTCATTTATGCTAATATTAGATGGATCAATCTAATTGAATCGATTCAGTCGAAAGGCACAGAGTTGAAAGGATATGACGGTGTCCAATAAAATTTAATGATTGAAGTTTATGTTTATATACATGATTTTAATTGACAATTAAAAGACAGTTAAGATCCATCTAATTCTGCCCTAACGAACGGATTGTATCAAGTATGCATAACAGATGTACAATTTTCACATTTGTGGCAATAACGTTACCTTCCAGAACTGTTTTTTTCTATCTTGACACTTGCTTTTACAGTCGGCTGCTGTCTATATTCTAAAATAGAAAAGAAATATTTTAATATATCTATAATATTATGAAATTCTAAACATGTCGTATTTGTACATTGAAGCTATTTAAAAACTACTATGTACCCGACGGAGAACATGATGCAATTTTTTTACATTTCTTCCTGTTTGTTCGGGATTCACATAGAAACTTCTGGGCCAAGTTCAATACGGTTTTAGCTGATCGACAGCAAATTCTTATACTTAAACTCTGCCCTAATTTTATCCTCGGAATCCCGCGGGAATTTTTCTGGGAATGATTGAAAATGCCAGATTAAAAAAATCGAACTCCAATGTGATTTTCACTGATCGATAGCAAATATTATGTAATAAAATGTGTGATATTTTTTATCCCTGAAATCCCGCGGGAATTTTCCCGGCAGCGCTTTGAAGTTGTTCGGGTGCATAAAAATTAGCTTATTCCGGCATAATTTTCACTGAAACGATTGCTTACATTCTTTTTTAAATGCTGTGGTACTTTGTATCCTGGGAATCCCGCGGGCTATTTCAAGTTAAGCGTGGACGAAGTCGTGCGCATATCCTAGTTAAGAATAAGATAAAGCAAGCATATGAAAAAGCAAATTAATTGCATCGTTGCTGTGTATTTGCGCTTTCCATAGTAATAAATAAAAGTATTAAAAACTATGTATTTTATATTATAAAATGCTTCTATGTTCAAATTATAATGTGTTAATTTCGAAGTCAATGATCAATTGTCCATTTTGCAAAATGTATCGAAAGAAATAATATCAATGATATATACTGAGTGTAATATTTTAAATACAATCTGATATATTAAATACCTTTTATTCTGATAAAGAACTATATATGTGTATCGTGTATACATTTTGTATGCTAATTGAAAAAATAAAGTATTTTCTGAGAATAATATTTTGCTTGGTAAATTGTTTATATGGATAAAATATTTAATTCTTATAAAATTAATACCTCATTTCGTTAAGGGAACAATAGGTAAATAATCTTAATTTTAATAGAATTATGAGCAAAATAGCATCACTTATAAATACAATATGTATATTATCTATCATCTATGCTATATTTTCTATGTATTAGTACTATGATCACAAATTTAATAATGCTAGAAAATACTAATCCTTATTAAAGATAATTATATTAATATAGTAGTAGAAATAGCGAAAAGCTTTTGTGTTAGAAATGAAAACTAATAAAACTTCTAAGAATACTTAATTATAGTTTATATACATATAACAAAAGAATATGTCCATCAATTTTGCATAATTGTAACATTTCTTAATTTCGCAATTTGTATAATGGAAATCTGTTATTTAATTTAAGATTTGTGATGTGTTCAATTTGCTGTGTACCTACTTTAATTTTATGTCATTTATTATACCAAATTCAATTGTGAGGTGTACTCAAAAATAATTACGATACTGTATCCGAAATGTTCATGCAATGGCATAATAATTCAAGAAATAAATTGATTTTACTATTTAATTTTTGGGTTATTCATTCATCGCATAAATATATTATTTACTTTTAAATGTAATAGATTATATACAAACTATATACGATTTCCTTGGATAAGAATCAATTTTGAATTCAGTTCATATGTTGATTACATAAGATATTTTTCAGAAAATTTAAATATTTCCATTGGATATGATGCAGACTTTACGCGAGCGAAGCTACGGGAACTTTTCCTAGTGAGCTAATATTTGATCAAAATATTCATACACACAAACATGTACGTCGGACGCAGTCGCACTTCGCTGATTGCAATAATTGAACTAAATTTAGTTGTATGATTATTTTTGATTATATGTATGTATAACTTTGCACGAAATTTACTTCGATATCTTGTTGAATTGAATTTTGTAAAAATATTTGTCTTACCATACAATTTGCACTGTTTGTTAGTTTTTTTACTTTCATTAAGTACTTGGTGGCATTAATGGCTTATAATATTGTCACGTTTATTAACTAATAAGAAGTAATCAACAGCGTCCGTTATGGAACTATGTTCTTCAATGAATATATTTTTTCATATTGGACGCTATGAAGTTATAAGTACATTACTGTGATGGTAATAATTTAGTGTCTGTTTAATTTTCAATTATCATTATAACATTGAGTCTGCTTTATTATACTCGTATGAAACTATTCGTGATCTTCTGTTTAGCGTATTATTTCAGTGTACTATCTATTATTTTTAACCAAAGAGATTTGAATTATTATATACATATAGAGTTTACCAGTAAGAAAATAAATTGGTGACCGCGGATTTATAAAAAATGTAGTTATCTGAAATGGTTGAAGTAGGCTCATTCTCGTATATATCTTCCGCTATATAATAATTAACCCAGAGTAGAACTTGTGTTATGATAAAATAAAATTGACTCCTTCCGTTTTTTTTTGTACACAATGTGTGATTAGTGTTAACTAAAGTGGAAATGAGCAGAGTTAAAAAGTCTTTTAAGCGAATATGGTATGTCCAGCTAAGCCGATATACATATATAAGATAATAAGGGGCCTAGGTGGTGCTGCGCTCTCATTGTCATGTTACAGGCTATGAAGGAAGCCTAAAATCATCAAATCAGCTGCGAGCTTGATGCTTGCCGCATATCGCTCATTTTTCCAATGCAGATGTATTCATATAAATAAAGGCGGTAACATATTAACACGCCAGCCCACGGGATATTTCGAGACACGACGCGTATTGTGCATATTAACGACACCTGACGTCACACCACTGACTATATCCAAAGTTAGACAGCTAGGATATCGTATGACAATGTCAATTAATAGTTAATTTATCAGTTTTTGTGAAAAAAAACAAAATCTAGAAATTTAACGCTCCATGGCAGTTTTCAAACAAATGACGCGTAGCATCGAGTTACGGAGGGTAGAGATAAGGAGAACCATACCATATAGGAGAATAGTTGAAGAAGTGTCCAGTTGTTAGCTGTAAATAACAGTTCAGAAACCGTCCAGAATGGCGCTGATGTAGACAAAGGGTATGTGGTAAGAATGTAGCTGTTGTAGACGAATTGAAGTATGCCGAGTTAAAAAAATTTATGTCCATGGCGACTAGAATAGTTGGTGACAGTACACTATTAAAAACGTCAACTATTTACGTAGTACAAAATGATGTAGTAAATATGACCTCAAACAATTGTTGCGTGAAAACGAGTTATTTAATTTCGTGATTTTGACTAATACACTTAGTGATTTTTTAATATTTAATTTTATAAAAGTAAAATACTCTATACTACTACTTTAATAACTTCTGGCGCTTTCATAAAAAAACACTCTGATTCTAATGTGGCGCCACCGTAATTTAATGCATTTCGATGGACACTTCTTCATATACAGAGACGGTTCTCCTTGACTCTACCCTCCATACATCGAGTGTTATCTAGAAACACATTTCGCTCGACGTATTATTTGGCGTTTGTATGCCTGCAATCATATTATCAACATTTACACCATTTTAATTTATTTCATGACAGAAAATAGTACATATTGATTTGACTTCATACGCGTCACGTGGCATCGGGGTATCTCGCGTGTTAACAATATGTCTCCGCCTTAGACATCTCTCCAATTAAATGATGCCCACCGAAGATATGCGGAATGAAGCTGTCGAAATAATTATATGTTTTTGGTCATTAAAAAGACTTCTCATCTCTGCTCTTTGACTCTGGAAACCGGGCCTAACAGCCATGTTCGTTAACACTCGTCAACTGCTCGGTGTCGTGCGAATGGTTTTATAAATAACGTAGTCTGAATCATTGTACACATAATAAGCGTAGTAAATAATTACAGTTTAAATCAGATTGTTTACGATATATTTCTCTCCCCATCTCCGCTGTAGAGTATACTAAGCCTAGAATTGTTTCTTTATGTTTAACTTATTTTTATGAGGAATTGGGTTTTTGAAAAATTTTATCTGAATATTCAGACCTTTTGTAAATATTTAGTTCAAATTTGAAAATTACTCACCAGTAAATATATTGTGATATCCTTGTAATATTAGCTTTAGTATTTCGTGTCGTAATAAGTTTAAGTTTTTTTTAAGTAACTGACATACATTTGAGAATAAAATTGTAAGTAATATGAATAAAAAATAGTGAATATTTAAGTAACTATTGTGTGCAATGTAAATAAAAAACATAAAATTTTCATAAAATCTTTGTTTTCTTTTCTTATTTATTATTATATTATTCTTATACTTATTCATCCTATTTTAATATCAGCCCTGAAGAAAATCGGATCCTTTTAACTAATAAAAAATGAATGAATTTTAAAAAATTGTCTTTATTTTCAATTTCTCAAGAGGATCTATATAATTAATAATATAATTCATGAAAATCAGGTTATGAAGTAAGAACTAATCCCTATTAATATTATAAATGCGAAAGTAACTTTGTCTGTCTGTCTTTCCGTTTCTCCGTCTGTCTGTTCCGTATTCACGGAAAAACTACGGGACCGATTTGGCTGAAACTCGGTACATATATATTTTCGATGGCGAGAATGAACATGGATACTTTTTATCCCGAAAAATGGGGATAGTTTCCGGGATATTTTTTTTTGTCTCTGTTACGCTTTATGGAAAAACTACTGGATCGATTTGGCTGAAATTCGGTATATATATATATATATATATATATCCCATGTCCGCCCTCGGTATTAATACCGAGGGTGGACATGGGATACTTTTAATCCCGGATAATGGGATAGATTTATGTAAAGATTATCCCAGAAAGTAGGTTTTTATTTTGTGATTTGCCATTTTCTCGTCATTTTGGTTAATTTGGTCGATTTGGTCGATTTCGTCGATGTGGTCGATGTGATCGATGTGATCGATGTGATCGATGTGGTCGATTTGGCCGATTTGGCCGATATGGTCGATTTCGTCGATGTAGTAGGTGTGGTCCATGTAGTCGGTGTGGTCCATGTGGTCGATTTGATTACTTTGGTATACATATATAGTTTTAATACCGAAAATTGGCATATGTACTTTTCATCCGGGAGATGGGATAGTTTGCGATATAAAATGAAGGGAATCTTCCGGGCCAAATAGCAGTAACATAAAAAAATAATACAATGTAACCTGTGTTGTAACCTCTTTAAATAAGAGGCGCACACCAGAGGTTGACTCGTGGCGCAGCCGCGAAATAAACTCTGGTAAATAATAATATTCGTTTCCATGGAAACTCGAGTAAAGCAAATAAGTCTATACGTCCCACTGCTAAGTACACGCCGTCCCATTTTAGGTGAATGAACCACCACCACGATTGTCTAAGGCGGATTGGCAGGTTTCACATCTATTTTTCGATGTATAGGTTTTTTCTCGAGATCTTTTTCTTTGCGGTCATCATGTGATAGTTGTAAGAATATGAAAATTTGATCAATAACATTATTTAAACTGCACGTTCACCTGCCAGGGTTTGAACTCACACCATTGGCAAGACATACGTTATAATAAAATGGAAGACGTACCTATTCATTAGCTAAGCAAATTGGTGTTATGGCTAATATAAAACGAAGTACTTTGGGGACAGCCCTACACACCCAGAGCAAAACAAATACCTAACGGAAAGTTCGTTTATTAGGGATGCGGATATTTGTTACAATACATTCTTAAACTTTTACATTCAAAAGAACATGCATTAAAATAATATCTTATCATCTAACATTTTTATTTTAAGTTTGGTTGGATATTTTTCATTCCAAACAGTTTGGTATAAAGTTATGATGTAATATAAGAATTAAACTAAACTATCTTAAAAATTAAACTGAACTATAAAAAAACTTAAACGTAAATACTATTATATTATAAACATTTTCTTAAGTTTTCGCGACTACTATACATAATAAAACTACGTTTAAACGGTTTGAAGCGCGGTAATTTAATTGATTTTTATTATTCCGACGTGTTGGCCTCTTTTCAGTATCCGTGATCACGGAAGACAAAGATGTCAAGTGTCAATGAGTATTGTTAAAGTTTAAGCCTACCGCCAACTTGTTCATTTTAATTATTTAGTTTTGATTTTGTTTATGGTTATTATTTGCTCTATGGGAGCCTAATCTAATTTACCACCGCTTCGTAACATGTTGTGGCTCGAAGAGAAGAAGCGGAATAATAAGAATCAAATTAACTAACGCATGTAAAACCTTTCAAACGTAGTTTTATTATATTATAAACATATTTACAAATAAAATGCTACGCTAATCCGTTGCCCTAAATATAGGCCAGCCTTTTGGTCACGCGAGACTTCTTTTAATCGCCTTGATAGCTCTCGATAAAGTTGATAAGCCTCACATCTCTATGACTCCAAGCTCTCAACCCGGAAAGCGACAAATACGTACCTATCACCGATGGATGCAAATTTGTGGAGTTTCAGAGTTTCTTGGTGTGTAGCAGCTCCACCGGCAGTGACGGCTGTGTTTGGAAGATGGGAAGCCGATAAAATATCGACACACGTGGCGTCCCATCTAACTTTTAAAATGCCATGATAGAAATAATTTTAATCACCTACTTTTCAAAGAATAATTAATGGGTTATATGACTTCTAGTATTTGTACGTACTTATGACGTCATAAGTAGATGTACAAAATCTAAGAGAGAATTTGTACGAACACATCGAATGTTGTGACGTTCTATAAGTTTATAAAAACTATCTCAATTGATTTAATTGTCGCCTCCCCTATTTAATCCGGAATCATTGCATTCTAGTGAACTAGGTCACTCACTAGAGGTCGTCACTTGGCCACTAAGCCACCACAACTTGACACATAAAAGGCCAAAATTTATATACTAATAATTTATATACTATAAATTAAAATAATATTAAGCCCCCGGATGCTTAATGATTCTGCTTTCCGCTTCAAACTAATTAATGCGACTTAACTATGTAATTGCTATAGGTTTCAAACAGGATTTTAAGTGAGTTACTACACGTTACTAATGATTTTTGAATGCTTTACTTGATTAAATTAAACAATAATCATAATAGGATAAGTTTAATCTTACCGATTGTTATTTAGTTGAAGTATGCAGTTTGTAATTATTTTTAATCTAATTATTCTGCGGTGGAGAAACGTAAGCTGTATTAATCAAGCATTGATAAATGAGAAACCAACTTGGTTTGGAAGTTTGAATATTTGTCTGATCCTTTTTTGGGAATGAACTGATTCATGGTAAGTTTTCGCGATTTCACTGGACTATTGTAGCAGCATTTTTAAATTCCACCTTGCTGCCTAATGTCAATTATATTACAGGTAAGTAGAACGTACACAACCAGACTGATGAACGGTCTTAGCAATTTTATAAATAAACTGTTTTTAAGAAAATGGCTACGAAGCTCTAAACAGTTACTAAGAAATTCCGTTATAATTTTTGAAGTCATGTTTAACAACACCACATTACATCTATGTGTACTAGTGTTGAGTAGAACACCTATGAACCAGTACATTAATCCCGTAAAATACATTTGTACTGACACGGCTCAAAATTTGAAAATCTAAGACTTCAAAATTTTGTCGGGCGACTACTCACTCCTTAAATGTAAAAGGAAGGAAGTACCGTAGCTTATAGCTACAACAGTAGAATAAAGCCTTGACGGATATTCACATGATAAAGATGGACAACGTGACATGTCATAGTGCCACTGCTAGTAAAATGAGGTAACCGAAGCCGATCACATTCGATTCTTACAAATATTTCCGAACTAGAAGTTTTGATTGGACCGTCCGTAGGTACAAATTGTGAGGAACGGGACAAATGAGGCAACGCTTCAAATGTACTGCCGCGGCATTGTACTGGTTCAATACAAAAAGTCATGTTACGAAGACATTTTATAATCGTGTCCTTCTCAACACTAATTAATGTACACTGTAAAATATCCCTCAGAAACATGTGAGTTCGACGACCCTATTGTTTAGTATTTTTGCTAGACCATTATATAGTAGACTATACACTTTACTGCCAAGTTTAATACATATATATATATATATATATATATATATATATATATACACCCAGTAAGTTTTTGTGGGTTATTGAAGGGGTATGCTCAAGCACTGCTGCCTATTTGTCATGCTCATCAATGGTCTCGCAATTAGGGATGCCGAAAACGGCGTGCAGTGGAGGACAAAAAGTAGGAAATATGGCCAGAGCTCTGAACGCAACCGGGACTTAACACTAGAAAGATGATGAGACCTAGTAAGTTATTGTGAAAAATAGTAGTGATGAGCATGGGCAGACAGCCATCTGACGATTTTGCAAAAATGAAATAGTTTATATGAAATACAAATGTCAAGTTTACATGGGCTAAGGTTCATTATCATAAATTATTTTATACATTTACTTTCGACAGTTGAAATATTGGATATTTTTATGCCGACAATAGGATTTTTAGCGGGATGTGAATTTAAAATTTATACGAGATTCTAGACAATCTAAAAGTAAAATTATAAATTCGTTTTACACGACTACAAAAAGAAAGAGTACTACTATTTCATTATCTAGAGTGTGTAATCCCCGTTTATTTTTAAAGTACATCCATATTATTACGTACATGAAAGTGAGTTTGTTTTGATGATTGGATGTTTGTATATTCATTGTATGGTTGTATCTTCTTCACAGTTTGAGTTTAAATTGGTTTTCTTGAAATTTACTTACTTCAAAGAACGGAGATGAATTTTAACTTGAAATGATTTAAAACGTGACGTGACGTTTAAGGCCCTATGGGATGTGGAACCGAAATTTACATCAACGAAGGTATGCGGTAAGTTTTTGTTTAATACATGAATTAAAATAAAATATAAATGTAGCTCAGTCAGTTGAATGTATGTTTTAGGCTAACTGTCAATTTTTATATTACTGATCGTAACAACTGACCTTTGGTAGCTAATCTCTCGCATGAAGGTTTTGACTTTTTTACGGGGTTACGCGACGATTGACACAACATGAAATATTTGAAATACAGTGGCTATGAAGATGATCATGCTGATAATAAACGATTATCGCGAGCTATGACCTGAATGGAGAGGGGTAGAGGAATTTTTATCTGTAGTTTTCACATTATTTAATTATGAACTAAACTACCTTATAAATTAACTACACTATAAAGTAAAATAAAAACAATATTTCATAATTTGGTTTCAAATTCTGTATTCCAATCCTGACATAGGGCGATACCGCCAACTCACCGCTAAAGCCCGTTTGACGTTAAAAGTGCAGAAGAGGCGCGATCAAGCTTTATCTACACTGTCTGGCGGCGCGGCAGTGGTGTCGTCTACTCGTTTGCTGATACTTTTCTTTTGGCCGCTCGTCGCATCACAGACGACAGAGTCATGGCCAACCGTTATGGTCTAAAGTTTGAGTCTATTCGTGTGTTAAATTTGATTCTCTCAAAACCAATAAGGTTTGAATTGGCGTACTTATAGAAGTTTCGTGTATCTAACAACATGCAATAGTAGATTGTTACACGAGGGATAACAGTGATCTGTTTAGACGCGAGATGATTTGACGCACGAGCGTAGCGAGCGCGTTAATAGTTCGAGTGTCTAACTAAATAGGCCTTGCACCCGAGATTAACATTCAGATTTTCATTTCGAATTTGAGGAAATAAATAAAAACTGATTAGTTAAGCAAACTACTTCTCTAATGAAATCAGGCGTTAAATCCATATTTAAATCTGATGAAACATTTAATACATCACATACAATACGTCAAGTACTTTTTGCTGTGGCATTCTACCAGCCAGTATTTTTTGTCACTGATGATTTGTAAATAACTATCTCAAATTCATTTAAATTAAGTAATTAATCATTTAGTGAAAAGTAATTTATAAGTATTAAATTTTATACTAATATATAAAGCTGAAGAGTTTGTTTGTTTGATTGAACGCGCTAATCTCAGAAACTACTGGTCTAATTTGAAAAATTATTTCAGTGTTAAATACCCCATTTATCGAAGAAGGCTATAGGTTATCACCACGTTAAGACCAATAGGAGCGGAGCACCAATGTAGAATGTTTCAAAATTGGAGGATTTTATAACTCACTTTTTTTTTAACTATTCCACGAGGACGAAGTCGCGGGCAGAAGCTAGTCATGTTATAAAGTTGTTGATATTGTTTAATTACATGTTTATACCGCTAATTAGCAGTGTCTGTATAAAAAGTTCGGATAGGGCTCGCATAGTTTGAAAAATTTTGACAGCAAGAAAAATCAGGGACGGAAAGTAATGCTTTCATCCCTGTGATCAGGTAACTTCAAGCGTAGTTTCAGAGTATGAAAAACAAAAATATATTTTTTTTCAACTAATATCACTGACTGTACAAGAGGGAAAGTCAGGATCCCGTAGTACGTACAGGTTTCTCTTAGTTTGCAATCTTGTCTCCC
Source organism: Dendrolimus houi (assembly GCA_039645545.1). Lineage (NCBI taxonomy): Eukaryota > Metazoa > Arthropoda > Insecta > Lepidoptera > Lasiocampidae > Dendrolimus > Dendrolimus houi. The sequence goes on along the minus strand of CM077123.1, from coordinate 9,380,632 downwards.
GTCACTTTGTAATCCTACATATTATTGAAAAACATACAAATATTTATTAACTATTATCACATTTAATTATTTGCTATTATATAATACTTTTATTAGTAGTGTTAAAATTATAGTTTCTTCTCTTTGTCCCTAAAGCGTGCCTGCCGAAATATAATATACTAGATGCGCCCCGCGATTTCACCCGCGTGTTGATGGAAAGTCGATATATTTTGGATAATTCACACTATATCTTTATAAGTTATAGCCTATGAGTTATTTTGATGTGTAACCTATATTAGTAATTATAATTAATTAATTATTTAATTATATTATTGTAAATTTTCATCAAAATCCATTCAGTAGTTTTTGCGTGAAAGAGTAACAGACATACATACAAACTTTCGCGTTTATAATATTAGTAGGATTGAAAATTTAGATGTACTCTCACTTAATCTATATTTAGAAGGATAAGTAATATTAATTTACATATATTTGTAGACATTAACGCATAAAAATGATTAATGTTTAAATCACTACACGAAGGCTAATTCCAATATATTTTTATATATTAACTAGAATATGCCTGCGACTTCGTCCACGCTTGATTTGATATTCCTGCGGGATTCCCGGGACACAAAGTATCGCAGCATTTAAAAAATAATACAAGCTATCGTGTTAGTGGAAACTGTGTCGGAATTAGTTAATTTTATGCACCCGAACAACTTCAAACCACTCCCGAGAAAATTCCGGCAGGATTTCCGAGATAAAAAGAATCACACAATCTTATTACACAATATTTGCTATCGATCAGTGAAAAAAAAATCATATTGCAATTAGATTTTTTTACTCTGGCCATTTTAAATCAACCCGAGAAAAATTCGCGCCGGATTACCGGAATAAAAAGTAATGCAGATTTTAAGGCTAAGAATTTGCTGTCGATCAACGAAAACCGTATCAAAACTGGCCGAGTAGTTTTTGTGTGAATCCCGAACAAACAGACAAGAAATAAAAAAAAAATGCATCGTATTCTCATCATCATCATTAATATTCCTGTTTTTTTTTTAATAGCTTCAACGTACATACACGATATGTTTAGAATTTTAATATATATTAAAATTCTAAACATATCGTGTATGTACGTTGAAGCTATTCGTGAAAATATGAATATCTATAATATTATAGATATTCATATTTTCACATTTTTATAAGATATTAAATTAATATAGTAATTTATGTAATGGATAAAATTTATAAAATTCAAAAGTTAGTGTTAAGCCCTCTACAGATAAATTGTATTATTTTTATTTATTTATCTAATAATTTTAGGAAGGCATAAAATATGTGTAGTTACATGTAAATTATAGTAAATAAAATAATATTTAAAACGGAAGATTTATACATAGAAGGATTAAATTTATAAATTGCAATAATTAATCCATCCTTTTCTTTTTTATTATATACTAGCTGTCCCGGCAGACGTCGTCCTGCCCGGAAAAGCTTCACCCGATATGCCGACAGCAGCGCACCTACCGGGTCCAATTGTGAACCAACTCAGAAACCTTCTTTGGCTCATGTACAACAACTTTGCTAAAGATCATCACATGATCAAATGTATAGTTTACTATAGCGGGCGAGGTGGAATGAACTTAAAACAGTTTTCGATAGCAAACGTATATTCAGAATTTTTTCAATATTTTTACAGACAATGTCACAATTCAAAAAGAAACAAAAAAGTATAATTTTTAAGGAGTTTCTCCGTCGCCAACAGTTTACGATTCTATAAAGGACATACAGACAAACATTCATTTTTATATATCAAGATAGCTTTTAGTCTACATCAACAACATGGTGGGCTTATCAAGTATTCGCGACGTTTTGATCTATTTCATATACATATAAATTGGACACATAACTTGATTTCCTTGAAAATAATATAAATGTACTATATAGGTATGTGTTTTTACGAATGATGTTCCACGTAGAGAACTTCCTTATGCAGTTTTAATGGTCAGGCTCGATTTCGTTTTAATATTGTATGAATGTTTTAATTAAGCGAGATTAGCCAGTGACCAGCGACGACTTTGCGCGTGAATCAAAAGTCATGGTCACATGAGTAACGAGTGATCTGTTGAGCCACATTTTATTCCTTTTAATTATTTTTTTACCTATGACGCAGACCACCGCTATTAATGAATATTTCTTTATAATAAAAAATATACTGCAAGTTAGAAAAAAATGTGTTTATGCGGGAAAAATGTTAATGTGGCTATATTTTTTACGAAGTATTAGAAATAAGAGTGGGGTCAATAATATTTATTGCAGGATTATAATGCTTGTTATATACATTGGGCTACGCGGAGCAGTCGATTGTCATTTTCTCTCGATATATGCCAATGGAAGATAAACAGTGTTTAATGGGTATTTCGGCAGTACTAATCTAGGCCCACACCGTAATCGTCACACAGTGACATGACTGTTAGCAGACTTCTTCTCGTAAAAGAAAGGTGTTAGGCTAGCCTGTTGGGCCAAAGAGTATATGCCTACTCTACTCTTAGATGGCCAACGTGTTAGAGACCATATTTTATTGTACTATTTTTGTCTATTTTTCGGAGTTTGTCAACACAGTTTACACGTTGGCTTCCTGTAAATATGCTGTACAAATAATTTCTGTATCTGTCTCTACTAAACTGCCAATGCAGAATAATCGACACATCAACAATATAATAGCGATCATGGGAATTCAGTACTTTGGCCTAGGTACAGTCTGGCCAAATACTTTTGGCTTGGTTACAACAGACTTTAGCGACAAGAAATCCTGTCAAGTTTGTAGCGTCGGAACAACTACGGATACGTTACTTTGGTCTGGGTGTTTACATGGTAGGAAAATGCCGGGGGTATGAAAACAGTCAACCGGCAACGAAAGAAGCCCATGTAGCCCTCGCTTGCTAGGGCTTGCGGAGTTGGTCAGGCCGTATCTTTGTCGCCCTGGCTTAAAGTGAAGGAAAGACCACCGGGAGTTTCAGTGGGTATTCCCCACTCTACTTACTTATACTCGGGTGTTTCGAGGGTATGCAACAGGTACAGCGAAACACTTTACCTCACTGTTGGACTCCGGGATGTGAAGTGTGTATAAAATATTTCCAGTTCGATGAAAAAGTGACACAAGATAAGAGAATTAGGCTGTTGTGCATAAACATTTAACCGATGGTTAAAATAAAATAATCGCTATAACTAAATGGTTAAACAACGATTATTTTATTTTAACCGTTGGTTACATGTCTGCACACCAGCCTTAGAGGATAACGTTTACATGACATTTTTAGAAGTAGTATATTATGTTTTGGCAAAACAACCTTATGAAAAATCCGTCTATATATTATGTCACTATTATAATTAGTTAGGATGATGTAATATATATACCGCTGTACAACGGTGTAGTCGAATTGGGAATAAAATATACAGTCGTGGCCGACTATATTATTATGGTACCCATTTCCCATCGAGTTTCAGTCGTCTGATTGATTTGAAAATCTGTTTACGTATTAGAACAGACAAAGAATAGATTTAAATACACATAATTTCATATCATAATCTTTTATTTTTTTAAGTATTTATGATAAAGGAAAATAAATTTAAAAAGCGTGGGGTACTCTCTCTACTATACTTTATACAATCCGTACATTTAATAGCATCTTCACTTTTTTAAATCATATATTGTCTTTTACTTTAATTTTTACACTTTAGTACACATTGATATTTAAATGTGTTTGTATATAATTTTTCATTCCGATAATGTCATTATTTAATGTTATTATTAGGGATAACATTTACAAAATTACCTTCATTAGTTTTAAATGAATTTCCATCATCACTATATTAATATTCATACAATAAATATGTTAAAATACGAATATTAATATTTTACATATAAATATAAAATATGTGTGAAATTTGCGTAACTAGAGGTTACTTTTAGTATGTAACTTAATAAATTAAGTTATGTGATCATACATTAAATTATGTCTTCATAAAAAACTACATAAGTATTTTGAATATCAGTTCTATTTTTTCTCTATTTGTATATAAGTGGGAATAAATGATTGTTTATAGCTTCGGAGACAAGGGAGGGTGCTGTTGGGGTGGGAGTTGGAACGAATTCATTTAAATTTTATTTATTACAATGTTAACTAAAAAAAAAAAAATTAGATTATATTTTTAGAATATGCAATATCGTATTGTATCTTACTTGACATATTATTTAACTTTTAAATAGAAATTTGTCTACTGGAATCTCCTTTGCAAATATCATCACAAAATTTCCTTTTAAACTTATAGTTTCTTTATTAGTTATATGGTATTTAGTAAAACATATTACTTATTTATTTATAAAGAGTACATAAGGTTTTAACAGATCTCTCAAAGCTCTATCTATGACTGCAAAATAATAGAAGATAATTACGGTATACAAATGTATTGAGAAGAGTATGAAAATTACACGAAAAGCGAGTGCGAACTAGAGATGTATGTTTTTTTGCGAAGCTGTCAAACAGGCAACCAGCCGCTGTCACAGGTCAAGGAAAGTGGTTACCGTCGCCTATAGACGTATGCAATACCAATGACGAACGCGTTGCCAGCCTTTGGAATGGGATAGAGGATGTCGCAGAAGGAGGCTGCTGAAAGAGCGAGGCAAGAAAACGCGTACGCGGACACCGTCCGCTGAAGGCGGACCAGTGGTCGCAGGCGCTGCTACGCGCATCTCCTCCTCCCATAGTTACCATCATAGAGGACCGCTGTCAAGGGGGTAACAGCGGACTTCCCCCCCCCCCCCCTGCTGTACAAAGTGGGTCACTCTGCTCCTCGGGGTGGCCCAGTAACAGAGCGTAAGGGCGTTATGGTGCAATAACTCTGTGCATGAACCCGTGACGCCCCGTAAAAGCGCTATAAATGGGGTACAGGTTTAGATTTAGTGAGTAGTTCGGCGGTCGTTTCTCGCGCCAGCTTCTTTCCCCCTGCGTTATTAAGAAAAAGGGGGATGAAATGGAGGGATCAGAATGGAGGAATGGGATATGGGATTGGAATAGGGAGATGGGATAGGGAAGATGCGGAGTAGGAAGAAGTGGTCTATCGGAACTCTGAACCCTCGCATGAACCACGATTACCTCAAGAGGCTAAAGTCGTGTACTCACCTGAGAGCCTACCGCGTCAGTGTAGGTTGTTAAACACAAATTGAAAAATTAAAATAAATAAAAATGTGGACGTGCGCGAGTCGGACTCGCCCACGGAAGATTCGTCTATACTCTATAGTAACTAACTATACGGATACGACGTCTTATTCAATCCAACTTTGAAAGTTAAGTTTTTTTGTAAAAAAAAATTAATATTAATAATATAATATCTCTCTTGCGAATGTATTTTTCTTGTGTGTGTGTTCACTTTGCATTGTAACTATAAATTATTATTTACCTTTAAGTCTATTTGTATATTAGTATATCTTTAGCATACCTATCTCTTTCCGTTACGTTACTTATTTAGATTTCGGTCTGTCTGTTCAAAAGTTGACTGGTAGAAATCGCTTCCAGCGATAAGACCGGTGTTGTACTTATTATAAAAATTGTACTGCTCTATTTCTTTTATAATATGTGTGTAATAAAGATTATTATTAATTACTAGTCGTGGTAGCGTAATCGCTAGTGTACGCGTCCCAAACTCAAAAGGCGTGGATTCGAATACTGACCGATACGCATTCACTAGGGGGCAGTATTCTTACCTAACGAGCATGTTGTTAGATTACCACGTACTAACAACGGCAAAAGAAAACATCGTGATGACACCTGCCCACATCGAGATAACTGATGTGTCAAATCTACCAAGCCGCCTTAGGCAAGCGTGGTGGTTATACTGCCATCGTGCCCCTATAAAGGAAGGTTTGAGCCCATCAGTGGTACGTTTATGGGCTATTATTATAAAGACTATTTTACTCTATTTAATTATTCAGCTACATTTGACTTCTACATATTCATATGATATAGTTAAAAATATGTCTGACCATCGGCGAACGTTCCTAACGCAACCAGGATTTCACGCTCGGATGATGATGATGATAGTTATAACTATATTTTAAATTGTACAGCGCTTTTATTTTTCTGTACAAATAATAGATACTACGACACCCAAAACTTCTTTCTACAAGTGTGTTAAATAATTTTCATATCCTAACCTTAACAGTTGCTGATATGACCGAATATGCCACATATACAAACACCGCAGTGAGACTATAAGGAATCCGTTTTATGTTTAGGTATTTTTTTTTAAAGCCAGGACTCCCTTGCTGTTTGGCAAGGCTCTTATTATTATCTATTACTTGATTGTAATACTATTGCAAATAAATATATTGTAAATAAATTCTAATAACGGTAAATAAACATTTATGTATATACTATATATGTATGGCTAATAATAATAATTGCAGGTATAATCTAGTACAAGCGTTTCTTGTAGTATAAAGACTGCACATGGCAGTTCAGGAATAAGTCGAGACAATGATCATCAATATCTTTAGGTATTGGGACCCTAAGAATTATTTATTTCTTTAATTGACAAAGATCACACAGCTTTACACAGTATATTAAAACTAGGAATATTTTACAACAGGATATAAGCCAATAATAGATCTTACTTTACAGGTCAAATTGAAATAAAGATAATTAATTTAAATTAAATCGAAATTGTGTCTTTATGTCATTACTATTAGTATCCCTTATGTATATAGATAAGTAAACTTTTTTCCAATTTTGAAGAAGAGTCTTTATGGAACAAGTTTTGTGTTGACCGTTTCGACCTTGCACTCTTATCAAATGAATTCAAGAATATTTGGTAAAAGGGCAATGTCTTTTGAAAGCTTTTGTTTTAAATACCGTTTCAAAGTAAACGTTCCACATTAGTAAAGTTAGGAATAATATGATTATATGAAAGTTTCTATTGCCTAAACTAGGCAAACAGATAGACTGCCCACTTGATGGAAAGTGGTTACTCTTGTCTATGGAGGGTTGCAACACCAAGGGCCCTGCCAATGCGTAACTTATCTGTAAATTTTATTACGCCTTTCTTATATATCCCCATGTTATAGCGTAGAAGAAAAATTGCAGTAGGAAGTTCTTTCCAGAGCATTCTAGTAAGCGAAATAAACGTTCTAGAAAACCGTTAGATTAGTTGAGGGTCGGATCTGAAATAAATTGGAGTAAACATACCGACGATGGCGAGCGGCTATCTGGCGCCAGCGCCTCATATTCCCGTTGTGAATATGCGGCGCGGGTACTAAATCAAACAATTCCTCGGAACACTCCCTCTTATACAGGCAGTAGAATACGTAGAAAAATGCAGATTCTCTGCCTTCGGAGAATCACTTCTCATTAGAAGTCATTCTAAGCTGTCCTTTAGTATAAGACCGTCGATGATAGGAATAATGCGAGGCTGAATGGAGCGTAGTCTGATAAGCTGGTTCCCCAACCTATAGATGTGAGTAAGGATTACTCCCTATGCGATCAGATTTGCAATTTGTAAAGCGCAAGTATATTGTTTGTTGTTTAATAAAGTGATATAGATGTACTTTTTATAAAATTTCCATATGAATATGGAAACATATATGTCCCGTAAGACGATATGTTTTCATTCAGGATAATAAAATATATTCCAGTGAAAACATAGTCAAAATCACGGGGGTTTTACGAAGAAAATTGAAAAACATAGCTACCCAATATATTTTTATCAAGAATGTGACGACGCGTTGATGTCTTTCATACAGGTGTATATAAGTTCATTTATAAGAACTTACTTGGCTGTATATTCCTAGCTAGACGATAGAGTATGTGTATATTGTTAATTTAGGACGAAGAATGATTTTTTACATCTTGTAATTGTTTGTTGTGAATCATGTACAATTACTTAATCAGCATATTATTACTTACTGCTTATGAAAAGAAAGCGGCGCAATAAACTTCCTCACAACCAGTCGGTTGTCTGCCAGTTACATACACATGAAAAGTATGACCTAAGAATGTGCTGAAAAGTTGCATATATAGTAAATTGACCCATTACCCATTTGGATTCAGCTGATTTCCTCCCAAAATAGGTAACAGATCAAAATAAATTCCACAGTTTTGGAGCAAATCGAATAAAGAACTTGAAGAAAAAGGCTCCTCTAATTATATGCTTAACCCATTTTTATGATGGTGGAGCATTACTCGACCTAAAGTCCAAAACAGACGAGGACACGTGCAGAAATAATATTCACAATACATAGCGGTCACTGTAACCGAAATCGGTTAATACAAGATTGATTAATGGCCGGTTTTTATATCTTATCGAAAGTTCATTTGCCTTACTGTCGTTTAAAATTTGACATAAGCTCTATACAAATAATGTTAAAATTCAACCGCTGGTAAAGCAACTGAATGAATAGTAGGATATAGAACCGGGCCTTAAGTAAAGGACATGTAGTGACTAAAGGAAAAGAAAAAGAAAAAAAAGGTTAATTTTCCAAAGGCGACACGGACAATGTATAAAATATGTATTTAGATAAAACATTTTAAGAGTTCTATGCCGTCGTGCCGGAAGTTATTCTGACACAGCACGGATTTTTACTGGTGACCAGGTTTGGCTCGCTCGAGGGTGCTAGGGAAGAACCGCGGGTGGTGTGCAGCATGGGCGGTGGCAGCGTTCGCGGGTGTTGGTGGGCACGCGGCTATAAGTAAGAGGTGAGCACGCGGCGGCGAGGTTAGTCGCCATACGGCAGCGCGTCGCCAGCGGTGTCACCCGTCCCCCCCTCCGGTGCGTTCCACCCCTACCGTAGTCCCTCACGCACTCGCCTTTCTCACACGATCATCGGCGATCCTCACTTGCGTAATCCGAGTCAAAACCGAAAGGTCGCCGCTATTGGCATTTAAGCGCTCTCTGACATTAGCGTTGCATTTAAATGTGCGATGCAGCTTCCTAGTTCAGCTCCACTGTCGCAACTGTGAGTCGTTTGGGAAAGGCGCCAGTGCTGACGCGAGTCTCTTTTGCAGCCAGCAGCCCGAGCGAGTCGGGCAGGCGCGCGACCGCACACCACCACCACCGAACACAGACACGCGCCACAGACAACATGTACGCGAAAATTGCGATGTGAGTACTATTATCAACTAATTATATAATTATTCAAAAATTTCCATCACCAACTAATCGATTTATTTATCAATATTAAATTAAAATAAACTACTACACTCAAAGTCAAATAATGATCCAGTTAAATAGATATTTAACTTCTCATTTTACTTCTTCATAAAATAATTATATTTATTAACTGACGTTAAGAGTAAATTAGCTTAAATTTTAAATTTATAATAAAAAAAATTATAAGTTTTGTCATATAATGAAGATTTTTTTAAATTCTTTACTAAGATAAATGTTTGTTAAAATTTCTGAGTGCGACAGTAAGATGTCGTTAATATTAAAGTGATAATTACAATTTACATTCGATGTGTGGCAATATACATACCTATACAATCACTTTCTAATAGCAACCATAAAAAAGCTTGTAAAAATAGTAGTAGCAGATCTGTTAACGCTGCAAAGCAGGGGTAAAGCTTCGTAAACTCGTCGCCACGCTCTGTACGCCATTATAATGAACTCAAATTAATCTTTTAGTAAATTTTGTAAAAGAAATTACCGTTTTTTATTTTAGTGTGGGTATCACTGGACCCCAAACATGTTCGTTCGAAATGTTACTCATATTACACGTGACCCCAATTGCTTGGAATTTTTAATTTATTAATGTACAGTTTTAACAAGTCTTTTTTAAAAACAATATAACTCAAACTGTCCAAATACAATTTCCTGCGGCCGGGCAGCCTGTCATAAGAGGCGACAAAAGAACCCACAGCCAGGTGGTGGGGTATTTACCCGACCGGATGGCTACCACCCCTGGTCTAGAGGATGCCGCCATAACAGCCTTGAGTTGTGTTCCGGCATTAGTGACCAGGTTCCAGTTTCCCTTAAGAGAGCAGCAACGGATTTGTAGCACCTTTGGTGTTGAAAATGTCTATAGGCGATGGTAACCGCTTTCTATCAAGTTGGACGTCTACCTGTCTACTGATCTCGTGCAATAAAAAAAAATACGTTTCAGTAATGCGAATATTTCTGTGAACGTTTATTGTCATAAAGCTAAATGAACTCTGTGAAAAGCATATAATCAAAAACTCTATCTACTAACGCTAATATTTGGATCTAGTTGGCTGTATATTTAAATAAATAATAAAAAACATCTTGTTTATTTTTACATAGAATAAAATATAGTAGCTTGCCGTGTCTATTTGTCTGTCTGTATATCCTCTAACTCCTAAGTTACGCAACGGATTTTTAAGTGGTTTACACCATTAGTTATATGATTTTTCAAGGAAGATATAATACATATTTATATAAACATACTAGCTTTTGCGTGCGGCTTCGCTCGCGATATTTCTCTTTATATTAAACCTAATTAAGTTTTTATTTAAGTAAAATATAGCTACTTACTACGGCTTGACCAGCAGCTACGCCGCGGGGAAAACTTTAGTCTCATATATTCAACTTCAAAAATTACTCAACGGATTTCGTTCAAAACAATTTTCTCTAAAAGTATTTTTGGATCTTCACTTTCTACACAATTTTCAATCACACAATTCAAAACTTATAGGGGAAAGTGGTGGAATCTGTTTCTGGCTTTGGAAGCTAATATCCATCTACCTTATTGAATTAAACAGAAAAGGAACATAGTATTTGAAGATCAGTCTATAGTGATATACATAGTTTAGACATAGAATAAATAAAGCTAGTAGTCGTAGGACCATGTCAGAAGTGAAAACCTTGTATCTGAGCGTGATGGTCACGCGACTTTAGTGCTTTTTCCTCATTCCAAAATTGCCCAACATGCGTAAAGAAGTTTTCACTTCAAAAATCAATTAATCAATTTAAATCTGTAATTTTAGTTTTTAGCGAATTACTTGGTCGTTTTGTTGATGTAATTTTGCATATCAAACGATAAATAAAATTACATCTTTATGTAAAATTGTATCGATATAAATCCAGTCGCTTCTGAGATAAGTGACAGTCGGACAGACGGACGGTCACGACCGTTGTACAAGGCTTTCCCGTTTTCTAGTAAATGGTTACGGAACTCCAAAAACATGAACATTAGAATAATAAATAGCTTGTGGTATAACATAGTGGTTATCGCACTCGTGTCCTAAATTCAAGTCACGCGAGTTTTCGAGTCCTGGCAGGCAAAGCATTCAGTTTTCTGACATAATATGCATATTGTTACAAACAAACATCTTCAAATAACTCAAATAATTTTTCATTTATATAATTAGTAGTAGTATGTTAGTTAATAATTCTAGGAAATAACGATAAAAAGATTTTTCAAAATTATGTCGTTTTAGGAAATATTTATTTATTATAACCGTGTTGTATGTTTATTATAATAATATCGCATAATCTAATACTGACACTATTCAAAAAAATGAATTTTACGGGAAAGCCAATTAACGTTTTTTTAAGCATGAATATCAGTGTTATTACATGCATTATTACAATGCCTTCTAGTGGATAAACTTTGGACTTTCAAACTAGGATTAGCGCTATTATAAATATTTCCATGTTTTACGATAGATGGCACTAAAAAATCAATTTGGCAAAGCATGCGATATTGTAAACGCGAATGTGACTTTGTTTGTCGCCTTTTACGATTAATTGACTGAACTGAATGTCATAAAATTTGACACGGAGATAGATTATATATTGACAAAGGAGTTGGAATACGTTTTGTCTCAAAAATCATTATTGAAAAGGGTGAAATAGAGCAAGAAATTTTGTGTGTGAAATATTTAAAAAATGCATATTTAGGCTGTTGGTAAGATATTAATTAACAAATACGGCTTTCGGCATAAATTCATCACTGAAGTCCAATAAAGAAGGGAATTTAATAAATAAGGTGGTATTTAGCCGTTCACAGTACATAATATATACATACGCAATAAAGTAATAACATTTAGTTGTCTTAATTTTTAGGTAGGCTTTTTAATTCGAGTAGTAGGCACTTTCAGCCATGTCTAACAGCTATTGGTGTATCATTGTTTCCATATAGTGTATATAGTGAAATAATCGAACTTTAAAAATACTTAAACAAACGTCTCAAGATCATAAAATACAATCGGTATGTCCACTAGTTACTAAAAAAAGTCATGGTAGCGTATTCGCTAGCGCACACGTCCCAAACTCAAAAGGCGCGGATTCGAATCCTGGCCGGAACGCATGTATCACTGAGGTAGTTTTCTGAATTAATTCATATTGCTACAATTACCACATGCTAACAATGGTGAAGGAAGAGATTGTGATAAAATCATGTGATGTGTCAAAACTGTCAAGCCGCCTAGCAGAAGTGTGGCAGGTATCTTGTCCGTTCCCCTATACTGGGTGGCCCGAGCCCAGCGGTGGGACGTTTACGGGCTGTTATTATTATTATTTTACATCTAGTGGATGTGATATGTCTAGTGGCACTGAAGTTTCAAGTGGTGTTAAACGTTTAACGGCCGTTCTGTGAGGATCCATTAAGTATAGTAATAGATTTTTTTGTACTATTTCCTAGATTTAGGATTTATATAGGAGTATAGATGGATAACGGTCTACGAACTTAAAGGAGACGGATACGCTTTCGGACATTCTTGGGTCCAGAGCAAGATGAGAGTAATTTTAAGATTATTTTGGGAAGTTTTATAATTGTAGTGGGTCTTATTTATTTTGAATGAATTAATCGTGCGGTGTAAGTGTTTTCATCATATTAATTGTTCAAAATTATTCACATAATGGTAATCGATAACTTATTTTTATTGTGACCTTATTTTTAAGATTTCTGGTTTTACAGATAGTATTTAGGACTGATGTTTTCCGTTTTGTAATAGAAAAATATAACGCGTTTTAAGCCATTTCTCAACTCATTACATTTATTTGTCCCAAAAGTCCCTCGTCTCCTTTCTTGTTTTACCTTTTTTAATATGTAGATATATAGCGTCGGTTAGCAACAAAGAATAAGGTCTGGTTAAGTTTAGGACAAAGTCAATTATTGCATTTTAAAGGATAATTTTCCTTTAACCTCTGTTAGTAAGACTCTTGCTTTACTACGAAATTTTTTAATTTAATATCTCTAAAAACTATAAACATTTTCTTCAAAAGCCCAAATAGTATTTTGTTTTACGTAATACTTATGATATGAACTGCAGCCATATTGACAAAAATCCAATCCGTTTCTCGTGTGGAAATCAGGTTTTCATTGCTCAATGACAGTCAACTGACATCACGAATGAGGGCGAGCATTTCTCAACAAAGGCTAAGAAAAAAATCACTTTATTATACGTGTAAACGTTTGTTAGTACATTCTTCTTCTTCTTTTAAATGTAGTTTCGAACAGTAAATATAGATGTATCAGTCTATAAACCAACAATTAAAAAAATGTAAAAAAAATCATCTCTAGAGTGTCTGCCAATACAATAAATATACTTGGGCATTTCGTCTAGGACTCTAGGTATCTTTTTGTTTCAAGCTTATTGATAACTAATGCTTGACTTATTTATACAATTATAGGAAGGCTTACGGTCTAATGTACATTACTTTGCATGCTTGCTTGTCAAGGAGTGATCCGACTTTTTTATTCAATATGAAATATCGAAGATTCAGGAGCACTAACACTTTTATGTTCACTTCCACAATTTCAAGATTCAACCATACTAAGACTATTACGATCGTTCCGGCAGCTGAAAGGTTTATAAGCATTAGTACTATTTAGTTCAATTCGAGACTACAAAGATCAGGAGTCCTGTTATTTTTTTTCGTTGTTAAGACTGATGGAGCTCTCAGACTCTTTGGTTTAGTCCCGAATTTTGGTAGTTAAAGAGCACTACAGTTTGAAACTTTTGTTCGGTCCTGTAGTTCAAGGTTCTCAGTGGCACTGATACGTTTTAGGTCTTTATCTCTCAAGAGGTTTTTATTACATCCCAAGACTAAAATATGCAATACGATACAATAAATAATTAGTCTTAATTTTCTAGAGAACTTTGTTCTAATTTAACAGACGTAGCTTCAGCGGTTTCAGTTATTGATGACTTAGTCAGTAAGTCATTATATTTCTCAGAATAAATAAAGAAATATGCAACGGAGTTATCGCTATTTTTAATATTAAGTATCTAAACTCTATATTAACTGTCGAATATATGCATATCTGTTGATTGCAAGGTTAGCTTTCTGGGCTTTCCATTAGCAATAAAAGAAGGATACGGCCTTTATTAATATGCCAACGTGCCTATTATCGTCTACTAACATTCTAAGTGAATTATCTAACAGCTTCATTGTCAAAGATCTCTCTGTTTGCAACACGAAGGTGTTAATGCATGGTCGGATGTGCCTACACACTTATACGCGCTCTTTCACTGGAATGAGTCAACTATAACATAATTTGATAGTTCATTTGCTTGCTTATTTTTGTGACCTTTTACCAATGAAATAACTATGATATGTGTGGTTGATGAGACGTACTAATAATTATATAATATATTATGCAAAAAGTGGCCTTTAATAGAAGTTTGTTTGTCGTGTTGTTTTTTATGTCGCACGTTCTATAACAGGGACGATAGATTAAAAGTACCTGGTAATTTTCTCGGGATACGGTTCCAAATTTCACCTAAGCTAAGAGACGGCGAAGGCTGTAATCTAAATATATATAATAGAAATCCAGGTATATAGTGACTCGTCACGATATCTGAGGAACTATAATACCTATAGACTTGAAATTTGGCATGGACCTTCCTTTCGCCAAGTAGAGGGCAGCTAAGTACGGGTTTTATAGCACGCGAAGCAGGCGGGTATCGGCTAGTGTAAAATTAAATTAAAACTTCTACAAAACCTCTTGGCTTGTTTTACAAAATCCTCAATCGGTAAATATCATACGATGTATTGGTAAACCAATATAATTCTTTGGATATATAATTTAGATAAATATATATAAATATTGCCTCATGCTTTTTCCTCGATCCTCCATCCATAGACATATTCTGAGAATTCAGATGTTCGTAATTCTTTTTTTTTCTATATGTCGTTGTCGTTCTTAGGGTTCCGTAGCCTTTTAACCAAAATTATTATATGCCATTCTAGTAAAAATGACACCCTTGTGCAATCATCCAGTCCATCTAACTATGTAGATACAGTATTTTTTCAGAAACTATTGGGTATATATGTATATACAGTGTATATATATATATATATATATATATATGTAACTGGAGTTGAAATATTTTTTCTAAATATAATAGATTATACATACTGTATTGCTAGTCAATTATTGAAAAATCGCAACGAAGTGAGTTGATGATTTTATTATTAAGTTAATAGATGGGGTTCCTGAAAAATATCAAGATGGTAACTTATCAACGTAAGTTCTAATAAAACTAGTTAGTAGAAGATCTGTCAAATAGTTTTTGAGATGTGAGATATTTTAGATTAAGTACATTTAAGGGTCCAACATGAGAAATATCACAATCCAAATGGTTGATAGGCATCACCTATATCGAACCCTTCGTTGTGTGTAGATTTACATACTTAACCGATTTTATGTAATAAGTATCTTTGACCGTCCTCAAATATTGGGTACACTGGAAAAATATTTAAAGTGCTGCGTATTAGTTGTTTCTTTTTGATATAAGGGATAAAGACCAATGAACTTTGGTACGTGCCCGTATGTATTGTGTGAGTCAGTTATTCTTCCTTCATACTTAAGCCTTGGCGTTACTTGAAAGTTCAATCACGCGTACATTGTACAACAAGAATTGTATTATAAAAGTTTCTAGGTACTACGTTTTCAAATGAAGAAAAAGAAATTATAAAAAGAACGGTAATGTTTCCACATTTTTGAATATTACTCGAATTGCTAAATTTTTAAACCACTTCCTTTACCCCACGCTCCATTTCAATATTAAATTTACTACCAAACAATATTTTAGAGCAAGTTTTTCAATCTTTATTAATATTAAAAAGAGGAAAGATTTGTATTTTTGAATTTTTATAACGAATAAACACAAAAAGTACTAAACCGATTTCAAAAATTCTTTCACCATTAGAGTGCTATGTTATCTTAGATTAATATAGGCTACTAGCTGACTCGGCAAACTTCGTAGCGCCTATACGCAGTTTCTAAGGGAAAGCGAAATTGTTATTTTTACTATATTCCAAGCATTTTTTTCATATTTACTCATCTTTTAAACCTTCCCTGGACTTCCACAAATAATTCAAGAATTAGCCAAATCAGCCCAGCCGTTCTCGAATTTTACCGAGACAAACGAACAGCAATTGATTTTTATATATAAGAAGTTATTTATTACTAGAAAAAATTAGGGATCCCTACTAAAACTTCAATAATGTAAACCAAGCTGTAAAAACATTCGTTTTTGAATTTGTTTCCGGGGATAGTTTAGATTTACCATTAAATCCGGTAGATGGCACTGGAATCGGGTTCTAGTTTTTAATTTTTCAGGGCAGAACAAGATCTGCTGGAACCGCTAGTGTTTATATAAAGGCATGATTTATAGTTCCTCCTAAAAGGAGTCTTGAAGTTTTTCTAAACGAACAGTCCCCTTGAATCGTCCTAAACATGTTTTGGTAACATTATTTCCTTCCCACTCCAAACCATATCACATTTTTGGCTTATCTTGTTCATTATTTTAATTTTATTTTAGACAAAAATAAGTAAATGGTCATCAGATTACATCATGCTCTACGAAGTTAAGTCATCCTTTGTCTACAACGCAGATGATAAATATAAAGCTTATAATGTTCATCACGTTTGCTTGTTCCGTTCTTAAAAATATATTTAAACTTTTTGTTTGTCTGTTCGTTATTGACTTTATTTATATAACTTTATTATTATTAAGGTAGCAATAGAAAGTTCATATTCTAAATATTTCTGACCTCATATGGAAATATTTAAAAACAACCTTATGGTTATATCTACACTTTTCTACAGAACTTTCACACTGGGTATTGCAGTTATTCTTTACTAACTATATTATGATGAACTCTGCATAGCTGTCATTGAAATTTATTTGAAAATTTATTTCTGACGATGAAATAAATCAATCTGTTTTCAGCTAAACAAAGATAACAACGAATTTATAAAGTTTTCGTAGCAAGATTAACCAAAATTTTCAAGAATTTTTGAAATATTTGAATTCATTTATTTCAGTTTAATGCGTTTTCTTTGTTCAAAATTGTATTTATTTCGAATGATCAGGAATTTTCGCCGGAATTTTCTATTTTAGAAGATCAATCCCGGCAATGAATAGAGGAATTAGTTTAAGAATTCTATGCTCTTTCATATATCAAGAAAACTTTTTGGACAGTAAATATATAGAATTCTAATAATACAAGTTCCACCTGTGTGATCGATTTAACATGAATGAAATCGCAGACAGCTGCCAGTCTTTAATAAGTTTCAATATTCACAGAAATCTTAAATAAATATTATGAAACATCACAGTTGTCATAGTTTACGCAATACATAATGCCAAATATCTAACATTTAGGTATTTAATGTTTTATGTAATGGCTTGCAATATTATGTTTAATTGGATGCTGAATACAGTCATTGTTTTTGTTACAACAAAGATAGTAAATATTTTTTTCTATTACAAAACTTATTTGCACGGTTATCAGTGCATTTCGTTCACTTCCCGGCTCCGTGAAATGTCTGTAAGCATTAATTATAATATGCGCATAAACATCCTCTTTTGAACAAAATACATGTAAAGCATTGCACGCAGATGTATGCTTATTAGGGCTAATGAAAGTTGATAAAGCTAAAGATGTGGGTCGAAACAGTAGCAAACGGATAGATAGATAGAAAATACTTTATTGTTCACCATATACGCATAAAGTAAATAATAATTTACAGTAATTTCATCATCATCATCAGTCATGGACATTGGCAAGAAACGGGCGTGAAAATATGAATGAATGTACATGTAAATGTGTCATTACAGGCTGGGCTCGTATTTTCCCCTTTTAGGGAACCGAGCAGTATACCCTCTATGCTTGTGTAACGTGGATTGGCAAGTTTTATTTCTAAGTTTACTTCACAATGTTTTTAGGCAAAACAATAGGCGTCCTTATTGCTTGTTGTAGTCTTTTGCAAGCAACCTAACTTAAAGTATATTATTTGACGATAACAATATGATGATGTAATTAGAGCATAGACCTACACGATACTTATTTTTTGATATATATGGATCACTATGACGATACAGCCAGGTAACGTAGCTACGTTACCTGGCTGTATCGGTAGGCTTACCTGGCAGGGGAAGCTGCCCTGAAAGCTAGCTAGCTTTCAGGGCAGCTTACCTATTAAAAGACGGTCATATAGGCTCAGCATTCTATTTAGGTATTGTAACTAGTATAGAATACAACTTGTATTCATTAATTCAGTTTCTTCTAGTAACCTTTTAATCGTATTAATTTAATTAAACTTAATAAATCTCTTTTATGATATGCTATAGGTATACCTAAAAATTATTACCAAAAATAAAAAAGTTCAATTAAATCTTTATTTTAAATTCAGGTTTAGATTACAGAAATTGTATCACTTTCCCTGTTAAAAATGTAACGTAATTCCGCCGTGTGCAATTCGAAATTTGCCTTGGCTTTTGTTATTGAATACAAATTAGAGTAGGAATTTCTCCATGCTGCAGAAGTTCGTTACGATGACGCGTGTGTCGAGGCGAAAAGAAAGCAATAAACGTGACTATCGATATTTTGAACGCGTTTTCAAATATCCAATGAAGCATAGTTGACGCTTTTGTTTAAATTCGCCATCTTGAATTTGCTACACGTTTCCCTTCCGCCAGCGAACCGTAATTTATTGCTTACGATTGGTGATGCATTTTTCACGTAATATTTGTATTACAAAACTTTTGTCTTGTTGAAAAACAAAAGTTTTTATGTTGAAATTTGCATGGGTTTGTTGTAGTTTATGCGTAGCAAGAATTTACTGTCGTACTATCTTTTTGTGTTCACGTTTAACTTTGAGTTTTAGTTTCTGAGAGCTATAAAAATATATGGGACGCTATGATTAGCGTCTTATATATTTTATGGACTTAAATAACAATGATAGTATATTAAATCATAATTTTCAAACTTACATTTTAGTTTTCTGAAAACCGGATAGCTGTGAGGGCGACCAGCCATACTGCTTCCGTCAGGCAGCGGCAGTGCTAGACCAAAATTATTTGAATTTTTTTTAAAAAATATTCTTGAATCAGACATTTAAAGTATCAACGTAGTAGGCAACACATCGGCTCTGTTAAGTTTTTACCTGTTTATGTACAGACAAATATAAAAAAGTCGATGTTGTTACATTGTCAATAACAATAATATGTTTCCTCGGGTATGTCAGTGATTGTTCAACAAAGTATCTTTTGTGAGTGTGTTCTCGTAGCACTCTGTTGCTATTGAGCAACAGACATTTTCCAAACGATATTAGGCATTGGCCTAATATCGTTGTGGTCTGACCCGTAATTACATACACCCACTTCCCATGGCTTGAATTTAAGTAATAACATCAGTGCGCCTGAACGATTCCTCAGGTGATCAGAGACTGGTGGTGACTATCTTAGCCAATTGATTCGTTATAGCGATCCAAAGTCTAAACGTTGTCGGTCTTTTACCCTTATAACTTGTAAGATAATGACGTAGGTTCAGTGTTGTACTTAGTTTTCAAGGACTATTAGTGGAATAGAGATCTAATACCTGTAATAATAATGTTATTGTATTAGGTTTAGTATTTTTTATATATTATGTTAAATTATAAATTGGGGTAAGCAGAGGCAGGTAACAATGCATCCCCATTTACTTCGATCTTATCACACTCTTTTATTTCATTGATACATAAATGCACGTAAAAACCTTTCCATTTCATTATTGTTTAAAATTTCTGTGACTAGTGTAATACTTGCTAAACTCAGAAGGGTTTTTTGTAATAAAAGAACAGCAACTGGTCACTATACTTGTAATCAGAGAACCTTACGGCTTACACATGTTCCATACACTGACTCTTCACACTAGATAAAACATTTTTAGAACACCTTGCCAGCCCTCCAACAATTATTCAGTATATGAAATTTAGCAAATTGGCACAACCGATAGCGGATTGAAGTCATTGATAAACTATTTTAATTAAAGGGTTATGAATGACAACAATTTAAAACATTATTGTTTGGAAATTTTAGATAATAATTTATATAAGATATTATATAAAATATTATACTTGAAGTTTTACATGTAATAAAATAAACCGAACACAGCATAAATCTATCGCGTCTGCCAACATGAAAATAAAATGTAATGAATACCGTCTATATACAATTGAGAGATTTTGAATTACAATTTACACAATTACCACATCATATAAAGGATAAATATTGTTACATAAAATTATGGTAAATTATAGGCATCTACTCTATACCAAACAGGCGCCAAACACAGAATGAATAAAAATATAACATTAATATTCAATTAAGGAAATGGCCGATTGTATTGTTTAGAAATAAGAGGGTACATAACAAAATTAATTACCTATTAAATTTAAAAAGAAACATGACAAGAACAACTATGCTACTAATTAACTGTAACACAAGGTCATGGTAAGTACATTTTTTTTTCAGGCGGAGGTAATGCGTTTCGCACATACCGGGTCCTTTGCTAGGGATTAGACCGTTGCTGATCATAGAGGCTTTCCACTGAGGCAATCCAAACAATAATCAACCGGCTTGTGTGGAGACTCGAACCCATGGATGCCCATGGGCTAATTAATACCCCACTAAAACCACCCTCCTCCCATGTGCCCCGCGCTTATGAGGAGGAAGTACATCAATCTACCAACACCAACTCTATCATCCATAGTGCTTGTCACACACGTATTTTGTCAGTGTTCTTTAATTCATTTTCTCTACACGTTCAAACTACCATAATAGCAATTAATAAACGTATAGTAGTTTCATATTATTTTTTTGGTAATATTTTTATCAATATCTTTTTCATAAATTTAAAAGCTTCTTCATGAAATAAAAATAAAACATATCTTACAACGTCGAGTAATTATTAATAATCTCTCCCCGAACGTGTCGTTTCTGGGATCTCGAATTTTTAGACGACCGAACAATATACCCACCACGCTTGTCCAAAGCGAGCGTCACACATCGGTTATCTTGATGTTTTTATCGTCGTCTATTAGTTATTATAAATGTGGTTATTTGTAATCGTTATATACATATAGATATAATTCAAATTTATCCATGTTATAGGAAATATAGTTATATTATACATGCTTATTAGATATATAGTTATAGTCATATAAATATGCAATTAATATCAGTGTCCGGGGTTCTTTTGGAAGTAGTTTAAGCTAGGCCACACAAAAATGGATTAATAAATCAATCGACAAAAAGTTTAATCATAATTTGAAATAATGATTACAGTCTCGATTATATGTCATCAGCAGTAATCACTTATTTCTCAGTTATTGGTAAGATTTACAAGGTTAAGTTGAAGTTTATGTCCCGATTAACCTCTTTTTAATGTCATAAATGCATAATTATTATTATACTTCATTGTCGAGGATCATAATCATATTCATTTAATTTATGAGAAACTAGAAAAATAACTCTCAATATTCCTGATATCGATTTCGCATTTTTATATTCAATCGTTTTCCCGGGGGCGGTTTGAAGTTGTCCGGATTGCTAAAAATTAATTTATTCCGACACAGTTTCCACTAAAACGATACCTTACATTATTTTTTTAAATACTATGGTGCTATGTGTCCTGGGAATCTCTCGGGATTTCTAGTCTAACGTTTACAAAATCGCAGGCATATCCTAGTATTCAATCAAAATGATTGTATACCAATAAAAGGTTTATGAACTTTTAAAATATCTTCGCTAAAATTATAATTGAGCTGCAACTTCAAAAATAATAAAGCCCAGTTATTTTTCAGTATTTTATATCTTGTACATATTTAAAACACATTTTTCTAATTCTTAATCAAATGTGTAATTGAATTCATAAATATCTAGTTAAAACGCGGATGTTCTAATCGGCAGTGAGTTTCCCCGGATATCTACTGCATACTGCTGTAACATCCGTGAGGTATAGGATGTCTTACAATATATTTAGAAGATAACTTAAAAGGCAAGACGTAACTTATATGTAATTTATATGTCCAACTATGTAAAAAATATTTTAATTATTTCTTTTATACTTTCATTAAACATTACAATAAAATATTATAAAGAACAAATAGTAATCAGTAAATGATATGACTTACATTTGAAACTTCCAAAATTCTTATTTCTTGAACCATAGCTATAAAAGATACGAAAACTAGGGTTCAGCTTGGCTAAGCTATATATTTTAATAAACCATAATAAAAATTTTAACATGGTGGTATAAATATGTACAAACTATTAATTGTAAATTAAAGAATATTTTATTTTATAATTTAAAGTATTTGTAACAAATATTATGTAAAAAATAACTTGTGCACTTTTTCTCTGTATAAACTTTAACTATGCCAAATCTTACTCAACTTAGGTAGTGCACGCAATACGTTTAAAAAGCAGTACAAAGATTTTCCGTATTGATATATAAATTAAATGATTTATGAAGGCAGAGCAATAGGTATTTGACCGGTATCCTAAAAAAAGTGGACACATAACATATGTAAAGAATAAATCTGACACACACTTAGCTGATCTAAGTGTGTGTCAGATAGCACAGTGAAGGGCACCGTAGAGATGATAATCGAGCAACAGACGAGGTCTTTTGTACAAGTATTTTGAATCTAAAAAACCCTAGACCCCATTCGAAGACCACAAAAAAATTCAACAACATCGGTCTAGGGGTTTGGGACGAGTTAAGTCTCATATATATTCTAACATTGGAATTTTATGTATAAAGAAGATATTATTCAAATATGGCAATAATTAGATTTTTTCAAGCCTTAATTTTTTCTACCGTATAACTCAAAAGTTTGTGAGAAGGGTACACTTTTTAACAACTATGGAAGCGATTATTTCCCCACTTCCTGACATAAAAAGTCTAATTAAAATATTTTAAAGAACATCGTTATTAATTTGGACATCTGTTTAACGATATGCTATAAAGGCATATACGTTATTGAAAAAATATTTACTCCTTAGTTCTTAGTGTTTTGACGATTTCACTACGCCATTGTGTAGCGGTATATATAATATATCTTTTTGACGAGTTTCATGTATATAACTACTTGAAATTATGTATGTAGATTCTGTGGTTTATACGAAAAATAACTATGACATTCACAAGCATTCAGGCAGACGGAGAAACGGATATTCAATAAGCACAAGAAGGACTTAAATAAATAAATAAATTATGACTTTTTAGAACTCCGTTTAATCAAAACGCCAGGACGGGTATGGAATGGAACGCTAAAAAGCAGGATTCTAATGTTAAAAAAATGTTCTTAAAATAAGTGGACAGTGCCATATGTCATCGGAATGACCCGTGAAGTCCGGTTGACTGCGTCATCAAGTCAAAAGCTGGCCGTGTAATAATACCAGTATAGGTGAGACGGCTCTTCGACCTTCACTTTCGCTTTTTACGTGTGAATCTCCAAGACGGCAGAGCTTTGTATAATATTACTACATTGCTTACTAATTTATTTGATATATCATCAATAATCTAGTCTTTTGGGCTCTTCAGCATTACATATATGTTCAATTTTAACCATTAATATTAGGCTCATCATTCCACTTATATTTGATGCGTTTAGGTTATTATAAGAAATTTCATATTTTTTATTATTTATTTATAAAATTATAATCAAAAAATAAAATCAGCGTTTGGTTATCCGTAAAATTTTGTAATTAAGTATTTTTCGTTATAAAATTGGGAATTGTATTTTCATTAACAGACATCACAGAAATTATCGTAATTATAAATATAGAACTACAGGGAAAATACAGAAAGTAATCTAAATGTGTTTAGGCTTGGACAGGTTAAATTTTCTTTATTCAATAGAGATTATAATGTATTTATAACAATCATATTTCATTGTTTACTGAAATATGATTGTTATATTTCAGTAAATAATTAACAAACTTGATCGTCCTCTGTTGTTAACGGTCTCAAGTTTAAATTTATTTTGGTTTTATAAAACAATAATTTATTATATAATAAATACCATTAGATTGTTTTATTTTAGTTCCTATTATATGAAATTATTGTAAAAAATTTCGTTGGAAAATACTGCGAAAGTAGTATATCATATACCTATATTAGAAATTATCAATACAATAACAGAAATGATGTGTATTTAACATTCTTATAGTGTTATTTTATAGTAATCAATTGATCATTTTAAACATTTGGCTAAACGTAATAACGTTATGTAGTTTTATCACATCAACAATGTTGTGAAAGCGATTATAAAATCATCATCATGATTTTTGAATACATATGATTTAGAATGAAGATTCTCCGAAGATAGTTTTTTGTCACCATTACAATTAGGTTTCGCAGTTATTTATGAATGAGATTAAAACGATGTAATAAATTGCTTTGAATGCATTATTAGAATTCTAAGTTGTGTACGTAACTTAAACATCAAGAGAAAATGTGATAATAAAAATTAAAATAATGATATAAATGAGCTATGGGCAAGTAGAAACAACGATATAGAGGTTAACAAAACAAGGAAATATGAAAAGTGTAGATTAGCGATGGGAAATCCGAGATGATTAAACAATCGATTGAATCGACTACTACTTAAAATTACAATGGAGTTAACATAAATACACGTGCTTTTCGACTGAATAATCGAGATGTTTTCCGATTGTAACGAGGTAACTTATTTTATTCGACGGACTAGTCGTGACTCGTACTCATAAGTCGCGTCGATTCATCGGCGTATTCGTTAATTACAATGTTCCGAATCGGACTCAAAACATCGACTATGAAAACAATTGAGTGTCATAAATATTTGAACAATCACAACAATGTATGTATTTGAACATCTCATCGCGTATCTCTAATAGGAATGGAACAGTTGATTTGATAGATTACTGTGCATTTATCACAATCGAGTTACACATGGTCTGAGCAAAAGACAATTAAATGACGTGAATGTATAAACGTTTTAATGAATGCAGATTAGAGAAAGATGCACGCGAGGATCGTTGCAAGTGGAGATCATAGTTTCTACCTTTATAGAAAATGGTACACATTTGGAACCCGACGTATCATTTTAAAAGCCGAAAGTTTACATTTCAACCAATACATTGTAGCAAGAATGTACAATTGTTATTTTGACTTCACATGTTCCAAGAGGCTATTTATGACCACCGCGCCGTATGAATGTTGCAATAATAACAAACGTCAAAGTTTTCTTTAGTTTATACGAAAGCTGCAGAGCTTATTTTAAAGCACATTACACTTATTGTTGTAGCTCATACATACATAGAAAATTTTAAAGTTAAACAATTTTTCGTTTTGTCAATATTCACACAATGTAATGAATAAAATTTTAAAACCCCGCCTTATAGTTTATACCTTCATTGTTGTATTTGTTGTTTTCTTTCAATTCTAGAACCTTCAACTAAAGTGATCCTAATAATTGACTATATATAGCACGTCTTACAGATCGGCATAGAATTGTCACAACTTTTTATAAACTATATTATACTTATATATAATTCTGTACTTTAGTGTTTTATTTTTATTAATGGCCGCCTTTTGTGTTACCAAGTAAGTATTGTCTTGTTGTGCAATTTTGTATTTTTTGTTTTGTTGAACAATAAAGTGTTGTCTATGTCTAGTAGGCAATGATTGATCAGTTGTACAAGATCATTGCTTGGACTTCAGCAGTGCTTGTATTTTCATCAATCCGGATTTATCTTCGTCGCATAAGACGTTATGCAAAGCTCGCGAATGCACAACGACGTGCCATGAGGTAAATGGCAAACGCGTGGGAAGTGACATTGGCAGTCGCTGTACAAGAAGATTTATGGAATTCTATTCGAATATGTCATACGATGAATATAAATTCGTATCGAGATTTGATTATTTTTGTACATTTTAAAAGTAATATATACTTCTTTTAATTTGCATGCAGAATCTATAATTTAGTTTACGCAACGGGCCTGTTATTTTTACATTTAACGCTTGGTCAAGTATGGAAATATCTACCGGTTTATGTCCGGTCGTACAATATCTCGGGGCCCGAGCGGTCGCAGTTGATGCTTTGCACTTTCTACTGTGGTCCGATATGTCAAGGGCAGCGGCTCGCGGCGGGCGGCGTGTGGCCCTGGGTCACGACCCATCACTATCGCACCCGCTAATCCGCTGACTCGAATGTGGGAGATTTGCGCAATTGCCTAAACTTGACGACCATTGTCGATACTAACTGCTAATTAACATTAGCTCATTGTTCATGTGTCGCCAGCACAGCTAACACTCCACGACCAAGGTCTGCCATAACATTATGAAAACATTCCATACTGATCATTCATAAAGGTTATATTGAGTTTGCCAGGTTATTTGAAACACGTGCGCTCTTAGAATGCTTAGTAACGAGCGTTATGAACGATAAAATCAAAAGATTTCGTAATCCAGTGCAACTTTTTCGATTTCGAGCCAATAATGCGGTCGTGGTCTCTAAAATTCGTAATGCGCGAAATTTTTATTCCATTGTGTTTTGGTCTCTTTAAAATGGCAACCCTGAAGGTTAATGAACAGATCGTGAATAGGACCCATAAATCAATGTGAAATTTATTTTGCATACATTTCGTGTTAATTTCGAAGACGACGTTTTAAAAGAAATCTTTTTACTGAATATATAATAATATAATTGGAGATTAGTTTCTCGGTTTTTTAATTTTGGAGCTTTACAAAGCTTGAAATAAGTTTTAAGGCGTTTACTAGATTATGATAAATAGGGGGAGATAAGTACAGAGAATATATTTTAGTGGTAAGTATTCAAATCTAACAATATCCATCTTAGTGACATTATAATATTAAATACCTCGCTCTTTATCCCGGCTGGTTTAACTGGTTGCTTAATATATTATTAGCACACATTTCATGTTCTTAGATGGTTTTTGATGCGACAAGAATTTAAATAAACTTTGATATTTCGCAGTAATAAAATAGATTATGCATAATATGCTGAGGCCACGTTACACATTGTGTGTTAAACGCAACTACTTGATATATTAGCTATGTACACGGATAAGAACGAAGTAGGTATTGACAGTAAGTGCTAACAACATTTGCGCAAACAGAACACACATTATATCACAGGGTTTCATCACGGCGGCGCGCGCGCCGATGCCGCACCATTCGTGCATCTTTCGCGGTGAAAAGGCCAAAAGTCACCAAAGAAACAAATGACATTGAATAAACAGTGTTGCAAACGTGATACTGCACCTCAAAATCCCATAGTCAAGTATATTTTAATCATTAATTCATAATTTTATGACTTTGAATTGAATTATAACTTCAAAAATAAATAATAACAGTGTTACTATAATTACTGGACTTTTATTCATAGCTATTATCCCTTATATTTTGGTATTGTATTATTTATATTGTGCATTGATTAATTTTATAAGTTAGTATAAGAAACCTTTTAAGGTTTCTAAGGAATATTTATCTGTAGTTGCAAAAGATTTCAAACCGTATGCAAAACTCAGAAAAGATCAATTCAACTAATTAATTAAGTTTAGCATTATATAGGTACATTGTACTAAACATATCTACCTATAGCAACTGGCATTCCGACGCTTGGTTTCAATTCAATAAATTCGATTTATTCAATAAATAAAAGTTTTAGCGTGCCGTACCGTCAGTTAGCACTGTACGTCACTTTCGGCATCGACCATTTTCACTTTCTTGCCAATAACCTTTCGTGGCGTGGACTATGAGATAACGGATGTAACATTGTATAATGTATTGAACATTTATTTTCGTGGCATCCCATCTGCTGTACCTGATTACTGATTCATTTTTTACTGTATTTCGAATTTGTTTATTTTACAAGATTTTAAAGAGTATATTTAATAAGTACCTACTCTAAATACTGAAGTGTATCCCTTGAGTTAAACAATAGCAAACATTCATAAGTGTATTCAAAGCTAGTATTTTATTTTTATTTTTATTATTTTTATGTCACCCCCCTAGGCCCTATCAATTTAACCGCTGATGTCATAGTGTAGTTTTTATCAATTGTATATTCTTTTTTTTTTCACCTTATCCCAATTATTTGGGGTCGGCACAATATGTATTTTCCTTCCACACTCCTCTATCCTGACATATATCTACTATCACACCACAAACCATCATGTCATTCTTCACACAATCTGTCCATCTCTTTTTTGATCTACATTACATTATATATATATTATTACTGTATATTATTAATTTTAATAGTTCACTTTGAAGTATATATAGTTTATAATATTTCTCATCATGCTCTTTCGAATGAATAAGCCGGTTCATAATGACGTTGAGTCGAATATTTTGTGTCCATCGTTAAAGTTGAGTTACGAAATAATAGCTTGCGGCAAAATGCCCATTGTGCTATATCATATGCGTATGTAGTCAAGTTCTATGTTTTAAATCGAGATCCGACTGTAACAATTTAGTGTTATGATTTTTGAAACAAAGCTACTAAGGCTAATGTAAGCTGATTAACCACCAAGCAGCCTATATATTATAGGTACCGTAATTTGTTGTCTTACTTGGGATCGAACGGAAAGCCTATTGACTGCAGCAAGTTAGGAAGTGAAGAAATCATTAGACTATAAATAAGATTGCTGTATATAAATCGTTTAGTTATTTCTGCACTCACCAGGCCGCCCCTGGTTTAGATATTTGCCACCTAAAAGCTATTCAAATTCTGCCGCCCCTGCGGACCTACAAATCGATATACTAGTTCACAATCATATTAATTAAATTTTTTTGTCATTAAAATTGTAACTTTATATTACAATTTGTGCACTTAAATTCTTCTTCTTAAATTCTTAAATTACACCATCTTTGTCTCGTAATTAGAAAATTGTGAACTAAGGGATCGATGTGTTTGTTCTTGCCGCAACTAAACGCTGATTATATATAATTTGAGTAAATATAATAATATCAGCCCATATCCCCCACTGTTGGGCTTGGGTCTCCCATTATAGGGGAACGAACAGTATAGCCGCCACGCTTGTCCAAGGCGGCTTGGCAGGTTTGACACATCGGTTATCTCGATGTGCAGGTTGCAGTACAATGTTTTCCTTCACCGTTGTTAGCACGTAGTAATTGTAATAATTTGAGTACTATCCAAATTATAGAAAAATTTGCTTAATTTGTGAAACCTATCCGTGCAGGAATAGAGAAAGAAAACAATTTCCTGCGGCCGGGCGGCCTGTCGTAAGAGGCGACAAAACAACCCATAGCCAGGTGGTAGGGCATTTGTCCAACTGAATGGCTACCACCCCTGGTCTAGAGTATGCCGCTATAAAAACCTTGAGTTGTGTTCCGGCATTAGTGACCAGGTTCCTTTCCCCCCTCAAGAGAGCAGCAGCGCATTTGTAGCACCTTTGGTGTTGCAAATGTCCATAAGCGATGGTAACCGCTTTCCATCAAGTGGGCCGTCTGCCTTTCTGCTGAACTCACCGATTAAAAAAAAAATATATATATATATTGTCGAATAATTGTTTATCTGAAGTCCACGCATCAACTCTTGGATCCACTGAGGGGTGGATCTTTTAGGATAATTTAAGATTTTTTTCTTTAATATATGAAGTAATTAATCAGGAACATTTAGGTGGCTATTTTTTTATTTCTGTAAGACAAAATAAATTATGGCCCCAAATTTGCCGCAACTCCAAAACCTGCCGCCCTAGGCTCCAGCCTACTCAGCCTATTGGTAAATCCGCCACTGGCACTCACAGAAAAGAAAAAGGCGTCGCGTCAGTCTTCGGTACCTACGCACGAGTAGTTCCTGTTTACAAAACATGTTTTATGTGTCGGCATTGTGGTAAAAGTTGATTTTCTGCTCGGGACGTGTAGATACGTTGCCTGAATATGCGTGGACCTTGACACGCGGTTTTGGGGCTTTCAGCCGACGTCACGTGCGGGAAATTTTTTGAACTGACCACTCACAAGAATTGTGACGAATATGCAAGTTTCTAAATCGACATTGAATGTAGGATAAATGTTGCATTTTGTAAGATTTAAAAAGGTTACTGTGTGAGTCAGCTTGTGGTATTGTGATTATAAATTCAGACGCAGTGTGGTGGCAATATTTTTTTATCAAAAAAAGACAAGTAAGCTGCCTGCCACGGATACCGTGTTTGTGATTCCGAACATGCAGCGCGTGATATTGATACTTAAGTTGTGGTAATGTACATTGTACAACTACCTACGACCACGTCCTGTCGCCCTCGCCACTGCCATTCGCTTGAAGCATATATAGACTCTATTGTTATATACAATATATATATATATATCAATGTGTTAACAATAACCTGATACTCGTGGTCTTATTTTTCCATAAATTATTTTATATAAATTTATTAAGCTAATTTGTGAACGTAAAAAGAAAGTACCAATTTTATTTTCTTTAAAATATAACTTTTTTTGACGTCAGAAACGTTTACTCATTGTTCGCTTAAGGTTCATTATAGAAACATATTCTTAAACGTGAATAATATTTTTTTATACTATCTATTATCCGCGTTTTTATTCACGTCTGTTATTTAATTTTAGAGTAAGTTAAATTTAGATGTTGCATAATTAAGTCATAGCTGAGAGCAAGCACTTCGTAGATAGACTTTGGTTTTATGCTCATATTGTTACAATTACCGTATCAAGAAGAAAAAATCCTTGGGCACTTTACACATCAAAATTACCGATATAAGGAACTTGTCAGTCGACAAGTGACTGGTGAGTGTAAACTCTGATTTAGGAAATAAAGAAGCGCCTACCCAGGTTTAGAGATTGGAACATTCATGGCCTGAAAATACATAGCATAAATGATTGTAATATAATAACAACGGCTGGCAATTAGCAATGTTCTCGTCAAAGGAATTTTATTAATTAGTAGCTTATTCACATTTCATCATTCCGCATTTTACTTTAATCACAGGCAACCATTCTTTGCGTCACCTTAAAATAACTTAGGATCTTGCTTTTAATGCCACGGTGGCTTTCAACCTTATGCATCACATTACGGTGTGATCGGCTGATTTACAAACATTTAGTCAGTTCAGAGCTATAATAGTCTCATAGGTAATTAATTACATAACAATTTAAAGTTCTAAAACGCTGGAATGAAAGATAGATTTAAAAAAAATTGACTATTCGAATAGGTTTCGCTTACTTTTGACATTATGCAACACCCTATGGAAATAACAAACCCCAGCACAAGTTTTAAGCGGTGACCTTGGCCTAAGCATAAGTGAAATTTTAAATCTTTTTCGAAGTATGAGTAGTATGTTGTTCCTTTCTTATCCTTAAATCTAGATAGCTTGCGTCAGCAATATCAGGGATAGGGAGTAATAGGGACTTTGCTATCTCAATTTTGGTGATAATGAACAAGAAATTCCTGAACCTTCCAAGGGATTTGGACGAAAGGAACAGCCACCGACTTAATTCGGTGATATTAGGTCACCAAGACAGGTCACTGTCAAATATGACATCAAGGTTTTTTACTTTATTACTAAAAGGAATAACTGTCCTGTCAAAAGTTAGGCTAGATATGATACTCCAGTCGGCCTTATTCAGCACTCATGAGCTAGCGATGATGATAATTTGAGTCTTTGCGGGGTTTACGCGAAGACCAAATGATTTGCTCGACTGCAGAATGCGTTCGAAGTCTGAATTTATTGTTAAAACTACTTTATGGATGTTGTATGTGGATGAGATAGCGGAAATTAATTATAAATGCTTACAACACAATACAATACCAATTATTGTAACAAAACGCGTCGCTAACAAAAGATTTTGTTACCAGACCATAAATACAAAACAAGAAATGACAATTTACATTGACATTGACAATAGTTGTGTATTATTTTTTTTAATTTTATCATCTAAATGTAAAAATTAAAAATGTAATTTGTAAATCACATTATTTAAAATAAGTCAGTTATTTAACAATTTATTTAATAGGTGTCTTATGGTCTAGACTCTAAAGTATATCACCATAACAACGTTGAGTTGTGTTCTAACATTAGAGGCTAGATTCCAGTCTTCCTTTAGAGAGCGGCAGCATATTGGTAGCACCTTCGATGTTACAAATGTCCATAGGCAATGGTAACCGCTATTCATCAGGTGGGCCAATCTGTCTGCTGAACTCATGCAATAAAAAAAGGTAGCATTCTATGTAATTCTGTATAGACTCAAACTATTAATTTTCACAAATAAATCAAATCATAAACGATTTGTTCCCAAGGCATTAAGCAAAAAATAAACAAACAAAGCCATTAATGTTGGTGTGTATTTAGATTATAAGACACTTTGGAATATTATTCCAAAGTAATCGTAATTCCTTTTTTGACCTTGATAGATCCATTTAAGAGGATGGCTAGATTTGTACGCAACTCGTTAACTTTTTGTATTCAAATAATAGATTAAATAAATATAAAAGATTTTAAATGTTTAAAACCTGTATATGTTCGTTATTATGATTTTAATATCTACAAAAATAAATGTAATTAGGAAATATACACAATTTCTTTATGATTATCACATTGCCATTAAAGATTATCAACACATTAAAACATCCTGGATAACAATGTTTCTATGAAATTACGTCAAAATTGCCTTTTGTTTCAATTGTCTCGTACAATCGTATGCAACCATCTATTTTCATTGTTCTTTAGTGAATGTATGGACTTCAGTCAACTGTGGTGTTAATATTAAATTTGTTCTAGACGATTCATAGTCGTGTCTCTAATTAAATAAAGATATTAAAATGAAATTAGACATTTCAACACAAGAACGCTTGCGTATAGAGCTGGCACGAAATCGAGTTTAAACCATTTGAAGGATAACATTCATTTACAAGTTGTAATACGGTATTGACTTTCGTCA
This sequence comes from Dendrolimus houi, assembly GCA_039645545.1. Taxonomy (NCBI): domain Eukaryota; kingdom Metazoa; phylum Arthropoda; class Insecta; order Lepidoptera; family Lasiocampidae; genus Dendrolimus; species Dendrolimus houi. The sequence goes on along the minus strand of CM077123.1, from coordinate 9,347,431 downwards.
TCGTATGCGGCTGATTATTGTTTTATAGCAGTTAAATGACATCAATGATTGCAGTATGTATAATAAAACCCCTAAATGTCCCACTGTTCAGTTCCAGCCTTCCCGTTGAACGGCCAGTACATTTTGTCATGCTTGTTCAAGGCCAATTCTGTATATATTTTGCATATAGACGTATATATCCGCTATGTAACTAAATAATCGGAACTTGTTCTCCAGCCAGACTTCAAACCCACGTCTTTAGGTGCCTTAGCCCTTAATTATCACGGCTGTAGTTCTGTTTTAATATGTTAAATGTATCTATTAAACACAACTACGACACTATGAAAGCTAAATATACAGATTATCATAACAATTTGGTATATTTATATACTCTTAGTTACGGAAATAAATATGCACGGGATAATTTCTACCCAGAATAACCACATATTATCCCCGAGATAAAAAAAAACCCAAGTTTACGCGAGGAACGTGGAGCGTAATATAATACAGTGGAATCTTTATAACTCGAATCTTGTTAAGTCGAAATCCTCAGTAAGTCGAAAAAAAATGCCGTTGCCTGCCACTAAAACCCCAAATACTCGGTATCTCGAATTATTTATAGACTTTGTAACTCGAATAAAATGATATTTCCTTGCATAGGCATTTTAGTACAATATTTAAACTCGATAACTTGAATTTCAAAAATCAGACTCTGTAAGTCGAAGTTAGTCAAACATAATGATGTCTTACTTGGAATTTCCCGAACTCGAAGCAATAAAATCGAAAAGGAATGGTCGGTGCGTTTATTCTATTGTTTCTGCCTAGTACATGTGCAATGAATGAATCTATTAATTAAACTTTGTAATGATCAATTATGATTATTTTCTTTGACTCCTCAAAAATCGCGCCTTCTTAAGTCGAAATTTCAGCCATCAAATTCTTCCTATCTCGAACTTCTTGTTAAGTCGAAGTTTTTTGCGTTTCCCTTGACATTCGAGATATCGAGATGCTACTGTAGTTTAAAATATGTAATAACTTGGTAATAGTATCTACAAATGTATACAAATTTTAATTTTTAATAACATTCCAATGTCCATGGACGACTGAATGTACTTCCATCAGGTAACATACTCTGCTGTACTCCAACAATTAAAAAACCATTCACTTGTTTTGGAGCGGGCACAAAAAATCCGTTGTTTAGCGTCAGTGGTTGAGAGTTGACTGGATAGTTCTAAGAGACAGGATTTTACCTGGTGCCTATTAGCTTGAAGATTATTTTGAGCTTGAATAATCATGAATAAATAGCACTCACTAGTTAGACACACAAACCGTGGGATAATTAAAATATATTTTTCGGTATTTTCACGGCGACTTCCGGCGACCTAGTCGCTGAAGGTTGGTCGCCCGGTGTATAAATGCTCCTAAAGTTCATTGCCTATGGAATTAAACCACTTTGACAACATTCTCCGGATATTATTTAACTTGCTCTGCAAGCATCATAGCACGTATGTATCAACGTAAGTCATTAGTGTTCCGTACACGTGGTACTTGTTAATTTTACGTGATCGCCATTTATCCAGGGGTTGACGAACTATTGTACCGTTGAACGAATAAGTATTCGTATATAACTATGGTATAAATAACACACGTGCGATGACAGTAACTCATATAATTATAATATTAGCCCATAAAAATCCCACTGCTGGGCTCGGATATTTTTAGATGATATTTTCAAAGCAGATGGGCGGGTATCATTAATCGCGCATCTAGGAGTTTTAAATTTCGACATGATATTTTCTTCATCGTCAGTAGTAGTATTGTATATGACCAGGATACAAATCCACATACTTAGAATGAGGCAGGAATACTTTAGCCACTAAACAACCTAGCACATTATAACAATGACTAATTTTAGAGTTCCTACATTCTTAATTAAGCTGTTTATTTCAGACAAACGTCAGCCTTGCTACGGTTGCAAAATAACTATTTAAATAGCTTCAAACGTAGAAATACATTAATAAAAAAAGATCCTTAAATAAAGTAATTATTGAACGTAGCTAAACCCGGAGTTCCGCTCGTTTATATTTTGGTATGTAATTATTCGAGCGATTTTAAAAAAATTAAAGAGGTCACAAAGAATTTAAGTAAGCATAATTTTTTAAAGGCTTATATTGAAAAACTATATAGGACTTCTTCTAACTAAAGCTTTTCAATGGAATTTTCTAAAATCATAATAGTAATTTTTCGTTATTTATTTTCAGAATCTTTTATAATAAATTTTTATATTCCCAACTTCAAAAATGAAGTACTATTAATTGTAATTTACCTTAAACTATATATTTTACTATCTTAGTTGAAACGACTCATTGATCCTTCAGGTGATCAGAGGCCTGGTGCTTACCTCGGCCAACGGATCAGTATGGCGATCCAGCGAGGAAACGTAGCCAGCCTTCTGGGCACCTTACCCATAGAAGACGGTGATCTGGGTACAGTATTCTACTTATAGTATTGAGGGACTATGAGTAGAATATAATACGAATAAGTTAAGTTTTCTTGCATTGTATTGTCTATATATAGTACTTGATTAATTATTAATATATAATAAATCTTAGGGGTATTTTCAAAAAATAGCTTATGTACTTTTGACTCAAGAGTTCCTTGGGACATTCATCAAAGTTGGTTCAGTGGTAAAATTGTTCTACTTATCTAACAAACAGATCCTTGTCGCATTTATAATATTAATAGGATAAATTATACATACAAACACGGTTACATATTTCATACTAAAGTATTATTTATTTCCTTGCGTTAAAAACTAGCGGGAGACAACTATCATTGATTTTACCCACGTTTGCGATATCACATAATTATAATGTCTCTGTAAATACTGTAGTTTGCTTAACACGTGTGACTGTATATTACACTGTCTAGCTAGAAGAGCAGTAATTTTCACGACAAAACGTTTATAACACTGTTATCGGGAGACTACACTTAATTAAGTGGTGCTTGCTGACAGCACATTCTAATGGTCATTATTAATTTATTAGTTGGTATTGCAAGCTCAGTAAGGCCATTTCTTCTTTTCTTTTGGTTTCTGTCTTGCAATAAGTAACGACGTAACCGCATTATACAATATATTAGCTGCATTTAAAATGTTTAAAAATTATTTCTCAACCAAGGTCCCCCACTTCGAAGAGACAGTAAATGAATCATAATTGGATGCAAAATCACATTTAAAGCATGGATTGAATGTCAATCTATGCAACATTATGCGGGAGCTCCAAGCTCTAAAATTTAGTCATTGATTATTTAGAATTGGGTGATTTTGATTTTTCTCCTTGTCGCTCTCGGGTCGAGGGAAAGAGTCGGTATACCAGCAGCCAGCAATAGGCAATTAATTGATTACGCGCACATACTTGCCCTCGTACGTTCACCGACGACCTCGAAGCTCAAGCCACGACAGGCAGACCAGACCTTGTATCAGGACACTGCTATATTTTATTGTACATTTATTGTCACTAGCGAGGTATTGGTTCGCTAGTACCTCACGTGGATCTAATGGCTAGGTAGTTTCCTAGTGTTACTGAAAATCGATTACCCAATTTAATGAATTCAGTATTTAATGTCAATATGAGTTCAATGTGAGTTTAGACAACTAAAGCCAGTTCTATTTCAATTCATCGTATAAACTGTAAAAGGAAAAGTAGGAAATCCAACACCGTGCTTCAAAGCGGACGTATCAAACGCAACGACGTTGAATAAAATGGTTTTGTTCCCTTTATTATATTACTAGGATATGCCCGGAACTTCGTCCATGTTTAAATTAAATTTCCCGCAGGATTTCCGGGACACAAAGTATTGCAGCATTTAAAAAGGAATGTAAGCTATCGTTTAAACTGTGTCGGAGTAAGTTAATTTTTATGCACCCGAAAATCTTCAAACCGCTCCCGGAAAAAATCCTGCGTGATTCCCAGGGTAAAAAGTATCACGCATTTTATTACATAAAATTTGCTGTCTACTAGTGAAAAACCGCATGGGAATACGATTTTTTTTCAATTTGGCCCTATGAAATCGTTCTCAGAAAAATTCCCGCTGAAGTCCCGGGATAAAAAGCAGTGCATATTTTAAGTCTAAGAATTTTCTGTCGACCAACGAAAACCGCGTTGAAATCGGCTCAGTAGTTTTTACGTGAATCCCGAACAAACAGACAAATAGGTAAACAGACAAGAAATCTAAAAAAATAGCATCGTGTTCTCCAGCGTTTATACATTTCAGATGACTTTTTTTAAATAGCTTTAATGTACAGACACTGTATTATTAGAATTTTATAATATTATAGATTTCTAGATGAACAAGCTACTTCAACAGCTCTTTACTGTATTTTTATATAAATTTCGTGACCGACAGTAGGTATATAATAGTTGTTCGCAATAAACATTAATGACACATACACATATCAAATTAAGTATGATACAAAGATTTAAAATATGGGTTCATTCATACCTGTATCATTGGTATTCGTATTGTACGATTTGATCATCGTTGCGATGCAGCAACATGTTGCTGCAAGGCGTTGCTTGATAGGATCTGATGACCAAATGCTTCAGATGTGGATACAGACTAAGGTAAAATTAGAATGTGTTATGTAGCGCATAGGTTATGTATGTGAGATTGCGGAAAACACTGTGTTCCGGCTTTTAGACATATAGGAAAAAACCAGTGCTGACTACTATACTTAAACATCTAATATAAATAAAGTTTTCAATGGCTTATGATTGCATTATGGAATTCCAATGCACTGTACGTAACTTTAATATACTAAATGTGGAACAAATACTTGCGACACTCAAATGGGCATTTCTTTCTCAATATTATTTACGTTCTTTGTAACCCTGAAAACAAAGTTTTACATTTGACACGCAGCTACCAACCAGCATACAATAAATATGCTTAACTTTAAAAAGATACATGACATAAATGAATAAAAATCGAGTAAATGCATATAAATAAAAATGAGCCATAGTTATGTATGTACATATATTTCTACGATTCATTTTTATTTATAACTAGAGAACGTCTTTATCGACTTGATGAAGTTTTTTGTGTGTGTTTGAGTGGATGGTTTAAATTCACAATTGGAACCGGTAGCAGACGCTGGGATCCGGTCCTAGATTTTTATTTTTTCAGTGCAGGACAATGTCTACCGGGGCCTCTAGTTAGTTTAGTAGTTATAAAATGATTTCGAATTTTCAGGCCTACTATGTTAACCGCCGTTTTACTTACATTTTTTAAAATAGCAACCATTTATAAAACCGGTATGAAGGAATAGCATCATGACAAACAAGTATTTTATGAAAGACTAGCTTCTGCCCGCAACTTCGTCCGCGTGGAAAGTTTTTTTAACTATCCCACGGGAACTCTTTAATTTTTCGGGATCAAAAGTATCCTATATGTTGACCAGGGATATAAGCTTCCACCATTTCATTTGAATCGTTCCAGTCGTTTCGGAAATTAGCCGGTACAAACAGACATACAAACAGATAAACAGACAAACAGAGAAACAAAAAATTTGAAAAAAAATCTAAATTAGTTCTATTTCACTTCTTACATCCCCCTGACTCGGTTTTTAGCATTTTTTTTTATTATATGTATAGATAACCTTCTGAACCGCCACGTTTTCAAGCAATCAAGCTACCAAAGTTAATACTTTATATTTTTCTAAATATTTATTTCTTTTATTGGCAGCTTGGGGCATTGCCATTAAAATACAGCGCACAATGTGTACACCACAGGGTGTCTAATATTCAAAATGTATCCTTGATTCGGAGAGAAGAGACTTGATATCATTGGATAACTGTTACATAGGTGTTACAAATGTCCATAGGCGATGGTAACCGCTTTCCATCAAGTGGGTCGTCTGCCAGTATGCTGAACTCATGCAATAAAATAAATAATAATAAATAAATAATTGTATTAGAGGATGCAAAAATTCCGTGAGATATAAAGCCATTACACTCTCCAGTGAAGTCGCAGCAAAGCAGCACTCAGTTAATATTTTTAAAACGCTGTTTTAAACCAGTTGATTAAACTATGTCTGTGCAATTAAATACCAGTTCGACTGGAAAAGAAATTTGGAGAATAACAACTCTTGCACATTAGTCACATGAATGCTGTTAGAATATATATACTCGTAATTTTACAGCGAAAAATTATTTAACAATTTAGAAAACACTTGTATATTTTGTAAGTATACGATAAAATACAGATGTGAATTAACTAATGTTTAATAAGAACCGGTTGATTACGTAAAAAAAGCTGGCATCTGTTGGGGAAATTACTATTATTCAGATCCGGGTTTCGCCGAGTCAGTGATACTATATTTGTAATTTTTATACGACCTTCATAATAACTTAGGGTGACAGTTCATAAATTTCAATGATACCGTCATACAGCTTCCCACAGAGCTCACACAAATCTTGTCATTTCCAATATGGTTTCACAATTTTATTAACATTCTATACTATACCTAAATAGCAAAAATTAAACCGTTAAATGTTATTTTGTCTTCCAACTGTCTATATCATAGCTATTTCACTACGGGCTTTGGAATGAAGACGGAAACAATTTAAGGACAACTTGAGGATGTAAACATAATGAAATAATGTTTTGGAAAATGACAACGATGTTTCAAAGTAACTTTTATGCAGATAGGCAAAAGTAATCAGTAGTTAGTAAAATTGCGTTTCGTCAGTAATGACTGACCCGGTCACGAACTTCTGCATAGCGACCGGGGACTCGTCGAATGACGCGACGGAGGTTGGCACCAAACGGGACGGCTTGTAATATTTCATACATCTTAATAACTTAACCTTCTCGCTCGTCGCGTAGCGCTTAGCTATCTGTCATAGGGACAGGGTCGTGGCCGGACTGTAAAAGAATGTATAATAAATAATGCAACTAAGTCGCGTGTGTTGGTTTGACATAGTGATAGTTTTGATATGAAGGTTTCCTCACAATGTTTTCTTCCGCCGTCAGCTACAATTACCACAAGCTGATTGTAACAAAAATAACAATATATAAGTTCTGTAACTTTGCAACATTCTGAGAAGATTCAAGAAAGTAGAGCTTGTTAATCGCTTTTAAAACGGTTTTGAAAATATCATACAGAGAATATATATAATAATCTTTGAGATATGGTGTGCATTTCACGGTTTTCCGTATCTAAATGGCATTGTTGGTTGTCTTTTCAGCGACTATATAAAGTATTATTAATCCAACGTAACTAAGTCTTTAACTTTAACATGTGGTCAAAGTATCTTGGCGCTGCGTAAACCTTTTATTAAATAAGTACATAAAACTATGTACAGAGCTTTATAGTATGTATATTATATATATGTTTTTTTTTTCAAATCTTGTACATTTTTCTTATAAATATCGTATATATATATATATATATATATATATATATATATATATATATATATATATATATATATTATTAATGTAGGACCTTATATCCTACATCGCAAGCAATTTAACTTGTATCAGCGAGGCTTCTTTTGTTTTGCTTTAAAAGAAGTGCTCGGAGCTTTCAGGAATGCGGATGTGTAAAATGTATTTTTAATTTTATTCTACCTTAACGATTGGCGTTCCTTGGATACAAAAAGTGATTCTTCAATAAATACCCACAATGGTATGTGAATTTCCATTTTTAGAAACTTACTCAAGATCAAATATTTCGCACAACGAATTTCTGCATTGCTATACAGCGTGGCAATGCAGCCAGCGTTCTGGACACGATTATTTCTGGCAGCGATTTGTTATATAGTTTATATTAACTTATTTATAACTTAATTTATTTTTAGTGTTTAATCATTTATGAGATATAAATTTACAATTTTTGTCATCTTTATCTAATCAAATAGTGCACTATAATATAGATATCTGCTATTTTCACATTGCACATGATTCAGATCGATGATATTGTTACGAACTACAGGACTCGAAATAAAAATGCCGTTGGAACTACTGTAGAATTTATTAGAACTGTACAAACACGTATAAAACAAATACAAATACAACAGGATGCAACCAGTTCACACTGCACGATTTAATACAATTCGAACGCGCAAAGTCCGTCGTCTTTATCGCTAATCGAGAATACTAGAGAACGTCTTACTCGTTTCGTAATCGTCGCCTGACTGCTCCCGCTCCTCCCTTCGGGCATCGTCTTATACTAACTACACAGTACAAAGAAATTGGAGGCGCACACTGAGTTTCTAAGAAATATTAATTTGCACGCCTGCGAACGTCCACAAAGTCCAGAACAATTACAATAGGGATTAGTTCGACGCTAATGATGGTTATAAAACAAGTAATAAGACAATAGCATGTTTTTTTTCACTACAAATTCAAAAGACAAAAGAGTTCTTTAATCCGGGAGGACAATAAGCTACGCTTACAATAGGCTGTGTGGCTTATCTTTGACGGCATGTAACAATACGGTATATAAGTAATTAAGTATGCATACATAGAGGATCGGTATGTGATTCGGTTTGTGTTGAATCGATTTAAGATGAGAAGTTTGCACGATGTTAATATATCTTTCAATACCAGTAGGTACTTATAATTTATTTAAATTTAAAATGATTATATATATATATATATATATAAATAAAAATTACAGCATTATAATTAAATAACTTTCTAATAATCAAACGTATATTATTACTGCGAAATTATACCCAACGGGAAGGCGTATATAAGAATAAACATAAAACAAATTAAGAATTTCCTCGTTTCTGAAGTCGTACGTAATTCATGCAGATTGAAAAGTTATGTAGAGATGATGAAGTCTGCCATTTTTCTCATTTGGTTACAGAATCATAAATAAAATGATTTATCGAGAATCTCTCGAATCCCGGGAACTACTCAAAACGGTTCTTATTCATTATACTTTGTAACTTGTAAGTATGAATAAGAATAATAATGACTTTTGACCATGACCTTTACTTTTGACCAGATCCATTTATCTTATGTATTTCGATACGATGTGCTGAATCTGAATCTGGGGTCAGTTTACTCCATACACGCTCTAAGTTTGTTTGTTTTTTGGGCCCGTGTAATCTATGGCGTAGCTTTGGGAAGCCTATGTCCCAGTAGTGGACTGCAATTGGCTGACGACACAAAAGTATTTTTAATGCTTGCGAAATGGCTAGAGAACGTTAATAAAACAAGAAAAGCAACTTATTGAATGCAAATTTTGTATGTAGTAGCATAGTGTATGAAGGTAGAAAATCGTAAAATAAGCGTCTTATTTATTAAAGATGATTCTGAAAAAGGTAGGTAATAAATAAACACAGAAAGTGAAATTTAATAACTAAGATCCTTAAACGATCATGCTGGCAAATGTGGTTGAATAAATGAAAGCTTCTTTCTATATATACGTCGAGATCGCTTTTACTGAGTACCTACTTCTAAAGTTTTCTAGTGTCTTAACTTTGTAAATAATTCGTTTACAATTTTGTTTGCGATTAACGCACCTTTTTAATTTCCATTAAATCTCATTACATCTTAACATATTATTATAAATCATACACGTCATGCGCATTATCGCATACATCGTCTATCAAATACACATATTTCCCTTATAAAACTATAATGTATAAAATCATTAAAATAAACATATAGAAATCGGAACACACTTTTATTCAAAACAATACCGAGTTTTTGATTTAGTAGAACCAATACAGAATTGAAGACAAAAAATGCTACTCTTTCAATCAATAACGATTTTGCCCAAATTGAACTTATTTATGATTTTCCAAAGATGCATGGTTAAATAATTTTGACATTATGACAGGTTCTTAGAGAGTTGATGCTCTTGCACAATCTATTGCATTGGGCGCCGGCAACAACACAGAGGATCCATTACGCGACAGCGCTTCTATCCAAACATTAGGTACATCTTATAATCCTCACGATATCATTGTTATTACATACTTATTATTTTCCCGAATTGATTTATATTTTTACGTTTATGATGGCCTGATAACAAAGACTATAGGGCAAAGCTGTCAATACCGTACCTTGAAATATTCCTATTGTATGTCCTTGATAGTGACACTATTAATTTGCCGTCAATGATAAATAATTTACAAAATAAAACTGTGCAAAATGACCAGGCATTTTCAAGGTAAACTGCGCAGATAAAGCTTCCTTGCACACTTCTGCAATCATAAACTGGATATAAAGTCCTTGTGAATATATCGAAATACCATAATTAAGAATCATAAATGTGTGTAAGCCGTGGAAGTTTAGTGGGCGACGCTCTAGAGTCACAAACTCTCGTTTCAATAGAAAAATAGGTTCGAGGCCTAGTCAATAATCATGCGCTACTAGTTTTAGGCATTTTGTTACAATTATTACGTGCTGACAGTGAAGAAAAACATTTTGATGAAATCTGCACATCGAGATATAAGTACAATGTATCAAATCCGTCAATCCGTATTGAAAAAACATAGCGGGTATTCTGCTCGTTTTCCAAAAAAATGGACATACCCGTTATGTTTTCATTCATGACGGACATTTTAATTTTTTCCAGGTTATACTTTATTACTATGAATAATTTTTATCTGGTGATTGAACAATCGGTCCTTGAAGATTGGTACTAATATGATTGTTAACAAAATAATGTACCAGCTATGAATCATTTTTTTTCTTCAGTACATTACCTTAGTAGATTTTTTTTATTGCCTGTAGCAGGCAAACAGGCAGACGACCCACCTGATGGAAAGTGGTTACCGTCGCCTATGGACGTTTGCAACACCAGGGGTGTCGCTAACGCGTTGCTGACCTCTAAGAAATTTTATAACGCCCTCCTTAAGGAACCCCCATGTCATAGCGAAAGGAAAAATCGCGGCGGGAAGTTCCCTCCAGATCTTTGTTGTATGCGGAATAAATGTTCTAGAGAACCGTTGCGTAGTTGAGCGTGGGAGCTCAAGGAAATGGGGGTGAATATCTCGTCACTGACGAGCGGTGCGGTTGTAAAAGTGAGACGTTGACACCATATCAAACAGTTCCTCGGAACACTCCCCGTTATACAGGCGATAAAATACGCAGAGGGACGCAAAGTCTCTTCGAAGGTTAAGCGATTCTAAACCGCCTGTTAGAATGGGATCATCGACGATACGAACGGCGCGACGCTGGATGGAGCCGATGGGGTCAGTCTGGTAAGCTGGTGCTCCGGCCCATAGATGTGAGCAGTACTCCATATGTGGTCTGATTTGCGTTTTGTACAGCGCAAGTCGTTGCCGCGGAGTGTATATATATATATACTTATGTATAAATATAGATAGATATAGATAATATACTGCAATCATTTAAAAAAAATCAATTACATGCAAGTTTCTAAATATCAGATATTTTATTTCTTTGATAATAAAGAGTGCACCAGTGTGCCGCTGATTGCAACTAACTTGCCAACATGAAGAGTCTCCTGTGTGCCACTAAATAATTGACACATCTTTTTATTTGGTAACTGATTTAAATACAGTTAAATTAAATGATACTCATAATTTCTTAATGCATACATGAAGTTCATATGTAAACAGACTCAAACATTTTGGAGAGCACAGAAATGAAAACAAAAAGAAATATTTAAAAATGTATTCCCAACATGTCCTCCATTCAAAAATAAAGTAAAATGTTACAATATGTGCGGCGTGATTGTGGGAAACCCAAAGCCCTTGACCTACTCAGCGCAAGAGTGAATCTCCCACGAATAATCATTATACATAATACTAAGAATTTTGGTTACTTTCAACTCTACCTCCGAATTAATCCACTTTTTGACTTCCTAGAGAAAAACAATTTATTATAAAGACATCTCGACGTGATACTGTTACTTACATTTAAAGTTACGTAGGTTATAAGTAAAAGCAACACAGTTAATTACATCATGAACGTGGCAAAGTAAATATTCAATGTTATCGTCTGTTTAGGCTTTTTATTTGTAATCGGTTTTTCAGGGCCGTCATTTTGTTCACAATGACATAACTACCAATTGTTACGGTCGTCGGCCTAAGAATTCACAAAATCTTTGAAACATGTAACTTGATTAACAAGTATATTGACCATAGTATTTTAATGTTAAAGTGTTTTAGTACCTATCTTTATCTATGAAAGGTACAATAAATTTTATTGCTGTTTATTGTATTGTTACAACTTAAGTTCCGACGAAAAAAAATCCACCTGCATATCTGTAAAAACACATTTTATCACCTGTCAGTATTTTAACTAATTGTAATTCTTTTATGATCGTCTTCTTTTGTTTACTTATTCATTGGCATACGTTCTAGAGAACATCCCATTGTTTATTGTACCCGTTTATGGCCGACTCATTAGCCAGGTGTTTTGGATTATGTTGACTACGATACGGGCACATTGCATTTGTGAAGTATAAAACTATGGCCTGGTGGAGGGAGGGGGCAGTCGAGCGAGAACCACGATCGAAGCGAGACGTGTGTACTACAATCGGGAATCTAATCGTGACGGACTTTGCGCGTTTAATTGAATTACGACCTTCTGCATTACGTTTGGACTTGTTGTGTCGGTTATATTTGTACCTGTGTTATACGTGTTTGTATAGTTCTAATAAACTTTATAATGATTCCAACGGCATTTTAATTTGAGTCCCGTAACTCGTAACAGTATTAAGAAATTGAAATCGGGCAAACTAGATGTGGACCTTCAAAATATCTAAATTAAAAATTACTACAGCATTTCAATGAAAGCGTGGCAAGTTTTTTGATTTTATACTTGATACCCGAATAAGATGATTTCTAAGGAGTACATTTCCTGTGAGGAAACGGTGGGTTGTTGCTCCCAGATGCAATCAAGTCACGAGAAATGTCGGTGCGCCAGCGCATCCTCCGTGGTGCACGCCTTAACAATCGTGATGCATACAACAGATTTAATTGCGAAGGTTTGCTTTAAAATAGTATTTTTTAGAAAGTACTGCTATTTAACGTAGAATAATAATTCCCCTCTGAAGTATTATTAAACAAAAGAGAAAAAAATACTTTTAAGAAAGCATTTTGAGTAATTTGTTATTTAAAGTAAACCTATAAAAGTCAAATAAAAATAAGATAATTAAGAAGTGTTCATAGTAAAATTCACCTGAGTTTGGCATTCAAATAGTATTGATACAGTTTTTTGTGATGTAAATAAAGCCACAGCGTTGCACACGACTGTAAAAATATTGTTCTACTTAGTTTTTGAGCAGATATCTAATTTGTCGCGGCATGTAGCGAAAGGCTGTAAGGTTATTTTGTTATTTTAATACAGCTTTCGTGCAATTTGTTTGTATTTGATCAATTATTCAGAATTCAGTTCAACAAGTTTATTTTATAGTGTATCAAACGTAAGAACAAGCTCAGTAGCTGGCCGAAGTTTAACATAACTATTTTGGTACAATTAAAAACTAACTGTATAATCAGATCGCGATGGAAGAATCTATGGCGGTCATATGGTTATATTCCGTCCGGTAAAAGGCGGAATGGACGACTGCTCAGCAGACTAAATGACATGTATCCAATATACTATATAATGTTACTTGGTTCCGTTTTAAAAAATAACTGTACAGTCGGGTTAAGATGAAAGGCGACAAATCACGTGCATAAAGAAATCAACCGATGTACATATACAAAAATCAGCAATAAAGACATTTATTTGTGTATCGCAATATTAGTTTGAAGAATTGTAAATAGCATGACAATTTGGCGATCCAATGAGGGAATATGTCGAAATTATTGGGTATATATGAAAGTAAGTATGTATGTGTCTGTTTACTATTTATACATTTTTGTCTTTGTCGTATCCGATCTTAAACTATTAATATATGGTTTAACAGAACACGCTTACCAAAAAGGTATACGATACTTGAAGTCAATCCAAGTTGTAATTTCAGACTCCAGCAAAAGGTTTGTTGTTGGTTTAGGTGGTATGACCATCATATACTTATTCTATTTTGGGAAATAGAATAAGTATATAATAAAGTAATGAATAAACCTTTTGCTGGAGTCTGAAATTACAACTTGGGTTGACTTCAAGTATCGTATACCTTTTTGGTACCTTTTTACTAAAGATAAAAACATAACTCAATAATATATCTATTAGTTAGAAGTAGATTAAGTCACTAGTTGCGTAGTGTTCGTAAAGAGAGTTTTCCATTATTATTTGTCTTACTATTCTTTGTTTCCGTCACATGGTCATCTCTCGTCCGGTTGTTTACCTGTAAAGAACTGATTGTAATCTGGTTACGTACAAGTAGGTACGCTTACCTAGCCTTGCGTTCTGCGCGACCTTACATCTAGTGAAATTGAACCGGTACCGCATTTATACCGGTCTGGTTACAACTATTGAGCTGAATTATCGAGGTTGTATGAATTATGGCAAATATGTGCGATATTACTGCACGTGACAGCTACAATGCTCATTGTTAGATAAAGAAGATGGACAAATGTAAATAATATGAAATTAAATCACTTACATATATTTGATATTAACTGCTCTGAATTATTTTACAACAAAGATCTAGTAATAAAATTGTAAAAACTAAATTTTATAACAAATGACAATTCTCAAAACGTGCACCTAGTAAAACGTTTTTATTATTGTTATTCTATTGTGTTGAAATCACAAAAAATTAAATGAGTACTATATTCATTTAATTTTTTGTGACATTCTTACTATACATAGATCCGGAAGTATAACATAATTTTCGGCTTATTTCATTTCAATATTAAATAAGCTTGACTAAATAAGCATCATTTAGTTGTTCTTCTATTGACGACAATTTAAAAGCATAACTTCACTCTCTATGTAACACTTAAAAATAACATTTATACTATTTTGTCTGTGTGCTATATTATGTAAGATGCGTGTTGAATGATCAACAAAAGAAACTCTATTTTTATTCGAAAGTGAAACTAAATATTATTTTCGTTTAGACTTACACTCAGTGTCAAAAATTATATGGACTGCAACATCAGCACGTCTTATATAGGATTCATTTCATACCTCACGACCAATGTGAAAGAATTTAATAAGGAGATAAACACATAATTAATAATAAATAATATAATTAATCCGGTTTTGAAAATCGATGCTTGTAATACCCAATATATACAATTTCTTTATTTATTTGATTGCTCTTCTTGATTTACGTAATGCTCCATTTGCCTCTGGATCCGCTACGGCCCTCATAACAGCCTCTAGTGTAGGGGGCGGTGACCTCTTAGGAAATTAAATATTACTTGAACCTGCGTCTAAAATGCTTTCGTAGTCAGTTTTTACTAGCACCAGCAACAGTATTTTAAAAATTATACGGCATAGTGTTATTGTTGGCGCTGAATAATGAAAACAATGTAATATATAACTTTTATAAATCTTCGTTCGCTTCCGCATCTGCCGCGACGTCGGCTGTACTGACACCGTGCCATGCCAATTCAGCCATAAAAATGAATGGCTTTGCATTCAAAATCAATCTTCCTTATGAAATAACATAATTAATAATATGTTAAAATTCGTCAAGTAATGGATTATTTCCAATAAAGAGCGCATCGCATTATTCCTTCATCACTTCCGCGTATCATAAGAAATAGTGCGGAAACAATAATAACTTCCGACTACGATAATTGGATCCGCCATTCGATATTAGTAAGCGTGATATGATTCATTGAACCTTTTAAAGACAGCCCTTTCAGGAAGAAAAGAATAAGCAACAAATTTATTTTTTTGTTAGGGTATTTAGAAAAGTATTTTTCGAATAACGTCTTCTAATTTTAATAAAAAAAAACATAAAGAACTTAAATGACTAAATGTAAAATTAATATTTGTTCTTCATTTACAATCCAGTTGAAAGATGTAAGATTTCTGGGATTGACATTTAGGAAATATTATTGGAAAACTACTATTCTAGAGATTCAAGTCTTTTCTAGTAAATGTTTCATTCTACAAAAAAAGTAATGAGTAATGAGAATTATCCTTTTACGCATAATGGCTCAATTTTAATAAATATGACGATAGTACTAACGCAAGGGTGTTCCATTTTAGTGGCCCTATCATTTCAATACTTATCTAGTGCATGCGCGAATTGAGACGGCAATTTGAGCCGTATTGTTGAGAAATCGAAAGTGCACGCAATCGGTTACGATTCGTGGTCAGTTGCAGAATTGCCTGCGTGTATTATACCTAATTTATGTAGATAAATGTATTGATAACATTACACATTGTATGAATATGATTGGAATTAGCTCGCCGGTTCAGCTGTTTTAGTACCGCATTACGTTTACTAAGACTTGTAGTGTGATCAGCGAAGACGAAAGTCATATGTGGTTACTACACCACACTGATCTCACTGCAGCTGCACTTGCATCGATTCGAAATGCGTAATAAACCCACGTTCCGATTTTCGCCGCCATTTCTCACGACTACTTCACGTTCATAACAATTGCAGTTCGACAATGATTGTTTTGCAGTCTAGATGAATTTATAATAGCCCCATAATTTCATACATACAACTTCTTTGATCTAGTACTCGGTACTGCACCAATGATATATTGAACAATATGCAAATCGATAGGTATTTGTGCAATAATTGGTAATACGATCACGAAAAAAACATGCTAGGACTACATTCTGACTTATTAGTGAAATGTAAAAAATACTTTCCAAGCTGTCACGTAATCATTGTGGGCAGGCTATGCAGATGTAAACAATAGCTAGGAATCCGGTGATGAAATGTACAGATGAGTCACGGCCTCCGGTTTGCCCGCAAGTCGAGAGTCATATCTCGACTGTGGGTGCTCCAGCCAGATGTCTTGTTGAGTCATGATTTCTAAGGCAACGACAAAAGTTTCGTAATTCACTATACTTATATTGTTATTTTCTTTGTTACAGATGTTTATTAATTTCTACGCTGTATCAGGCCAGCGGCGAGGTAGATCTAATAACAGAACCTCGACCTGGAGAAGAATATGTACTGGTCAGTTCCGGTCAGCAGACTCCATTGAGAAATTTTGAAAGCTCTCACAAAATACCAGAGAAACATGCACATCGCCGTTTGTCTAAACCAGATGACACAGAAAAAATTACAAAAAAGGTACAGAGTGGAAAAATAAAACATCCGGTTGAGGGTATAGTCTCAATTGAAGAAGATAAGAAGGCTACATTTAAAAAAGGGCAAAAAATTAAAGTGTCGGAATCGATTGAAATCGATGTTCCTGTATCAAAATTAGAACAAGTTAAAATAAAAGAAAATGTAAAAAATGTTGACTATAATCCGAAAATGGCAGTTGATTTGGAAGCCATGTCCGAATCTGGAAAACTGAGTAAAACTCAGGGTACGACAACCCAAAAGCCCATTCTAACAACAGCGGCTCCTACTAGTACAAGAGGTTATGATTATATTCCTATTAATTTTGACACCATTGATGATATTAACAGCGGTCTTTTAACTTCTAACGTTAATCTAGAAACCGCTGGATCTGAACAAAAACAACATTCAAGGATACAAATTAAAAAGGGACCGAATGGTCAAGATTACGAATATGAATATGTATATTATTACTATGACGAGGAAGAAGGTGACAAAAAAGATGGCAAAAGTAAGGACAGTAGAGAACTATCAGAGGATTTCGCTGATACACCTGTGCATAACTCACATGATGGACCATTAAGGGGTGATACTGACAATCACATAGCCAATGAAAGTAAAACAAAAAGCAAATACAGCACCATTGACAGGACAGGATCTACTACACCGGCTACACCTGAAACGCAGAATGAAGTTCTTCCTGCACCATCTAGAGGTAGGCAGCGTGGTCGTAATGTGGCTCCAGCACCAGTAGAAGAAGAAGCTGAGGAAGATATCAGGTATATATACAAATTTTAATGCTTAAATAATATAAGCATGCTTCTCATTCATTTCGTTCTATACATATATATTAATTTTCTTATATGTATCTACAACTATGTTAAGTGTCAGGTTACCTTCAAGTACACGGTTTCCTCCTCGTGGTCGCCAAGCACCAGCTAGCACGACTACTTATGTGCCAGAAGTATCATCAGAGAATCTGAGGCAGCGTGGTCGCTCCCAGTCAGACAGTGTGGCTGATGAGTCTCTCAGTCAGACCAGAAGCAGGACCCGTGCGCACATCAGGTAGCATACCATTTTATAGCTGTGCTTAATACTAAGATTCGCAAGAAACGTTAAATACTTTTTAATACATTGGCTTTTCTTCTACTTTCAGACGACCAAGTTCAGAGCTCGTTGACTTAGATAGTTTCAAAACAAATTCAGGTGATATCCCTACACAGTACAAAGAACCACCAACAAGATATTCTTCAGAAAGTAGAACGACCACAGAGGAAGTTCCAGAGGAATTTTCTGCTGATGAAGAAGAATCGGAATATCTAAAGGAATCTGCACGCGAAGGTCATAGCCTGACGTCGGGTCTTACATTCCAAGAGATAACAGACGATTCAAAGTTACCCGCTGATTACAAACAGACAACTACTTATGAACAAGACACAACTGAATATACTACAATGACTGCGATGGAAAAGGTCGCTCTAGATTTATACGCGTACTTGGCTGGTGAAAATTTGAACAACGAAATCAACCCAACTAGTGGTGATTTAGTAAATTTAGATGGTTCGACTACAGTAGAGGATGATACATGGACAACAGAAGTTATTACAACGACAGAGGAGCAGACCACGCCGACAACCACTACAACCACAACTACAACAACGACGACGACAACAACAACAACTACACCACCACCTACTACCACCACTACGGCGGCCCCTACCCGCCCCTCGAGATTCAAGGGTCGCGGCGGACCACGACCCAGGGTGTCCACTGCCTCCAGTGCCGCCACAGAGCCACCCCAGGAGACTTCAACCAGAGCCAGAGGTAATGGAAATCAGTACCAAAGTTGTACGCTTATGATGTTATTTACTGTCTCAATTAAAATCACTTTTATTACTCCCGTTTAAAATTCTCGATGTCACCGGCGAAAGTGTTCGATGACAGAATAAAATCGAAAGTAGCATACTTCTTTCGATAATACCATTGGTACACACGATGGTAGATAACGTAAATATATTATATTTTACGTAAGTTGGAAAGCATAGAGTGTAGGTACACTTGCTACCCTACACTGCATATTATGTACATTGCAGTTGATTACATTATGAGACAAGCGTCTGAACATAAATATATTTTGAAGTAAAATTATTCAAAAAGTTATAAGTAAATATTTACTTACATCTTTCTAATTTTGGTAAAGCGTTGCAATATTGAGTGCGCAAGGAACTCATTATATGTATACACAGCATAACTATTTAAGATAAGCATTATGTTAAAAATTAGTAATATTAAAATATGCAACCTTTTTATTCATAATTTAGAGTTATAAAACGTTTATTGTAACGCTATGCGAAAGTGGTGTTTAATTTATTTTTTTAATGATGCCTTGCGATTGCTTTTATTGCGAAATGTTCTTTGTTACTTAGCGAATAGATACACAAAATAATATAGTTAAAATAGAAGCAGATTTTATAACTGTGGGATGTTGTATCACTGTGTTATCTGCGGTACTGGTTATAAACATATATGAGAAAGTACATCAAGTATTATTTTTATCACAGTTATAAAATTCCGGTTTTAAATCTGAACAGTTAAGAGGCTATTCTTCTATTTTGTATGGTATACTTTTGTTTGTGGTTCACCGAAAATTATAAGGAACAGAAAACTTAAATCATTACTTTGAGTGGGAAACATGAGAGCCAAAACAATAGTGTAATAGTGCCTCGAATATGCCACTCTTTATACATACTGGAATAAATGTTTACTGCTTTACCTCATACAATAAGTACATATATATACCTGTGTATAGTTGTCCGTCCTCCAGATTATTTATTATACAGGGTATTTTAAGTTGATCAAACCATACTTAAGTACGGTTTATGTGTTAAGTAATAAATATTGTCAACATATTATTTTTCATTTCTTGGGAATATGTTGTGAAGTGAACGCTTAAAATAATGTTAAGAAATTATATTTCGTTAGATCATTTTTTAAAGACTAATTTAATTTTGTGTTTGTATATCTTATTGTTAGTCTGTTACCATTGTTATTCTAATTAGTATTAAATATAAATATTAAGACAATTTAATGAATAATCATCAATAATTTGAGATTTAATCTGTATGATATAAATTTTTAAATACTCAAACGTTGTTTTTAGTCTGCCAAAATTAAATAAATTAACACTCCATACCTTATTACATTCGCAAATAATCATAGGAAAAATGAAATAAATGTTCAAATAAGATAATTAGTAACA
The DNA here is from genome assembly GCA_039645545.1 of Dendrolimus houi. NCBI lineage: Eukaryota > Metazoa > Arthropoda > Insecta > Lepidoptera > Lasiocampidae > Dendrolimus > Dendrolimus houi. Next base: position 9,327,035 of record CM077123.1, on the reverse strand, counting down.
TGGGATGTATTATACTGGGACAGTTTAATGAAATCGAAAGTTAAAATATTACAGGACCAATTAGAAGCCAACCAATGCCTTGATAAGTAAACACCGGTCTCGCTGTCCCTGAATTTATAACCTGTATAATTGGTTTATTTAAACCTCGGTAGGTTATACTTACTGTTTAATTCACCAATGTCAGAATTGACTACCGGATTTTGTGATATCTACTTTTTTACGGCCGAACTCGACTGTTCGCCTTGAGCCCCGTATTCAAGATTCATTCGAAAATAATGACAGAAATGTCACCGTCATACTAGCATTAAATCACGGTTACTATCGGAGTATCCGCTTCCGAACCGGGCGTCTACTTTTCTATTTTTCTTCTCGACTTAACGCATATTTTGGCACTATTTATTGTGAGATAATGTATCCAAATATACTCGTTTGTCCCTCCGTTCTTACAATACTACTGTTATTCATCTCAACATTCTTATATCGGTTGCGTGGACACGTTTTTGGTCTATCGCATTAGTACTTGAACAATCCGGCTCGTTTAACTTTATAGGGGTTTGATATCCAAGAATTACTGGTTTTTCTCTAAATCTATCCAATAATCCACATGTGATTTATTTACATAAATAAATTATAAGCTAGTACACTGGAGAAATTTCTAAATAATCGAATATAATAAAAGAAAACTTACTTATTTGTATTGTAAGAATAATTATTCTATTATTAATAATTGGGTAGAAACCCATAGTCCCTCAAGACTATAAGTAAAATACTGAGCCTGGATCACCGTCTTCTATGGGTAAGGTGCCCAAAAGGCTGGTTACGTTTTCTTGTTGGATCGCCATACTGATTCGTTGCCCGAGGTGGGCACCAGCCTTCTGATCACCTGAAGAGTCAATGAGTCGTTTTGATAAATTTTGTAGAGGCTCATGGCCTGAGGACCTCACGGTCCAAGCGTCTCGACAGCAAACGGCACAAACATATAACTCTCAATGAGGGTTGCATATTTGCGCCACTTGAGTGATTCAGCTGTTTCCGCCGCCGAATCGGCTGATCTAGACATATTATATATACATATTAATATTTTAATGCCTTAATGATTAAATTATAATTCTATAGGAAATTTCACCAGTTTACATTCTAAGTCGTGGTAGCGTAATGGCTAGCGCACGCGTCCGAAACTCGAAGGGAGCGGGTTCGATGCTAGCCGGAATGCATGCACCACTTAGACAGTTTTCTGACCTAATGTGCATATTGTTACAATTACTACGTGCTAATAACGGTGAAGGAAAACAGCGTGATGCAACCTACACATCAAGATAACCGATGTGTCAATCCTGCCAAGCCGCCTTGGATAAGCGTGGCGGGTATACTGTCCGTTCCCCTATAGTGGGAGACCCGAGCCCAGCAGTGGGACATTTATGGGCTGCTATTATATATTATATACATTCTATGTAAACATATGGAACCGTAACCTTAAAACATCGTAATTAAATTTCATTCTAATTGAAGTTCAATAACTTATAACTATTTCGCAAAATTAACTTCTAGATCGACCTTCAAAATAACTACTCTTACTGTTAATTACAAAAATGTTACGGTGCAACACCTAGAATAGAATTAGACCGTAAATTTTATGAAACGTAATGTTTTGTATAATTTGTTGAGTTGGTGAGGTTAATTTATTATAATTTATAATTAGGTGCAATAATACATGCAATTAATGTCAATAACAAATTTTTCGCATCTCGATTCTTTTAAAGTAAATATTAAAATAGAATTAATTAATAACATTTTAAATAATACCGCTATTAATTTTTTTAATTGAGGACATTTAAAAAATTCTTGTAACGTTTACACAACCTAATTAGTGCAAGTTAATAAATTTAAACCAATATACCGTTGCTTTGATAGAAACTTAGATGTACCATACAAAAAGAAAGTGGCTTTCTTAACTGATCGGTGTATTAATAATTTATCTAAATAGTTATCCGATTGCAATGAATCTTGAGATATTCGAAACCAATGACATTTGTTTGTAACAGGTCGTTTTGGCAAACCGAGTATTGGACGCAAGACCACGGCTGCCGGTTCCTCAACAGCAGCTGACGTTACAACTCCTTCTACTTCAGCTGACAAACCCACACAACCAAAGGTGCGTATCATTTTTAACGTTATTGCCATCTCGCTCACTTCACAATTATTACGGGTGTAAGAACAAACCAATTCCGCATAACTTTTTCAATAACAGTTTACGTGTCTAAACCGCAATAATTGTGAAAGGGGCCTATAAAAAATTATCGTATATCATGCAGCAATCTATGCGACTGTTTTATTTGCAAAGCGAATTTTAGTATCCAATTTGTTACACAAACAATTTTAGTGTAGTTTAATTTCTATAAAACTGGTTGCAACCGGTTAAATATCAAGTTATTCGTTATCAACACAAATATTAATTATTTGATACTGGTACTTATTTATTTCAGCATAAAAATATTGTTCTTTTTATATTTTGTTTTAAGTAATATAAATGGGATTAAGTAATATAAATTAGTTTCACGGCTAGCACTTTCCTATATCTTACTATTCATTCATTGCCCTACCATCGGTTAAATTTTGACATTAGACTTATGGAGCTTATGTCAAATTGTCGGTAAAATATAGGAACCGGTCATTAATGAATCTGTGAAAATTCTAATTCACTGACGATATTAAGAAAGGAATTGTATGTAAGTCTTTATGCCGCATTTTCATTCTGCCCACTTCCACGGAAACAAGCTGGAAAGGGGCGAGGGAAATGGGCAGCTGAGTATGTGAACGCTATTTGTTTTAACATTTGGTACTTGCGCTGTTCACTTCACTCGTTACTGTCCTTTTTGCTGCCGTGTGGAATTTGTCATAATATAAACGAGCGGTTAAACCTCAAGCCTAATTAATGTACGATTAATGTCGGATTTTTATATCTTATACTAATATATAAAGCTGAAGAGTTTGTTTGTTAGTTTGCTTGAATTACTGATCTGATTTGAAAAATTCTTTCACTGTTAGATAGCCCATTTACCGAGGAAGGCTATGATAGGCTATATATCATCATGCTAAGACCAATAGGAGTGGAGCACCAACGAAGAATGTTTCAAAATCGGGGCGTTTTTAACTTACTTTTTTCTAACTATTCCACGCGGACATGGTCGAGGGCAGAAGCTAGTAGTACAAACAGTCCATTAGAGCTTAGCATTGGTAGAAAATTGATATTACTTGTATAGAATTTATGTCTAATATTAACAAGTAATAAACCAGATAAAAGGACAGTAAGATATAGAAACTCAGCATAAGTAGTAGATGTTATCCTTCCCAGTTTTGTAACGTATCATGGGCCCATTGAGGTATAACATTTCTAGAGAGAGCATTGCTAACAAACAACACCGCAAAAAACAGCATTGAAAACGCCAAGCGTTGCTATATTCGCTCTCCACAAACTATCAACGTGTGCGAGTTTTGGGGATATCAGCTAAAAAAATATCACCCTATTTTTTATAATTAAATATTTTTTATGTAAGTGAAAAGTTTAAATGATCATTACGATTTAATCGCTTGATGTGTTATAATTTTAATATTACTCAGAGATATTAAAGTTTTTTTTTAATAATTTAAAGTATTACCAACAAAAGTTGTGTGTCTTGGAACAAGCCATAAAAAATAAACTACATGCACAAATGAGTTTTAGTATATGTACTAGTCATTTTAATTTATATTAAAATGTCTGTACAGATTTTAGTATTTACCTATAAGTCTGTGTACCAATACTAATGTAATAATTGTAAAAAAACTATTAGTAATGAAAAATTATTTTTGTATTTACACAACAAGTTAACAAAGGTTATTAGACTAGTTATGCCCCATAGATTATACCAAGCTAAAAGTCAGTGAAATCAGTTCTAATAATGGACTTGGAACGATTCGATGGGTTCATACTGCGTAGTAGGCGTTATATGTAATCCAAATAAAATTAAAAAAATTGTGTGTGTGCCGTTCACATGCAGTAGAAGTGAAACAAAGTGTCACAAGGAGTGGGATCCTAAATTTCGTGACGTCACATTTCATATATTACATCGTTATAATATTTACGCTTTAAAACCTAAATTCGAAGTATTTATGCAAAACTTCAAAAGAAAGAAAAAGACTTTATTTGAAGAAAATGGCGGCATAAATACATGTTTACATATTATTATTATGTTATACATAGCATATTTTCCAAAACATTTCCAACTCTATATGTATGAGCAATGAGCATAATGTTTAAATTATTAAATATAATGTATTCTATCTCATACCCTCGCAGGCTTAGTCCTATAGATTTAGATGTTTATCTCTTTTTAGTGTCATTTTTTCGTTTCATCGAGTCACAACGATTCTAAAGAATTTTCACTTCAAAAAATAACAATCCTCAAATTTTGGTAACTAACTCCATTTATCACCTGACAACATCGATCAAATCGATAAACCTTTGATTTATGAAAATTAAATTTCATGTTTTATAAAGAAATCATGAGAAAAGTGTTTAACTTACCCATGAAATGACATTTTATCCTTATCCTTTTCTCTTTAAAAATTGTTCCGACACATTTTAATAGCGCAGGACGGCATAATGATTTTTTTGCGAGAGATCTAACCAGTAAAGTAGTCAAAACGACAATAATATGCGTGGGGAGCAAGTGGCCGTTTTTGTGTAGTTCATGCGTTATTTGGACGTTTATATGATCTAAGCCTGGACGCAATACTGCTATTACAAAATCGTCAGAATTATCGACTACTGGCGTCACAATAGCAATTTTTTATACAAAACAACACCTATGACGCCAGTTGTCGACCATTCTGGCGATATTGCAATAGCAGAATTGTGGTCCACGTTTTATAGGATGCTCGCAAACGGGTCCCTGACAGCCACCAGTAGCGGCGAGACCCTACAAAATGTATGAAAAAGCGTATGATCAATTTGTCGCTGGCCAACGGTGGCTGTAGTCGATAGATTGTTTACGCCCAGCCGAAATTTGCTCACCAACCCTTATAGGCGAGGATGCATATTGCACAGATCCTTTATCCACCGATCTAGAGTGTACCTTACGTGGCTTTAACCAGAGAATATTGTATTCGACCTCATGTCAAGTATTTTGTTAGCCTTATTCACCTACTAATTAGAGGTGTGCAATTAGCCTGAGTTCTCTTATGCCGAGTCCCTATATCTTACTATCAATACTAATGCAAATTTTCTTAGACTACATACAAGTACTGTCAATTTTCTTTATAAAATAAAGCCGAAAATGTTTTATTCTAACCATCTAAATAAACAATTTAAATAGAATTTTATTCAGAGGTAAGAACAAATACATATATTTATTTCTGAAGTTTAATGAATATACTTTGTTTATAAAGTCAGTCCAAAACCGCCAGTGGCTGCAATAATAAAAACCACAAATTGACCTGAATGAAGGTTTATAATTAAGATATATGCTTTAAACAATATTTTCTTCTGTAAATTAACAATAAGATGGATATATTATAGTGCAAAATATTTATTACGTCCCGGCCACGACCTTGTCGCTATGACCGAAAGCAAAGCGCGGCGTGACCAGCGACTAAAATAAAATGATTGAGATAACAATATAATACCATAAATCATGCTACGGGCCGTCGCACTATACTGCATCCAACGGTTTATTGTACTTTTGACAGGTCGATATTTGATCAATTGGTAACTGTGATGTTTTGATCGATTAGGTCCACTTACCATGTGATCAATTTTGACCCGAACTGGTTACAAAAAACAACATTTTCATGTACTTTAATACAAGTCTTTATTATCGCCTACAAAATACGCTCCTTTCGCTTCAATACAAGCATGCCAATTTTTAATTTAATTTTACACACACTTGTTGTAGCGATTTTATTGGAAAAATAATGTTTCAAGCAAACGTTTTGTTAGTTTTTTTTCTTTATTGAATTCGCCAGACAATGTTTTTGTGCTGTAAACAATCAGCTGCCGAACATACACTAATTAACATATCCTACTCAAACTTCACACGAATGTCAAAGGAGGTTCTGCCAATCTAGATCAGATCAGATTTGATCAGTGTGTATCACTTACTAAAATTACGGTATTGCGTGATAAATAAACTATAAAACCCACATATTTATACTTAAAAGTGAAATAAAAGCAAAATTACGACTTTAAACCTAAATAAATGCTGTGTTGATTCCTTTTAATATAAAAAAATCATTTCAAAACGATTGATTACGATTTTAGATATGACGTCGATAGTTTATAGTCTATGCTATGCATTAATTAGATGACCTTATAATACGGTACTATTACATCGTCTGGAACAATGAAGTATGATATTTGTAACATGTCAAATTTACTGTTAAAATGCGCACATTGATGGGCGTGCAAACGTCAAAGTAAAATAAACCGTTGAACGGTGTATAAGTGCCAACTTTGATCGCATCGCCTGTCGCTAAATCAAAAGTCGTGGCCAAACTGTTATAGTTAACAAGTACAACAAGAATTAGCTATTTAGTTTTTACGTAATATAATTCTAATATTTGCTTTATTTTCTTTTAGGCATTTGGCCGTCGAGGATTGTTCGGTGGTCGCACTCGCCCAAGCCCCACGCCCGCTGCACCTGCGCCTGCGCCTGCACAAGAAGAAAGCAGCGTAGCTACCAGTGAAGCATCAACTCCTAGGTAAAGGTCTTAAACTATTACACTTACTGCAAGTTTAGATGTATTAAATACGCAACCAAAAAAAGCCGTGGTAGCTTAATGGTTAGCGCAATCGTGTCCCAAACTCAAAAGGTGCGGGTTCGAATTTTAGTCGGAAAGCCTGTAGCACTCGGCAGTTTTCTGACCTTATGTGCATATTGTTACAATTACCATGTGCTAACGGTGAGCGACAACATTGTGATGAAACCTGTACATTGAGATAACCGACATAACTAACCCACCAACCCGCCTTGGACAAGCGAGACGAGTACCTATACTGTCCATTCCCCCCTATAAGTAGGTGGCCCATGCTCAGCAGTGGGATGTTTATGGGCTGTTATGATTATTTATTATAAGTACGCAAGCTCTGTACTTCTAAAAAGAACCAGGTATATATACTTACAAATAGCAGTATAAAGCACTTCTGGTAATTTGGTCACTTAATAAGACTTCATACCTGAACCCAATACCTTACATATGTACACGAGTCTGATGCGCAAATGTTCACGTGTATTGGAAACCACAGTTATATCTTGTAAAGAAATCATACTACAGTATGATTTCTTTATAAGATGTAACTGTGGTTTCCAATACACGTGTATCATACTGTAGTATGATTTATTTTCGTAATTTTAATATACCTACCAGTGGCGTGGGGTGGAAATTCGACTAGAGTAAGTCGGTTGAAAAAATATACCGTATGATATAAGCGCCGACTACACCGCTGTTACAGAAATTAAGGCCCGGCTATCAGTATACAAAAATTACAAGATTTGATGACATTGACTTTGATGTATGATAAAAATGGCTTTGAAAAAAGCCTTTTTAGACGTGCGCAAAATCCACACCAGACAAACTGAATACTGAATTGGAATCAAAGAATAACAAACATAAAAAACAAAAGATTTTATTCAGTTTGTCTGTCATCGAAGTATATTTAACGTACAAAGATCTATGAAAATGTTTAAAAAGCCATCTAGCCTCTTGTAATTAATAATCATGTTTGGTAGAGCACCTTAGATAATGACATGCTTTTTGTTTTCAAAACTAAGTTCCAAAAATGAAGTTTCTCTATTAACCAAGTAGTCGGTGAAGCAGCATCCAAATAATTTAAAGCCATTTTGGCAAATAATAAATCCCTGCAATTAACAAAAAACTGAATGAAATCCGTGAACAACAACACAATAAACAAATAAAAAAAGCACTGTTATGGCAAACCAAAGCATAGTGAATTATTTTTGTAAATAAAACTTACACATCTAAATATAAAAAACGTGTAACTCGCGATTCTTATTACAAATTGTATTTTTTAATTTTGCAATATTACCGCATATTTTGAAACAAAAGGCGATGCCCGATTGGGTTATGAGTTGCTATTTCATCGAAAACGTGTGGAAAACCATCGGACGGTAAGTGATAGTAATACAGTAATAATATATGCACGAATTAAAAAATCTAACAATAAAGAAACCGATTTTAAAAGTAACTAAAAACCAAAAAATAAAATATTCTACAACATCTTGAAGTCGGTGCCAACTAAACCATAAAAATTACTACATTTTGCAATATTTTGTTGTTGTTTCAGTGTATACGGTAATTTTTATGTTTTTCTTGGCACCGACTTCAAGATGTTGTAGAAAATTTTATTTTACACTTTTAAGTTACATTTATAGTATCCTTAACAAGGCAGCTTCTCGAATGTGGAAACGATAGCTGATTAAACGGAAGCGTAATGAGAAAAGATTGTTGAGCGCAACTCGAAGGTAAATTATTTAAATGCACTTAAGAACCTCTATCTAATAAATGACGTCAAATTTAAATTGATGAAGTATCGCTACGACATGCTGGTCAGTTAATAAATGTATATCAGTTGGTTCTGGCACTCGCCGGCCGCTTCAGTGACGCGGCTCATGCATTTTGGTTTACAGAAAATGCGGACCTTCGGCCGCGTCTTAAAATCCATTGCTTTCCATTGTTTTAAAATTCCGATTGGTGTAGGTGCTTGACGAAAATTATTTAATTAAATAATTACGACCATCGTCTGGTGTCACCAGGTAGCATTTTTATTTGACTCTCATCTCATTCAATCTCCGATCGTCGACATTTTTTAAATACAATGGATCTCATAATTCAATTTACGCGGTCGTGCAGTTTATCGTTATCGATTTCCATTGTACGCTTTCCTAGTCCTAGTCGAGTCTAGTAAAGCACGTTATTGGTCTTAATTAGGACCTACTCGTTTTAGGATTGTCATAAACCTAACAATGTTTTCAATACGTTTTCTATTTAATTTAGAGTAATTTTCTGCGATATCTTCGGAACCCAGCTTCTAATAGTAATGAATTTATATGGTACTATTCTGAAGCTATACAAAATATAATGCAAAAAGAATTATCTAAATTGGGTCATAAAAAAAGTTATGAATGACATACTTCAAAAAGTACACATTTTTGCCCGAATTTAACGATTTTTTTGCTATATAGTCGAAACTCTGAGGTAATCGCCTTACGCCCCTCAAGTCCTGGCGCCTGGGTGACGCCTACCCCTTGTACTCCGGGTGAAGCCGGCCCTGGTAGGGGATGATGTTGATTCATTTTGCCGTTTGGCTACAAATCTTTTAAAATATAGGGTTGGCAACTAAGTGACTGCGGATCTTGTCGACAGTTATAATTTACTTTCTTTTGTTTTTGTTTTGATGTTCAAAGTAAGAAACTTATATTTTTTTCTAATTGTTTGGATTTATGTAAAAAAATATATCGATTAGTTCTTTAGTTTTTGGTTATCCTAATTTAAAAACGGGACAACAAGACGTGCACTTCAAACGTATTTTATTGCATTATTTCTGAAAGGCAAGCACACAAGGAGTTATGAGCTGTATATGGGAATGAAGCCTTGAAAGAAAGGCAGTGTCAAAATTGGTTTGACAGATTTCATTCTGATGATTTGTCATTGAAAATTTTTATTTGAAATCCGCAATCACTTAGTTGCCAACCCAATAGTATAGCCATTATTGAAGCCGGTACCATTAAAGTCGTTTCATTTTAGGCAGTTTGTCGCTGACAATTACTAATAAAAAGCTATAGTGTTAGGCTGCGAAATATATACCATATATATGGTATACTGTACGTTGTTTTTGAAACTTAGTTTTATATTATAGCGGATACAATTTTCATTCATCAACTTATACATATGATACTTGTCCAAGGAGTGGCCGGTTTTATTCAACACCCATTTTTGTTTGTTAGGTTAGGTTGGCTCATCATCAACATTGAAAAATTATAACGATGCATATTCGACTGAAATAGTATATGTACCTGTTCCATTTTATCAAATATAATTCAAGCAATTAAACCAATTGTTGGTCACCTTAATCATAATAGCTTAATAACCAACGCAACGCGACGCATTTCAATATTACAACGACCTGGGTTCAAATTCTGTGGCATCATTTGGTGTGCATATTGTTAGGTAAAATTATTACCTTATGCTGAAGGGGAAAAAAAACATCGTTACTTGCAAATACGACAACTGATGTATGAAACTTACCAAGCCGCTTCGGAAAATCGCGGCCGGTATATTGTCCGTTCTTGTGAAATGTGGAAACTTGAATTCAGCTGTGGGACTTTTATGGGCTTATATTATTTTTTACATCAGGGCCCGTCTCCGCCCCGGGTTGAGAAGGACATCTACAACTACTACTACTACTGCCAGCGCAGCGCCGTCTGAAGACAGCACAGGACCCAGTGCCAGCTCCGGCGAAGTTGCTGAAACTACTCCCACACCGTCCAGAACAATTGGGTAACATTTTGCTTCTTTTTATTATTTTCTCATCGGCGACTGAGAGTTAATATGCATGTTCTCGACATTTGGGAGTTGTCTACCGTGTATAGTATCCTCTTCTTTGTACCATACGTCTGTAAGTTGTGGAACGTGCTTCACTCCGTTACCCCGTCCCAAAGCGGTATAATATGGGGTTCTTTTTTTATGTTTGATATTAGGCAAACTGGCAAACGGATCATCTGGTGATAGGTGGCTACCGTCGCCCATGGACATCTGTAACACTAAGGGAGCCGATGCGTTGCCTACCTCGTTGAGACTTTAGGTATCTATTCACGCCCTTTTTGAAGAGCCTCATATTGTAGCGCTCTGGGAAAACCGCGAGAGTTTCATTCCATAACTTGGACACATATAGCATAAAGGAGCGTCCGCCACATATCGTGGAGGACTTCCAAGTGTCTAGGAAGTGTGGATGAACTCCCAATCGCCGGCGAGTGGTGCGATGATAGAATGGCGGCGTAGGCACCAAATCAAACAGCTCATCAGAGCACTCCCCGTTGTACAGACGATAGAATACGCTTAGAGCGCCAACATCTCTTCTATGGCTGAGAGACTCTAAACCGTCTGTAATTTCGGGATCGCCGACAATCCCGAAAGAATCGAAAGGCTCTTAGAAACGGGCATAAATCTTAAAGTCATTGATGAGGTAGATAACGTGTCAGCTCCTTGGTGTTGCCAGGGATATCCGTGAACGGTGGTGATTACTCTAATTATGTACTGTCGGGTGCATCGTCTTCCAGTATTGTTTACCTTCAAACATAAAAAAAAAAATTAAGGAATTGACTCAACTACAGCAACCGTATATTAGCTTATGATAAATGTTTTATGACTGTGTTAAAAAAATGGCCATGTACGTTTCAGACCACGTAGTGTAAGGTTTTTGTCATGTGCTTATGGATCCCTAAGCAAATTAATCGAAAATATCTATATCACAATAACTTTTAACGGAAGTTCACGTTCAAGGATTTGGTTTGATAAGATATTATACATTAGGTATTTAGTGAGCACGTCACCATCAGGGAACTCTGCTTTGTATTTGGACTAACGCGGAAGATTATTTTACTTTCATTGATGTCAATAAATATTGGTTTTATAACATTATAGATCAATAGATTTATTTTATAACGTGCATATTATAACAGGAAATTCTAAACGCAAACTCAACAAATTCCTACCTACCACGAACTCAGGTGGCTTATCTAACAATAAGCTAAGGTGCAATATCAAATAACGCAGTGTCAATATGATAAATACGATCATGTTTGTTGCCACTTACCTACTGCATAATAAGCAAGTTGTTTTTCTCGGCAACTGTTTATTAAAGCCACATGGGATAGGTATTTGAGATGAAACTGCGTAGGTATTACAGCAAAACATGTTTTTGGGTTTTGCATGCGGCTTCGGTCGAATAAATTTGTAAATCAATTTTCCATGGCAAAAACCATTTTTCTTGCTAAAAAGTTCCGTGTGTTCATTTATTTCTTTAAGGAGAAATATTTGATCGTTGCCCCAAGTTAATTAAAACATTTGACTTATTAACGACAGTATTAACAGTGTACATATATTGAGATTCATGACAATAGGATCGTTGCCACACAGACATATAGGATATAAAATACACAAGAAATAAAGTTCCGCTAAATATAACTATGTACAAAACTCATGATTTCTTTAATTTGTTGTCTTATATGGGTTAAAATAAAATAAAATTCATTCATTCATAGCTACACAACACATATAAATTGATAAAAACAATAACTTTCTGCAATCAGTCGGATAACAAAATTCTGAACTTTATTAAGTCTGCTAGATTATCTTTGCAAATTACAGTCCCCTTTGCAATCTTTCGCTTACAGCGGAATACAAAATACAAGAGAGGCTAGTGCAATCTTAAAATCATTGGAACTTAAACCATGAAAAATATTAAAAAAACTAAAAACTTGAACAAAATTAAAGTTTTGTTTTATTCGTTTGCGTTCAGAGCGTTCAATTCTAAGACGAGTCCAAGGTTCGATTTACCACTTTCATCTGTACACCTCATGCGTTTTCGGCACTTATTTTGAGATCACTTATCATCGTCGTCACGAAGACAAATCAGATGTTCTTGGGACCTGGGGTAGGCCCCAAGAACAGGGGGTCTAACGGGGTCGCAAGACGCATTCCCAAATAAATAAATTTGATTCCCCACATAACTAACTAGTTTTAGTAATAGGTACGTACATATCTAAATTTATATAAAAAGTGTCGTAGTGTCTTGAAAATTGTCTGTTACGTCACAGATATGAAGACTATCGAGGACTCCATATATCCACCTTATATATTCGTCTCCATAATATGATTTTTCTTTTGTTAGTATATATTCAAGAGAAGTTCCTTATTATTTCGTTGCATTAAATTAGGCGCAGCAGGCCTGGCTTGAGGCCGGCGGCGTCTCTCCGACCAGGCCCAAGGCTGAACTTGAGGCCCAGCCCCCGGCTGAGGCCCGGCGCTTCAAGCGTGGCTCCTGCCGAGTCCTCGTCTGAGTCCCCCGCTGAGACCTCAGCTCCTGATGCAGCGCCAGCCACTGAAGCCGACGGAGAGGTACAAAAATTAAGATTTTATTATCGTTACTGTTAAAAAAAATTACTACGTTACTGAGAATGGCCCAGTCTTGTTAATTGTAAGTTACCTATTACACAAGGTTTGAAGATTTCTATTTGAAGTTTGACCTACTAATTGGCCTTCATTAATATAACATCTTGTATTTTCAAAACAATAGACAGTTAAAATCTTTATACCCTTTTCAAAACTCTTTTAGGTTTTAATTGTCACACACGACTATAAAAACGACCGTCCTCCTATTATATCATAACCCACAACTATTGTGGTAGCATTCTGGTCGGTTTAAAGTGTGATCGAAAATTAGAGCTTGAATGTCCATAGTAAATTGCGGTCGCTATAACCAAGATCGGTTAATCCAGTAATGTTATCAATTTTTAAATGGCTCTTTGTCTTTTATCATTATTGCCCAGTTTTATCAACATCATTGTTTATATTATAAAATGTCAAATACATATACAGAGCTCATCACCAACACCAGCGCCAGAGCAGTCGCGTGGAGGTCTGAAGCTCCGCAACCGACTCCAAGTGGCACCTTCACCAAAGCCAAGGGTCGCTGTAGCCCCACCTGCGCGCCGTCCTAACCCTCTGCTTAAGAGGAAATTACCGTCAACTGAGGTAAATTACACTAATAATAATTATCTGTGCCCGCCATTACGTGCGCGCGGTATTTGACTTCATATTTAATACACATCTTTTGAATCCCATTAGTAGTTGCGTTTCAGTAAAGAAAATCATATAGCTACTGTCAATTTTTAATGAGTTGTTTGTTATAGTATTGCAGCTGCACCTGCGTTAGTGTTAAAGATTTAGACTGTGGCTGAATGCGTCTTAATTAATGCATTAAAAATAATGCCGTTAAAGCCATATTAGTATATATATACGTTATCTGTCAATATTTAACGTCTTTAACAATGTCGCATCTCAAATAACACATTAAACACATCGCCATATCTGCGTGAAACGACCTATATCTGTAACACTATCGTAAATGAAGCCGCACGTAATTACTTTTGTTTATTATTTTGTGAAGTTCTTGTAAAAGTTATACTTGTATAATTTCTTTGTAAATAAAGTTATCCTCGCGGCTATGCCGCAGGTGAAACATTAGCAAGTGGCTCTATTTTACATACAAAAAAATGTAATGAGTTTTTGAAGTGATAACTTCTTATGTGAGGGTAAACCGCTCCGTTACGTAATGCGTTACGGTGTCAGTCTGTCTGGCTTCCCTTTCTCTCACGCATACGGCAGCAGTAGGCTGACTCCTCCTTTCGCACTCTAACCCACAGCGCTAGACGTATCTCGCACAGAATAATAAATATTAAATAGTTCAACTTGGATTAGCTTAAGTTATCACTTCTGTCGGGCGTCCTGAGACGCACACGTTTTTATATATATATATATATATATATATATATATATATATATATATATATATATATATAAAAACCTCCAGTGACAAATAATTTAATTGATGGTGTAAAACGCTCTATCCGTTGCGTGATTTTTGATTTACAGACATACAGACCCGGAAAGCGACTTTGTTTTATACTATCTAAAGATATACATATTTCGCCACACTAAAGTGTAGATCAAAACTGTCGAAACTGATCCAATTATATTAATCACAGGCGACAACAGAAGCAGCCAAGAAATCAGCAGAGACAACAGAATACAGCACTAGTAGTGGTGAGAAAAGCGAGACAGAAACTGAACCTACTCCGGTTGAAACCACTCCTGCGCCGCCTTTGAGAGGTCTCGATGCCCTGATCGCGAGGAGGCGTGCTGCTGGTGGCGCTGGAGGCCGGCCGGGCAGGCCCGCACGGGGCGCCTACACGCCAAAATAAACTAATTTTTCTATTTTAGAACGACCTTAGATCATGATTCAATTAAAATATATCTTACCCAGTTAAGGAAGTCGAATTTTTACACTAAGTATCAATTCAAGAGGTTCGTTCAAAAATACAAATAGGACGGTACCAATTGGGCTGATAACTGACCCAAATAAGACGTGATAACTATCATTAACATATGAAACAACCGATATCCAAATAAATAAATAATTAACTATTTTAACCGTGTGAACAACTTACATACATTGTTTCTTGCTATGATTATTTCTCGGAAGTCATCACGTCGCGTCGTAATAAACTTCTCAAGTACTGCTCATTATAAAAAATGACTGAGATTATGTTGACACAAGCTTCGAAATTAACTTATTTACTCATGACCTGATGTTCATAATATTAGCAAACATCCGAATTAGACTTATAAAGAAATATTTTAGAAATATGTTACCTACCTGTTTTTAATAATTTCGAAGAGGCAAATATTTTAAAATAAATATTCATACAGAATAAACGTCAGCATAATCAATATGTCATTTATTTTAGTCAATTTATCCCTCAAGCTATCTAGTTTTTTAGCACATTTCCAATATATTTTAGTATAAAATATTCGTAATTAGACTAGTTTCTCTTATAAGGTATCATCAGGTACCATTACTATTTAGTGTCCCTCTTTTTAAAATACGTGTTATGTACATAGTAGTAGTAAAATATATTGTATTAAGTGCCCAGAAATTCAAGTAAAACTGACCATTTTTATACTTATTTAATCATTATTTAATACCAAAATCAATTAATTATACATATAACATTGGTGATATTTTTCTAAATTTGTCAATTTTTTTGCAATAAAAACTTAAAATATATAATACATCGTAGTATAATTATACAAATATAATTAAGTTGTTTTTATAAATCACTGACCAAAACATTTTTGTAGTTTAAAGTGTTATCGAATGTATGCGTAAAATGCTTTTTGGACTTCCCCTTCTATTCGGTCCATATCTTTGTAGATACGATATAATATTTCGCATACTGTTTTGCATAGAAAATTATTATCATATTTTTGGTTATTTATTACATTAAACGTCCTTCTGTAATTAAATTATAGGCAAAGTCTAACAACCAACGATATGACTTATATATGTCTGCTGTAGCACTGACTACTAGTGCCATCGTGATATGTTTTGTATCTTTCGTAAGTGTGATAATAAAATTAATAAATAAGAATATATAATTGACATTTTTTCTGTTTATCCCTAACCTAAAAACTAATGGTGTACGAGTGAGGCTCGCGCATTGAGAATTCCTCTATACAATACATATATTAAATATATTGAACCGTACAACTACAAAAATCCATTTAAGTCTTATATAAAGTTTTAAGTTACTACAATTACATGTCAGCCTGCATACAGCCAACAATTACACCTGCCGTCTTGCTGCTATCCCTGCATTCAGGCGACCAGCGCGCTGGTACTTAGCGAAGCGCTAATCCCAATTATGTAAGTATATATCTACAAAAATATTGTAAATATTTGGTAAACAGTTCTTATTCAACCAAACTTCTTAGACGATTATCCAAATTAATTATTTAAGGAATACACTGCTATAACAGTAATTGTTAAAAAAGGTTAAAAAAGTCCATAGGGCTCTTCGCCGCATGAGGAATCGGAAAGCTGTTGGAGCCGATGGAGTCCCCATCGAAGCCTGGAAGGCGATGGGGCCTCGTGGTGTGGGCATTTTAACAAACCTTTTTAACCGCATACTCCTCACCGGAAACATCCCGACCCAATGGAGACTGAGTGTTATCACCCCAGTCTTCAAAGGTAAGGGATCGGTGCAGGAGTGCGAAAACTACCGCGGAATAAAGGTAATGTCCCACACCGTGAAGCTCTTTGAGCGCATAATCGACTCTCGAATCCGACAGGAGTGCACTGTCTCGGAATGTCAATATGGGTTTCGCCCCGGGAATGGTACCATGTTTTCGCCCTAAGGATCATCATGGAGAAATACAGGACGAAGAATACGCCTCTGCATTTCCTGTTTTTGGATCTGCAGAAGGCCTTCGACTGTGTTCCTCGCGCGACACCACACCCTTCCCCATAACCGTAAGAGTGCACCAGTGTCTGACCTTAGCCCGTTTCTGTTCAGCGTGGTATTAGACGAAGTGTCGAACAGCATCAGAGATGCGCATGAGCAACCTGGTTGCTCATGTATGCTGACGATATCCCGCTGGCAGATTCAGACAAGGGGCACCTGGTGCGACGTGTAAATGCGTGGAAGAGGTCGCTAGAGAACGGTGGTCTGAAGCTAAATGTGGTAAAGACTGAGTACTTGGCCTACAACACTACAGATCCCACATCTGTACGCATAGGCGAAGATATGGTGGAGCGTACAGATCAGTTTAAGTACTTGGGATCTGTACTTAGTGCATCCGGGGATATCGATCACGACGTCATGGCCCGTATAACAGCAGCTTGGGCCAAGTGGCGTGAAGTGACAGGTGTCATTTGTGACCCCAAAATGCCGGTTAAATTAAAAAGACAGGTCTATAAATCCATTATTAGACCTATCTTTTTGTATGGCAGTGAATCGTGGCCTGTACTTGAGCGACACAAGCAAGAACTGCGTGTCACTGAGATGAATATGCTGCGATGGATGTGTGGAGTGACGCGGAAAGACCGGGTCAGGAACTCCCGCATCCGTGGCAATCTTCATGTCCGTGACATAGTAGATAAACTGCAAGAGAGTCGCTTACGCTGGTACGGCCACGTTTTACGGAGACCGGCTAACTATGTGGGGAACAAATGTCTAGCCACGCCGCCTCCGCCAGGTCCCGGTCGAAGAGGAAGGCCCAAGAAATGTTGGCTTGACGTTGTGAAGGATGACATGCGTACCAATGGTCTCAAAACGGGGGATGCTGAAGACCGCGCGAAGTGGAGTAGAAAAAGTAGGAAAGCGGATCCTGGGCGTCGGAGTGAAGGCTCCGAACGCAACCGGGATTTGACGCTCGGATGATGATAATGAACAGCAATTGTTAAAAGTACCAGAAGTAATAAATGAATGTCGTACATACAAAGTATTATGGCCTTAGATCATATAAACTAGATAACACTTGAAATGCACATAAACGGCTATAAAAAAGAACAGATCTTAAGTATTTAAACAAATTTTCGTTCAACATATTATCTTCCTAGAATAAAAACTACGTTTAAACGGTTTTATGCGTGGTATTTCATTCGATTTGCATGTTGCTGAAGAGTTTCTTGAGCCACTTCTTCTCTTCAAGACACAGCACGTTGTGAAGCGGAGGTAAATTAGATTAGGCACCCATAGACCAAATAATAACTATAAACAAAAATTAAAAGTGAATAATTAAAATGAACATGTTGGCGGTAGGCTAAACAAAAATTTCAACATCACGTCTACAGAAAAGTAGCCGAAACGTCGGAATGAAAATCAAATAAAATACCGCGCTTAATACCGTTAAAACGTAGTTTTATTATGTGTACTAGTCGTGAAAACTTAAGAAAATACTATATTATTTTCCTCTTCATGACATAAACGGTAGAGAGGGATCGACACAATTTTCGTGTTAAAATAGTTAGGATTTTTCCAAGACCTGTAAAAAAAACAAAACGCAATTACAGTTTCAGGATTAAGTAACTTTATTTTATCACGGGAAACTTTGTTCAGTTATTATTAAAACTTAAAATAAGAACACACATTTAAATGACCGTACAACGTATAATCAAGATCAGGGATTCCAAAGTGGTCGACATAAACGAAAACTGATTATGGCGGTAGACTAGGTTTAATAATCGACCCCTATTAATGAACACAAGTTCTTATTGGAAACTTTCAAGATACTGTATAAGTTGTGTAACGTGTACAAATGTGTTTAAAAAAGTATTTTTACGTATTTTGTATTAATAATTATTAATTACACTTGATATTTACCGAATGTTATGTCTATTTATTTTGTTAAATTTTGATGAGAAAATGATGTCAATTTTACTCAATTATCCAACCGGAAAGTTTTTATTTGATAAGTATTTTCTATCAATACGACAAAAAATAGAGATAGAAATTTAAACTAATTTGGCTATGGGGTGTGAGGTATTCATTTTGAAAAAGGGGTCTCTTGTCCAAAATAGTTTGGGAATCCCTGATCTAGATTATACAATTTTAATAATATGCTAATTTAAAAAAATTAATAAAAGATAAGTTGAAACGCTCTGTTTGCAATTGCTCTGTTTGCAAAATGTAGTAGTTGCCAGATAATAAGAAAATACGAAATGTTATGATATTATTACATTAATCATAAAAATAAGATTAGTATTCCTAGTGGGTTAAAAAACAACTCATTATTATGCGTCAATGTATCTCGGAGATAAGCTCATTTTATTCTTCACTAAGATATGGCCGCGACTTCGTCCACGCTTGTCTTGAAATTTCCGCGGGATTCCCGAGACACAAAGTACCGCAGCATTTAAAAAGAATACAAGCTAACGTTTTAGTGAAAATGTGTCGGAATAAGCTAATTTATGCACCCGAACAACTACAAACCGCTTCCGCGACAATTCCCGCGGGATTCTCGTTATAAAAATTATCACAAATTTTATTACATAAAATTTGCTATCGACCTGTAAAAAATGACATTGTAATTCGATTTTTTTTAAGCTGACTATTTTAAATAATTCACAGAAAAATTCCGCTGGAAACCCAGGACAAAAAGTAGCGCAAATTTTAAGTCTAAGAAATTGCTGTGGATCCGAAAAACCGCATCGAAATCTTCCCAATAGTTTTTACATGAATCCCGAACAACAGACAAGAAATAAAAAAACTGCATCGTGATCTCCATCGTTTATACTTTATATACTATATTCCAGTTGTTTATTTTTTAATAGCATCAATGTACAGACACGGCATTTTTATAATTTTATAATATTATAATAACCCAAGAAAATAATAGCACATCATCAGATACACTTTTTCTATTGAGATGCTGGTAAGCGGTCAGACGGCCCACGTAATTAAAAGTGGTTACCGTCGCCTTAAGACGTTTTCAATCACAGGGGCGATTCCATCCCTTTCTAAAGCCTGGCAATGCGTTAGCTTCGACCCTGTGATTGAAAGCGTCTTAAGGCCACGGTCGGTGACGGACGGAAGGAGGGATGGGAAAAAGGGAATGGGATACTGGAGTGGAAGAAGGGGGCGGGATTGGGCCATCGTAAATATCACTCATCGTACGAAACACGATTAAAGGCCGGTTCCTATATCCTAGTATTCATGCACCTGCTTTACCATTGGTAAGATTATGTCTATACTTGTATGGAGCTTATGTCAAATTTTAACCGACAATAAGGTAACCGTTTTTAAATAACCATTATGAATTTTGTGTGAGAGTGTAAATATTATTAATTAATTAACTATATTTACTCATGTGTTTACCGTGTTTGTAATTACAAATTCATATTTTTTTAGGATATTTTTATTATAATTAAACCTACTTCCTCATTATACGTGTGCTGTGTATGAGAATGTGACTAGCGATTGCTACGCGTAGCCAAAATGTATTGTTTGTTTTTATTTTTAATTCACTTATACTGAAAATATCCGCAAGATGATTAAACAATGAAATAAATAAAATGAACAAGTTGGCGGTAGAATAAATAAAACTTTAACAATACTCATTGACACTTGACATCTTTGTCTTCCGTAATCACCGCTACTGAAATGTGGCTGAAACGTCGGAATAATAAAAATCAAATAAAATACCGCGTTTAAAGCCGTTAAAACGTAGTTTTATTATTATAACAATTTTATAAGTTTTAAATATGTACCAAACATATTATAACATATACATTGTGTAAGCATATAATATACATTATATTATGCATATATAATAGGTTGAGGAAAAGTCTCTTCGCATATAGTATGTATGAACTTGTAATAAGATCTCTTTGGCTATATCATTTGTATCTGGCTGGTTTTGGTATCATTAAAAAGTTTTAATTTTAAAGAAGACAATTCCAAATTCAAATTAGGAAAATGTGTGATTTTCATTTGTTTTTATTATTGTTAAAATTAGTGAATCTAATGAAGAAACTCGATACATTTTAAAATTTTACTACAAAAAAGGTAAAAATGCAACAAAAACAAAAAAAAATATTTTTATGGACCTAATGCAGTATCTGTGAGAGTAGCGCAAATTTGGTTTAAGCGTTTTCAATCCGGAAATTTTGATATCAAAGATGCACGTCGCTCTGGTCGCCCTGTTATGGACAAAATTATTGCAATTTTTGAAAAGGTGGAGCAAGATCGGCATATTAGTAGTTACGATGTAGCTGTAGGACTGGGAATTGACCACAAAACGGCTTTGGCGCATTTGAAAAAAGCTGGGTACACAAAAAAGCTCGATATTTGGGTGCCTCGTGAGCTCACTGAAAGAAACCTAATGAACCGTGAACTCATTTGTGATTCTTTATTACGACGTAATGAAACCGAACCATTTTTGAAGAAGCTGATAACTGGTGATGAAAAGTGGATCACGTACGACAAGAACGTGCAAAAAAGATCGTGGTCAAAGGCCGGTCAGGCTTCACAGACTGTGGCGGAACCCGGGTTAGCTCGCAGCAAGGTGATGCTGTGTGTATGGTGGGATTGGAAGGGCATTATTCATTATGAGCTGTTACCGCCAGGCAGAACCATCGATTCTGAACTGTACTGCGAACAACTGATGAGATTAAAGCAAAAAGTTGAGAGAAAGCGACCGGAATTAATCAACACAAGGGGTGTGGTTTTTCACCATGATAACGCTAGACTTCACACATCTTTAGCCACTCAGCAAAAATTACGAGAGTTTGGCTGGGAGGTGTTAATGCATCCGCCGTATAGTCCTGACCTTGCACCTTCAGATTTTCACCTGTTTAGGTCTCTGCAGAATTCCTTAGGCAGTGTCAGGTTAACATCACGAGAGGACTACCAAAACCACTTGTCGCAGTTTTTTGATCAGAAGCCCCAAAAATTTTACAGCAATGGGATCACGTCCCTATCTACAAGATGGCAAAAAGTTATCCAACAGAATGGCACCTACATACTTTAGTCAAATGTAAATAAGCTTTATAAAAAAACCTTTTGAATTTTTATATATAAAATGCGAAGAAACTTTTTCCCCAACCTTATATGTTGTTAAATTAAACGTAAAAACACGATAACTTCGCCAGTGTATATTATACTACGTATTGATAAAGGCATATTGTGAAATGTTTACAATTGGACCAGGTTGGTGGAGCTGGCAGGACAATGTCTACCGGGCCTGCGGGTATTATATATACACATATATACAGGTGAATTCTTATATACATATATATATATATATATATCTTTAGATTTTTGGAAAATCGATTGCCCTAGTCAGGAATCGAATCGGCTGATTTTGAAAATATAAACACACCTATATTATTATACCAAATCATAGTGTAGCTTGTCAAGATCAATTTCTGTGAAGCAAAGTCGAAAAGCAAAATATGGGAAAGGGATGTTTTTGAACAAAATGTTGTATTAGGCTTAATCTCTGTAAAGGAATTTCAAACGTCAAACTAAAGGAAAGGGTTGGTTTTAATGAAATGTGCTATTATTTGTGTAACAATATGTACCTTTAACACAATTATAGCTGACAATAATAATTAAAATAAACAATTCTAATAACGGCGATGCATTAGTGGCATTATTGGAAGGCAACCTGATACCTAGGATTAATAACAGACCACCTTATTGTTTAGTAGAATTTACTAGTTTCTTTGGTGGTTTTACTTGCAGTCCTTGCCATTTCATATTTTACGGAACTAACCCCGTTTTATGGATGAATAATATTTTAAGATATCGAAAATATAACATATTTTATGACAATCCGTCCATTTTACTGTTTGCGTTTAATTCTATATATATCTATATGTCTTTATTATAAATATAAAAAAATATCTTCTCTTTTACCGAACAGGACATTTTGGATTTACTGAGATGAAAAAATATATCATATTTCAATATCACCTGTCATAATTATCTTCTTATTAATGAAATGAAATGTTGTGACAAAAGAATAAACAAATAAATTATTATCTCACTTTTATGATGACATTTTAACATAATATGCATCTCACCCATGTTGGATTCAAGCCTCCATTTAATTAGAATGGACCATGGACCTGCCATATGTGTTTAGTATCGTATGGATTACTCAAATATATAGATTTAAAATTTCATTAAACAGGTTTCGTCATAATTTTTTGATTTAACATCAACGTCAATACGTTGTAACTGTAATAATAAGCCCATTAAGTAATAAACCTTCTTAAGCATTGTCGCCCAACTGTCAAGATTTGAATGTACGTCATTGAAGCAAGATACCTGTCTTAAGCACCATGTTCATGTATTAACTTTATGTCTTCTGAATATGAATTCCTGCGATATATCAAAATAGAAGATAGACGATCTTCTAATGATATACCTCAACATATATGATAACGAGAAAGTGTTATAAATTTTTGGCACTAAATTTTTCTAATTTAAAATTAACTAAATCTATAATAATATTTTTTTTAGTATTAAATTTTGCGTTTTTTTGTGTATGTTTTAATGTTTATGTTAATATGATTATATAATCGTGTTTCTAATGTTTGTCTGAGCTTTGAAAATAAACGTCAAAATTTAAGTGAAAAAGATGTTATTGAGTAATTAGGTACAGACAGACGGATATTTATTTTATTATAAGTATTTCAATATGCCTAGATAAGCAGTGCTTCAGGTCATTCTCGTGGGACAGATATAATGTGAGCCTAGCTTCGTTATAGCCCGAGAGCTATTAGATATTTTTCAGTAGAATTTGGATATATCTTAAAACCTACTCAATATGTATTGTTAAACTTATTTTACGCTAATACTATATTGAAACTAGTTTTCGAGTTCTAAAATCTGAAAAATTGCAAAGATATACTTTTTCAAAATTCACTTCATATTTTAAAAGTTAGCATAATATTTTTCAGGATTACGAGAGCTAATATCTCGGTATATATTGACTTTTTAAAATTAAGGACCCTTGCTTTAATTTTTTAAGATCTGATAACTGACATCCCACACGACTAAGTACCTACACTGAGAAATCAGTAAATACGTTTTAGGCTCCATACAGATTACCTTTATATAAATTTTTATCTGCAGTTGTCAAAAGAAATTATTATGACATACAAAGATAGACGGATGAATGATTTCATAAGCTACAGAACTACTCAAAAATGGTTTAAAGACTTGAAACAACATTTTCGTCAGTATTTTTGGGGATAGTCACCAATTTACGCCGTTTCTTATACTTCAAACTACCCATAGTTGTTCACTCGCACTTATGTATTTAATATTGTTGGTCATCCGATAGGCAAAACGTGCCCCCGAAAAGATCTGTCTTTAGAAAAAAATGTTTAGTTACAGTTATTAGTTTGTTAAATTGTTTGGGCTTCAAACACATTTTTTTTAATAATTTTGCGTTTAACTGGTTAAGTTTTAGGCCCAACTAAATAACCTGCCTTTTTAATTTATACTCCTAAAATATTCAATTTAAAGATATTTAAATTTGCGATATTTTTCCAAGTTAACAATTTAGGAATCGGTTAACCCCCATTACCCTTCAGCTAAGGCTGTTTTTTGTATTCAAATATCATAAAAGAAATATTAATCTACAGTAAAGTAGTCACTGAAAGATGTATAATGGCTCTCTTACTACATTGCACTTGCGATTTTCGTAGGGCTGCGTTAATTATATGTAATAAACTAACATTATATAAATATAATATAATAACGCTGAAAGTAAGCCTCCCTATATTTGCGGCGTTTTCCGGCCGTTTCTCGCCGTTTTCTGGTCGTCTGATTTCCTCATACAACCCCTACCGGAGACTTTCTACGAAATTAAAAGTCCACCGGACTGGATAGCATTCTACACTAGGATTATCAAATAGATATCACCCGCTGGAGGCCTTTTTAAATATCAGTTCGAGATCTAGGAGTCATAACTTCATTTATCATATTCCTAGAAAAATACTTTCTATTTATTTAAATTATTTATCATCGAAAAAATATGTATGTACAATTGTACGTAAATAATATAGTTTATTATTTAAGGACCTACCACATTCTCACCAGGTTCTCGCGAGAATGGGCGCGTAATACTGCGAACTCATCTGCGAATCGTAACTGTAACCGAGCGGATACAGTAATGTGCTGTAATGTGACGCTTACATTGATCTTTGCTTTGTCGTAGTGCCGTTCGCCTCAACCAACCGAGCCACGTACACACTATGATTTTTGGTTACAATAATTGCAACCTTTACCGTTACGGCTCGCAGGTGAGTACGGGGCTTAATACATACGGAAAACATATAAATTATGGATACATGACATATTACATTATTCAAGCAGTCGCACTCATAAATTCACACTCCACGAAGACTTGTTTACGAAATAAACTGTATAAGAATATTTTGTATTAAACAGCTTTTGAAGGGCGCAATATTCAAATCTTGCTCGTGTGAATATGACCTTAGCTTAACATTGCAATAATGGTACCTACCTCTAAGGTTGTAAATAAGACTAAAATTTATTTAAGCATACAAGTAAGATTTTTTTAAATTGCGAACTTGGAAAACAGGCTGACGGCCCAGCTCTTTTCTTTTTCTTTTTTTTATTACAGGAGTTCAGCAGGCAGGCAGACGGCCCACTTGATGGAAAGTGGTTACCGTCGCCTATAGACATTTGCAACACCAAAGGTGCTACAAATGCGCTGCTGCTCTCTTAAAAGAGACTGGAACCTGGTCACTGATGCCGGAACACAACACAAGGTTGTTATGGCGGCATACTCTAGACCAGGGGTGGTCGCCATCCAGTCGAGCAAATACCCTACCACCTGGCTGTGGGTTGTTTAGTCGCCTCTTACGACAGGCCGCCCGGCCGCAGGAAATTGTATTCTTTCTCCGTTCCTGCACGGATAAAAAGTGCAGCTCATGCTTTGAGCTTTCCAGCTCATGGAAAGTGGGTGCCATAGCCTATAGACATTTGCAACACCAGGGGCAAATGCGTTCCGAATCTTTAGGAAGGGATGGGTGATGGGGGGATGAAATGGAGGGATCAAAAACACGAGGAATGGGATATGCGATTGGAATAGGGGGATGGAATAGGTAAGATGGGATAGGAAGAGGGAGAAGTAGGCTATTAAGACTCTCGATCATTGCGCGAAACAATTCATTCAAGTTTAACCGTTTCATGCTGGTATTTCATGAGAGCGCGGTGTCACACTGATTGAGCCGGCCTTAAGAGCTTAATTAAATAATGATTCCAGCGTGGCTCTACTAACAGCGCGTTCCATTAGTAGCTCACAACGCCCAAAATGCTCAGTTTGCCGTTTCCAAGGCGACCGCGGTCGTTGTGGTCTTGGCGAAAACGTCACTAATGACGTAATCATTTTCGATCACACAAAGGTCCCAACGACCCGTGTCAAGAGGTGGGTCGAATAACCGTTCCACTTGGGTTTACGATTGTAACGCCGGCAAGCAAGTGGAACGGGGCGCGATTGTGAACGTGGTCCACGTATTATAAGTACTTGACTAAAAACTCTTAACTCATGTATTCTTACCTCTGTGGTTTATATATATATATATATATGTGTGTATATATATCGAGCAAGGCCTCGACCAAGCTCCCAGCGAATCGATTGGCCCTACAATGGCCTCGAGCTCGAACCTCTGTGGTTCCCATGCAATGCACTCGACCAACGTATGAAACGCAGCGTCAACTAGCGCGCCGCACTCGCGACATTGAGGGGAAGACAAACATCCCACGATCTGATGCAGATACTTATCGAGGCACCCGTGGCCGGTAAGTATTTGCATCATGCTAGGTCAGGGTCCCACGTCTCCGCGTGACCCATCGTGCTAGGTGGGGACGAATGGCTTCCCGAACTCAGGGGATTCTAAGTCCCTTTGCCAAGATTGGACCATAGCCGCGATTTCCCGCATCCTGATCACTTCCGTCTCGGACGGGCATTGTGCCCGACCTCTCGCTCAGGCATCCTTCTAGGAGCGGTGTACCTTAGCAAGCACCTTCGCCTGGAGATTTCAAGGCGGATCACCTGCCAAGAGCGTAACCATCTGGTTTATATTATGTCAATTTCCAAGGGAGGAAACAAGAAAATAAGGAGCCAAGTGGCCAACGTAAGTATACCACGTGCGCATAATATGTTGTGTTTACTTTTCGTATCTTTTATGGTGCTATGGAAATAGGCACAATGTAAATGAGACGTTATGCCTATTTTCTCTAATGGTGTAGAATAACGAGTTATCTATTTTTCTATCTAACAATTTGAAATAACATGATACTTATTTAAAAAAGGAATTCCACTTGTTTTGCATTTTAGGCATTTTAATTTAAACAAATTTAGCTTTTAATAAATTTTCACATACAAAGAAAACTATATCAAAACATACCTCCATTTAATAGCAAGAAATCAAAATGTTAGCTGTTATTTGTTATTTCTGGCAGCCCTAACGTAGACCGAACGTTGCGTTTTATAAAAGATAACTTGCAATGTCCCAACAATCAAGACTTGCTCTGCGTTTATTACCCAGGACTGGCAGTCAGTCGCATTCAGCTCGTCAAAGGGTGAACACACTTCAACATAAAATCGGTAAGTCTAATATTATACTCAATTTTTACCATGTAAATAAATGACTGTCTTTTAATATTTAATTCAGCAAAAATATTGTTTTCTCGTCTACTTTAATTTATCAATTGAGTGTAGTTTATCATTTGTTGAATTAAATGATGAGCTTGTTTTTGTGTTCAACTTATTTATTATTGGCCGGTCTTGAAACTGTTTATGAGATATCTCTAATAGATGATTAAACATTATCGTTTGTTGCTTTATTGTTTTTGTTTATTATGTATGGATTTAATCATGTTTTTGAATTAGTTTCAGTAAAATTTAATACTTCTATTTTTATTTTAGCTGTGCGAATTGATACATAATAATGTAGGTAGTTGTAATTTTTAATGCAATATTACCATGTTAGGAAAAAAAATATCTTTACATTATATACCTATATAATTCTTAACAGGTTCATCATTTCGACCTATCTATTATTTCTTAAAAACATTTTTACCTCATAAATTTATTATTAAATTATTTTCAAGCAAAATTTAGAAGAATATTAATAACATATAATTATTAATAATATACTCTCTAAGCTGGCTAATTAAAGATAGAATAAATTTATGCATCATTTTTAACTACTTACATTTTTTATTTGGAATTACGGCTAAATTTACAAAAGTGTTCAAATATTGTAATGTGCTAGCGAAGCGAATTGAACTAGCTAATTATTCAGTGTCGACATAGGTATAGAATACTACTAATGAAGATCATTCTATATAAAATGTAACTCTGAAAAGCTACAAAGCTGAAGATTTACATAGCTAAATGGCACCACAGGACATTCCCTTCTCTCTCTTTATTAGAGACTATATTATATATTCGGACTAAATCAATGGCAATTTATAAGAGACTTTATGAGAGCTTCAATTTCGAATTTAGAAGCTTTTCAGATGATTTTTTTTATTGAGTGGTAGTCATTCGTATTATTTTTCATACCTATGTACAATTGGTATTTTTATTCCATACTCCCCTATTCTAACATACGTTCTCTGTCACACCACAAACCATCATGTCATCCTTCACAGAATCTATCCAACTCCTTTGTGGTCTACTCTTACATTTATACTTATCAATCTTCTAGTTTCACCTTTTTTTTGTGACTTCACTTTCATCACTCTTCATGGTCTATACCGCCTTAATCATCTTCCTTTCAATTCTTCAGTCACAGGTGCAACTTTCAAAGATTCAAGATCCCTTACGTACTTCTCACCTCATCCATTTTTGTAAAAGCACACATCTCAAAATCTCCAAATTCTTGTCAGCTGAGCGGAGAAGTTTTTTGTCTATCACTCCAGTGGACCAACATTCGTATTATTTATTCTTCTAGCATAATGTTTTAAATTGACTTTAAGTCTATAATTTTTTTGTCTTTACAGATTAAAAATGGTTTTGGGAATCAAGTCAGTTCTGATCGTCGATGGTGTTGGCGCCAATTGTGGGGAGATTCTGGAAAATCACGGAATCAACGCCACCAATATACCCAAGATTACCCCCGAAGAGCTAGTTATAGAAATCCCGGTGAGGACATCCTACATATTATGTATATTTTTTATATCTAAACTAAACAGAGGCGTTGCTCAAGCCAGTACTTGGCTGGACAACTAAATTCAAATGAAATCTGTTTATGGACCAATAATTCATGGGCAGAGCAAACAGTCCGGCTCTTATAAGTCAACTTCAATGCAGGCTTTAGAAAAACTATAGGCAAAAAAGAGGCTTTGAGAAGCAACAAATAACTGAACTACGTTAGAGGTTTTGTTTGTT
Organism: Dendrolimus houi; assembly: GCA_039645545.1. Lineage (NCBI taxonomy): Eukaryota > Metazoa > Arthropoda > Insecta > Lepidoptera > Lasiocampidae > Dendrolimus > Dendrolimus houi. Next base: position 9,297,473 of record CM077123.1, on the reverse strand, counting down.
CCTGTTTCACGGCCTAGGGAAATTGATCAATGAATTAGTTATGAAATTTGTGGTACACAATTACTGGTAAAACTTGAAATCTATTATAATTATGATAATTTTCTCACAGAAAATGATATAGTTTTTTTGTAATTCGGATATAAACCGGCCACTGAATTATTCGGTTAAAGACACTTAGATAATTTTAATTTATTTTTTATGACTGAACTTGGAGATGAATTGTTGAGTAAGTTAAGAAGATACACTGCAATAGAGAGTTGATAGAGTATTAAAAATTTTACAAATGTTGTACATAGTGTGTTAACATCTAACCTCAAACATTTCACCGATAATGTTTGATAAAGTCTGTCTATCGTCATCTGATAAAATATTTTAATTTATACCTTACTAAGAGTTATCTGCTACTTGTGTATTTTGTCGTGCAAAAATATCCTATCCACATCTTTAGCTTCTAAAATACCATTTTAAATTTGATGCGATAAGAACCAGCTCATATGCAAGGCCTTGTATAATGAAACACATGAACAAATGAAAACACATTCATCTAATTCCCGCATTTAGTCGGATAATGGTTCATTAATGTTAAATATCGACATCTGATTTTATACTTAACTAGCTGATGCCCGCGACTTCGTCCGCGTGGTGCAGTTTTTTTAATTATCTCACCGGAATTCTTTCATTTTTCGGGATCAAAAGTATCCTATATGTTGACTAGGGATATAAGCTACCACCATACAACATTTTATTTAAATCGGTCCAGTCGTTTTGGAGATTAGCCGGTACAAACAGATAGACAAACAGAGAAACAGAAAATTAAAAAAAAATCTAAATTAGTTCTATTTCACTTCTTACATCCCCCTAACTCGGTTTTTAGCATTTTTTTTCATTGTACAGAAATTCGACCCCTACAGTTTTACTATATGTATATATAGATTACATCAATTAATAGCAAAAATTATATTCTGATAAAATCGCGCAAACCGGTATCGAACTACGGATATTGAAAGGTTCCGTAGAGGCTAGAAATGCCCACCGTTTTTATTAATCGAAAATATATTTCATACTTCAAAACATACTACGAAATGGGTATATAGATTAATTTTAATTGAAAGTATTATTTATATTCTATCATCCTGATTTTCCCAAATTTTTTACAGCATAGTTCAAAAGTTAGGCTAAGCCGCAAACTTATTATGGCTTTAAATGTTTACATTACCATACATTTAATTAAATAAACAAGTAATACTGATATTAGATGGATCAACCAAATTGAATAAATTTGTTTCAAAGGCTTGGACGGTATCCAATGACATTGAATGATTCAAATTTAGATTTGTATGGATCACTTGCGTTGGTTTATCCAAATTGAAAGACGGTAGTGAATTGTCTAACATCAGCTTTATATTTTAAACCTCGTTATCGTTTTTCAAGAGTTGACATACGATGTCCCATGACTTGGTAAAGTGAATTCATTTGTTTAATTTCTAGCTTACATGTATTGTAAGTAACTGTATTTTTATTTCTTGCGATTTTACTACACCTATTTTTGCGGCATGCAAAATACATCTTTTTGCCAAATATCATCCATATAAACATAAGTAGTTTATGAAAAAAATGATACAACAGACATATTAGCCGATGCGCCGGACAGACATGATTTTATAAGGGTTTCGATTTAGCCAAAATGGCTTCGGAATCCTAAAACGTTTGTGCTTGGATTACTTTTAAATAATCGATTGAAACGTCTCTAACATAACTCAGATTAACATACACTTTCTCACGTGTTGTCCGTTATCGCATTTGAATGACAAGAGTTCATTGCACTTGTATGTACGTACTGTATAATTTATTGTCATTGCACGAGTGTGTAATTTTATTTGTTTTTTATGCAACTAGAGTCAACAAGATCATATTTTATAAGTAGTAAAATATATGTAATGCAAATGACGAAGAAATCATTATCGGTTACTTGACATTGGCTTATTTACGGAGGATTTTAGATATAATGTAAGAAGCTATATATACTGTATTTATATTTAGACGTCAGAGAGAGACCACAAACGTCTCCACTCAGCTGAGATGAGAATGTTGACATGGATGTGTGGTGTTACAAGAATGGATAAGGAGAGAAATGAGTACATAAGGGGATCTTTAAAAGTTGCACTCGTGACTGAATAATTAAGAGAAAGAAGATTAAGGTGGCATGTAATGAAGAGGGATGAATGTCACGTAACAAAAAGAATGATAAACTTCAAGATAGATGGGTACAAATGTAAAGGTAGACCAAAAAAAGATGGATCGATTGTGTGAAGGTTGATATGATGATATGTGGTGTGACAGAAGATGTATGTCAGAGTAGAGGAGTGTGGAAGGAACAGACATATTGTGCCGACCCCAAATAATTGGCATATGGTGAAAGAAAAGAGAGAGAAAAGTTCTATTGGAAAGGCTATGGATTGCCAATTTTAGAGCAATAGGCGGTAGGTATACCTATACGACATACTTTTAATCTCGGTTGACCCGCGACGATGATTAACTTGCACTGTCATATGGTAGTCATGATAATATTATGTAACTATAAGTTGTACGTAAGGATGGTTAGTTGAAGAATCCGAACCGAACTCGAAATTGAAAATCTTGTTGGCCGAGTCCAACATAATAGGATAGATAAAAGCTTATCGTCTCCACTGGCTCAGTCGCGTAGTACTTATGAGAGAGAGGGGAAAGAAGTGTGAAGAAGAAAGAAAAGAGAGAGAGAGAGAAAGATCGATTTCGTTTTAATACATACGCTTTTCCTTCTTCTCTGCCTTGGAAAGGTACCAATTATGATAAAATTTGGTATATATTGAATTCTGATTTTGGAAATAGACGATAAATATATTTTAGTCCACAATATAACATGAGATTCGGTCGGATAAAAATTCTAAAAACGATCATTTAAAAATAGTTATTGCACACATGAAGTAAATTAGTAGCTGAGTGGTTAGCTCACTCGTATCCAAACTCAAAAGGGTTCGAGTCCTGGCTGGAAATCATACACAATTTAGGCAGATTTCTTACCTAATGTGCTAATATTGTTACGATCACCGCGTGTTAACGCTGAAGGAAAACTTTTAATGATTCTAATCCTAATATTACAGAACTATGACGCTCTGGTAGTCCGATCGGCAACGCAAGTTACTAAGGAAGTACTGGATGCTGGGACCAATTTAAAAGTCGTTGGTCGCGCAGGTGCTGGAGTGGACAACATCGACTGTAGGGCTGCTGGCAGCAAAGGCATTGGAGTAATTAAGTAAGTATTCTATTTATTTCATAAAAAACACACTTACTATGTTTTATTTGTCTTGTTTTCTGTATCCCTCCCCTCGATATATTCGTATATTTTTTATTGCGAAGCTGGCAAACAGGCAGGCTCCACTCAAGGAAGGTGGTTAGCGTCGCCTATAGACGTTTCGAACATCAGGGGCAAAGCCAATGAGTTGCCAGCCTTTGGATTGGACAAAGAGAATAGGATAGGAGGATGAGATAGAGAGATCAGACAGGGGGAATAGGACTGAAGGGATGGGATATGGGATTGGAATATGACATGGAAAGTGGGATAGGGGGAGGGGGAATGAGTTTTTAGATCTTTCACTCATCGCACTAAACACGGTTAGTGCAAGACTAAACATTCCACGCCGATTTTCTGTGAGAGCGCGAGCGCACACGCACACACACACACACACACGCATACGCACACACACACACACACACACACACACACACACACACACACACACACACACACACACACACACACACGCACACACACACACACACACACATATATATATATATATATATATATATATATTATTGTAAATCAGCCGATTCGATTCCTGACAAGGGTAAGTGATTTTTCAAAAATCTAATGTTACCACTTTTATTTGGGCCAAAATCGGTGTCGATACTCCTTTGAGTGTTTTTGACCCTAAACGCCCACTTGAAAATTTCGCGCTCTATATATATATATATATATATATATATATATATATATATATATATATATATATATATATATATATATATATATAGAGCGCGAGAATAAAAGTAGTAACATTAGATTTTGAAAAATCACTTACCCTTGTCAGGAATCGAATCGGCTGATTTACAATAATAAACACATTCTGTATTATTATACGAAATCATAGTGTAGCTTGTAAGGATCAATTTCTGTAAAGGAATGTCAATCGACACACCAAGGAGAAAGGAATGTTTTTAACAACATATTCTATTTTCCGTACATTAATTAAACGACATTTCATTTTATTCAATATGGACATTATGACAATTATTCTATTTTTAATAGGCATCTATAAATTAATTTTACCCGGATCAATCAAATCAGTCAATCGATTGCGTCCAAATTAGATGCGGTCAACGGACCGGCGCAATATGATGTTTAATTAATGTATGGAAAGTAACATATATTTTTGCTCAAAAGCAACCCTTTCCATTGGTTTACTGATTAACATACCTTGATAGAAATTGTCCCTGAGAAGCCACACTATGATTTGGTGTAATAACACAGGAAGTTTTTATTTTTTTAAAGTCAACCGATTTGATTCCTGACAAGAGTAATTTATTTTTCAAAAATCTAATGATACCACTTTAGTTATCGTCAAAATCGGCCTCTAGACTAGTTGAGTGTTTTTCGCTATTTAGTATAGTTTAGGATTTAGCCCTGAAGGACCAATTGAGAAATTCACCCGTATATGTATTATATATACCGGTATATAAAAATCTAAATATGCGATGATAGACCTCTTAATATTAATATTAAGCATTCAAATTTTCACAATAATCTTTTTTGGCACCCCAAATAATATTACGATATATTAAAAAAATACTCCATGTTTTTGGCCTAGTCTAATATGTTTTATTTTTAATATATGTACACACGTCAAGTAAACTCCCTAAACGGTGCCTACTCCGCGGCTATCATTCAAACATACATACGTCATTTAACCAGAGTGCCTTAAGCCACTATATTAGCACAATGTAACCATTGTGCCGTTAGAAGTTTTATGTTTTGAGGTCAGTTCTCGTAAATACAGATAAAATATTTTTCAATCATATCCTGATTTGTACAACTGTACACATAAATCTTAGGTTTAAAAAAATGGTATGATTTAAATATATATTAATTTACAAAGTAAACAATGCGACAAAAATATTTATCTTCTATATCTATTTTTATAAGCTTCATTTTTTTACGGAAAGAACACCAGTTGTTTATGATAAACAAATTAATTTCGTTTATACATAATAATTTAATTGTAAAAATGAGTAAATTTGAGATTGAATAAATAATTATGGTTCCCGATGGTTATACATATTATGATATTTGAATACAAAATTTCATACCTTGCTTCAAATAAGTGTTTGCTTCGAATACAATAAATGAATAGTAGTAAAATTGAATTTTGAGATATAGTATTTCCAAAATATTACTGATACATTAGGATTTTAATCCCTGATAGATGTTTAAAATAAATAGAACATAGGCTAACCTAAAAATTATCTTACTATAGACCATCTGTAATAAAGTCCTTCAATGGATTTTCAGTGCACCTGGAGCCAACGCGTTAAGCGCTTGCGAGCTGACATGCGGCTTGTTGCTGAACCTGGCAAGAAATGTGGTACCTGCCGCTTCATCCTTAAAGGCAGGCCGCTGGCAACGTACACTTTTCACGGGAACGGAGCTGAATGGCAAGACCCTGGCTGTCATTGGCCTTGGTAGAGTGGGCAGAGAAGTGGCTGTGCGTATGCACGCGTTTGGCATGACGGTGAGTTTACCCCTACCTCTGACGGGGAGCTTATATCTTTATATATAAAATCCTTCTCTTTATCCCATCTTAAAGGCTGGCGACGAGTCGGCTTTGCTTCTGGTATTGCAAACGTCTATAGTTGACGATAAGTTGTTTCCATAAGCTAGGCCGTTTGCCTATTTGCCAGCTTCGCAATAAAAAATATAAACTTACGCATTTACTTCGATTCCAACACCACATACCTTGTTCTTTGTCGTTTTCTATTATGAGGTTCATGTTTTAAAAATATTTTCCTAACTAATTTCGATGTTCTCGTTTTTCAGATCATTGGTTTTGACCCGTACGTAACTGCAGAGCAGTGCAAGCAATTTCACGCTACCAAGATGGAGTTGAAGGAGATATGGCCGTTGGCTGACTACATCACTCTGCATACCCCACTGATTGAATCTACTAGAAGTGAGTAAAATTTTATCTGATTTAATTAGATTTATTAAGGTTGCGTAATTGTTGAGGCAAAAATGGAACCATTTTTCTTTCGTCATGTCCTCCCGTCCTTCTGCATATGTATGTTATAGTCATTTTCCCAGAAACTACTGGATCTATATGGATGAAATTTAGTAGAAATGTATATGTACATATTATATAACCTTTATGCAGCTATACTAGCAGAAACGAGAAAAATGTATGTTTATAACATACGGGAATCTTTAGTTACATCTTAAAAAATTAATGACATTTCTTAATAACTTTTTTATTTAAATACAAATGGTAGATTGTAGCTTCCAAAGTAAGAAAAATAGTTTTATATTCTCCCCTATAACTTTTAAACTATGACATAGAAAATTCAAAAAACAGTGTGGTTTGAAAATACCCTTAACAAAAGTTTGAATAGTATTCATTGAGTAGTTTTTGAGATATGTCATTTTTTCGTTTACGTTTTTTTAAGATTTCGAAATGAAGAAAACAGTGGTCGTTTTTCCACTTTACGGAGCTATTCGCTATGTTTGGACTGCGTAGCTATTATCTTTATATATACAATTCTGTGCGTCTTCGGTGCGTGTGTATGTGATTGAACTCCTCCTAAGCCGCTGGACCGATTTCGATGAATATTTTGTGTGTTCAGGTAGATTCGAGAATGGTTTAGATTAACAATTGGGCCCGGTGGATGGCGCTGCAATCGGGGTCTAAATTTTATTTCTTCAGGGCAGGACAAGGTCTGCCGGGACAGCTAGTAGTATTTTTATAAGATCAAGCTGATTTTTTTAAAATATTTATTTATGAAACTAATCGCCAGTTGTTTGTCTAAAGTTGTGTTATTTTTTTTAGACTTGATCAACGAGAGCGTACTGAACCTTTGCAAGAAAGGTGTTAAGATAGTGAATGTCGGCCGTGGAGGGCTAATCCATGAAAGAGATCTACTTTTTGCGCTGCACACTGAACAGGTATGTAACCAAAAATATTTGTTAATTATTTACGTAATAATATTTTGCAATTCCATAGTTATTTTTTTGTATATCCCTATTAAATTAGCACATCTTTATATATTTTTGAGTGGGTCCCCGGATGACTTAGTTTCACAATTGGGACTGGTAGGTGGCGCTGTGGTCGGGTACCAGGATTCTTATGAATTTTTATGTGTTTGAATGGGTCCAGGGATGGTTTACATTCATAATTGGATTCGATAGTTGGCGGTGCAATTGGATTTCTGTTTTTTTATTTTTTTCAGGGCACGACAACGCCAGCCGGGCCCGCTACTGATTATTAATATATAAATTTGAGATAGCTTGTTTGAATGCTTTACAGTTCCGTAGCCATATCGGCGAAAATGGAACTCATGTTTTCTTCATTTTTGTCTGTTTGCCCTGTCTTTGTATGTCAGTCAGTTTTTTTGGAAACTTGAAACATAGTCTATATGGATAAAGTTTAGTAGATATACTCGTATGTACCCTATCTATATGCTGCTATGCAGTGCTAAGTGAGTTCGCGAAAAAAGTGAGGATTACCCATAAATCCTGCTGCCAAGTAATGTGAAAGTCAAATCCTGAAAAATTATAACATATTTCTTAATGATTTTTGTATTTAAATTTAAGGTGATGATAAATTTGCTTCCATAGTCATTAAAAGTGTATCCCCTTCGCTCTAGCTTTAGAATTATGGGGTATTATGCGAAAAAAAATCATACTTGCAGCTTTAAAAATACTTCAACGAAAATTGACTTAAATAAGGCCCATTAAGTATTTTTGAGGTATTGGTTATTTTCAATTAATTTATTTTTTCTGGTTCCTTAGCCACAGATAACGAAAACAATGGATGTTTATCGCCTCTACGTTCTTCATTTTTCGTCGCCTGCCTTTTTCTGCCAATTCTCCACGATTTCTTTAAATACTTCTAAATGGTGCCATTTTATTAATATTTGGTAATAAACATCTAATTAAGAAACTTGCCTGTTTGGCATATCCTGTTTATGTTCAACTATTTCAAATGATTGTTCCTGCTATCACCATCGATTTAAAAGGGTAGTCATATAACTGTAATAATATTTATAATAAAAGCTCGTATATATCTGAGAGTATACCCGCCACGCTTGTCTCAGGCGAATTGGCGAATTTAAGACATTGGTTATCGCGATGTGCAGATTTTATCACGATGTTTTTCCGTTACCGTTAGCACGTGGTCACTGTAACGATATTAGGTCAGAAAACTGCTTAAGTAGTGCATGCTGTCCGGGCCAGGATTCGAATCCCACGGGCTTTGGGACGCGAATATGACAACCACCAAGCTACCACGAAGTATGTGTAGTGGTATGCTAATTACTAACAAATATAATGAGCTACGTGGACATTTTAATTATTAGTAGATGTTCATTGTCTTTATAACGCTATTTCATTGTATCGCAATAAATTATAGGATTGAAATACAAATCAAATTATTATTTTAATAATTTACAGGTTGGCGGTGCAGCCCTCGATGTGTTTGAGGAGGAACCACCCACTCATACCTTGACCTTGGAGCTCATCAAGCATCCAGCTGTTATTGCTACCCCACACTTGGGTAAATATGTTTTTTTCGAAGAAAAAGTAACTTGGTTCAGGTATTTGTTAATCCCTGTTTCATGTTATTGGAAATGAACAGATTATTATGATATTTAATGTAAATATGTACTGTGAATAATGGAGGACGAAATACTGTTTATTTGAGAAAATGGCATTTTAGAAATCGGCTCAAATATCATGTCGCTATGCTCGGCCCTCTCTATGTTTAGGAAAATGAACAGTCTAACCCCCCGGATCGGCGGGTTTCACACAACGGTCATTTTGATGTGCAGGATTCATCGCGATATTTTCTATCATTATCAGCACGTTGAAATGTAAGAATATACACTATATGGCAAAAATTGCCTAGATAGAGAATGCTTCCCAGCCGGGATACGAACTCGGGACATTTAAAATGCTAGTTAAGACGCGAGTGCGTCAACCATTAATCTCCCAGAGCTTGAAATAACATGGTTGCTACGCAATAAGGTTTCAAAATATACCTGCAAAAGTTATGCCTACTTACATAATAAATATTTTTCTCAATGACTTTTTCTTTTAGTTAAAAGGTAGACAACATCGTAAATATTGTAAGGGGGACAATATTTAATAACTAACAATATACAATTCTCTAACTTTAATAGTAACGAAGGAAATTGACTCACTTGATAATATAATACTTTCAATGAAGATTGGTTTGAATAATTATTTATTTTATTGGGGGGACTAACAACTTTTATTAATAACTAGATTACAAATATAAATAAGGAGAAGCTACTGATAAGCTTCCACAGATGACTTAAACCTGAATAAGGTGCGTTAATGTAGTTCTTGAGATATGGACTTCTTTCATAAAAATGATTTTTAGATTACGTATACAAATGACATTAACTAAATAGTTAAAGGTCATCATTTCTACAGATCCGTACATGGTACATAAACTGCCACGCACTTGGCTGATCAATTTATATTTTATTTTAGGGGCATCTACTTTCGAGGCTCAAGTGAGGGTTGGACAAGAAATTGCTGAGCAACTTGTCAACCTGGTTAAACCCGGGACCTTTGACACTCCACTTGCTGAGGTGACACGCGTTCTCAAAGCTTAATTCTTTTTTGAGGCCTAGTGCCTTTTATTTTGATATTATATCGATACTATAATCGATTAATATTAAATCTCATTGATTTTTGCATTTCAAGTACTTTTTATATTTTTCATTTATATTTTTTAACATTAAGTTTGTTAAGTAGCTATTTGTTTCATATATAAATTGAAAAACAATAATTAAGTCTAGATTTTCGATTTCATTGATTTATAAACCTTGGTTTGTTCAACTTAGATAGCCTTGCAAGAGACGATTTGAGTTAACTACCTCCTAACGTAATAAATTTCGCAACAAAAAGAAAACAAAACTTGAAAGAACTACTTAGCATTCTTATGATTAGTATTGCTTTAGGTTAATTTGATATTTCATTTATATTTTAGATTTTAAAATGTGTTTTTTATTCATTGTCGTTTCGGGCGATCCCACCAACATTTACTCCACCGTGTGCCCCAAGTTTCCTATTATAATTGAGTTAGAATGGTTGATCGTTGCTTTGATTATTGACTAGTTTATCAAAATTTGTATAATCGACATTTGGAAAAAACATTCCTCCGATGCTTTCCCTTTTCGCTACAATAGAAGTGCGTCAATAAATTCTTTCGAATCCGACAACGCGTTTGCAATGCCTCTGGTGTTGCAAACGTTCCAACGGTAACCACTTTCCGTCAGGTGAACCGCTTGAACTTGAACTTTGAACAATAAAAAAATAAAAAAGTGAATGGTCGACCATTCTGACACAACTGTGGATTAGATCACGTAAAACGGACCCCTCCATTTCCTACTTGATCGTGAAACTCGAGTTCATATAATTTAATGGAAAGTATTCACTATCGATAATTAAACCCTGACATAGTTTCTCGTCATTTTTTTAAACATATTTTTTGTAATAAAAATTTTGAAGTCTTCAAAATTTTAATTACAACAAAATATTTCTTGTTAAAAAATAGATTCAATGAAATATTAGAGATATTTTAATGAAATTCAGCTTAAGATTTGTCGAATATTCATTTTTCATCGTTCGAATTTTCTAAATTAAATCAAAATATGAAATATATTTTTAATGAATACATTGTTAAAATTAATGTTATAAAAAATGTTTCATGGTTTAATTACTGACAGTGACTACTTTAACTATACATTAAATTATATAAACTTTACTTTCATAATCAAGTGAGTAATGGGTGTGGTCCATTTGAGTCCACCTGTGGTAGGAGGATTGGGGTCCAGATAGCGTGTTGTTCAGTAAATGCATATTTGATTTTTATTAAATAAACACATTTGTTAGACTTTGCTAAAATTTCAACATAATTTGGACACATTGACATTCAAATATAATTTAGAGTTTCGGCCATATTTTTGCTAGGACTTACATTGATTTCGATACGGTCATTTTTGTATGTACATCATACAGATATCGAAGTTTAGTGCAAGTTGTGGCAAAAAAATTGGCCGTGTAATCTTTATATCTTTTCCCAATCGTGTAGGTTCTGCACAGTATTTCTTTTCCAACCATACTTTTGTTTCATAAGCCCTTTGTTACACGCTACATTTTTGTGTCGTCCTTCACATAATCACATTTTTATTTATTTTTTAATACGTAGATTGCGCTGAAAAACTTACAATGCCGATTTACTGAACACTCCTCTATGTAGATGAAGTATGTGTTTGTTGGATCCCCTATTTTATTGGCAAATTATGCCGTTATATGATTTAAGAATATTATTCTTTTTTTGATAATGTGCTTTGTGTGTTTTTTAATATTTAGTGTGATCTTTTTTTATTGTCTTTCAGTGTATTAGTTGTTGCTTATATTCACCGAAAAGGTTAATGTTTTGGTAAAGTAACAAATAAGTTTACAGCGATACTTCATGAAATATAACTCCTATTTTACATTATGCCTACATTCACTGTAATGAGTAGGAAAGAGGCGAGAAAAGGCAAGGCAGCTCGTGCGCAATATGTTCGACATAATGTTGGGTATATATTGCCTGCTGCCCACTTCCCTCGACATTTTCCTATTTGTTACTATGGAAGTGAGCATAATTTGAACGAGGATTTATTCATTAATAAAATTATAGTTCCTTTTATTAGTAGGCACATATTGTGTTACTTTTGCTTTTACCAAATTACATAAATTAGTATTAAGAATATAATTTGCTTTATAACCTGAATTGTATTGTGAACTATTTTTCTAATAAACATTTTGTATTTCAATTATTGTTTTATTTATATAGATGTTACATAATAAATAATGTATTGCTGGTCTAAAAGTCCGTATGAGACGGACTTCAGTCATAGACATTCATGACTTCAGTCATAAATTTTATCTGCACATGCACACCACTACAGGTAAAAACCATTGGCTACTATGAAACTTGAGTCGTAGTAGCAGGGAGGGAGAGCAGGTAACGAAGATATATAAAGTGTAACTTTTGAACTAGGAGAAAATTATGAAAAATTCAAGGTGGTAGAATTTAAAAAGGTATTTATAACCAAAATTCGTTTCTTCAAGATCCGTTGAGTACTTTTTGAGACATGGCGAATTTTTAATAATAATACTTTTTTTACGATTCCGCAACCAAATAATAAATCCCAAAAAGTTGACGTTTCTCCAATCCATGGAACTAGATTTCACTATAGTTCCTATATTTTCTAATGATAAGCCTCATAACGGGCTGTAGTTGGAAACCACTGCTATATTTTAGAGGTACATATGGCATGATTCATACATCAGTAACCTAAATGTGGAAACTTCTCAAAGATATCACTTTTCCAAGTATATGATAATTGTAAGAATATACACAACAGACAAGACAAATTCAGAAAACACTGCATGCTAGAACCTGTTTAAATGAGAAGCCGGCAAGTACCATAACGGCTGAGCCATCGCAACTTTTTAATAAATTAGTAATACAAAGTAAATTTAAAATTATTTATTTAAAAATTACTTATACTTAAAATTTACAAAAGTATAAAAAATCTTCCGTCATTATTTTCAGATGAATATTGAAAATCATTTAATGGCCTATGACGGGATTTGGACTGTGGCAGGTGTTAATTAACGCTATTGGCAAACGTCAATTTACCCATTATAGATCAGACTTATGGCTGATAACTTTTACACCTTCTAGATACCTAAAACTAGTGGTCGGAAACTGTCCATAGGTTTACTGCAACTAAGTACCGCCCAATAAATAATTATATTCGACAGCTAATATTGATGTGCATAATATACACTATTGTCCGTCCCAAAGTCAATGGCCGCTCCTAGTTAGCAGCACATGCCTGGGCAATAGCAAACTTTTCTTACAAAGGAAAGTATTGCGCAGCCTTCTGCAGCTAATTTGGAGAGGTAAAAAATTTAGACGCAGGCTTAATGTATATTTTTAGTTATCAACATAACGTAATATGATCAACAAACGAAGATACATTTTATTTTTTAGGATCAGTTTTAAACAGTGATTTTAATTATCTTCGTTATTAACTAACGAATTGGTATTAAATCTTTGTGAAATTTTGCTCTTTCAATAAACACTTTGGTTAAGAAATCCATCGCCAACATCATTGCTTGCTATTGATAGTATCCGACCTCTAATAAATAAGTCATTGAAATTCAAAAATTTCTTCAAAAGCTCTTAATTAATTTTTGGAAAGGAGTAAAATAGCAGTGATGTAATACAAGAGGATTAGATCTGGGATAGGGTGGGACGTGAGTATGATTTTGGAGTTATGTGAATTGTCTGGGATTAGTTTCCTCCTCTCCTGGAGTACCTGCTAGACCTTACTGGAGGCGCTGCGTCGTTCTCTGTGTCTGCTTCTGGCTCCACTGACCGGGTAGCTGCTGCAACAATCATCATCAAATTCCAAACATTGTAACTTTGACTAGTACAAACACACTTAACTCTAACTTTTCAGTCATCAAATATATCAACAGACAGATCAGCAATTTGTTTAAATTAATCCACACCTTATATATTTAGATTATTACGAGTAACAGGAAGAATGATCAAGAAAGAGACAGTGTTTATTATATCTTACTTCAATATTTTTATGGCTGGTGAATGTCATGGGTTACATAGATTATGCAATGTTTTCGGAAAAAGAAAATAGTACCACATTATTTACACAGACATTAAGAGACAGGATAGTCAAGATCGACAGATTTAGTATCAAATAGTTATACTGTATTTGATTGATTGCGATGTCATGTGGTCGAAAACATCTCGGTCCTGCGCGAGAGTTGATGATTACTTACGTCTACCAAAACGACCTCGGCTAGGTTTTGGGGCCGGCGCAGATACTTCCTCGTTGTTCGACGCAGCTTGATCTCGCAAAGCCACGTTGTTGAAACGTTTTTTACCTAAAATAATGATATGTTTGGAATGCAAGCTTTTTATAATTAAAGTAATCCTTTAATCCCAGTTATTTGTTAATTTAAAATAAATTGGTGTGGATAAGTGATTCTTTTTAAGTTTACTTACTGAAGCTGGCTTTAGCTGACTCCGCTGGAGATTCCTGAGGTGCCGCGGATTCAGAGTTTGAAGGGCTTCGGTGTTTAGCTGAAAAAAAAATAATTTTATTAACTCTAAAATTAGATTTAAATAGGTAGAACAACAAGCCCTTATTGTGTATTCCCAAACCAAGCAAGTTACGCTTGTGTTATGACTAATATATAACGGACTCCTCTGGAGCTGAATCTAGACACTGAACCACAGTAAATACATATTTTTATCTGAAAGTTCATTTTTAAATTTATCATGCCAGGAATCGTATCCGAGACCCGAGCTTTCTAGGCTTAGACCAATAGACCATAGCCTTCTTCTTTCCTTAATAGTTTTTAAATATTATAGTCAAAGTATTGAAAAAAAGTAGGTACCTTCAGCTACTTGTGCTCTACGTCTCTTCAAAGTTTCGAGGAGATCAGTGTTACTTCTGAAAGGCCTGACGCCACCCGCGACTAACTTCTTTGCAGGCTCTGTTGAAGAAGGCGTTGGTGCTTCGGTTGATGGTTCTGGTGACTCGCCTTCAGCTGGATAATCTTCTTCATCTTCATATTCTCCGTCTTCCTGGAATCAAAACAATATATTTCTTAGTCTATTAACAGAAATAAGTAAAAATTCTTATTATGTTATCTATTGTACTAGATACCTACTATATACTTGTATAAGTCGTAGTAGCTTAGTGGTTACGTATCTCATGTCAATGTTCCGTACAGACAGTCATACTTAACACACTATTGTAGCTATCACTTTACAAGGTATTTCAAGTTTGGCGAACAGATTTTCTTCTGCAAATAAACTGAAGGCATGATAGTGGAGTAACTAAGACACTCGAGTCTTATTCGAAAAAAGTTAATTCGAATCTTGGGCTGGAAACATGCACCGCATAGACAATTTTTCTAACCTAATTCCTACCTTAAAGGAAAAAACATCATGATGAAACTTACACAATTTTGTGTGAAACTCGCCAATCTGCACACGCGTGGATATTTTCGTTACGTTACTTTATAGCTATACAGGCTCGAACCCAGCAGTGGGACATACCATTTTATGGGCTTATATTAGGTATACATATAAAATATACCTACATATGTACCGTAAAATATGCAACATTATAAGGATATAAAAAGCATCTGAAGCCGGTTTATATAAGCAGAAAATGGTATTTAACTATAAAGGTCAGATGACAAATATGAAGAAACATCGTATATGCCAATGATTTTTGAGTATGTTATTTTTCATATTCTCGCATAACTTATGAACGTGGTATTAATTATCTTGAAAACTAGTTTGATAGATTACGAGACACGATACAGACGAGTGTGATGCGAAAATTGGCGAATAAGAAGTTCTTCAAAAGAAAGGGAGGTCTAACAAAGGTCATGTGCGAAGTCGACCAGATCTTCGGACGGCCGTCCTACTCGCCTTGAACTAGATGGCGACCCGCTACGACATGATTTGCGAAATTCAGATGGATCTGACACACCGTTTTAATACATCGAAAGAATGCACTGACGTCATCTACCAGCAACTTACTCGCGGCAGCCTTCGTCCAATTATTTATACACATTCGAATTTGAAATTTTGCAATTCTAATTTACTATTTCAATTTATTAAATACTATGGCCCACCCTTGAATTTGTCCAGTTCGAATGAATGCCAATGTTGAATGTGCCAAATTATTAAAAATCAAAATTCGGTAAATGTTCGATAGAATGAATGGACCCTGTCGGTCCATTTATTGATGAGAGTGATATATATTTATTTGATGAGAGTGATGAAAAAAGAAACAACAATATCGCTAGTAATAAGAAATAAAAATAAATAATAATTAATGTTATCTTGCTTTAATTTTTAGAATTCCGTAGCCATTTTGATAAAAACGGACCCGTAATGTACTTACTTCTGTCTGTTCTGCTGTCTATCTATGGTACAGTAATTTTTCTCAAATACTACTTTTTATACAGATTTTTCGAACAAATAGGTATGTATTATTATGTATAAAGCTATGAGGCGAAAAATTATTAACAAAATCTGTGAGTGGCTGTAATATATGAGGTATTTTCGATTAAAAACTTTTTAGGGTTCCGTGGCCAGATAAAAAAAACAGTACACGTTTGTCACTTTTACGTAACCCTTTATTTTGCGTAGACTGGCAGTCACATCGTAATTTTTTTTATTTATCTTTATTATATACTGAACATACAACTCTTTGTTATAATTTATAAAATAAATATGACCTTTATAAATAGTGAGCCGATGTCCTCGCCATTAAAATAAGAAGGGGACTGGATTTTTTTAATTGCTCAATACGCAGTAACTTCCCCGGTTAAAGACCTCCTTAGCTTTTGTTATATACGCGGTATAGAATATTCTGTCGTTAAATTATGTAGTACAAAAGCGGTATGCTTATGACACGCTTTCGAATTGTTAATTCTGTTCTGTCCATATAAATATGGCAATATAATTAAGCGTGACAGCGTAACGTGTATGAACTTCCACCTTTGCATCCCCGCCAGACCGGCGACGGTCAGACCAATGTAACAGCAACGCTGTGAAATCGCGTTATGTGATAGTTGGCATAATATTTAGATAAGATATTATTACATGTTCTGTCTTCTGTTTGTTTCATTAAACACATTGTATACTATATTCAAAAGTTTTAAAAATAACTGTAAGATTGTTTAATAAAATATAGACATCAATTTCTAGCCGGCCCCGCGTAAGCCATAGCCAAAATTTAGAAGAAATTAGGAAGTCATGTCACTGAACGATTCTCGTTTAAAAATAATTAATATCTTACAATCATTATAATATTGTCAGAGGTATGTAAAGTCGTGGTGGCTCCGCAGCAAAAGCATCCACGTCTTTCAAATTTAGCTTTGACCTGGTTTCAAACTTAATAAACTTCATTAGCTCAGCGACCATGTGTGTTGGCATCTGAGACGAAAACTGCCACTTTTCACGGTCCCGTGAAGTGTTTTGCTCATTATTAACGTAGAGCTGACACAGGTCAGACTCAACTCTGTGTTTCTAGCGACAGTTTTGACGGCTGAACGGACGTGGACCGACCGATAGTCTCAATATACTTTATTCACACTTCTTTCCCCTCTCTCTCATAAGTACTACGCGACTGAGCCAGTAGAGACGGTAAGCTTTTATTTATCCTATTATGTTGGACTCAGCCCACAAGATTTTCAATTTCGAGTTCGGTTTAGATTCTCCAACTTACCATCCTTAGGTACAACTTATAGTTACATAATATTATCATGACTACCATATGACAGTGCAAGTTAATCATCGTCGCGGGTCAACCGAGATTAAAAGTATGTCGTATAGGTATACCTACCGCCTATTGCTCTGAAATTGGCAGTCCATAGCCTTTCCAATAGAACTTTTCTCTCTCTTTTCTTTCACCATATCCCAATTATTTGGGGTTGACACAATATGTCTTTTCCTTCGACACTCCTCTACTCTTACATACATCTTCTGTCACACCACATATCATTATATCATCCTTCACAAATCCATCCATCTTTTTTTGGTCTACCTTTACATTTGTACCCATCTATCTTGAAGTTTATCATTCTTTTTGTTACGTGACATTCATCCCTCTTCATTACATGCCACCTTAATCTTCTTTCTCTTAATTATTCAGTCACGAGTGCAACTTTTAAAGATCCCCTTATGTACTCATTTCTCTCCTTATCCATTCTTGTAACACCACACATCCATGTCAACATTCTCATCTCAGCTGAGTGGAGGCGTTTGTGGTTTATCACTTTAGTGGCCCAACATTCCGACCCATATAGCATGACTGGTCGTATGACAGGTTTATATATTTGACCTTTTAGCTTCAGTGGCATTAGTTACCTGTCTCCACTATAGCCATGCTGCTATTATTAAGGCTAAAGAACCTTATAACTGTTTACATTTCCTAACAATATATGACCTATAATAATATCTTGAATAGTAAGGAAACCACAACATAAACCACTGATCCCTTCGCAGTTTGTTATTCGATATTCACGTATCCAAACTCATGTACTTACTGCTCTTAAGACCAGTTAACGTTTATGTGTGATCGTAGTCAAACGCGAACCTACATAAAATAATAAAGTTATTATGTCAAATACTTGAAACAAACAATACGTTTCTATTATAAAATAAGAAAGTTCTATTATGTACGTTTAATTTAAGAGATTGGTGAAGTTTTTGTAATTCCATGTAGAATTATTAAGAGTTCAGCAGTGATAACGTAGATTAACTGCTCTTATAATTTCACTACGGAACCTTACGACTATCCACTTGACCTCTAAAAAACATTCAAACAACGGAACAAATTTTATTCAAACCGATTTTTGTTGAAATTATTTTTACACATGTAATTATTTCAAAAATGTTCACGTCACAGTTCAAAGTAAATAAGTACTTATCTTCGCATGTATTTTTATACATTTAAGGACTTTGAGCGACAAATGATAATCACGGAGTTTTCTCCGTGATTATCATTTGTCGCTCAAAGTCGTTAAAACGGAAAATATGTTCAAATGTATTCATTTAAACTAAGTATCACTGGAGCGCATTTTGTGAAGATTATACTTGTAAGTTAGAAACTAAGTTTAGTGTACTCCTTTCTCTGTGTACATAGAACTACAACAATAGCTATTAACAAACACACCTTTATAAATAATATTGTATATATCACTTAACAATTAATATATTATTAATATGGACTCTTCTCAATTCAACAAAACAATGTTGATTTTCCTTATAATAAATAACTACGTTGGAATGATTGAAATCTTATTCAGAAAGCTATGACATTCTAATTACAGGTATGTATAGGTATCGACATCTTGTCAATGCTACCACTCACTTTTGTAGTACACCAAAGACACTTGCTTGCAAATCAAAACCGCAATATTTTATTACTTGGTTATTGTTCACAGTAATTTGACTGTTGAATGAATTCAAAATTATCTATTGAAACATTATATATTTTTTAAAGATTTTATAATAATAATAATATCGAGAGGTTTGGCATTAACTTACTTCATTCGCTTGGTTGCAAATATTTTACATGTTTGCTTGTAGGCAAACGGTTCACCTGTAATGTAGTTCACGGTAAGTGGTGCTCTGGGAAAACCGCGAGAGGAAGTTCATTCCACAGCTTGTGGGGGATGCACACAGTGGACGACTTCCAAGTGTCGAGGAAGTATTGTTCAGTATTCAATCGCCGGCGAGCTTTACGGCGATAAAATGGCTACTAGGGCACCAAATCAAAAAGTTTATGGGAGCATTCCCCGTCATACAGAGGTATAATACACTTAGGACTCCAACATTTCTTCTAAAACTTAAAGGATTTAGTGCGGAATTGTGAACAATCCGGTCTGATCAATGCTGCAAGGAGTCAAATTGGAGTCACTGGTATGAAGGTGAGGTAAAGCGAGAGCGTGAGTGCACGACCTTGCACCGCTGCCGTCAATGGAAGACGCGCTGGCGTCGGAGGACATTATGAGACTTTCGACCGCTGTAAGCGGGTGGCCCTGAGGAAGGATTGCCCACCCGCTAATCGAGCCGTCTAGAGGAGAGCGCTTCGTAATCCGTATCCGTACATTTCTCATGTGGAGCCCCACGCAAGATTTGAGAGCGATGACGCCAGGGCCTATTTTACTCCCCGGCAGTGGATGTGGCCTTGAGGGTTCCCACCTGCCAGGGTACGCAGAGTCGGTAGAGTTCCGCTTTTCCCGGAACCCTGACATATGGCGAAAGAAGAAGCACAGAGGGATTTTAGTGGGTATCCCCAACCCTGTACCAATAGCATTTCTTGCTTATGGTACTAATGCCACCCCAATGTGGCGAATCCTATACTTCCCATCGCGTTTACCTTGCGGTGGACAATGCTCAAACGCATTTCCTCTCGATAACATAGCTGCTATAGAGGTGCAGGAAACGTACACACACATACTCACAGATTCAAATTTTTTGGTCATAAAACATTTAATTCGTATAAAGATTTTAATATATTACTGATAGACATATTGCCTCACAATATGTAATAATAATAATAATAACGACCGCGCCATCCTCACCGACAAGACAATTCACTACAATAGACCAGATATCACTTTATAGGACAAAATTAACAAAATCACTTACCTTATTGACATTGCTGTTCCTACCACACACAACATACAAAAAACAATAACTGAAAAAATAAGCAAGTACGCAGAACTCAAAGATGAAGTGAGCAGAATTTGGCGACAGGAAAAAGTATACATAGTACCCATAGTTCTCTCCACAATAGGCGTTATTCCCAACCATCTTCTCCATAGCCTAAAACTATTGGACCTCAAAGAAACCCTCTACATAACTCTCCAAAAAGCCGCAATCTTGAATACATGTAGAATAGTCAGAAAATTCTTGCAGATGGACGAAAACGAAATTGCCCCTCATAATACCATACCGTCAACATAAATTTTCCTCACTACACGCTGCATTCACTTGGTTTAGGCCCGTGGATATGGTTCAAACTAGCCAAAGTGCTAAGAAAACATTACTTTTCCAAAAAAAAAGTAATAATAATGCAGTGCGCCGCATGAGATGGACTCAAGAGTTGAATGAGTGCATCATGCGAGCATACTATGAGGCCACAGAGGGAGGAACTAACCTCACTTCGTATCGTGGCCGTTTGCTGTCTTTGTTTCAGACCCTTCAACCAGCATCCGCCGTGACGGCGCAACGACTATCGGATCAAGTGCGCGCTACCCAGCGATTACACCTGCTGGACGAGTCGACACTTGATCGTCTACGCAATGCTGTACGGATCAACCGCGAAAGTACTGACTCGCCGCAGCCTACGTCATCGGCACCATCTGCGGACTCGCAGAGGCCGGTGAACTTTACCATGGACGACGTGTCAGATGGCCTAGCGGTAGGTAATGTAAGTATCCAGATTAATGAGCAGTTGAGAAGGACTTTGGAACATTCGATTCAAGAATTCCGAGATCAGCCTATCTTAAATAGGCCATTTGTTCCAAAATTGCCCTTGCATAGAAATAATTTGTTGCTTATGGGAGCTCTGGATTGCTTGCTAGCGCCTTATTTTAGGTCTAGCACGGACCTTGCCGATACGCACTCGCTCCTATATTGCGGGGCCGTAGCTGTATGTCGGGTGGCTGGTGTAAAGTTTCCAAGTTCACAGCCTACCCGACCTGCAAGCGGCAAACCTGCCTGGCAAATACGGATCGAGCGGCGTATCGGCAGGGGGAGAGTTCTCATAGCCAAATTAATCTGCTTCCGGGCTGGCAATTATCGGCCCCGAGTTATGCGCTTCGTGGCTGAGGCATTCACTGGTACAAACGTAAGTCCCACTGAATATATGGCCAGAGCCACGGAACGTATAGACTTCTGGAAGCAAAAAGTCTATGCATGGGCAAATAGAATCCGCCGATACAAAGAGCGAGCGGATAGATATTTCTTGAATCGGACCTTCCAAAGTGAAGAGAAAAGGGTTTATAGAGGTTGGGAGAAATCTAGCGATAGTGTCGTTGACAGGCAAATGCCAGATACTGATGCCATGGCTTCTTTCTGACGCAGTATCTGGTCGGTGCCTGTCAATCACACGGGGGGTGACTGGATTGAGGTGGTCAAGCAATCATGCGAACAGGTGCCAGATATGGAACCTATTACCATTGAACCTCTTGATGTTGATAATGCAATTCGTTCGGCACATAGCTGGAAAAGTCCAGGGCCGGACGGATTGCATAACTTTTGGATCAAGTGGTTCAATAGCTCGCATGGTTGCTTGGCTAATCAATTCCAAGAAGCTGTTGATCGTGGTTCGCTTCCAACCTTTATGACGACAGGCGTCACCCATTTACTCTTCAAATCTGGCTGTACCACTGAACCCAAAAATTATAGACCAATCACATGCTTGCCCACCATCTACAAGCTCCATTTTGGGAAAAAAATATCAAATTATTTTTATAATAATAATATTTTGACAATCACCCAAAATGGATGTAAGACTGGGTCCCGTGGTACGAAGGAATTGCTTGTCATTGACACAACTGTTAGCCAACAAGCCCGACGGAATAGAAGAAATCTCTCCGTCGCCTGGATCAACTACAAAAAGGCGTATGACTCAGTGCCGCATACATGGTTGATGAGAGTCTTAGAGTTGTATAAAGTCGATGCACCTCTAAGAACCTTTTTTCAAGCATGTATGAGGCAATGGATCACATACCTTAGGCTTCCAGGGGGAGTTTTTTTGCCGGAAGGCGCGATAAATATAGAGCGTGGAATATTCCAGGGTGACAGCTTGAGTCCCTTGTGGTTCTGCCTAGCATTGAACCCTCTTAGCACTTTACCAGAGTCTTCAAAGCTAGGCTACAGGTTTCAAAGAGGGGGTGAGATCATGTCACACTTGCTGTATATGGATGACCTCAAAATTTTCGCATCCAACGAACCAGACTTGATTGAATTACTGAAAACAACTGAACGCTTCAATAAGTCAATTAATATGGACTTCGGGATAGAAAAGTGTGCGGTCATGCATGTGCGGCGAGGGAAAGTTGTGAATTCACCGAATTTACAACTTTCAGAGAACATGTCCCTCAAATCCCTCTCTGAAACCGAAACATACAAGTACCTGGGTATGTTAGAGTCCTTAGGTATAGCCGACGCGGACGTAAAACAGACGGTGAAGGACCGATTCTTTTGCCGCCTGAGGAAGGTTTGAACCAGCATTCTCTCAGGTGGCAATAAGGTCAGAGCCTTCAACAGCTGGGTTATACCCGTGTTGGCATACTCCTTTGGCATACTTAGGTGGACTCAAACGGAATTGGACGCCCTAGACCGAAGGGTCCGTTGCCTACTGACAAAACATCGTATGCATCACCCACGTTCATCAGTAATGAGATTGTACATCTCGCGAAGATGTGGAGGCCGAGGCTTCCTAAATGCCAAGGATCTGCACAATCGCGAGGTGAACAATCTCAGGGTATATTTCCTTAAGATGGACGTGGGCTTGCATAAAGATGTTGTGGCAGTGGACAAAGGTCTTACCACGCTCTCGTTGACTAAAGAGAATTGCTGCACTCTGGCAGTACTGAGCGCCTCTGACCGCATCAACGTATGGAAGAGCAAGGAGCTGCATGGCAGGTTTTATCGGGCCCTAACAGGGCCCGATGTAGACCTGTCAGCGTCGGTAAACTGGCTACGGTTCGGTAACCTCTTTGGAGAAACCGAAGGTTTTGTCTTTGCAATTATGGATGAAGTTATTAAGACGAATAACTACCGGAAATATATCCTGAAGGATGGCACCTTAGACATCTGTCGGGAATGTCATCGCCCAGGTGAATCCCTCAGGCATATTGTTTCGGGCTGTTCACATCTTTCTAACGGTGAGTACTTGCACAGACATAACCTCGTAGCCAGGATTATCCACCAGCAACTTGCCCTTCGATACAGTCTTGTGGAAACGGAGATGCCTTATTACCAGTACTCACCGGAGCCAGTTCTTGAAAACAGTCGTGCCACGATCTACTGGGATCGATCAGTTATCACGGACAGGACTATTGTAGCCAATAAGCCTGATATCGTGATGATAGATCGATCTGCGCGACGAGCAATACTCATTGACATCAGTATACCGCATGACGATAACCTCGTGAAGAAAGAAAAAAAAAACTATGTAAATACTTAGATCTTGCTCACGAGGTTACTGCTATGTGGCGTCTGGAGTCAACGAGCATTGTGCCGATAGTTGTCACCGTCAATGGTCTTATAGCGAAAAGCCTCGACCGTCATCTAGAGAGACTTTCGCTGGGAAGCTGTGTGAAGGGCCAGATACAGAAGGCAGCACTCTTGGACACGGCACGAATTTTGAGGAGGTTCCTGTCTCTGGAGCCCTAACCACTGGTAGTTTGGACCCCAGGCCCCGCTGGCGGTGAGCTGCAAGATTTTATATTTTTGTATTGTAAAAATATGTAATTTATTTTTGATGTATTTTTATAAAAGAATAATGTTATCTATTTTTTTATAAAAAAATCTCTTTATATATCTTTTAAAAAAATTAATTTTTGAGAACAAATAAATACAGTTAATAATAATAATAATAAATAATAAATAAGTAATGAACTATTTACTATCTCTTTTACAGGTTTTTGTCTCTAACAATAGGATCTATGTCCACAAAGAGATGTTAACATGCATACACACTGTAATAATTGTTTTTTTTAAAGACTTACGTGTATAATTTCGAAAGACTATTAAGCTGCACAATAACATGTTGTTATGTAGTACACCCACTTTACATACTCTGCTTGCTACGATATACGCCATTCCATCTAAATAATACATATGGTTTCTACTATTATTATTATAAATACTAGACTAAGAATAATATTTGTGTATATCGTATACAATTTAATATTAAACGTTAACAGGCTTCGCCTATTGAAGTGTCCTTCACAAAATACAACCCGAATTTTAAGTCTTATTTAGTAGTAACTTTAAAAATAAATTTAGATTTTTATAAAAACATAGCGTAAGACATTTATTTACAAGGCACCTCCAACTCACTGAAGTCATCCGACCAGCACTTGGGTAGATCGGCGAAGCTATTACCACTACATAATTAGCTCGTATGGGTTTTGTCTCATTTGAATTAATGTCTGTTTTCATTCAATAGTTCTTAAGAAAAAATATGAATGTGAATATAAAAATAAGTAATATATTACGGTCAATTTCTTAGAGGCCAGCAACTTGTTGGCAACGCCCCTGGTGTTGCCAACGTCCAGAGGCAGCGGTAATTATCTTCCATGAAGTGAGCCGTCTAGCTGCTTGCCTCTCGCAGGCAATAAAAAAATTACCTAATTTTTAGGTACGATTGATAATCTCTAAAATCCAAATAATATTGATTTTATTTTTATAATATAAATTATTGTATGTAATTCATGTTTTGAATTACTTAAATATAAACTTACCATATTTTAGAACGAAAATCCAATATGCATATACATTCTACCCCCCCAAAAGTAAATAATATGTATAAAGATGTTCGTTATGTTAATGACGAAAATAACGTTGGTTACCTGCGGCGCTGGGGTAGTAGTCGTTGTAGTTTGTTTTCCTCTAGGGAGCAAGTTTCGCTTGAGCAGGCCTCGTGCAGGCGCCGATCTGCCTTCCGCGTCATCTTGCGCGTACGACTGGCACGCCATGCACACCAAGAGGACAATTCTAGAACAAAAGCAAGTTACTTCAATAACAAATAAATCAGCCCTGCTACTGACCCTGGCATATCTGTTTTGTTGCGGTATATACTATAGTTAAAGAGTATAAAGAGTAACAGACGGACAAATTATGAAGATTAACAAAAGATAAGGTGGCAGCACTGCAGACAATATATACCAATAAATAAAATTGAAGTGTCTGTCTGTCATTTCAAAAGAACTGCCAAAATTTGAATGGCCGTTATCTAATCTGCATAGTAACTAATAAGTTATATATCGACACCCCCATACAATAACCCTACTGGGTTACATTACTATGTACTATCGATACCTATTGGTTGTTAATAGTGATGTACTATTACTGAAAATTTATTTTATGTCAAATTTACCATCTTTGTCTTGGGATCCATGTGTGCAATTCTTTCATTTTTTTTAAACTGATATTTATGAAAAATATCCTCATAAAATTTTTATTGCACGGAACGGAACAGTAACGGAACTAACTATCCAAAAAAAAACACAAAATATTTTTCCATATAAAATTTGGCTTTTTCAATTACTGGACTATTACATGGGGGCGTCGATATATAAATTCCCGTTTTTAGAATTTTTGTATGTTCGTCTGAAAGTTTATGTTGAATAGGCTACCAAACAGTTAAACATATTTCAATGAAGATGTTAAATTGCAACCTGCTTCTGAAATTAATTTGGTTCAAATATTTATTAATAATTTATTATTATTACAAGAAGAAGTCAACATAATATTGAATTGAATATATCCTTTTTCGATTTTTATTGTAAACAAGTCATGTTAACTTAGATCCCTTACATCCACCTTTCATTCAGGTATTCTGATTTCCATGATGCCGAAGAGCAAGCACCGCACCTCTATCTACAAAATATCTTGTGGTAAGTTGCACATCGAGATAGCCGATGTGTGGAACCGCTTACGCATGGCGTTCTCCTAAAAATGACATGCCCGAACTATCAGCAGTGGGAGGTTAAAAAGCTGACATTTTATAAAACACAATTATATAATCTCGGTTCAAGAAATGCTAGCTTGACCTATGTTGATTCTTATGGTGGAAGATGATACACACGCCAATGTTTCAAAGCTAGGTAATGAACCCTGGACTCGAAAGAGAAAGCTCCAAACGCAACCAGGTGCCCAATTCAGCTATCTCAATATCGTGGCGTTGCGAAAATATTCAAAGTACTACTACTATTGCGATAGTGTCAAAAATTCGTATTCCACTAAATCGACAACATCTTCTGGACATCGTCGCAACGGAACAACAGTAGAGAAAAATTGGTATTACCATTAATAGAAATATCGTGAGTTGAAATGAATATTGAATAGCTATTAAAATTTTAATCATTTATTTCGCGAGTTTTCACTTATAAAGATAGAGCGGCTTGCCACGGGCACACCATTGCAATTAACAAAATACCGAAATCAAGCAAATCTATGATTGAGACGATAGTGTCCAGCGATTTTGACAAGATAGTAATAATAGGATTCAACCCCTGGCTTTAACACTAAGATAACGATTTTCTAAATTATAATGTATCATTTTTAGGCCGTTTTAGAATCTAATATGTCATAATAGTAACTATTGTTTCTTGCAGTAGAATGTCGATACATACATACTTTGAATTGTCCTAATTTTGTAACAGTTACGTGCACGATATGGCATAGTTTTCGATGTCGACTGTCTATTTGTGGTAATTTGGCACACAATATTTGATTGTGACTCAACAAACCAACACTTTCAATGTATACTTCACCCCGATTTGTTTATTGTGCAATTTTTGTCGTAAACTTGTAAGCATTTTGTAATATTCGACTTATTTATTTAACCATTTAATAGCAACATAAAATTAAAGGTCATAGAAACATACTTTATTTCAAAATATAGTAAAGTTTACAGTAAATAATTTATTACTGCCTTATATTTATTTTCAAGGGCTCATTAACCATGTTTTAGATAATCCACATTGGCTCGTAGTGGATATGTCTCGTTATTAAAGAAACATCTATAATTAAGTAGCGTATGGCAATACATTTAAAAATACTTTTAGACCATCCTGAAGCGAATCAACGGTGACATTTTACAATAACCGGCTAGATACGTGGAAAACCAATGTCTAGACATACTAGATACCTTCGTGAGAGATTGGTAGAAGGAGCTGGCTCCAGAAATGTAAGGAAAAAGGGAAACATAATAACAATAAAAAGGCAATAATGCCTAATTTTATCATTTCATCCGTATGTCATATCATATCAATTCATTTATGTTTCTTTGTTATTTAATTTTTATTATGACTACTCTCTACTTTTTTTAAATTTTCTTATATGTCAATTATATTGTTACTTTTTTTTATTTTCTTGACGATTTTGAACGTAAACCGTCATTCGTTGTCATTAAATTTGACATATACCTACCTGTTTTCAATAACGTGAGTGAACATAGAATATTTTTTATACCGGGGATAGTTTTCGCAAGTTTTCAAAATAAATATACGAGGCCAAATTATTTTAAATGATTCGATTACTACAAAATTTGATGTAGGGGATAACTAAAAGATACCGTTCCTCTCAGGAAATAAGGTAGTTTCCGCAGTATATAAATTCGAAAATTACGCTAGCTCATCCGCGCGAAAACCTATAGTGGGGTACAAAGTAAGTTCTATCTAACAAGAGTTACTGACAGATGTTTATTCAGATTAATAAAACAATTATATAAACATTGAACAATATATGCAAGCAAAAGGACGCCTTGGAATATTGCATAAAACTGACGAATTGCATCTTTTTAAGGAAGAATATTAAAAAATCTTTGATCTGCGAAATTAGTCGCTGCATAAAAAACGACTCATTTGACCTTTAGGTACTAATTAATTAGGATTATACGGATGCATTAGAGGTTAAATGTCGTGTGCTTGTATAAACAAATATCTATATATTCCTTTTGAGAACGTAATCAAATGCGAGCCGCAGAGTCGAGAGATTTCTGCATACTTATTTAATCAGTCGCAAAATGTCAGGGATATTATACAACGCTAGGTATGAACGCGTGTACCTACACCGGTTTAAGACTCTTCTATTTTGCCACTCAATTAATAGGCTACATATCATATTATAGCCATGCTTAATATATAAAACTGTGACGTGAACATTGCTGTCCTTGTACTTTCATTCCTAAATACTATGTAATACAACTTAAATATATACTCCTTAGTAAAGAATAATTAGTATTCAACAAGTAAAGTGCACTTCTAAACATTGATTACTTTATTTGTCTGTTTACTTTTCGCGAGGTTTTTTGTCTGCATACAAAGATCTGGCAGATTCGAAAACTCAGACAATACGTAATAAATTTGGCCATAATTATTCCATGTAGCGCCCTAGTTTACAAGTTTTGTATTTATTTACCGATTGTCAATAAGTAAAAAATTATAATTTTTTATATAATACACTAATATGTATGTATTCAGTGTCTGTCTAATACAAGTTTCGTGTCATACCTATAGCCATCACGTAATATTCAAAACGAAAAATTTAGGCATATTAAAAAGTCAGTGTTTAAGTTCAAGGGTCATTTATATTAAGCCTGTGAAGAAACTTTTGCCGTACCTATCGGATCTCAATAAATAATATAATTATTTAAGTTTTTTACAGTTTCAAAAATAAGACCTCAACATTGGGCATTTCATAAATCGAATAACACTCATGTATGATTCAAGACCAAATCAAAAACCCTATATGATAGATAGCTGTTGAATCTGACATATGAAACTTTTCATAATTATTTTTTTTACGTGATAAGTGTTCGAGAGCAGTAGTTCAATGCCGTTAAATGTCAAATAATGAGCACGGCATGCCGAGCTTGGGTGAATGTCGTATTACGCAGCTACATACCGACCAGTGCCGGCTCACGGCTACGATACGGGTGGAGTCCCATTCTCGGAACCCCCGGTAAGCATGCGGCTTCGCCCTACACTAGAGGTCAACGTGTCGCTCAACCACATAGATTGTTGTATAACTGGTCCACGTACAGGGTCGGGTCAAGCGAACCACTTAATTCCGCATCCGCTTCCGTGACCAGGCAACGACAACAATACGCTTCCACTTGCTTTCTCCTCTTTTATATATAACAATAAATCATTCGACTTTGAACGCCGGCCGTAAAATTCATCCCTTTGAATTGTTAGGGCGGTTATTATTCACAAACTGCCAATGAGCTGATGATATTCCAGTGCACGTGCACTACACAATTGTATTTTGTGAAATCTATTGTGAAAGGAGCGACAGCCATCGAATATACTCCGGCCTACTCACGAATAAGTAGAAAACAAAAATTGATATTCTAGTCACGTTGAAAGAAGTGCAGCTTTCTACGACCAATATGTACTATGTTGCCAGCGTGTGGGCGATCTGAATGAGTTATTGTAACCTCAAATCACGTCAAGGTTAGTCGAGCAGAAACCAGAAGTAGTAAATAAGGAGGTTGACCTCGTCGTGCAATGCGGCAGCCGTGGATACCTATGGCGTGGCCGCTCGCAGCCCATAACGTGGCATCTACGCACCAGACTCCTAAAGCAAAATGTAAACGTTTCGTATCTAGTATTTTTCTATAATACTGTTAATTTCTTTTGTTAGTATTCTAACTATAGAAACAATTTTGTGGAGTTCAATAAGCATCGCTTTGAAGATGTGACTAAATAGTGCTAATCAACTTGAACGCTTTATTTACTGAGTTTCAAAATTAGTTCTCACTGATTAATATCACCCGAAACTTTAAGAAATAAGCATTAAAAAAAATACCAACTAGTTACACGAATCTAATATCAGGCATATTACAAAGAGATTATCTGAATTGTGATATACTTATTAAGAAATCTTTGTGTATATTATAAAAGGAAAACTTCTCACGATTATTTTTATCAAAATAACATCTCGATTTAATCCTATCGCAGTTATGAAAAATGTAACTAACCTAAGATACGATCAAGTGTCTGTTTTATGTTATATAATGTGAAATCTCAGTGATGCGCCTCCTACAAAAAAGCTTGTGAATCTCTATGCCTAAACAAATGTCAATCGTCTGGTTATGCAATGATGTTTTATTACTAAATGTCTATTTTCTCGCTAATACTGGCTTGGCGTTGAGTAAGTTTTAAGCGCATCTGGAGTCGCACCTTTATGCGACGTGTGCAACCGTGCAACGGGCGCTTTTGTTGCATATGACCTCTGCGCGAACGTCAACAACACGTTCTCTCACGAACCGGACTCCGATTGAAACGCACATCAAACGGTTAAAACTGCGCAAATAAAAACATAGATATTTATATAAAAAGATTTTTCTAAGTTTCCCTTATCACTCTATAGCATTGATTCATCAAAGGTCACATTCAATACAAAGACACATATTATTTTGTATGCGTCTCTAGAGAACGTTTCGACACTGTATATCATTAACATCGTAATCATAGGTGGCATGAAGTCTCATCACAAGAGTTTTAAAATAATCAGCAAAATTGTGCAACAAAACAATTATTAAAATTAAATATCCGTTTTCGTTTTACAAATGCGATGATTTTTGTATGTAGCACTGTCTGGAAACGAGTAGTGAGGTAGTAGATGCTCTTAATATCAACTGCCGGATACAGTCTAGTCCATACTTTATGACCTCTTTAGATTATGCCGCAATGTGCTGTGCAATACCAGATTTTATATTTAAAAAGAAGACCTGTCCAGAATTTGTTTTTATTACTCTGCTTTCTGTTACTAAGAACGGCCGTAAACATTAGCGCAGACTATATCCACTGAAATCACCCCGGTGTTCATCCATGCGCGATAAACCTAGATTTAAGCTGGATTTCTGTACGTTACTATCCGTTTATTTGCCTTACTACTGGTTATAATTGGACATAGACCCCCATATAAATAACGTCAATTTTCTACCAACAGTAAGGTAAAAGAATCAGTAGTAAAATATTATGTAAAAGAAATTCAATATTTGTGAACATCCCGGCCCAGGTTATCTAATACGTCCACGAACATTAAACATTTTTGTGGAACACCCAATGAGTAATTAAAATTGTTTTTTTACTAAAGATTTACACGCAGCTGCATGTGTCTAAAATTTTGATCCATATCCAGTCTAAATTATGTATATCATGGATAAATAGGATCATTGTTATATTCATATTATATTAGAGTGGATGGTAGAGACATTTTCATTTTCACGAATTATAGAGATTAAAACTGTACTTATTAAATAAATTAACCTTTACTTGCCTTCTATGTAATGCAAAATATAGATATAAGTAATGCAATATATGATAGAACAGTCAAAATAAAAAAAATGGTAGCACGCCACTAACTTACCCTAATAGCAGTGTTAAATCTAGCTAATACAATTTGATTTTACCTCACTTGTCAAGGTTTTGAAAATCTGCAAGCCTAATGCGGACAAAGATTTTAATAATAATTTATAATCTGATATTAATTGAGGTCAGTAACTGGAAGCATTTGAATTTATTAGAACGAAGCCTATGCTTCGTTCTAATAAAAAATGATAGCAATTTGGCCAAACATTAATCCTATTTGTTCGAAATTTACCAATCCTATAATTCATTGTGTTAATACGAAAATTAAGCTAATTTATGTTTGCTAGATTGCACGACGTATTTATATAAAAAAGTGTGTGTGTACAGTTCACACGCAGTAGAAGTGAAACAAAGTGTGACAAGTGGTGGGAGGGATTCTAAATTCCGTATATATCGTTATAATATATTTAAGATTTAAAACGCGAAGTTTGAAGTATTAACGGAAAACTTCAAAATATTTCCAACACGATCTGTATGAGCATAGATAATAAATAAATATAATGTATTCTATCTCATTCTCTCGCGGGCTTAGTTTTTAGTGTCGCTTTTTCGTTTCTATAGAAGATTCTAAAGAAGTTTTACTTTAAAAATACTGATACTTTAAAAATTAAAAGCTAACGAAGTTTACACGAAGTTTTCTTCTTATCCTTTGTCATAATAGTACTATTCATGGTTTAAATGTTAAACGACAGGTTAATATTACTTTAAAAGTTAAGTAGTATTCAATCTTAATAAGATATCTTTATTACGTAGTTTCCAGTTTACTCACGTACAGCCTGGAGTGATTCATTAAACATTTCATACGATTATAGTAGGAACAGTGGGATGGTTACGTGAATAAATATCATGTGCGATGACAGTATACCCACTGTTGTCAATAGCTACTACCACATATAAATATGTAAAACTTTGGGGTGTAATATCCATAGATATAGATGCTGTAATATCCATATAGTACGACGAATAGATATGTTTAAATGAAAATAA
Source organism: Dendrolimus houi (assembly GCA_039645545.1). Classification (NCBI taxonomy): domain Eukaryota; kingdom Metazoa; phylum Arthropoda; class Insecta; order Lepidoptera; family Lasiocampidae; genus Dendrolimus; species Dendrolimus houi. Next base: position 9,264,406 of record CM077123.1, on the reverse strand, counting down.
AATGTGACACTAACCCAGAGAAGTAGGAATCAGTTACTACTAATACGTTGTATTAGAGGCGCCTAGTAACAGAAAATAATCCGGGCTTTAAAGAGATGCAAATGAAAGAACTTGATGCCACATGTGACGAAAAGGTCCGTCTACCTGTTGTGGTGGTAGTTTGATTGATTGATGTGATCGAAGTGTGATCACATCTTTCTGCGAAGATTGAATGTATAAGCCATACTCGAGCACAAGACTAGTTTCATAATGTAAAGGGTCGTTACAGGGGTAAGAGAGTGGTTATTATTTTTTAATTTCTCATATTCTGAAAGTACGCTTGGAGTTGCCGGATCACAGGGATGAAAACAGTACTTTTCGTCCCTGAGAAAGGATTTTCCCTGCTGTCAAAAAATTAAAAAACTATGCGACTCATGTCCCAACTTTTTTTTACAGCCACTGTCAAATCCCAGCAAAAATTGTAATAAAAAAATCTCAACAATTTTGGAACATTGTTTTATAAATACTTTTCACTAAATTATTATTTAATTTACAAAAATTTGAGCTAAATATTTACTATCAGTGAATAAAAAAATACTGGCTGGTAGAATGCCACAGAAAAAGAAATTTACTTGGCGTGTCTATATGAGATATTAAATGAGCTCATCAGATTTAGACATGGATTTAACGTCTGATGTAATTAGAGAAGTAGTTGTTTGTTTAATGTCCATGTTTCAAACAAATAAATTACTTTGACTTTGACTTTAACTGATCAGTTTTTATTTACTTTCCTCATATTCGAAATGAAAAGCAGAGTGTAAACCTCGGGTGAAAGGCCTATTTAGACACTCGGATTATTAGCGCCTTCGCAACACTCGTTCGCCAAACTATCTCATGCCTAAATAAGTCACTTTCTCCTATTGTGTAACAATCTATTATTAACACCCGAAAAGGTATTTGATCAGAGAGTTGTACTGAAATCTCAAACAAACATAATGAAGAAGCTACAAGCCATATTGCAGATTGTAAGTTATTTCACAACTAGCTGACCCGTGCCCGCTTCGCTGGGCATCAGAAAAAAAATTAAAAAGTACTTATTATTAATCACAATCAAATATACCCTATGTCACTCCGGAATAATGGAGCTTTCCACTGGTGAAAGAATTTTCAAAACCGGTTTATTAGATCCAGAGATTACCCCCTACAACGTCACAAACTCACAAACTTTACCTCTTTATTTTTTGTTGAGTTTAATTACCTACTAAGCGAATTCAAAATATTTCCCCTCCCGTTCTGCCCGTACCCCAGTGACGCCTATATCGCATTAGCCTATATAGTCGATTAGGGTGCGCGGCGACCATGCAACTTTTTTCTAATACTTACATTTTTAAACTCGTGATATTTTTCGAATGGAATGCCCGAATTGAATAATTCAAAAGTTATGTAAAGGTATGGAAGCAGTCTTGAATATGAAGTAATTTATTTTGATAAGGATGAATACCAAGATACAGATAAAGAGCCTTTTCTAGCGGGGGCATATAAATTAAATTTTTAAAATAAAAGATCACTTATTGTGGCATAACTATAATAGTGAGACATATACTGTCGCAGCAATTTTTGTAAATAATGATGTGTTCTGCAAAGTCGTAGTACATTATTTTATTCTATCATCAATAGTTTTCGCAGCGCACGCGATTTTAGGTAATTTTTATACACCTTGTGTTACACTATTGGAGTTTTAGTAAGGATACCTAAGTTTTTTGAAAATATAATAGAGCCTATATCGATCGGGGATAGTGTAGCTTGCCAACAGTGAAAGAATTTTTTAAATCGATTCAGTAGTTTCGGAGATTACTCTCTAACTTTAACCTCTTTATAATATTAAAGTATAAGTATAGATAATGGTAATATGGATAGTATACTCGCCATGTTTATCTATGGTGGATTAGAAGGATTCACATATAGATAATATAAATGATGTATCCACGTGATAATCGTAATAACATGCAAAATACACCTATTCAGGTATCGGACCAATGTCTTTGGTAAGAAACACGGATGATATACTCACTAAGCCACTATGAGTTTTTTAGAGATGAACTTATCATAATTGCTGACTTCATAATGATCTTGGAAGTAACGGGTCCGAAATTTAATATGAGAATAAAGATGCAATGAAAGCCTTATTTAAAAAAGCTATCATGGAATCTTAGACCAACGTCTAAGTATGGAATAAATATTTTAAATCTGGAACTAGGTATTTTAATTATACCATTAATCAATTTGTTCTGTACAACATATTTGTATAGATACTATAAGTGTGCAATTATCGACGAGTGTTTATTGATACCTACTTGTGATACGAAAGGACGGAGCTACATGATTTTATAGTTGATATATAGCCGCAAGTTATAAATGCCATGTCGCAGCCTCCTCGACTAAGATTTGCACAGGCTACGTACCTGTATATCATTTCATCCTACATAACATTACCTAACGTAGGTCGCGAGCCTAACTTTCGACATAGCACCGACTCATTGACAGACCGGTTTCGGTTTTGCTCAATTAAATTGAAAATTAATTGGTTTTGTTACGCCGGGTCAAACCACCGCCTGCTAATGCGCTTTATAAGTCACCCATTATGAAATAAAAGGAATCGCGTGTATTATACTTTTTAGTTTTGGAAATAATCCACTCAGCTATACTAGGTTTATATTCAAGGTTTATTCAAATTATTGAACAAAGTCGTTCTTCTAGTTGTGATAATAAAATTAATTGCTGATTAAAGTCGTCCATTGCCACAGCCCCTTGAGCCTTAACTACATTAGAAAGGCAATATTATTTTCATGAACGTTATTCTAAGTTTTTTTGCATTGAATTTTTATTTACATTCAGCAACCTAACTTGTTAATACAGTCACTTATTTAATTATGTTTCACAACTTCCAGTCTCAGATTTATTTGTAAATTTTTCGTAATTAAAATTACATTAATTGATTTCGAAATCGTCCTTAACCATCCTGTGATTAATTATTTTGTAATACGTCATTAACTTTTACGAACCCTAATACCGCAATAAAACACCAATACAATACAATGTTAAATGGAAATTACACATCGCAAATGCAATCGCACAGCATCCCACATTGGCGGGCTTACAGAAAGCCCATAAATATTAAAGATAAATTGGACTTAAAAATGGAAACGAGACTTGTACTTACAGGGGTAGGATCTTCATGTTTGTGGCGTTGGTGTCGCGGATGTCGCAAGAGCCACTTGTGGTCGGTCCTTTCTCCGCTGCGCGGCTCTGTGCAGGTCTACAATGGACGGAGGCCACGCTTGATCTGCCGCTCAAACACCGACACCTCCGGTACACTCCGGGTGTGGGTATGGTGCATGGCTCGCCCGCCGCCGCAGCACCCTCCACCGCTCAGCACCATTTGCCTGATTTATATTCACAAAGCGCAACAAGCGCATGAGCACAACTACATACCAAACATTGTCTACATAGCGAGTTTCGGACAATTGTTGCCTCCTCGAAAGGCAAATCCTATTCTGACGTCGTCAGTGCAGACGTGATCTGTTTTAGTTGTATATTTTTTGGGATATGCTCTAACGGTATTATAGAAACTATAAGATACCTCTTAGCTACAAGAATAAATACTTTAATGTTTAACCAAAATAAACATTTGTAGAAACATAAAGATGTGGTTGCCAGTTAGTTAGTAAATAAAAAACTACCTATAAAATAGTCAATTTTATAAATAACTCGAGTTTTCCCTGCAGTCACACCGCGGGTCAAACCCAAGGCAGTAGTTCTATTTTACTTAAATGAAAACTTTATATGTAAACCTTTAGCTAAAGTTACCTAACTGATGAAAAATCCGTTGCGTGGTTTAGAAGGAGTTAGCGGATATAAAGACAGACCCGGAAGTTTGTTTTATACTACTTTTGACTTTGTATGTATGTAAAGATAAAAACTATGTATAAGTATTCTTCTTGGTAGGGCCGTCTTTACCTGCGGGTACAAGGGGTGCGTGGCACCCGGACGCACTACGACTCCCCACAGAACAAGCAGTTCAAAATAATTTTAACTTTTAGTTATATCTAATTTTCATTTGTTTCGTGGCTTTACTACATCAATGTGAAGCTCCATATAGATCATACCTTCCTGTCAAATTGTTTACTTATAGAAGCTCTACTTTCTTACAAAAGTAATTGTTACCGTCCGCCCATTCCCACTTGTGGGATATCGGGCCTAACTGTTCACACTTACCCGACTCCGTAGTTTTGTCGGCGCCGACAAGAAATGTTGGGTGTTCTGCCAGCTCTCTACGTCCGTAAGAAAATCGTATCGGATCTTGCTCGCCTAAGAGTAAGTATGAAGTCGTCGACACTTGTCGGATGTCGGGCACAGCAAAACTCTTCCCGCACCCCCCTTCTCCCGTCCGTCGCTAGCTGCTCCGCAAATCGCGCACACACATGTAGCGGGTCCAGCTTCGATCAGCTCCGACGACAAATGTTAATAGAGGCGCCGTTACCCGATTAAAATACGGCGCCCGACACCCAACAAGTAAGCTGTTATAAACAAAAAAGACGGACGAACATAGCGATTTCATATGGTTCCGTTTTAGCCAAAATGGCTAAGATAAGCAGCCGGCAAAGGGGGAGTAAGCTGATTTTTGCACCACGATGTCCACAATATGCTTAGCACGGTTCTGCTTCTTCGCAAGTCTAATTTAAATCTTAACATTATTAAAGGTTTTGGTTTAAGTTTTAGGGGTTTGATTTGGCAAGATAAATGTAAAAGCATTAAAGGTTGGCCTGTATTTAGAACAACACAATTTTTTTCTAGTTTCCGTTCAGTATGCATATGAGTGAATTACAAACGTAGAAAAAACGAGTATTTGCGAAACTCCAAGCCTGAAAAACATTATCAAAAGTATAAACATTCAAAACTCGTGGCTGTAATAAATTATGTGGTTGAGTCCGACGCGGATCTATGTATGTACATATTTAAAGAAAAATGCTATATTCGAGGAATTAGCGCTTTACCTACTTAAGCTGTTTCCACATTATCTATATATGTGAAGCAAAAATGAAGCAAAAACTTTGTACCCCTTTTTACGAAAATTGCGCAGACAGAGGAGTATGAAATTTCGCACACTTATAGTTTATATAGAGAAAGAGTGCAGAATGCTATTTTTTTTAATTATGCATAAAAATACATTAAATCAATAAAAAAAAAACATTACGCACACTACCATGTATTTGACACAAAAACGTATATATACTCTTTTGTTTATTGTTAAAGTCAAATTAACAGTGTAGCCTTGGCGAAATCTGTGATTATAGAAGTATAGTCTTTAACAACAGAACCTTAATAATGTTCAAACTTATAATTTAAATTAATTATGGTCTAATTTCGACCACTAGGCGATCACTAGTTATAATGAAATAGTTATTATCATCATCGTCTAGTGATGTGTATCTTTGCAACCGAGGCATTGTAGAGGGTTGCCTCGGTTGCAACTGTTACAGAAGCCAAATATTTATAAAAAACAATTAACAAACGCTACGCTGTCTGGATGATACGCACCTTAACGATCTCACAATAAGGAATGCCGAAGACCGCTTGAAGACGAGAAGAAAAAGCTGAACCCAAACTCCGAAACTGGTGCTCTGAATAGAACCCGAGATTTAATGTTTCTATTTCATTGCCTCGATTATTTGGCCAATCATAATATCCGTTTTGTAATATTGAAGTGTATGGATTTAAATCTTAAATGGTTACGATTACACGAGGTCCCATGATTTGCGATTTTAACTTAACGCTCGCGCTCTCAGTCGAACATCTTGGTGCGTTCTAAATAAAGGACTTACGTAATCAACAGCAACAAAGAGAAACATCTGTATTTTTTCACAAGCTCTGTTAATGTAATGGGTAGATGATCGTGCCGGCTCATTTGATTTAGATAGACCTCAAACAGGTATGCTACCTGCTTTCGTAGAGGTCAAAGGTGAGAATGGATCTCCGGAATGTTATTAGGTAACTTATTCGCAGACGAGGTCGAACTCGACACCGATGTAATCAATTGACACGTTGATATTTTATCTTTTAACTTACGAAGATAAAAACAGGGTTTTAAGGTTCCAAAGCCACTTTAACATAAACAGATCCATTATACAATCGTCATGTATATCTGTACGCTTTTCTTTGAATGTCAGTCTATTTTTCTCACGATTCGACGACTCATTGTATTATTAAAGAAATACCTAGCAGTGGTTGGTACTTTGTTAATTTCATGTAAGATAATCCTTATGTTAAACTAGAAATGTATAGACTATCTGGTGCGGATCCTCTTTTGGGGTTTTCTCTCTCTCTCTTTCTCATTCTCTTTTAGAAACCACAGATTTTCATTGGCCAGAATGCTTTGATTGTGTTAATGGGGATAAATATGCTTCGGTGGATGTGTAATGTAAGGCAGACGGACCACATTAGGAACTCCCGCATGACCTTGACATATCAGTCTAAATGAAAGAGAGTGGCCTATGCTATGGTCATGTTTTACGAAAACCGACTGGTTAATTGGTTATGAAGGATACAAATATATATATATATATATATATATATATATATATATATATATATATATATATATATATATATATATTGCTACCATCTTGCTGCTGCTGACTATGACTGCACCTACCACTTGTTGCAAGTGCCGGTGGGTACACTCGTCTACTCAGAATATCGTAGGACGTTGCTAAAACAAGTGATATCCACGTGTAGGGGTGCGATAGGTTTTCTTTAATAATATCTTTGTAAAGCATCCAAATTTTTTTTCAATAAGACCCATATTACACGGTTACAATAAAGGATGCCTAAAGCCGCGCGAAGTGGAGAAATAAAAGTACGACAGCGGACCCTGGGCGCCACTTATCTATCTCATCAGACGTTCCGGACACAAGCGAACTTTAACGCTAGAATGACAATGATGACTTAAATGTTTCTATATTACTTTTGAGTAATAACGTACGGCAATGCTTCAACACTATTAGAATGGTTTTATAATACACTAGCTGACCCGGCGAACTTCGTACCGCCATATTTTCTGAATTCCTAAAAGACTTTGTTTCATGACACAAAAACAAAATCACCAAAATCGGTCTAGGTGATTAGGAGAATTCTAGAACCCGATCTCAACGCCACCTACCGGTTCTAATTGTGAATCTAAACCATCCGGGGACCCATTCAAACCCACAAAACAAATATCATCAAAATCGGTCCAGCCGTTTAGGAGTTCACTGTCAACACACGTACAGAAGAATTATATATATATAGATATGCCATAAAGGTATAAGACGTTTATATGATTTACGACATATGCGTAACATTCAAGGGTAGAAAAATGTGGTTCCTGCCTGGTGAGAATAACTTCTGGTTATTGAAAACCTGAAAGGTTATTCATTTAATTATGTTAAAAGTACGAAAAATATCTGATAAATGACGCAAATAAATACAAGCAGGTTAATATTTATTGCATTGCAAGGCCCACTGGCACGCATAGTCAGGTTAAATAAATAAATGTAGAGTTTGTAAATTCGGGGTTAATTAATTAAAAAAATAACTATCATTGTCCTTTGCGTCACTAAAAAATACCACTGAGTCAACTAATCTGATATTTCTTTTGTTTAGTTGTTAACATTCAAAGGTCGATGCTTTTTTTGTTGTAACCCAACCAGAGATTTAAAACGAAACTTATATCTCTATCTCTTTTATACTACAGCACACTGAATATAGGCTTCCTTATAATATCTTGCATTATATGACAGTTGGAATTTTTTATTTTAACCGTATTGTCTCATGTCATATATTTACTTTTTTTGTGTGAAAGTTATAAAAGGAGGTTATTTTTTAAAGAATAATGCATAAAAATCCGGGTTTACGTGCCCACAATTTCACAACTAGTGATGTTGATGAGCTTTTATGTGATACAGTAGCGAAATACAAAATCGTAATGGTGATTAAAAAGCTGATGGAGCTAACCTTCAGCAAAAAAATATGCAGCTGGCTCAAAGTGACAAAGATATGCAATTCGAGTACTACTGGGGCCCAATTCTGCTATTACTATCTCGTCAAAATCGCCGGATACTATCGTCTCAATCGTAAGTTTGCCTGATTTCGGTGTTCTGTTAATTCTCATGGCGTGCCCGTAGCACGCCACTCTATCTTTATAAACATTTGCAAGGGAAAACTCGCCAAATAAATGTGTAAAATATTGGTAGCTTTTCAATATTCATTTCGGCTAAAATTTCTACTAATGGTAATATCAGTTTTTTTTTACTATTATTCTGACGCGACGGTATTATGAAGATAATGGTGGTTTTAGTAGAATATGAATTTTTGACACTATCGCAATGGAATTGTATTTCGAATATCTCCACAACACTAAGATATTGAAATAGCTGAATTGAGCCCCTGGTTGTACCCGAACACTAGAAAGCTAACATATACTTGAGATCAAAATTCACTAACCGTGTGTTAGCGGCTTAATCTTTCCACATCGGTGGGATAAATATTTAGAAGTTTAACCCCGGGTTTACTCCTAACTTTTGATGTCGCAAGATAAATTGTCCATTTAACCCTGCGTTAGCAGTTAATTCCAAGTTAGTTGAGCTAAACCAGGAACGTGCAAGTGGGCCTAAGTAATTTACAGTATCTTTCAATAACTAACTAATTATTTAATGCATTTCTGCATTGCATATTATTAACTGTGGAACTTTATGTTATATATATATATATATATATAGGTACAGAATAATGTGCTACGAGTAATCAGGGCGTTACAGTGGCGTCTCCATTACGCTAGCAAGTGTGAGCTAGAATTACCGACAGACTAATTAGAGCAAAAATATCATCAAACAAAATGCAAACGACTATTGTCAGTCAGTTTTATTACCTGTGTAAGAATGACGATGAAGGCAATAGTCTTACATTTATAAAATTTCATTACATGGCCGCATGTTGAACACAAGAAACGTTAATAAAACTGCGTTTTAACGGTTTTACACGCGATATTTTATTTCACTATAATAGCAGCCCATCATCGCCCCACCGGCTCGGATCCCCTTTTATTTGACTGATTTGTAATAATTAAAAATGAACAAGTTGAGAGTAGGCTAAATAATAATTTTAACATTGACACTTTACATCTTTCTCTTCCGTGATCATGGCTACTTAAAAATGATCGAAACGTCGGAATAAAAATCAAATAAAATAAATATCACGCTTAAAACCGTTAAAACGAAGTTTTAAGTTTTTATGGCGAAAAATTAAGAAATAACACAAGAAACGTATTGGTTACACCAACGTCAGATTATGTGTTGTTAAGAAATGCCTCTGTGAAGTACTGGAGGAATAGCATACAAGTCTCTGAAATCATAACCTCGGCCACGGAGATAGTTCTGACTTTCCGCAAACCATAGGGCAGCTGGAAAGCTAAACGATATCGTTGTAACTTTTACTAGAGTTTCATAAAAAAAAGTATAGCTATATTTGGCAGCATTAGCCTCATACCTGGGCTAAAATATCACCATTTTTAGGGGAACGGATAGTAAACCCGCCACGCTTATTCAAGATGGATTAGTAGGCTACATATAACAGTTATCTTGATGCACAGGTTTCTTCACGATTTTTTCACTACAATATATACATATTGTGTTGTGAGTATTGTGTAGTGAGTTCTTAAACCCACAACAGTTTCTAATTATTTTCATTGGGGTTTTATTTCTTATATCCCTAAAAAACTATTTTTTTTTCAAATTTCAAATTACGTTAATGGACATTAAAAAAAACATTATATAATATTATACAATTTTCATAATTAATTCATATTCACATATTTAATTTAAACTGAAAGTCGATCTATAATTATGGTTACTTAGACATAATTATTCACGCGTCTCAGATGACGCGGCGGTTTCGAATCTTGGCCGGGATACATGCACTATACAAATTTTACTAACCGTTCATTTGCCTTACTCTCGGTTAAAATTTGACATATGTTCCATACAAGTTATATCAAATTTCTACCGATCTTAAAGCAGAAGAATGAATATTAAGATATAAAAACGGCCATTAGGTAGTTTAATGTCGTTACAATTACCACGTGCTGACGGTGAAGGAAAGCATCGTGATGAAACCTGCACATTTGATGTAATGTGTCTGAAAGATCTCAATAATGTTGCAGATGTGTCGAAAAGTGCGATATTCATTTATTTACCTAGTACCGAAATACAGAAACAACGTAGTTATGTTTTTTCAAAGTAATAATACATTACCAGTTGTTATTGCGTATCGATGTGTTTTGTTCAAAACCATGATGACACAATATTTTATAGACTACGAACTACGTGAGTATGCAGTATAGATACTTCCGCGTTGGTTAAGCTTCGACAACACTTATTTTGTGTGCATATAATATGTATATGCACACAAAATAAGTGTTGTCCATATAATAGTATAAATATGTATTTATACTATTATATAGACGGTAAATCTTAAATGCCCTCGCGCACGTTTTGTTTTTATATTTCTCAAATATTTTAAATGCACTGACAGTCTAGACTATGTCCACATAACAAACACGCATCCTTGTAGATACCTCAAGGTTATATATCAGATATTCGGATGAATATTTTTATTATCGTTAATAGACCAACGCCAAAAGGACAACAAGTATAATAATTTGCATTTTATTTTATATACTTTGGCTCTATTTGTATAAATGATGATTATGAGGGTTGTTTCCCGATAAGTATGCCAACAGCAAACTACTTTATATTTTCCCAGAATTTCAAAGAACAAAAGCATGATTTAAAAAAAGCAAATAAAAAAGGCAATATAGGTATTGCTACTAGCGTAGGTCCTACTTTTTTTATATAAGGAAAATCCATTTGAGGACCGTGAGCCGCGTGAGGGGGAAAGGTCGGGGCCCGTGTGTGGGATTCGCCAGGTTGGGGTGGCACTAGCACCTCACGTGTGAGATGCTATTGCCAGACCGCGGCTAGGGATACCCACTAAAACCCCTGTCCGATCCTCGAGCGTCCTTCGTCCGGGCTGTGAGCTCGCTCGCGCATTCACCACCAGCCCGGACGGGCGATGGCCGGCCCCTTTGCGGCCGAAAATCTGGGTCTCTCCGGCTCCTCGACCTCACCGCGATGTGAGAGGGGGCGCGCCAATCGGGGCGCGTCCGTCCTCTTCGGCCTTTATGTGCGGGCGGGTTCGGTTTCCCCACCGGTTGTCGGCACGGCCTTAGCCTACGGCGGCTGGAGGTCGTCGTGGACGAGCCACCGTCACCGCCGCCGGCTCTGGCGGGAGGGGAGCGTAGCGGACTGCTCCCTCCCTCGCTCCACCGCCTCCTTTGCGGACATGACAGTCTCGCAGAAGGAGGCAGCTGAGTCCCACGCGTCGGGGCTTCCCGACCATGGCCTTTACCACACACAAATCCGCACCGATGGCAGCAGATGGTGGGGTAGAAACTGACGCTATGGAAATTGTCTACGTAAATAGTGAGCTCTAAAAAGACATCACCCAACCTCTATCTGATTAATAACAATATCTTCAGTAAGCATCTAAATATTAACTGTATTTCTTTCTATAAGTATATTATCTTTTTACAATGGACGAATTTTTTATTGTAACTCGAAAGACTATTAACAATTAAATAAAAACTAAACTAAATTATAAATAAGTATACATACAATTTAAAATTAAATTATAAAATCTAGTGCCAGACCGCTGTCAGTTGGAAACGTGCCCAAAAGACTGGCCACATTGCCTCGCTGTATCGCAACGCAATACCGAACGTAAAAACACAATACCGAATAATTATAATATGCGCTACGTAAACTACTTTTAGATTGTCAATCTTTGACTCAAAATTTTGAATTTTGTCGTTAACGAACCCAGAAATAGACTTCTCAAAAACGGGTCATCCAAGGAGGTTGAAGCTAGTTTTGTCAACAATTTTAAAATTAACTCCACAACGATTTTATATTATTTCGTATATTAAAAATTGTATATCTTTTATAATGGTATCAATGTCTCCTCCGAGGGTGCCATCGTCGAGGTACCACACGTTGTATGTAGAATTTTTTTTTTTAAATGGGATTAATGGAAAGTGAAAATATGGCCGGCCCAAGGGGATCACCTTGCTGACAACCGGTTTCTGAAAAAAGTTGGTGATACTGGTACATTAAAATTGATTTTTGATGTGATTTGATTTTTGTGATTTGAGTGATTTTATCTTTTTACATATAATATAATATTCTTCCAATATTACGATAAGCAGCTGCCACATTCTTTCCGCAAATGAGATCCTCAGTCTCACAATCAATATAACTTTACAATACAGTCCTTTTTGTTACCATTTTCTTGAATAGTTACATATTTACAGCGGACTTGACCATATATTCCCACAGCGCATACCGGGATGAGCGCCGCGCAGCTACGCAACACTGTATTGATCTTTCTATGAGCCCACGGGAGCTTTCCAAATGTCCATGAACTAAGTTGAGATATAAATAATAAATGATCGATAGGCTAACTTGTTTAATTTAAAGGATAGCAAGTTATGATTGTGTTATAGAAAATATTGTGGCGAATGATGGTGGAACCATCTAGTTAGTTTAAGAACTTTTAGAAAAAGCTAAAAAATTCTGGAAGGAAAAGACAAGGACAGATATATTTTAGAAAGGGATAGATGTGTAAACGAAAGTTCTCGAATAGAAGGTTCGGGAAGGAAAAGACAGAGATAGATAGATGTTTAGAAAGGGACAGATAGTAAATAAAAGAACGAAATAATAAACGAATAGTAAATAAAACGAAATTATCGGTTCCAGAAAATTCTTCCGGGTATATAAGCAGCGTAAGGCGCGCCTACCGGGCAGTTTAGAGTTGAGTTCAGTTCAAGACAGTGAAGCGACAAGTGCGATACGAAAGAGTTGGAAGAAAAGTTTAATAGAAGACAGTGACGAGTTTAGTGGTGAATTTAGTGAAAAGTGTAGTGGACAGTTTAGTGACGGAGGAGTTCCGCGTAGTTTAAAAGGAGGTCCAGAGGCGAGCTACGCGCAGTAAATTCTGTGGTAAACACTGCAGCAGCAGAAGGTGTGTCTACGCAATATCGGCGACGGTATTATGAGTGAGACATCTTATTGTCGGAACAGTGCATCGTTAGTCGTGCGTATAGGAGCAACCCTGTGGAGAGGTGTTACGTGCGGCTGTGTAAGTCAATAAAAGCGTTTATTTAAAAACTGTTGTTTCCTTCCAATCCTAAGTGCGTACCCCTCTCGCACGTAACAATATATAAAGGATAACTTCTATATCGTCTAACGTTTAAAAGTGGTAGATTCGTGGTGGAATAATTATCTATTTATCTATAACATTATAAAATGCTAAACAAACCGTGTCTGTACATTGAAGCTATTAAAAAACTGGAATACACTATATAAACGGCGCAGAACATGATGCAAATATTTTTAAATTTCTTCTCTTTTTGTTCGGGATTCACGTAAAAACTACTGAGCCGATTTCGATGCGGTTTTCGCTGATCGCCTGCAAATGCTTAGACTTAAAATCTGCGCTACTTTTTATCCTGGGAATCGGGTGGGAATTTTTATGGGAATTATATAAAATGGCCAGATTAAATAAAAAAACGAATTCTAATGTGGTTTTTTTACTGATCGATAGCAAATTTTATGTAATAAAATGTGTCATATTTTTTATTCCGAGAGTCCCGCGGGAATTTTTCCAGGAGCGATGTGTCTGGGTGAATAAATATTAGCTTATTACGACAGTTTTGACTAAAATGATAGCTGCGGTATTTTGTATCTCGGGAATTTTAAGTCAAGCGTGGACGAAGTCGCGGGCATATCCTAGTCTTGATTATAAGCTGTTAGGGCCGGTTCAATCGGTGTGACACCACACTTACACAAAATATACGTGTGAAATGGTTAACCTTCTGCTAATCCTCCTTGAGAGTGGTGAGGGATGAGTAGGAGTTCCAAGGCCCAATTCTCCCTCCCCATTTCCATCCTTTATTCCAGTCCCATATCCCATCCATTCTTCCCATTCCTCCTGTCTGTCCCCTCTATCTCGTGCCTGTATCCCATCCTCTTTATCCCGTCCTAAAGGCCGCCAACAGTCTATAGGCGGCGATAACCACTTTCCATGAGCTAGGCCGTATGTATGCCTAATAAAACTACATTTTAACGGTTCTAAGTGCGGTAATAATATTTGATTTTTATTATTCCGAAGTTTCGGCCACTTTTCAGTGGCCGTGATCACGGAAGACAAAGATGTCAAACATGAATGAGTAATGTTAAAGTTTAATTTAACCTACCTTGTTCATTTTAATTATTTCTTTTTCATTTTGTTTATGGTTATTGGTTACTCTATAGGAGCCTAATCAAATTTACCACCGCTTCGCAGCATGTTGTGGCTTGTAGAGAAGAAACGGCGCAAGATACTCTTCAACGAACATGATTGTCGTAATCGTAATCCTAATCGTATGTATGCCTGTTTGCCAACTTCACAATAAAAAAGAACGACCAGACAAAAATAAATAAAGCAAAGATCGTTATGAAACTTATCCAGCTAGGATACGAACCTCTGAACACCAGTGATCTAGATGGACCAAAACTTAGACTAAACTACTAGACCACACAGGCCGTCAAACAACATTTAATTATTTCCACATTTATATAATTGGTATAGATTAATTGTTGTCTGACAAAGTTATCCTTGAATATAAAATACTAGTTTTATGGGTTAGTCAAGTAATTTTAATAAATCTAATAACCATCAAACTTAATACACTTGGCCATTGCATTAATTATCATTAAATGATTTCGAGGTTCCAGGTTCGAATATTGGGTAGTCATTTCCTATCCAATATTGAAGTAATAAACCGTTCAAGTGAATGCGGACGACACACACAGTGAATGCTTCCGTTACGTGCGAGCGTCCGATACGTGCTTAGGATTGGAAGGAAACACCAGTTCTCTTAACTAAACGCTTTTATTGACTTACACAGCCGTACGTGATTCTTCTCCACAGGGTTGCCCCTACACGCACAACTAACGACGCACTGTCCCGTCGATAAGATGTCTCATTCACAATACCGTCGCCGATATTGCGTAGACCACCTCTTGTTGCTGCGGTGTTCACCTCCGAATTTAATGCGCGAAGCTGGCATCTGGACCTCCTTTTAACTTTGCTAAACTCCTCCTTCACTAAACTGCTTACTAAAGTTCCCACTAAATTAACCAATAAGCTCGCCAGTGTCTTCTTTAAAATTCTCTTCTAACTCTTTCGTATTGCACTTGTCGCTTTGCTGTTTTGAACTGAACTCAAACTGCCCGGTAGGCGCGCCTTACACTGCTTATATACCCGGAAGAATCTTCTGCAACCCATAAATTCGATCTTCTTTTCGTTATTCTTTTATTTACTATCTGTCCCTTTCTAAACATCTTTCTGTCTCCGTCTTTTACTTCCCGAACCTTCTATTCTAGAAAGTTCGTTCATCATCTATCCCTTTCTAAAATGTATCCGTCGTTGTCTTTCCTTCCAGAATCTTCTACGTTTTTCTAAAACTTCTTAAACCAACTAGATTGTTACACCATCACTCGCCACACTTCCTCAATGTAGATTACGCTACTGTTTATGAAACCCTAAAAGAGAGCGTAACCAAAAATGTCCTATATCTAAAAAAATATTGACTATTTTCACCACTCAACTACGTGCCTACTGTAGTATTAGTTCATCAAATTGTATCTCATCAAAAAATATTCGATTGCATCCGTATATTGTTTTCAGTATTTACTTTGTTAGTAATGTACATTCTTTATTCCTTTCATACTTTCAATAGTAACAGTAGGTATCATAATATAATTATGCGTGACATTGCTTGATTGCTAAAGGTGTTTTGTTTATATACTTTCTCTTATTTTTAACTAGATTTCCCCGTGCCTACGCCGCGGGTCAAGCCTTTGTATATAACTCTGTTTTATTTACATAAAAACTTATTTAGGTTTTATATATAGCGAGCAAATCCATGTGCAAAAGCTAGTAAATAATAAATATCTAATAAATAAATAAACAAGCAAAAGAACGCGGCTAAAGTGTTAGTATAGGTAAGTTTTTCAAATAATAGGCCAAAGTGCTATTAGCATTGAGTTTGCTAATAATTAAGTATACAATAGAAGAAGAGGTTGGTGAGAAAATTAAAAGAGAAAAATAAGCAAATAATTTAAATTAGAAATTGTCTATAACATGTGCCAAAATGTATATAAAATAAAGGTGGTATGGCTATAATTAGGTATACAGACGAAAGATAGAGTCAAAAGAGATCTACATAATATTAACAGGACAAAAGCAATCAAGAGTAAAAAAGATGTCGTACAAGTAGGTAGATTTTTTTGGTAAATATACTAATATATTTTTCAATATGGTTCGATTGAACATATTGTTACAACTTAGACGTCGACAAAAACAAATTCACACCTGCATACCTGTAAAAACACATTTTATTACCTTTCAGAATTTGGACTTCTTTTGTTTACTTTGTGTTTGAAATTTGTAATTAGAAAACAGCCCATTGTGTATTGTAATCTTTTATGGCAGTCATTAGCCGGTGTGTCGCATTTAAAGTACAAACTGATTCTAGGAAATTCGGTCCACGCGGCCGGGCAGATATATTGCATTTGTGCAGTATAAATCAATGCCCCGATTGAAGGACGCGGGAGTCAAGCTATAACCACAAGCGAAACAAGACGTGTGTACTACAATCGGGAATCTAATAAGTGACGGACTATGCGCGTTTTATATTTGTACCTGTATTATACGTGTTTGTATAGTTCTAATAAACTCTATAGTAATTCTAACGACATTTTAATTCAAGTCTCGCGACTCGTAACAATATTATATTTTATTCGCCTAAGCCACACCACACATAAGAGTTATCGCGAATCCTTAATTTATACAAAAACACTGAGGAATAGACATGACTAAAACGCAGGAGGATTACACTCCAAATAATTTTTTAAAGAAAATTGTGGTTTTTGCGTATTTTAAAATTGGCTCTTATGTATGAACCAAATGAAAATTTGGAACAGGCTGTAATTTTTTTGAACAAAAACAAACCGTTCCACACTAAAAACCAAAAATTAAATATTTAACCGTATTCTGTCTACAACATCTCGAAGTCAGTGTCAAGTAAAACAAAAATGACTATATTTTGTAAATTTGTGGTTGTTCTTTTATGTATATATGCCATAGCATCTCCTTAGAAGGAGAAGCCTGATTTGAATTTGAATAAAATGAGGATTGAGATATATTTTGCAAACTGCTCAAAGAATTTGTAAAAAGGATTGACCTGGTAATATGATAAGATTAGATTATGATATAGTAAGCCTGTTTCAAGGATGCTTCAATTCGCCGGAGAAAACAGGACTGCAGAATTTATAATTAAGTTTGACTCTAAACTTGATATTGATCTATTCTATTTTGGCACTTTAACTTCAACGTTATTGGAGCTGATTCTTATAATTACTAATTTTCCGCCCACAATTAAATTATCTGGCAAGTAACGTTAAATTAAACGAAAAGTCAATAGTTTCTAGGATTGCCACCTTAACAATTTTTTCGCTAGATTTAGTGATATTAAAATTTCGATAGTAATTACTAAAGTATGTTATTACTGGAAATTATTTTAAAAACTATTACCGAATATTTATTTGTCTTACTATCGGTAAAATTTGACCTAAGCACCATACAAGTAATATCAAATTTCTACCGATAGTACGGCAACTGAATAAGTAGTAAGATGTACTTACTTAAGTTGAAAGATCGAATAATTCTTTTGATTTTACCGTAAAACTGGGGAACCGCAAACGCTCGTTGACCTTCGTTAGCCCAATGTATTTATTGTCCACAGCATTATATTGAGATATAATAAAAAAAATATGTCGATTATATCTTTTTGGGTCACTCATTTATCAATTTAAGGAAAACATAAAAAAAACTAGTCACTTTCGGGCCAAATAGTGAATTTGGTAATAGTACGGTGGCAACACTGATTTTTTCACATTTCAATTTCACCTTCAGTATGTTACTCTGGTCTCTAGTCGCTGAAGTAAAAATATACAAAACAAGTAAAACAACTGATTCATTTTGCAGTGGTCTATTATCGTGTTATAAATGTTTTTTTTATTACTCTTGACTTTTTGCATGAGAGCAGTTGTTAGTGAATTAAATGTGACTTATGTTGCGATTATATATAGGCACGGTGAGAGGACCCCGGTGGCTCCATATCCGACGGACCCTTGGCGCAATGAGTCTTTGTGGCCAGTGCGATTTGGAGAACTGACTAACACTGGGAAAAGGCAGCATTTCGCTTTGGGACGATGGCTTCGAGAACGCTATTCGGTAACAAGTTAATTATTTGTGTTTTCTACTTATCAAATCTCAAACAAAAACAAAGAATACGATGTTTTATTATTAAATATTTGAAATATAACTATTTAGGTAGGTGCTTGTAACCACAAATATAGATGGTGGCAAAATACAGATTCAGTAATTATATAACGCTTGCATTCTTGCATATACAATAGATGCTCAGGCTATTGTACTTTGCAACTTGCTGGGTCAAATCAGTGATTACGTCGTTTTAATCCAAAAATGTTAATGTGGTTTTTGACAATTTCTACCTAAGCAGAAATATCTATTTTGCTAGCTGCATGCTTGCACCTCTATGCCATAAGCTGTGAAGTAAAAATGTTTTGCTTATACATTACAATAAACAGTACTTCAAAATATTATTCTTTTGTTTGAATAAGATTTAACGAAATATTTTTCCATCTACCACATTGACAAGTCTGCTACCAAACTTATACTAGTAAAGGTACGAGTGTGTATGGGCTAGGCTTATTATATAAAAAAACAGTATGTCACTTTGCAATGCGCTCTTACTTGCTTGTATCTAGTTAGTAGTTTCATCCATTCACAAACAACAGCAATGCTATCCATCCATAAACTTTGTGATGGGAGAGAATATTTTATGTAAAAATTAAATGATTCAGAAAAAAATCCACATGGGAAATAAACCCAAGACCACCTTACTGCCATTTTGGATAAATGATTAAAAAAAGGATATGTATTTTGCCCGAGCTCCATCAAAAATTCTGTTTTGTAAACACTTGGCTATCTGGAGTTTCCACTTCGGATAGTGTCATTTCTAGCCAAACCCTCATATGCAATAACTTTAAGCAAAATTGAAGATGATGCATAGATGCTGTATCCTTCTGAGTATACTTTTTTATGTCAAGTAAGTACAAGTACACTTAAGTACAATTTAGTAGCTCTTTATTATAATTTCAGCAATTGTTGTCAGATGCATTTGATCCAAAAGAGATTTATGTAAGGTCAACTGATGTTGATCGCACACTGATGTCTGCTCAAGCAAACTTAGCTGGTAAGTTAATTTTAGTTATTTTGTTAACAAGTGTTAATGGAGTTTATTACAGTAGTGATGTCAAAAGGTTACAATGATTGTATTAACATATTCATACCAATCAAACTGCTAAATTGACAAGTACAGAGTACAACTATGTATTAAACATTTGATATTTGTCTTAAAATAATGGTTATTAAAATATCTATGGATGTGTTGTTTCCAACGCCTTTGGCATTGATTTTGTCACAGTGAAAAACTGTATATATGTATATAAAATGACATATGAACACATATAGCATATAATAATCACAAAATAAAAAGCCCGATTTGACACTTAAGAATGTTTACAGAACATAACTTGAAATGAAATCAGCAAAATTGAAAGCCAATAACAATTAATTTATTTAAAAAATGATTCGATAAATATTTATTACTAGAGTTTACCAACCTCTAGTGCCTATCTCTTGTTTAAAGAGCAGGCGGTACAGGTTACATTGTATTAATTTTTTATGCATTTGCCCCCGGAAGATTCATTTAATTTGATATCATAAACTATACCATCCCTCGTCTATCTGTAAACTACATAAATGCCAAACTTGACGAAATAGATAACATGGACCAAGTGGACCCAGTGGACGAAATGGAAAAAATCACAAAACCTATCCTAGTTTCCAGGATAACCTTTACATAAATCTATCCCAAAATGTATCCCATTATTTGGGATAAAAAGTATCCCTTGGTGGACGAGGGTGGCCCTAGTTATTAAAATAATAGTAGGAGGCCAGAGAGTTTGATCAAGATAAACACTTAAAAATTTTACACTCTCGGACATTGAAATAGACTGATTGCTAACATGGATATCGAAGTCTGGGATTACTCTCTTAGTCAAAAAAATTATTGCTGAGCTTTTTGTTGCAGACAGGGACAAACCGTGCTCTGATAACCATGTATTTAAATAATATAATGTGGAGTTATGCATAGGTAAAAAAGTCAGAAGTGGCATAAAGAAGCTGTCCTCGACATATTGAAGGATTTTACAAAAGCAGTTAACAGTGGAATCCAAATTAGCAGAATATAGATTGTAGAGAAAGTTAAACCCCATAATGTCTGATGGATGTTAAAATCACCTAAAATAGTTACTGAATGACGGGAATATTTGGTTGTGGGACATACACACAAACAAAAGTAGTGTTAAATAAAGGATACCGACAATACTAATATTACTAGAGTGATGAGGGAAAAGGATATGATTAAATGTGATGTCTCTTCTAACAAGAATAGCATAGCCAGCCCATGCAACCTCTCTGTCGTCACTCATGTAAAGAGAGCCTGGTCTTAGCCATGTCTCCGAGACCGCAAAGAGGACTGGATGGAACTGATTAATAAATGTAGCAATTCATGTTTTTTTATTATTAATATTATGGCTATTCCATTAAAGGATATTGGCCATTTGTAAGGTGGGACTTTAGAAGAGTAGATATTACAGACAGAATAGTTTCCAAGACATTGTTTGGTAAAATATTTGCAAATTTGGAGAATATATTCAATAGAGTCACTGATATGAGCTCTGCGAGGTTCTCACTTGAGGAAATTGTACTTGTAGAATTAGATCTAAGAACAGATCCATTTGGAAGGGAAAATGAAGGGGAGGAATATTGTGATAAGCTTAACGATCATACAATTTGCCTAACTCTGGTCTAGGGTATCTCTCAATCGGGACCATTTTTCTGTATGATGTAATAGATGGTTGAAGATGAGAAGATGATTGGGGAAAGTGAGGAAGTGCATTGTGCACAATGGGCGTTTAATCTGAATTAATCTTTGATATGTCTTGGAATGCCCTACGACTAATGGGGGTGGTGGCACCCATGTTAGTAATCTATGCTCTATACTTATAGCCAGGGATTGTCTATAGGCGGCAATAACAGCTTTTCATCAGGTATGCTGTATGCCTGTGCTTTTTCAGCCATAGAAAATAACCCTGTGTTGGATGATGTTAGTGGCTGGATTGCTTTATTACTTATGCGTGAAGTAAAAATGATTCTTTTTTTAATACAGGTCTGTTCCCTCCAACTGGCAAATCCATATGGGATACTGATCTTCTATGGCAACCAATACCAGTGCACACTGTCCCAGAATATGAAGATGAAATATTAGCCATGGAAAAGAAATGCCCTGCCTACAACAAAGAATATGAAAGGATGATACAGTCACCAGAATATAAAATCAGATTGAGTAAATATCAGGACCTAATGGAGTAAGTTGTATTTTTAGTTGTTGTGTTGTTTAATGAAGTAATGAAGAAAATTCATTTAGAGGCAATGTACCTCTAAATGAATTTTCCTATCACAGATTTGTATTTTATAATAATAACCCTTCTTTAATTAACCCATGTATTAAATATTATTCTGATTTTTTGACAAGTAAGCTTTTTCCAGAAGGAAGGGCACATAATGGGCAGTCTTAATCTTGAAGATTGATAAGGCAATGAAGCATCATTGCTTTATCAATCTTCAGGGTTAAGACTGCCCTTTGTGCACAATTAGAAATAGTTATGGGGCTTTAATTATAAGAGTTATATAAGGTTTACAGTCTCCTTAAAAAACTTACCATAAAGTGTTATAGATAATCACATTGACAGAAGCTCAACAGGAATGTTCGAGTAGATAATAATATGTCCTAATGTCATAATGATTTTGTACCTTTTTCATGGTTTGAAGCTCAATTAATTTTTATTAAGTTTCGGACATAGGTTCTCCAGAATCTAGAAATTAATAAGTTATGATCTTTATTATTGATAATGTGAGTTCTTGTTTTTGTCTGCTGTTAGATATGCATTGAAAATTTACACAGCATATGGTAAAGGCCTGTTAAAATTATAAGTTTCATATTATGATTTCAGTTACATGACAGCATATTCAGGCATGGAAATAAAAGATTACAGTGATTTAGTTGACATCTATAGTACTCTCTACATTGAAACTTTAAACAACTTTACATTACCAAATTGGACTCATTCAGTTTATCCAGGCAAGTTGAAGGAACCTAGCTGTTATAGGTGTGTATTTCTTTAATAAACAATTGAATTTTTGAAAGATAAGTTTGACTGTCCATTTCTTTGGCACTAAAGTATCTGGTTTTCCTGATAAATACAATCTTGAAGTCTCTAAGTCACAAGTGAATAGGTATCTTCTAGTTAAGCGTGCTTCATCGAGTACTGTCACCACTCAACATCAGGTGAGACAGTGGTCAAACACAAACCTATATATTAAAATAAAATGTTTTGTGTTTGGGCAACACAAGCAGGAGCTGCATCTCATAGAAATGAATATGTTGGCGATGTTTTGCTATGCTGTCTTATTATCAAATGTTGTAATATTGATTAAAAAATTTAACAATATTTTTAGGATATTGATTGTCTTTGAACACGAGTGTGTTGTTTTTATTGAAAAGTTATCTGCGGCCATAAGAAGTGTCAATCAAAGACCCAAAATTTGACTAAGACTCCTTTTTTGTTTGCTTGATGGTGCGGCTTCATCTGGGATAACCTTACAGATATAGGCTGTTTCACAGACATTTAAGATGCAACATTTTTAATGACGTGAAATATTGACAGATGGCATATGTGAATACACTAATGTGGCTATACATTAATGGCATTATTTTTTAACACTTTAAATAAGACTCATTTCTTATTTAAAGTGTTAAAAGCTAACTTTGACACTAACGGAGAAGAAACCCCAGCATAAAGATTATTTTAAAACTCGAATATTTGTGAACCATGTAGTCCTATTTAAAAGAGAAGATTTTACTCAATGGTTAGGCTGCAAAAACGCACTTTTTGACACACCGAGGTTATTTTTTTAAAATGATTATATCATAGACAAACCTAGATTAAACTTAATAACACTATATATACAAAAGTAAAATGAAACTATAAAATCTTGTGCCAGACCACTGTCAGTTGGAAACATGCTCAAAAGACTGACCATATTACCTCGGTAAATGGCAAAGCTATGGCGTTGTTCTACTTATAGACCAATCTTTTGCCCACGTGAGAAGTCTATCAGGTGTTGTGTGTCGAGACCGCAAAATTATTCAATTATTACCCCATAAATGTCCCACTGCTGGGCTCAGGCCTCCCATTATAGGGCATTCCCGGTCCATTGACAGTATACCCGCTACGCTTGTCCAAAGCGGCTTGGCAGTTTTGACACATCGGCTATCTCGATGTACAGGTTGCATCACGTTGTTTTCCTTCACCATTGTTAGCACGTGGTAATTGTAACAATATGCACATTAGATCAGAAAACTGACTAAGTGGTGCCCCTTTTGAGTTTGGGACGCGTGCGCTAGCCGTTACGCTACCACGACTTCTCAAGACTTGACCCCATATCAAGATAAAATAATTTTTCCATTATAGTTTCACAGTTCAAACTGGCACACCTCTCCTCTCGAAACTTAAAGTTGGGCCGCTCTTAAAAGTCATTGTTGCTAATATGAATAATACTATGTTAAATGCAACCTATAAAGAAGACAACTACTTGAAAGTGTCCATGTACAGTGGCCATGATCTAACTGTGGGAAATGTCTTAAATGCAATTGGAATGTTTGATGGAAATTGCCCTGATTTTACTGCAACGATACTCATGGAACTGTTGTTTGGTGAGTTGTTCTAATTTGATAAATGTAGCCTCTGGGGGAATTAATAGCTTGATGTCCTTCTAATGTTAAACTTCATATTAATTAAATAAAAACATTATTTGGTCATAAACATTAAATTTTTTAATTCTTTTTATCAAAAATTATGTTCCTGAGTAAATTCTCTGCTGTTTTAAATACTATTTGTGTCTGGTTCCTTTAACTCACTAAATGTTCATTTACCTTACTATCGATTAAAATTTGACTAAGCTTGATACAAGCAATGTCAAATTTCTGGCAAGTGGATGAATAGTAAAATATAGGAACGGCCGAATCGCTATTAATATTTGTTGTGATTTAGAGATATGCCATACTTTTCTAGCTACCTAACATCTTAAAGTTTTGGTGACAAGCAGACTTACATTTTGACTGAGACAAGACAAGCTTTTAACAACATGAATGAATCACATGAGAGTTGGATTAAATCTCTTCGCTACTAATGTATATATGTGTTTATTGAGAATTGAACTTATAATATTACATTTTTTTATTGCATGAGTTCATCAGACAGGTAGAAGGCCCACTTGATGGAAAGTGGTTACCATCGCCTATGAAAATTTGCAACAACAAAGGTGATACAAGTGCGCTGCTGCTCTCTTAAGGGATACTGGAACCGGGCTACTAATGCTGGAACACAACTCAAGGTTGTTATAGCGGCATACTCTAGACCAGAAGTGGTAGCCATCCGATGGGCAAATACCCTACCACCTGGCTGTGGATTGTTTTGTTGTCTCTTACGACAGGTCGCCCGGCCGTAGGAAAGTGTCTTCTTTCTCTATTCCTGCATGGATAAAACTTACTTATTTACTTTTAGATAATACAACCTATGCTCATTACATTCGGATCTTATACAGAAATTCGAGTGAAATTGTGGAACCTTATGCACTTCGTATACCTTATTGTGGTGCAATATGCCCAATTGACCGGTTCATAAAGCTCTATGAAAATCTGCTTACAGTTGATTGGAATCATGACTGTAAACTCAAGGTAATTCAATACATTTCAATTAGTTAAGAGCTATGTTCAAATAGGCTTTTACTCATGACTATGCTTCTATAAATTTGGAACACATCTATGGAGCAAAGCATTCATCTTGTTTTAATGCAAAATATTATATTACACAAAATAGTATTTAGGGGAAACTACAACTGTTGGCACCCCAGTAAAGTGATTGGCACCCTATTATTTTATTCAAAACATTAAGAAATATTTTTATTATTCTATTTTATAACCATACAATGATAATAACAATATTATTGGATGGCTACAAAATATAAAATATTAAGATTTCTTAATATCTAGACTAAATTTAAAATGAAATTTGTTTTGTATGGGTCTGCGTTAAACGGTTTTAGGCTATCATAATGGTAATGAGTATTCATAAACTAATCTTTGCTTTCTGCTAATTGACGTGAGTTACCAGACTTACTAGAAAATCAATCGTCTTTCTATCAGAACAATACTCGAAACTAAACGAGAACTACGGAAAACTTTACTAAAATAATATTTTCTTAACATTCCAGGCTAATTATGAAATAAAATTCTTTCCACATATCATGGGAATATCATTTTTAATCAGTGGATTTTTGGTGTGCTTTAATCTATATTTTGCACCGAAACCATTTGAAGTGTAAAGTGTTTCTCGATAATTGGTAAGTAGTTTTTATCATGATTTAAATGTCACAGGACTAGAAAATAGCTTGTTTTACTGATTACGGCGGTAAAATGTTTACTTCTAAAAACGTAGATAGTTTATACCTCCGGTTTCCAGAGATACAGGCTAGGCCTAGTGCGGGAACCAACGTTCCTGTCATTGTTATGAATGTAAACTCTTGAAAATAAATTAATTTGTATTTGTACCTATCCAAGCTCTCATTTGAACTATAGGTACGGTTAGCCAGTCTGGTCAACCATCCGGCTGATCGCAGCATGAGGTTAAATGTATATGCAGTTAGTCAGATTTCAGCAGCCGGAATTGCAACCGCAACAAGCGATTGAATATGGAGCGTACATTGAACCCCATAGTGCGTATAGTACCCGTCCAGCTAACCGGCAATTGGGTGCGGCACTTCGAGTAACCGGAACGGTTTACTGGCAGCCGCAGCATAGTGCTAGTATAGTTTTACATATATTTTCTTGCTTCCGGTCAATCGCACGGCTGACCGGGCTGCGTCTAGCCGCAGACTCCGTATGAGCATTAAAAGCCCCGTGGCCTAATGTCAAAAGCCGTCGTGCGTCACCTCTATGGAACGCTTCACTTTACATAGACTGAGTGACGATTCTTTCATTTGAAAATATATGTTTTTAAATTTTACAGATTGCCGTATGGATTTGAAAATATTTAAAATTACTTTATTAAGATATTCAAGTGATCTTGATGTTGCCTAAAATACGCTCAAAGCGGTTGATGTTCTTTTATTTAAGATATAAATGAATGTTAGTGATGAATTATAACAATAAGACTGTTTGTTACTGTTGAACTTAATATTGATAAACTTTCATGGATTTATAATATAATATTGATGTCGTCTTTCCTTATAATCTATATAAATAAAAATGTATGTACGCGCATAACTTGAGAAGGACTGCCGATGTTGATGAATTTTTTAGTGTATGTTTGAATGGGGTCCCCGGATTATTTAGGACTCACAGTTGGAACCGGTAGGTGGCGCTGGGATTGGGTTATAGATTTTTATTTTTTAGGGCAGGACAACGTCTGCCGGGACCTCTAGTAATTTAAAATAATAAACTTTTATATTGTTAGGACTCCTCCTCAAGTACAATATGTTTAAAAACGATCTTTGTTTTGACAACTGCAAATATTCATCTTAACTGTTCTCCATTTTTAGTGCGAATTTAATTTGTTTTTATTATTATAATCTTCTTCACTAATTCCATGTACCTATACATATAGGTTATGATCACATGATACACTCCTATTATATTAAAGTACTTTGTGCATGATACTGAAAAAAATTGAAACATTTAGAATAAAATGGTAAAGTAAATTAATGTCGCGTTAAAAGTATATTTCGTTTCTAACGGCCTGGGCACGAACTCCGGCTTAGCAAGGGGATTTGCGACGAGGCACACGAAGCATATGGGTGCTGCCCAAATGGTTTGCTATCTCACTAGCGTATTACCTTTTTATATTATTGATAAATCATATTCCATAAATCTTGACAATAGAATTACGAATGTTTTAGAAAAAAAAATATTTAGATTCAGACAAGTTTTCAAACATAAAAAAATTACAACAATTCCTTTTTATATCTAGCATTGTATATGAAATCAAAATCATTTTTTTTAACGTTCATTATTTTATTGCTAATACTAGCTGTGCCCGCGACGTCGTCCGCGTGGAATTTGTTTTTAAAACCCCCCGATTTTGAAACATTCTTCATTGGTGCTCCGCTCCTATTGGTCTTAGCGTGATGATATATAGCCTATAGCCTTCCTCGATAAATGGGCTATCTAACACTGAAATAATTTTTCAAATCGAAGTTCCTGAGATTAGCGCGTTCAATCAAACATACAAACAAATTCTTCAGCTTTATATATTAGTATAAGATTTGTGGAATACAAATTTGTCGTAAGTTAATTTTGTCAATTCATATCTTCAACAAATTGGTTATGCGCAAGCGACATTGCGGACTCTGTAGTAAACGACAAGTCCGTGGCCAAGTGGTAAATACTATGTAATCATCAGTCATAATATTGTAGATAGACATTGATTTTCTCCAGTACTTAAAATATCTAGTAGTTATAAGTAGAAATGTCGTTCTCTCGATAGAGTAAAGAATATTTTATTAATAATATACTATGTAATAGTAGGGCCGCGCTATAAATCCACTTTTGAAGGTCCAAGTAAATACTGATGAACTAACTTTGTAATCGTATAATTTATCAGCATAATCCACTTATTTCTTTAGAAAATTAACACATAACAACGTTATGTTTAACAGCTTTTTTCTTTAGTGACGTGACGTGAGTTTGACGTGAAAAGTTTAACATAAATCGTAAATAAGTTATGGATATTTTCTACGTTTTAAAGTCAAAAGATATAAGATTTGCAATGACGTCTGGAGGATTTTGTTTTAAGTAATTAGGCCGCCCATTTTATTGTCTTATACCGTCTATATAAATAATGGAATGGATGAATAGTGCTTATCCGTATAGTTTTTAGGGTCCCGTAGTCATTTTCGCAAACATGGAACTCTAATGAGATCGTCACGTTCCTGTGTCCATCCATCTGTTTTTTGGTCTTTCTGTAACAACCACTTTTCTATATCTAAATAATCCTGTAGTGGGATTGGAAAAAGAAAGTTTAGGGGCGGCACCCACCCATACATACATGTAATATCTGAGGGTTGAAAATTCTAGATCCTGGTATGGGTCAAATGTTAAATTATATCGATGGTAATTTATGACATTTATGTTTAAGTCAATATAGATAGCGAGATATTTATAGCTATCAATGTCGTTAAAATTATTTATGTGGACCCCACCCCTCTACTAACTTTTGAATTATGAACTGAAAATCAAAGTAGAGCTTGAAACTTTCAACGAACATTATTAGGTAGTACAAGATCCGTAGGGTAGTTTTTGAGATTAGGTTTTGATTATTTTTATCAAATGTTTTTTAGAGTTTTGTTATCAAATAACAAAAATAAATTAAGGTTCAATGCCTTTACGAAACGCTTCGGTGTACGTTGGTTCGTTACTTACTTGGTACTTATCTTTTTGTTTATTTTCCTGGAAAAGCATTTAGGAACAAGTAGAGAAGTCTTTAAATTCGGACAAAATCATAATTTTTGTATGCGCTCTTGACGGCACTTGATCGTAACTGACTATAGGAAAGATATACAAATTTGATAGATTCTTTTCATGTTGTGTCGTGCAAAAGTTCTCGTTGGCATGCTACTGAATGTACTCTACCTAAAACTGTATCCACGTAGCCCACGGCTATCATTTTTCAGCAAACATGTGTCCATTACTTTTTACATACTCACAAAGCGATCACAAAGAATTTATTAAAACCCGAACCTTTCTTTACCATGCACGAGGTTTGTGTTTGTTGCCATTAACCCCTGTATCTCAACTAGATGTAAAATATTTTTTTAATAATCAATCGTGGTAATTTTAACCGATTCGGTAATGTGTTTCGTTTCCAATTTTAAATCGTATAATTATCGATAGTTCACGAAACTATTAAAATCAGTTTGATAGATGCCAAAAGTGGCTTTATATAGCACGGCCGTACATTAATTAATATTTGTATATGTTTCAAGATGCAGACGTAAATAGAATAAATGTGCATTTACCATTAATGTAGGACTAGTGTTCTTGTTGGAATTCAACCGAATTTTTCTTTTGTGTATCATACATAATATATTTGAAAGAAGAGAAAGAAAGAAAATAATGTTTATTTAGAGTTATTTAAAATTATAAAAGTCTACATAAGCAGTTTAATAAAAGCCGAAAGTTAGCTAACTCCAAAAAGGCCCTAACTCAGCAAATGCTGGTTGATAACAACCAGCGCTGGTCTTCCGTTAGTGCCAAGCAGCAACGTCACCTTATTTGACGATAAAATGGTATTTTGTCTGTTACAGTATTTTAGAGAGCCCATATGTTTTTTTATATTTTTATTTATGAAAATATAATGGTAAGAATTTTAAATAGTGGTGATTTTAATTTCGGTTTTTTGAAAAACTATTTTGAGGAATACTGTTTTTTTAGTCATAAAATACTTATTATTTTGTTACCGTTTGGATAAATTTGTTTGACCTTCAATAACTCCATCCTACATTATAATACAAGCGCTGTACTTTGTGTCAATGTGACAGGAAAACCATTCCGATTATCTATATTGTAGACAAAAATTATTTCATAATGCCGACGTTACACTAATAAGTTTTGCTGGCACATGCCTCGAAGGCTAAGCCCTCGCTTGTCAATACCGGACTTATCCTTTCGCTGCTAAGTAGTATCAATACCGGAGTATTGATACTGATCGTGGAATTGGTGTAAGGTCGGCTTTAGACGTAATTTTTATGCTTTATTCTACTCTATATAAACCTTAGAATAATTATTAATCTAAAAATTACATATCATAAAAAAATGCTAATGCTCCTGCTACATCTGGGTTAGTGTTAGTGTTAGCGACTGTGAAATCGATGTAATTATAGCGTTAAAAACGCCGTTAATAATTAACTTCACTAATGTATACATACGTTATCTGTCAATATTTATCACCATTACCAATGTTACATCTCAAAAAGCTACATCTGTGTGTAACTACCACTAATACTACCATTATCTTAGGTGTAGCAGAGACATAAGGTTATTACGTTTTTCAGTAATCTATATGCAGAAAACTTGTAATCCATTCTTACGACGCAATAGCTTCACCAGTCTTCCTTTATCGTCCTTTCTTGTATGTATTTATAGAAAATCTCAACTACAAGTTTAACCAATGTCATTTAAAACATATTGTTAAACTTGAATCAGTCATAAATTGAAAGTCCTTGTATGTTTCTTTTCATTTTTATGATTAAATCATGGAAAAAATACCTCGGTTTTGATGCTTTTGGTATCGCCAAGTAACCTTCTTTCGGCATATACAAACTTTTCTTTTATTAATTTTAATTCTTCTTTTAAATTTGACGACGTTCCCTTTTTCGCACGCACGTCAATCATTCATCTCATGTCATCAAATAAAATAAACTAAATCGCCCCGCTCATAAAAAATATATTATAAAACAAATAAACTAATATACCTCAATAATATAATATAAAACCATCATATATATCATACTAATATCGCTATATGCAAATCGCCTTTATAAATAAATAAATAAATACACAATATTGTTAAACCTACATAAGGTGAAAGTAAAGTGGACTGAGGAGCAGAGGAGCAGCTGCATTTCATGCCCATTAATCAGGTATGTGCGTGCCCTTCTTTCCACTACCCTCTTCAAAATTGTCCCATTCTCCTTATTTTGTCATTTTGAAACAGTTTGCTTTTCGCTAAACCCAGCGCCGCCGCTGTAATGTAAACCCGAGACGAAATTGAGAGCTTAACATAGAGGCATGCTTACCACCAGTGTGTAAAAAGCAACAACCGCACGTGAGTCATACAACGTTTTTCAACACATTTGTGACGAACAGTATAATGGGTAATGAAACAAAAATAACCATCAGTCGGAAAGTGGCAAAATCTTTGACGTTTCTAATATGAAAATGGCGCGTATTTCCAAATGGCGCCACGTGCGCTAGGGGAAAATTAGAACTACGTCTTTCGCCTCATTTTCTCTTTAGTATTAAAATGAGACAAATGTATTGACCAAAAGCGCTTCTAAGGAGGTTTTATTACTCAGCTTATTTATTTTGGTAATGTGAAACTCCTTAGTGGAATTCTTATATTTTTTTCATCTAAATGCCTATTTTACCGCACGTTCCGTTGTGTGGCGTAGTTTTTAACTTTCGAAAAATGTATACAGGCATCCTAAATGATTTTTTGAGTAAATGTGTTTAAAATAAAGGATATTGCTCGCTTTGTTAGGCGATTTGGGCTTCATATCAAATATAGTGTACCTTGATGATTCTTATCCTATTTTGTAGAGAATTTTATTGGTTGTCATATTCAGTAATTAAATTCAAAATCTTTGTCCAAGTTTAAGAGAAATCTTAATTTTTCTAACTGAATATTTGAGGTTATGTTCGGGTTATTGACCAATACATATACTTAAACTGTGATAAAATTCCTATGTTCTAATACACTGCTAGATAAAGAACAACAATTAGAAAACGACCTGTAAGCTTATGTATACCTACAGAACCTTTTTAGATAAAGAACAAAATAATAATCAATTGAATATTTTTTGTTTTATTTATAACTAGTGGACGACCCACGGCGCAATCGCGGGGTAAACTACTACAGGTGTGTGTGTCTACTATATATAATTCCACGTTAACGTTCTTGTAGTAAATTCAAAAATACAATTTCACTAAAAAAGTAATATTTTCCATACAAACAGAAATGTTACCAAAAACAAATTATTTATTTTCCGAATATGGTTATTTTTCTTAATTAATTGTACAAGTTCATCATCTTGTATATAATTATTTGTATTATCAGTTGTACCAGCGAAACTTCAGTCGCGTTGCCATGACGATGACAGTGTTGTTAATTGCAACAGCAGCACTAAAAAACCGCGACCTCGGTGTTATTTTGGTTTCGGTTCCTCTACCCCACAGATACAACGTTATTTTTCAGAATTAAAAGTATTCAATGTCATCCGGGTTATAGGATCGAGTTTTCACGTGATATAAATATGTTTTCTGATAGGAATACAGATAAAAATTCTAAAAGTTGCATTTTAGCATACCCGGTGGTCCGAATCAACCTCCCTGTTCTTTTTCCCATTTTTAAATTCTCAACCACTCTAGAACTTTACTATATTAGATAGAGATACATTATTATTTTATTTCTTTTTATTTATTATTTTATTATTATAGTCTCCTGGTTCAAGCTAAAAAAATCAGTGTTTTTGATTAATATTTTGATATTTGCAACATTTTTAAACATCGATATTTTTTAAGATCACCGCTTCATCGATGTTAATCGTAATAATGGTTACATCCCTAATGACTATCGACGTAGACGCTGACAAATTTTAGTTTATTGTTGCCAGCTCTAAGATTTAATATTTTTTATACTGATTGATACCATTAAATAATCGATTACCTAAATAACAATGGGAAAAATGGACAATATTATAATGATATACGTGAACAACTTTCCTTTTTACATTGTAACTAATTAAGCACGTTAAAATAGTAATTCTTGCTTATAGTCGCAATTTTATGGTAGGACTTTAAAGGGTAGTCGCCCGGGGGCGATAATAATTACTGTCTGATTTTAAGTTTTTGGCGGGCACTTGAAGTGTGACATTTTGCTGTTCAGTTTTATTTCATAAAATGTATAATACTGGAAAAAGGAACAAAAATTACTGTTTTTTTAGCAATAATTGAATGTTTTTGTGGAAAATAGGAACTGGTTAGTAAATTGTTGCCTCTAAACAAGCCGCCAGAATTCCGGTGTTTGGCATGATTGCGATACCTAATATCAAACTAACAATCATCAAAATAACACGAACTTATTCTGATAGCTATGTATAACGGTATGTAGGTACGTATATAATGAATTATATACTCGATTTTTTTAATTAATTTAAATAATGTAATCGATACTTCTTTATTATTTATACTGGCAACTTTTTTTTTTCACTGTATACCGTAGCTGTTTGGTAAAAATGTATAAGGGAAAACAATTAAAGATTTATTTAATTGCATTTTTATGCTCGGACGAAAAATAGACTATAATTAAACCGTCAATATATAAAAAAAAGTATTAAGATTTTAGAAAAGTATTTGGTTAAGGGACGTCCAAATTTAGAAGAGACCAAAAATGGGCATTCTCCTTTATCAGGACTTTCAATTTATGACTGATTGAAATTTAAAAAATATATTTCAAATAATAAGACGTTAATTGGAAGTTTTAGTTAAGATTTTTTAGAAATATTTTAAAGAATGTATGTTCGGAAGACTGGTGACGCCAACTGTGTTACTAGTTATGTTTTTTTTTACAGGGATTGTCATTCTATAGTATCCTTCTTTCATAATGTTACTAACTTGACGAACAACACAATCGCCTTGTGACGACGTCGTCGGTAAGTAAAATTAAATACAAAAATAACTGGAGATTATAATATGAACATATTCACATTGGTGTCTTATATTAAAATATCAATTATTGTGTTTGTGTAGGAAATCGTAGCTATTTAGCGAAACATAACATTTGAATTTGTAAAAAAATACTTGCGTGTGTCAGCCCCGATATACGGCCTGACGAATAGAATATTTTTTCTCTTCTGTTCGCTTTATAATACAGGAATATAAAAGAAAAAAATAACGCTTTTGAGTTAACGCTTGTATTATTTCACTACTCATAAAATTTTAATACCGGGGACCATATTTGAAAATCTATTCTTAAGGAGTAAACTCCAAGAATCTCCATTGTTTCGTATCAATCAAAGACCTTCTATTTGGCTAAAAGGTTGGAGGGGGGGCGGGCTTATATGAGGTAGGTTTCACATGATGCCTGTTTTATTAAAGATTACGTTAATTAATTTTATATATATAAATTAGGTACTTGACACTGGCTACACGAGTCGTACAAGGCAATATTAAAGGAAAGAATATTTTTTTAACAAATACTGTTAAACAGTGTGTATAAATGTTGCATTTCTAAAATGCTTTTAAAGTAGTTAAAAACTGACTATATGCTATATAAATTGAACATAACACAATCTAGATCCAGAATTGCTTACGGCTAGACATATGAGCATATAAGTTAAAATCTGCCAGTTTTAAAATATTCACGGCTCGCCATTATAATCTAAGAAGTATTTTAGTTAAATTATTGTGCTTTGCATTTATTGTGCTAGTCTGTTTAAGTCATAATATTTCGTAGTTATTAATACAGGTTCATTATTATTAAGTTATATCTAAAACACAGACGCAGTAGAAGGGAAACAAAGTGTGACAAGGACGGGAGGGATTCTAAATTTTGTGACGTCATTTCATATATTATATTGTTATAAATATATTTAGGCTTTAAAACACGAAATTTAAATTTTTAACGAAAAGCTTCAAAATATTTCCAACTCTTATCTGTATGCTGTAGTGTTTAAATGATTAAATACAATGTATTCTATCTCATTCTCTTGCAGGCTTAGTTCTATGGATTTATGTGTTTATCTCTTTTTAGTGTCGCTTCTTTGTTTCATCGAGTTTCAAATCACAACAATTCTAAAGAAGTTTCACTTCAAAAAATATTGAAAAATTGTTTCGTACCATGAGTGAGTTTCGATGGCCCACTTCTCCCTCCGTCTCAACTCCACTATTCCATTCCTCTATCTCGTCCTTTTATCCCATCTACTCTATCCCAACCTAAAGGTAAACAATGCGTTGGCTTCACCTCTCGTGTTTAAACGTCTATAAGCATGCATGAATGCACGAATGATGCTATTAAGAGGAAAAAACAAAGTAAATTCAGGCTGACACAACAACATTATATATAGTGGATAAGACACAACTGTATAAACATAATTATACTATACTATATTTACAAGTAGTCTTAAGGAAGTAGATACATACATATAATAATTAAATAGTATAAAGTTATACTAAATAAATAACCGCTCATATAGTTCTTGACTAAGTTAAGGGAAATAGCAGGGCAAACTTTACCCTATTAAATTTAAAAAAAAAACTATAGGCGACGGTAACCCATTTCCATTACGTTGGTCGTCTGCCTGTTTGCCAATTTCGCAATTAAAGACAACCTTACAAGACCTCATTGCATGTCATGTTTTTCTCGCCTTTTGAAGTAATATGTTTTAAATAAGAAAACGATAAAAAAGCATCTATGGCGCCATCTATGCTTATAAGATTTAGGACTTGTATAGTGTTACTTTTACATTGTGCAATTGGCATTGCCAGTATTCCTCTAACATGGTACAATATAGTTTTTGAAACTAAAAAAAAAACAATTTTGAATAGTTTTAAAACATGTTAGGACATGTCTTATTGAGTCTGGCTAATCAAAGTATAATGAAAGCTGAAAAATAGCGGTAATAAAAAATACCAGTATGTCAACTCCAAATTACTGTAGAGTACCATGAACAATATGAAAACAACCTTTTGTTTGCATTCAGCGTCTTTTGTTGCTTTTTCTTGAATTTGTAAATCATGCAAATGAATAACTTCCGCACTTCACGTTTAACGGTTTTGTTCGTGTTATATATGAATGCTAAAGCCAGCATTTCACAAGTTCACAATATTTTTCTTAACTAACGGTTTTAACTGCTCATTGAAACAGTTTTTAAAGGCAATATTACATTTTAAAAAGTAATAAAATTCCTTATGAAAAAGGTTGTTGTTTTTTCGACTTGCTCCATTTCTATAAAAATTGAAAGACAGAATTGAATCTAATTTAAATAGCGCATTCATTATTCTTTGAAAAGTTATTAAAATGATTTCTATCATGTTATTTTAAAAGAACTTTTTACATATAAAAGAACAGGAATTAAAATGACAAGATGTTATTTTAATTCATGTTCTTTTATATGTAAAAATATTAGTCTAACGACTATGTTTTAGTAGCGTGACATTATAAATAGTATTTGTATTTGCCATGTAAAAAGTTTCTAAATAATCGAGTGTCCACTTTTATTACCCAGACTTGTCTTTTAGGAACTATTGTATTCCATTTATTAAATTTAATATTGGTGGATTTATACTGTCTGTATTAATTTACTAATTGAATGTTATTTAAATAAATATTTTTTTTAATTTCTTATTGGCTTTTAATTTAATAACCAGTTGGCAGAATGTCAATCTCACACATATAGGAATTATCTATAAAATGTATCCCTATTAATATTATGCGAAAGTAACTCGTGTCTGTCTGTCTCTTCCGTTTTCACGGAAAAACTACTGGACCGATTTGGCTGAAACATAGGATACTTTTTATCCCGAAAAATGGGATAGTTTTTGGGATAAAAATATATTTGTCTCTCTATGTTTTTACGGAAAAACTACTGGACCTATTTGGCTAAAAATCGTTATATATGTAATTTTAATACCGAGGGTGGACAAGGGATACTTTTTATCCCGAATAATGTGATGGATTCTGGGATAGATTTATGTATTTTGTTATTATTACCACTTTTGTTATTTATGTGGTTTTCATATACGGGGGTAGATAAATAAACTGCCATTTGGATGAGACCAATCATTTCTCAAGATAATAGATATAAAAAATGCGATAGTAACTCGATATGACTTTCTGTTAAGCTTTCATGGAAGAAGTGCTAGGAGTACTAGATCGGTTTTGCTGTAATTTTGTTTAAATGTAGTTTTAATACCGAAAATGATTATGATGCCGGGAGATGAGATAGTTTGCGATATAAAATGAAATTAATTTTCCGGGTGCAAATAGCACTAACATAAAAATTTAGTACAATGTAACCTGTATTTGCGCCTGCTCTTTACACAAGAAGCACGCACTAGAGGTTTACCCGTGGCGCAGCCGGGGGTAAACTCTAGTAATATAATAAATATGTAAATGGTTCGAATTTGTAAAATGCGTTTAAAAATGTGCGAAAAATCAACGGGAATACATTTTTAGAATTTTTGTGTCTGTTAAAGCATCACGGGAAAATTACTGAACGGATTGAAATGAAACTACAGGGATCTATCTAATATCCCGGTCGTAACTTAGGATACTTTTTATCTCTATAAATAACGTCGTTTCCGCGAAAAAGACAAAAATAGCGTAAAAGATGGCGCTGCGGTCGCATTCTTTTTTTAACAAAATGTATATGAATGAAAATCGTCACAAAGCTAGCTAATATCTCCGGTCATAACTTAGGACACTTTTTATCCCGATAAATGACATCGTTTCCACAGAATAGACGAATTAGCAAAATAGATAGTCCTGGAATCATGTTTCTTGGCATTATCATATGCAACAAATTTTTGACTTCCGTTCTGCATTATTCTTTATCTTGGGACACGTTAAGTATGCAAGAGTATTATGAAAACTAGCCTTAGTCCCGGATCGGTAATATTTGATGGGATACAGGATATAATATATTAGTTTATGCCAAGCTTTAACAATAATTCTCAGGATTTAGATTTTGTTAATTTCTTCTAATTTTTATTTCAACAAAGGTTATGTATAACTTATTTAATATACTACAGTAATAAATAAGTTATACATGTTTTGCCTACAAAACTGGCATCGTAACTTTCTGACGCCAGATTGTAAAAGATGACCTCAAATTTCGCACCATAGGAATGAGTGGTAGGCATTGAGAAGAATCTATAGCAACCCATTCACTACCCTGCAGTGCAAACCAATATGCAGGGCTGCAATTAATTAAACTCAGAATTCACATTAAAATAATCTTCAAGTTAAATCAAACCCATCAATTTACAATTTAAATTACACAATTTATCCATATTAATATTATAAATGCGAAAATAACTCTGTCTGTCTGTCTGTTCCGTTTTCACGGAAAAACTACTGGACCGATTTGGCTGAAACTCAGTGTGTATGTGTATATACATATATTCGATACCGAGGATGAACATAGGATACTTTTATCCCGAAATATGGGACAGTTTTCGGGATAAAAAAATATTTGTCTCTTTGTTTGTTATGCTTTTACGAAAAGACTGAACCGATTTGGCGAAATTTGGTACATGTGCAATTTTAATATCGAGGATGGACAAGGGATACTTTTTATCCCGGATAATGGGATAGATTTATGTAAAGGTTATCCCAGAAAGTAGGATAGGGTTTTTGGGTGATTTCCCATTTTGGTTAATTTGGTCATTTTAGTGATTTTGGCCGTTTTGGTAACGTTGGCAGTTTTGGCGATTTTGTTCATTTTTGAGATTTTGGCACTTTGGCTTTTTTAAAACTTTTGTTATTTTTGGCATTTGGTCATTTTTGACACTCTTGGCATTTTTGGCATATTTGACACTCTTGACACTTGTCATTTTTGTAATTATTGTCATATTTGGCACTCTTGGCACTTTTGGCATTTTTGCCATTTTTGGGTATTTTGGCTTTTTATTGGTACGGGAAATAGATAAATAAAATTAGAACGGGTTGAAAGTTTGTATGAGAGACCAATCATTTTTCAAGTTTAGAAGATATACCTAATAATTAATCATCTATAAAATATGCGATAGTAATTTGATCTGTCTGTCTGTTAAGCTTTCACGGAAAAACTACTGGAGTACTGGATCGGTTTTGGTGTAATTTTGTACATTTATGTAATTTTAATACCATTATTGTACGTAGATACTTTTTATCCCGGGAGGTGGATAGTTTGATAGTTAGATATAAAATAAAATGAATTTTCAGGGAGCAAATAATACAGACATAAAAATTTAACACAATGTAACCTGTAGGTATTAACGCCTGCTTTTTAAACAAGAGGCAGGCACAAGAGATTCAACCGCGGCGTAGCCGCGGGATAAACTCTAGTATGATATAAAAGCTTGTCGCCAGATAAATACAATAACTATATTGTGGCAAATTATTTAAAAAAATAATAGGAGAGCCACTTTCGCAAGTTTGTCTAAATTTTTATGCTGGGGGCCATACCTGCGATCATGTCAAAGATATTGATTGTGGCCCATTTAGATCACAAATAACACGTTACACCCATCACCACATCTGCGTGAAACGGCCTATATCTGTAACGTTATCCCAGAGGAGGTACTACGTCAAACATCGGGCAAGGATCAGGCTGCTTCATTTACGACATGCGTGTATTTTTTCAACAAAACCTATGATGTTTATTTTAATAATAATGACTTTAATTTTGTAAGCAAGAGCTTTAATACCTTGCGATAATTAACAAACCAATTATTTTATTAAAAGAAGCTAAACGAAGCCCGCCATGTCGGCTGTTCTTTGATCAATATCTTTAAAATATAACGAAAAGATTTTTGCTTATTCCGCTAGACATTCTTGGTAAACTATAAAAATGACTTCTCGTGTGAAACGTAGCATTGTTATACACATATTACTGTTAATGGATTTTAGGTTTGGATCAACGTTAAAATTAAAATAACAGATAAATTCACTTTTTTATAATACATTGACTTTGACTACAGATAGGATATAATATTGATAGAAGGCAAAAAAATAGTTCATGTTCTCAACGTTATATTAAGGTCACACAAAGTTTACAAAAATACTATCCAAAGACCTTTATTTTAAATGTTACTCAACGTTAAAGCGTATGTTCATTTTGTTATTCATTCAAAATTCCCGGAAATAAATCATCTAAATATTCTATCTCGCTAACTGCTTCTACATCCATGTCGTGATTAGAGCTCTGGCCGAAACATCATTTCGTCGGACTCGCATTCAGAAGTACTGCTATTGCCATCCTCAAAATTTACAACTAATCACTCTCACTCACACAGAGTAAGTTGGCACGAATTTTTCCGATCGTTTTTAGTGATATCTCGAAATGCACGCTCAGCTACTTCCTATAATGACAGAAAATCATAGTCAATTTGAATCTTCATAGAATATAATTCGACCAAAATTCAAAGTAAAAGTAATTATTACGTAAATTTATTCAAACCATATCGTACATTTATGTCAACCGATCCCATATTGTGATAACATACTGGCAGATGCGGCTCCGGTACAAACAAATACTAAAAAACTAAACATAAACATAACCTATCTGGTCAATGATAATTATTATTG
The DNA here is from genome assembly GCA_039645545.1 of Dendrolimus houi. Taxonomy (NCBI): domain Eukaryota; kingdom Metazoa; phylum Arthropoda; class Insecta; order Lepidoptera; family Lasiocampidae; genus Dendrolimus; species Dendrolimus houi. The sequence continues at coordinate 9,223,832 of CM077123.1, read as the reverse complement.
TACAAAATTATCACATATATCTTATACGAGAGATCCGAAATAGCGATTTTTTTTTATCAAGTAATATACGATTGAACTAAAAACAATAATATAAACTTAAATATACCTGTCATATCAGTGGTTCTTTGGCAAACATCGTCGAGGTTCGAAAGAATACTTCTTGCTTCATATTTCGCAAGATATCGTCTGTAAACTTTATAAATTATTTTTCTTCCCGAACTTAGAACAGTTTTGTTAATTTTTTTACACTTTTCACGTATTACAATCACTGTTAATATGATCTGTACTAGAGATGGCGTTAACGGTTGAATTTATTTATCTGTTAATTGGTAATTGATATTTTTTTTTATCGATATTTTTATTGGATGAAAATATCGGTAAATACTTTCGTTGAAAATTTAATTTTGCTAATATTAACTCGAATGGTTGTGTTTCTTAAATTATTTTTGATTCAATGAACTTTCCTTCATACTTCTACAATCTACAGGCTGAGGACTGACTAGCTTACATAATTACTACGAAACACATCAGTATAGCTAGGCGTATTTAAGATGATATTAAATGATCCCATATTTCTGCATTGCGTTTCGGCATTTTAAGTTAGATATAAAATTTAAAAATCCACAACAACAAAGTAAACTAAGTTTCAAACACACAAAAAAAAGTCAAAACACAAACAAAGTACAAATCTCTTGAAATACAAAAACACAACTTTACCAAGACAATAGAAAATATGCCGTAATATCAATTACCAAACAATATATTACGTTTAAAAAATCAACCAATCACGTCATCTTCGCGATCGATAAGTTAAAAATATCGTTTCATTTCAATTTTCTAACAAATAAAAATATCATTAACTGTAAAAAACACCAAGTTAAATATTGTGCTTTATTTTGAGAGCCATAGAGCATACAATCAAATCATCCAAATTCAATATTTACATAAGTTGAAAACATCTGCAAAGCGAAAATAAATCTTATGTGTTAAGGATTATAAAGTTGAAACTTGCATGTATATAATTTCCAATAATTACCTACGCGACTACACGCGGTGTATTTGTTAAATAGTATTTTTAACCGTTTTGCTTAATTTTATTTATCGAATAGAAGTGTTATTTTTTTTTACCGGTAAATTTATTGGTTAATGGTTATATTTGCCACCGCTAATGGTTATATTTGCCACCTTTGTTTACATCATATTAGTCTAAGATCCCAAAGCGCTCAGACATAACTTATTTTCGTATAGATGAAACCTTAGGTTCTCAGTAGCATCTCATGTTCTTTGAATATCTGCGTGCTTGTGGAGCTCGCATTGTGACACCTGGGCAGGTACCAGGTAAGAAAGATAACTAAAAATAAGAGTTACTTAATTTAAATTTATATGGCTGATTTTTATATATGTTTTGTAGAATGTTTTTCTAAAATAGTATCATAAGTGTCAGACACTTTCCAGGAACCAAAACTTTTGTTAGACGCTTTAAAGCTCCACAAAAAAATTAAATGATCTTTACTTATTTTTAGATGTCTGAGTTTTAATTATGTTATTAAGGTAACTATTACAAAGTTATATTTCATTAGTCAGACAAATTGTAGTGGTCAAACATCTCGTAAACACAAAAATTGTTCAGCCGAGAGAATGAGCGCGAGAGCAATATGCACATGCGTCTCAGAGTAAAATATTTAAATATATTTAAAGAACTTACTGTTTTCGATTCAGTACTTTAGCATCTCTATTTAATTAAGATGAACTTCAACATTAAAGTAATCATTAATTAATATTTAAGTAAATTAATTTGTATAATTTCATATGTTCGGGAAAATAAATTTATTCGGCCCATTTTTTTTTTATGAAGAATTATTTTCATTTTATTATGAAAATGTACCAGTTGGAACATTTTTTTTTTATTAAACTAAGATTAAGTAAAGAAAGTATTTGTTTATCTTTTAATCAACGTAATCATCGTCATAGTCATAGGAATTTTCATAATTAGCCCAATCATGATACTGTTCATTCGAGTTATCACCCTTATCATCATCAGCTATGTTGTTGTCGATGAGAGCTTCTTCTTTAAAAATAGATCAAAAAGTTAGAAAACATAAAACTGTATTTTTTTTAAATGAAGTCAAAGTACGGTACCTGGTTCTTGAAGGGATTCACTGACGTCTCCTGGTAATTGGTCACCATCTAACCAATGAAAATGATACTGGTTTTCTTCCAAAGTCTACCCATTATTTTCAGGAATTAAAATGGTAAGTTGCTTTTGATTTGCATTCTTCCATATGCTAGTAATAATGTAATTAGCTTGAAAGAATTGTTGAAATAACTCAGATTTTCATGGTGGTAAACTGGTAGCATCAATTTTTTTATTTTTTTCGTTTGAATTCTTCGTTAATATTAGATACACTAACCATTTAAAAACAGCTGAAGCCGGGCAGCATCAACGTCATGTATGCCAGGAACACTATAAATTTCGCAGATAATTTCTTGTATTTTATTGAATATATTTTCTTGTGTATATTATATGCTCATCGGTAAACGACTCTGGATCTCCAAATTGCATAAAAGTTTGCTGATATTCATGTTTCTTCATTAATAATTATATTAAATGGTCTTTGTTTACCATTCTTAAAAAAGGCGGAACTAAAGTAACATCCAGTCAATGCATGAAATCCTGGCAAACTTCTACACAAAGATGGTCCCAAGTGCTCGAAAATGTTGTTAAATTAATCTATATTTGGGTATGTCCGGTGCCTGCGTATAACCACACATTCGAATCATCATTTTTCAAATTATGCATATCTTCTTCTTTAGCCAATCTCAGTCCACTGCTGGACGTAGGCCTCCCCAAGTACGCGCCACATATCCCGGTCTTCCGTCTTCCTCATCCAGCCCCTGCCGGCTATCTTACGCAGATCGTCAGTCCACCGGGCTGCGGGCGTCCTACATTACGTTTGCCGAGACGTGGTCTCCACTCCAGGACTTGTTTGCTCCATCGGCCGTCGGTCCTGCGACAGACGTGACCGGCCCACTGCCACTTCAAGTGGCTAATTTTGCGAGCTATGTCGGTTACCTTCATTCTCTTACGGATGTCCTCATTTCTGATTTTATCCATAAGAGAAACACCTATCATAGTTCGCTCCATAGCCCGTTGAGCGACTTTGAATTTGTGGACCAGTCCCACGGTCAGCACCGTATGTCATGATGGGTAGGACACACTGCTCGAAGACTTTCGTCTTCAAGCATTGCGGAATGGTCGACGAGAAGACATGTCGAAACTTACCGAATGCTGCCCAGCCTAACTGGATCCTCCTATTGGCTTCCCTTTCGAATCCGTGTCTGCCTACCTGGATCTTTTGTCCAAGGTAGACATATTCCTGCACAACCTCAAGAGGGGAACCATCGACGTTTACCGGCCTCGGCATGATATGTTCGTTGAACATGACTTTCGTCTTGTCCAAATTCATGCCGAGACCGACCCTTCGGGAGGATTCATTAAGGCTATTCAGCATGTCGGAAAATTCCTCAAACATCTCTTCGAAGACGACAATATCGTCAGCGAAACGGAGGTGGGAGATGCGCTCGCCGTTGATGTTGATGCCCCGTTCATGCCATTCCAGAGTTTTGAAGACATCCTCCATCGCGTTGATGAACAGTTTCGGGGATATGACATCACCCTGTCTCACCCCGCGACGTAGAGGTATAGGCTTCGCCCTCCGGTTCTGGATCTGAACGGTCATCGTTGCGGCGTCATACAGACATCTCAACACCTCGATGTATCGCCAATTGATACGGCATCTCTGCAGAGACTCCAGAACAGCCCAAGTTTCGATAGAGTCGAAGGCTTTCTCGTAGTCCACAAATGCCATACACAGCGGCTGATTATACTCCTCGGTCTTCTGTATAATCTGCCGAACAGTATGGATATGGTCTACGGTGCTGTAGCCTTTTCGAAACCCAGCCTGTTCCGGAGGTTGGAACTCGTCAAGTCTTCTGGCGAGACGATTCGTGACGACCCTCGAAAACAACTTGTAGACGTGGCTCAAGAGTGAGATGGGCCTATAGTTCTTCAAGAGGGCCTTGTCACCCTTCTTGAAGAACAAGACCACCACACTCTCGGTCCACGCCTTTGGCACAGTGCCCCGGAGGATAACGGCATTAAAGAGCTCCGCTAAAGCCTTCAGGATTGGGATCCCTCCTGCTTTGAGGAGCTCAGTTGTAATACCGTCATTCCCAGGAGCCCTGCCATTCTTAAGTTGCCCGAGTGCCGTCCTAATCTTGCCAATGTCATTGGCGAGAATTATGCACATGTCTTAACATAATTATCGCAATATCAAAATCAGACATGTAAAAATAAGTATAGTTCATTTATTTTTTGTGGAGCTTTAAACCGTCATACAAAATTTTTGGTCCATGGAAAGTGTCTGACACTTATGATACTATTTTAAAATAATATTCTACAAAACATATATAAAAATCAGACATATAAATTTAAGTTAAGTAACTCTTATTTTTAGTTATCTTTCTTACCTGGTACCTGCCCAGGTGTCATAAGGCGAGCTCCACAAGCACGCAGGTATTCAAAGAACATGAAACGCTACTGAGAACCTAAGGTTTCATCTCTGTGAAAATAAGTTACGTCTGATCGCTCTAGGATCTTACTCTATACGTCAAAGCAGAATCACAGACTAGTTAGAAACGTTGCTAGTAGATTAGATTTTTTTTAATTGTAGCTAGGCATGTTTGTTGCAGAGTTTCATGCGCCGCTTCTTCTCTTCAAGCCACAACATGTTGCGAAATGGTGGTAAATTAGATTAGGCTCGCATAGGGTAAATAATAACCATAAACAAAATTAAAACTAAATAATTAAAAATGAACAAGTAAGCGGTAGGCTAAATAAAACTTTAATAATACTCATTGATACTTTACATCTTTGTCTTCCGTGATCACGGCTACTGAAAAGTGGACGAAACATCGGAATAATAATAAGAAAAATCAAATAACTTACCGCGCTTAAAACCGTTAAAATTTAGTTTTATTATGTAACTTGATCTTGACATAAGTAAATGAAAGAAAATAAAATATAACAAATAAAAAAATATTAACACGACGAATTGAAAACTTCCTATTTAAGAAGTCGATAAATATTGGTCTTGGTACTATCTAAATTATTTGAGACCGATCGACGAGACTTTAATAATAATGGTGAAATGCAGTCCTTTTATGCATGCATTGCAATTCATGCTCCTATTCGCAACAAAGCAGTCCGCCACGCAAGTTACTAAACCACTCACCCTCCTGCGCACCGGATTACCAATGGTGGCTGGAGTTTGCAGGATTCAAGGGGCATGCTGCTCGGTATAGTTAGACTCAATGCAAGCTGTACAATAACGCAATCCCGCATTACGAGGCGGACTACCTTGCAAGATAGTGAGTTGTTATCCTTAAATCAATGATGATCTTAAGAAGCCCATTCACTATCCTGCAGTAGGTGGAGCTTGCAGAACTCAAAAAGCATTCTGCTTAATGAGGTAATACAGACTGCAACAATATTCACAATTCTGCATTACGCGGTAGACTGCCATGCAGTTTAGTGAATAAGCCCCTTTAGATTAATGTATTTGCGTCTATGATATATTCGATTCTTTAGTCTTTGGTATTGATTGTTTGTCAAAAGTGAAGTGCTACAATACGAAGTACGAGTTAATATTTTACTGATTCTGTGATTAACCAAAAAGGAAATCGCGACAAATTGTGCAAATGTGTTTTCGGGACTTTGGATTAGTACTTGTGATGGGACGTGTCTGTTGTTTCCACAAAGTATAGTGGGTGTTATTGATGTGTTTACGGTTTGTCCACAATTATTTAGTCACGTTTCTCTCGTTTATCCTCTTGTAAACGCTCTTGCATAGTCTTGGACATTATTATTTTAAAATAGGCGATGTTAATCACTACTATATCGGAAATAACATTGTCTGACTACTGAATCCTTAGCCGATAGGTATATAATACATAGAGTATTGATCAATACTTAGATAAACAAATATCATCAGATTTCATATCATTTTAAAATATCTTCCAACTTTTATATGAAAAATAGCCTCTTTCCTTTATTTAATAGGGTTAAAAAATATGTAGAGTTAAGAGGTAAACATATTCAAAGTCATTAGTTAATTAATTGCACAGCAGTAACTGTATGAGCATAGGTATGCTGTCATACTATTTTCATATTGTAATTTAAATGCAAATCAAATTATATTTGTTTATAATATTTTGTACTGCTTACATTAAACTGTTTCCTTAATATTTAAGAAAGGAAGTCTTGTCCGTGAACTAATTGGTTGCAATTTGTAATTGTTACACTCATAAACTATTAACCTCAAATGATAATAATTGAATATCACATAGAACTACCAACTTACACTTGAACTGTATGTAACTTGTAAGTAATGGAAATATTATGTGTATATTGTAAATGTAATCACTAATAATTACATAGCAAATAAATATTCATATTTCTTATTTGTTGTGTCTTACATTTTTGTCCCTCATGACACTGCATAAGTTTGTTCATTTACTCTATTTTATGAATAGAAAATTATTGCAATAGCTACTACAGTTGTTATTACAATTATTTAATAATTACATGCTGGGATTACATCATATGATTAGCAACCTGTTAGCAACACATTGTAAACATAGGGTTAATTAAGGTTTATTATTGTCATTCTAGCCTATTCTTAAATCATAGTTGAATTTAAAACATTGCTTAAGAAATTGGGGATCACTGAATTTTCTTCTACACTTGAAATGATTTTCATATCATTTATTATGAAATCATTTGTAGGTTCACTATCTTTGATGATATCAAACTAACATTTAAATACAGTGTAAATTAAAATGTTATTGGGGTTTTTATTGCACCACATCTTATCCTTTAATAGTTAGTAAAATTGCTTTAGATGCGCCATTCACAACTGGCAATAAATAATATGCAAGATTCAATTTCAGATTTCTGGATGTTACTCAAAAGTTATAATCATTCATCAGAATATTGATTAATTCATTTAAAATTAAAAGATGTAATATAGAATGATTAAAGGCATAGGTATTTATTCATTGTATGGCATTCAACACTATGAATGACTTATGTTTTGGTAATTTTTAACTACCATATCTCATATAGTACAAGGAGTTACAGCGTCAGATTGGCCATATAGTTGAGGTCGCATTTGCCAGCCGGGCTCCAGTGTGTGCGGGCCCCTCACGGGCCTGGCTTGTGGGGCTTGAGGCAACTGTAGAATATGAGGCCCGTGCAGGTGGTTGCTAGCTCTTGGCGACCTAAATGTAAAACTAGATCAGATAGTTTGTTCATACAATTAGAGAGAAACTAGTTTAGATTTTTTTCTGAATGGCAATAAATTTTGATCAAATCAACTTATTTGTGTATCATTATAGCATAATGCATTACATTTTCCTTTTTTTTCATAGATTTAAAACGAAATTTAACTTTTAGATGTTCTTAAAAACTCAGATTTGGTACTGCAACATTTATAAATAACAATTAATGAATGTAACATATTTCTGATGAAACGGAATGCATTACGCAAGTAAAGAATCTTTATTACATTGTTGATAATTACATTTTATATTTTGTTTATCTCAATTTGTGTCTCTCAGTATTTTCCGATTGTATCCCATCTACCATCATCTAGTCTCGGGCCCCAGGCTTGTGGTCAGCCACCCAGGCCCTTCCTTCCCAGTCCGACCCTGAGGAGTTATATCTCCTATGAATCTTGTTCCTTTCAATGTTTAATTCAATTAAATTCAAAGAATTCATCTGGTGGTTTTTTTAATATACAGAGGAAAGGCTTATTTTATCTGAATACACCTCACTATAGACAGATTCCCTATTTGGGGCAGATAAAACTGTCCATTTTTACCTTATGGAAAAAGATGTTTGCCTATTTTCAGTTAGAAAAGGTATTTTCCTACATGTTCTTCAGTTCCAACGAATGTCTCTTACCACTTCTAAGAATATTGGGATTGCTGATGTAGACATTGCAAATACTTGCTGAAATGCATTTAAGGGTTTTACCTTAAAGGCAAAGCAAAACTTGCCTATAAGAAACTAGGTGTGCTTCACCACCTCAAGCAATTCTTCTGCTCGAGACTTATATTTAAGTCTGCTTTATAAAGCATAGGGGATCTTGTAAATACTTTATTTCATCAACATTGTGACATATACTTGTTAATAATTTGATGAAAAACATAACATCACCAATGGCCTAACATCTGATTATTACTTCTCAATTCAATATCATGTAGTTCTTATTGCTGTCAATCCAATAGTCACAAAAAAAGAAAACTTATTCTACTTTGTGGGATAACCTTTACATAAATCTATCCCATTATCTGGGATGAAAAATATCCCTTGTCCACCCTCTATATATTCCAAATTTCAGCTAAATTGGTCTAATAGATTTTTCGTGAAAGTGTAACAGACAGAGAGACAAAGTTACTTTTAGTATATGTATAGTGTATACTTAAGTATTACAGAAGCCTAATGTAAACAACCAGACACTTTTTATACAGAGAAATTCACAATACTATCTGAAAATATTGATTCACTATGTTATTTATTAATTTAAGTCTACTCTATTTCACAATTACTAGTGTGCATGTTTAATTACTCTGATCATAAGAAGATAATAAAGAACAAATTTTAATATAATATAAACTGCACAATAATTAAGAGAGCAAAAAAATTAGGCGCTTTGTTTTCCAAAAAATTACGAAATACCCTTTTTTGTAGCTTATTCAAATTAGCATAATGATTGGAAAAACATTTTTATTCTCAAAGAGTCAATGTTTAATCCTTGTAGAGAAGTTATTCAAGTTCTCCTTCGAAACTTGCCTTGAACTTTCTGTGCGGTCATTGGTGCCTGAGATATTAATAATCAAAGGCAAAATGATCCTTTTCCATTCAAAGACCGATATCTCAGCGAGAAGTGCTTCATATCGAGGAGTATGAAAAAATATTTTTATAATTTTGACACCGGTGGCTTCAGTGGTGGAGAGGGCTAAGCCTTTATCGGCCTAACACAAACAAAACTTGCTTAATTTGGGGTATATATAGGTATAATAAGTGCGTTTGCCTGCCGATTACATTAAAAAAATTACATCCTGTATGGAAATGTAAAAACTAACCCCTTAGAAGGCTGCCATGTACACTATTTAAAAAATAAATAAATTTGCTACTGACCACTAAATGTTATTATAATATAAACATGTTTATGGACAATAAAGCAATATAAACTGACATAAATATATTTGACATGATGTAATGATAGATATTTTATTATTTAGATTATAGATTATTATTATTAATTTTTAATTTTAATTATATTGATTAATTGATTGTAATTTTTTTTATACTTCAATATTGTATGTAACTTTAATTTTGCACACCCAATTATGGGCCGAATGCATTGATAGTGTAAAAACCGTAACAACTTTGTACATGCATTACACAATAAATAAAAATAAAAAAAACCCAAATGGGTACACAAGACCAAGGAAAATAGCAAAGCGAGGTTATTTTCGAAATCTTTTGGATTGGTGTTGCATGAACAAGAAGATGATATTTTTTAATGAAATTGCACTTGAATGTATCTTGAAACTTGAACACTTGAATATATAATATTTTATCTGTGGAGGAACGGAGAAAGCATACAATTTCCTGCAGCCAGGCGAGCTGTCGTAAGAGGCAACAAAACAACCCACAACCAGATTTGCGTGTCTGGATGGCTACCACCTTGGTCTAGAGTATGCCACCATAATAACTTTGAGCTGTTTTCCGGCATTAGTGGCCAGGTTCTAGTCACCCTTTAGAGAGCAGCAACGCATTTGTAGCACCTATGGCGTTGCAAATGTCCATAGGCGATGGTAACCGCTTTCCATCAGGTGGGCGGGCCGTCTGCCCGTGTAGTGAACTCGTGCAATAGAAAAAAATTGCTTATCTTTGTATAACTAGTAAGAAATCCTTATCATGATAGATTTTCAATTTTATTATTTCTTTACTTCTAATTTTAGACATCATTTTATGTGAGACCATCTGCACTGTACATTGGCGTACCAATATGGTATAGCAGGACAGGCAAAATGCCACGGGCCCTCGGCTCTATAGGGCCGTAAGTACCAAGGATGCTAATATTAAGCACATGCAGAAAAAACAAAAAGAAATTGTGAAAATTTAAACGGATTTGTAACAAAAAGATCGCCCAGTTTAGAACGTTAAATTCTCATTTTATTTCAATGAGCTGTTTAAATTAAAAGTTACTAGAAAATTAACTAAAAATAAACTCAACGGTACTGTTACACACTGTCGGCATTCCAAGCTAAAGTTATGTCGGCTTGGCTCTTCCTAACTGTCATAGCTATTACACAAAGACGTCACTTACCGGTATACTTCAGCAGTCTTAATATCTCCGAAATATCTATCTATCTATCTGCATTGAGTCTGCTTCGGTGGTACAGCCACGTTTTACAGAAACTGGCTTCTGTAGGGAACAAATGTTTAGCTATACTACCTCCGTTAGTAGAAGGGCTAGAGGTGGCCCAAAATAGGCTGGTTTGAAGTCGTGACGAGTGATATACGTGCCAATGATGTCACAAACAGAGATATTGAAGATCACACGGAATGGTGGATATAACTAGGAAAGCAACCCTGTGCTCTAAAGTGGGTGCTCCGGTCGCTATCGGGAATAAATGCAGACCTTGTATGATGACGATGTTACTTGTTCGGTTTAATAAAATATGGGAAGGTATATATATAGATATATAATATAATCGTATTCCTTTTGAATTCATGTTTGGGTTCAAATTAAGTTTAACTCAAAATTTCTAATTAAATTAAGGCAGGAAAGACGCTGCTAGTGATTTGTTATTACGATGTATGTATGTATTACTTGTGTTGAGAATACTGTTGTAACAACCTGAAAATAAAATGTTTGAGCTTTAATATTTTCGCGGGCAGGTTAAAGGAAGCTGTAATATTGAATGATTAATTTCCCCGTTTATTTTTCTACAAGTAAATAATGTATGATTAATGGGTTAGATTATTGATTTACTATATCAATGTCATTTTGGTTACGATGATTGAATTAATTAAGTGTATGTGCAACTTCCGAACACCGACTCTTATAATTCAACCGATTGCGCCTCGAACGAATAGTTAGGTACTTGATTTATAATGTCACAGTCGTGAACATTCAATTTATATCTATCATCATTCCCATTTAATTTAAATGATATATTTGCTCGTAGATCAGATTTTTCCACGCTTTTTAGAGTTCTGTACTCAAAATGATTAAAACTCAACCCGTGTAATTTCATATACGTTTCAGTTGCTCGTTTATCCGACCATGGCGCAACTGATTTATATGGGCACTATTTACATATTGAAGTAAAGATATCGCGTATATACGCTTGTGAAAAATGTATAAATGAGCAGTTTCTCTACACAATCGAAGGTTGAATTATAATAAGAATTCATTGTTTTCAGTTCAGTTTATATAGGCATGTGGGGTATTATTACTCGGATCTTGAAAAGTTATAACGATGTTTCAAATTAAATTTTTTTTTAGTAAAAAAGCACCTACAATATCTATATAAAATGTTATTAACTATTATATCCGAATCTAGAGTCGTAAAATGTGTGTTCGCTACTATTATGTTTGAACTGAGATTGTTTTAAGAAATATGACCAAAATACATCGTAGTTTTTAAAATATTCTCTTATAAGTATTTTCGACTACAGGCTAATTAGGGTTCAAGCAAATACAGAAAGCTTTTTATCAAGTTAGAACACTTCAGTGTAAGAATCGACACGGACTTTTCCAGTTTTTATTTTAGTCTAACAAGCGACGATTAAATCATCGTACCGTATAGTAGAGTTCATTTTTATTCGTAAGATTCAAATAGTATTATTATATCCTGAGTATATGTACATATATATATTTAACTTTGGTCTAATTAACTGTAAATAATCATATATTTATAATCTTTATTGTCATTGTTAGGTATGCGTATGTAGCATTTTACAAATGACAAATTTGCGAAGTTTTAAAATATGTTATTTTAATAAAAAAATATTAATTCTAACGGGCCCCGTTTTTTTTTAAAATCGATTGCGTTCATATGAATACAGTTTACACAGTGTGACTAGTGATTTGAATATTAGATATCACAAGTATGTGTCATACACGGCTGCAAATGTTCGATATTTGATCAGCTTTCCGTAAAAGATTTTATTTAGAATTTTAAGTTACTTTAATTTGTGACCCGAGAAGCAGTGGTTTGGCTAGAACTACCATCGTGGGTCTCGTAACAGAATTAGTTGAGGAGGGGGCGTAATTCTCCAACTATAATTATCTACAAACTAGAAGTAGTCTTTATCTTCTCCATGACTTAAATAGTATAGGAAAGTATCCCGAGTATACAGATATGTATGGAACCTTAAAGGAATGGATCCTGGGATCCAAACCAAAATTAAATACATATTTTCTTGTTTTTACAAACTCATGTTCGGTGTTCATATTTGGTTCGGTGTGCATATTATATGTATTTCATAAAAAATGCAAAGCCGGAATTTAACTTCGGATATAGAAATTTCATTACCATTAACAATGTATATGATTTGGTTTGATCTTTCTTAATATAATAAACAGGAAATGCTGTAATTTGTCTCATAAATTACGTTCTTTTCATTACGATTTTCATTAAAAGACCTGTACAATAGGAATTCATTTTGGATATTTTCCATATATCCATATATGTTTTTTTGTATTCTAATGCTTCCATATAGACTAAATAGTCCGTGAACATACAAACGTAAATTTTCTACGCATTTACTTTAGGCGTGGTACAAGGTGGTAAGGGCATGTAATGGGGAAGGATGAAAGTCACGTGACAAAAAATGTTAAACTGGAACATTGACAGGTACAAATGTAAAGGTAGACCAAAAGAGAGATGGAAAGTTGTGTCATTATATGATTTGTGATGTGACAGAGTACGTATTCCAGAATAGAGGGAAGATATATTGTGCCGACCCCAAATGATTGGGAGAAGGAAAGAAGAAAGAAAGAAAAGAGAGAAAATGCTTCATATTTAAAAACTATATAGCTCGTAACAAGATCGCGAAAACGCAATTATTAGTGTTGTTATTGTTGTGTCGATATTAGTCCGCCGGTAAATCTATTTACGGACTCATCAAGTATTTTTAGAGCGTGATGTCATATGTGTTTTGGCAGTCGGTCTCGCCTTTTTCACAGTCCAGTTTATGAACCCTTTTATCGGTAAACAAATTTGCTAGATTTTATTCCTACTAGACAAATATGTGAAGTTTATGATAATCAATCGTCCATATCACCTCTTTCACTACCAATAAAGAAATGCTTTATATAATTGCTGTCTTCGATACGTTATCGTAGAGTATCATCTTAAGCTCTCTTCTAAATGTACCTATTAGTTATCAGGATAATTGTTCTATTCTCCGTGAAAATATTTCTTAAATCAAGTTTCGTTTCGCAAGTCACCTGCGCTCGCACAGATTTATATAACATGGTTCTGCGTTGAAAATAATGCATTAAATTTCATTTATAATATAAAAATATAAATATGAGAATCGAACAGGTACTTGGTTACTCCCAATGACTTTACCTCTCTCTTTTCTTTAACCATATCCCAATTATTTGGGGTCGGCACAATATGTCTTTTCCTTCCACACTCCTCTACTCTGACATACATCTTCTGTCACACCAGATATCATTATATCATCCTTCACACAATCCATCCATCTTTTTTTGGTCTACCTTTACATTTGTACCCATCTATCTTAAAGTTTAACATTCTTTTTGTCACGTGACTTTCATCCCTCCTCATTATATGTCCATACCAACTTAATCTTCTTCCTCTCAATTTTTCATTCACGGGTGCAACTTTCAAAGATCCCCTTATGTACTCATTTCTCACCTTATCCATTCTTGTGACACCACACATCCATCTCAACATTCTCATCTCAGCTGAGTGGAGACGTTTGTGGTTTATCGCTTTAGTGGCCCAACATTCCGACCCATATAGCATGACTGGTCGTATGACAGATTTGTATATTTGTCCTTTTAATTTCAGTGGCTATGATGAATGACTTTACCATACATCACTTAATACAATTGAAAATCATAGGACAACTGCTCGTAAAGATGGTTCCATGAACTAAATGGCATTTGCGTAGCATTTGCTTTTATGACTGATTGGTCTTTCTTGGCTTATTTCTTGATCTAGTTTTATTAAATAGGTATTTAATATTAATAAATAAGCTCGATTATATTATATATTAATTTTTTATTATAATTATTTCTTGTCAGATGTGTACTTTGAATAAAATTTTTGCATTGACATCTGTCGATCTAGTAAAAAAGTAAAAAGGATTCTGAGAATTGTTTTTACAGTAAAATACAATAATTTCTCGAATTGCATATTATTTTGATAATATTTTTGGAGTTAACATATGAACTATTGTTTTGGTACAAGCACCGTTTATTATTTATTCGTGTTAAACGGTAGACAATATTGTTGTTCTTCGATTAAGCCTAAGTATTTTTATCTCAGTAAGATGGAAACTATGATAGACATGACTTTTTGTGCATACATAGAGATTTGTTTAGACAAAAACAAAATGGTTATCACATAAAGGGCAGGTTATGTATAAAAACACATCCGGGACCAGACATTATACATTAATATAACATAATTAAATGTTACCCAAATTAAATTGTTTTACATATTTATAGTTATATGAGTACTATAATAAATCTGTAAATGGTTCGAGTTTTGACATTGCGTTTAAAAATGTGAAAAAAATCAGGAGGGATAATTTTGATCAGGAGATTCCGAAAATGCAATTTTTAAAATGTTTCATCTGTCTGTCTATTAGAGCATCGCGTGAAAACTACTGAGCGGATTTAAATAAAACTCGTCACAAGGCGTAACTTAAGATAGTTTTTATTCCGATGAATGACGTCCTTTCCGCGGAATAGACGAATATATCGAAAAAGATGGCATTACGATCGCATCCTTTTTGAAAATTACAGAACGTATATGAACGAAACTTGACACAGAGATGGCTTCTATCCCGAATCAACACTTAGGATACTTTTTATCCCGATAAATGGTGTCGTTTCCATAGAATAGACGGATTAGCTAAATAGGTGGCGCTACAATCGCATTTTTTCAATTTACTAACAAATATCTACGTTGTCATAAACAACATGTCATTCGTTGTAGTACTTCAAATCATGTTGGTTTTACTCATTTCTATGTTTTCCTGGGCAGTTGTCTAGACTATATGGACTTAGTTTCTTTGTTGTTATTATTATATGTAAAAAACCGGTTTAGTTTTTGTGTAAGTAAAATAAAGCCTAAACCTGGGGTTTGCACCGTGGCGCAGCCGCGGGGCATACTAGTGTATGTATATTCGAGACGTTTTTGCGTTTGTAGCAGTATTTGTATATTTACAGAACTTCTAAACTTGAAATTTAAATTTCCATCAGATTTTGTATTAAAATTATGTTTAATATTAATATTTATTATTTTAATATCGTTTAATATTATTAGTTTCATATTAAGTACCTGCTTATAAAAATATATAAAAGGTATTAGTTTATTTATGTGCTGACAGTACACTACTATAAACGCAAAAACGCTTAGAATCAAGCTAATTTATCCGCATAAATATAGGAACTATAAATTATCGTTTTTAAATAATCATTTTTATAATTAAAATCCAAGACTATGACGAGGTTGACATTAAATTGTAATGATGTTAAAATTATAGTGGAATAATCATTTTCAGTAAACGACTGAAGACGTGGCTATTAGTTATTGCTTATTTCAATGTGATTCCAGATTCATAATATGTCCGGAGAGACTTATTTACGCTCAAAAAACATCGCAATGTCGTGCAATCGGTGACGGAGGTCGGGATATTTATGACGATATTACTTAAATTGTGTATAATAATAAAAACATTATCATGTGACTTTGTGTGATAAATATATGAAGTTAAGTGCCTTATTAGTATTGCGGCCTTTATAGTACTTAATCTATTGTAGTTTTGGCTAAAGCAACTAAGGTATATGGTGCTCGATGGATACCGATACGAAAATCACCTCGAATGCTAAAGTTAAGAAAAGCGGACGTAAAAATGAGAAGACGAAAAAAATGGATAAACAGGACACTGCCGTAACATTAGATCAGGTTTGTCGCCAAGTCATCAAGATGGCAGATGAAGAGGGCAGCGGCTCAGGTAGTTCTACTGACAGTGAGGACTTGGTTGTTGCGATTAACTACAATACTATTACATCACTAGCCGCACTTAAGGACATTATACAGGGAGACAACGTGGATACACCAGAAACGGACAGCTTTTTCCAACATTATTTTATGAACCACTGTAATAACTTATCTAGCCGCAACACAGCCCCCAATTCACCGTTTCCATTTCAAGAACGTAGACGCTTATCACAATGTCGAGAGGAAGACGAAGATGATGAAAAGAAAGAAACTGATCCCCCGCCGTCGGTCGTTTCATCCGAGGCTGGTTCAGAGACTGCTTCAGTGGCTAGTTTAAACGCTATGCGTAAGAGCCGTAGTTCAAATTATGAAATAGAAGATCAAAAACCAAATTTGCTCAATACAATTTCTTCGGCGAATAATGAAACGAATGAAGAAAACAAAGATCCTTCGAAACGTATGGTTATTGGAGCCCGTCATAAATTTTTGGTGACTACAACTGAGCCTCCACCACCGACTGTCGAACGAGCCTTGCGTTCATATATACACAATGCACATACCGTTCATTTTGGAACCAAAGGAGCCGAAGAGCAGCGGCCTAGTGTACGTTCTATCTTTGCCAGCCAGAATCTCCACCGCGATAAAAAATATTTCGACAGTAGTTTAATTGAAATAAGATCAACAGGACCATCAGTGCCGGCAAGTTCCGAAGATATCTGGGTCAAAAGAACAGATGACAAGCATGTTAGTTTGTTTTTATGAGTAAATTATAACATGTATTATAATCTATTTTATATATTTGAACACATGTCTTTGTAATTTCATTACAGGTCATTTTAAACAAAAGGGATTCTGCAGCAATTGTCGTGCCTGATGTTACAGACACTGATGAAGGCCCCAAACCTGTTAATGAGACTATTGATCAAATAAGATTACGATCTGGTACTTGGGGCTCCGAGACAACCTGCAATGACATTAAAGAAGCACCAAAAAAGACCTCAGCTAAACGTGAAAAAGAAGTGCGGCGCAGCAGTGACGAAGCTGCGTATCGACGTCAAAAAAGAGGTAAGTTGAATTAATTTCTTAGACATGAACCGTTTAATGGATTAAGTCGCAAACACATTAGTATAAAGCGACGGAGATACGACAGCAATTTTATCAAAACAAACTTTTGGTAACATTATTATGGCAATGACCGCATTATCATAGTTTACTTAACTTATCTGTTGACACGTCGCTTGTCCTTACTAATGCGACGCGGCCGTAGACTATAGAACTGTTGGAAAAGGCCGCAGGTTTAGCGCAGACGCTAAAAGATGGGTCATCCCGATAAATCATGGGGTTATTTCATTGTACAGATTTTGGACGTCAGATTTCAACGCGTTTTGTATGGTCTCCTCAGTTTGAATTAATACCATAAATTAAGCTAACGAAAAAACGTTGTCCTACGTACTAATATTTCGTTATCAGACGTGAATGTAGATATAGTCAGCAATCGATGTGTATTAGAGTGCGTACATACATACTTCAACCGACTTGGCGTTATGCCAACTGTCTGATGTGGAACATTTTTGTTATATTACTGTTTTGTTATTTTCTATTTATTTGGGGGAGTAAAGACAGGCTTTTAAAATGATCAATGTTCTTTGGGTAAAGTTTAATATTTCATCTATACTTAGAATTAGATTCGTAACAATAGAATCACACATTTATAAAAATTTAGCATGCACGCGGCTCTGTCATCATGGAATTTGCTAACAAAAATTTGTTGGATTTCAAAAATATAAGTTACATTCCCTATTTAACCCATTTTGTGCTGAAATTGTTCTTCATAATTACTCTATTTGCCTCAAAACGCCCGTCAATTTATTTTTCGGAGCAGCACCATCACAAATTTTGTTATATTTTTGGCAAGATATACTTGGGGATTTATGGTTGTTATGTTACGCATTATATTGGTGACGGTTTCAGTCCTCAATGCGCTA
The DNA here is from genome assembly GCA_039645545.1 of Dendrolimus houi. Taxonomy (NCBI): domain Eukaryota; kingdom Metazoa; phylum Arthropoda; class Insecta; order Lepidoptera; family Lasiocampidae; genus Dendrolimus; species Dendrolimus houi. The sequence goes on along the minus strand of CM077123.1, from coordinate 9,205,494 downwards.
AGCTTTATAAATATTTTGGTACAAAAATTTGTCTACCTTGATGTCCGGTAGTTATAGTGCTCACCACTAAGAAATTAAAGTTATTCTTGTTGGTTGGCGATAAGGACCGTAAATAATTCATACGTTAACAAATACGACGAACGTATCCTAAGACAAATGTAAATCGTTTACATTACTGCGTCAATACTGGTTTGTTTTCTCGAAGAATTATATTGCGTCCGGAACATTCCGCTGTTTACTCACGGCTTTTTTTAAGGGATATCAAGTCCGTAAAATTGGCGCTTATCTTAACGATAATATGTAATTTTTCATTATAAAGAGTACAATTAAGTGATATAAGTAAATTGATGTCATTACGAAGAATTTCATGACTTATTGAATGACACAGCAACCGTATCTCATTATCAAACAAATACAGCTTCTCAACCCTTCTAGTATCTATAACACGTGATCAAAGAAGATTGTTTAATTAATCTGTTCTTTACATGAAACTCTCTCGGAATTTGCGACGCAGCGGTGCGATGCATTATGCATGACGTTTCTACGCGCAGAACGCTTTGCCTTCATTGTGGCACATTCGAATTAATACTGTTTTGTTATTCGTTTGAAACGCTTGGTGAATTTAAATCGTTTCCATATACCTTTATAGTTATAAAACAATTGTAAAAGTGATATTGAGCGAGCGACGTCTATTCTATTTATTTTGCCCATTTTGTTTGCACTATTATTAGGAGAGTAAAAGACGCTGTAGGGAATAACTTAACAAAAAGCCGTCAAATTTGGCTGATTAAAGCATTATCCTTCTATGTAAATAAACAAACAAATAAAAGTTCAAATCAATATTATATTGCTTATATCCTATGAGCTTTGTAAGATATTTTTGATTCGATTCCTAACAGGCACAAAGCGATGATGGTCTTTCTAGCTGTCAACATAAATTCTGATATTTCATAACTATAGACGCTAATTGTAATATACACAATTAAACGTGTACATAAGACTTAATATAAATACAGAAAATATTGAAAGAGAGGCCGGAGCGAAAACCTATTTTCCTATCTATTATAATTCACGACATACTAAAGCGTCTTGGTAGTCACTAATCTTCTCTGTTCTAAATTGTAATCTAAAACATAATTGCTTGGCCTCACTGACTGACTGAATGATTAATTGACTGACATAGCAACGCAAAGCCCAAACTACTGGGGCCAGGACCATGAAAATTGGCATGCAGCTTTCTTCTATACTGCAGGTGTCCAATAAGAAAGGATTTTTAAAAATTCCATCCTATTATGTATCTAAGTAAATGTGTACTTATTTCTCCTGTACAGTTTTGGGAATGGAATGTCTATATGTATATTCCCAAAATCAGTCTCAAACGATTTCGAGAAAATTTTCGTTTATTGTCCCAAGTATAAAGTATCTACCGCTAATTATAAATTATTAGTTTATAAATGATGCTTATTTTAACAAAAAACACATTCAATTCGACCTAGTATTTTTTACGTAAATTCCAAACAAATATACAAAATCCATATTATCTATCCCTATCCCTATTAATATTATAAATGCGAAAGTAACTCTGTCTGTCTGTCTGTTCCGTTTTCACGGAGAAACTACTGGAGCGATTTGGTTGAAACTCCGTATATATATATTTTCGATGCCGAGAATGAACACGGGATACTTTTATCCCGAAAAGTGAGATAGTTTCCGGGATAAAAATATATTTGTCTCTCTGTTTGTTATGCTTTTACGGAAAAACTACTCGACCGATTTAGCTGAAATTCGATATAATAGGTTGGGGAAAAAGTCTTTTCGCATATAGTATGTTTGAATTTGTAATAAGATCTCTTTGGCTATACCATTTGTATCTGGCTGGTTTTGGTATCATTAAAAAGTTGAGAGAAAGCGGCCGGAATTAATCAACAGAAGGGGCGTCGTTTTTCACCATGATAACGCTAGACCTCACACATCTTTAGCCACTCAGCAAAAATTACGAGAGTTTGGCTGGGAGGTGTTAATGCATCCGCCGTATAGTCCTGACCTTGAACCTTCAGATTTTCACCTGTTTCGGTCTATGCAGAATTCCTTAGGCAGTGTCAGGTTAACATCACGAGAGGACTGCCAAAACCACTTGTCGTAGTTTTTTGATCAGAAGCCCCAAAATTTTTCTAGCAATGGGATCACGTCCCTGCCTACAAGATGGCAAAAAGTTATCCAACAAAATGGTACCTACATACTTTAGTCAAATGTAAATAAACTTTATAAAAAAAACCTTTTGAATTTTTATATAAAATGCGAAGAAACTTTTTCCCAATCTAATATATGTAATTTTAATACCGAGGGTGGACAAGGGATAATTTTTATCCCGGATAATGGAATAGATTTATGTAAAGGTTATCCTAAAAAGTGGGATAGGTTTTTGAGATTTGCCATTTTCGTCATTTTGATCATTTCAGTAATTTTGGTCATTTTTGTCGTTTTTCATGCCGGGAGATGGGATAGTTTGCGATATAAAATGAAATTAATCTTCCGGGTGCAAATAGCACTAAAATTTAGTATAATGTAACCTGCATTAACGCCTGTTCCTTAAACAAGAAGCACGCACTAGATGTTGAGGTAAACTCTAGTACTATATATAATAAATCTGTAAATGGTTCGAGTATGTACAACACTACGTTTAAAAATGTGAAAAAAATCAGGGGGGATAATTTGGACCAGCAAATTCCAAAATAGCAACTTTTAGAATTTTTGTCTGTCTCTTAGAGCATCACGTAAAAAATACTGAACGGATTTAAATGAAACTCGAAACGGAGGTAACTTATATCATGGGGCGTAACTTAGGATACTTTTTATCCCAATAAATGACACGGTTTCCGTGGCATAGATGAAAATAGCGAAAAAGATGGCGCTGCGATCGCATCGTTTTTGGAAACTACTGAATGTATACGAATGAAACTCGATACAGAGCTGACTTATAACCCGAGTCAATTCTTAGGATATTTTTTTATCCCAATAAATCCGTCGTTTCCGTGGAATAGACAGATTAGTAGAAAAGATGACGCTGCAATCGCGATGTAGACAACCATCGCAGTAATTCAGTAACAAATACGTTGTCAGGTTGCCCACATGTCATTCATTACGTGTTAGGTACTTCAAATCAGGTTGTCTGCGACTTTTCTTTATGTTTTGCTGTGCAGTTGTTTACACTATATTGACTTAGTTTCTTTGTAATTATAGTGAATTAAACAACAAATTGTAAAGCTTTTTGGTCTGAACATTTACAGAGTATAACCTTCTCTAGCCAAATAAGTTACTTATCATTGTTGGCGCACGATTGGCCAACGGAATTACGCACACACTGGTTCAGTCGGGCCTGAAAAGAGTACACTCGCGCCGGTGTGTACGCGCAATATCAAAATGTTACAATTTTTTTACACACGGCGCAGCCGTGGGTTAAACGCTAGTTATGTTATGAATGCGAAAGTAACTATCTGTCTGTCTGTTATGATTTCACGGAAAAACTACGGGACCGTTTTTTTACTGGCTGACATTTAGTATATGGGATAAACTATACCAATGTTGACAGTCCCATCAATGACTGACACCCTATTAATTTATTCAAAACGTTAAGAAATCTTATTATTTTTATATTGTAGTCATACAATGATAGTAATGATATTATTGTAGGGCTACAAAAAAATAATATTAAGATTTCTTAATGAAATTGATGCGGTGCCAATCACTGGAGGTGCCAAAAATAGTATAGTTTACCCTGTGTATTTTTAATATCGAGAATGGACCTAGGATACTTTTTTATCCTTGAAAATGGAATAGTTTATTTATTAGGATTGACCGAACTTTCCGGAAGTGGATACCGCCTAGATAGAGATTTAATGCAATGTAACCTGTGATTATCCGTGTGACTTACTTTCTAAATAGACGAGGGTTATTCACTACTATAGCGCGGATTGGCGCGACGTGAAGCCGCGGGTAGAACCCCAGTAGGTACTATAAATTGAAGACGTGAGTGGATGAAGGTGATATGTCGCATATTCGGTTTTTTGCTTTTTTTTGCGTAGATGAAGGTGATAAGTCGATACCAAATGACTACAGACTTTAAACATTGATATAAGGCACATTAAAAAAAAATAGAAAGTTGAAAAAGGTGTTATGTTCAGTTCAGTTTAAAAATGGCACTGAATGAAAGAGGTATGGACTCTTATCACCGCCTTCCAGAAAAATAAAGTAAAAAGTTTGTTTTTCTATCGTGGAAGAAGGTGATATAATAGGAATACTGGAGCATCATATGCAAATCTTCTCGTAATAATACTGTTATTGATATGACCGAACATTTTAGAAAAATTGGTGAGCTACAAGAGAAACTTAATTTGATTAACAGAAAAAAGATGTGAACAATGGAAAAGTAAGTTTTAGAGATGGTATTAAATGGATACGCGTGGATGAGTATGGTTCCTATCTATACAAAGAAACATACGATGAAATGACACCCTTCAAAAAGGTGGACGTTTTAAAAAAAAGATCTCATGTGCCGTCTCATGTAGAAATTTCACGTATGAACGGAAAATATGGTACTGTGTCAGTGGAAAAAAAAGAGAATCTCGGAGACCTACTTAAGTACGTGAAGCCAGAATATCGCTACTTCTATGAGTCGATTTTAAACCAAGAGTAATATTTTTACTATAGTTAAGACATTACACACAAATGATCACTGCTATAGTACGTGAAGCCAGAATATCGCTACTTCTATGAGTCGATTTTAAACCAAGAGTAATATTTTTACTATAATTAAGACATTACACACAAATGATCACTGCTATAAGTTTACGTTTTCTTTTATATTGTTTAATTATTAAAAAAAATTAGACATTGTTTACTTACATTCCTACTTAACACCTCATTTTATATAGCTTAAAGTGCAGAAGAGTTTACTTTTGTTCATGGAAGAAGGGAGTTATGTTCAGTTTTTTTTCAAATTACATAATAAAATATATTACAAGTGTTTAATTGCTATCATACCATTAATAATTAAGGTTATTTACACAACTTTGCACGATTCATTAGTACAAAAATCAGTTTCGAAGCGACTTATCTCAAAAAATAAAAGTAGAACTTTTAACTCGATTTACTCAGAATTGGAATTATGCGACTTATCACCTTCATCCACTCATGTCTTCAATTGAGTAAATTCTTGGCAGATCTTGCACAACGAAGTGTTCCGTAGAATCGACTAACGTTATTTGGCTGCGGAACTATGAAAAAGCATTCAATTACATGTTTTAAAGTTGTACTTCTTCATAATAGTTCACTTCATAGTTTAAAAGTTACAGGGGAGCAATTTCTTGACTTTGGGAGTTTATATCTCGATTTCTATGAACAAACAATAAAGTAAATAGGAAAATTGTGATTTTTCTAAAATCTGACTAACGGTACTGCACACGACAATGTTAAGTAAAGTTAAGTTAGATATACAGACAGGCGGACGTACGTACTTGGCCGATTTTTTGAAATATCTTTAATGTACAGACACGACACATAATTCCATCATATCATAGATTTTGATTACGTGCATATTATGGAGTGGAATAGTTTTTCTGTGAATATATTTACGACATTAATTTTATTAATTGTAGAAGAGCATGCAATGTTTTTGATCAATCATAACAATTATGCATACAATACAAGCTGGTGACTTCAAATATCAATTGCTCTAACTGATTTGCATATAAAGTAGCCCTTGGATTCAATGAATGAATTGTATTTGATTGTAATATAAAAAGCTAGTTTTTTTTCGTGCGCTTTAACTTATAAGTATCCAACGGAATCAATACTATTTTGGGAATAAATAATCGGCCCACAAACACACGCAATTTATATCCCCAAGTTCTTGTATTATGGTTAATATAATACATACTACTCCGAGGCCTATCCCAGACACGTGGATCACCCTATTAATATTATAAATGCGAAAGTAACTCTGTCTGTCTGTCTGCTCCGTTTTCAAGGAAAAACTACTGGACCACTTGGCTGAAACTCAGTATATATATATTTTCGATGCTGAGAATGAACATAGGATACTTTTTATCCCGAAAAATGGGATAGTTTCCGGGATGAAAATGTATTTGTCTCTATGTTTGTTACGCTTTTACGGAAAAACTACTGAACAGATTTGTCTGAAATTCGGTATATATGTAATTTTAATACCGATAGTGGACAACGGATACTTTTTATCTCGGATTTTAGGGCTGGTTTATGTAAAGCTTATCCCAAAAAGTAGGATAGGTTTTTTGTGATTTGCCATTTTCGCCATTTGGTCATTTTGATCCTTTTTGTCACTTTGGTTATTTTTGTCCTTTTGGTAGTTTTAGTCCTTTTAGTCCTTTTTGTCCCTTTTGTCCTTTTTGTACTTTTTGTTATTTATGTAGTTTTCATAGACGGGGAGGGGATAGATAAACAAAACTAAGACGGTTTGAAATAGAAGATGAAAGTTTAGATAAGACCAATAATTTCTCAAGTTTATAGGTTATACTAGGTATACTAGGTATACAAAAATTTATCGTCTATAAAAAATGCGATAGAAACTCTATATGTCTTTCTTTAAGGTTTCACGGAAAACTTCTAGCAATACTGTATCGGTTTTGGTGTAATTTTGTTTAAATGAAGTTTTAATACCGAAAGTGGACATAAATACTTTTCATGCCGGGAGATGGGATAGTTTGCAATATAAAATAAAATTAACCTTCCAGGTGCAAATAGCACTAACATAAAAATTTTGTACAATGTAACCTGTATTAACACCTGTTCTTCAAACAAGAAGCACGCACTAGAGGTTGACCCGCGGCACAGGCACGGGGTAAACTCTAGTAGTAAATAACGGAAACTTCGTTTACGAAATTCTCCATGTCAGGAATCGAACCCGGAGCCTTTGCGTTGTAGTGAGGTCGACCGGTAAAGACTTAGCCCGCTCAACCGCAGAGGAACATGAAGTATTCTTTCTTTACCATTGTAAAAAGTACAGAAAGTATTGTACGATAGTCAGTTCATACGGCCTTGCTGTTTCGAATTCACGTACCTTGAAAAGTACTACGTTTTTGGGGACCCGCAACATTTTTGACCAAAATTGCATCCTTATAATAAATATTTCTTAAAACCTACTAGATGTACATGGATGAAATTTATAGAATACGTCTAGCCTCTATACTGGTACATAGTGATGTAGAGAAATTGCGAAAAAGTAAAAACTAGTAGTCATAACCGCCATGCATTCCATACATGTAACCGAGGTATGAAGAACTTTCGGACGTGTGGGTTATGATTAGAAAGGTCTTCTAAGTTCTAATCATAACGATTTACCTAATTTATATTTTTATTTTAGTCCAGTTCGAAATTAATTAAAAGTATCTCTTCATTATCTTTTGATGAATTAAGCGGAAATAATAAAAGCTTGAACAAAATTCGTTGACAAATTTTAAGTTGTGGAGTGATTTGAATTGAATGATTTTTTAGACCATGGACTGTTTAATTCATGTGACCCAATGAATTAAACAGTTCATGGTCATCACCTATACGAAACCCTTCACTGCGCTTGAATTGACACACCTGGACTATTTTTGTATCTTCATTTCTATTAATAGATAGTAATACTAAATTTTATTGTAATCGATTTATTCCCAAGGCCACGGAAAATGAATAAACAAACATATATAATAAGCAAAGTGACATTACATTTATCTATCTATAATAATATTATAAAATTCTAAACGTGTCGTGTCTGCTGTACATTGAAGCTATTAAAATAATTATATACGCTATATACACAAGGAAGAACACGATGCAATTTTTTTAGATTTCTTGTCTGTTTAATTGTTTGTCGGTGTGTTCGTTTGTTCGGGATTCACGTAAAAACTACTCTGCCGATTTCGACGCGGTTTTCGCTGATCGACAGCAAATTCTTAGACTTAAAATCCGCGCTACTTTTATCCGGAGAATCCCGCGGAAAATTTTCTGGGAATGATGTAAAGGCTCCAGATTAGTAAAAATTGAATTCGAATGTGATTTTTTTCACTGATCGATAGCAAATTTTATGTAATAAAATGTGTAATATTTATTAACCCGGCAATCTCGCGGGAAATTTCCCGGGAGCGGTTTGAAGTTCTTCGGTTGCATAAAAATTAGTTTATTCCCACACAGTTTTCACTAAAACGATAGCTTATATTATTCTTTAAATGCTACACTTTGTGCCCCAGGAATCCCCCGGGAATTTTAAAACAAGCTTGGACGAAGTCACGGGCATATCCTAGTGTAGTAATATACTTAATGTCTATTATTAGTTTTATAAATGAGGTAAAGGTTTTTTGCCTAATCGCTATCAAGTTTCGCTGCTTTAGTAAAAGTAACATCTGCACAAATATGCTGAATATTAAAATTCCTGTCTGACGTGTCTAGTGTTGATAAAATAATTATGTTGTCTACGATAGGTTTGTTTGGGGTCAACGTAACTCAAGATTAATCTTTATTCAAACTTTGAGCGTATAAGTTTATAAATAAGGTATTAAGGATATTTAGTATGAGTATGCACATAAGTGACGACTGAATGTTTGAGTTCGTTTAGGTCGATCTATATAGTAGATATGCCCGCGACTTCGTTCACGCTTGACTTGAAATTCCTGCGGGATTCCCGGACACAGTACTGCAGCATTAGAAAAGAATGTGTAGCTTACAGCTACCGTTTTAGTGAAAACTGTGTTGGAATAAGCTAATTTTTATGTACCCGAACAACTTCATACCGCTCTAGGGAAAATTCCTGCGGGATTACCGGGATAAAAAATATCACACATTTTATTACACAAAATTTGCTATCCATCAGTGAAAAAATCACATTGTAATTCGATTTTTTTTTAATCTGGCAATTTTTAATCATTCGCAGAAAAAATTCCACCGGATTCCCAGGATAAAAAGTAGTGCAGAATTTAAGTCTAAGAATTATCTGTCGATCAGGGAAAACCGCGTCAAAATCGGCCCAGTAGTTTCGTGAATCTCGAACAAACGACAAATCGACAAGAAATCTAAAAAATTGCATCTAAAATTGTTTTATTTATATAGCTTCAATTTACAGACACGGTATGTTTAGAATTTTATAATATTATAGATAGATAGAGGTTATTCTACATAATATAAACCATCTGTCATAAGAAGCAAGGCATGTATCTGACATTAATTTTATGTTCGCTGTATACATTCGGTTAAAGAGGATATATTATCAAAATTTTTTCGCCATGACAACGGCTTTGAGCAGTGTTACCGACAATCTCTCCGTGTAAAAGCACAGAGATCGCGATGTGGTGTGTTCCTGCACGATCGTCTTATCAAGTACCATAGATGGTAAAATATCCCGCATTCTCTAACAAAAGAATCAATTAATTTCACCGTCAGCGTCATTTATACTTATTATAAATGCGAAAGTTTAGATGGATTTTTGATGCTCAATCACGCCAGAGCGGCTGAACGGATATGAAGAAAATTTATCAAAGAAATAGATTGTAGTCTGAAATAGCACATAGGCCACTTTTTATCCCGGAAAATATACGGTCTTCGTGGAATATCCTTAACGCGGGCGAAAACTCGGGCAGGATCTATTTAGGAATATTTTCTGTTTTTTAAACCCTGGCATTTCGGCGATGTGGTGGAAAACCGCGGTGGTTTAGATGGTAGATCTGAGCATGCCATCGAGAATCTAACACTACTCTATTCCAGAGAGACGTGCGACGTAAAAATTTTAAAAATGGAATTACTTTGGGGCGGAAAGCGGGAGGGACGCGCGGGAGGTGCTATTGTGTGGCACAGTTCATGGAATTTTTTTCGCAATGAAGGGCTTCATGGGCGCGCAACGTGCGTTCTAAGTTAAAAATTATTACAACACTGATTTCTGTTCCGTTGTTCGGTATTTGTTTCGCAAAGAGTTTAGTTTACACAATTTCAACAATATTCCACTCTGAGTGTCATTAGGTCGTGGATCAGGAAGTTTGAATCCACCGGTTGTACGCTAAATCAAAAACCCACGAGACACCCAAGTTAAGTAAGAACACAAGAAGCAATTGTTGAATTTGATAACGTTTCCATACAGTGCAATCCCGCCCAGGAGCGGACCGAAAATTTCGACCGGCTACATAAATATATGTGATGTTTTCTTTACAAAACTTCAAGAATTGCAAGTCTATAACCGTGCCACATGATTTCAATAAGGTAGTGCTGCATGCCAAATTTATAATGACCATTGGCTGTCATCAACGAGATGTTTGCCGGATAAGTCATATCGCGCAGAAGGGGTAATCAATGGCCTCCCGGAAGACCAAACCTGGCCCCATTAGATTTTTGGTAATGACCTATTTCACGCGTACTTTGCCATCGACTTTTTGTGAATTTAAAGACAAGTAGATCACAAATCTGGACGACGATATTTCCAAAAAATAAATTTCCCGTAATGTCTAGTCTCATTTAAAAATAATATCATGTATTAATTTTAGTTTTCATGATTTTTAAAAATCCACTTGACTTTCTGGCCCACCCTGTTCCATCCCCGGGTGTTAGGGAGTTCATGGTGGATTAACGCGTACAAACTCACCTGGCTTGTGTTGTTCTTTGGCAGACAAAATGAACAATTAACGGTAGCCTAACAAATAGTGTATTTTATTATATCAAAGGATCTTAGAATAATATTCCGCTTATAGCGCTCACACATCGACTTGTGAACACGATGACCATATAAATTGCTACGGCTGTAATAATTATTAAAGAGCTCTAAATAAAAATTAAAAAAAAAATAAGTTATCACTTTTTTACACCACATTATTTTAAACTAAATTTATTCAATGTAATTTTTACGATATCATCAAAAACGACCCTTTAGATAGTGGTTGTAATTTCAATGTTATACGGAATTCATTTAGTATTAATTATGAAAGTGGTCTAAGTCAAAAAATTAAAGAAATTATATAAACATAACTTGAAAATAGCGCGTGGCCCTCTTTGACGCGTTTCTGAAAAACAATAAGCCGGTAAAATAAATGACAAAAACGCACATTCATCCCGGTTTATCTAACAATATTATTCAGATGGGCTCTTCGGAACTAATTATTGGCGGCAAATAATTTATATATTATATTATGATTAGTTTGATAGAAATGAAAATAAAAAAAGCAAATTATTTATACAACCCTGAGCATTGTTATGAATGTTAGAAAAGTGTAAAATAAGAAATACATTTTCGATAAAACGAATGTCGCAGCCGGATTTTATTTCAACGAAATCACTAGAAGAATCAGCAAGAAGAGTAAAAAATACCGCGGGTGAATCTGTCTCTTGCTGCAAATTCAATGGATGAGATTCTTCAAAAATGAACCTTATAAAATGTTTTATAAAACTTCTGTAGATGATTCTAAATTCCACGTTTTGGATCTTTCACCTAAAAGAGGAAGACCAAAAATATACGGAAATAGTACATTACTTCCATTATATACCACCATTAGACCAGTAACGGAAGAAAACATAAAGATATTATGTGTTTACTACCATACATCTCTCCCGTTTTTCAGGAACATTTTAAGAATCTTAAAACCTCGAAGTGATAAAAAATGGATTACTTTAATGAAAACTCATAGTTATTTATTGCTTTAAGTCAATTCAAGCTTTAAAAACATTTTCGTATGAAATTCAGACAAAATTCCATATTAATATTTTCTTAAGTTTTCGTGGCTTGTATACATAATAAAACAACGTTTTAACGGTTTTAAGCGCGGTAATTTATTGGATTTTTTAATATTCCAACGTTTCTTCCACCTTTCAGTGGCCGTGATCACGGAAGACAAACAGGTCAAGTGTCAATGAGTATTGTTAAAGTTTTATTTAGCCTACCGCCAACTTGTTCATTTTAATTAAAGTTTTAATTTTGTTCATGGTTATTATTTACTCTATTGGAGCCTAAACTGATTTACCACCGCTTCGCAACATGTTATGGCTTGAAGAGAAGAAGCGGCACAAGAAACTCTTCAGCAAACATGCCTAGCTCTAATAATTTTATATAATATTAAAATGGGTGGAACGAAAAATAAAAGAAAATATCAAACAAGTTAGTTTGTGTTCCGGTGCACGCAGAAAGAGCTAACAGTGTCTTGAGGTCTGGCTGTTAGTTTTTGCTGGGTTTGGGTCTTAATAGTTTTGATGATCGGATCTCAAACAGGTGGTACTTGCCAATCATCTTCTCTATTGAAATTTGGGTGTTTTTTGATTTCAATAGCCTCACGCATCACTCTAGGTATGAAACGATTATCTTTCGCGGGGATTTGTGGTTTATCGAATCTGATGTAGTGGCTGGGGTTTTCCAGCGTGTTTTCACTGATCGCAGACTTTGTTGACCTTGTGTGTTTCATGTCAGCATTGTGTTCTTTTACCCGTGTTTTTATACTCCTCTTTGTTTGCTCAATGTATGATAATCCACACTCACAATCGAGCTTGTAGACACCTACACCCTGGAGTGGAATATTGCATTTCACAGGTCTCAAAAACTGGGTAATCTTTTTATGCGGCTTGAAATATGTTTTGATTGAAGCTCGCCTGAGGATGTGACCAATTCTGTCGGTGACTCCCTTGGTGTGTAGGGTAGGGTAGCAGGGCACCGCTCAACTGAAGGTGGTTTCGGGCCTTTGTGACATTGGTGTGGAGTCTTCAGCTGATTGCGTTGTAGGACTCGCTTGACATGCTGAAGCTCTCCAGAAACTTCGAAATAATAAAAAATCTAATAAATTACCGCGCTTAAAACCGTTAAAAGTTTCTTTTATTGTAAAATTTCATATTCATAATAAATTTCCATTAATCAAGACTAAAAAAAATTACAAATTAAAATGTCGTATAATGTAAAAATATTTTTTAATTCGTTCAAATGTAATTCATTAAATATCTCGACACAAGAAATATATGACTTTCTTGTGTCGAAGACCACTTTCATAATTATGGGCACATACATAAAACAAACTGGCAAAATGCGCATAGCATTTTGCAATGTTGTTGTTGTTTTTTATGTTTAACTTTGCACTGACTTTGTGATGTAGAAAATATTTATGTTTTGCTTTTTAGTTTGAAGTCTGTTCTGTTTTCGTTAAAAAAATATTTACTACTTTTTATTTGCAGAAATACTGGAATAGCAATAATAATATTAATAAATTAGAAATAATATATGAGGCGCCTGTAGGAATTGTACTACTGGCACGCGTATACAAGTCTGCCTTTCGAAGAGTGAAGGCGCTCGGCGCTCTTCAACAAGGATTGTTCTCGGTTTCCTTAAAATCACAATGAGATAACATCAGGAGATGGTTTTTCGAATAAAAAAAAAATGGAAGTCGTTAAAATGTGCTATTTATTTATTCATTTTTTTATTTTCATTTTCAGAACAACCTTTGGATGTGGCGATTACACGCAGTACGCAGTCCGTCGGAGAAAGAAAACGAAGTACAGCCGAAGATGCTCATCCCATGTATCAGCAAACAATTCATGGTAATTTTAATTGTATAATATTATTTATTATTGCAATGTCACGTAAAGTAAAACAATTGTTTGGTTGTATATTCTGTTTTTTGGGCCAAAAACTCTCGCGGGCGTCCTCAGACCACCCTACTAAAGTTTCATCAAAATCTGATCTATGGTTTAAGAACGTATAGGGGACAAACATTGATTTTTATTTATATAGATAAGTGGGTGCCAGGGGAAATAAATACAAAAAGTATTCACTTGGGGAAATTTGATGTATATATATAAACTTGACTGATATGGACATATTCTGATGTGATGAAGAGAAATGTTATAGTCACAATAGAATAAATTTGCTTGCCGTATAAATACAACTTCGTTATTTTTATATACAAAGAGGATATGTGACGACTGTTTTGAATCACACTTGTTTATAACTACCCAGGTTGACGCGTATGTAGACTGATTTATTCTTTAATTTGCAAGTATCACGGTGTGGTTAATGGAGATGTCGAAGATTATATTAATTAAGTTAGTACTTAATTCTTTAGGCGGAACATTAATTGTTCGATAATATGACAGGTAATATATACTACCCAGTCATGGTGGATAAATTAGTAATTATAACTAACCGGTTAGTCAACACGTTAGGTTAATTAGGTGACGTAGTAACGCAGCGCCCTAGGTTTAGTTTAAAGTTCTAAACTTAAACGGGTATTTATATTTAAGTAGATAAGTTATGTAAACTTACAATTTGCAAGCCTGTGCGGCATGTGTACAAAATTTAATAATAAAACAGCCCATAAACATCGGGAACGGACATCGTTATCGAGATGTGCAGGTTTCATCGCGATGTTTTTCTTTCAACGTCAGCGCATGGTAATTGTAACAATATGCATTTAGGTCCGAAAACTGCATAAAAGGTGAATTTTTTTTCGGGCAGAATATGAACTCACGTCATATTAGGTTGGGACGCAAGTGCGTTAACCATTAACAATTGTGGTATCTAAATAATGTAATCTTTTAGTTATGGACTTTAATTTAAGTAAATAAATTAATTAAGTTGAGATAGGAAGTATATTTGATTAAGTGTTTTTTTAATATTCCATGAGCAAATGTTAAAAATCAAAAGTTGACGATCATGACCTCTACGGAACCCTTCTGTGTAGGCGGACTGAAATGCATCTTATTAAACGTATGTATCATAATCCTTAAAAGGCAAAGCTTTGTTGTAATCGATACTTGACACTAACAGTATGTCAGCGTTCCTGAGTTATTTGATAACAATAAATTCAAGACAATCAGATTCCGACTAAAAAGCTCGGTATATTGTTTGTGCCTTTAATAAATTATAACGCAGTTGAATTTCTGGTTGACCGGTAGTGCATAGAAATTGATAAAAAAATGGAACCCACCCAATGTGGTCATCCTAAGAAGGGTAATATTATTTATTTAGTTTATATCTACCGATAAAATTGAAGCATCGCTCTATGATTTCAAAATGACAAAATTTAACTAAAATCTGCTAATTGTACGATGCTGAACATAAATGACCGTTTTTAGAATTCTTGCATGTCTCGACTAGACTCCGAAACGGGTGAATAGATTTTAAGGAATATTAGGGATTAAAAGAGGAATTCTTATATTCATGTGTATGTTTTTCTAGATGAGTGGATTTTAATGAAAAAAGCGACTAGGATATGCACGCGACTTCGTCCACGCTTGACTTGAAATTCCCGCGGGATTCCCGGGGCACAACGTACCGTAGCATTTAAAAAATAATGTAAGCTATCGCGTTAGTGAAAGCTGTGTCGGAATAAACTATTTTTTATGCACCCGGACAAGTTTAAACCGCTCCCGGGAAAATTCTCGCGGGATTCCCGGGATTAAAAGTAGCGCGGATTTTAAGTCTAAGAATTTATTGTTGATCAACGAAAACCGCATCGAAATCGGCCAAGTAGTATTTTTACCTGAATCCCGAACAAACAAACACAAGACAAAAAATTGCATTATGTTCTCCATCGTTTATAAAGGCTATTCCAGTTTTTTAAATAGCTTTAATGGGCAAACAGAGCATGTATAAAATGTTATAATATTATAAATTAAAATGGCAATTATTAAATTTATGTTTTTCTATGTATTTTGATATTTGATAAGGTTCATAAGATTTGAATATAAATACCAATATATGCGCGAATAAAATGGCGGATGCAGTTAGTGTTAGAGTTCAAAAATTAGCATGCTGTTTTAATGTTAAAATAAAATAGGACAAGTGCGTGTTGTTCCTAAGTGAAACGTGCCCTAGTGGTGACAAACGACCATTCTTCTCGTAATTTGGCTGCGAAAACCTAGAAAAGCATTTATTCGAAAATCTCCCATATCTCTACTAGTTAAAGAATTTTATTCAAACCAATTTTTATTGAAAGTATTTTTTTACCAATCAATTTTACAATATCATACTTTCCATATTTAATGATTTAAATGAAGAGATTTTTTTTTAGAGATCTCATTATAGAAATCTCATACGATTCATACTGAAAAAACATATACAACCCTCGGTTTCAAAGCAGCCATATCTAGTTTTTTCGGCATTTTACTGTAACTTAGCGACATATAAAATACACATTTTCGCCTAACTTCATCTAACCGGAGTAAACATCCCAATAGTTTTTAAAAAAAACGGCACATACATACGTATACATTTATATACATACCCCTATAGGTAGATAGTCTGTCGCTTTTGTTCTAAGTTCGTGTCAAATGTAGAATTTACTGAAAACAGCAGTGTATGATTTACATATACTCCTTGAATTAAGTATTACAGAATTTGAGAGAGGTCTTTTTTTGTTACCAGGAACAAGTGGAGTGAGCCGCAGGCCGGCTTTATTTAACATGTTCAAGTCTAAGCCTCGTACTGAAAAGAAACAGCCTTCCCTCATTCAACAAGTGAAGACCGCTGTTCAGGTAATTTAGTATTGTCGTCGATGTTTACGTTTAGACTATAGGGTGGGTATAGATATATCTGTTCATCTATATACAACTAATCTTTACTAGTGGGTTTGCTTCCGTCAATCGATTCAGGTATTTTCTATCCTTCGGGAACTGGATTTTTTCCGGATGAACGGTATACCCTACGCCACAAACATGTCGTCATGCTAATATGACATGACGACGTATTTATTATAAGCAAATATATATTTACAGTAATGGCAACCTGTCTTTACATTACTTTAAATTTAGACGTCTACATGTTTATTTAAGTACTAGGATTTGCCCGCGACTTCGCCCACATTTGACGGGTAATGTAGATTACATTTATTTTGGCAGTATTTAAAACCAAAGGGAATTTTCAGCAGTGTAAACGGATTTTTTTTGTATCAAAATACGTGAATTCTGAAGATTTCTTAATGTTACTAATCGCATAGATAACCGAATCTGTTTACTAAAGATGTCTAATAAACATAGAAACTGTCATGTCGAGCAAGTCCTATATATCACGTGGTTTCGAAGTTAGGAAATCCCCCGGGAATATAAAAAGTCCCGGATTATATTGTTTTAGTATAAATAGGATTTGAATTGGCTAATTTTTATGTATAATACCCACTTTAAAACACTCCCGAAAAAATTTCCGCGGGATTCCCGGAATATAAGATATCGCATCACTTGAAAAAGAATTTACCTTCGTTTTCATAATAAGCTTAAACGGTTGCCTATTCGTCTTCGCCGGAATGTTCACTTATTGTCACTTCTGCACAATATCCTTTTTAATCCCTTTTACTCCTCCATATTTAAAAGAACTTTTTAGTTTCCTCTATCAATCTGATTCCTGCAATTCTTAACTTCTGCTAGCAAAACCTAAACATACTTTGTCGTTCGTAGGAAATTCTTTTGCCGTACAGGCTGTTCGCCTGTGGAACTCTCCCTCCCCATGAAAATCAGACAAGCTAGATCAATTTCTACATTCAAACACTTGATCACTGACCATTATTTGTCTATTAAATAAAATTATTGTGCGCAGTTTAATTATGTACATCTATGGTAGTTTATTATATTCTATTTAATTATGTACATCTATGGTAGTTTATTATATTCTATTTAATTATGTACATCTATGGTAGTTTATTATATTTAATTACGAAGTTTTAATTTACTTAAATCACCAAGTATTATTTAATTTTTCTTTTAATGTCTCCTCGGACACCGGGTTGCCTGGAAGAGATCGCTATAAGCGATAAGGCCGCCCATTGTTCTAATTGAAATGTATAAGGTTGGGGAAAAAGTTTCTTCGCATTTTATATAAAAATTCAAAAGGTTTTTTTATAAAGTTTATTTACATTTGACTAAAGTATGTAGGTGCCATTTTGTTGGATATATTTTTGCCATCTTGTAGGTAGGGACGTGATCCCATTGCTATAAAAATTTTGGGGCTTCTGATCAAAAAACTGCGACAAGTGGTTTTGGTAGTTCCGGTGATGTTAACCTGACACTGCCTAAGGAATTCTGCATAGACCGAAACAGGTGAAAATCTGAAGGTGCAAGGTCAGGACTATACGGCGGCTGCATTAACACCCCCCAGCCAAACTCTCGTAATTTTTGCTGAGTGGCTAAAGGTGTGTGAGGTCTAGCGTTATCATGGTGAAAATCCACACCCCCTCTGTTGATTAATCCCGGCCGCTTTCTCTCAACTTTTTGCTTTAATCTCATCAGTTGTTCGCAGTACAGTTCAGAATCCATGGTGCTGCCTGGTGGTAACAGCTCATAGTGAATAATGCCCTTCTAATCCTACCATACACACAGTACCACCTTGTTGCTAGTTAACCCGGATTTCGCCACAGTCTGTGAAGCTTGACCGGCCTTTGACCATGATCTTTTTCGCACGTTCTTGTCGTACGTGATCCACTTTTCATCACCAGTTATCAGCTTCTTCAAAAATGGTTCGGTTTCATTACGTCGTAATAAAGAATCACAAATGAGTACACGGTTCATTAGGTTTCTTTCAGTGAGCTCATGAGGCACCCAAATATCGAGCTTTTTTGTGTACCCAGCTTTTTTCAAAAGCGCCAAAACCGTTTTGTGGTCAATTCCCAGTTCTCCAGCTACATCGTAACTACTAATATGCCGATTATGCTCCACTTTTTCAAAAATGGCATCAATTTTCTCCGTCACAGGGCGACCAGAGCGACGTGCATCTTTGATATCAAAATTTCCGGATTGAAAACGCTTAAACCAAGTTTGCGCTACTCTCACAGATACGGCATTAGGTCCATAAACTTCACAAATTTTTTCGCGGCTTGTGTTGCATTTTTACCTTTTTTGTAGTAAAATTTTAAAATGTATCGAATTTCTCCAATACATTCACTCATTTTAACAATAAGAAAAACAAATGAAAATCACACATTATCCTAATTTGAATTCGGAATTGCCTTCTTTAAAATTAAAACTTTTTAATGATACCAAAACCAGCCAGATACAAATGATATAGCCAAAGTGATTTTATTACAAGTTCATACATACTATATGCGAAAAGACTTTTTCCCCAACCTATTATTATACATATAAATATTTTGCGACATAATAAATACGTCGTTATGACAATCTGCCAGTGCATTAGTTCAAGTTTTGAGGTAATGCAGTTGCCATGACAAGTGTTTGTTAGTGAATTACAACGATGTCGTAAAAAAGTGACTGCAGCGCCATCTATTCTCCTTTATATACCTCGCAAATGGTACTCTTTTCTGGATGAAAGATATCTTATGTCCTTTTCTGTACTTCTGACAATGTGTATGCAGATTTTCATGATGCACGGTTGAATTTACAATTATAATATTCAGTTAGAATTCTTTTCTTTGCAGAACATGGCAAAAGGTTCAGGGTCATCTAAAGAAAGTACAAAGACGGAGACATTGAAAACTGAAACTGCCAAACCTAATACTTCTCCCAGTACCTCCAGGGATGTGGACGTCAAAGATGGATCGGCTCATCTTCATTCTGGAAGTGACACCAGGGTAGGAATATACTTCACAGACATCACTTTGCTGTGATTCGTTTATCCAGTATCAATTGAGCAGTACTAAAACTTAACAATTGAAAATGTTTTTTAAATGAATGTTGTATTTTATTGCGTGTGCCATGTGTAAACTGTATCAGAATATATCGTCGGTTTAAACAGACTATATACCTACCTTAGGGTAATGCTTTTAAAATGCTTAAGAAATAGTTTTGAAATTGTATGTTGTTGAAGTTCGTCACATTTCTCGTGTTGTGTTGTAAAAATTTTGGGAAGTACTTCCAAGGTTTTGTAAATTGCGCAGTTGAAGATTATCAAAATGTCTTAATAATCGTCAAGCGAATATTCACAACGCGGAACCAATGTGACACAAAAGTATAGGGAAATATGTATTTTTGATTTATTCAAGAACTCTCACGTTTAGCGTCGATCTAAGATTTACAATTGGGCGGAGCATTTACTTGAAGTTTATTCTAAAATTTGAATATTCATAGATCAAACTGCAGTCATATTTTAGGCGAAGAATGTTGTTTAAGTGAGGTGCCATAAAATGTATTCCAGGCCGGCTTCATCGTTATTACGACGCAAAATGTTCTTTTTTTTTCTTTTATGCACTGTTTGCTATGGCTTCATTCATTCTTCGAAAAGTAAATCTATAGTATATTTATTCACAGTCGCGGAATAAAAATGTTCGGCAACTTAAAGCCGACTTTTGCTTGCACAAGTATAAGAAACAATACTGCCAACATTTTAATAAATGTTACGTTATAAAATATACAAATGTGAAAAAAGAAACTAACAATGTTGACAATGACAGACACTGAGATTAACAATAAGAAACAAATAGGATATAATCACTACGCTTAGCATAAATATTAAAACTAATAAAAAGGTTTTGCATTTCCAAACAATCTTCTTAGACAAGATAGAAAATCAAACAACTTTGGTGTAAGTAATTTTAAACTTTACTGTCAAAAAGTTAAACATAATTTTCTGTGGAGCAGTATTTTCTGTGACTTAGTTTGAAAAGGTAACATATGCTAGAGGAACCTTAAATCAATCAATTTGAAAACTGGCGAACATTTTCATATCACGACTGTATATATAAAAAACTGTGACAGAGAAAATGTATGAAGTAACAAATATTAGCTAAACATGTTGCAGGGGAGTATGTACCGCTACTTCTATTTGTAACAGCGATAACACGTTGCGAAACGTGTACATAGAATAGGACGTAGACTTCATTTTTACTGCTAAAACAATCTTCTCAATGGGAACTTAGTTTGAATAAAATCTTTTGAATTTGAATATAAAGAACGAACGAACATGACGATTTCAGAATGGTTCCGTTTTATCCGAAAATTGCTATGGGTAAGATAAATATAATGACAGGTTGGTTTGTTATGCAGTATTATCACACGATGACGGTGCCTTTGTCGTCGCGTCGCTCCAGTGCAATGGCTAAAGTTATGGATATTTTCCGTAGCCGTGTCCCAGTGCCTGCGCAAAGTGTGGCCATCGAAAACGCGGAGAGAAGGAAAGCTGTAAGTACACCTTAATAAATATTGACCTGAATTAATGTCTAAAAACCTAAACGCATGTGTATAAAATCCTAATTTTGTGTTCACATTTATTTCAACACTAGCCAAACCCGGCCACGATACGCTGTGGTTTGGTCCGAAATTTCATCTCAATCACAATCACAAATATACGAAAGCTGAATTTTTACATATAGAATACAAAATACATTCACGGAATTAAAATGTTCGTCACCTTAAAGTCGACTTTTGCTTGCACGAGTACAAGAAACAGTACTGTCAACATTTTAATAAATGTTACGTTTATAAAATACTAGCTGTACCCGCGACATCATTCGCGTGGAATTATTTTTTTGGAATCCTTAAAAAATGGTAGCCCAAGTTACTACTTATAACATCAGCTGTCTTCCAGTGAAAGTCTCGTCAAAATGGATCCAGCCGTTTCAGGGGTTAGCCGGAACATCCAGACAGACAAAAATATTTAAAATTGATTTTTTAATATAGGTACCGTATATACTTTCATATTCATTTAGTAAGAAGCTGTTATTCTGACGTTACAAACAGCCACTTAATTTCATTTATTTGTATGTATAGATAGAATCGTAAAAAAGGAAAATTGCATTGTTGGCAATGACAGACGCTGAGATTAAAAATAAGAAAGAAAGAGGATATAATCACTACGCTTATCACAAATATTAAAAGCAATGAAAAGGTTTTACATCTCTAAACAATCTTCTTAGACAAGATAGAAAATCAAACAACTTCGATCTAAGTAATTTTAAACTTTATCGTCCAACAGCTTAGACCATTCATGGTCTAATCCAATAGTTAAACATAATTTTCTGTGGAACAGTCTGTTCTGTGACTTAGTTTAGTTGAATATTTTTTCAAACGTTATGACATTAAAATCAATCCATCGACTATTTGAAATTTGCGGCCACAAACATAAGAACAATGAGTTTTGATATATAAAAATTGGTTAATAAAATGTCAATATTGTCAACGTTAGAATGGTATTTAAAGTTATAATTATTTGAAAAAATAATAGCAAACTAACTAATTCATTTTTACCTTCTATAGCTTGCCAGGAGACGTAAAGTAAGTATGACTTCTATAAAATAGGGTTTAGCGAGAATTTAGCTTTTAAACTCCTCAAGTAGACGTTATTCACATCTGCTAAATTGTTTTAATATAAAATTAATGTTACAATATTTTACGGCCTCTAGGGAAACATGCAAGTAGCGCCGTGTTGTGGCGTTTTGGTGCATTATTTTATAACAATGTACAATTTAATAGTTTTGTTATATCATGTAGTATAATTCTACTTACGTATAGTAGAACATGCTGAAATACAGTTAAAACACTTTGACAAGCATTACCATCAACTCGTATAATTATAGGAAGATTACTTTTTATTGTACAGCCAGGTACAATAATCTTGTATACACACTATGGCCCAGTCACTAAAGCTTCAAGAAGATAACAGATCCCAACAAGTAAACTTTAAAAAGATTCCTAAACAACGTTTGACAGAATTGTATATTTAAACAAGATTAGAATCTTTTGATGTTGGTGGTTAGATGCCAACAAAACTCATAAAACTATTGTGTAATCGGCCAAACCAGAGGTGATAAAACATGAAACTTATTTTGTCGACGGTCATTTTTATTTAATGGAAGAAGAATACATATGTATTTAAAAGGAAGCCTCGTCTAAAACTAGTTGTATTGATTAAAGTGGTAACAATTCAGATAGTGATTTCAACAGTAATTGTAAAGCTTCATTAATTTTAAATTACCAGATATTATAATTGCCAACATTTACTGGCAAATATACGGAGTCGGCAACCTTTAGGGACTTATTTTCATCTTTTGTGGATAAAACCAAATGTTAGATAATGTACAAAAATGGCATTATTAAAAAAAATATTATCGGGTGACGCTGAACAGTTACTGTGCACCTACCACTGATTTAAATTATATGAAATGTTGGGAATTACTTCAGAATACATATAATAATAAAGGATATTTGTCAGCATGTCTATTTAGGGCCGATTTTTCAATCATCAGATAAACAATAAATTAGGGTTTAATCGGCAGATAATATAAAATTGAATTTTTCAATCGTCAGTTAAGCTTTATCCGAAGAATAACTGGACTTCCTGAGGAATAACTTTATCTGCCGCTTTGAGGGATATATTATCGTTATTCAACGGATAATTTCTGAACTTTTTTAAATTTGCATATTTACGAAAATTAAATACGACATTGTTATAAATATTTTTGATAGTATACAGAGGATTTGGCAATTGAAGAAGAATTTTTATAAATGAATTCATTATCCATTAGAATTGTAAGATCTACGCTAGATCATTTCACTAGGTGGAATTCAAAAGAATTCCATTGTCGATTCCGACTTTTAAAAGAGTGAAATATTAATTTCCTATGATCATAGATAAAACCAAACACAAAGGTAAGTAATAAGGCTAGACAGATGAAATAATTTCCCACTTTCCCATGCTACAATTGTCTGCCCTAATTCAATTCCTCAAATAACAACCATTTGCCAAAATCGCGCTAAAAATCCCCAATCTGGAGACCCTGATTGACATTGTCATTTTTATCGAATTTGACGTTTGACGTATATGGAAAAACTACTATAGAATTTATTAGAACTGTACAAACACGTATAAAACAAATACAAATAAAACTGGATGCCACCAGTTCACACTGCACGATTCAATACAATTCGACCGCGCAAAGTCCGTCGTTTATATCGCTAATCGAGAGTACTAGAAAACGTCTTACTCGCTTCGTAGTCGTCGCTTGACTGCCCGCCCCTCCATTCGGGCATCGTCTTATACTAACTACGCAGTACAAAGAAATTGGCCGCGCACACTAAGTTTCTAAGAAATACTAATTTGCACACCTGCGAACGGCTAACAAAGTCGAAAACAATAACAATAGGGATTAGTTCGACGCTAACGATGGTTATAAAACAAGTAAAAATACAATAGCATGTTTTTCTTAATTGTAAATTCAAAACACATAATTTATATATATATACACTTATAGTAGTGTTACGACCGACAAAGACCAATGCACACCTGCAATTTATTACCTTTTCGGCATTTGGACTTCTTTTGTCTACCTTATGTTTAAAATGTGTAATTAGAAAACAGCCTATTGGGTCGGCAGTCTAGCGATGGTCACAAGCGGGACAAGACGTGTGTACATTCGATAACCTATATAATGACGGACTTTGCGCGTGTTATTGAATCGTGTATTATGTTTGTACTGGTTGTATCCAGTTATATTTGTACCTGTGTTATACGTGTTTATATAGTTCTAATAAATTCTAAAGTAATTCCAAACGACATTTTAACTCGAGTCCTGTAACTCATAACAGTATTTCATCCAAACTGGAGTTGCCTGTTAAATCTTAGGACATTATTATAATTCATTTACTGTGTATTTAATTAGATGCTAAAACTAAAAAACACTGGAGAATCCAGGTTAGTGAATAAAATGATGAACTACCTGTATTTTCTCTTTTTGAGTATTTTATAACAAGTAGATTTAGGGCATTAGAGTTCTTAGAGCAAAAAAGTATTACTAATAAACAATTGAGTATCAGTCCCTGGATATATTACGTGGCTTCAAATCTGGCTTCTACAATCTCTGCCGTATCAACAAATTACTTTTTTTGTTCTTAAGCTATATATGTGATGAATATGTTTACAATTTGCATGGGCGTTTGGAAAATTGTTAGTCAATGTTCTTTATTCTTTTTTTTAAATTATTTACTGTACACAAAATAGTTACATATCAAAGTATAAAATGGTAGTGATGTATGTACATACAAAGGCGATATTAACCTTAGTAGTATATGGTTTTCTTCCAGCAAACTTATGCATCTAGCGAGATATGGGAAACAAAATGCAGGGTTGTGTATACTAAAGTTTGTTTGTATAAGTATATAGGTACTTATGCCTAAATGTACATTTACACATTTTTAATAAATTTTCTAATTATTTAGAATTTTAGATCAATAGTTGACTCGAGTCGATTATAAATGACCCCCCTTTATCTTTTGAATTATACCATGGAAGACTTTAAAATAAATAGCGGTAAAGCATGTAAAATACTTTCAACGAAAGAACGAAGAAGATCTGTTGAGTAGTTCCTCTACATTAGGAGGTATTTACGATTAAATTATTTTTAGAATTGTTTAGTCAAATGACAGAAACTGAACGTTGGCCATTTCTACCGGAATGCTTGGTTGTGCGTGGTCCGGCACGCATTTGGCCGAAAAGTATTTTTAGAATTATTTAGTCAAATGACAGAACCTGAACGTTGGCCATTTATATGGAATGCTTTATTGTGCGTGGTTTGACACCCATTTGGCCGAAAATTGTTTTTAGAATTATTTAGTCAAATGACAGAAGCTGAACGTTGGCCATTTCTACCGGAATGCTTGGTTGTGCGTGGTCCGGCACGCATTTGGCCGAAAAGTATTTTTAGAATTATTTAGTCAAATGACAGAACCTGAACGTTGGCCATTTATATGGAATGCTTTATTGTGCGTGGTTTGACACCCATTTGGCCGAAAATTGTTTTTAGAATTATTTAGTCAAATGACAGAAGCTGAACGTTGGCCATTTCTACCGGAATGCTTGGTTGTGCGTGGTCCGGCACGCATTTGGCCGAAAAGTATTTTTAGAATTATTTAGTCAAATGACAGAACCTGAACGTTGGCCATTTATATGGAATGATTTATTGTGCGTGGTTTGACACCCATTTGGCCGAAAATTGTTTTTAGAATTATTTAGTCAAATGACAGAAGCTGAACGTTGGCCATTTCTACCGGAATGCTTGGTTGTGCGTGGTCCGGCACGCATTTGGCCGAAAAGTATTTTTAGAATTATTTAGTCAAATGACAGAACCTGAACGTTGGCCATTTATATGGAATGCTTTATTGTGCGTGGTTTGACACCCATTTGGCCGAAAATTGTTTTAGAATTATTTAGTCAAATGACAGAAGCTGAACGTTGGCCATTTCTACCGGAATGCTTGGTTGTGCGTGGTCCGGCACGCATTTGGCCGAAAAGTATTTTTAGAATTATTTAGTCAAATGACAGAACCTGAACGTTGGCCATTTATATGGAATGCTTTATTGTGCGTGGTTTGACACCCATTTGGCCGAAAATTGTTTTTAGAATTATTTAGTCAAATGACAGAAGCTGAACGTTGGCCATTTCTACCGGAATGCTTGGTTGTGCTTGGTCCGGCACGCATTTGGCCGAAAAGTATTTTTAAATTATTTAGTCAAATGACAGAACCTGAACGTTGGCCATTTATATGGAATGCTTTATTGTGCGTGGTTTGACACCCATTTGGCCGAAAATTGTTTTTAGAATTATTTAGTCAAATGACAGAAGCTGAACGTTGGCCATTTCTACCGGAATGCTTGGTTGTGCGTGGTCCGGCACGCATTTGGCCGAAAAGTATTTTTAGAATTATTTAGTCAAATGACAGAACCTGAACGTTGGCCATTTATATGGAATGCTTTATTGTGCGTGGTTTGACACCCATTTGGCCGAAAATTGTTTTTAGAATTATTTAGTCAAATGACAGAAGCTGAACGTTGGCCATTTCTACCGGAATGCTTGGTTGTGCGTGGTCCGGCACGCATTTGGCCGAAAAGTATTTTTAGAATTATTTAGTCAAATGACAGAACCTGAACGTTAGCCATTTATATGGAATGCTTTATTGTGCGTGGTTTGACACCCATTTGGCCGAAAATTGTTTTTAGAATTATTTAGTCAAATGACAGAAGCTAAACGTTGACTATTTCTACTGAACGCTTCGTTGTGCGTGGTCTGACACGCAATTGGCCGATTTGTATCAATTTCAGAATAAGGTTAAATACCCTAGTGCTAAATAAATCTGTATTCGATCGTAAAAGTACTTATTTTATCAAAACTACAGGCTAATACATTGATAGCGCGATTGCGTGATTCACTATCAAATGGACTAATATTGTTATCGATACTACCAGCGTCTTGACGGATTATTATTACATGCAATTTCCCGTAGATTCGCTCGTGTATATTTCATCTTTATTTCTTCATGGTGAAGTGTTTTTCCAGAATAGGTAATAATATAGAAATACCTACCTTAGGTTCATTTAATTTGTTCTCTGAGGAATATCTAGTTGTTGTATATAATAGGTTGGGGAAAAAAGTCTTTTCGCATATAGTATGTATGAACTTGTAATAAGATCTCTTCGGCTATACCATTTGTATCTGGCTGGTTTCAGTATCATTAAAAAGTTTTAATTTTAAACAAGACAATTCCAAATTAGGAATATGTGTGATTTTCATTTGTTTTTCTTATTGTTAAAATAAGTGATTCTAATGAAGAAATTCGATACATTTTAAAATTTTACTACAAAAAAGGTAAAAATGCAACACAAGCCGCGAAAAAAATTTGTGATGTTTATGGACCTAATGCAGTATCTGTGAGAGTAGCGCAAATTTGGTTTAAGCGTTTTCAATCCGGAAATTTTGATATCAAAGATGCACGTCGCTCTGGTCGCCCTGTTACGGACAAAATTGATGCCCTTTTTGAAAAAGTGGAGCAAAATCGGCATATTAGTAGTTACGATGTAGCTGGAGAACTGGGAATTGACCACAAAACAGTTTTGGCGCATTTGAGAAAAGCTGGGTACACAAAAAAGCTCGATATTTGGGTGCCTCATGAACTCACTGAAAGAAACCTAATGAACCGTGTACTCATCTGTGATTCTTTATTACGACGTAATGAAACCGAACCATTTTTTAAGAGTGGATCACGTACGACAAGAACGTGCGAAAAAGATCGCGATCAAAGGCCGGTCAGGCTTCACAGACTGTGGCGAAACCCGGGTTAACTCGCAGCAAGGTGATGCTGTGTGTATGGTGGGAGTGGAAGGGCATTATTCAGTATGAGCTGTTACTGCCAGGCAGGACCATCTATTCTGAACTGTACTGCGAACAACTGATGAGATTAAAGCAAAAAGTTGAGAGAAAGCGGCCGGAATTAATCAACAGAAGGGGTGTGGTTTTTCACCATGATAACGCTAGACCTCACACATCTTTAGCCACTCAGCAAAAATTACGAGAATTTGGCTGGGAGGTGTTAATGCATCCGCCTTATAGTCCTGACCTAGCACCTTCAGATTTTCATCTGTTTTGGTCTCTGCAGAATTCCTTAGGCAGTGTCAGGTTAACATCACGAGAGGACTGCCAAAACCACTTGTCGCAGTTTTTTGATCAGAAGCCCCAAAATTTTTATAGCAATGGGATCATGTCCCTACCTACAAAATGGCAAAAAGTTATCCAACAAAATGGCACCAACATACTTTAGTCAAATGTAAATAACCTTTATAAAAAAACCTTTTGAATTTTTATATAAAACGCGAAGAAACCTTTTCCCAAACCTAATACATGTATTTCTTTCAAGAATTAAATAAGGCTATGAATAGAGATAATACAGATACAATTTTTACATTTATAACAGGGATGTTATGGAGCTCCGTAACCTTAACCGAAACTATCGGATATCTATACTATAATAAATCTCTAAATGGTTCAAGTTTGTACAATGCGTTTAAAAATGTGAAAAAAATCAAGGTGGCTAATTCGGAGCTGCAGATTCCGAAAATGCAATTTCTAGAATTTTGTCTGTCTGTACTGATTGTCTTTCTGTCTGTTAGAGCATCACGTGAAAACTACTGAACAGATTTAAATGAAACTCGAAACAGAGCTAGCTTATATGCCGGGGCGTAAATTAGGATATCTGATAAATGGCGTGGTTTCCGTGGGATAGAGGAAAATAGTGAAAAAGATGGCGCTGCGATCGCGTCTTTTTTTGGAAACTGCTGAACGTATATGAATAATACTCGACACAGTGCTGGCTTATAACCCGAGTTAACACTTAGGATATATTTAATTCCGATAAATTATGTATGTCGTTTCTATAAAATAGACAGATTAGCTAAGTAGATGGCTCTGCAATCACATTTTTTTAATTCACTAACACATACTTACGTTATCATAAACAACAAGTTATTCATTGTATTACTTTAAATCAGGTTGGCTGAGACTTATATCTATGTTTCGCTGGTCAGCTGTTTAGACTAAGTTTCTTTGTTACTGTAGTGAATTGAACAAGAAATAGTAATATTTTAGGTCTAATCTATATATATATATATATATATATATATATATATATATATATATATATATACATCTATTAAATTTATAAATTAGTGTAAGTATGTATATTTAAATTGGCAGTCCTATCTTTTTTCTGCTCCAACTACATCGCCAGATTAGTTAAGAATTTCTTTTAAGCCTGGTTGCCCGGAAAAGATCGTTTTTAGCAATAAGGCCGCCTGTTGTTTTGCCAAGAAGTATTGTAATTATGCATTTTGTTTTTGTATTTAGTTATTTTGGTGAGCAATAAAGTGTTATCTATCAATACATAAAATTCTCGTGTCACAGTGTTTGTTTTGTTACTCCTCCGAAACGGCTTGATCGATTCTTACGAAATTTTGTGTGTGTATTTAGTAGATCTGAGAATAGGATGTAAACTATTTTTCATAGCCCTAAGTGATAAGGATGGTCCACCTCAAAACATCTTTTTATTTTATGGATTTTTTTAATTTTTTTTATGATTCGGTATTAAAAAATACATACAACCCTAAATTTTCACGCTTCTACCACCAATCCCTATTTTTCAATAATGATACTAATATCGTTAAAAGTGACAGCGGCGGGAAAAACTGATCAGTTACCATCAATTATCTACCGCCGAGAGTAGAAAATTATTATATATATATATTATATACAATAATTTTCTACCCCGTAAACAGCACGGACTAGAGATGAATACAATAAGTTAGTTATTTTTTTATTTAACTACCAAAATATTCACCAGAAATAATTTATATGGCAAAACAACGTTTGCCGGGTCAGCTAGTAATATTATAAAATTCTAAACACGCCGTGTCTGTACATTAAAGCTATTTAAAAAAAAAACCAACTGGAATAGACTATATAAACAATGGAGAACACGATGCATTTTTTTAGGTTTCTTGTCTGTTTATTCGGGATTCACGTAAAAACTACTGGGCCGATTTCGATGCGGTTTTCGCTGATCGACAGTAAATTCTTAGACTTAAAATTTGCGCTAGATTTTATCCTGATAATTTTTGTGGCAATGATTGAAAATGACCAGCATAAAAAAAAATTCCAATGTGATTTTTTTCACTGATCGATATCAAATTTTATGTAATACAATGTGTGATATCTTTTATCCCGGGAATCCCACAACAATTTTCCCGGAAGCGATTTGCATCTGTTCGGATGCATAAAAATTAGCTTATTCCGACACAGTTTCCACTAAAACTATAGCTTACATTCTTTTTTTAAATTCTGCGATAATTTGTGTCCCAGGAATCCCGCGGGAATTTAAAGTCAAGCGTGGACGAAGATGCGGGCATATCCTAATATATATATACAAAACCTAATTTAATTTTAATATAGGTAATAGAACTACTTACTACCTGCGGTTTATCATGCGGCTTAGCCGCGGGGAAAGCTTTAGTGACGAATATAATGAATTAACCACATAAATAAAAACATTATTTAAAAATAGATTTTCCTCACAGCTTCGCTTGCTATATAGAATCCAGTTTTATCCCATTCTTTGCCTTAAAAAGTATCCCATAGTTTTCTGCGTTAGCGAATACACGCGTATCAAATTTTACAATAATTTAATCGGTATATTTATATACATTATCTGGCGTGAACTTGGAGTCCTTCTGCTGTAGATAATTATATCCAATCCTGTGATGAGAAGACGTATTCCTATGATCATCTCTGTTGTTGAAAGTACAGATATAAAAAATTTCATAAATGTCTTTTCCCTATTAATTTTTAAGGATAATGAGGTTCAAAAAAACATCCGAACAGTTACTTTCCCATTTATATATTAAGTATAAATAGACTCGGTAGACATTGTTTGCCACTCCGTAGAACAATGTGACTGATTCTTCGATCAACGCACTATTATTGATCGAAGGACTGATCATAAAATTACACTCTTAATTGTTTACATATTGTCCACGTATGTACACGATGAACATTAAATTCAAGGCTTTGTTCGAAACATCACTGTTTACTTTTCGATAATTCGAAGAGTTTTTACTGAATGCTACTACTACATTGAATGTAAAACAATGGTTGATATGAAAAAAAGTTTCCGCCCAATATACCTATTGAACAATAGGTTCAAGGTGTCGTTTTTAGGGCGCTTCTTTGTTATCGTTATAATGTATTTTCCTTGTAGATACAACTGAATTAAATTATTTTTATTATTTCATTACATTGATGTGTGTGACTTTTATTTTGAAAACACACTGTTAAATTAAGATGACAATTTCGGCGAGGACCCGAAAATTCCGGCATGCATGCACTCGGCGAGTAGTCGAGCAATAGTGGCAGACGCGTGTGAGCATACTGTAAACGCCCATCAAAAACCGACAGTAATGTGATGATAAAATGCGTTCGCAATGAGTACACTGTGTCGAGCACTGAGAAATAAACACCGCATGCATGTATTACGCAACTATCAACACATTACAACCGAGACTGAATGTATATTATATGGACAATAGATTTATTAAGTCGTGTATTCTTGAAATAGAAATATTTGATAGAGTGAATTGATCATGCACGAATTGATAAAATAAAAAGTCGGATGTGTTAAGCGGTCACCTTGTGGTATCTAGAACTGCGCCGTACACGGATATAATAGCGCGCGTGCATATTCTGAGTTAATGTCCCTATTCCGTAACGGAACTTACCCGATATTGTCGGATATTGACTGCTTAGTACACACTTGCGTTGTATGACATCGAACATTTCTCGTGACAACCTTGTTATCTCTCAGTTCTTATAGAGATGCCTCCGAGGACAAACCTAACGATGTTTGTTAGGGTGTGTGATCCCAGCAGATTCTGATACTAAATGAAAAACTATAGAATGTGTACAGTGCAAGTGTTAAAATAATTAAAGCCAACATGGCTAATTATTTTAGATGGAAAAAAGGAAAAAGAGACGAAGATTTATTTTATTCAGAAAAGCCGCGAAGCAGGTCATTGGATCCTCGTTCCTTGGAGCTGAGTGGCATTAGATTAGTTGCTCAATATCACCAACACCAAATACAAGTACCGGTGAATAGCGTACTTACTTTATTTACTTACTTTGTGATTTTATTATTGATATTGTCATAAACAACCGACTGCGAATGGTATGATGCTGTGTGTTAATTGTTACCGTCAATTGTGATTAACATATTGATCTACGCGGATGTCACGAAATATCCAATAAGCGCAACCGTCCAACAGGTATTGTTAAATTTCATACGAACTACAAATGTTTATAATTGTCTTTACCAAGGTTCTCAAGATAAATAACATGACATAAAAATAGCGAAGTTCAAGTTAATTTACAGCAAAGTTGCTGAAATGACCAAAGTAAATGCGGCTCAGTTTTCTGTTCGCTTACATTGTGTTTGTAAAGTGATAAAAGATTGAAATATTTGAATTCGCTGTAATGTTGATATTACTCTTATTGCTTATGTGCCTACACGGGCAGATTCATTAGAAGCTGGCTCACTTCAAACACAGTGGCCATTGGCCGGCGCTACGACGTAATATACCCAGAAACTGAAAACTACGTACGTATTATCGGTGCATTGGTGTAAAACATGTAACGTGACTTCCATTAAATAATATATCTATAACGCTTCCTTCGAGTTTACTATTTTATACCCGAAAAAATCTCTGAGCAGAATACAATAGGTATTGTTTTAATTTCAGAAAAACAAGACAAAATTATAACTATACGTAAACGAAAAGTTATGTAATATTATCAAGTTCAACAGCTGTTGTCTCATTTCTTTTTATATTTGTTAAAAGTCGTCACATATTATAATAATTTACAATTGTGATCATAAAACTGCGTAAATTAATAAAATGTGATTATATAAAATGTCGTAGAAAATTCAAAATCCAGCTAGTGTTTCGCAAGATATTTTATATTTGGGTAAAACTTATATCACGAACTTTAACGAGATGCCATTAAAATACTATTTATTTAACTTTTTAGGAGTGACAGGTTTTGACAAAATTAAATCGGCAAATGTCTAGAAAGACGATCAACGCACGACGCACTATATTTTTTCCGGTCTTAAACGTCTCTCCACATGCGTCTCAGTGTGTTAACTGTTCCAATATACGAAAAGTTTTGGAACGTAACTGAAATGTAATCTGTCCTACCCTTTTGGCCGCTCTGGGTTATCAAACATGCGCAATTGAACCTTTGTTTATACAAAATCAGGTACTGTTGTTTGCCATCTGTTGCAAATCTAGACAAGTCATAAAGTTTCACATGATCTAAATTGAAGACCTAAAATAAATGTGTTTACACCGAGTCAGAAATCAATTTTATTTCGACGGGCGGCGAATCTGTTACGTAATTACCTCCTAGGGACGAATGAAACTGCACTTCATTTAAATCAATAAGTGAATGTAATAGGTCATTGATTACTTAAAGATTACGAGCATTAGTATCAGACGGAAAATCATATTGTAAACAATCCAACACCCTGTGCCTCCGCTATCATCATCATCATTTGTCAAGATCAGATAGTACCACAAATTGTCTTAAAACAATACGCAAAATCTTAGAATACTGCTTTGATATATAAGAAATGGATACACGAAATCTGTATTGAATTTTACCAGCGATAATTAGATACTACATAATGTACAAAATTAGCTCAGATATCAATAATCAAACTAAGATAACACTAAGTTATTTGATAAAAATAATGTCTTTAGTATGAAATACCAATAGCAATTCTAGTAATATACTGTGTTATAAATTTTTAGATCAAACTAGCTGACCCGGCGAACTTCGTACCGCCATATTTTCTGAATCCCTAAAAGACTTTGTTTCATGACACAATAACATAATCATCAAAATCGGTCCAGGTGATTAGGAGGATTCTAGAACCCGATCTTAGCGCCACCTACCGGTTCTAATTGTGAATATAAACCATCCGGGAACCCACTCAAACACACAAAAACAAAATCACCAAAATCGGTCCAGGTGATTAGGAGGATTCTACAACCCCATCTCAGCGCCACCTACCGGTTCTAATTGCCAATCTAAATCGTCCGGGGACCCATTTGAACACACAAAACAAATATAATCAAAATCGGTAAAGTCAAATTTAATCGAGAGCTCCTTGAAAGAGAGGAACGGGCTATATAACTTTTTGAATTTAAGTTATAACAATGAATAATGAATATATACGTAACTGGAACGAAGAATATTATTGCTTGGAATATTACTTTCAGACTGGTTGGTACATGTATGTATAATTGTAAATATATAATTATGTAAATTTAAAAGTATTTTATAGCAGTGGCAAAGAGTGAATATTTTAAAGAGCCCGCTAAAGTAACTTCCAACAACCGTTCAATTGGCAGTTTTATGTTTAGGGTTCTGTGGCCTTGCGGCCAAAACAGAAACCTTATAAACTTCGTCACATTTTCCACCTGCCTTTGTCTGTATTAACTTTTTTTCTCCAAAATTATAGGCAATATATAGATTAAATTTAGAAGCAAAAATATTTTCTAGGTAACATTACATACCGGTGTAGGAAAAAAGCGTAAAATCGAAAAACTATGCTTGGCCCTCCATACTGATAACTAAAAGAAATTTAACCTTTATTTTTCAAATGGATTCTTTTAAATGCAGCGATTGGTGAGTAATTCTCGACTTAAATCACAATAAAACTGGACAAACACGTGGCGTACTACGCCCTATGAAGTGTTCCGTAGATGAGGCTTAGAGCACTCAACCACAGAGGCCGTCATTGTAAATGTTTAGCGAACCAAGGCCTTACGGCGTTATCATTTGCTAAAATTATAAAACTGTATAAAGCCAAATGAGACGCGATATTGATAGTCCATGGATGGATGGTTATCCTAAGGTTTGTAAACTATTATCCACTGAATCCGTTCCACGTGGATGGAAACTGTTTAATTATTAACAATCTAACGAATTCACATCGTATTTTAGTCATGTAATTTTGTTTAGAGATAAGTTTACATAGATTTAGTATTATTATTATATTATCTGTGCATGCCATTTCGTTCGGGATTTCAACTTTATTTTCGTGTCTTTTGAACACTGCAAGATATAAAAAAAATAGATAATAAACCAAATTATTCCTGTTCTATTCTTAAAACACACAGCCTTTTCGGAGCTTATTCGAAACAAGTTTACAGAATAATATTGACTTCGTTTCACACAAATATTACAATTTATTTTGAAACCCAAATTTCGTTTTGCGTCCAGTGCCGTGAAAAGGTAAAGGACAATCATATAATCAACGTCATACTTCATGACCTCTATAAATAGGTCGAAAGCCTACGTAAGACTTGATTTTGTATATAAAGTGGGTCATACATTTTGGCGCGGTCTGTAACAAATATCTAAACAGACTTGTATATAAGTAAGATATAAATCGCGCACTAGTTCCCATAAAACTAAATACAATCTCTAAGTATAACATCAAGTTTATGAAGGTCGTATAACTTCCAACAATTATTTTACTGCAATGCTGTACTTAGTTCTTAGTATTGTTACGACTTAGCCAAAATTCCACGAAGCAAGCCGACAAATGTGAATGCGCACCTGCCGGCCATAAAGCCCAAGTTTATTACCTGCCCGCCATTGCACTTCTTTTGTTTTCTTTGTGTTTAATATTTGTAATTAGAAAAGCCGCCTATTGTGTATTGTAAACCTCT
This sequence comes from Dendrolimus houi, assembly GCA_039645545.1. Lineage (NCBI taxonomy): Eukaryota > Metazoa > Arthropoda > Insecta > Lepidoptera > Lasiocampidae > Dendrolimus > Dendrolimus houi. Next base: position 9,169,476 of record CM077123.1, on the reverse strand, counting down.
CTGGTAGGCAGTGCCCAGGTGTGGTTCTAAGAATCCATTGTTTACACGGTCGTGACATATTTTAAGCTGAGTATCAATGGGGTGCCCGAACGGAGAGATCGGCAGTCAAGCGACGATTACGATACGAGCAACACGTGTGTACATTCGATGAGCGATATAGTGACGGACTTTGCGCGCGTTATTAAATCGTGCAGTTTGTACTGGTTGTGTCCAGTTATATTTGTACCTATGTTGTACGTGTTTGTATAGTTCTAATAAATTCTATAGTAATTCCAACGGCATTTTAATTCGAGTCCCGTAACTCGCGCACTCGTAACTATCGGTGTCAGAAGTGGGATGCCATGGGAAGAAGACCGTACTCCACGAACGAGGAGGCAAGTGGAACTGGACCGAGTTCGCCAGCTGCAGGTGGAAAAGGAGCGCACTGCACACGCCGCATTAGCGTTGACTTCTCAAACTACAGCCCCCGAATTGGACCTTTCAGCTATATTGGCTTCAATAGCCAGCTTGCAAGCCAGCCGGGAAGAGGATAGAAAAAAAGGGAAGCCAGCCAAGCTAACCTCGAAGCCAGCATGCGAGCCAGCCGGGAAGAGGATAGAAAGGAAAGGGAAGCCAGCCAAGCTGACCTCGAAGCCAGCAAGCAAGCGAGCCGGGAAGAGGATAGAAAGGAAAGGGAAGCCAGCCAAGCTAACCTCGAAGCCAGCCTGCAAGCCAACCTGCAAACCAGCCTGCAAACCAGCCTGCAAGCCAGCCCAGCTAACCTTGAAGCCAGCCTGCAAGCCAGCCGGGATGAGGACAAGAAGGAAAGAGAGGCTATGCTTGATGTTATAGTCAACAAGCTCGATGATGTTAGTCTAAAAGTGAAGAAATTGGAAAGAGATATCGAGAAAGTAACAGAACGAACCACACAGCTTCAAGATAAGGTTGACACGCTCGAGCAACGCATTTGTAAGCTCGAAGCTCGTGGGACAGCCACTACTACCATGACCATGACGGCCCCAGGGAGATTCGATCTACCACATTTCGATGGTTCATCGTTATGGGCAGCATTCCGACATCAATTTGAGACATTGATCAAGGGCGACGGATGAAACAGTAAGCATGCTTTAACGGCGCTTACTCTTACCCTACGAGGGGGTGCGTTGAATGTATTATAAAACCTGCCAGCCGAGGGACGAACATTGGATACACTTATAGGTGCCCTAGAAACTCGGTATGGAGAAAAACATTTGGAACATGTTTGTCGGGCCCAACTACGCCGCAAACTATACCCACGACGCTCCTTCAGGCTTTCGTCGATGGCATTCGCGATGCTGAAGTCCGGGCTACCTTACGATTGACGCATCATACGTCATTAAAGAATGCACTCGCCCACGCTCTTGACAACGCCCCAAGAAGGCCCCGGTTTGGACCTATGTGTTACGGCTGCGGCGAAAGAGGGCATATAAGCTTAGATTGTCCAGAGTTCAAGAAAACGAGAGTCTCAAGCTTTGCGACTCAAATAGATGAAGACCTGTCGTTAAGACTAAGTGCTACCAGGGCCGCGGGGCGGGTGGCAGTAGGCCACGATGAGGCCCCCAATGTTACTATTTCACAAGTATGTGGTGGGAATAGTCTAATTATCGAAAGTAATCTAAATAATAAATCGTGTAAATTGACAATAGACACCGGAGCATCACAAACAATAATAAGACCAGAACTAGTGAAACGAACTATCCCCGGGAGGAAACCACTGCCAATATGCCATCTACAAACAGCAACCGGCCAGCCAATTACCGTCCTAGGTGACATTGAAGCAGAGCTTAATATTGGAGACAAAACTTACAATCAACATGTGCTAATAGCGAATATCACCGATGACTGCATTCTAGGCTTGGACTTCTTGAAAGCACATCACTGAGTAGTGAATGTTGCGAAAGGAGTACTAGTATTTCCTGATCAAGAAGTATGTCTAAAAGGATCACAAGTTTGCAATTTGTATTGCTTAAAAGATAGCTGGCCCCAAGGTCAGAAAACTTGGTACAAGTCAAGTTTCCATCGCAAGTTTCAAATGTTTAAGATTCTCGCGTTATCGTGAAAGACACTACAAAAGTGAGAATTGTTAATAGGAGTGATCGTGCAATAAATCTGAAGAGAAATAGTGTTATCGGAAAATGTGCGGTAGATAGTTATTTACGACATGTAAGTAGTGCAAATGTCACAACCCAGACCGGCGATGACCGCGGGAGAACTAGACTTATGAAACACAAGATTGATACTAGGCCTATTAAACAAAGACCTCGTCCAATTCCAACGGCATTTTAATTCGAGTCCCGAACTCGTAACAGTATATTCAAAGTAGCTTACAGAAGCTACTTTGAACAATTGACATGCTGTTTATGATAAACAACATGACATTAAACCGGGATAAATGTATGTGAAAAGTTCATTGGTATTTTAACTAGTGAGAATTAAGTATCTTGTTATTATGTTTCACTTTATAACTTACCTTCAATATATTTTAGATAAGGTATTATTAATTCCTAAAGTCAAATTCCGATTTGCCAGATTAGTTATTTGATTTGTCTTAATTATAAACGGCTTTGAGGTTAGATCCTTTAGTTTGAAACAAATTTTAATGTTCAATAAAAGAGTTTTCTGCTATCTAACTTTCACAACGTAATCGAACAGCTATATTTATATTGGGTCTTTATTAAAAATATATGAATCCCTATTAATATTATAAATGCGAAAGTAACTCTGTCTGTCTGTTCGTCTGTCCGTCTGTCTGTTCCGTTTTCACGGAAAAAGTACTGGACAGATTTGGCTGAAACTCAGTATATATATATATTTTCGATGCCGAGGATGAATATAGGATACTTTTTATCTGAAAAATGGGATAGTTTCCGGTATAAAAATATATTTTTTGTTATGCTTTTACGGAAAAACTATTGGACCGATTTGGCTGAAACTCGGTACATAAGTAATTTTAATACCGAGGGTGGCCCAGGGATACTTTTCATCTCTGATAATGGGATAGTTTTATGGAAAGGTTATCCCGGAAACTAGGATAGGTTTTGTGATTTTATCCATTTCAGCCACTTGGTCCCGTTGGTCCCTTTGGTCCCGTTGGTCCCGTTGGACCCGTTGGACCCGTTGGACCCGTTGGTCGCGTTGGTTGCGTTGGTCGCATTGGTGAAAAGAATGTGTAATGTTTTCGCAATTTTGGTACAGAATCCTAAATAACACAATTGACCTCATTTTATTATAAAATCGTCAATGTATCTTATTCCAAGCACTTTTCCTTGAAGTTTTTACTAGTTCTACCGCTTTGTTTGTTGTTTGTTGGTGTTGTTTTCAGATTTTTTTCTTTCTTGGTTCAAAATTTAGACATACCTACTTATTGCGATGTGTTACCGCCCATCAATACGTAATAAAAAAAAACTTATGAGGTGTCTTTAGGATATCGGATTGGAACGAAGTTCTCCTAAATTTTTTTAAAATTCTTAAAATTCACGAAATATCTCAAAAAGTACCAAAAAGTATTCATAAGTATTGAAAACTTTCGAAATCCATCGAAGAAACAAATTTCATCTAAAAACTGTAGGTAGATTGTTTTTGTATAGAATTTTTTGTTTGTTAATGTATTTCTATACATTTGTTAATGTATAGAAATACATTAACAAACAAACAAATAAATTGTATCAAAATATACTAAAAACCCGAAATTAAATTCAAATTTATTTACTTGCATAAAACATGGTTTAAAAGGTGTTACAATAATTATATTTAAGTACGCATGTTTTTGCCAGATTGGCGTGTAGATAACTGTATAACTGTATTTTAGATCTTATCATTGCATTAAAATTCGAATTTATATAGAAATATAGGCAATTACAAGACCTTCTAATTTCAAAACACCGTACATTAACACTGATGGATATTATTTTAGATATTATTTCACTGCATTAAAGTTCGAAATTATATAAAAATATAAGCAGTCAGCATTTTTCATTTCATTAATGATTTTTTCGTCTCGCTCCCATTCCTCGAGTAACGCGCGATTAGGAACTCAAAAACTCGCTTCTGCAGTCAAAATACAAAAAGCAGTAAACATCGTTATGATTTCAATACGTGTTCGGCGGTTACGACTACATTTCAAAGAAAGACATCTTTACAAATTTTGTTCATATTCAGCCAATAGCCTTCGAAAACAAACAGCTTTGACACACATAAATGGACTGACCGACGCACGACAAAATCAGATATCGGTTTATGTTATTTTGTGCTGCGGAACCAGAAAAAAGACCTTTACAAACTGTATGCATTGTGTTAAACAATACTATGCGATTAATCTCTTTCAAGTAGTAAAAGAGATTCTTTGGTGTAATGTCATATTTAAGAAACAATAAAACGGCTTGTAATTCATAGAGTAGCGTCATCCGCTTGGCCTGTTTATCATGATTGATGGACAATTTGTAGTACAGGCAACGCTGTCAGATAGCTATGCCTATCTCTATTCTTTGTGGGAGCACTGTGTCTAGCGCTGCTTTGAAAATTTTTGCCAGCCTGCTTATAGATATATTTTTAAACAGTTTTCAATTAATCTTTCTAATAAAATGACACTATAAGTAGAGTCGGTTATGCTAAAATTCAATAACTATGTTGTATTTGATTTCTACACCATAACGTTTAAAATCTTCTGTTGTAATTTACTCATGTTCTACTTAGGTAAAATTAAGTTTTGCGAATGTCAATGAGTGCTCGATACATATCAAATCAAATAATTTAATCGTGTACTTTCTTTGTCTGTTTGGGATTTTGTAATAATCGAAAATAAATGCTCTTATTTACCTATTATAACATTTACGCGTCCGTAGTCCTTAATAAATAATTCATCAAGATACTGCACCTAAATTATTTATTCCATATACATATGTATGTGAGGTGGTTCATACATACTTTTATTTATGTCAAATGTGAATAAATCTTGAGCTGTTTTTGCTGAATAGTAATGCATCATATTCGTCTTCGTTTGGTGGCTTCCAGAAATTTTTGATCATTGGTGGGTTGGTCGATTTTGACATAATATAGTTGAAGTCGATGTATATCTAAGTGGTATATCGCGCGAAGTGAAGAAGAAAAAGTAGGACAGCAAGCCCTGGGCGTCGGAGCGAATGCTCCGAACGCAACCGAGATTTAATACTCGTATGATGATGATGATGATATGATATCTAACATAGCATTAACACATGTATAACCTATTCTTATTCCTGTATAATCTATTATTCTTTATATCATTATTTTTAGAATTTTGTGCTGACTTTCGTGAAGAATAGGACATTTGTGGCCTTTTAGGTATCGATCTGACCTGGCTTCAATATTGAGATTCATGCTAAGGGTAGCTCCTCAATGCTTTAAATCATTAAATATTTAGCACTCTATAGCCATTTTGACATATAACGGAATCCTTATAAAATTGTGATCTCTATCTGTCTGCGACTGTATATATGAACTAGGATTTGCTCACAATTTCCTCCACGTTTGTTAGGTAACGTAATCTACAGTATTTTGAACAGGACAACTGATTTTTTAGTATAAAATACTGAATGAATAATTAATTCTGAAGATTCTCCTAAAAACCCGGGATAAGTAATGTTAGTAAAGGCATACATAACTACATCTATTCTACTAAAGATGTAAGACAAGAAAAGAAGAAACTATCATATTGAGCAAGTCCTAATGCCACGTTGTTTCGAAGTTATGAAATCCTAGGAAGTATAAAAAGTCCCGGATTATATTTTTCTAGTATCAATTGGACCCGAATCATCTAATTTTTATGTATACCAACTACCCACTTTAAAACACGCCCCGGAGAAAATCCCACGGCATTCCTGGGATATAAAGTAACTTATCAGTTGAAAAAGGACAAACTACTGTTCTAGTGAAATCGTATTAAAATCGGCTAATATTTATGCAATCTAACTAATTTATACCATTCCCGAGAAAATTCCTGCGAGATTCCCGAGATCACAAAGTACCGCAGCATTTGAAAAAGAATGTAAACTATCGTTTTAGTGAAAACTGTGCCGGAATAAGCTAATTTTTATGTGCCCGAACTACTACAAACCGCTCCCGGCGAAATTCTCGTGGGTGGGAATCCCACGAGAAAAACTATCACGCATTTCATTACTTACATAAAATTTGATAGCGATCAGTGAAAAATCGCATTGGAATTCGATTTTGTTTTAAATCTGGCCATCATAAATCATTCCCAGAAAAATTCCCGCGGGATTCCCAAGATAAAAAGTAGCGCAGATTTTAAATCTACGAATTTGCTGTCGATCAGCTAAAATCGTGAATCCCGAACAAACAGATAACCACACAAGAAATCTAAAAACATTGCATCGTGTTCTCTATCGTTTATATAGTCTATTTCAGTTGTCTTTTTTTAAATAGCTTCAATGTATAGACACGGCATGCTTAGAATTTCATAATATTACCAGAGTTTACCCCGAGGCTGTGCCACAGGTCAAACTCTAGTATAACCTCTTGTTTAAAAACCAGGCGCTAATAAAGGTTACATTGTTAAAATTTTATGTAAGTGTTATTTGTCCGCGAAAGATTCACGATTTTATATCGCAAACTATCCCATCTCCCGGTTTGAAAAGTAATTACGTCTCTTTTCGATATTAAAACTACATTTAAACAAAATTACAGCAAAACCGATCTAGTAGTCCTAGTAGTCTTTCGGTGAAAGCTAAAGACACATAGATCGAATTACTATTGCATTTATTTATAGATGATAATTTTTTATATCTTTAAAATTGGGAAATGATTGGTCTCCCATACAAACTTTCATCCTCTATTTTAACCCGTTATAGTTTTATTTATCTATCTCCCGTCTATCTATTTGTAAACTACATAAATGCCAACAATGACAAAAATGATTAGAAATGACCGAAATAACCGAAACCGGCGAAATGACTAAAATGGCCGAAATGACCTAAATGGCTGAAATTACCACAATAGCCGAAATGAATGAAATGACCGAAATTACTGAAATGGCCGAAATTACTGAAATGACCGAAATAGGCGAAATGGCGGAAATGACCGAAAGGGCTGAAATGGCCCAAATGACCGCAATGACCGAAAGGGCTGAAATGCCCCAAATGACCGAAAGGGCTGAGATAGCCCAAATGACCGAAATGGGCGAAAGGGCCGAAATAGCCGAAATGACTGAAATGACCGAACGGCCGAAATGGCCGAAATGACCGAAATAGTCGAATGACCGAAATGACGCAAACGGAAAATCATAAAAAAAACATAACCTGTCCTACTTTCTGGGATTACCTTTACATAAATCTATCGCATTATCCAAGATTATAAGTATTCTACGTCCTCGGCATCGAAAAAGAAAATATATATACTGACTTCCAGCCACATCGGTCCAGTAGTTTTCCCCTGAAAGCTTAACGGACAGAGTTACTTTCGCATTTATAATATTAATAGGGAATTTAGATTAAATGCTCTTTTATGGTTCCGTAATAAAGTGCAAAAAATTTACGTTCGTCACCTTCATGGAAGCCATCATTGTGTGTGAAGTTTTCACTTGGCTACTATTTTAAACTATAGTAAATTGTACTTAGGTTTAAATAATCAGTCAGACGGAGATCTTTTAGATATACTCGTATATGTTATCTCTTTTAGAGTATCTCTCGTATAACATTTTATAAACATACGAAGGTTTATTTGTGATTCTTTACATATTATTATTATTGTGCTGTATTGTAATGAGAACGATGTCAAGAGAGTTCGAACATCTTCATTATTCTTTTTTATCGCTACATAAAGATTATTATTTTCATTGCTTGTTTATTTTTAAGAGATTGTCAATGATCTGATAACAGGTTGTTGACCAGCCATAAAATGCGTCATAAAAAATTACGGCGCGCTCTATGTATACCTGCATAAAATTCGGGCTGTATACTGTAGGTATAGTATATTCACTTGGTGCCACTATAAATCTTCCCTTAGAGCTATAAATCTTTACATAGTATAAAACAAAGTTGATTTCCGCCTCTGTCTGTCTGTAAATCCGCTAACTCCTAAACCACGCACAACGGATTTTTAAGCGGTTTTATATATTACAGTAAGAATTTTTCAAATGGGCCTTCAAGGCCAAATCCTAAACTATACGAAATTGCGAAAAATACTCAAAGGAGACTTGAGGCCGATTTTCATGTAAACCAAATTGGTGTAATTAGATTTTTTTTAAATCAATTACCCTAGTCAGGAATCGAATCGGCTGATTTTGAATAATAAACATACCTGTTTTATTTATACCAAATTATTGTGTAGCCTGTAAGGATCAATTTCTGTGAAGAAATGTCAATCGGCAAACCAAGGGAAAGGGTTGTTTTTAACGAAATGCTGTATTTTCCATAGGTATAATTAAATAAACATCAAAATGCGCAGGTCATTTGACCACACCTCATTTAAACGCTATCAATGTACTGATTTCATTGATTGGGGTAAAATAACGCGCATTTCAAATATTAATTTATTTATTATTAGAAATATAATAATTTTCATAATTTCCATATTGCATAAAATGAGGTAAGGTTTAATTGATGTATGGAAAATGTAACATTTTGTTCCAAAAGAACCCCCAATCCCCCCTTTAACTTGGTTTGTCGTTAGACATTCCTTCACAGAAATTGATCCTTACAAGCTACACTAAGATTTAGTATAATAAATAATACAGGTTTGTACATTTTTTTTAATTCAGCCGATTCGTTTTCTGACAAGGGTTATTGATTTGTCGGAAATCTTTCTTTTTCATCAACATGGGCGTCGAGACTCCTTTGAGTATTTTTCGCTTTTTCTAGTTTAGGATTTGGCCCTGAAGGCCAAATTGAAAAATGACCCTGTATGTATATGTTTGTGTGTGCGTGTGCGCGTGTGTATGTCTGGCTGTGTACACATATTAGCTTTATGCCCGTGGCTTCGCTCGCGATATATATGTAATAACCTAATTAAATTTTGTATGTAAGTAAAATAGACCTACTTAATAGAGTGCTAGGGTTTGTCTAATGCTAAACCACGGGGAAAAATCTACTTACGTATAAATCGCAATAATAATGATAATTTATTAGACATAACGTGTTGTTTTAGAAATAGACTCATTTTTATAGAAACACGCGTCTATTCCATTATGCCGTTACTCATTTATTGACTTAAAATCTTAGAACTATTGTAAATAGCAACACTTAATTTACATCTTTATTTTGTCAATATTGTTACGAAACCATGAGAATCTATTTATTTCAACAATACTGAAAGGTAACAAGCAGAAAATTGAATTTATAAGTTAAAAAGAATCGAATTTAAAATTAAAAATAATTGAAAATAAAAAGTTGATCTATATTTTAAATGACATATAGTACTTGTACAAATATTTACATCTTATTGTATAATGCACACTGCTGATTTGCTTGTTTTTCTCTAGCAAAGGCAAAAATTTATAGTGAATTATGTCGAAAAGTTGTATATTCATTCCATTAGGCTGTCCTCTACCTTCATACCCAAACGAAACACGTTAAAGTAAAGTTACCTGTCTACTGAGATAAATAGCACTTGACAATAAAAGCAACTTCATTGCCATTAGACTCTGTAACCTTCTAGTATAAACTGGAATTTATGTTGCACATTTGAAATGACAGTGACAGTCCAGGTACAATCGTAAAACGACTTTTAAGGATATAATTTTAAGAGTTATTTTAGGAATGAATCTCGTTTGATGTAAGTAATATAATTGTCCTGCCGCCTACAGCTGACGAATACTACTTCTGAGATATTTTTATCAAAGGCCATACAATTTTATTCCCGCCTTGGTGAAAGTGGTAATAAACCCACCCAATTCGTGATTGTTACTGGTTGAATAGGCAAAGTTTTGAAATAGTCTCTTCGAACCGCCTAAAACTATTAAATAATATTTTTTTTTTTAATTTAAGCCTTTTTTACTATTTAATTCTACTTAAATTTAGGTTCAGCGATTATTAAATACGATTTCAATTTGTTTTCTTACTTTAATCAGACTAGACGGTTGGGCTACTCGAAAACCTGAGAAATGCTATTGCATATGTTTATGGTTTTTATTCATATTGATTGCTTTTACTTTGAAAAAGTACTACGTTTTTAGCTTGTAAAAATCATTCAAGATTACTTTGAAATTTATTGTAGCTTTTTATACAGTTTTCAAAAGATAAAGCGACCGCTATGTATTGACAACATTAAAACCTAGATTTCCGAGTTGGTTGTCTGCTCGCATGTAATTTTATATCCTAATTTGGTCAGGAATATACCACCACCTTTTTGCTTTTATAATGTGTTATCTTGAAAATTGAAATTTTTGAAAAGAGTATTTTTAACCTCCAAAAAACAATGGCATCGAAACGAAAAACTTTTATTTCTGTCAATTTACCATGTATTGTAAAAGATATCTCGGTATTCGTTTCGAAACGAATATTTTCCGAAAATTAAATAAACTCTTCTAAAATTTAATTTTTCAAGATAACACATTATTGAAGCAGAGGCGATTCGTTTATAATTCGGATAGACCACATTAGTTTTACATATACCTATATTTTGGTAAAACGTCAGTAAGCCTTATTTCCCATATGTGGCATCAAGCTCATTTACTCGCTTCTATTCAAAGCCATGCATTTATAGAGATGCGGATTGTGCACCATTCCTGTGACTTTACGTGTCTTATTTCTAGAACGTAATCTTGCTTTATCATTATTATTGTACAACACCTGCGACAGTAATTTTATATTTTACTAGGATATGTCCACGACTTCGTCCACGCTTGACTTGAAATTTCCACGGGATTCCTGGGTCACAAAATATCGCAGTATTTAAAAAATAATGTAAGCTATCGTTTTTAGTGAAAACTGTGTCGGAATAAGCTAGTTTTTATGCGCCCGAACAACTTTAAACCGCCCCCGGGAAAATACCCGTGGGATTCCCAGGATATAAGGTAGCGCAGATTTTAGGTCTAAGAATTTTCTGTCGATTAGCGAGAACCGCATCGAAATCGTCCCAGTAGTTTTTACATGAATCCCGAACAAATAGACAAACCGACAGACAGAAATCTAAAAAAATTGCATCGTGTTCTCCATCATTTATCTAGTCTATTCCAGTTGTTTTTTTTTAATAATTTCAATGTACAGACATGGCTTGCTTAGAATTTTATAGTACATATTATAGATTATTGCCATAAATAAAATTTTAAAAATTATTAAAATTATGTTCTTTGTAGTCAGTACATGCGAGTCTGGTATAATGATTTGATTTTGCTTTGTGAACTTTTTTGTGTGCCTTGGATGGAATAAATAAAAAACTTATTTTTCATTACTCATATTCTGAAAGGACATTTGGAGTTGCCTGGTCACAGGGCTGAAAACAGTGCTTTTCGTCCGTGGGAAACGATTTTCCCTGCTGTTAAAAATTTAAAAACTATGCTAACCATAGATAATACGTGCGACTCATGTCCCAATTTTTTTACAGCCATTGTTAAATCGCGACATACATTGTATTAAATTAATATCAACATCATTTTATACTTTTAAATCTTTTCACTAAATTATTTAATTTACCTAAATTTGAGCTAAATATTCATCAGTGACAAAAAATACTGGCTGATTTAATTACAGAAGTAGTGGTTTCTTTAACTAATCACTTTTCATTTACTGTACTTATATTTGCAATGAAACGCAGAGTGTTAACCTCGGGTGAAAGGCCTATTTAGGCACTCGAATTATTAGGGCCCTCGCTACTTTCATGCGCCAAACCACCTACAGGTGAAAGTGACCTAAATAGGTCACTTTCACCTGTCGTGTAACATTCTACTATTAAGATTTCAGTATTTTTTACTATTAAGTATTCAGGTGCCATTTGGTAAAAACGTCTTTCATAATCATCATATTATCCGTCCCTTTCCCAGACTGAGGCTGGTGTGCATAGACATCGTCACTCTCCGACAAAACCCCTTGACAAAAATAAAATAGATAAAAAAATCCGTGAAACATTTTTTGTGATATAGGATATTTTTAGTCAAATGCTTTGTTTTAAGAATTCCGTGGCTAAATAACACCAACAGCAGATGTTCGTGGCGTCTACAAAACTTTTCACTTTGTAACAATATGTGGACTACCAAGCAATTGGGCCAATTGTTCCTTTTCTGGTTATCTCTATTATTATTTATTCTGTATATTTGTATGATTTCTGTATATTTTTGTTTATTATATAATATAATTTTTAATGCCTGAGTTCCATACTTGTATTACGAATTAATAAAGATTTTTCAATATTTTTTTTATATTTCGTTTTGTCTTCTTTTTGTTTAATTTAGTTAATTTGTGTCTTTACAGAGGGCGATCGCTCAACAACAACACCATTCGCCAGGTAAGACGCTTTGATCTCTAGATGAATTTTTTATTTGTTAGATAACTCCTGCTGGCTAAATTGGTCTTGTATTTTTCATATTAGAAGAAACTAATTAATAGGTTGGGGAAAAAGTCTTTTCGCATATAGTATGTATGAACTTGTAATAAGATCTCTTTGGCTATATCATTTGTATCTGGCTGGTTTTGGTATCATTAAAAAGTTTTAATTTTAAAGAAGACAATTCTGAATTCAAATTAGGAAAATGTGTGATTTTCATTTGTTTTTCTTATTGTTAAAATGAGTGAATCTAATGAAGAAATTCGATACATTTTAAAATTTTACTACAAAAAAGGTAAAAATGCAACACAAGCCGCGAAAAAATTTGTGATGTTTATAGACCTAATGCAGTATGTGTGAGAGTAGCGCAAATTTGGTTTAAGCTTTTGCAATCTGGAAACTTCGATATCAAAGATGCACATTGCTCTGGTCGCCCTGTTATGGACAAAATTGATGCCATTTTTCAAAAAGTGGAGCAAGATTGGCATATTAGTAGTTACGGTGTAGCTGGAGAATTGGGAATTGACCACAAAACGGTTTTGGCGTATTTGAAAAAAACTGGGTACACAAAAAAGCTCGATATTTGGGTGCCTCATGAGCTCACTGAAAGAAACCTAATGAACCGTGTACTCATTTGTGATTCTTTATTACGACGTAATGAAACCGAACCATTTTTGAAGAAGCTGATGACTCGTGATGAAAAGTGGAACACGTACGACAAGAACGTGCGAAAAAGATTGTGGTCAAAAGCCGGTCAGGCTTCACAGACTGTTTTTTGTTTTTTTTTATACAGGGTAAATCCGTTTGAGGGCCGTGAGCCGCGCGAGGGGGAAAGGTCGCGGCCCGTGTGTGTGGGATTCGCCAGGTCGGGGTGGCACTAGCACCCCACTTCGGTGTGAGCTGCTATTGCCACGCCGCAGTTAGGGATACCCACTAAAACCCCTGTCCGATCCCGAGCGTCCTTTGTCCGGGCTGTGGGCTCGCTCGCGCATTCACCATCAGCCCAGCCCGGACGGACGACGGCCGGCCCCTTTGCGGGCTGGCCTCACCATTTAATAGCCGGAGATCTGGGTCTCTCCGGCTCCTCTACCTCACCCCAAGGTGAGAGGGGGCGCGCGGATCGGGGCGCTTCCCTCCTCTCCGGCCTTATTGTGCGGGCGGATCCGGTTTCCCCGCCGGTCGCCCGCACGGCCGTAGCCTACGGCGGCTGGAGGTCGTCTTGGACGACCCTCCGTCGTCGCCGTCGGCTCTGGCGGGAGGGGAGCGTGGCGGTCTGCTCCCTCTCCCGCTCCGCCGCCTCCTTCGCGGACATGACGGTCTCGCAGAAGGAAGCGGCTGCGTCCCACGCGTCAGCGCTCCTGACCATGGCCTTCACCACGGCCGGAAGGGACAAATCCGCCCCGATGGCCGCGACGAGATCACGGCGCTGCTCGTCCCAGGCTGTGCACACCTGTAGGGTGTGCAGCGCCGTGTCTTCGTCGCCGTCGACGCAGTGGTGGCACCCTGACGTTTGTTCACGCCTTATTTGACACAGGTACCTCCCGAAGCATCCGTGCCCTGAGAGGACCTGCGTCAGGCGAAACGTCAGGGTGCCGTGACGCCTCTGCAGCCATTCCGGCATGATTGTCTCACCGCTTGAATGACGGCGAGGCCGGCGCTGGGGTTAAGTAGGCGGTCCGCCCACTCTGCCACCTGGACCTGGCGCAACTCGTCTCTGCGCCCCTTGATCTCACGGGGCGCAGGTCGGCCAACACTGGCCTCCTTTTCCTTACGCCACGCGTACAAGGAGGCCAGTTTTCTAGCGTTCTCCAGGTCCCATGGCAGAGCGCCGGCTAGTAGGGAGGCCGCTTCGAAGGATATCGTGCGATACCCTCGGATGGCCCTGACGGCCAGCACACGCTGTGTCTGTCGCAGCGTTGCGACGTTGCGAGCCGCCAGGGCGTCCGCCCACACCGGGGCTCCGTAGAGGGCCATGGATCGCACGATTCCCTCGAAGAGCTTTTGGCACGTGATATTTGGCCCCCCGACGTTGGGCAGCAAGCGCGATAGTGCGCCCGCCGCCCTCGTGAGTCTAGGGGCCATCTGTTGGAAGTGTGCCGAAAAGTCCCACCGGCTGTCCAAAACCAAGCCCAGATATTTCATGGTCGGTTGGACGCCGATGCGGACGCCTCCCACTGCGATGCCGGATCCCGCAGGTGGCTTCCTCCGAGGTCCGTGAAAGACCACGGCCTCGGATTTGTGCAAGGCCACCTCGAGACCCAGCCGCCGGATTCGGTGGACCACCTGTGCAACCCCAGCTGTTGCCAGAATGGCTGCCTCGGGGTATGTCCTCCCCCGCGCGGCGACCAGCGTGTCGTCAGCGTAACAGGTGATGCTTACGCCGCGGAGGAGGACGCCCCGTAGCGCCCAGTCGTAGCCGATGTTCCACAGGGTCGGCCCCAGTACCGATCCCTGTGGAACACCGCACGACATGTCCTGGCGTCCCCAGCCATTTCGACCCGGGAAGATGACGGCCCGGTCGCTAAGGTACGCCCCGACTATGCGGCGGAGGTAGGTCGGCACCCCGTGATATCGGAGTGCCTCTCTGATGCAGCTCCAGGGCATGCTGTTGAAAGCGTTGGCGATGTCCAAGGACACCGCCATCAGCACTTCGCCACTGGAGACTGCTTCCACCGCCTGGCTCTTCACCCGCATGATCGCGTCTATTGTGGAGCGCCCCTTGCGGAAATCGAACTGGACATCGGCCACGTCCGGCCCCTCCTTTGACAGGTGCTGGACGAGGCGGTTTGCAATGACTCTCTCGAAGAGCTTGCCCACCTCGTCCAGCAGCACGATGGGTCGGTACGCAGACGGTGATTCCGAGGGGCGCCCCTCCTTTTTGAGCAGGACCAGTTTCCCGGTCTTCCACTGCCGGGGGAACCGGCCGTGCTCTACTTCACAGACTGTGGCGAAACCCGGGTTAACTCGCAACAAGGTGATGCTGTGTGTATGGTGGGATTGGAAGGGCATTATTCATTATGAGCTGTTACCGCCAGGCAGGACCATCGATTCTGAACTGTACTGCGAATAACTGATGAAATTAAAGCAAAAAGTTGAGAGAAAGCGGCCGGAATTAATCAACAGAAGGGGTATGGTTTTTCACCATGATAACGCTAGACCTCACACATCTTTAGCCACTCAGCAAAAATTATGAGAGTTTGGCTGGGAAGTGTTAATGCATCCGCCGTATAGTCCTGACCTTGCACCTTCAGATTTTCACCTGTTTCGGTCTCTGCAGAATTCCTTAGGCAGTGTCAGGTTAACATCACGAGAGGACTGCCAAAACCACTTGTCGCAGTTTTTTGATCAGAAGCCCCAAAATTTTTATAGCAATAGGATCACGTCCCTACCTACAAGATGGCAAAAAGTTATCCAACAAAATGGCACCTACATACTTTAGTCAAATGTAAATAAACTTTATAAAAAAACCTTTTGTGAATTTTTATATAAAATGCGAAGAAACTTTTTCCCCAACCTAATATTTTAAAGAATTAGTTTGTTTTTGATTATCTATCTATAAATCATAATATAATAAATCTATTGAGGATATCCAGTTTTTATATAAATATAAAATGAGAAAATGATACTTTAATCTATTTTTCATCATTACACTATATTAATGTATACCGGCATTATCCGTGTTATTCACTTATTTTATTATTTCTCTATAAGGTTTTTACGAAACCTTATAAAGGAAGAATAAAGCATCATTACAAAACTAACTCTATTATTTTTATTCGTTTTCAAAGAATCGTAAGTTTGTACGCTTGTTCTATGTACATAATAAGGTCATTAATCGGAATTTGAAGCTATCTCTACCTCACCTAGTTGCTGCTGACAATAGACTTCCAGTTCTCCACCAATCGTTTTTATTGCGAAGCTGGCAAACAGGCATTTGACCCAGCTAAAGTGGTTATCGTCACTTATAGACGTTTGCAATACCAGGGGTGAACGCTTTGCCAGCCTTTAGGATGGGATAGGAGGGATATAATATCTTTCTTCTATCATGTCCTCTTGGACATGATAGAGGAATCAGACAGGAAGATTGCAATACGAGGGGATAGGATAGGTAAATGGGGTGGGGATAGGTTGGGAGAGGGGAAAGTGTGCCATCGGAATCTTAACAATATTCGACCAAAATGAAAATAAAACTTTAAATGTATGACATGACTGAGAGGAAAACAAGATATTTATATTTTCTATGCTTATACTGTGCTGATTGTCGTACTAACGGATATTAGTTACGTTGATACTACTCTGAAAATTATATAAATATCTTGAAAAGTTTATCTTGTTTTTATTTGAATATGTGACGGGATGACTCGCTGTGCAGTATTATTAATGCATGCCCACGTAGGTATATTCTTGAATCACAGCCAACAGAATCATTTAGTTTGAGTCAGAGTCACACACACAATCGTAAGAATCCGATAATTGACCTTATTTAAATGACGTAAATGTAAACAGATTGTCAGCGTTATAAAAAGTAATCCCGATATTTTTGTTCAGTAATCAAAAGCATCACTATTTGTTGCTTTAATTTTTCTACGTGAAACAGATGTAATAATAAACACATGAAAAATATTTTCCCGTATACTTTACCAAGGCTACAATGGACAGACTGGGTTTGGCCTTAGGTCCAAAGTGGTCCGCTGTACATTACTCATAACACAAGCGTAACTTGTTTAGTTTGGGGATATGCAATGTGTGTTTTTGTCAGCTGATTATTATTATTACAGTCGTGACGTGGGTATGGACTGACACGCACTTGGCAGATTATATTCAATCGCTGAGTTATAAAAAATGAAATGCAAAAAAATTAACATTTTAGCATTGCGTAAACGTTGTTAAAGTTCTAAATTTGATTATGATCCAATAGTGATCAAATTAGATAATTTACTTTATATAAATACGCTAAAGACGAGATGTAATACATAAATCTATGTAAGCTCTATAGTTACATAAATCAGTAATATTTTTCTAGAAGACGACAATTAATTGCTTGTACTTTAATCAGCGTTTGACGACTTGTTACGAAAAAATGTCAGGGGGATAGATAAATAAAACTACTAAAACTCTAGTTTTGGTAGTTTTATTTATCTGTCTGTAAACTATAAAAATGACGAAAATGGCAAATCACAAAAAAACAAAACTTGTCCTACGTTCTGCTATATATTAGGTTGGGGAAAAAGTTTCTTCGCATTTTATATAAAAATTCAAAAGGTTTTTTTATAAAGTTTATTTACATTTGACTAAAATATGTAGGTGCCATTTCGTTGGATAACTTTTTACCATCTTGTAGGTAGGGACGTGATCCCATAGCTATAAAAATTTTGGGGCTTCTGATCAAAAAACTGCGACAAGTGGTTTTGGCAGTCCCCTCGTGATGTTAACCTGACACTGCCTAAGGAATTCTGCAGAGACCGAAACAGGTGAAAATCTGAAGGTGCAATGTCAGGACTATACGGCGGATGCATTAACACCTCCCAGCCAAACTCTCGTAATTTTTGCTGAGTGGCTAAAGATGTGTGAGGTCTAGCGTTATCATGGTGAAACACCACACCCCTTCTGTTGATTAATTCCGGCCGCTTTCTCAACTTTTTGCTTTAATCTCATCAGTTGTTCGCAGTACAGTTCAGAATCGATGGTCCTGCCTGGTGGTGACAACTCATAATGAATAATGCCCTTCCAATCCCACCATACACACAGCATCACCTTGTTGCGAGTTAACCCGGGTTTCGCCACAGTTTGTGAAGCCTGAACGGCCTTTGACCACGATCTTTTTCGCACGTTCTTGTCATACGTGATCCACTTTTCATCACCAGCTGACGTCTTATTCAAAAATGGTTCGGTTTCATTTCGTCTTAATAAAGAATCACAAATGAGTACACGGTTCATTAGGTTTCTTTCAGTGAGCTCATGAGGCACCCAAATAACGAGCTTTTTGGTGTACCCAGCTTTTTTCAAATGCGCCAAAACCGTTTTGTGGTCAATTCCCAGTTCTCCAGCTATATCGTAACTACTAATATGCCGATCTTGCTCCACTTTTTCAAAAATAGCATCAATTTTGTCCGTAACAAGGCGACCAAAGCGACTTGCATCTTTGATATCAAAATTTCCGAATTGAAAACGCTTTAACCAAATTTGCGCTACACTCACAGATACTGCATTAGGTCCATAAACATCACAAGTTTTTTTCACGGCTTGTGTTGCATTTTTACCTTTTTTGTAGTAAAATTTTAAAATGTATTGAATTTCTTCATTAGATTCACTCATTTTAACAATAAGAAAAACAAATGAAAATCACACATTTTCCTACTTTGAATTTGGAATTGTCTTCTTTAAAATTAAAACTTTTTAATGATACCAAAACCAAATGGTATAGCCAAAGAGATCTTATCACAAGTTCATACATACTATACGCGAAAAGACTTTTTCCCCAACCTATTATAATCTTTACATAAATCTATCTCATTATCCAGGATGAAGACTATTGCTTGTCCACCCTCGGTATTAATATTATATATATACTGAATTTCAGCCAAATCGGTTCAATAGTTTTTCCGTAAAAGCATAACAAACAGAGAGACAAATCTATTTTTATCCCGGAAACTATCCCATTTTTCGGGATAAAAAGTATACTATCCTCGGAATCGAAAATATAATATATACTGAGTTTCAGCGAAATCGATCCAGTAGTTTTTCAGTGAAAGCGTAACAGACAGAGTTACTTTCGCATTTGTAATATTAATAGGGATAGGGATTTATGCCACCTACACGTGCTTTTTTTATTGGACGTTCAAGAAACATTTAGCTACCTTTGGCTGTTTTGTGTCTGAACTTCTTTTATCGTGAAATAGTAAAATTCATCTAATTTCGAAAAAAACACTGTTTCTTTTGTCGCCTTGCTAGCTTAGGGAGTAAGGTATGTGATCTGCGTGTCATTTCAATGGAGTGGATAGTGACTGGAGACCATGCACCGTTTGAACATTGCCGATGTTTTAACCCCGTTTATGAATGAGCCTTTTACAATCTTAGAAGCGTGTATAATAATAATAATAAATGTTTATTTGTTCCAAAAGTACATACAAGAATTTTTGGGGTTGGGACCTTCTATTAAGTATTAATATATACTTGTGTCAGCAGGACCCGCTCTCAATTAACTTAAACATTAAAAGATAACTTATTACAATAAACCTTATACAAATATTTTTATGTGTTGTATACCTATATTTGTGTGTATGAATGTATGTAAGAATGTATATATAACTACATATTAACTCTGGTTTAAAAATCATTTATAAATAGCCAATAGTTTCGAGGTAAATTGGTTTTAACAGACGGACAAAATTTTGCGTACGAGCTCTTACTTGATAAATGATTATATTAAGTTAAGATAGATACCTTAATATTTCTTTTGAGTTTTAGCAGAAAGAAGTGATTTATAGCCCTGCAGTTTTATTTTCAAAGACGTATAATATTGGTTAAAAATGAATGAAATATCAAGTGCTTAGTGCAACGTGCCTTATCGAGCTGACACAAGAATGTCGTCATTTGACGTCAGTCATGAACCTGCAATTTGACTGGGGCTTTTCTATATGAACCCAAATTTACCTGGGACCTATTTGCTGGAAGATTATTTTAAAATTTGAATATTCATGAATACTTGTCAGCGGCTGGAATACTTCAGTCGACCAGAGCCATGTTTGAAAAAGAAGTTAAACTACATTTGAATAATTATAAGAGCGGCATTCATTTGATTTTTAATTCGACGTTTTCGGCCACTTTTCAGTAGCCGTGACCACGGAAGACAGAGATGTCAAGTGTCAACGTACTAGTCGCGATAACATAAGAAAATTCTAAGAAAACTATATATATTTTTGTTTATTGAAATTGTGTATTATACTAACGTTGAATAAACTAGAGAAATCTAAGAATTGGTTATAGTACTAAAACAAATAATTAAATATAAACAGTATTTGGAATAAGGAAACTAAAAGTAACTGAAAAATACAATTAAAAACTAAAAATAAACTAAGTTATAATAAATATTACAAGCAATTATAGACGGTGTAACAAATTGCTCCCAGATGGGAGTGTGCCCAGTAAGATGGCTGTATTGTCGCGCTGTATAGCGATGCTTATGCGATGGGCGAAGAGTTAAAGGAGTCAAATGGCGCATACATTATTATTTCACATGTATATGATTTTTCATATATATATTTCATATATATATGAAAAATAGTTGCATATTAAAAAATAAAGATGACGTCCTTCGGCAGCGGGGCCTAGGGTTTAGGCTACCGGTGGTTAAGGCTCCAGAGACAGGACCTTTCTCACAATACGTGCCGTGCTCAGGAAAACTGCCTTCTGTATCTGGCCCTTCACCCATTTATCGAGCGAGAGCCTCTCTAGGTGTCGGTCGAGGCTCTTCGCTATTAGACGTTAACGTGGTGTCAGTGATGTCCGAAAGCGGTGTCCGCTATCGGTACGATGATCGTTGACTCCATATGCCACATGGCCGTAATCTCGTGCGCGAGGTCAAGGTATTTCGTTAATTTATCATTTTCAACTTTTACGAGATTAAGTCATGTGGAATACTTATATCAACGAGCATTGTACGTCTCACAGATCGATCTATTATCACAATGTCAGGCTCATTGGCAACAATAGTCCTGTCTGTGATAATAGATCGATCCCAGTTGAACGTGATATGAACATTTTTGAGAACGGGCTCGGGGGTATATTTATAATAAGGTGGTACCTCAGTCGCTATCAGACCGTATCGAAGAGCAAGTTGCTGATGGATGATTCTGGCTACTAGGTTGTGCTTGTGTACTCGGAGTAACCAGACGAGAACAACAGAAAGTAACATGCCTGATGGATTCGCCCGGGCGGTGACACGCCCGGCATACGTCGAGCGTGCCGTCCTTCAGAATATACACCTGTAGTTGTTTGTCTTGATAACTTCGTCCATAATTGCACAGACAAACCCTTCGATTTCCCTAAAGAGGTCACCAAAACTTAGCCACTTCACCGACGCCGGTAGGTTTGTGTCGGGCCCATATAACGCCTGGTAAAATCTACTGTGCAGCTCCTTGCTCTTCCATACGTTCATCCGCTCAGAGGTACTCAACACCGTAGGTCTGAGGAAGTTCTCTTTTGCAAGAGAGAGTGGGGTGAATCCTTTGTCTACTGACACCAGATTTCATATTATTATTATTGTATTTTTCGTCATAAAACGACATTAGGTACGACGGGATTAGCGAAGGTGACGGGGACGAAGGTCCCAATCACCCATATTAATAACATCGACCCATAAACGTCCCACTCACTACTGGTCTCCTGTCTTAATTTGAGAGTAACAGATAATATACCCGACGCGCTTGTCCATGGCGCATTATCGGATTAAACACATGTCTGATCTTGCTGTGCAGGCTTCCTTGTGATGTTTTCTTCACCGTTGCACGTAATAACTGTAACATTAAGCCGAAAAAAACCTAAATCGTGCATGCTCTTTGCTAGGATTCAAACCATTGTTATTGTAACGATACGCTCGTATTACTTACTTACTTACTAAGCTAAATAGTGGTAATGGCTAATTACGTACCTATAGCGTCGTATTTAAAATATACTATAAGATCTATAGTCTGTTTCATGTAGGACGCTATAGGTGACCAAATTTGAAAGACGAAACTATGGACGAGAGCACACAGATAAATTTATATATTCCCAGGAATTACTGCGGCTATTTGCTAGGCATATAGTCCATTTCAAGAAGGACGCTATAGGTAACCAAATTTGAGAGACGAAACTATGGACTAGAGCACACAGATAAATGTATATATTGCCAGGAATTACTGCGGCTATTTGCTAGGCATATAGTCCATTTCAAGAATGACGCTATAGGTGACCAATTTCGTGAGATGTGACTTGGCTAAAGCACATAGATAAATTTTTATACTCTTACCTTGTATTCCGGGGAGGAAATAAATAAATAAACTCCGGGTTTTAGGTTAACAAATCATTTATTGAATTTATTGAAAATTGAGGTAAATAAAATTACTGATAAAAATTAGTTATTTAATGTAATTAGCTAGCCAAAAAAATTATGAGTTACATAAAGATATACTAGTTCACATAAAATATATTATGATAACGATTGACTTTTAAAGGCTCTTAGCCAGGCTCAGGGAAGGGAAGAGTTGAGACGACGAATTGGGGGATGAAGTTGTGGGGCTGTGAGGCGAGAAGACTAGTTATTCATTCGGAGATGAAAATAAGGGACGAAAGAGAGACTCTTACGTTACTAAATTTGTTGTTTTAAGTGAAACTAGAATTACACGAATGGTTCTTCTAAATTGATAGAATGTTGGTTGATAAGAAGTAAAGCAAAAATATGTAAGACGCTTAGCTGGTGATCCTAGCTTAGGTTGCCAGGTTCAGCTGCTGGATGGCTACGATTGGCAGCCCATCCAATTCATCCAATGCTGTTCTGCGAGGAGTAAACTGAGAGTAAAGTAGAGAGACAGCTCACGAGCTCATAACAATCGAATACCTGAAACGCGTCGAAACATGTTTGTGGCATGGGAATCACAAGCAAGTATTCATGTCCGGTGAGGCTGAAGACGGTATTTAATGTTATTACAATATGCCTGTTGGCTTTTAATGCTGATCTCAGATAATTGAACACATGTGGGAATGTCATGTTTTTACAACTGTTAAATTAAATAATCAAAATACGGAGAACATCAAGGGTATTCATAAACGGCTTATGCGATGGCGTTTAAATAAAATGAATGTGTATAAGACGTCGTGACCATGGGTCACGACGATACTTTGGAGGTTATGAGGTGGTGTAAAAAATGAAAAACCACTTACGGGGTTTAAAAAAACGAAGGTAGCCGGAGGGAACACGACTCAGAGATCCGATAAAACGCCCTCCGGAGGTCTGGTGGCGTGACCGAAGCGGCGGCCTACCCTGAACATGATGTCTGATTATTTTAAGGTCGACTTTAGAAGATTTGACCGCTGGAGGAACTACGTCTCGCTTCGTCGAGGGTTTTCAGCAAAAGGGGCGTAAAATGGCTACCGTTCAAATCACGGTTTATTCCGTGTACATTTAAAACACCAATGAAGTAACTGCACGTTGAATTTCTTCCAATCACAATTTTAATGACTCATTGAGGATTAACTCGACGTTTAAAAAAATCTACTGTCAGAAACCAACGTCGATTCGATAGATACGACAGATAAGGAGACTAAGGTACAAGTTTTATACTGCCATGTCAGGACAGAATAAAACTGACGTAAGGATTTTATTAATTTGAAAGAATTAAATATTATGTGGGAAATAGGTTTCAAGAATGTTAGGAATGTTATTTAATTGATATTGTTTGATTTTATAATTGTTTACAAAGGAAGCGAGGAAATTGGGAACTATTAATAGACTAATAATTGAACTTTGTGTACGAGGCATCCAGTGAACGAATAGTAGTAGGTAATTGTGCTTTGAGAGCGGGAATTTAAATGTGTATAAGTGACGATTATGTTTGGAAATTACTACGTTACAATACTAGTAAATACTGCGGCTGGCTGCCAGGGATATAGTCTATTTCAAGTAGGACGCTATAGGTGACCAAGTTTGAGAAACGTGACTGTGGGTTAGATAGGGCACACACATACATTTTTATACTCCCAATAAATACTGCGGCTAGCTCCCAGGGATATATTCCATTTCAAGTAAGACGCTATAGGTGACCAAGTTTGAGAGACGTGACTGTGAGCTATAGCACACAGATAAATTTATATTCTCCCAGTAGATCATATTAGGTTGGGGAAAAAGTTTCTTCGCATTTTTTATAAAAATTCAAAAGGTTTTTTATAAAGTTTATTTACATTTGACTAAAGTATGTAGGTGCCATTTTGTTGGATAACTTTTTGCCATCTTGAAGGTAGGGACGTGATCCCATTGCTATAAAAATTTTGGGGCTTCTGATCAAAAAACTGCGACAAGTGGTTTTGGCAGTCCCCTCGTGATGTTAACCTGACACTGCCTAAGAAATTCTGCAGAGACCGAAACAGGTGAAAATCTGAAGGTGCAAGGTCAGGACTATACGGCGGATGCATTAACACTTCCCAGCCAAACTCTCGTAATTTTTGCTGAGTGGCAGTGGCTAAAGATGTGTGAGGTCTAGCGTTATCATGGTGAAAAACCACACCCTTTGTGTTGATTAATTCCGGCCGCCTTCTCTCAACTTTTTGCTTTAATCTCATCAGTTGTTCGCAGTACAGTTCAGAATCGAAGGTCCTGCCTGGCGGTAACAGCTCATAATGAATAATGCCCTTCCAATCCCACCACACACACAGCATCACCTTGTTGCGAGTTAACCCGGGTTTCGCCACAGTCTGTGAAGCCTGACCGGCCTTTGACCACGATTTTTTTCGCACGTTCTTGTCGTACGTGATCCAATTTTCATCACCAGTTATCAGCTTCTTCAAAAATTGTTCGGTTTCATTACGTCGTAATAAAGAATCACAAATGAGTACACGGTTCATTAGGTTTCCTTCAGTGAGCTCATGAGGCACCCAAATATCGAGATTTTTTGTGTACCCAGCTTTTTTAAAATGCACCAAAACCGTTTTGTGGTCAATTCCCAGTTCTCTAGCTACATCGTAACTACTAACATGCCGATCTTGCTCCACTTTTTCAAAAATGGCATCAATTTTGTCCGTAACAGGGCGACCGGAGCGACGTGCATCTTTGATATCAAAATTTCCGGATTGAAAACGCTTAAACCAAATTTGCATTACTCTCACAGATACTGCATTAGGTCCATAAATATCACAATTTTTTTTCGCGGCTTGTGTTGCATTTTTACCTTTTTTGTAGTAAGATTTTAAAATGTATCGAATTTCTTCATTCGATTCACTCATTTTAACAATGAGAAAAACAAATGAAAATCACACATTTTCCTAATTTGAATTTGGAATTGTCTTCTTTAAAATTAAAACTTTTTAATGATACCAAAACCAGCCAGATACAAATGGTATAGCCAAAGAGATCTTATTACAAGTTCATACATACTATATGCGAAAAGACTTTTTCCCCAACCTATTACGACTTACAGCCAAGGATTCTGAAAAATACGATACTGTGTTATATATGCTATACTGTGTATTTTTTTGTATAATTTATCTGCTTATGTACACATTGACCGATTAAAGATGATTTTGACGTAATAATATTAACAATAATTTGATCTGATACCCTTTAAGCCTGCCATCTGACTAGCAAGATTTTTTATCTATCAGATCCTTTTCGATTTAGGCCTAAGTCTCAGCTGCTTCTAGCTCCAATTGTGCCTTATGTGCCGCCAATGATGACGAATACGATTTTTTTGACATCTCTGGTTCCAGTATTTGTGCCGTGTTCGGAGGCGGTTCAGATTTAACGTCCCTGCCATCATCCAAGCTTTGTCTTGGTTGCCACGTTGTTTTTCTCGTTTCTACCATGTGGTTCGGCGTATCATACATAACTTATACAAGTATATCCGAGCGAGAAGAACCACCAAGTTGTGAGCGGTCGTTTGTGCCGATCTTTCAGGAAAACACACTTTTGTCCAATTAAATATTTTACTTGAAAACTTTTACATAAACACATAACATTGAAATTTACTACATGTAGTGCGGCACATGTGGAATGTGAATGAGGACACGAGCGATGACATGCAAAAAGGGAACAAGCAAAAACAAGATGGCCGCAGTACGTCTCGCGCGCACCAACCCCTACACCGTGCACAATGAACGTGTGCGTTCACACGTATCGCGTAATTTGCCACCTCCTGACAATACGACATAAAAAAATTATTTCATTGCTCACAGCTTGTACCCCGGATGTACAATTCTTATTGGCAGACTAACCATTCTCTCGAATAAATCTATTTTTGTGAATAGGCTTTCACTTCATATGGTTTAGAAACGCTTGAAAAGGTTTTCTACGCATATTCTATATTAACGTTAATTATGCACTGTCAAATCTAAAATGATAATAATTTTAACAGCTCACGGTAGGGATGAGGTAGTATATAATGATTATTCGACTATTATTCTCATAGAACTTAATCGATAAAGGCATGTTTACGCTGTATGGTTAGATTATAATACAAAACAAAGTATTATTTTATATTTACCAAAAATATAGTTACCTAAATATTAACTTTTATATGTTCCATTTATTTTCTTTCAAACCCCAGGTTCGGTGTAGTCTGTAGTTGTTCGTTATGCGTGGCACTTCAGTAATTGGTTGGTATCCATAAATGAATTACAACATTATCTGTAGTAGATATACTCTTCGGAAGCCTCTGTTGTTGAGCCTTTGCCGGCCTACCTCACAGCAACGCAGAGGCTTTGGGTTCGATTCCTGGTATAGTACATTTCGGAAACGTATTTTCTCCGTTATTTACTATGGTCTGGGATCGGCCCCAGAGTAGTCCGTTGTATATTAGCCATAACACAAGCATAACTTGCTTAATATGGGGATATACAATGTGTGTGTTTGTCTGCCGATTATTATTATATTATTTTTATCGGAGAAAAATAGGAAATTTCATGGGTGTGACATACCTTAATTATCGTCCTAAATTTGACAAACCATACAACGAAAATAGGCGCAGAATCTGTTTTATAGAACCAATTTATATAGTTTACAGTACTATACTCCGGATTAATTTCCGTTAGCAACAAATTCTACCTATTACCTTTCATTTTGCAATACGGGTTTTCAGTCTCACCGGAATTTAGAGTCTTTGCTTTATTATTTTAAAAGAAGAGCACTTTTTTGATTATATTACAGATGCAGAAAATTATTATAGGTAAATTAGCTTCGAGAAGTTTTAGCGTTTGTATATTTACAGGAATTCTAAATTTGAAATTTAAATTTCCTTCTACAGTCAGCAAAAAGAGGTTTGTTACATTTTGAAGAAAAAATATATTTACAATCAAAAGTCAATGGTGAAAGTCAAATAAATAATAATTATTTACATTGCTAATTGTTGTGAGGTCTATTTGATTTTAGTTTGATAATCGATGAATTAATTGATTAACTGATTCTGAAAAATAAGGCGAGATTTGTAGACTATAAGCTAGACGACATATTACGACAGCACAGTAATACTGTGCTCTGTTTACCGCCATATCAGCCTCAGCTTAATCCAATTGAAAATATATGGGAGATAGTAAAAACTTACTTCGCAAAACAATGTCACAATGAACATGAATGCTATAATGATATTAGCTGAGTAAACATTTAATAGCATAACTGTAGAGGAATGGATTTTTTTGTCTACATGCTATTGAACAGGAAAAGAAATCTCTAGGCAAGGATGAGCTTTTAGATATAACTAGTGGTCGCCCGTGGTCGAAATTCGACCATAATAATTAATGTCAAAGACTATACTTATATAATCACAAATTTCGCCAAGGCGACACTGTTAATATGTCTTTACCAATGAATAAAAGACTATATGCGTGTGTGTTTGTCAAATACATGGTACTGTGTGTAATGTTTTTTTATTGATTTAATATATTTTTTATGCATAATTTAAAAATAATATTAGAATTCTGCACTCCTTCTCTATATAAACTATAAGTGTGCGAAATTTCATACTCCTCCGTTCGCGCAATTTTCGTAAAAAGGGGTACAAAGTTTGGGTTCACGTATTAATATATAGATATCAGAACGAATTTGAATTAACACAAATGATTCGTCGCATGAAAGTGGGATGAGGATAATTACCAAATGTCTGGAGTTGAAGACATTTAGTATTAAAAATTATGTTTAATATTAATATTTATTGTTTTAATATCGCTTAATGTTATTAGTTTCATATTAAGTACCTGCCTATAAAAATATATAAGAAGTATCAGTTTCTTAATTTATGTGCTAACCGTACACTACTACAACCGCGAAAATGTCTCGAAGCTAATTTATCTGGAATTATATTTTGTTATAAATATTAATTAACTGGATAGTAAAATTATAGAAAATTAAGTTAGAAATAGAGCTTTCCCCGCGGTAACACCGCGGGTCAGACCCTAGAATGCAAACCTTCCTTAAAATATACCTAACTGATGGTGATAACTGCTTCGTGGTTTCCTGTTTGTGTTAAATCTATTTTCTTGAAATTTCGTAATGTTTTTTAGATATCTATCAAAGACGGATGGGGAATTTTTTTATCTGTGAAAATGGAAGTTTCCATGTGATCAAAATTAGTCACAGAACTAATAAATTTTCCTTTTTAGAGTTACTTAGCGTAATGACAAAAACGGAATACCCCTATAACTACGTCACGTCCGTCTATCAGTCTGTCTGAGTGCGTATTGAAATTCGATTGAATACTTATTAATACACTAACCAATTTACGTTGAAAAAAAATTATAGGCTTCAAAAATTTTTTTATCCGTACTAAGTTATAGTCCTGTTATTTATTATTTCACTCTATATAGTCAAATTGTGTTATTCGTTGTAAGTGCTTTCGTAATTGAGTTGTACTACGATGATGTTGACTTCCGTTGTACGATGTCAGAACTTATTGTTAAACTTAACTATAAATAATGACATTTTCCTAGTGCACTTACGCGATAAATTTGCGTACAGCCTCTAGTAACTCTATTAAATATTGCAATCTTCCCAGTAATTGGCCCTTCTGCAATATGAACTTAATTTAGTCCATAGGAAGTGAGAGGAGGTGGAAAGCTTACGCTTGGCTTCATATGCAGCTATACTACTCACAGTATAAATAACTTGTTTAAATTTATCAATTAATACTAAGAATAACAATTACTCAGTAAAACACGAGTTAGTAAAACACCTAAATCTTACATGATAGTGTTTAGATTTTCTAGCTTATCAACGATTTAAGATTCAAAACATACTTTTAAACTAAATTAGTCTAAAAACTAAAATAAATAATATATCTTAATATAGATTCATTGAACATAATAAAAACAATAACACTAATCTAAGAATAATAATAATAATATTTATTTATTTGCTCTCACAATAAAACATAACAAGTAATTCTAGAAATGACTAAATATCAGTGAGAGCCTAGTGTCAGTAGAAGGAAAAATCCTGTGTGACTGGTCACTAGCCTGTCTCTCCCCGGAAAAATGTGTATATATATATATATATATATATATATATATATATATATATATATATAACTAGTTAATCGATTTTGTTAATTTTTGATTTACTGATTATATTAATCAGAAATACAATGTATTGAGTGTAAATAGATGTGCAGTGTGTAATTATGTATTTATATGTATGTATATATGGTACGTAAATGTGTGTGTGTGTGTGTGAGTTTACGTGATTTGAAATTAGAGGAATAGAATAAATTATACTATGAGAATTACATAGAATGAGTAACAAATAAATGAGTGAACATATATAATACTATAATACAAGATGATGATATAAAAAGAAAATATTTAAGTAATTAGGCCTAATAGTGCTTCAGTGGAATCATAGTCTAGTTTCAACAGCCATTCGGTGAGGGTTTTCTTACGTTTGGCTTTAGTCAAAGGGAATATATCAATCTGCTTGTTGATTTTATTATATAAGTAACTCCCTAGAAAGTACAAATATCTACAGCAGAACGCTATGCTTACAATGTTTTGTTTGCAGGG
Organism: Dendrolimus houi; assembly: GCA_039645545.1. Classification (NCBI taxonomy): domain Eukaryota; kingdom Metazoa; phylum Arthropoda; class Insecta; order Lepidoptera; family Lasiocampidae; genus Dendrolimus; species Dendrolimus houi. The sequence continues at coordinate 9,139,251 of CM077123.1, read as the reverse complement.
GATGTAGTTCCTTTTAATAATAGAATTGGATGATATAAATGGTGTGATAACATGTTGTTTCAGAACAATTTGTGGGATAAAGAGTTGCCGAACTGTTAACACTTTCCAGCGTTCATAAAGTTCTTTGGTGGGGAAGTAGAACGGGAGAGAAAGACTGACTTTAAGTACTGCTCGTTATGCACGTTCTAATTTTATCATTGCCGTTTTGGCAGCTCCTCCCCATGACGTGATACAATAGCTCAAAACAGATTGGCATAGGGCGTAGTATAATAATTGCATTATATTAAAATCAGCAACCTGACCAAGGGTTTTAAAAATATAAATTAACTTAGTTTTATCAATATTAAGGGTTAATATATTTGAATTTAGCCAATCCATAACTTTATTAAGACCTTTTTGCGCACTTTGGAATACTTTTGACCACGTATCAGCAGAAAAAAGGAGTGCAGTATCATCAGCATAATGTAATAATATTACCGTTTTCAAGTTCTAAGTCGCAGAGGGTGTTTATATAAGCAAGAAAGAGGGTTGGGTCAAGGATGCTGCCCTGGGGCACACCAAAAGAGATAGTAGCTTATTTACTTATATATTCTCCAATGCGGACTCTTTGCGTTCTGTTTTGGAGATAATCAGCGAAAAGTTGTAACTGAAGATCTCTTATTCCAAGTGCTTCAAGTTTATGAATTAAAAGTGAGGTTGAGACCGTGTCAAACGCCTTAGTTACGTCTAGAAATATGGCTATAACTTTCTGTTTTTTATCAAGATTAGATGTAATATAATTAGTTAATTCTTCAACTGCGGCATCAGTAGATTTGCCAGATCGAAAACCAAATTGATGAGTAGAGATTAAATTATTATATTCTAAATATTTAATTAATCTATTATTAAGTAAACGTTCTATAATTTTTGATAAGCTTGGTAAAATAGATATAGGTCTATAATTATTGACGCGGCTTTTATCACCAGATTTATGAACGGGTACTATTACAGACTTTTTGAATAAATCTGGGAAAAACACCAGTAGAGAACGACAAATTGCAGATGTGAGTAATTGAAGGCACTAATTTATCTCTACCAGTTTTCATAAATTTGTTAGAGATACCATCAAGACCGACAGAGCAGAGAGACTGAATTTGCAATTAAAGTGTTGATTTCAAATTCACTTGCGGGTAGTAATACAAAAGAGTTGAGGACAGTTTTTGTAGGAGGCACACGAAGAGAAGGAATATTTTTAGAGATAATTATTTGAGTTTATAAATCAGAACCAATCTTAGAAAAGTAGGAGTTAACTTCATTTATAGAATCGTTAGGGTTAACAGATGATAAAAGTTGTGTAGGTGAGTCGTGTGGTTTTCTGTTATATGTAATATTTTTAATGGTATCCCATAGTAGTTTACTATTATTCTTTGCATTAAGAATTGCATTTTTATCATAATCATTTTTCAATTTCTTTAAGAGAGAGTTATAGATATTCCTGTATTGTTTATATGTAACTTTCAATACTTCATCATTTGGGTATTTCTTAGTGTTTTTGAAAAGGAAATCACGATGTCGCATACATCTTAAGATGCCAGGTGTAATCCAAGTCTTAGTAATTTTCTTTCTGTTCGGGATTTTTCTCACTGTGCTGTTTGCCCTGATAGCCTTAGTTAAGGTAACGACTAAGATTTGTGAAGCAACATTAACGTGTGAAGTGGAAAGAATAGAGATTAGATCAATGTTATTCATATATTGATCTAAGGTACTATGGTTAATACAGATTTTATTTTGCTGTATTTGAGTTAAAGGAGTAGATTGTTCAAGAATCATCATAGTAGCGTTATGATCTATTACCGAGGAATCTATTGCATAGGAGTACGTTTTATCCTTAGTTTTTATATGAAATAAGTATATTTCTGCGGGTTACGGGTTCGAAGTTTAAACGATTAATGATGAATAAACCAATTATGATGAAATTTAATTTTTTGTTCATGTAGACTCTCAATAACAGGGATGAAAGTGAGATACTTTTTATCCCGATGATTAAACGAGCGAAGCATTGAGTTCTCTTATGAGCAGCTTTAAAAACAGCTCCGTTACATACTACACTGTAGTAACTAGTGTTTCTTTGTAATCGAAATAGGTTTATACAAGCATCATTATTATTATCACTGTGACATTACCATTTTATCATCGTGTCAGAGAATGAATAATAGCAAGATTAAAATGAATACATTGTAAATGAAATTTTATTAGTCCTTGGCCTGGCACATTGCGATGCAACCGCTTGAGAGTAATTCAGTCTCGAATGCACATATTGTGTGTCAGACAAGTTGAATAGGTGGTCTTATGAATGCCTGTTATTGAAGCAGATTAGAATGTTTTTTATTATTGTAATGGAACTATAGCAAAATAATCCTACAGTTTTAGCCTGTGAATAGAATTAAAGTCTAGGTTTTCAAAATAAACGCCATAATTTAAGTGAAAACTAATACTTATAAGGAACTTATCTTATAAATAATAATCAATGTTTCTATGTTTGTCCTCGATGCGCTCCTAAACCATTGATCAGATTGTGATGAAACTTTGGTAGGGTGTTCTGAGACACGCCCGCAAGGGTTTCTGGCTCAAAAAATCTATATAAATAAAAATCCGTGCTTGTATGTTTGTCCAATATATATGCGTTCCTAAACCATTGATCAGATTGTGATGAAACTTTGGCAGTGTGTTCTGAGGACGCTCCGCGGGGGTTTCTGGCCGCAAAAATCTATCTTTATAGATATTTTTTTTCTGTTCGTGTGTCTTGTCACTGAACTCTTCCGGAGGATTGGACCGATTATGATGAAATTTTTTGTGTGTGATCAAGTGGGTCCCAGGATGGTTTAGATTCACAATTGAATCCGGTAGGTGGGGCCGCTGAACTCCTAAACGGTGGGATTGACTGATGTTTTTTTTTAATTTGTTCAAGTGGATTCGAGAATAGTTTAGATTAACAGTTGGTCCCGGCAGAGGTGGAGCAAGTAGGACGGCACCAGCCCGGGGAGCGGAGCGTCTATTGAAAAGGGAGAGTGCAAAATCGCCAATTATTAAATTTAAAAATCAAATTATACTACAATAAACTATATCATACTGTTTCCTACTGATTCCTGAGCTTCGCAAATGAGCGAGAAGGATATGATGATAATTTACGAAGGGGCGCAACTATGATGCATGCCTTAGATGCCATTTTCTGTTACTATGCCCTTGGGTCCTGTTAGGTGGCGTTGCAATCGGGTTTCAGGATTTTGAACGACATTTTTTGTGTGCGTGTGAGTGGGTTCTGGAATGGTTTAAATTAACAATTGAACCAGGTAGGTGGCGCTGCAATCGGGTTTCAGGATTTCGGTGAAATTATTTTTGTGTGTATGAGTGGGTCTTGGGGTGGTTTAGATTCACAAATAGATCCGATAGATAATGATCTTTATATATATGATTTTTCTGTACGTGTTTATGTCACTGAACTGCTCCTAAGCCGCTGCGCCGATTTTGATGATTTTTTTGTTTGTTTCTGTGGGTCTCGGGATGGTTAAGATTCACAATTGGACTCGATATATGGCGCTGTAATCGGGTTCTCTGGATCTTTATTTTTTACGGGCAGGACGTCTGCCGGGCACAGCTAGTATTTTTTTATAAATTAATGTTGTTAGGATATTTGTCTATGAGGCCTGTCTAAATGTTTGTTTTGAATAGACTTTGAAAAGGCTAAACGGATTTAATTAATTGGAGTTTTATAATATTCGTTTGTAAAATATATGAATATATATTTTAAGTCCCGCGCAAACGAAGTGGCAAGCACATTTAGTATATAATAATTATCTTTAACTATATATACATTCTTTTTGTAAAATCATTTATATGTATTAATTTAATTATTAATTAATCACGGAAAGAACAATCGCCTAGGAAAGTCGTAACAATGAAAAGATTCTAGACTCCGTCTCACGAAAGAAGCCCGCAAACGGGGTGCTACGTTCGTATAATGGAACGTTAGAAAGATAAAATAAAATTAGAGAGATTCTGAATTAATAGTATTAGTGAATAGAATAATAATATAATTTAACATTTACATTTAAACACTTGATAAAAACAACGTAGCGGCGGGGTTGATCTGTGTGATTAGTATTTTTTGCCGCAAGACTTCGTGAGATGCACTCTAAATATTAAATGACAAGATGATGTCACAGATCGTTCATTTGTTACTCTTTGACGTTTGATTATTTACTAGAGCTTACCCCGCGACTACACCGCGTGACAAATCCTAGGCAGTAGGTTTATTTTATTTACATAAAAACTTAATTCGGTTTTTTACATATAATGTTACGAGTTGCGAAACTCGAATTAAAATGCCGTTGGAATGATTATAGAGTTTATTAGAACTATACAAACACGTATAACACAGGTACAAGTATAACCGAACACAACAAATCCAAACATAACGCAGAGGGTCGTAATTCAATAAAACGCGCAAAGTCCGTCACTCTTAGATTCCCGATTGTAGTACACACGTCTCGCTTTGATCGTGGTTCTCGCTTGACTGCCTCCCTCCCTCGATCAGGCCATCGTTTTATCCTGCACAAGTGCAATGTGCCCGCCCGGCCACGTGGACCGAATTTCCTACAATCAGCTTGTACTTTGAAATCTGCAACACCTGGCTAATTATTACAATAGGCTGTTCTCTAGATACGTATTTCAATAAATAAGTAAACAAAAGAAGACGATCATAAAAGAATTACAGTAGTTTTAATGTTATTAATTATTAGTTCAAATGCCGACGGGTAATAAATGTGCTTCTACAAATCTGTATGTGGAATTTGTCTCTGTCGGCGCTTAGGTTGTAACAATAATATAATTACATATAATAATAACAAAGAAACTAAGTCCATATAGTCTAGACAACTGAGATGGGTCGAAGGCAACATGATTTGATATAATACCACGAATGACATCTTGTTTATGACAACGTAGGTATTTGTTAGTAAATTGAAAGAATGCGATTGCAGCGCCATCTATTTAGCTTATCCCTCTATTCTATGGAAATCACACCATTTTTCGGGATAATAAAGTATCCTAAGTATTGACTCGGGATATAAGCCACCTCTGTGCAAATTTCATTCATATACGTTCAGTAGTTTTCAAAAAAGATACGATCTCGGCCCCATCATTTTCACTATTTTTGTCTATCCCACAGAAACGACGTCATTTATCGCGATAAAAAGTATCTTATGTTACGCCCCGTCATGTAGGCTAGCTCCGTTTCGAATTTCATTTAAATCCGTTCAGTAGTTTTACGTGATACTCTAACAAACAGACAAAAACTTTAAAAATTGCATTTTCGTAATCGGCGGGTCCGAATTACCCCCCTAATTTTTTTCACATTTTAAACGCTTAGTCCATAATATTATAATTTTGAAACATTAATTCGGTTAATAGGGCGATTGAGTTGGTAATTAAATGAATAATTTGTAGTCGTGACATGAAGATAACAACGAAATATCGAGGTCATCATATAAATCTCTATGATTTTTTCGAATATTTGCAATGCTCGGGCTTCATCTAGAATAATGTTAAAATTATCAACTGTGGCCAAATACGTCTTATTTATAGCGTTGAAAATAACGCCCTTAACAAATAAAACTGCATTAATATATATATATACATACATACATGTGTGTGTTCCGTAGTCGTGGTAGCGTGCTATGGCTAGCGCACGTGTCCCAAACTCAAAGCGCGCGGGTTCGTTCCTGGCCGGAACGCATGCACCACTTAAGCAGTTTTCTGACCTAATGAATGTATGAATGAATGAATGAAAACTCTTTATTGTTCACCATAAACTTAATTCTAGACAATTGATATGGATACATTTGCATTAGAACAATGGGCGGCCTTATCGCTTATAGCGATCTCTTCCAGGCAACCCGATGTCTAAGGAGATTTTAAACGAAATTTCAAAACATTTTTGATGGTGTACTAAACTAAAATAAAAGTAATAAAATCACAATCAAATAAAATACAATATAAATACACTACTATATATACATATATAATTAGATAAAGATGATATTATAATAATTCCACAGTCGAACAGCCTGTACGGCAAAAGAATTTCCTACGTAGGAAGAAGTGTATGCACGTATTGTTAACAAAAGATTTTCATTTGAGCGCAAATTACAGGAATGAGATTGATATAGAAAACTAAAAAGTTCTTTTAAATATGGGGGGAGTACAGGGATTGTAAATATTAGGATATTGTGCAAAAGTGAGAGTAAGTGAACATTCCGGCAAAAGCGAATAGGTGACCATTTAAGCTTATCACGAAATTCGGAGACATGGTCATATTTACGCAAACCAAATATGAACCGGATATAAACATTTTGAAGGCGTTCCAGCTTATCTAGTTGTTCCTGGGTTACGTTTAGATAGCAGGCATCTGCATAATCAAGTAGGGGGAGAAGCAAGGATTGAGCAAGCATAACCTTAGTAGCAGTAGGTAGGTAAATTCTTCAACCTCCCGAGCCATTGTGCATATTGTTACAATTATCACGTGCTACCAACAGCGAAGAAAAACATCGTGATGCAACCTGCACATCGAGATAACCGATGTGTCAAACCTGCTGAGCCAACCCTGGACAAGCGTGGCGGCTATACTGTCCGTCCCCCTATAATGGGAGGCCCAAGCCCAGCAGTGGGACATTTATGGGCTGTTATTATATTATTATTATATATATGTTTCAGTGAAATGACGAAAACTGTGATCTGATCAAATTCCTAAGGGAGCTGATCGATTCACGCGAGATGTTGCGATCACAACTCGTAGGTGGTTTCTGAAAAAAATAGGGATTTAATCAAATTCCTGATCTGTTTTAGTGAAATACTGAAATGAACAAGTTCGAGCTCGCAGAACTCTATATTTCACTTGTTTCCATTTCCCTTTACCTCACCGCCCCACTCTGGCGACTTTGTTGACCAGTGTCGCACTTGTAACGAGACGCAGAAGTCGTGAGGGTCGGTCGAAGGTCGCGACTAGTGACCAGAACAGTGAGTTATTTGTCAGGTTAGCCTCAGACCAAAGCTCACGAACCGAGCTAGCGAAGCGAGTGCCGCGGCAGCGGCCGGCGAGTTACCATTTATTCATTGATAACTAGTTCAACGATAGTTACATGTTCGTTGTGACACTTGCCGGCCTCTGTCGTTCAGCAATATTAATAAGGACTAACTCGTCATTGCGATACCTACTCTACTTTTAATAATAATAATGCATGGTAAACTAAATAAAGGAATTGTGTCAAATCATTTACCTTCTTCAGGGAAATCACCCACAGAGTTGTTATTGTAACATCTCGCGTGAATTAATCATCTCCCTTAGGGATTTCATCAAATCACGGTTTTCCTCATTTTCCTGCGACATATACATACAATATCTGTCAATATTTAACGTCCTTACAACTGATGACAATTTCGCATCCCAAATAACGCATTGAACCCACCGTTTCAACTACATGAAATGGTGAATAATTATAACAGACTGTGGGGCGCACTGGCTAATGCACCTACCTTCCGTTCCAATAACATCGTTTTGAATCCTTGTAAAGGCGTGTAAGGCAGTTTTTCTCTTCTAATGTAAAAATCATCTCAATCGCCACGTGTTAAACGTGAAATAAACAAATCATGTGAAAAATGCCGACCAGTAATTAAAAAGCGCCGCGTCGTGTAACGTTTACTATCCTGAAATAGGAAAACCTTAAAACAAGTATTTGAAGGTAGGTATATACATTATACACCTAGGCTGCGCATGTGTTCTATGTACGTCCATCTCATTTAGACGGAACGTAAATGTCGCCTAGGTTCGTTAATCCTCTGGTGCTCGCTGGAAATACTTCAATAGACAAGAGTAGATTAGTAGATTCAATAGACTTGATACAACGTCGACTGAACCACTGTCTCGGTATTCTGACCGGAGTTTTTGGCGGGAACTGCAAGGAACGTTGTGCTGTGCAGTTTTATTTTCTAAAAATGTGTAAGATTACTCGAAAATGAACAATAGTTGTAGATGCGATATTGTTATTATTTGTGATTGACGTTAAGTATTGACAGGTAAACATATTTAAACACGCTAATGTAGCTATTCGTTAACAACGTTATTTTTGACGCTATGAATAAGACGCATTTGGGCAAAGTCAATAACTACAACATTATCGCAGGTGAAGCCCGAGCATAAATGGATAAATCATTTATAACACCATTGAAAGTAACAAAGAATGACATTTTTATTTGTACCCATGCGCGCAGACGAAGCAACAAGCAGAAACAAGGTGTTTATAAAATCATAAAAGCACACAACAGTTACTGTTAACCGTTCTCTCGGCAAACCTCCAATACCATAAATAATGTTAGTAGGGAGGTTAAGACACAATTCAACATCGTTAAATTTCCGAAATGTTACTCTCGATAGCATGATACCGTAGTTAGTTAGGCTTTTAAGGATTAGCATAAAATAAAATAAGTATTAAATATTATAACATACTTATTATAATGGACAAAGTTAATCACTTAGGGTTCCGTAATCATGCCAAAAACGGAACCCGCATAAATACGTCACAGCTTTTTCTCTAAATCTACTGGGTATATCAATGCAATAATTTGTCAACGTGTAATTTGTATGCTTCTATATAAATCATCATACATTTTTAGTAACTCTTTATTTAAGTCTGTGGCTTGAGATTTACTCCCAAAGTCGTAAACATTTTGTCCCCTTACCCCCTTGCCTTTTGATCTATCAAATGGAGAATTCTGAATAAATCCATATGTGTAAAGCAACAAAAATAACTTTCAACGAAAATTGGCTCGAACAAAATTCGTTGGTTACTCTTTAAGATTTAAGTTATTTATGCTGAATTAAGTTTACCCAGGATTCCGTAGTCAAATTACAAAAACCATGGTCGGCTCTAGAGAACCTTTAATGTGCATGGCCGCACTTGGCCGATTTTTCATAGTAACTAATCTACATATTTTATTCATAGATATATGTATGTGGTATATGAATTGACTACAAGTGAATTGGAAGATTTAATATTAAACTAAATAGAAAACCCTTAAGGTCTGGTGCTATAATATATGCCAGTTCTTAGGATCTAGCGATGAACCATAAAACATTAAACCAAGAATTGTATAGATTACTGCTAGATTTAGCCTTTATATTGAATTTAAAGAGAATTTAAAGCTACCAATGATTTATCAATTTAGTCTTATCTGTATATTCAAGGCAATTGTAAAATATTAGGTAAAAGCAATAGTATAAACGCATAATATTTATCTAGAATTATTTTTATAAATGTATATAAATATTATAAACTCGAAAGTTTGTCAGAATGGATGTATGGATGTATGTTTGTTAGTCTTTCACGCAAAAACTACTGAATGAAATTTGATGAAACTTTACAATAATATAGCCTGCCTATTACACATCAGAATAATACATAGGCCATAATTTATAAAGATGTAGTGTGAATTATCCAAAATATAACGATTTCCTATCACCACGCGGGTAAAACCGCGAGCGCAGCTAGTATTTATATAAAAGTTAATAATATGTATTAGACAACAAATTTGTTAGTTCGTTGTTGCTTAGTGATTATACATATTATAATATCTGTTATTTTTTTATAGTTTTATGTCCTTGCTTATAAAGATAGAATAATTAAAATATTATATTTCATTCAATAAGTTATTCATATAAATTGTTAAGCGATTAATGTAGTAAGATTGATTGCATGACTTGTAAAGGTTGTTTAGCCAAGCGCAGGCGTATTCAAGGTCATCCTTCACTGCCCACCGAGTTTGCAACTGACAGCTGCGTTGATGATTGACGACCACAAGATGTGTCGGACGGAACGTAGGCTGCAGCCGTTTCTCGCACAGGGCGACGATGGTAACAAAGAACGGGCTCTAGTCGCGCGGACACCGCCGATGTCGGTACCGCGTCTCTTCTCTAATGCCCTCTCGTTCCCGCTCTCTTTGCTTATTTCACTAAGTTATTAGTACTCCGACGCCTGTTGCGAGTGAGCGACGTGTCGTACGTTACGAATATATATATACAACATTAGTAATCAAGTAACAATGAACTGTGAATATTTGTTTATGATGCTCAAAAGTTTAATTTTGAGTTGAAATATTCAGAAACTTGTGGTGCGGTCCGCTTCATTGCTGCGGATATAATTTCGTCGTTAACAGTGCGCTGTGGGCCGGTGTTTACGTTTTGTTGTAATGAATGGCACATGGTGTACAGTGCACGTACGATCTGTTCTGGCGCATTGCGACGTCCGTAGTAAACAAATTGTATCAATGACCAACTACCAGGATACAATACCGAACCCATGCTCAGGATTCAAAACTCTTTCAGTTCACACACTCATTTGGTATCGTTCTTTAATTATTTAGAACAGATTTTGTATCGAAATTGCAACAGGTTTGAATGTAAACAACCAACCAAAATCTTCTAGATAAATATGTGGTTTGCTAACAATATAACTTTTAGATATGTCATGCAAATTACTTATTTAATTAACTCGCAGTATGTTTAGCATCTATTACATTTACGTAACTTGCTCGTAAGTTATATTTGTGTAGTTAAATAAATTTGATAAGTTATGATGAGTCAACGGTTACACGAATAGATGGCAAGTTGTAGAATATAATTATAAGCATTCATTCAAAACTTTTATGTTTAAACTGTAATTTTCAGATTTAAAACGTTGTTAAATTAACAACTAAATACAGGAATATCCTTTTTAATTTGACGAAATAGTTCTTGAGAGGTAATGTTTGTAAGGCACATGAAAAACCCGCAAGTCATTAGTTATTATTCATAAATTGTAATTTACTTTGTTGCATTAATTCTTGCAACTAACTTAAATTTAAAGCTCCATGTGCTGAATTTTTAATGATATTTGGTTGTAAGGCTTTTCTGTACATAATAATATGTATGATATGATCTTTTGAGAGACATACATATAATAATATTAGGTATGGTATATTCAAAGACCAGTAATCTTTTATATAATAGATTACGTTTTCCCTTTCTCTGTTTTGGTTCATAGGGTTCCAGTTATTATTATCACACAAGATTATCCCATTGAATGGCGTAATATACCTCGCCATCTGTTACTTATTAAGTAGGTAATAAAAGTATATGTTTCAGGATTGCGTTGTCCCTGAAACACATATATGACTTATCTATATCATCGGTTATTCGCCCAGTAGGCTTTATCAAAGTAATGTAACAACACACTATACAATGCAACAAGTGTTTCTATTTATTACACAACAATTGTTTATCTTTATTAGATTAAGGTTTATTTCGATTTGATGTAGAGCACGAGTAGTAAAACGACTTAAGTGCTTGTCGATACATGCAGAGTGAAGGGTTGCGAGTTGGCGATGAATGGCCGCTGCTTTTGCCGTACGGAATTTTAAAAAGAATAATCGTAATCGGAAATACCCACCCCAGCATCTTAAAAACTTCTTGAAATCTTTTGTTCAAACCAATTTAAGTTAAAAGTGGCTTGTAACTTCTCTGATATTGAGTTTATATAGAATTGTGGGTAAACTTTTCTGACTAGACTTACATATCTCCCTAACTATCGACTTAATTAAAAATTGACTTTCAAATATCGGTATTATTTTTCAAGAATGTCCAAACTATATTTCCTTTTGTATAGTAATATTTTAGTTACAAGTATGATGGTCATCCCTATTTTTTCATATATTTAATTTGACTACTATCCTAAAGCACTATAAACAAGACACCTTTGTTTCAAATTTCTTCTATATAGAGTCAACCGTCTGAGAAATAGGGTGGAGATATTATATAGGTACATACATAAACGGTAGGGCGGACATAATGAAATTACTTGGGTTCTGATTAAGCTACTTGGCTACGGAATCCTAAAAAGGATTATTTCGATTAATTATAAATAGTTAAGAAGTACATAGGAAATACTCCTTAGCGTAGTTGTTATTTGATAAAAGTACATAAAAAATAATATTGATCGCAAATAAATGCGATCGATAAACAAGCTATTAGCGATACGAGATTTTCCTTGTTTTCGTCTCGTGTGTTAATTACTGACTAAGATATGGCGCGGGACACGCTGTAATTGCAATGCACATTTGCACATATAAAGTTAAACAAGTTTTTGTCTGCCATATTAAACCATATTAATTCGTCATACTTTTCTCAATCATACACACATTGCCAAGACCCTAACCTAAGATGCTTGAGTCGTAATGTGATTTTATATTAATAGCGTCTACCGCCTAAGCAAGTGATAGTTGTAATTGAGATAGATTATTTAAAATACGAAATAAATTAACCTGTTTTGCTTAATCAAATTATCCAGGAAGCCTGTCAATCTACATAGTAGTAGAATTGTATTTGAGAACCACGTACTAATAAATCATTCTTTCCACGTAAAGTATTTAAGTATTAATAACTAATTAAATAAATCAGAATGCAATGATGTTTTGAAATGGCACAAATGTATTTTAAGCGAAGATTTTAAAGGTGGAACCCCCCCCCCCCCATGCATCCACGCATGCGTTGTGTGCCGAATGTTTTTGTCTCGGCAGTCCCCCTGTGCCTTGCGCGGTTCCCCTTTGGTTACGTTTCAAATTCACATATATAGGGCACCATGACCTTGAGTTGCATAAAACTGGTTTTAATGCTTAAAATGCTGAAGTAGGTATGTATTTTAACATAATCTTTTAAGAACAACAATGCAATTTTTTGACCTGATTTTATAGGAAAGTAGGTATTTGAGAACGGTTCGGTATTGTAGGTTTATTGGTTTTACTGCGCTGTTAGCTTATCGTAATTTTTGTAATATATTTTCAGGCTTTATTAATATAATTAATATAAAAATGTAGAGGGAATAAAATCGCAATAGTATAAAGATTGCGTCTGTAATATATCGAATCAATATGCACGGTTTGACACATTTTCTACATAAGCACCATTCACGGGAATCCACACCACCGCTAGAAAAAGATACAGATGGCTCAGAAAGCTGGTATTCATCCTTGAGTTCTTCAGATTCTCGTGGACACGTTCACACTGAAACTCACGAAAGAGGAATTCCAATAAATCCTAGAGCCACGTACGCTCATCGAAGTCTAAGAGTGCCATCTGGCAGCCCGTTTGAATATGCTTCTAGTCCAAGGGATCGCTATCCGAATTTTGCCAGTTACTTTCGCGATGTTATGGAAGGGCGAGGGACATCTAGCCATCAACATTATCACACCCACCATGCAGACTATAGACGACGAGACGCCGACAGACATCAAATTGGATTTAATACATATCAAGCGCCGCGCAGTGATTACCGAAACTTTGTCTCCCCTCTATACAATGACGCGATGGACGATATTCAAGAAAACGAGTACAGCAAATGTGAACGTTACGGAGAAATATCTAACAGCAAGATGAGTCACAGCCAGTATAAGAACCGTTTCGATAACAAAAGTTTTGCTCAAAAATTGACTGAAAGTGTTACCAGTGCCAAAGATAAAGATGAGTCGAATGAGAGAAGAGGCTCAGGATCGAGTGGGAGTGGTCATAAGCACAAGCATCACTCGATACAAGAGTTGATTCGAACATTTGGGAAGAAAGTGGGACAGTGGAGGCACGAGTCGTCCGATGGCCGAAGAGGCTCCTGTGCAATTACAACTACAAGCTCTGAACAACGTCGCACGACAGAGTCTGAGGAGTTCCGTTCAAGGTCGAAATCACTAGACGGAGACCACATGCACAAAGTTTCAAGAAGGCCTTATTTAGAAGATTGTGGTGCTACCTATCAAATATTCGACGCTATTCTTAAAGAAGGTAAATTGATGATTAAATTCCTGTTTTATTGCTCGATATAAACATTTTAAAACAACATATATGTTATCATATTTTATGGTTGTGTATTGAGTTAATATTTAGAATTAATTTACATCCATCATACTACGATTCTTGTTTGTCCGTTGAAGTGCCGGAAATGAATAACATCATTTACATTCTACATTTGAGGTCATATCTGATAATATTTCGCCCGAAAAAACCAATAAACGGTCGCTGTTTTATATTGCGTCTTGCTCTGATTACCCTAACATTTACATCTCCAGTATTCTTTTATAAGTCTTTTTTAACATAACAATAAATGGTAATAAAATAGTTGACGTGCATGTAAGTCACACGCATTTAATGGGTACGTGGCAATGACCAACGTCCACTGTATATTTCATTCGGCTACAGAACCCTAAAATAGTATTTAATCGCAAATACTCCATATCTTAAAAAATATTCTATGTAACTTACACATACCAATTTTCGCTGAATACATTATTTTAACCTTGAAGTTTTCTAATATTTCCATAGTTAAGACCAGGAGTTAGAGAAAGGCGACTTTACATAGTAGCAAGTATCTTCCTACCTATTTTGACTTGTGTAAAGTTTCTAAGAAATACAACTGTGCCTTATATTATAAATGTAGACGGGAAGGACATTACCATTTTATAAGGATAGTGTTTTTAAAAAGGAGAATGGTCGTGATCACAATATATAAAACATTTTTATGTACAATAACAGCATTTTATAGATCCAACTGCATCCACCTGCCTTATCTACAAATATAGTAACAGTTGGCTCGTAACAGCTGATATGTCCATGTTGTACGTCGTATTTTGGGATTCATATAAGCATACTGTAACTGTTATATTATTATGCTATGTTATATTAATATTAAATAGTCCATTTTACCTGTTATTATGCGTGATTATAATTTTATTTATCACCTTAAAGTACAGTTTTAGGTGATAAAGTAAAAACTTACAAGTTTCAGCAACTTTAGTGGCCAGGATTATAGGAAATAACCTTTTTTGCCGAGAGTAAATCCTAATAAGAATGCCCACCTCAGGGGTAACGCGGCGGCGGCGTGTGGGCTTCATCACGTTCGGGTGACATTAGCATCGTTGAAAAAATGCCCACCCAAGTCCTGGGGACACCCACTAAAACTCGTCGGTGTTCCTTTCTTTGCCTCAAACTATGGCTACGGGAAAAAGGCCTCACCAACTTCGTTTGCCCCGACCCCGAGTACGTCCTTCACTGTCGGGGGAACCAAACCCTCGTCATCTTTTCACTTTCGTCGTAGGGTGTTGATCTCACCCCATGGAAGAGGAGATGGGCACGCGCGGTTACTTTGGCATGTCTTCATTTGAACGGCACTAAAGGCAGGTGAGAACCTTTCCCCACGGGCAGTTCACAGTCACAATAGACACCCCTCTGGCTTGGACACGTCTTCCTTTGGCGGAATAGGAACAAGCTCTCGCTCCGCCCCCTCCTAACATAGAACATTACCCAACAAAACAATATTCAGAGATTGCCATCCATGATAACAAGAACAACATTCTTTTTCTCCTTCTTATTTAAAGTAGCTTCAGAATAAAGTTTCATTGGATAGAATAAATCTGAGAAAAGATGATTGTTTACTTAATCCCAAGTTTGCACATTACGCGTGCGTGACAGTTCATAACAGAAAGTTCAACATTAATAATGTCAGGAATCGAATGCCGAATCTCTCCTTTCTAGTGAGCTGCGGGGGGAGGGGGGTTTGTAAATTTGATAGTTTTCACAGCCATTCCCGGTTATATTTATACAAATCATACAACAGGTGGTATTAGACCGGGAAACCGAGATAGTTTCCGCGAATTCCGCGGACGAAACCTAGTAATATGGGGGATTTCCAAAATTACAAAACTTACAGTATTTATGATGGTTCCGATTACGTTTCCTATTTTTATTTTAGTTCATGATTTGGCTTGTAGTTTTTAGAATACATAATTCTAAAAACTATACACATATGGTATATATGGTATAAAATGTATATTTATGTACTCATGAATAATAGTCATAAAAATGCCCTGGATTATCCATTTATAAAGATTCATTTCATCAGACCGCTTGTATAGTTTTAAATACACCCAATGGGTGTATTTAATTATACAAGCGGTCTGATCTGAAATATTATGAAAACTAAGTTACTCGGAGCCTGTGTAATCTTGCATTTTTTTTCTGTTGGTCGTAACAGTGCTACTAAGCAATTGCTACTACTATAAAAGGCACCAAGTAAAAGGTTTTTTATTTACTCTTTATAAATCTATTTTTTTTTATTTACTGTGATAGGTATTGTAGAAACTGCTTGATATTATCAAATTTAATGATACTATATTCTGCCTGTTTCATATTGACACAAAGGCTTATGCGAGGGATGCCTCTATATGGGATTTTGTCGATACGATACCAGTACAAAAAACGATACCGATATAATTACTAAAAATGATAGGTATGAATATTAACAGAGCTTGTTACTTCGACTTTATATTAAATTGAAAAGACCCTAAAAGTATATATATATATATATATAGGAGACCGAAATGTCATATTTAAAGTATGTAATATTTAAATGTTAGTTAAAGAAAAATGGACAACATAGTGATTGATTGACTCTCCCGTTACCATTCGAGCAAATCATTGGCCGCAACCAGGATTTTGTTTTTCTCCTTTCCAAGTGCCTTGTTGGAACGATAATAAACATTAATCAGTTATATTGTAACCAAAATTGAATGTTCTAGCACGAGTTTTAATAAAACGTGGTGCGGGCAGTGATGCAGCTCAGGAGATTTACCTATTAATCGATTTTTTGTTCAGAAAAGACAAAATCCACAAAGTTTTATGGGGTGTACAAATCAAGCTACGTTCAGTTCGCCGTGACAGTTACTTACCTGCCCGGTCTATTTAATATTTAGTAAATTAATATCATCGCTATATTACTTTCGGTATGTATGGAAGGCATCCCTAGTTTATACTATTTCTCTGTTAGTATTGATGGGCCACGTTTTTTTAATGAGATATTAAAATAATTAATTTAATGACAGTAATTATTATTTCTGTCTAGCAATGTCTTCTTATCGAGGTATTAATTTTTTGAAGCAATATAGTTTAAGAACCGGCGTACTGATCCAGTTATGTCACTAACATGAATTATTTTTGCGATGAGACAATTTGACCGAGTTAGGAAAAATAAAACGGAAGAACAGTGACTAGACATTGATTGGCACATTGCCAAAATACGAGATTTCGGACACTTGTGAAATATGTGCAGTATAATTTAACAATGGTTTTTGATTGACAGAATTGCACAAATTGTGATTCAAATATACATACATATTGTCACGCTTGTTTCCCATAGGAGGAGGCATACGATGGATTTCCGCTTGCTGCGATCCCGATAAACACTTTTCGCTTCGTCTTCTTTCATTAATCTCTTCATACGTGTACGTCTTTGAAGCTGCTTTTTACTTTAACCTTTTTTCAAAATATTTGCGATTCGATCATGGTGAATGCGCGCGGTCTACTTGCACCGACTTCTACTACCCAAACTGCTGTCATACATATGTTTTGTGATGATGATTATAAAGCTTTGTTATTAATGAATTGAAAATTAAGAGCATTGTATGTATAGATTGTTTTGTTTATTTGTTGACTATTAAAAAGTCATTAAAGAAAATTGTCATTTTGTCAAGACACTATACACTGTGAAACAGCCATCCGTAAGCTTATTTTTATTTTTGCAATTTTACTACAATACTTTGAAACGCCATACAGACTACACCTTCCTGTCAAATTTCATCTACGTATAAACATTTGTTATATAGTCATCTTTTGATTTATGGGGTCCTGTAGCTATTTTGATACAGTCAAGATAATCAAATACTGAACAGTATACAGTTAAGAACATCCAAAGTAATCATTAACGTCGATACACACAAGGTCGTCTAATTGTTCGAATCACCCTTCTTACCCACATATATTGGAACAGGAATAACGTTGAAAACTTGAGTTCAACCAGTGTCTAAAATTATAAGTACACTTTCGAAAAATGAACTTTATTCTAAATACCATTAGAATCAAATCGGGATGACTTCATACTAAATCAAATCTAAAATAATAAATATACAAAAAATGTTTTTTGTATCATCATCATCATCTATACCTCATGTGAGTTATAGATGATGATATGATTATTACAAAAACAATTGTGGTTGCATAATCTGTAGAAAATTTTCTCTAGTTTAATTTTGTATACAAATATTTTAACATATTTTTTTAACAAAAACAACCAACTTCGAATAAACAAAAGTATTTGAAAATCGGTCCATAATTGATAGAGAAATCGCGGAACAAACATAAAAATAAACACACAGTTGAATTAAGAACCTCCTTCTTTTGGAAGTCAGTTAAAAATGACTTGGAAAAGAGATATTTCAAAAAAGTGCTACTAGGTGCCATTCTCCTAATATCGTGGCGTGAGCGGCAAAGATACGAAGTGGCAAAGTTGACATTCGGAAAGAGCACATCGAAATCTATAAAATTACCCATTTTCAAATCTCCCGCAAAATTTTAGCATAGAACTGAGCACCTGTATGTTTTAATCCCGAAGTTGGCAAAATCAAAGCCGAAGGTGTTGCGAGCCATAATTTAAAAACAAGTTTGATTACAGCAGTGTCCTTGACGAGCAGGATGACGTGAGCAATATAATTTCATTGTTTTAAATATAACTACTTCCTAAATAAAGAAAGAATTTAATGGCTATTGAAAACAGAAACACCTTGTGTCAAATGAACAATTGTATATTGTATTTCACATTTAACACGAAGTGGTATTTTAATCTGATAATTAATATCGATTTCTAAATCTGAGACAAATGGCTTCACATATCGTCGTACTTGATAATAAAATAGTATACAATAAACATTCACCATTAATTGGCCATAAAGTAAGGTTTATCTCGGATTTTAAATCCTTTAAGTATTGAAACTCTTTAGTAGGTAATTCTACCAACATAAATATACGCAGAAGGAAAAATGAAGTCAAACGAAGTATTGAAATTAAATTAAATAAATATTGTAAAGGAGCCTTGTTCTGTACGTTGAAACTATTTAAAGAACACCAGTTAGGATTAAACTATTTGATTGATGGAGTACTTGAAACAATTTATTTTTGTTCGGGATTCACGTAAAAACTACTGATAGACTTCGATGAGATTTTGGCTATTCTATAGTATTTTTAACTTACAGTCTTGTTTATGTTAAGTTGGAGTAAGGACCTTAAAGAATCCTACAAACTTCACAAACGCAATATGAATAAGACCGTTAAAATCTCAAGTACCTAGTATCCTAGAAATTCTATGGAATTATTCCTGGGAAAGGATTAATTTTTAGGGTGTATAAAAATTAGCTCATTCTGATGCAATTTTCATTCGAACGATAGATTACGCTCTTTTTTAAACACTCCGTTACTTTAGTACCCAGAAAATCCTGGAAAGAGCATAGAGATACGCCATGATTTGATACTGCAATATTAAATTTTTCATACCTGACTATCCCAGAACTTTTTGAAATTTTCCGGGATTTCCTAATTTCGAAACCACTTTGACGCCATGTTCTCAAATCACAAGACACTGTATTTATTAGAAATTCTTATGAAGTCGAGGGCTAATACTAGGTACGTTATAAAAATTAACAAGAGCTAATTTTTTTGGCTTTGATTTAGTATGAAATGATTCTAATCGTATTTATAATAGAGTTCATTTTGCTAAATTGTACTTATAAATCTGGATACTTTGGTTCAACTCATGCATTGGACTTTGTTGTCGTTGCGATATATTTGGGTAAGAAGGGTGCTCTGAACAATGAGACGACCTTGGTTGTATCGATATTAATTATCACTTTCGATGTTCTTAAGTACTTGACCATCTTGGCTGTGCCTAATTGTATGATGGTGTCTGTACAACCCGAAACTTTCATAAAATGGACATGTTTATTCATCTGTCTATATACATATATCATAGCCATTTTTCTCGAAATTACGGGGTTTATGATGATTGATGCATTCTAGTGCACTAGGCGGCATACTATTAGACCACAACATACAAGCCTGCCAAGACTTATATTTTTATAAATTACATTGAATTATACGTTACTAAAATATTAGTCACGAATAAATATATTATTTCTTTAAGTACACAGTACAAATTAACGATTCATATTAAGAACAACCACCTTGCACACTTAGGGATGAGTCTGAACTAATTTAAACGCTCTTTCGAGGGGTTTTAAAAGGCTCAATTGTACAAATCGCTTTTATATTCTTTTTTTACTTTTATTTATTTAAATCACCAAGTTGAATATATTTCACTGATGTGTAAAGTACCGCAGTAGATGTAACAGATATACTGTAAAAAGGTCACTAACTCCTCAATTTTGAAAGTCTTTCATCGTTGCACAATTTACCTGAAAATTTCAATAAAGTTTTATATAGAAGGAATATTATAAAAAAGGTTTATTTAGAACTACAACAAGAAAGTCTATATAACTCAAAAATAAATAGAATATGAAATGTAAAAAACAAGCAAAAGTAATTTTAAAAAGGAAAACGAAAGATGTTTAAGAGTAAAGCCTTTGTTTTAGGGTTACGTTTTTCTGAATTCTGCTAGTTATATGGGGGTTAAATGTCCAGCCATACCGCCACTGTCAGGTCCCCATAAAAAGAATAGGCAGAAGATGTCAGCTTGAAATCGTGAAACGTGATATGCGTGCCGAAAACTGTGAAATTAATGAAAAGAAGTAAAAGGAAAAAGTAAACGGATTCTAGGAACTAAATTCTGAAGCGGACGTTCCGGGCACAATTTAATATAATTATAAGTATATCACGATTATTTTGATACCTAGATTAACTTAGAACCTCAAAAATATATACCTACCGTTTTGGAATCTGTTTAAGGCATAACATACATTTTAACGAATATCTATTTATTTGCAGGAATTGACTGGCAACAGTTAAATCTGTCTGTATATATGTATGTGTGACAAAACTGCACTAAATCATTTCCAAGATGGCTTTCTCTCGGTACTATTTTGCCTTCCACGAATTCTAAGTTTTCACCACATTAATTATATCAAATTATAGTTTCCTATAACGTACCTAAGATAGCCTTTTTGTTTTAGAAGTGGTTTCCACAGACTAGTGATGTGGTAGGAACGAAAAAGTATCGCTACAATAAGAAGCACAAAATGCTAATAAAAAAAAACTATGAAAATGTAAATAATTCTGTTAGACGCATGCAAACGAAACAAAAGCGTTGGTGTGACTAATAAAATATCATTGTCTTAATGAAATTGGCCCACTTAATTAAATTAAGTGTCGTCAGAAATTAGTCAGGTGTCAATTGTATGTACCTTTTAAACGAACTACTTTAATCAATAAATTACAATAACCTTATTCTAAGTAAGTTTATATTATTTCATTTTTAATTGACAAGTATAGTTTGATTTTGTTGTGAACTCAAAGTCAATATAGTACAGCTTATTTCTGTCTTTCAATTTGGATGAATCAACCTAAGTGATGCTTTTGGCTGGCTGCGGAACCTTAAAATGCTATGCGTGACATCCTCTCTGAATAAAAAAATAAAATGTGTGTGTGTGCAGTTCACACGCAGTAGAAGTGAAACCAAGGGTGACAACGGGTGGGAGGTATTCTAAATTTTGTGGCGTCACGTTTCATATAATATATCGTTATAATATATTTAAGCTTTAAAACACGAACTTTCAAGTATTAACGAAAAAGTTCAAAACATTTCCAACTATATCTGTATGAGCATAGTGTTTAAATGATTAAATATAATGTATTCTATCTCATTCTCTCGCAAGCTTAGTCCTATAGGTTTATGTGTATATCTCTTTGTAGTGTCGCTTTTTCGTTTCATCGAGTTTCAAATCACAAAGTTGATAAAGAAGTTTCGCTTTAAAAAAAATACTTGTGTGTGTGGCAGTTCATACGCAGTAGGAGTGAAACAAAATGAGACAAAAGATGTGAGGGATTCCAAATTTCGTGGCTTCGTTTTTCATATATTACACCTTTGTAACAAATTTAGGCTTTAAACCCCTAAATTTCAAGTATTAACGAAAAACCTCAAAACATTTCCAGCACTATCAGCATGAGCATAGTGTTTATATTATTAAATATAATGTATTCTATCTCATTGACTCGCAGACTTAGTCCTATAAATTCATGTGTTATCTATCTCTTTTTAGTGTGGCTTTTTTTTCATCGAGTCTCAAATCAACAACGATTCTAAAGAAGATTCACTTCAAAAATTTTACTTAAGTTATACTTTGGAAATTCAACTCCTAAGGGGGTGAAAAAGGTGCCACCTTTTAACTTTTTTTGACCACTCAAACTATGACTATTTTTAACATACGTGAACGAAGCCGCTGCCAACAACGTAATGCTTATGATGAAACGTTAATATGCATTTGGATGGATTGTAGATATAGAACTTTAAAAGATAGTTGTTATATACTTTGAATGTGGCTAGAATAATTAATTAATATAATTATATTAGGACTTGGGCCAACGCGGCCTTGCCCTAGTTATTTTTAGGGTTCTTTTTTTCAAGACCTGACTAATAGCTATGCTCCATTAGTTAGGTCTTGAAAAATTATGATGATATTTTGATGCCTTTTTTTATTTAAATCAATAGGTGGAAAGATATTAGCTTCCAAAGTCATAAAAAATTGTGGAGCCCCTTTATAGCTTTCTTTAAAACTCTCAAAAAACAAACAATAGGTTGCAGAGTTACAAAAATATTTTAAAAATTAGTTAATTAGTTTGAACTCCAATTAGTTTCAACAATATACGTTGAAATCGTTACTGAAGTATTGATTATGACAAACTATAAATGACGGAAACAGTGGATATTTGTCACCACTACGGAATCCTTTATAGTTCATGCCCCTATACACATAATATGTATCACAGAATAGACAGACCATACATAAGAAGGTTGGTGTTCCTTTTAATTTTTTGTATTTATGTTTTACTAGCTGTGCCCGCGACGTCGTCCGCGTGGAATTTGTTTTCAAAACCCCCCGATTTTGAAACATTCTTCATTGGTGCTCCGTTCCTATTGGTCTTAGCGTGATGATATATAGCCTTCCTCGATAAATGGGCTATCTAACACTGAAAGAATTTTTCAAATCAGACCCGTAGTTCCTGAGATTAGCGCGTTCAATCAAACAAACTCTTCAGCTTTATATATTAGTTCAAGATATTTGCTTGTTCCCAGGCGCCCATCTGCGCCGTGCAGCGTCGCAAGAAGCGGAAAAACGTCGATCATCGCTCGGCAACGTGCCCACCTTTCGTCATCGTGCTTCCGACGCCTTATTGGACCCACATCATGCGGCTATACTGTTTAGAGATTCAAGAGGGGTCAGTATACATGTTGTAATTAAATTCTTTATTATATATCTCTTATCCCGTTTTGATTTTGGAACTGAGATCGTAATCGTGGATCCTCATCATCCCCTTGTTATTATTACTACTGTTTATCCAGCGGCTACGCCGCCTGTCACTTTAGTGCGTACCTCTTGTTTAAAGAGCAGGCGTTAATACTACTACAGGTTACATTGTGTTAAGTTTTTATGTCAGTACTATTTGCCCCCCCCTGAAAATTCACTTAATTTGATATCGCAAACTATCTGTCTCCCGGGGTGAAAAGTATCTACGTCCACTTTTGGCATTAAAATTACATATAATATGTACAAAATTAAACCAAAACCGATCCAGTACTCCAGTAATTTTTCCGTGAAAGCTTAACAGACAGACAGATCGAGTTACTGTCGCATTTTTTTTTATAGATGATGAATTATTATATCTTCTAAACTTGAGAAATGATTAGTCTCCCATACAAGCTTTCATCCTCTATTGCAACCCGTTCAAGTTTTATTTATCTATCTCCTGTGCCATCTATTTGCAAACTGCATAAATGATAAAAAGCCAAAAAACCCGAAAATGGCAGAAATGCCAAAAGTGCCAAAATATAAAAGCTCCAAAAATAAAAAAAATCCCGAAGTGCCAAAATGACCAAAATGCCAAAGATGACCAAAGTGCCAAAAATACCAGATATTCCAAAAGTGCCAGAAGTGCCAAATATGCCAAAAAATGACCCAAGTACCAAAAATTACCAAAATGACTAAAACGCCAGAAATGCCAAAAGTGCCAAAAGTGCCAAAGTGCCAAAGTGCTAAAATCTCAAAAATTAACAAAATTGCCAAAATTACCAAAATAGCCAAAATTACCAAAATCAATAAAATAGCCAAATGACCAAAATGGCCAATATAATCACAATGACCAAAAAGACCAAAATGGCCAATCACAAAATAACCTATTCTACTTTCTGGGATAACCTTTACATAAATTTATCCCAAAATCTATCCCATTATCCGGGATAAAAAAGTATCCCTTGTCCACCCTCGATATTAAAATTACAGTAATACCAAATTTCAGCTAAATCGCTCCAGTAGTTTTCCGTAGAAGCATAACAAACAGAGAGACAAATATATTTTATCCCGGAAACTATCCAATTTTTCGGGATATAAAGTATCCTATGTTCATTCTCGGCATCGAAAATATATATATATATATATATATACTGAGTTTCAGCCAAATCGGTCCAGTAGGTTTTCCGTGAAAACGGAACAGACAGACAGGGTTACTTTCGCATTTATAGTATTACTAGAGATACGCATTAGAGGTTGAGCCGCGGCTCAGCCGCGGGTCAACCTCTAATGCGTATACATCTCTTGTATACAATATAACCTGTACCGCCTTATATTGTATACAAGAGATACGCACTAGCGCTGCGGGGTAAACTCTAGTTACATATACTTATATACCGAATTTCATCCAAATCGGTCCAATAGTTTTTCCGTAAAAGGATAACAGAGAGTCAAATACAATTTTTATCCCGAAAACTATCCCATTTTTCGGGATAAAAAGTATCCTATGTTCATCGTCGGCATCGAATATATATATATATATATATATATATATATATATATGTATATATACTGAGTTTCATCCAAATCGGTACAGTAATTTTTCCGTGAAAACAGAACAGACAGACGGACACACAGACACAGAGTTACTTTTGCATTCATAATATTATATTAAAAGGGACTATGCAATTGATACTTTCGAACAAAATATGGCTTTACGCAACCTTCTGCGACTAATCTGAAGAAGCTATCAAATTAAAAAGGTAATGAAACGATACTGCAAATTTCCTAATAATAAAAATAGTGCAACCCGACCTCTTTCGACAATCTGGCACAGCTATTTTCCGATGCGCATAGGTGAAAGGGAAACCTCAGACTTCTTGCTCATGGCACGGTTTCTTAATGGTAAGGTGTATCCGCGGCGTAGAATAATCCTATGAGCCTGATATGGCAAACTCCGGACAGGACAATGATTTGTGTCCGTTTTAAAACATATTTAGCGTTCGTCGCTGTTACGAAAATACATACATACCACCGTAAAAACATCCGGTGTCGTCGACAGACTCCCATACAACACTGAACAACGTAGCTTCAGGCGGCAAATCAACCGTTGTAATTACTACCACAAAACAAAAACGTGCGTGTAGAAACTACCTTATGGTCTTTCTACGGTGTCCGCCTGTGTCATAACTGATTATCTTCGAAGCTAGTAGGATTACAGATGTGATATTTAGAACACATAGAGGTCTCCTATCTCTACAACAATTTAGTAGATATTAAATTTACGGTTATGTTTATTTTTAATACTTAATGGGTGGACTACGAGAAAATTAGAATTTGAACATAATATTCCTCTAGTCAGGTTGCTTGGAAGAGATTGCTTTAAGCGATAAGGCCGCCTATTGTTTTTACCATGACAATCTTGTAATTCTACATTTTTGTTTTTTTATAATTGTGTATTTGGTGAGAAATAAAGTGTTGTCTATCTATCTATCTATCATTATTATACTGTCAAACGAGGTATTAAATTTGATGACTATTATTATTCATTAAGAAACAAAAACATTCAAGTTACGTTCAAAATAGTGCAAAATGCGACTATTATAGAGGAACACTCCATCTGTTTATAACGATATAAATACGAACTTTACTATTATAAAAGTATTGCATTTTTGGTATTCAGGCTATAGTTATATCCATTCAAAAACTCACGATGCAGTGCTCTGAAAAGATAAACCAGTATCCGTTTGAAGTTGGAAAAGTTTCGAGCTGGAAAACCACTCTAGAAATAAGTCGACTGTTTCAGCTGAAAAAGATTGATAACTGTGGATTCAGTATAGCTTAAAGTTACATAGGGTTTTCACCCTTTCCATTTGAAATATTATTTCGAATATTTCGTTCTTTATTATTATGTATTGTTGAAGTTTTCATTGCTCGTATAGCGTTAAAAGTCGGAATATATTTTAATCAAAATTATAAATCAATCTTAATGTGTAAAAATGTGAGAATGGCTTTGTTTGAATATGCATTCTTCGTTCTTTCTTTGTAAAGAAAAGGTTGTGGTAACCTTAGGAATGAACTTTGTATCATAGCATTTTATACCTTTATGGACTATCGATAACGGCATCAGCATAGAATATTTTAATCCAGGAAAATAAGATTGTTTCCGCCAGATACGAATTCGCGCTCGAAGGCCACGTAGCAAACTCTAGTGAAATATACAAGTCCATATTCATCCAATTTGTATAAAGTAAATATCTCAAGTAAAAATAACAATTTTCACACACCCTTACTGACGAAAAAAGGTTTTACTTGAAGTAAGCATAGAAAGAAAAGTGTTTGTTTACAACACACTGCGCTATGACATGTGGTCGTTAAGAAGGGCGTTATAAAATTCCTTAGAGGCCGGCAATGCGTTGGCAACGCCCCTGGTGTTGCAACGTCCATAGGCCACGGTAACCACCTTCCATCAAGTGGGTTCGTTTGCCTGCCAAAAGCAATAAAAAAACACACACACTAAACAAATAAGGTTAACTTTAAATGTCAACCTAATAAATTTCTAAGAGTTGGGCCGCAAGTTGACATATGAGGTAGGCTCAGTATTTTCATGTGCCAAAATTTAAATACATCGCTGTACTTACTATATTTAGCGCCCACCTTCTAGTCCACACTTATTCCCCTGTGACCCATAAGAATATTATTATTTCTTTTATTTAAATTCTTTAGATTTTTACACATGTATTTTTATTCACAGCGGGTTTTCTTATATACATATTACTTTCTTTACACTAACTAATATAACTTTATTATAATGTAAGTCTTCCTAAAATTAAATTAATATCTAGTTTTTTGTCAATATTACAGTCTTGAATGTCCGCCAATATTCACGTAGTTTAGTAAACATATATATAATATATATATATATGTTAGTTAATATAGGCTAAAGGATAGCGATGAACATGGGATCCCTTTTATGTCTAAAAATGCAAGTTCCCAGAGCGCACCGAACCAATTTTTACGAATACGAAGTCATATAAAACTTTTATAACACAACTGCTGAATTTTATTGTAAGATAGAAATAAGACCAGTAATATGCATAATAACAGCCCATAAACGTCCCACTGCTTGACTCGGGCCAACATACGGACAACATACCCGCCACGCTTGTCGAAGGCGGCTTGGCAGGTTTGACACGTCGGTTATCTCGATATACAGATTTCATCACGATGTTTTCCTTCATCGTTGTTAGCACGTTGTATTTGTAACAATACGGACATTAGTTCAGTAAACTGCCTAAGTGGTGCAGGCGTTCCGACCACGATTCCAACCCGCGCCCTTTGAGTTTGGGACGCGTGCTCTAGCCATTACGCTACCTTGACGTCATGGCTTCGGTAATATGAATTTCCAGGGTTAATGTAATTTATAGCTAGATAATCTATTTTACAATAAAGGCAATAATGCAGATTTCTTTTATTGTAACCTGTATAGTTGAAGTCAATGTACTGTTAATTTCCCCGCCATTTGAATATTTATTCACTATGTTTTCGTAGACTGTCAATGACCTTATTTATACTTACCATAATACACCATAACAACAAAAGACTAAGCGATTATGATCTCCTTTTATCTCATAACATCGTAAATAATAATTACGTGTAGCTTTTGATGATTAGCTAAATAATAAACACGTTTCCTTTACAGTTGCCTGTGGCAGATCCGTTCCTGGAGAAAGTTAGCCTTTCTGACTTGGGTAAGTTATGTAAATATATGATTTATATTATACAATTCATTAATTGAAATATCGTTCGTTGTCTTCAAACGTTCTTTGGGTTAAAGAGTTATCGAAACCATCTGTACATGCAATACAAACCGCGATGACATAATGATATAATTTTATTGATATTCTCATTTTTAACATACACTAGCTGACCCGGCAAACTTCGTACCGCCTCAGAATCAATAAATAAAAAAGCTGAATGATAATTGCATAATGTTTCAACTAAACTTCACTTTTGAATTGAATTTCATTTCTGAATGACTTTTAAAAATATTGCTAAACGACGGGACGAACATCAAATGTTTGACAGGTAGGAATAGTTTCTAAGGAAAGTGAAATTGTTGTTTTTCTATATTCCAAGCATTGTTTTCATATTTACTCACCTTTTAAACCCTTCCTAGGCTTCCACAAATAATTCCAAACCAAATTAGCCAAATCAGTCCAGCCGTTCTGAAGTTTTAGCGAGACTAACAAACAGCAATTGATTAATATATATATATAGATTTGGAATACTAATTAATGCTTTGTTATTATGTAAATAACTTTTCGCTGTTACTATTATAACGCATAAAAATACACTGTTTCTAACAAAAATTACAAGATCCTCTTGGAAGTTATCGTGCATCGTGAGTTTTTGAATGGATTCTTACTATAGTCTGAATACTAGAATTTCAATATTTTTATAATACTAAAGTTCGTATTTATATTGTTATAAACAACAAGTTACGGGTGCATTAGTACTAAAATAAAAATACTAACTGCTTACTGCTTACTGCCATCCTGGTGTCTTCTCGTTTGAGGAGAATCGAATTCACAAGATGGCACAGAAGATAGTCGGGGTTCTCTCGTCAGTGGCTTCAATAAGAAGATTTAACTTACGATGGCTTTCTTCATTGTGTCAGCAGGTCGTAGATATAACAATGCATATTACTCCATAAAAATTGCCTACCTAATGCATGGTCTCTACCAGGATTTGAACATAATTAATCGGAATGAGATGAGTGTCTAGGCCACTGGGCTACTGGCCTTCACTCGGAGAGCTTGACTAATTAGATTAAAATGGCATTAAAAACATGGAAGCTTTCGACAATTATACATTTAGGCTGTTATTAAAACTTTAGTTCAAAATCTTACATATGTAACTGACGCAAGATATAGACTTCTGCTGGAGACTAATGTGCTATTTACAGTCTTTTAAGTGCATCGGTTTGTCTGCGGTTTTCAACCACAAGAAATCCAAGATTATATAATAGTGAAAACGTGAATATTTGAATGTGATCTCTATCCAATTTCCAGAAGCAATCTTAAAATATTTGGGAAGTGATATTAGTTTTTGGTTTTTTGTTTTATTTAACTTGGAAAGAATAATGTTTGTTTTATATGTTTAATAATAAACGCATTAACTTTATGATTGGGTTTAATTAAATCCAAACTTATGATAATAATATAGTTTTACAAGAGCTATTTTAATATATGCAAGCAGCATAATGACAAGACCCATTATTGCCAGTATTTTATTTATTTATGTGTTGCCATATATATTTTATCATCCTTACAGTTATCCATTACATTGTCGACTCATAACTGTGTAAAACCAAAGCGACGATGTGACAACTTTATCCTTAAGCTAAGGCTGAGTAATTAATAAATCTAAATGCATTTTCTTTGAATCCCCCCCAAATGACATATGAGAAAACAAAAATAGTAGGTTTATTATTGACTTTGATGCAAATCAACCATTTTAGCAATACGATACACTAACTCTGGCATCAGTCGTATAGTAAGTGAGGTTTCCAAACAGAATTTATTAAATTACAAGTAGCCCCCCCTGTTTACCCATTTCATAATATGTAAGTCACATACAAATTATAGACATACTATCTCATATCTTAAGAAGAATATTATTGTCAGGATAATCTTATCTATACTAATATATAAAGCTGAAAAGTTTGTTTGTTTGCTTAAACGCACTAATCTCAGGAACTACTGGTCTCATTTTCTGAATTCTTTCAGTGTTAGATAGCCCATTTATCGAGGAAGGCTATATGCTATATATCATCACGCTAAGACTAATAGGAGCGGAACACCAATGAAGAATGTTTCAAAATCGGGGTTTTTTTTTCCTTTTGAGAGCTTGCGCTGCGTGCGCTGCGTAAACGGTTAAAGTTTCGCAAAAATCACGTGTGACAGAATTGTAGCCCTTTAAAAGTTCTAAAAAAAGTTCACGACAGCATATGTCTATCTTTTAAGGTTGGCTCACTATAACCTTTTTTATGCTAACCAAATTCGTTCTAAAATAATGCATTATTTGCGAAAGTGTTTTTATAAACATTATATTAATCCTTATCCAAATAAATACGTTATTCATCACAAGTATTTAATTTAAAACAAAATTGCCATTTACATAATTTGATTTCAATGAATGTCTTAGGAGATATCGCAGTTTTAAAATAACATCGCAGCAAAATAATCATTAAGTACTGCGCGCGCATTTATGATGTGCAAGGCCGGCGAACAGTCATGAGGGGGAAGGGCGGTAGGGGGCACCTTTACGTAAACAAAGTCGCGGGTTAAAGTTAGCGTTACCCCAAAGTAACTATTCCACGCGGACGAAGTCGCGAGCAGAAGCTAGTACTAATAAAGCTGAAGAGTTTGTTTATTACTTTGCTTAAACGCGCTAATCTCAGGAATTACTGTCTAATTTTAAAAATTCTTTCAGTGTTAGATAACCCATTTATCAAGGAAGGTTATAGGCTATATATATCATCACGTTAAGACCAATAGGAGCGGAGCACCAATGAAGAATGTTTCAAAATCGGGGGGTTTTTTTTAACTTACTTTTTTTTAAATTATTCCACGCGGACGAAGTCGCGGGCAGACGCTAGTAATTCGTAAATATGTTGATTCGGAGTAAAGTTTATCCGCGAAGATAGAGCACGTTCGTGACATTACGTCCTCCATGAAATTACGGCTAACAAAATAACATATTCTTAGTATATCTTCATAATGAGAGAAGATAAGTGTTATATAATCTGAAAAGATTAAGATATTGTAGTACATACAAACTTCATACGACGTAACTTGAACTTTGTAATGTATCACTGTAGCTCTCTCTATTCCCAAGTTTGCCTTTGGCTGATATATAATTTAACTAGAGTTTATCCCGCGGGTGCGCCGCGGGTCAACCTCTAGTGCGTGCTTCTTGTTTAAAGAGCAGGCGTTAATACAGGTTACATTGTACTAAACTTTTGTGTTAGTGCTATTTGCACCCGGACTATCCCATTTCCCGACATGAAAAGTATTTATGTCCATTTTCGGTATTAAAACTACATTTAAACAAAATTACAGCAAAACCGATCCAGTATTCCTAGCAGTTTTCCGTGAAAGCTTAACAGAAAGACATATCGAGTTACTATCGCATTTTTTGTAGACGATAATTTTTTATATCTATAAACTTGAGAAATGATTGGTCTCATACAAACTTTCATCCCCTATTTCAAACCGTCCTAGTTTTATTTATCTATCCCCCGTCCATGAAAACTACATAAATAACAAAAATGACAATAATGACCAAAATGACAAAAAGGACAAAGATGACCAAAATGACAACAATGACCAAAAGTACCAAAATGACAACAATTACCAAAATTACAGAATTGACCAAAATGACGAAAATGGCAACTTACAAAAAACCTATCCTACTTTTTGTGATAATCTTTACATAAATTTATCCCAAAATCGATCCACTAGGTTTTCCGTGAAAACGGAACAGACAGACAGACAAAATTACTTTCGCATTTATAATATTAATAGGGATGTTGTAAATTCATTGACATTTTTATGGTCTGGTAACAAAAACGTTTAAGTCAAGTTTTA
This sequence comes from Dendrolimus houi, assembly GCA_039645545.1. Classification (NCBI taxonomy): domain Eukaryota; kingdom Metazoa; phylum Arthropoda; class Insecta; order Lepidoptera; family Lasiocampidae; genus Dendrolimus; species Dendrolimus houi. Next base: position 9,107,149 of record CM077123.1, on the reverse strand, counting down.
TTCATCGCTTCACTTGGCAAAACGCAACCGTTAGCCAAATTGTATGTCTTTGGCCATTATAGGCTTCACTTGCGATAATGTTATGGTTAATAACTGTGACCAAATGCGTCTTATGTATAGCGTTAAAAATAACGCCGTTAACGAATCACTACATTAGTGTATGTACGTTACTTGTCAATATTTAACGTTATTAACAATAATAACAATATTGCATCACAAGTAACGCATTTAACCCATCGTGAAACGACCTATAACCATAACGTTATCCCAGATGAAGCAGCAAGGCAAGATGGCTACCAAACGGAGATTTTGCGGCAGCTCCATACACTAAACATTTGCAATTTTCTAAACAAACAATTATTCTTGTTTAAAAGCGAACAATATTCTTATTGTTACATGCTGACAAAAAGTAAATGCACACCTGCCTGCCATAAACCCGGTTTATTACCTTTCCCGCATTTGCATTTCTTTTGTTTACTTTGTGTTTAGAATTAGTAATTAAGAAAAACATTATATTGTTATTGTTTTATGGCTATCATTAGGCAGGTGTGTCGAACTAATTCTTGTTGTTATTGTTTAGCGTCGAGGCATATTGTATTTGTACAAAATAAAAGGGATGCCCGAAGGGAGTGGTGAAGTGAAGTTTGTATAGTTCTAATAAATTCTATAGCGATTCCAAACGGCATTTTAATTCGACTCCCGCATTCGTAACATTATTTACAATTTCTGTTTACTTTAAATTCTATTACTTTAAACTTAAATAAGTTTTGACCAAGTTGAAGTAACAAACAAATAACTTCATATCGTTATTGTATAGCGTTGAATACTTTTAAAAAAATGGCCTATTTTGTACTTGATCCGAATTTTCTCCGTGCAGGTTCGGAAAAAGAATACTACTAATTCTTGCGGCCGAGCGGCCTGTCGTAAGAGGCAATAGAACAACTCACAGCTAAGTAGCAGGGCATTTGCCCGACTGGATGGCTACCACCCCTGGCCTGGTATAGAGTATGCCGCCATAACAACTTTGAGTTGTGTTTCGGCTTCAGTGGCCAGGTTCCAGATTCTCCTCCGAGGCCGGTAGCACATTAGCGGCGCCTCTGGTTTTGCTAATGTCAATAGGTGACAGTAATTACTTTCCATCGCAGTTGGGCCGTCCACCTGTCTTCTGTGCTTCAGCAATAAAAAAAACCAAAATTAGTAATATGTTTCCAATAAAAAAACTAACACACAATTATATAATGTACATCTTTGAAATGTACCACGTGTAGGTTAGTTATAATACCTAAATACTGTTTAAAACGTCAAAACTTAAGTAAAATGAGAACGATATTGAATTTAAACACCTCTTTTTAGAGTTTTTATAACTTTCTTTTAACGAGGGAAAATCCGATTGAGGACTAACCACCGCGGGGGGAGCATGGTGAGGGCGTATGGGATTCGCCACGTTGTGGTGGCACTGGCACCCACCCCCAAAGAATTACTATTGCCATTTGAGTCGGGTATATCCACTAAAATCGATCGGAGTTCCGTCCTTCTCCTTTATGCCAAGGCTACATACACGTATGCGGTTTTGCCATTCCGCAGCCCCTAGCAGGCGGTGGCCAGTTTCGTTATCTAATTTAAGCAGAAACCCGATGTTTGTCCGTGTGTATGTGTTTTACCAGCCGACAGATTTAAATTATCTGAAATATTGACACTTGTCCTTTATTTTGTGAGATGGTTAAATTACTGATCCTTAAAATTTTATACAAAATTCGTTCTTAATTTTCATAATTGCATTCAGTAAAATGTTATATCTACATTGTATTTTTTAGTAAATATAAAGGATATTTCCACATGCAAGTCTATCTTTAATATGACTTGCTGTTTTATTACAACCATGAAAAAAAAATATCTTCCATATTATAACACGAAAATTAAGAATTATATAGTTAGACAACAATTTTCTATATTTTACCGACGGTTGTCTGTAATAGTAACTGATTGATTTTGAAGCTACCAATAACCGATGGTTGAGAAGGCAATGCGAGCGTTTCACAAGCTCATTTTCAGTCAGAAATACTGTCAGTTATCAGTTACCAATTCCCTCCCAAGCGTTTTGCTAACGCAACATAGTTGTAGTAGCAACACGCAACGTAATTCAACGAGTTGACGTATAACTACAAAATAAGTATATTTTTAAAAGAAGTGACCTTTTGTAATATACAATTGTCATTAAAAATCAATCTTTCAATCAATCTGCTTTAAAAATACTTACAATTACAGAGCCATTTTATATGAATGTTGCATGAACAAAACGCAGTAATCTAAACAACATATAAACTTTTTAAATAATTATTGTTTCAATGTCATTGGATTTTTTGTAAAAAAAAAGAGTGTTGTCTCAAGAAACAGTGTTGTCATTTCAGAATTTTTTCGCTAGTTATAGGGATTTGTGGTTTTCGATGCAATTTTTTTTAATAAGTTTACCTTAAAAACAACGATTTTCATGGTAAGAGTCAAATGACGGAAACTTTGTGGGAACCTTGTCCGATTTTTTGTTTTCATTCAATTGTTTTAAGGAACGTTTTGTAACGCGACCGTTTCACACAGATTTAGCGATGGATTTAATGTGTTATTTGAAGCGATGTTGTAATTTATTGTTATTGACGTTAAATATTGACAGTTAGTACGTACTAATACGTTATCTATTAATAATGTTATATTCATTCACAGTGTTATTTTTAACACTATATTGAAGACGCATTCGGTCACGATCGATAACTATAACGTTATCGCAGGTGAGGAGATGAATAGTAAAGCAATACTTGAATTGGAATTAGAACTGTTAAAGATAGAAATAGTAAATTTAAAAGATATAAGTAAATAACAATTAAATCCAAGTCAAAAGAAGAAGTAAAAAAAATTGAGTTTAATTTAATTTAAAATCACGTATTAATAACGACAAAAAAACCGGCAACCCGAAAAAAAATGGCAACCGGCCGAAATCGGATGGTAATAAAATTCTTACGAATAGTAGTGTTGACAACCAGCGGTTATAATATAGAAACACTTCATCTGTCGTTTCCATACAAAAAGTCTACCGATCGGTTAGAAAATCCCTCCCATCGGTAGTTGGTACTTTCATGAGTAACTAGCTACGGACAGTTCATTATAGAACCATCAGTAAAGCTACCAGGCCTTAATATTCTACCCGTCGGTATCAAAAACGAATCGTTTTTGCAAATATTGAAACAGGGCATAAAACAAACAAGTACAAAAATTCATAGGTTTTACAAAGAAACTATTGTAGTTTCTTTATAAATCAAAAAGCGATCTCTTCCAGTTCTACCTATATATAACACTAGGATATGCCTGCGACTTCGTCCACGCTTGACTTGGAATTCCCGCGGGATTACCAGGATACAAAGTGTCAGAGCATTTAAAAATATATAAGCTATCGTTTAAATGAAAACTGTGTCGGAATAAGCTAATCTTAATGCACCCGAACAACTTCAAACCGCTCCCGGAAAAAAATCCCGCGGGATTCCCGGTATATGAAGTAGCGCAGATTTTAAGTCTTAAAATTTTCTGACGATCAGCGAAAATCGCATCGAAATCGGCTCAGTACTTTTTACGTGAATCCCAAACAAACAGACAAACCGATAAACAGACAGGAAATCGAAAAAAAATTGCATCGTTTATTCCAGTCGTTTTTTTGTAAATAGCTTTAATGTACAGATACGGCATGTTTAGAATTTTATAATATTGTTACATGCCGTCAAAGATAAGCCGCACAGCCTATTGTAAGCGCAGCTTATTGTCCTCCCGGATTAAGGAACTCTTTTGTCTTTTGAATTTGTAGTTAAGAAAAACATGCTATTGTCTTTTTACTTGTTTTATAACCATCATTAGCGTCGAACTAATCTCTATTGTTATTGTTTTCGACTTTGTGGACGTTCGCAGGTGTGCAAATGAATATTTCTTAGAAACTCAGTGTGCGCCTCCAATTTCTTTGTACTGTGTAATTATAAGACGATGCCCGAATGGGGGGACGGGGGTAGTCAAGCGACGACTACGAAACGAGTAAGACGTTCTCTACTACTCTCGATTAGCGATATAGACGACGTACTTTGCGCGTTCGAATTGAATGGAATCGTGCAGTGTGAACTGGTTGCATCCAGTTTTGTTTGTATTTGTTTTATACGTGTTTGTACAGTTCTAATAAATTCTATAGTACTTCCAACGGCATTTTTAATTCGAGTCCTGTAGCTCCTAACAATATTATAGATACCTATACAAAATTATATTTGTAAAAAACCAGGTATCTTCCACTTCACCCGCTAACAACATTACTTAAGTTTTAAATTTCAACTTGTGCTTTCGGACCGCCCTTAAAATATTAAAAAAAGTTTTTTTTTTAAACAATGTACTAATTTTAAGTTCATATGTGTTCGTTCATAGTATTTTATAAGCATCAGCTGTGATCTACCTGTGACTGTGGCTGAGCTGTGATTTACGAACAGACAGATGAATACGTTAGCGAACCCATAAAAGTTAAATTACCTTTTCGTATCGAAACCCTAAAAATGCACACATTATCTATAAAATTTTCTTACACACAATTTTATGCTAGTTGTGATAGCGATAAAATAAAATTTTATCAATGTAAATGTTTCTTTCTCTATTGTTAACTGTGTTTCCAACAGCCGTTTTAATAATCATTACTTTCGTGAATTTAATATTCGTTAAACAATAAAAATAATTCATTTTCATTTATAGTGCCGTTTGTGTACGATATGTGCCGGTCTGGTGTTAAGAATGCCGATTAAACTATCATCAAATGCATCGAAGTTCATAACCGGTATTTAGTCCGTTTATATTTTACAGCTTCCCAAATTCAAATTTCACTTACATGTTTCAAACGTGAAGTTGTGTAATGTGTTTTGTCTCGTTAATTAGATAGAAATAATGAGACACACTATTTCCTAAAATGGCTTTTCGAGGGGTGAAATAAGAAAAAAAAATAGACATACCCGGGGAAACTCGAGACCCGCATTGGGACATTTGTGGTTTAAAATTGAGGGTCATGGTATACATTATTTTATCATGTTATATCCATATATGTTACATACATATATATATATTATCACGTCTGTTTTCCGTAAGGGGAAGGCAGAGACGTTGTATCTCTGCTTGTTACAATCTTGTCACACACCCTTGGCTTCGCCTACTACCGCAAAAGTTGCCAGTTATCTGAAAATTATAGGTTGAATGCTAGTTCGGGATTTGGCACCTGACGGACTGCACATAGTAATCGTTATTTATTCTTATGTATTATGGTTATAAATAAATCCGGGGGGTAGTTTCTAAACTTTTCATTCATTTTAGGGGGGGGGGGGTTAAATTACACCCCTCAAATGAATTTTTATTTACTATCTTTTCATACATACATACATGTATGCACACGTTTATCCGGCACGATGTCAAGCAAACGTACAGCCCTGATACTGCTGAAACAACTATTTGACGAAGATAAATCCGGTTTTTCAACTTAGTATTTGTTCGAACTTTTTAATTAATCTCGTGGTGGTTGCATTGTAGACACACTCCAGCGGTTTGTAATAAACAAATACGAGTGCAATCAAAGTTAGTTTCGCAAACTCCGTTGATGTGGCTTGAAATTTTAGGGGTCAGTTAATTTTGAAGACTGGGCTTGAAAGAGAAAGTTAAAATTTAAAAGTGCAAATGCAAGGACTCTTTAAACAGGTGTTAAACATATTTTGTACTGGAGTTTACCCCGCGGCTACGCCGCGGGTCAACCTCTAGTAACTGCCTCTTGTTTAAACAGTAGGCGTTAATACAGATTACATTGTATTAAATTTTTATGTTAGCGCTATTTGCCCCGGAACATTTACTTCATTTTATATCGCAAACTATCCCATCTCCCGCGATGAAATATATTTATATCTATTTTTGGTATTAAAAATACGTTTAAACAAAATTACAGCAAAACCGATCCAGTACTACTAGTAGTTTTTCCGTGAAGGCTTAACATACGGACAGATGGAGTTACTGTCGCATATTTTTATATTATAGATGCTAAATTTTTATATCTATACACTTGAGAAATGATTGGTCTCCCATACAAACTTTCATCCTTTATTTCAACCCGTTCTAATTTTATTTATCTATATCCCGTCTATCTATCTGTAAACTACATACATGAACAAAATGACCAAATTGACCAAAACGACTAAAATGACCAAAATAACCAAATTAACCATAATAACCAAATTAACCAAAATTACCAAAATGGTCAAAGTGACTAAAATGATCAAAATGACTAAAATGACCAATGTGAGTAAAATGACCAAAATTACTAAAATGACCAAAATGACCAAATTGATCAAATTGACCAAAATGACCAAAATGGCCGAATTGACCAAAATGATCAAATTGACAAAACTGACCAAATGACTAAAATGACTAAGTGGCCAAAATGACTAAATTGACCAAAATGATCAAAAAGGCCAAAATGACCAAGATTACTAAAATGACCATAATTACCAAATTGACCAAAATGACCAGAATGACCACAATGACCACCATTACCAAATTGACCAAAATGATCAAATTGACCAAAAGGACCAAAATTATCAAAGTTACCAAAATAACCAAAATGGCAAATTACAAAACCTATCCTAATTTCTGGAATAACCTTTACATAAATCTATCCCATTATCCGGGATAAAAAGTATCCATTGTCCACCCTCGATATTAAAATTATATCCATATATACCAAACTTCCGTCAAATCGGTCCTGTAGTATTTTCGTAAAATCATAACAAACACAGACAAATATATTTTTATCCCGAAAACTATGCCATTTTTCGGGGTAAAGTATCCTATGTTCATTATCAGCATCGAATATATATATATACCGAGTTTCAGCCAGTACATTTTCCGTGAAAAAGGAACAGACAGAGAGACGAACAGGCGGACAGACAGAGTTACTTTCGCATTTATAATATGATAGGTTTTTTATTTGAGGTTTTTTATTTTCGTCGTTTTGTTTATTTTGGTCGTTTTGGTCCTTTAGGTAGTTTTGGTAGTTTCGGTAGTTTTGGTAGTTTTGGTAGTTGTGGTAGTTTTGTTTGGTAGTTTTGGTTGTTTTGGTAGTTTTGGTAATTGTGGTAGTTTTTGTAACGGTGGTAATTTTGATAGTTTTGCTGGTAGTTTTGGTAGTTTTGATAGTTGTGGTAGTTTTGGTAGTGGTGGTAATTATGATAGTTTTCTTAGTTTTGGTAGTTTCGGTAGTCGTGGTAGTTTTAGTAGTTTCGGTAGTTGTAGTAGTTTTAGTCGTTTGTGTAGTTTACAGAGAGATAAACGGGTATATATTGACGGCCTTTGTGGTTGAGCGGGCTAAATCTTACTCGCCGAACTCGCTGGAACACAGAGGCTCCGGGTTCGATTCCTGGCATGGTAAATTTCCTATGGTTCCTATTCCTTTCCATTTACTATGGTCTGGGTGTCTGGGATCGGTCCCAGAGTGGTCCATTGTAAATTACCCAGAACACAAGCGTAACTTGCTTAGCTTGGGGATATACAATGTGTTTTTGTCTGCCGATTATTATTTATTTATTTATTTATTATATATATAAATAAAACCAGAACGGTTTGAAATAGAGGATTAAAGTTTGTATGGGAGACCAATCATTTCTCAAGTTTATAGATAAAAAAATCATAATCTATAAAAAAAAATGCGATAGGAACTCGATCGATCTGTCTGAATACCGAAAATGGACATAGATACTTTTCATGCCTTAATTTAGTGCCACAATAAATAAATAACGGTATTATCATTATTTAATTTTTTATTATATTATGTCTTTGCGATTGATTACATACTCGCATTTTATCATTTTGTATTCGATAATTTGTCCAATCTTCGGTTCTGTATCTAATACGCAGGTATCCCTGTGTTTTCCGAGCTAGAAATCATAATCCGTAACCTTTATCCGTTTTTCAGAAACCATGAATAAATGGAATCATCCATAGATAGATAGAAAACACTTTATTATCACATCACGAAGTGCATGGTAAAAATCTGTTGCCACTATCATCGAGGGACAGGAACAACGCAGGGTCCTAGTGTCTTTAAGTCTATCTCCCAGATAAGGCAGATTACGCACTAAATGTACTCGTAATCCCTCGTTTATATTATGTCCACTTCTAAGGCCGCAAGCTGGTAAGTGGCGAAGGAAGTGAACAGCGTGGGCTTGTAAACCCAAGATATGTTGCACACAGCATACGTATGTATACAAGCATACATAAGTACGTGTTTATATAAACGAGGGTTAAAGAATCGGTGTACGATGGTGCTGTCAAAATTAAATAAAATGGGAACTTTTGGGTAAATGTATTTAAATACAAATATTTGAAAAAGTTTTGTATATGTTTATTCTATCTCCATGGCCACGGGAATAAACTGATTATATTATCGAGAAATCTTCCGATATCGAGAAGAAATAAAAGATAGATATTATTGAGGAAAATGAATAGTAACGACTTTGAGATTTAGACACGTGTGAAACCACGTGTAAAGCTCTAGTGGTAACCAAGTCTACGCGGTAATATTTATAGTACTTTCTACTTGGACTGCAATATTGTAAAGACTAATTTCAGATGTCTTTAACAGGTTGTTTCAAATGCAAATTTTCATTCATATTGACCTTGATCCTAATTTATGTATCCATCAGTCGCATCTGACTGCTTTAATATTTTGAATATTTTGTAAGATGTTTCACAAATACCTTTGATCTTTGATACGTTTCTATGGTTGACAAGCAGACGGAACGCCGTCGCTGTGAAGGATTTGCATGATGCGTTTAAATTAGATGCCTTCAGTATAATGACAGCCAGATGTCTAAAAATAGATTATGCAGGAACGTAGTCAAATGGTAACCGTAAAATCAAGATAAAAATACAGTACATGCATTATTATCAAGCCTATTTCTCATGGAAGTAGGCAGAGACGACGACTCCTATTTGCGATGATCCTGACAAACACCTTTTACTTCATCGATTTTCATTAATATCTTCGTACGTGCGCGTTTATTTGAGATATTTTTACTTGAACTTTTTTAATACGTCTGCTCTTTGATTATGGAGTGCCCACCGGGGTCTACCAACACCAACACTTATTATTCACTCTGCTGTAATAGACTTGTTTTGTGGTTTTCTACTTTCATCCGTTCTCTCTAGATGCCAAAATCACCTTAACATTCCTTTGTTAGCTTTTATCCCTAGATCATCTTTTAATCTATCAAAATAATTGTTTTTAAAAGTAAAGTATACGTAAACGTCACAATGAACAGTGCGTCGTAAATATTTTAAGTGATTTTTTTATTATTATTTATTTATTTAACATTATCCCTTGAATCATACGTCATAAATATGACTAACTGCTTTTTTACGCCGCCTGCAATATTTTCTACCATTCACCACTAAAATAGCGCTAGCGCAATCGCTTCTTCTTCCTATATTTGATTATGGTGACGTCAGCTATCTAGATCTTAACCAGAACCAATTAGATAAACTTGAGTGACTTCAAAATTTCTGTATACGATTCATATTTGGCTTACGCAAATATGATTACATATTTGAATTTCGCACAAAGCTCAAATGGTTGCCAATTCGACTTCGCCGTAATGCTCATGTTCTGTCTCTTCTTTATAACGTACTGTTTGATCCTAGGACCCAGTCTTATTTTAAAGAACGTTTTCAGTTCTTTCACAGTGATTCGAGATCTTTGAGAACGTCAAAGAGGTTGCGACTTAGGACACCGATACATACTACACAGATTTACGCAATATCGTTCTCTGTTCAGGCTGTGCATCTCTGGAATGCTCTGCCGGCAGATATCCGGTCTGCTAAATCTATCCATTCCTTTAACAGACTTGTGAAGGTGCACTATTTAACTGTATAACGTGTTTGTTTTGTATGTCTATGTACGTATATATTTTTATAACTATAATATATGTATTATAATTATTTTATTATTATATTAATATATATTTCAACTGCACGCCAACGCTATCTATGTAATTAAATCTTGTCCATCCAAAGGTGGCCTGGAAGAGATTGCTTTTAGCAATAAGGCCGCCCATTGTTACATTTTAGTAAGTAAGTTTTTGTGTATTTTTTCCTTCGATCAATAATAGTGCACCGACCGGGTATCTAGCAACTATTGTTGATCGAAGATTTTTTCTATGTAATGTTGGTGTACAATAAAGAGTATTGTATTGTATAAATAATTTCAATAATTTTTATATCTAGGATGATTTATTCAATATAATTCATTAGTTTTCCCCGCTGCTGCGCGGATCAATCCCAAGTGCGTGCCTCTTGTTTAAAGAGCAAGCATTAATACAGGCTACATTGTATTAAATTTTTATGTTAGTGCTATTTGCCTCCGGAAAATTCATTTCATTTTATATCGCAAACCATCTTATCTCCCGGGAAGAAAAGTATGCTCATTTTCGGTATTAAAATTACATATGTACAAAATTACAGCAAAACTGATATGATCAAAATTACCAAAGGGGTTGGGGTAAAATTCTCGTTCACCACCTCCACTCAGGGTTTGCGGTGGAAGAAAGTGGACTTCGGCGGCCTGAGGCCGGAATACCCACGTGAAAACTTCTTGATTCTTTTTCATTGCCTTTTGCCAAGGTCGTGAGATGCGCGAGACCGCGTTAATCTTAGGTGAATCTGGCGGAACATCGACATGATATAATCTCGAAAGTAGAAAGAACTGATGGGGACTTCTTCTTGAGAACTCGTCTGCAGCCACTCGCTCATGGCGGCCCGAGGTCTGACAACACTTTCCGACGTCGGTGCGTTCTTCTTAAGCGGGAGTGGACTAAGAACATTAGTTCACGCTTCTGCTCCGCCTCCTCCTTAGTAAGAATGACGTGCTCACAATAGGAGAAGACAGTATCCCAATCGAGTTTCGGTCCATCACCCCTGACCATGGACCGAAACACGGCTTAGAGCGAAAGGTTATGTCGGCTAGCGGCAACTGCATGCTCACGGCTTATTTGGTATAGGTACCTCTTGAAGCAACTCTGCCTCAAGAGATGCCTGACTCTGATCTATCTAACTATTCAAGCAGGACGTATTTCGCTATGGCAATTTTCCGAAAATTCGAACAGCACGCCTTAATTTTCAGTAGCGCCAACCTCAAGCCCAGTGGTAAAGTATCTTTACGCCACTGAAAAAACAATACAGGGATCTTAGCACTCAAGATTATGGGGATTCGATAAGTATTAAGGCAGTTCCGTAGGATATCGTACGGTTTCCCTTTATTGCTCTGACGGCCAATATTCACTACACCTTCCTTCACAGTGCAGCGTAGGTTCACAGAGCCGTTAGGCGGTCTGACCAAAACAGAGACTCCATAAAGTGTTATCGAAGCTCTCCCGCTGCCGTCTTGAGCATGGGGGCCAGCTGTTGAAAATGTGTCGAAAAATTCCTACGACTATTGAAGATCAATCCTAGATACTACATGACTCTCCAACTTCAACATAACGACTTTTGGCTTTCTGTATGTGTTGTGCAAATCTTCAGACCAAATCGCTGGATCGTGCCGACAATACAGGACCACGAGCCGTGCCCAAGGTGTACGCCAGCCAGCAGCATGCCGTCCGCATGACAATAACAAATAACATTTACGCATGGGAAGACCGTACCATTAATCCTCTAGTTGCATGCGATGTTTCACAATAGAGAGCCAATAACCGACCCCTGTGGGACATCGTATGGCATGTCTTGCTGATTCCATTTCCCGTGAAACCTGTAGGTGCTTGTTCTTTCATCGAGATATATATATCTCACCTATTCGATGAAGGTAGATCCCAAGGGAAGGTGTTGAACATTAGCGATTTTAAAAAACACTGTCAAACAGACCTCGCGGTTTTCCAGGAAAACCGTGTTCTCCGTCAGTCTACTTAAGCGCATGATGACATCTAAAGTGGAGTGCCCTTGGGGCATTCTAAACTGTCTATAATTAGCACCCAGTCTGATATATGTCATTATTCGCCAGGTACCAAAAAAGGCGGTCTGCAATAACTTTTTCAAAGAGTTTACTATAGTCATGCTATAGAGTTTGCTCACCACGTCCAGTAGCACAGTGAGCTACTAGGCGGATCTCAAGTCTGCCAGATGTCCCTCCTTTCCCAGTAGGTTCATCTTCCCCGTGTATTACCTCCGGGGAGGCCAGCCGAGTTGCAAGCCTACGTTTAAAGAGTTGATCAGTCGGTGCTCCAGGGCCTCGGATGACAGAAACTACGCACGTCCTGCATATGCCATCAAGACCGCTCCCGGTCACATTGTCGCTATATAAAACTATCAAAATAAGCCTACTTTTGTCATAAAAAATTAATTAATGTGCTTAAATTGACGATATTTTCGAATCTTCACATGCAAATATCTCAACTCCGATGTAACTTAGGGCAAAAATTAAATCCATTATATGTATAACAAAAATAGCGCTATAAAATTGCATTAAAATTATTAGTGGCCGCTGAAAACAAAAATAATGCCACTAGTCCATACAAAGTTACCAAAACCCCTTACCAAAGTGATCAAAATGATCAAATTATTTTGATCATTTTGATCACTTTGGTTATCCACAGACATGACCAAAATCACCAAAAAGACGACAGTGCCAAATCACAAAAAAACCTATCCTACTTTCTGGGATAATCTTTATTATATAAATCTATCCTACTATCCGGGATGAAAAATATCTCTTATCCACCTTTTGTATTAAAATTACATATATACCGAATTTCAGCCAAATCGGTCCAATAGTTTTTCTGTAAAAGCATAACACACAGAGAGACAAATATATTTTTATCCCGGAAACTATCCCATTCTCATATCCCATTTTTTGGGATAAAAAGTGTCTATATATATTCTATGTTCATCCTCGGCATCAAAAAAATATATATATACTGAGTTTCAGCCAAATCTGTCCAGTAGTTTTCCGTGAAAGCGTAACTAACAGACAGACAGACAAAGTTACTTTTGCATTTATAGTATTAATAGGGATAGGGATTACAAATATTGTGTTTGGATAGTCAATTTTTCTAAGTTGTTAGCTGTTTAAACATTATAAACTTTACAAATAAAAAATATAAATACGAGATTATTAGTATGTAATTTATGTATTATTTAGCATCTTTAAATGCGTAATAACGAGTTATGTTAATATTATATACGGTTAATTAATTAACTACAATAAATATTTTGTAACCAACGTGTATTTAGAATGTTTAGTTTTGGTAAGTAACTAGACCTCCTATATTATGTAAGTAGATCACTGTCAGTTCGATATCAATGTTTAAATTTAAAAAAAACCTTGTTGTTTTCATTGTTCCTTTACAATTATTTACAATAATTATTATTAATGCTGCAACCATTTTGACAAGTGTCTAGTGTTGCCACTGGCAAATGTTTAAATTAGCTGTATAGAAGTTTTGTGTGATTTGTTCGCGTTGCGCTGGTTGGTCAGAGGCGTGGGCCGGCACGGGGCAGACAGCCAAGCGGCGCGGCAGTGGTGCGGGTGTTGTGCGAGGTGTCAAGTTCGTCGTCCGTTTCGCTTCCCGACGTATCGGACGGGTGCCGGCTTCGGCGGGCGCGGCGCGTATAATTAGCAGTGAGCCGTGGGAGGCGCAGCGGGCCGCACCGAGTGGCGGTGGGCGATGCGCCGCCCGGGCCCCGCGCATGCTGCGCTTACATTACTTCTCGGACAATCCCGCGCTCGCCGTAGGCGACGACGAAGACTCCGTCTATTCCATAGAACTCATCAAGGAATTCGAGGCCATCGGCCGCGCTTGGAAGGCGTTCCTCGCTGACTGGCTTCTGAAAGGTGCCGGCTTGTTTATGTCACCCACGCTGCGCCCGCGCTCCCCGCCATCGGTCGATGTTTTCGTTTTGTTGTCGTGTTTGTCTTGTTGTGTGATATTGATTCTTTCATTTCTTAAGCAAAAAGTCTATTAATGTAAAATAATTTAATTTATGCGACTGAGTTTTCCATTAGTTACGCAATTAACTATACATTAACTCCGCATCAAATAGTACGATGATCAATAAGTTGATAAGTCCACTGTAACTAAAATTAACCTCTGTCATTGTTATTACGTTTGTAGTTTGTGTTAAAACCTTTATATTTCTATCACAAGCCGGCCATCTCAATTGATAATCATGAAATATAAAAGTCATAACACGTTAAATTTGTATTCAAGCAATATATTTTACGGATATTGACTTCCAGTAAATTGAAGGTTGAAATTCTATAAGCGAGTTTCAATATCAATAACATAAGTTTCAAACCCACCTCTGCGCTGACGTCTTTCGAATTTGGTCGTGACGTCGTGGCCTTAACGCCGCTTGCGCAACGCACCGGCTTCGGTGGAGAACTTAAATAAACAAATAGGTATCTCCGTATGGCCGCTTCGATTAATGCCATCAAGTCGATATGGCAGATTTTTTATGACAATAAGTTTGGTAACTGAACAGTTACTCCATTTGCTGTTCCCGCCCATGACCTTTTATAAATTGAAGAGAAGGACAACTTTATTAGTAGTTTGTCACTTGTAAAAGAAGAAATAGATGTAAAAAGAGTTGGCTGAATACCTAATTCCAATCACAATGCAAAATATTTTGCTTCTTCGCCATTTTCCCTCGACTTTCTCTAAGAGTGTAGCAATGCCGGCAAAGCAGCCCAAAGAGGGCTAAAAGCACAGATATTGATTTAGTAGGTGATGTAAGTGCACCTACTTCGCTTAGCCAGAATAGGAACAATTCTCTCGATTTGTTACTTATATTATAAGGTATATTGCAAGCAATCGTTTCGATCCTTATTAATTGAAAAGCTTTGTTTAATACATCACTGACTTCTTTCGCTACTAAAAACAAATTTAGGAGACATGACCATTTTAAGTCTGCGCCTATTAGCTGCGAAAACTTTGTAATACGCTGGAGTACTAATTTGTAAATTATATTGGATATCTGTGTAGGAACGGAGAAAGAATACAATTTGCTGCGATCGGGTGGCCTGTCATAAGAGGCGACAAAACAACTCGCAGTCAGGTGGTAGGGCATTTGCGCGTATGGATGGCTATCATCCCTGGTCTAGAGTATGCCGCCATAACAACTCATTGAGTTGTGTTCCGGCATTAGTGGCCAGGTTCGTCTCCGTTTAGAGAGCACAGCACCACATTGGTAGCACGTTCGGTGTTGCGAATGTCTATAGGCGATGGTAACCGCTTTCCACCAGTGGGCCGACCGGCCATATCTATAACAAGCAACACCAACTCTGTGATGCAGTAAAGTTTCACCCATCGTTGCAACTAATATTTAACGGCATATCTATACGCGTAATATCTTGCAAACTCTTATTTCGGCAGGAAAGAAGCGAGCCATATATTCTGCGAAAGTTTCTCCAATCCCCAAGACTTTCATGTCAGTTCTGAGAGATTTTCGCAACACTCCTGCTGCTTCCCAAATGTATCTAAAGTTTAATATTATTAAACACATTTTTGCCAAATAAATCTGCTTAGTATATCACTTCTATACTTTATAGTCGCATATTGTCTGTCCATCCGTTTGTCAGTCTGTCTGTGTATGTCGCAGTACTTTTACTCGGAGAGTACTATTACTGTGATATAATAAAGAAAGGTGTCTATTCACAAGACCTAATTACTCCATTTGTCAATAAAACATTTTACACTTGAATAAAACTCGTCTAATCATGAAAAGTGCCTTTATAGTTGTTAAAGGCGCTATTGTATCGAGCGTTAAAGGTATTTGCATCTTAAAATCAGTCTTTATAGTCGAATACGGACCTAATACTTGCACTTTACTTTTGTGTCACTATTTTCCTTCAGAAAATTAGTGCAAACGCAATACGGCAGTCCAATGCATAACTTAGGCTGCTATGCATTATAATGGCATGTTGAACACTTGATACCCGTCAGACGGTATTATGCATTGCTTGAATTACTCTGCATTCCATTTGATATCAAGGCATGTGTTCGGTTTAGGTAGGTTATGTTCGTGTTTGCTGCTACATTGAGTCACAGTTAATATTAGCATCATCTATAAACAAATATTATTTAAGTGCATCTGAAGCAAAAATCGCTTTCATATCAAAATTAAAACTAAAATAATTTATTACTTTGTATTTACATTTTTGTAGATCTAGTTAGAAACAGCACTAAAAGAAGAATGTCAGCGATACTCATTAAACCAGCTGTTTATTAATTAATAAATTAACAAATATAATGAGAATTATTTAGACACGTGAGAATAAAGTATTAATTTTGCATAATTAAATATGAGTTCATGGTGCATCTGCTTGTTGCCTTGTACAATGGAAAAATTTCCTTTTCCAATAAAATTCTATTTTAGAAACTATGCTTTTAAAACTACGTCGAATTAACACACACGTTGTTTATATGCGTAGTTGTTGTTTACCTTGGATCGAGCAATCCAAAAAATACAACATATTTACGGAACAAATGGTCAATGCAGAAGGTTACACAGTTATAGTACAATAAAAATTCAAATATATTCAACTCTATCCATTTTATACTTACATTTGATTTTTTTTATATTTAATTTATTCATGACCATAGAATCTATGTCTTTCAGTCGGAAACATGTTTAAAAAGAACTTATACTATGTGTAGCACAGCTGAACTGTAGGTTATCAGCTGGTGCCATTCAACGGTGTTCTTGTGACAACTTAAAAGGCCACATTTGACTATACAGTTCACATTACTCACAAAACACATAATTACTACTCAAAAACTATCAATATAAACTATTGTTCATTTTAGAGTAATTTTACACATTTTTAGAAAATAAAACTGCACAGCACAACATCTCCTTACAGTTCCTGCCAAAAACTCTTACATTTGAAATAAAACAATGTTACCTGTTATAACTAACAAAGGCCGCAATTAAAATGGTAAAATTACTTGAGTATTCACAGTTTCTACAGGTTTTATAGCTTTTGTTCCAATTTTTATTAAAGCTTATCAAGTTCATTTATAATGTATTATACTTTTCATCTGTAAAATACATAATACCATAGACGGGGTGGAAACGTTCAGCGGGGCAGTAAGGGGAAGTACTTTAACCGTTGCAACTACACGAAAATGGGCTTAAGAGACTATTCACAATTTTTCGCGAAATTTTGATCCCCATTCACAGATTTTCAAAAAAAATGTACAATTAGCAAGAAAATGGCGTTTACACAAAAAAAATCTGATGCCAATCGATCCTGTTTCTATGATCCTAAGATCATTTTCGTGTAGCTGCAATAGGTAGATTTTTCCCCTTACTTATTTATTTTTTCAATTTTCCTTACTATCCCGCTGAAAGTTTCCACCCTGTTTATAAGGTAGAGCATAAAAAATACTTTTAAAGTGGAAATTAACTTAAACAAGATCCGTTGAGCAGTTTTTGAATTATGGACAGTTTTCAGTTAAATGTCTTTTAGAGTTCCGTGGTCAAATAACAGAAAAAAGATAGTAGTCGGTCTTTTAACTCTGATGGATCTTTTCGCTGTCTGGACATCAAACGCACTTATGCCCGGTTTCAATATTGCAAAAAGGATTCGATTTTGTTATCGACGGTTATAATATTACCGCCTGGTAAATCTACTGATGTTTCTATAATGAACTGCTCGTAGCTAGTTACTCATGAAAGTACCAACTACCAATGGGAGGGATTTACTATTTTTTTTTATAGCTGGAGTACAGCAAACAGGCTGACGGCCCACCTGGTGGAAAGCGGTTACCGTCGCCTACGGACGTTTGCAACATCAGAGATGTCACGAAGAAATTTTTTGACACCCTTTTTGAAAAACTCCATATCGTAGCGCTGCGGGAAAACCTCGGCTGGGAGCTCATTCCAAATCCCCACGGTACGCAAGAGAAACGTTCTACAGAACCGTTGCGTACATGAGCGAAGCGGCTCAAGGAAATGGGGATGAACTCCCAATCGATGGCGAGCGGTGCGGTGGTAGAAAGAGGACGAAGGCACCATTCTAAACAGTTCTTCGTAACACTCCCCGTTATACATTCGGTAGAATTCGCAGAGAGAAGAAAATTCTCTCCTAAGGCCAAGCGTATCTAGACCGTCTGTGAGTACGGGATCATCAACAACTCGAACGGCTCGACGTTGAATACTGTCCAGCGGATTAAGTTGGTAGGCAGGTGCTCCAGCCCAAAAGTGTGAGCAGTACTCCATATGCGGCCTCACCTCGGCTTTCTAACCGATCGGTAGACTTTTTATATGGAAACGACAGATGAAGTGTGAAGTGTGATGCCGAGGATGAACATAGCATACTTTTATCTCGAAAAATGGGATAGTTTCGGGGACAAAAGTATATTTTTCTGTTCGCCTGTAATGCTTTCACAGAAAACTATTGAACCGATTTGGCTGTAATGTGATATAGGATACTTTTCATTCGGGAAAAGAGAGTTTGGGATAGATTTATGTAAAGGTTATCCCAGAAAGTAGGATAGGTTTTGTTTTTTGTGATGTAATTTTTGTCAATTTGGTCGTTTTGGTCATTTTGATTATTTTGGTCATTTTGGTCACTTTCGTCATTTTCATAATTTTTGTCAGTTTGGTCATTTTCGTCAATTTGGTTATTTTCATAATTTTCGTTGTTTTAATCACTTTGGTTATCTTCATTTTAATCATTTTCGTAATGTTCATAATTTTCGTCGGCAAATATTTAAAACAACAACAAAGTTCTCAGCTCTCAGTTGTTGTCAGCACAGATAAAACTTATATGGTTAATGCCACCTTTCTAATAATAAGATCAAAGGTTCCAAAGTCATTAATTAGACTACAGTTTTTTGTTATTCTTGAGCTTCACCTGCGATAACGTTATAGTTATCGATTGTGACCTAATGCGTCTTCAATATTGTGTGGTATGCGCGGGGGCTGCTCGTAGTCTGAGGTGGCTTATCTACTTATGCTTACATACTACAATAGCGTTAAAAATAACACTGTGAATGAATATAACATTATTAATAGATAACGTATTAGTACGTACTAACTGTCAATATTTAACGTCTTTAACAATAAATTACAACATCGCTTCAAATAACACATTAAATCCATCGCTACATCTGTGTGAAACGGTCGCGTTACAAAACGTTCCCTAAAACGATTGAATGAAAACAAAAAATCGGACAAGGTTCCCACAAAGTTTCCGTCATTTGACTCTTACCATGAAAATCGTTGTTTTTAGCCTAAACATGTTTCAAAAAAATGCGATCAAAATCCACAAATTCCTATAACCAGCGAAAAATTTCTGAAGTGACAACACTGTTTCTTGTGACAACACTCTTTTTTTTTACAACAAATCCAATGACATTGGAACAATCTTTATTTAAAAAGTTTATATGTTGTTTAGATTACTGCATTTTGTTCATGCAACATTCATATAAAATGGCTCTGTAATTGTAAGTATTTTTAAAGCAGATTGATTGAAAGCTTGATTTTTAATGACAATCATATGTCACAAAAGGTCTCTTCTTTTGAAAATGTGTTTATTTTGTAGTTATACCTCAACTTATTGAATTACGTTGCGTGTACTACTACTACAAATATGTTGCGTTAGCAAAACGCTTAGGAGGGAATTAGTTACTGATAACCGACAGTATTACTAACTGACAATGAGCTTGTGAAAGGCTCGTATAGCCCTCTTAACTATCGGTTATTGGTAGTATTAAAATCAATCAGTTACTATTACAGACAACCGTCGGTAAAATGTACAAACCGGGGGTTAGTCCATTTTAAAAAATTGATTACTAATAGTAGACATTGTGATGATTATACTGCTAAAAGAGAATAACGAAGTGTGAAATATGCATTCCACAAAAGTGATAGGTTTTTTAATAGCTGGAATATAGTAGATAGACCTTACTAATCAAGAATAACGAAGTGTGAAATATGCTTTACACAAGAGCGATAGTTTTTTTTTAATAGCTGGAATACAGCAGATTTTGTCAGGTGCCAGGGTATTTGCCCGTCTGGACGGCTACCACGCGTGGTCTAGGGTATACCGCTATAACAACCTTGAGATGTGTTCCGACATTAGTGGCAAGGATCCAGTCTCATCTACTAGTACGGCCACACATTAGTAATACTTAGTGTTGCAAATGTTTATAGACGACGGTAACCACTTTCCATCACAGTTAGGCCGTCAGCCTGTCTTCTGTACTCCAGTAATAAAAAAAAGAGGTTAACGGCCCACCCGGTGGAAAGTGGTCTGTTCCATAGACATTTTTGACACCCAATGTATACTAGTAGCAGATACACCATAAATTACCCTAAAAATATGCACGCCACAGTCCAATAATATGTTGTTTTCGAATTACAATTATATCTTTGGTTTTTTTTTCCATTTCAGAGGAAGATGAGTCCCAGATATTCGTTAAGTTCTTCAAGTTCCACAAGTGCTACGACCTGATCCCGACTTCTGCGAAGTTGGTGGTGTTCGACACACAACTTCTCGTCAAGAAGGCATTCTTCGCGCTCGTATACAACGGTCAGTGTCTTATTAACATGCCACTGGATTAATTTGATAAAGGTATCATAATTTTGATCTCAGACAGAGTGTTAAGCTTCTACAGATGGTGTTATTTTTATATCATCATTTTGGAAAAGTTTTAATTTGTGTCATCAAATCTATTCTTCACACGATTATCAATCCTCTAGTGATAGGCATCGTTTCTGTCACAACACAAACTATATTATCATAGGCATATTCAAGACGAAGAACACTTATTGAAATTTAGTGCAGGTATTGGCTAAACGTGGTTGCCCATTCATTAAATTGTGTTAGTTGTCTAGGAAGGAAAAATTGAAATTGTCGCAAAACATACACGAAGGCAAGCCGCACACCGGCCATATTATTTATTATATGTGTTCCACGACAATTGTTTCATCACGAATGTAATACATAAAATAATTAGAGACTTACTTGAAACGCTTGTCAAAAATTATAAATATTTGAAAAATCGTGTTTTAATTAAGTATTTTTCAAATTTATCATCGACCGGTAAACTTCTTAGATAAAACGAGGATGGAAGAAACCCTCGGAAATTTACTTTTCTATGAGAACTCATAAATAAAAAAGGAGAACAATAATTTTAGTTTGTACTAAAAGGCCTATTTATTTGATATCTCACCCGATGAGACTTTTCGGAAATTGAGATATTCAGCTTTCACACATAGACCCTCGGGTTTCTTTTTAATTTTAATTATCGTAAGCCTAATATTATTTAATGTGACTGGGTCTGAGCCGCGTGTTCATATTTTTTGTGATTTTAGAGAATAAATTATGGCGTGCCTGTGACTTATTATAGCATCGGTCTGCGGCCGGCCTTAATGTCTATTTTACAACAATTAAAATTACTATTAGTAAACATTGTCATTTTGATTTAGGACTATAATGTCGTCTTGTTGCTATACAAAGATCTCCCTCCCTCATATCATATAAATGCATATCTTTAAAACTTTGCTGATAATAATTTAATGTACAAATCGTAACTATTAAACATTTGTTGTGTACATATGCTTGTACAGAATTACATTTCTGGCAATTTGAACGTGCTAAGCGAATACCTATTGTGTACCACAAACGCGACTTGTATCGTTTGCTTGCTAATTCGAATTATGTTTATATAACTTCTATTTGCTTGGAACGACTGTGCGAGTGATATTTTAATTTTAATCTATGTATGCAGTGAGAACTTAATGTCATAAACAATGAAAATTAATAGTGAATCAATTAAGATTCGCTATTAATTTTCATTGTATATATTTATTACTAGCTTTGCCCGCCACTTCTTTGGCGCTTTATATTCATAAATTTGAGCCATGCAACTTTATCGAAGTGAAATAAACATACGCGAAAATTTAATATAAAATTCCTGTTTTAATCCCTAAAATTTTCATTGAATTCCTTTAAACTAAGCCGTTGAAGCGTAATCGAGACCAACTTCAGACAAACAAACAAAAAATATAAATCGGTCATATTTAGGAATATTTTCACTTTAATGTTGGTATATGATTTGAAATCACTTCTGTATATATAGTTAGATTAAATTATTTAATATTACTATAGATAACACAAAATAATTACATGTAATAATATAAAATAGTCTTGGGTTCAAAATAAATCTTTAATCTAGGATTAATTAATATAGTGATTAAGTAAACTAATTTTTCCACACGGTTTCGCTTGCGTATTGTTTTGAACTCGTATCCCGCCAATTTTTTCTGGTATATAATCTATCCTACATTCATTTCTGTAATCAAAAATGAATGTAAGTAGTACATGACAAGCGTTTTTGTTTATTTCTAAATGTATGTGAAAAAGGAACATATAAATATTCAAAATCGCTTTCAGTCATGTACTATATTTTCGTCATTACACGCTGCTTCCTAGGTTCTTAAATATAAGCAAATGTTATTTTTATTGTACAGTGTTTTAAAATTACGAAACTTTTATAAAATGTATTTATAATCACTCACGTAAATCCGTACGAAAGTATTTTTAATTGTGTGTATTTTCTTAACTGTTTATATTTGTATATACAACATATGCCACTGGATAGGATGCTTAGCACCTTCCGGGCCACCTGGCTTTTGTAGGCGGGCTTGCCCCCGCGGCTACTTTCCTTACTTCGAAGCTAAATCCCTTTAAATCTAACATTTCCCGAAAAAAGGTGTCTTACTTAACAAAATAAAGTAAAAAAAACAGAGATAAGATAAATATATTTATATAAAAATAAAATTCTAGATATGCCGTGTCTCTACTATACATTGAAGCTATTTAAAAAAAAAACAATTGGAATAGACTATATAAAAACGGAGAACACGATGCAATTTTTTTTAGATTTCTGTTTGTTCGAGACGCACGTAAAAACTACTGAGCCGATTTTGATGCGGTTTCCACTGATCGACAGCGCTAATTGTTAAACTTAAAATCTGCGCTACTTTTCATCTCGGTAATCCTGTGGGTTTTTTCTGGGATAGATTTAAAATTGTCAGATTGAAAAAATATCGAATTCCAATGCGATTTTTTCACTGATATATCGAAAATTTTAGGTAATAAACTTTGTGGTATTTTTATCTGGAATTTTCCCGGGAGCGGGGGGGGGGAGGGGTTATTCCGGCATACTTTTCACTAAGACGATAAAATGTAAACTCTTTTATAATGCTGCGTTATATTTGTGTCCCAGAAATCCCGCGGGAATTTCAAGCCAAGCGTGGACGAATTCGCGGGCATATTCTAGTATTAAATATAAATCGACTGATATATAATAAACTAGCTGTGCCCGCGACGTCGTCCGTGTGGAATTTGTTTTCAAAGCCCCCGATTTGGAACATTCTTCATTGGTGCTCCGCTCCTATTGGTCTTAGCGTGATGATATATAGCCTATAGCCTTCCTCGATAAAAATGGGCTATCTAACACTGTAATTTTTTTTCAAATCGGACCAGTAGTTCCTGAGATTAGCGCGTTCAATCAAACAAACAAACTCCCTAGCTTTATATATTAGTAGAAGATAAACAAATATTTTTTACTTTTACTAAAATTAAATTACGAATTTAGACTGGACACTAACACTTAAACTAGGCCAAGCCTGTCTCTTAGGTGTTAGTTCCTTCCAGTGACATAATAACTACATTTATGTAACAAATTAAATAATATTGAAGAATATAATCCTTACAAACAAAAATGATTTGGCGGTAGTTCCAAATTATCAGTGAAGCAACTTCTATTCTATCTATATATGCTAGGGACTCGATACGGCCGTAAAGAGAGAATCGAGAAACAACTGAAACTCACTTTCATCTCATCTACCTATATGTTTTGCAAACTTACTCTCGGTCCTCATTCTTTTAATGAAATAAATTCGCCTTAAGAGTGAATAGATTAAACATAAGATCTGATGCCAAATAACTCTTTTGAAATGCGCCGTTTATAAAAATTCCGCGCAAATGTTCTTTGTTGCTTCACACTACGTTTTGTTCTTATAATACCTGCGATTTTTGTGCGATTTTTACTCGATTATTTTGAGAATATTATTCTGTTGTTAAGATTATACACTTATACTCGTGGGTGACCAAAAGGAAAGACGTTTTATTTTATATCGCCTTAAGTATAATAATGCGTGTACATCCCGTGCCGGACTCCAATACACTGCGGCTACGCCGTAACACCACCACCTTTTAAAAAGAAGGAGAATACAAATCATATTATACAAAAAGAAATATATAATTGAAATGAGAAAAAATATATGTCAAAAAAACTAAAGTACATTACATTATATTCGTTACAATTAACTCCTATTAAGTACATTTGTATTTTGTTCCAGTATAAGAAGTTTATTATAATTGTACTTGATTAGAGGTACGGAATTTTCGCAAATAAAAAACATGAATTTCGCATTTATTTTTTTAATGTTAAGGAAATTCGCAACAAATACGCATTTTTTTAAGTACCTATCGTAATAACAAAAAAAGAAGTATATTTTCTAAAGAAACACTATATTAACATTAATTAAATGCTAATATAGTTGCAATTTCCACATTCGACTCCTTAAGAACTGTTCTTCGGTCTGTTACGACGACATTGTACATGCTGAAGAACCGTTCTGTGTCTATACTGTTGGTTGGACTCCAGACGCTCTGTAATGCTGTTTTAGCAAAGGATGGAAAGCAGCATTGTGCAGTGAGCAAAATGTCTTTTACATTGGGATCTTCGTTTCTGTGTATCCTTTGTATGATGAATCCATGAAAGTGGTGGGTATATCCATCTATTTGCTCATTTTATGCGAGTGTTAAATAATTGTCCAATGTGAAAGAAAGTCTCGTTTGTCTCGTTTAATGAATGTCGTGTGGAGAGCAAGTTTATTGAAGCTTTTTTCGTTTGCTTTTATTGGCATTTGTTTTGTGTTGCATCAATTACTTCGTACTCATTGAGCAAACGTGATGTTTTTCATCAAAATAACCTTGACGGTAGCGTTCAAGTGATAATTTTAAATCCTCTCATATCAAAATCTACAGTTATTGTTTATTTCGCGGAAAATACTAATTTTTTTTATATTCGCATTTATATCAAAATTTTCGCATAAATTCGCATCTATTTCGTAAATACGAAAATTCCGTACCTCTATACTTGATATATCTACTATATGTATAGTAGTCTATATGCTATTTTTATCCGTATATGGCCGTCGTTTTCTAATTTCTACATTATCTATTTATACGGGTAGACAATAATATATTTTATGATTGTTGCTAGATGTATTATTTCTCCTTTGTCCCTTCTAATACGTTGTTCTGTTTATGTTGCGTGTTTCGCTCCTTAGCTTCAAATTCAAAGTGCTTAAGCAAACTAACCACTAAAAAAATAATTGAAATTTATACAATTAAGTTTACAATTATGTAGACTTCCCTTTCTGTGTATACCGGTTTAGTTTTCAGGATAATCATAAGCAAATTTTACTTGATTTAGACCAGGGATTCCCAAACTATTTTAGGCAAAAGACCCCCGTTTACAAAATGAACCTCAGACCTCCATAACAAAATTACTTTAAAAATCATATCTGTAGTTTTTTTCGTATTGATGCAAAATACTTACTAATTTAAAAACTTCGCAGACGGTTAAGTGAGGAAACTTGACATCATTTTTCATCGAAATTTAACAAAATAAACGGACATAAAATTCAGTAAATATCAAGTATAATTAATAATTATTAATACAAATTACGTAAAAATACTTATAGTATTTTTTCTCCGTTCCTGCGCGGATAGATTTAAGTTTTTTAAGTATTTAAGTTGATTAACAGGGGTTGATTTTTAGAACTCGTCGACCCCCAAAATTCAGTTTTCGTTTATGTCGACCCCTGGGAAACCGATTGCGACCCCAGGGGTTCGATATCGACCACTTTAGGAATCCCTAATTTAGATCATTACTATCCTATCGCTTTTACTCACGTAGATATCGTATTCGTACGCATTGACGAGTATCCTATATAATAGAATAAAACTTGTCCTGTAGAGAAGTGGCATTAGCGCCAAATTAATAGAATAAACAATGTATGCTATATGCGTCGTTTTCTTATGTCAGCAGAATATTGTGAGAAGGATGAGTATATAATCAAACTATAATAATCACAAAATAAAAAACCCGATTTGACACTTAAGAAAGTTAATAGAATGTAACTTTGAATGAAATCAACAGAACTGAAAGCCAATAACAATTAATTTATTTGGTTAACATATATAATACATATTTTTTTACTGGTGCATTATATAATGTTATAAAGCATATTTCAGTGATTATATTCCAATAAATGCCGAAATAACATTAAATTTTTAGTAATTCTGTAATGTCGTATTAATCTATGGCGAAGTCCCAAAAAACAATTACATCCTAAGACGTCTTCTTTTTAATTTTAGTGTTGCTTCTGAAGGGTTCCCTTATTTCATTAATTCGATTCGATTCAATAAAGAAATTACACACATACACACACACACAGAAATATATATATATATATATATATATATATTTAATTCAAAACCTTAGATAATACTAGATAATTGTATTGAAAACAAAATCGATTGAATAAATGTTATACGGGTGAAATAATAAAATTTTCAATATGCGTGATAATGCATGCGGTACGCAAAAGGCGATGTGAGACAAAAATTTCGCGCTTTATCTCGATTTTGTAAAGTATTTTTATGACACAAAAAGTAATTAACTTAGAATAAATCAAACGATCAAAAAGCCGTATAATTTTTAGTCGATTTCTTCGATTAGCAATATAGACGTGCCATGTTCATTTTTTCTGTTATGAAGAACATAACACAAAAAACGAACACGAACGAACGATTTGTTTGTTGTATAGTTGAGCGTCATATCTTTGGTCATCTATTTAATCCGAGTCGGTCCGTATTTTTTATTTTCTTTAAATATTAACCATAATTTTACTTTATAGCGTAGCTATAAAGTCTTATATGTAGATGAAATTAAATGTATTTATATGAAAAATGCAG
The DNA here is from genome assembly GCA_039645545.1 of Dendrolimus houi. Classification (NCBI taxonomy): domain Eukaryota; kingdom Metazoa; phylum Arthropoda; class Insecta; order Lepidoptera; family Lasiocampidae; genus Dendrolimus; species Dendrolimus houi. Next base: position 9,079,995 of record CM077123.1, on the reverse strand, counting down.
AGCCGTCTTACGCATATTGAGCATCGGGTGCGAAAGTCAGCTTACGTCCTCCTTACCAGCTTTAAAAACTAGCATTAAAGGCGACTGGCGGTTTTCGGTCTTAACGTCTACAAAGATAAAACTTATACTAAAAATAGTAGATTTTTACTTATTGTCTTTTTAAGTAGTACCATATTTTCAGAACCCCGCTAACCGGAGAAAAATTATGTTGAATGTTTTAAGAATCGACATTCGCTTACCATATAACTAAATTCAAAAGCATTGACTGATTCTTTAAACCATTAATAAGATATATTACGTGTCAAAATATCAATATATCTGAGTAATATTTTATTGCTTTACACTTCCTTTATTCTGTTAGAAGTGGTTAATCGATTATTTATTTGTTATTGATATCGTTATTTAATATTTTTTTAAATGGCAATACAAAACATCTAAGCGTCTACTATGTTACTGTCAAGTGTCATAATTCAGATAATAGTTTTATGGACTCAGTTCCTTTGCCTGACATTGTGGCGAATAAAACACAAATGCATAAATTATTCGTTAAAACAATAAATATTTTATAATTTATAACAATAATTATATTACATTTCAAGTTTCCGCCAAAAAGTCTAATATTATCGTAATGGAGGTTATTTCAATGTCAAACATTTATGGCCAAATTCTATTTTCAGCCAAGTTCTTGTAGAAAATAACAAACACACACGGGTTGCTAATGAAATAAGCTGCTTAAACACATTGTAATTATGCGTGTAAGTGACCAGGCCGGCGGCTGCTAAGAAACCCGCCAGTCTGTTTTTATATTTGTTTTTTTAGGGGCTAACTAAATGTAGTTTGTTGTCACGCTTGCGTATTATTACCACATATTTCAAGATGTAAATTGACAGAATTTACTTACAACAAATTTATATTCTACGAATCTTAACAATGACAAATAATGGGTTTATGTGGAAGAAATTTAACAGGAAGAGGTAGTTTACATGGCGTTACACATTAGTGTAGTATATTTAAGTGGCATTAGTTGCATTAAAGAAAAAAAATGATGTACTTTAATATTTTTAAAGTCAATCGGCTTGCGCTTCCGTAGTTCCCTGCATACGATGCTATGCACCTCCGGGTTAGGACGGCACTGCATGGTTACATCAAGTTATGTTATTACGGGGAATTACACATTCCACTATTGAGACATATAAAATAAAATATAAAATATTTTTACTATACATATTTTGAAATTATAACTTTTTAAAATTGTGTAATGGCGATTGTAAGTTTTATGATCGTGATTGGTCAAATTTCAGGCGTCCGCGCTGCTCCCCTGTGGGATTCGCAGCGGCAACGCTTCATAGGCATGCTGACAATCACGGACTTCATCAAAATTCTCCAAATGTATTACACGAGTCCTGATGTTGCTATGGAAGAATTAGAAGAGCACAGGCTCGAGACTTGGCGTCGTAAGTACCAATTTATTATTGAAGCTTTGTTTCTATATCTTACTTACCATCCTTGTACCTTACCATACATACATATTATCATGCCTATTTCCCATAGGGGTAAGCATAAACGGTGGATCTTCACTTGCCACGAATTTGGCATACATTTTTTGATTCATCTAATTTCATTATATAATCTCTTCATACATACACGTATGTATGAAGTGTATAAATAAAACAATAATCCCTATTAATATTATAAATGCGAAAGTAACTCTGTCTCTTACACTTTCAAGGAAAAACTATTTGACTGATTTGGCTGAAACTAGGTATATATGTAAGTTTAATATCTAGGATGGACATAGGATACTTTTCATCTCGGAAAAGGGATAGATTTATGTAAAAGTTATTCCAGAAAGTAGGATGGGTTTTGTTTTTTTGATGTGTCATTTTGGTCATTTTGTAGTTTACCAATGAGAGACGAGACTTGACATGGGTCTCACAGGCTACTATTTTTTATCGCATAAACAAAACTAGAACGGGTTGAAATAGGCGATGAATGTTTGTATGAGAGACCAATTATTGCTCAAATTTATAAAAATAAAATTATATCTCTATAAAAAAATGTAATAGTAACTCGGTCTGTCTATCTGTTCAGCTTTCACGGAAAAAACTACTGGAGTACTGGATCGATTTTGCTGTAATTTTGTACATATGTAGTTTTAATACCGAAAATGGATATACAGATAATTTGCAATATAAAATAAAGTGAATTTTCCGGGGGCAAATAGCACTAACATAAGAATTGAATACAATGTAACCTGTATTAATGTTTGCTGATTAAACTAGAGGCACGCCCTAGGGTTTGACTGTAGTTTCATATATTTTATTTCTTTATATGACACATTTCAGAGGTGCTGAAAGGTTCCGTGATGCCGCTGGTGTCCATCGGACCGGACTCGTCGCTATACGAGGCCATCCGGATGTTGATCACCAACCGCATACACAGGCTGCCGGTTATAGACTCAGAGACCGGCAACGTGCTGTATATACTGACGCACAAAAGAATACTACGCTTCCTTTTCTTATATGTGAGTATTTGCTACCTCTTTTTAACCGACCTCAGAAAGGAGGAGTGCTCAATTAAACTGTATGTTTGTTATGCGATTTCTACGTCATTGTGGACCGACTTTATTTTTTTTTAATTCGAAAGGTGTAGTCCCATTGTAAACAAGTCAGGATCTAATGAGTGGATTCCAGGGAAATCGAGAGCAACCCTCGAATATTATAGTAACGTACAACGTGTTTCACACATTTTTTCTGAAGATTTTCAAGTATTTGCGTAGCTAAAAAGTAGAAAATATTTTTTAAACACAAACAAAACCTACTTCAAAAGTAACTAAAAAGCAAAAAGTGTTTTCTATATTATCTTGAAGTCGGTGCGAAGTGAAACAAAAATTACTGTATTTTGCATACTTGTTGATGTTTTTTGTAGGATTGGGTTTTTTGTGTGGGAAAGATGCCTACAAGTAGACGAGCCACTTACCATTTCCACTGCATATCGTCGCTGTAGGTTGTTTAGTCTCCGTGTCAGTAATGTCACTGCCTATACTAGCCTACTTTACGGAACGAAATTTGACGTGTTACAGTTACGCTGGAATCATTATCGTTTGATTATAATTGCTCGTATGGCTGACTCGGTCGATGTCAGACCACACTCTCGGAGAATATCGGCGTGAAACAAATAAGGCTGATTCACACATATCAGTGAAGTCACAGACCCGGCGCAGTCCCGCCGCCGTGATAATTATTCTTTCATACATTCTCTATGAACGCGTCCACACTTGTTAGTGCCAGTGACAAGACGATGCTTTCCGAGTCAGTGCCTGCTCCGGTAATCACGAAAGTAATCAGCGACGACGATTTTTCTTAATGGATCACGGACGCCGCTGCATCGAAAACAAAATGGAGGACGAGCATGAAACAGTTTTCTGACATTCTAAAATATTTCAATTCGTCTTTATTTAATTCTTTGTACAATAATGTCATGAATTCTCCTTCTATTTCTCTCAATTGCCTCCTTAAACTCCTTCTATTTCGCTTCATGCACCCATTTTTTTCCCCGTGATGCTGCTCTTCTTCATCTAAAGCAAAGGCTATCATTGCTACTTCCATATTATTGATCAGATTTGTAGCCACAATCACAATTCAGTGCGACGCACACAATGTGAAATGATTATGAATGTATATATTTTATTAAAAAAGAAACGCATCTCAGTCTTTATTTTACCCACGTTGAAAGGTTGAGATGAATCGATAAATCTCAAAAACTTCTCACCGTATGTTGTTTAAACCAGTATTGGTTGTTAGTGATTGCAATTTATTTCTCCTTGAGTATTTACAGAATCATCACCTCACACTTAAAAACTTAGAGAAGGGAAAGGGTATTTCTTTTCAAGGCTTTCATTTACAAGCTGTTTTAGGTTTCTGTAGCTAAATAGGAAAAATAATAGACATTAGACGGCACTACGGAACCCTTAACTACTATCATACTGATAAGAACTTGACCGGGAAATTACTAAATGTTTTAGTCTAAAAAAAAAATTGTTAACCTTGTACTTTGTATCTCAACCGACAGTGCGTTTTTATATTTGAAGTAATTATACTTAAATTATTTTTTGTAAATCTCGTCTTCAAAGTTAATGTCTAATGCTCCTCGATCCAATGAGTTTTTCTGACCCAATGTACATATTAGAAAAAGCAAAAAAGTGGGCCTCTAGTTCGAAACAGACGTTTCGAGCTGGAGTGTAACGCTCGATGACGATGAATGATGGAAGAAAACATCGTGACGTATGTTGCATATTGAGATTATCGATGTTTGAAACCCACTAATCCGCCCGGTACAATCGTGACGGATATAGTGTTCGTTGCCTTCATTCATACCAGCAGGAGTAGTATATGTATATGGACTGACCACTTAAATAACCGATATCCACTATTAAACATAATCCTCTCCAACTTTCCGTCACATATCCTGGTCTTCCACTTTCCTCCTGTCCCTGTCAGCGACCTTGCACAGGTTGCCAATCCATCAAGGTAGAGGGCCTCCTACACTACATTTAAAAATAAAAAAAGATCATTTTTATATGTTTTTTTTTTTTTTGCATGAGTGGCCCACCTTTTTGAAGCGGTTATCATCGCTTATGGACATTTGCAACACCAAAGACGTTACAAATGCTCTGCTGCTCTCTTGAGGGAGTCTGGAACCTGGCCACTAATGCTGGAACACAACTCAAGGTTGTTATGGTGGCATACTGTAGTGTAGACCAGGGGTGATAGACGTCCAGCCGGGCCGCTAGCCTACCTGCCAGGCCGTAGGAAATATTATTCTTTCTCCGTTCCTGCACGGAACATTTATTCATAGCTAGAATACATAAGATTAGTAAAGATAACATTATGGCTACGTTCCAGAAGGGACTCACAATGACCACCTTCACGACCGCGATTTTTCCCGTTCCACTTGCTTGCGGACGTTACAATCATAAACTCTAGTGGAACGGATTATGGGAAGTTGATGTCATAAATAACGAAATACACAAATGTCATTGGTTGATTTGAAACTCGCGCCTTTTTCAACGTCAAGAGAGAGAGAGAGAGAGAATGTTCTGTGGTCAACTGCCACTTCAACCCACCTCTTGACATGGGTCGTTGTGAGCGCTGTGTGATCGAAAATTATGACGTCATTAGTGATTTTTCGCCACGACCATAACGACCACTTTCGCCTCTTGGAACGGCAGACGGAGCATTTTGGGTTTTGTGAGATACTAACGGAACGCGTCTTACGTATTCCGCCAGGCACAAGTGCCGAACTAAGATAGAATCTGTTCAGTTGACTTTAGAAACTTTCGGGGACAGCAAAATACAGCAGTCTAAAGTTAAAATTATGAAATATTGAAATTCTGAAGCCTATACCAGATTACTGGGTTAATAAGGTTCAGATGAATATTAAATAAAGTGTTAAAGTAGATGTTAATTATTATCCTAGTGAAAGAAGTCGTACAAAGTACAGACATCTATTCAAGTGTTTGCTCAGATTGTGTGTGCGCATAGGTGCGTGTGTGTGCAATCATTTATTATTTATCTAGACGCAATCTCCGCTCTAGGATTCGTTTGCTCCATCGGCCACTGATTTCTGTGCCAGACACGTGACCAGCCTTATCCCACTTTGTATTACTAATTTTGTGAGCTATGCCCGTAACTTTGGTTCTATTACGAATATTCTTATTTCCGATTTTATACTTGTGTGCAAAATATATTTGAAATACAACAACAAAACAAAGATTTTCTTTTAAAAATAGTATGGTCGAGGACAGGGCACTGAGAAAATACTTTTCACAACAGGCTCAAGAACAGCCGAATCGTATTTTACTGAAAATATTTTTGCTGAAATATTACATTATTTTGTGTGCTCAGTACTTTATTTACAGTTAAATTGTACATAAATTATAATCAATTTGTTCATTTTTGACACAACTAAAGTCGAACCTATTTAAATAATATAGGAATATGATATATATTTTTTCTGCACCAGCTGCATCAGTAGATTAGCTAAAAAATCCTTTAATTTGGGTCGCATGGAAGAGATCGCTTTAAGCGATAAGGTCACCTATTAGAAAGTATTGTCAATATGGGTTTGATGTAATCATTTATTTTGGTTTGCAATAAAGTGTTATCTATCTATTTAATTTTCTTTGATGTGTCTAACAGATAAATGAGTTACCAAAGCCTTCATATCTCCAATGTAAATTGCGAGATCTCCGTATAGGAACATTAAGCGACATTGAAACAGCGACAGAAGACACATCCATAATAGAAGCGCTTCGCAAGTTCGTCAACCGGCGTGTGTCTGCGTTGCCGCTTATCGACGCCGATGGCCGCCTCAAGGATATATATGCCAAATTCGATGTTATTGTAAGTAGTTATTATGCCCCTCCTACACCTGGAACAATGTTAGTGACTATGACCAAGTGCAACTTACAGCGTTAAGAAAATTACACATTAAGGATTAGCTACATTAAGGTATACACATATTTTGTCTGTCAATGATTTACATCATTAACAATGTAGGATTACAAATAACGCTTTAAATCTTTGGCCTCAACACCTCTGTGACACAGTCACCAACACTATCATTATCCCAGATGTGGCAGGGACATCATTAAGAAATTTGTATGAAAAATGGGCCCCACTACTATTATTATATATATATTAACTACTAGTTTTCCGCGCGGCTTCGCCATGGATCAAATACTAGTAGTACCCAGTATTTAGCCAGCAAGCTTTCACACTGGTTACATTGTATTACATTTTTATCTAGGCTCTATTCGCCCCCGGAAGATTTACTTATTTGTATATCTCAAACTATTCTATTTTCCGGAATAAAAGTATCCAATTCCAGTCCTCGGTATTGAAACTACAGATATGCCAAATATCAGCAAAATTGACCACTACTTTTCCGTGAAACCGTAAAAGGCAAATTGTCTTAGTTTTGCATTTACAAGATTACAGTATGAAAAGTATGAAAATATGAATCCGTATGTTAGTAAAATAAATTCCCTAAAGTCAGTAAGGTCAGAAAAATGTATAGTCATTAAAGTAAATAAGGTTTGAAAATTCTTAAAGCTACTCAAAATGTCTGAAAATTTATTTAAAAAAAAATAGAAAACTAACAAATACTATCGAAAAGATCAAAAACTACTGAAAACTATCGAAAAATCTCAATAAGTCACTAATTAGTCATTAATACTTAATAGGTGTAGTAATAAGCACTATTTGGAAACTATCCCATTTCCGGGATGAAAATATCTTACGTCCATCCTCGGTATTGAAACTATATTTTACAGAGTGTCAGCCCAAGTTGTTATTTCGTGAAAGCGTATCAGACAGAGTTGCTTTTGCATTTATAATATTGACTAGATTTTACCACACGGCTACGCCTCGGGTCAAACTCTAGTACGTACCTTTTGTTTAAAGAGCAGGCGTTAATACATGTTACATTGTATTAAATTTTTATGTTAGTGCTATTTGCCCTCTGGAAGATTCACTTCATTTTATATCGCAAACTATCCCATCTCCCGGCTTGAATAGTATTTGATTTATTAAAACTACATTTAAACAAAATTACAGCAAAACAGATCGAGTTACTATCGCATTTTTTTATAGCTGATGATTTTTTTATATCTATAAACTTGAGAAATGATTGGTTTTATCCAAACTTCCATTCTCTATTTCAAACCGTCCTAGTTTTATTTATATATCTCCCGTCTATGAAAACTACATAAATGACAATAATGAGAAAAATGACACAAATTACCAAAATAACCAAATGACGAAAATGGCAAATCACAAAAAACTATCCTACTTTTAAGAATATAACCTTTACAGAAATCTATCCCATTATCCGGGATAAAAAGTATCCCTTGTCCAACCTCGCTATTAAAATTTTACTGAATACCGATTATACCGAATTTCAGCTAAATCGGTCCAGTAGTTATTCCGCAACAACAAACAGAGAGACAAATATATTTTTATCCCGGAAACTATCCCATGGGATAAGGTATCCCATGTTCATCCGCAGGATCGAAAATATATATATATATACTGAATTTCAGCCAAATCGGTCCAGTACTTTTTCCGTGAAAACGGAACAGACAGACACAGAGTTACTTTCGCATTTATAATATTACTAGAGTTTACCCAGTGCGTATCTCTTGTTTAAAGAGCAGGCTGTACAGGTTACTTCGTATTAAATTTTTATGTATTTGCCCCCAGAAGATTCACTTCATTTTATATCGCAAACTACCATCGCCCGTCTATCTGTAAACTACATAAATGACAAAACTTGACTAAAATGACAAAATAGATAACATGGACCAAGTGGACCAAGTTGACTAAGTGGATCCAGTGGACCCAGTAGACCCAGTGGTCCAAGTAGACCAAGTAGACGAAATGGACAAAATCTATCCTAGTTTCCGGGATAACCTTTACATAAATCTATCCCAAAATGTATCCCATTATCCGGGAAAAAGTATCCCTTGGCCACCCTCGGTATTAAAATTATATATGTACCGAGTTTCAGACAAATCGGTCCAATAGTATTTCCATAAAAGGATAACAAACAGAGAGACATATATTTTTATCCCGAAAACAACCCTATTTTTCGGGATAAAAAGTATCCTATGTTCATTCTCGGTATCGAAAATATATGTAGGAATGTTAAGAATGGTTGGATGGGTAACGGGACGCATGAGTAAATTGAATGAATGGTGGAGATTTGATTGATTTGGAATGAACGATGAGCAGAGGGTGGTAGGTTGCGTGAGACGAAGTTGTTTTTTAAAGGTGTTTTTCTAAGGTGTACCTATTCAGAAGATTAAAGTGTTTATTATTCGAAGAGGGTGGTAGGTTGCGTGAGACGAAGTTGTTTTTTAAAGGTGTTTTTCTAAGGTGTACCTATTCAGAAGATTAAAGTGTTTATTATCCGAAGATCTGTTTTATTCAAGGCGAGTCAATTTTCAACACCACGCACCCACCCCCACACTCTCGTCTGGGAAGACGATCGAAGACTAAGGATCGATAGACGATCGTTAAGATTTTTACGGATTTTGCAAAGTCACCCAACACGGAAGAAAATGGCGTTGCCAACCAATTTTTGCCCCATGACACGGAATCGAGGAGTATTATTGAAGAATCCTAACGAAGAATTCATTAATTCGAGTATGGCAGAAGGAATAATGATGTTTACGGGCGAAGATGTAACATATTCTTCAACTAAGTGGGCACAAGATATCGAAGACAATGCGGAAATTTTCAGTTGGACGGCACAGCAAAAGCTAATAATTGCGCGTAGATTACTTGCGGGAACCGCTGAATTGTGGCTTCGGTCAGAGAAACCAAGAGTTCAAGTTAGCATTACAGAGAGAATTTCCAGATACAGTGAATATGAAGAAGATCCATGAAATCACGAGTAAACGAAGGAAACTTAAACACGAAAGCTGTTATCAGTATATGCTTATTATGAAAGAATTGGGCAAAAGAGCGAAATTTCCCGATTACGTGGTGATTCAGTATATAATAGATGGGCTACCGGATTATGAGCAAAACAAAACAATACTATACGGTGTTACATCGTTGACAATGTTAAAGGAGCAACTGAGTCTTTACGAAAAAATCCAACAGAAAAGCAGACAACAACGCGAACGTATTGTGAGAAGTGAGAAACATAATATACAACCAAAAGCGGGTCATTCGAAAACATCGCCTCAACGTTCCTACAAATACGGAGAGAAAGGTCATATGCCAAATCAGTGCATAAAAGATGTGAAATGATTCAAATGCAATTCGTACGGCCATATTGCAAGTCATTGTATTCAAGGTCAAGATCAAGATGACACGAGGAGAAAAGTTCAAAGTGTGAATCTTTATACACTTGAAGTTGGCGCGAATGATGTGAAACCAGAAAGTTCCTCATTCATTCAGGAACACAAACTTGAAGTTAGCGCGAATGATGCGAAACCACAACTGTCAATGTCAACGTGTGACAACAGTGACAATGTAAACAATAACAATATTTTTACTATCGACGAATCGAGCGTTAAAACAAATTACAAGTGCGTAATAAGTGTTCAACTACAAGAGCAATGGGTAAAATACTTATTAGATACGGGTAGCGATGTAAAGTTAGTCGGTTTAGGGCATTATACTACACGTTCAATTGGTAAGTTCTTCACTAATATTATTGTAGACGCGTTTAGTTATTATACACACTCTTGTATTGTGCCACAAGGCGTCAATCCATATGATATTATTTTAGGGCAACCTTTTTTAGTGAGTACAATACTTACGATTGATAAGGGTGCAGTCATTGTAAGGCCTATTTCTTATGACAGTTCGTACTTAAATTGTTTGCCAACAAATACAGAAGGTGACAACATTTCAAATATAATAATAATAATCTTTATTGCCAAAAAATCTAATACAATAACTAATGGAAGTCCCTGACTCCCGAGCTAGGCATAAGCCTGTGTTTCGGGAATCAGTGCCCTATCACAGTAGTATATAGTTTTAAACACACAAATATAAATCGGTAACAGTGTTTTTATGTGTAGTAGGTAAGCGCGTAGATGTGCCTGAGCGCGCGCTCGCGCGCACTTCGTGTGTATGTGTCTGTGTGTGTGTGTGTGTAATTATGTATGTAATGTACCGTTCCTGTTAAAATAAATATATTAAATCAGTGCTTCGGTGGTCGCATAGTCAAGGGTAAGTAGCCAATTATAATTTAATTTTAACTTCCCGACTTGTGAGTTCATGTACATTGATTTGTTTATTTACCTTGTTATATAGTGTCACAGACATATAGCATTGCTGCCGTCTTGCCAGACCAGTACGGTACATTGGAGTTGGCAATATGTTGGTTACAGCACGTTTCTTATCGCTAGTATTAACATGTTTTGGTGTAATTTTATGTTGCTTTAGGGTTATATTGCATATATATAACTGCCTAACGGTTAACACGTTACTTATCTCATATAATAGATTTGTGGGGAAGCGATAGGGGTTAAAAGTTAAAGTTTTTAGTAATGATCTTTGAGCCCTTTCTCATTGGATCATATATGATTTAAAAGCGCTGCCCCAAACAACAATACAGTACCCTACAACTAACTGCACCAATGCAAAATAGACTATACGTAAAATATTGAACTCTGCAACATATCTTAATTTTTTTGAAAACCCAAATAAGTTTTCTAACACGTGCTATTAGATTATCAATATGAGCATACCAATTTAAATTTTCATCAACGACTACTCCTAAGTATTTAATGTTGTCTGTTTTAGATATAGAGAGGCAATCACAATGTCCAAGAAATGGAGTTTGGCACATATGTATTTTAATTTGAAAATCATATTGCTTAATTTTAGATGCCGTGAATTGTATGAATTTAGTTTTAGAAATGTTAAGAGTAAGATAATTAATCTGTAGTCACCTATTTACTTTTTGCACTCCACATTCAGTTATGTATTTAACTTCGTCCCAGGTATCTGCTTGAAATATGAGCGCAGTATCATCTGCGTAGGTAATTTTTTTTCCATTAGCATGTGGTAAGTTACACAAGTCATTCAATTACAGCAAGAACAGGCTTGGGCCAAGAATACTGCCCTGTGGCACTCTATAAGTGACTTCAACTTCATCACTTATGAACTGTCCAATTTTAGAATAAAATATACCTGAAGTTCAAAGCTTTAATTAATAATTATAAACCTATAAACATAAAAGAAGCTCCAATTAAGATGCGCATTGTTTTGAAGAATGACATACCAGTAGTACAGCGTCCAAGGCGACTCGCATTGAAAGAAGAAGAAATTGTTAACTCAATATGACTAAGACCGTAAGAATTATGAAAAGGCGTTTTTTCAATCAAAGCTTTAAAAATCAATGGATGGATCAAATCCATCTACTAGTATTTGAAAATTATTAAAGGCAGGTTGTGGTGTAAAACGCCAAAGATTCGGCATTATAAAGTGACGACGTCGACAAGTCTTGGCGTGTCACTCTGAAGAAAGCGCGGCGAAATTAAGCCGAAGTTCGCTCGATTTTTTTTATTTTAACCTGGTGTTCGGCCGAAGTTCGTTTTCGTTTTAAATCACATTCGGCCCATCCCCACAAAAATTATAAAAAAGCAAAACCGAGGTAGGCTTAACGTACATCTATTCCTATTTACGGGGTGAAAAGTATCCTATAGCCATCCTAGTTATTGAACTTACATATATATCGAATATCAGCTAAATCGGTCCAATAGGTTTTTCGTGAAAGCATAACAGCTAAACAGAAAAATATTCCTTTATTACGGAAACTAACCCATTTTTCGGGATTTTTTTACTATATCCATCATCGGCATCGAAAATATAATATATACTGAGTTTTAGCCAAATCCAGTAGTTTTTTCTTGAAAGCGTAACAGACAGACAGTACTTTTATATTTATAATATTAATAGGGATAGGGAATATAGTATTTGCGTACTTGAAGTGTCGTTTGCCTGGAAGCCTGCAACATATCGATGTGAAATGATATGAAACTTACATGAAAATATAAATAAAAAAATATTTTAATATATAAAATTGTCATAGAAATACGTTGAGACATTTCAGTCTATTCAAGTGAAACTATCAAATAGACTAACAGACAGAAGGTGATAATTTAGATTAAAATTTAGCCTTTTTTATCACAAATAGACATTTCAACTTTATTTTTTATTGTTATAATGCGTAAATGTTCGTACTGGGTGTTTAAATTATGTTTTATAACGTTACAGAATCTAGCTGCTGAAAAGACGTACAATAATTTGGACGTGACGTTGAAAAGGGCGAATGAACACCGGAACGAGTGGTTTGAGGGCGTCCAGAAATGTACTCTCGACGAAACGCTTTTTGACGTTATGGAGAGGATAGTCCGCGCTGAGGTACATACATTATTTATTATAAACTATACCATTGTTGGCACTCAGTGATTGGTAACCCTGTCAATTTATTAAAAATATTAAATCTATATAAAAACAATATTTTACAGGCACACAATAATATTATTATCATTGTATGGCTACAAAATAAAATATATTAAAATTTGTTAATTGCACCCGTGACTGAACGATTGAGAGGAAGAAGATTAAGGTATATGGGCATGTAATGAGGAGGGATGAATTATGTGAAGTATATGATGATTTGTAGTGTGCCAGAAGAAGTTTTTTATTTTATTTATTTAAAGGAACAACAAACCGTTACAATAAAAACAGGTAATAATATTGAAGCCAAAGACATTGTCCACAAAAAAAACATTCATAAGATTCAAAAAATACAAGAGGTATAAAACTATTAACAATAAGTAAAAACATATTACAGAAGCACAATAAATGTAGGTATGTCAGAATAGATGGGTATGGAAGGATAAGACTTATTGTGCCGACCTCAAATAATTGTGAGAATTTGAAAGAAAAGAGAGATTGTTTTAAGTCAATTAATGGGATGCCAATGTATTTATTTACATATACACACACACGTACGAAGTGAAATTTCTATGAGATTTTTAGTAAATAAATATTTTTTGTAGATTTAAGATAGGTCCACTGGGGCATAATAGGCAAAGAAATATTAGATGTCTGTCATCTCTACAGAATCTTTCTTAATTCGTAAACTCCTACACACTGACACGAATTTATTAATTAATTATCCAAAAGAGTAGTAAATACTCCTATAACAGTGTTACTAGACTGTATGTCTAACAATTTTGTTATACTCTTGCAACCATGATGATAAATCGTTGCACGAAAATGACGATTTTATTTCCGTACTGTACAAAATTTCTACACTACGTCGAGAAAGAAGTTTCACTTTAAAGATATCGAGGCCTGAGTCCCTTAATAGGGCTTCTTATTTACATAATATATATTTATAGTGGTAAATTTTTTAGTTAATTTATGATCAAGATAGTATTAGGCTAGTTCTTTTATACACCACCATTAGTAATAATAAATGTTTTCTTGAATAAAAAAGTACTTATCTACCTGAAAGAAATCCTGATATTGTTCAATATTGTATTAAGGTTTGTGATAAATAAGTGTTTTGATTCGTTAAATAGCTCTAAAATTAGCTCAAAAACAAATTGTTTTTTGAATATAAAAGTGCACAACAAAACTTTGCTATGCAATAATAATTACGCTATAATTATAAATAATATAAACGCAGTTCAAATCAGAGCTTTGAGATGTATATATATATGTAACGTAAGGTGGAGGTAAATGGTATTATAAGAAATAGTGTGATAAGGGAATATTGTGAATTGAAATAGGATCTAGTTACAAGAGCTGAAAAAGGAATGTTAAGATGGTTTAGACATCTAGAGAGAATTAATGAAAGTAAAATCACAAAACAAGTATATGACAGCAACGCGACGTGTAGAGTCGGTGCCGGTAGGCCGCGACGTACTCTCCAATATTAATTAAAGATATTTTGATAAAAGGTCGTGACAATATGTGTGTACGTAATATCTACGTTGTAAGTTCAGGGTGAAGATTTTTTTATTATTATTCATTCAATATCATACATGGAAGCTAATATTTCACTGATGTATTTCAGGTGCACCGTCTAGTAGTAGTCGATGAAGAGGATAAAGTGATTGGAATCATATCACTGTCCGATCTTCTGATGTATTTAGTTTTACGCCCAACCGGAGAATGTGGTGGTGCTAGTCTCAGAAACGAGCACGGGCCTATCGAAGAAAAGGACGAATCCTCAAGCGCCGAAGCAGCCGAAGAAACAGAACTCACTCCCGAGATTACACCAAATATTAATAGCGAGCCCGAGGAGCCTTAACAACAATTGCAGCGTTCAAAAGTAGCCGAAAAAACTTGCTGTGATTCATCAAGAGAAAATGATATTTCCTTTATAAGACAACTTATGACTTGCTTCAGTCCATCACAGCACAGGTCTGAATGTAAACGTCGTAGACAAATGTGGATGCGTCGTCATGTATCATCGAATAATCGAAATTAATACCATATAAATATATGTATCTCGACGTTATGAAAATTAAGATTAGATGGATAACAACA
This sequence comes from Dendrolimus houi, assembly GCA_039645545.1. Taxonomy (NCBI): domain Eukaryota; kingdom Metazoa; phylum Arthropoda; class Insecta; order Lepidoptera; family Lasiocampidae; genus Dendrolimus; species Dendrolimus houi. The sequence goes on along the minus strand of CM077123.1, from coordinate 9,064,900 downwards.
CAGAACGAATGAAATGGTGTTGTAAACAATATTTTCACATTTATTTGGTTATTGCAGACAATTAAAAAATAAAATTGCATATTTAAAGTGTAAAGAAAAACGTACATTGCCCGTCTTGTGTTATTAGGGATTTTTTCCTCATAACATTTAGTTAGGTTATGTGGAAGAAAAATCCAATTTAATTCTTATGATTTCACATTTTTTTTGTACACTTGTAGTATTTCGTTACACTTTTGATACGAACAAAGGTAATTTGAAGAATGAAACGCCAACTAGTGGTCAATTTTGCTTGAAATTTTAATACATGATATTTCTTCGAGCAAGCATTTTTTGAAACAATGCTAAATTTATCAGAACGTAAATTATTGAGACATTTTTGTATATGATTTCTATTCCAAATTATTTTTTAATTGATTCTTTATAGGAACGTGGCTGTATTGGCTACAACATCTCATTTGGTCCTTCTAAATCACGAGGTCTAATCTGGCCCCTTAATAATTTTCAATGAATAACGGTTTTGGGAATTAACTAAATCGGGCCGTTTTAATCACTGTAAATTTTTTGATATAATTATACGAATTAAATGATTATTATTATTGTATTTAACCTTTTTTAGCATATATTATATTATTTGATATAATTATATTTGTGTAAAACGATAATATTCTAAGCAGTTTACAATGACTGGTTGTGACTAAAATGAAAAATATCAATCATCAAATCGTTCAATTAACAACTTGTGCAATAAAATCTTTATTTGAGCATAATAATAACAAAACAGGTGATTAATGTATCATAATATAATCTATTTTTTATTCCATTTCTTTATTTATAATATACATATTCCATTTTCTCAATATCTACTGAGATTGATGATTGTAATATGAACCAAATAATGTATAATATAATTCCTGTATTAAACATTTGATACGTTTGAAATGAAATACAGTTACACCAAAAGCGTTGGAGCTAAAATCAAGCAAAAATAATAAAATTAATTGAAAATACAGAATGGTCGCAAAATCACTTTATACATAATTTTTGATCTTTTAATATTAAGGAGTTACCTCAATGGAATTCCCTATCTCGCTCGCGCATAAATATAAATTCACAGAATTTACTTACTACAAATCTGTATTCTACGAATCAAACGATAATATTACGAATGTTTCACAAATAAATTATTTTGTTTCAGAAGTTTTCATCTTGATATATAAAAATGAATGTTTGTTTGTATGTCCTTTATAGAATCGTAAACTATACATTTGATCATGTGATGATCTTTAGCAAAGTTGTTGTGCATGAGCCAAAGGTTTCTGAGTTGGTTCACAATTGGACCCGGTAGGTGGCGCTGCTGTCGGCATATCGGGTGTAGTTTTTCCGGGCAGGACGTCGTCTGCCGGGACAGCTAGTAAAGTATAAAATAATTTTTCAACACATTTGCTCTAAAATGTATTAACGAAGCCTGTATGCATTATTCGAAAATTATAAATTACGGACCATACGACGAAACATTCTGTAAAATAGGTACTCAGGTGAAAAAAATATTTAAGAGTTCCACCAAGTAGTTTCGCATTACGAGAATAAATAAGCTGAACAACTGAACTTCCGTAGTAACGACTTTGAGCAATACATTTGTCTCACTTTAAGACTATAGAGAAAATGAGACGAAAGGTGTATTTCTAATTTTCACCACGCGCACGCAACGCCATTTGCAAGTGCGTGCCTTTTTCATATTAGAAACATCCAGTATTTTTGCGACTTTCCTACTGGTATTTATATGTTTTCCTTACATATTGTACTGTTTTCTCACAAATGTGTTGAGTAACGCTGTATGACACACGTGCGGTTGTTGGTTTTTACAAACTTTTGACTATGGTAAGCTCTCGACTTTGTTTCGGACTTACATTCGTCTAGTCGTTTGTAAAAAACCAGCTTACCGCATTATTATCATAAATAACTATTACAGAAGAATTAATTTTTGAATATAGAAATGTACATGTCGTCTAATATATCGTATAACATATGTATTGCCTTTGTCACAGTCTATGTGTTTTATTAAAGCCTAGGGTTATTTGGAAGAGATCACTTTTTACCAATACGACAGCCCATTATGTACATTTAGAATATTCTATAAGTTTTCTGTAATGGTATACAATAAAGAGTTGTCTAAGTATTTATCTAAAATTAAAATCAAATTTCTATGAAAATTGCATAATTTTATGGATGTATCTGAAGACCAGGGGCCATAAAAATGGCCCGGAATTTTGGCGGGCTTGCGTGGACCACGGGAAGACCAACACGTAGAGGCCCCTTGACTTTAATGTAAATGTGACGTGACACTCACCGACGATTATCCCTGTCCACACCATATAAAAATGCACCCAAGGACAAGCCCCGGCCAGTGTAGGACTATTGTAGGAAAAAGGATGAACTGTTGAACATGATGGATCAAATGGGCAGACGGTTACTCGCCACTACGTGCATAATTTCATTGTTAAAATTCATTCAATGCTGATTTATCTCAAGTAAATTTTGTCAACTCATATCTTAAAAAATAGGACAATACGTGAGTGAAATAGCGAATATAGCTAGCCGCTTAATAAAATTTTATAAAAGCTGTTAAAAACTGGCTGTTACATATCTATTGTCCATTATACGTAGAAACTTTACGAACCATCTTATTTAGAGTGATGAGTTATTTTGCGACTGAGACGTATTATTCGTAGAATTTATATTTATTCCAAACGTGTCATTTGTTGAGTTTCTGAGAATGTAAATGGATGTTAGATTAATATGCTCTCGAGCAAATATTCATAGAGATGATCTGCCAAATGGTGGACCTTTCAAAACAGACTATGAATAGTAACCTAAGTTAGGATAAGTATGTGATCAGTAACGAAACTGGATACATAATTGGACAAATGTGCTAATTTGAAAAGTTTTCTAGCATTAGATATCTAAACATTTTTCTGTGAATAGACGAATTGGAAATACAAATTCCATCTGTTATTTTTACATATTAAAATCCAGCCGTTGTTAATGTTTGTATCCGCAAAACTGGAAAAGTAGTGGATGGATCTACTTCCCCACTAATATCAGACTGAACCATAATGAAACACAGCTGGGCTTATTAGAATATTCAAAGTAATAGCAATCAAAGACTAATAATAATGATAATTGGTTTTATTTCAGGTAACGGACCCATAGTTACCCATAATAATGTTTAATAGCTACATACATATATTATTGACCAATATTCATATGTTCTAAAGGCTTGTTCATCTTTTATATAATCTTTTTATAACTTTATAAAAATATAGCTTTATTCATCATCTTATGGCGGTGATAGACGTGCAAGTAAATACGCAAGATTTCAGACATGAATACTAAATATATACACTTCTTGCTCGCACATGTATCGCCCGCTTTAATTCTATCAAATACGTTAGATTACGACATTTTATATTTTCTCTGGAATTATACATTAAAAACTAAGATGTGTTGACAACGCTACAAATGGATGGGCCATTTGTACACTGATGTATACAAAGTTTCTTTGCTGATTTCAAGTGGAAGCTCACCTACACGCGCTGCGTTAGTCACATTGGTTTATGTCATATGCCTGAAAATCACCTCAAATCTCGGTTGTATCCAGGGAAGCAACTTTGCGATACCTGGTGTTGTAAAATCTTTTAATGAAAAGTTTTCCTCTGTTTGACATTTTTTTATTGAAGAATTCAAATTAGTATTCTATTAAGGGAGTCCAAGCGGGGATTTTGGGATTTACTCGAGCGTGGCAGAATAAGATAAGGGGAGAAACCTTGCACCCTATTATGTACTCCCACCATATATTAACCTTTCATATAGGGTGGGGGTATTTTTTATTCTTAATTTTTTTTTAAACCGTCTGATTAAGGAAATTCCTCCACATGATTGTCAGATTATGGGTCAGCAAGACAAGGACATCAAGCTTAACCGTCTTTATATTATTCTGACGCGCTCGAGTATTTCAATGTTCGAACATGACTTTTGGTCGCGTCCAAATCGTTAGATTTGAATAGGAGTTCCTTTAGGGTTTACTTAAGATCCCTTTTGAATATCTGACGCGCTTGAGTATTTCGGTGCGACTCTTTTTTTTTAAACCTGTACACGCTCCCCCCACCAGTGAAAGGGCATCATACATCATATAACCTTTTTTCTTTTTAGCATCTAATCTTCACAATCCAAAAGGTCCCCGCGACGCTCGAGTAACTCCACATTTTAGCATCTTGGGTTTCCCCCACCAAATACAATATAATATTTTGTCTATGACATTATAAAGAGGTTTTACAACGTCTGGATTTGCTGTCGTGCTGACGGCTGCATTACATTCTATTCATAACAGGTATATAAAATAGAGATGCCACGAATATTCAGCTGCTATTCGGCCGAATATATAATAAATAATAACAGCCCATAAATGTCCCACTGCTGGGCTCGGGCCTCCCACTCTAGGGGAACGGACAGTATACCCGCCACGCTTGTCCAAAAACGATTGGCTGGTGTGACCTACCGGTTATCTCTATGTGCAGCTTACATCACCCTTCACCGTTGTTACCACGTGGTAATTGTAACAATATGCACATTAAGTCAGAAAACTGTCGTAAGTAGTGCATGCGTTCCGGCCAGGATCGAACCCTCGCCCTTTGGGTTTGGGATGCGTGTGCTAGCCATTACGCTACCACGACTTTTATTCGGCCGAATACCGAATACGAAATCGTGAAAAAAAAGTCAAATGTTGCTCAAAATTGTATATATATTTCCATCAAAATTTCTTCGAGACCGGGCAGCGCGTTGATGACATCTCTGGCGTTACAAACGCCCATAGGCGACAGTTGCCGCTTTCCATTGTGTAGGCCGCCTGCGTGTCTGCTGTACTCCAGCTATAAAAATAAAATAAACATTTTATAGTTAAACCACGCTTTAATAGTTTTAAATGCGATTTAAAAAAAAATATTACTTGTTGGCCAGTTTTTAAAATGTCCGAATTAAATAAAAAAATTGCGCTAACCGTGAAAACATAGTTTTAATTATGTGTACCTATCATTCGCGAGCAAGTAAATGAATACTTCACAAATTATTCCTTCAATACTAACCTAACGCGAATTGCACGTATACGCCGAATGTTCGACGCTTCGGCCGAGAGCGTGTCCGAGTATTTGGTATTATAATCCATTATTTGTAGCACTTCTAATATAAAAAAAAAACTATTCAAAACTTGCGACAGACACAGCGTGTATAGATGCTCGTTCACCTTTTTTCGTGTAATATTTAGGTTTATTCTGACCCACAATTATTGTACCCTTTCTAAAGTGAGCGATTTTTTTTTGTACTATAATGAACTTTAGATATCTTTCATATTATACTGTGTATGTAGTTGGGTGTTATGATAGTGGTATGTATGAATAATTGCTTGGCCAATAACATACTTTAATTTGTGTTACTGTTGATTCGTACGGAGCGCGGGCATATATACAGTTGTCTAAGTACCTACCATAACTGAAATTCTATAAAAAAAATTAAAAGCTTTTTTCGACATATCAATGTTAATAAACGAACTTAATCTGTATTCATAGGAGAAAATAGGAAACATAAAGGGTATATACCATTGATTGTACCCTACTCAATGATCGGTACCCAATTTTATTCAAGATATTAACAAATCTTAATATTTTTTATTTGGTAGCCATACAATAATACTATTATTATCATTGTATGGATACAAAAAAATGACTGCTTAATGTTTTAATTAAAATATTAAGGTATTAATCAGTGTAGTATGGTGCCAACAATGCTATAATTTACCCGAAAAGTGTTCGTTTAATATTCCAATGATAAATTTTGTCTTATGTTACCAGTTTATGTACGTCTATAACATTTTTATTTTCACTCTAAAACAATACAGAAATGCATCTTTGGTATAATACGTGCAAATTCAAAATAATGAATATCCTATACTGCCGTATATTAAAACGCACTTTGCTTAGGCGACTTAATTGAATAATTAAGTTATTACCGAGTGCCGTGTATGAGTTTTGTTTCTAAAATACGAGCCTAAATGTCTAATCATAATGCATCTGTGATTTCAAATACTTTTATGGCCGCTTCATGTATCATTATTCATTGTCTTGCTTTACCATCGGTTGAATGTGTCAACATTTTCTAATAATAATATATCATGGTAAACAAAATTATAATTGCGATATTCATAAATAAATAAATTATTATTTCAAGAACAATTATCACAAGTAAATATATTCATTTCAAGTTTTAAAATAGTAACTACAGTCTACAGTCATACAACATTAAGGAGGGCGTGACGTTTTGTAAGATTATATAAACAGTGTCGTAGTTTTTTGAACTATCCTGTAAATGAGCCTTTTTTCTGATGTTTTTTTTACATTCATTTTACATGATTAAGGGCCGATTTTTCAATCACCCGATAAAATTTATTCATAGAAGTATAACATGGAGAAATTAAAAATGTCAGTTGCATGAATAAAATAGTTGAATGGTTTTACTTTTGAATTCACACAGGTTATAATTTATTCGACTAATAACTTTTGTCTGACGTATCATCGGATAAAAATTATGCATCGAATATATTTCTAATCTGACTAAAATTAAATATAAAAGTGAAACAATGGACTGGTTTCCATGCTGTATTTTATCCAATGAATAACATTTGTCTGGTGATTGAAGAATCGGCCCTAAGCATTATAATGATTTAATAATGATAAAGAAACATTCTTTTATATGTATAATTTTGTCTGAGTAGTAGAACTAGCTGTTACACTTAAATTTTATTTACTGGTATAGCAATCACATTGTGCATAATATATTCTTATTTTTCGTTACATTTGCATTGAATAATGTATATATATATATATATATATATATATATATATATATATATATATATATATATATATATATATATATATATATATATATATATATATATATATATATATATATATTGCTTTTGGTGATATTTAATGCATATAATTATTTATTTTAGATGTAGGTATATTTTTTCGTAATAGTAAAAAAATATTTGACCTACCATGTTAACTATTAACCGTATAGAATTCACTTTATGACTTGCTGATGATTTATTGATTAGAATGAAAGTCAATCATATCGATTTAAAAGAACAATTCAATTTTTTTGAAATAACAAGCGAATGTATTATAATTGAAGACGTGAGTGGATGAAGGTGATATGTCGCATATTCGGTTTTTTGCTTTTTTTTGCGTAGATGAAGGTGATAAGTCGATACCAAATGACTACAGACTTTAAACATTGATATAAGGCACTTTAAAAAAAATAGAAAGTTGAAAAAGGTGTTATGTTCAGTTCAGTTTAAAAATGGCACTGAATGAAATAGGACTCTTATCACCGCCTTCCAGAAAAATAAAGTAAAAAGTTTGTTTTTCTATCGTGGAAGAAGGTGATATATATGGAATACCGGAGCATCATATGCAAATCTTCATCCTACATGTCCTACATGTGCCGTCTCATGTAGAAATTTCACGTATGAACGGAAAATATGGTACTGAGTCAGTGGAAAAAAAAGAGAATCTCGGAGACCTACTTAAGTACGTGAAGCCAGAATATCGCTACTTCTATGAGTCGATTTTAAACCAAGAGTAATATTTTTACTATAGTTAAGACATTACACACAAATGATCACTGCTATAGTACGTGAAGCCAGAATATCGCTACTTCTATGAGTCGATTTTAAACCAAGAGTAATATTTTTACTATAATTAAGACATTACACACAAATGATCACTGCTATAAGTTTACGTTTTCTTTTATATTGTTTAATTATAAAAAAAATGAGACATTGTTTACTTACATTCTTACTTAACACCTCATTTTATATAGCTTAAAGTGCAGAAGAGTTTACTTTTGTTCATGGAAGAAGGAGTTATGTTCAGTTTTTTTTCAAATTACATAATAAAATATATTACAAGTGTTTAATTGCTATCATACCATTAATAATTAAAGTTATTTACACAACTTTGCACGATTCATTAGTACAAAAATCAGTTTCGAAGCGACTTATCTCAAAAAATAAAAGTAGAACTTTTATCTCGATTTACTCAGAATTGGAATTATGCGACTTCTCACCTTCATCCACTCATGTCTTCAATTATATTATAAATAACCCTTAACAAGAAACTTTTGAATCAGTTTGTAGGATTCTCGCTTAATCTAAGTGTATACTATCAAAGTGGAGACTCGATTAATCGGTCTGATTGTTATCATAATGCATTTGGATAATAGAATATATGAACAAAGCGATTTTTGTACATATTATTAACTTTAAAAAGGTAACTTGCCTCATCTGCGTACATGTGTTTATTCAAATTAAAATACTTATTAACAAATATCCTTCTTTTTTAAAGATTAGACACACATTTTAGTATGTAAATACCTACATATTTTCTTAAATTACTAAAATATTTGCAATATTTTAGTCTTATCTAAATCATGAAATGACTGCCAATGCAGATAATTACGAGTCTCCATTGAATTTCCAAGTAAAAATATAAAAATTAATTTTTGAAGATTTTAAAATTTGTATTTTTATATCTTAAATAGGTTAACTGGATGCCAACAATGGTAGTTTACCCTATATAATATATTTAGTTAAACAGAAAAAGGCTCAATAAACAGTTTTATTCTGAAGCTTTATATTCCAATGCCAAATAACTAAAGCATTTATTCATTTATTAGGTACTTTACAACTGAGCTATTGATGTACTCCTGTTTAAAGTCACGGTCAAATTTCAAAGTACTGACTATAATTAATCAACGCGATTTTTATGAAAACCTAAAATTTCATCATCAATATGCATTCGATAGTTTTGCAAATTACTGAGGATCGAATTCCACTGCATGGGTGACTAATAAGACAAGATAGTCGTATATTCACTTTTAAGTAGTAAAAGTACAATTGAATTATTGTTTCCGGCATTCGAAAATATAAATCAATTATACCCGATTATTTCGGTGTTCTAATCGTTCAATATGTTTATGTATTAGACAATTTTATATACATTAAACTTGGTTTTCGCAACCTTGCTCCTGTAAATATTACATTAAACTCAAGGACGCAGCTTAAGTTAGTTATTAGCCATTTTGTGATTTGACTAAGGAAACGTATCTAAAAAATTCCATATACCGTATCCAAAAAGTTTTACTCGTAGTGAGAAAATTGAGTACTAAATTAAATTTACAATGTCTTGTGAAATGCCCGCGCTTTCCGTAAGTATTATAAAATGTGTTATTAATTTATGAGTAGCATAACGTGTAACAATAAAATTTATCTGTTAAAGACATAGCATTATTAAACCTTCTGACATCTGTATTCCATCCTATCCTAAATAAAGGCTGGGGTTTTTGGCGGGAACTGAAAGGAGATGTGCTGTGCAGTTTTATTTTCTAAAAATGTGTAAAATTACTCTAAAATGAACAATACTTGTAGGATATTGAATGTTTTTGAGTAGTAATTATGTGTTTTGTGAGAAATGTGAACTGTATAGTCAAATGTGGCCTTTTGAGTTGTCACAAGAACTCCGTTGAATGGCACCAACTGATAACCTACAGTTCAGTTGTGCTACACAGAGGCTTAAGAAAATGAAGAAACTACATTATAATCTAAGATCTGGCTTAAAGGCCTATCTGCCAAGCCATAAACCTAAATAAATAAATAAAGGCTGACACCGCGTTGGCTTGGCCCTGTTACATACGCATATAGGCGACGGCAACTAGTTTTAGCTAGGCCAGCTTCGCAATGAGAAAAAACCCCACGGTAATATATTATACTAAGATATTTCGAGATAAGGTAAGCGAGTTCGTTCACGCTTGACCTGAAATTCCCACGGGATTCCCGGGACACAAAGTACCGCAGCATTAGAAAAGAATGTAAGCTATCGTTTTAGTGAAAACTGTCGGAATAAGCTTATTTTTATGCACCGAACAACTTCTAACCGCTCCCAAGAAAATTTCTTCGGGATATCCAGGATAAAAATCACCCATTTTATTACATAAAATTTGTTATTGATCAGTGAAAAAATCGCATTAAATTTCAATTTTTTTTTCTTCAATATAGCAATTTTAAATTTTTGTCAGAAATATTCCCGCGGGATAAAAATTAACGCAGATTTTAAGTCTAAGAATTTTCTGTCGTTTAGCGAAAATAACATCGAAATCGGCCCAGTAGTTTTTACATGAATCCCGAACAAACAGACAAGAAATCTAAAAAAATACATGGTGATTTCCATCGTTTATATAGTGTATTCCAATTGTTTTTTTTTTTAATAGCTTCCATGTACTTACGGCATTTTTAGAATTTTATAGATTACCAGAGTTTAACCCGCGGTGTTTAAATAGCAGGCGTTAATACAGTTTACATTGTACTAAAGGTTTATGCAAGTGCTATTTGCACCCGGAAAATTAATTTCATTTTATATCGCAAACTATCCCATCTCCCGCAAGGCCAAAAAGGCCAAAAGACAGACAGACAGAGTTACTTTCGCATTTATAATATTAATAGGGATTTATTTGTAATATGTTGCTATACGGACGGATATACAAGAGTAAAGGAAGACTCGGGTAGATTGTTCGAACAATAACACGAAGATTTACGGTGTGATATACAATAAAGCTTTGGTGTTTTAATTTGTGTCCTAGACCTCTATGCCCCTATCTTGCTTTTCATTCATATTTATATTTGATACACTGATTAAAATTTGACTTAAATCTAATTTTAATAAAAATAATTTTAATTTTCTCCTAACGGTAAGGGGAAAGGTAGATAGTAAGCTATAGAAAGCCACCAAATAATCATCTTCAACTAACATGATAAAAATATTAGTCTTGTATGAAAGTCGCCAGTCTTTCGTGAAAATTTTAAAACTATCATTTCATTGCACAATAAGATTTCGTACACAAACGCGAAACTCCTGTACTCGACGATATGTAATTGATGTTCAGGTTTAATGAAATAAAATACAAAATCGTACATCCAACATTTATTTCCACCAATTCTGATACATTAGAGTTTAAAATGTCACTAAGTTCTACTCAAAATGCAAGTGTAAAACTTGCATGCACTACTACATTACATCTAAAGATCATTTAAAGACAAAAAAACAAGCGTTGGTCTCGTTCCGACCCATCACTGATTTAACTATCGGTCTTATTCATATTGAGTTATGTAGACGAAGGTTGTAAGCTTCTTTAAAATAAATCATCAAAAATTGTTACTCATAAACACATATTGGCGTTAAACCGCACTTAAACTTTAAGATAAGTTTGTTTAATTTACTTATAATAAAGGTATTTAAAATTTATAAACTGTAATCAAAAGACTATATTTGTAGTTGCATATTGGTACTAAAAATCTTTTTCATTCTTCATAGGATTAAAATACGTTATTGATAATGACAGTTTAAAACCTGCATTAGCATTCTTCTATGTATAAAACCGTATGGTTTAAGGTAAATAAATATACTAAACTAAAATATTCATTGTCCAAGTCTATCAAAAAGGAATCTGAGCGCTTGAACATAGGCCATCCGTGAAAACTACTTATTAAATAAAGTTCCTCATATACAAATAATTAAAAATGAACTAAAACTGTTAATCCTAGAAAATGTTCATAACACTAACTTTGGCACTTAAATTTTATTAAACAGTAAAGACTAGTATTTTCTGTGACATCATCTGTGTTGGACACTTGGCAAAGATGAGCCGTAATGGCAATAGTTTAAATCAGAAGGCATACCTTGAATGGCCGTAGGCTTTTAACATTATAAAATATAAATAATTTAGACGGAAATTCGCTTAAAATCTAAAACTAACATTGAATGTTATTCTTCTAAAAATTTATGAAAGTGTAATATTTTTGATAGTATCCGTATATTATAGTATTTCATATATTTCAGGATAAACTACTTTATCTTTCTAGATTAAATATTCTAACAATTTGAGATCCACATCAAATTCAATTTATATATTAATAATAATTTTAAGCTACTCCACAAACTCCCGGAACAAACTAGTATAGAAAATAAATATTTTTACACAAACAATTTTTTTTAGTTGTTTTGAATCACAATTTCCATGAAATATACCAAATTCATAAAGTAAAAGGAACGTTTAGACTTAGCCAATTATTGCCGAAGATTGCATTAAAAACGGATTGTTATTTTGTGAAAAAATTGTGTTTTATTTTTTTACTGTAGGTACTCATGTTTTTTTAAACATTATCTTATATACACATTTAAGTGGTTCCGAAGAAAATTCCTACCCGTTTTTTTGGGATATAAAATATTGGATTTTATAATAGTCACAAATCTTGCTATCCATCATCGAAAATTGCAATACTTTTAATGTGAATCCCAAATAAACACACAAGAATAAAATTCTTAAAAACTGTTTTACATCTACTACATCAATCATATAGCATATATAGACACTGAGCTATTACATTTTTATAATATTGTATATATAGACAATCATTTCTAACATCCAAAAAAAAAACTACGAACAGAGATCACATACATATATCTGTAACATAGGAATGACAATTATAATTGCTCAGTAAAAAATCAACTCTACAAAGGTCCTAAGCCCTGGGGAACTAGATGGTGCCATATGTCACTTTGCTTGCTTTTATAGTTGTTTTATTCGTCAAAATGACAGACAAAACAATTATCCATAGAGCGTTGTTGATGTATTAAGTCTTCAGTATAGCTCAGCCACATTGTAGATATATGACTGAGGCCAATCAACGAAGTTCACATTTCTCACAAAACATAATTATTACTCAAAAACCTTTAATATCCAACAACTGTTGTTTATTATAAAGTATTACACATTTTTAGAAAATAAAATTGCACAGCTCTACACCATCCTACAGTCCCGCCAAATACTCTCTTCTCTTACGTTTCAATGATTTACTTATGAAGAGAACAATCTTATATTATTGATCTGGCTAAAACTGAGTGTGTCAAGTAGTAAGCAGTGTTGTATACAATAAGGCTGTCTGTCTGTATAATAAGCTGATATAGCTAACTTCACCCTTTTTATAACCACTAAAGAATGTGGAGATGGATTAAAACACGTTGAGGGAGAACATGTTGATTTTTTTAGATATTTTGTCTTTGTTCGGGATTCACGTAAAAACTACTGGGCCGATTTCAATACGGTTATCAACAACTAATTCTTGCACTTAAAATCTGTGCTGATTTTTATCCCAGGAATCCCGCGGGAATTTTTTTGGGCATAACATAAAATGGCCAGATTAAAAAAAATCGATTTCCAATGCGATTTTTTCACAGATCGATAGTATATATAATATAATAAAATGTGTGATACTTTTTCTCCTGGGAGTGGTTTGCAGTTGTTCGGATGCATAAAAATTTGCTTATTCGGACAGTTTCCACTAGCTTACCTTCTTTTTTAAATGCTGCAATAATTTGTGTCCCAGGAATTTTAAGTCAAGCATGGACGAAGTCGCGAGCATATCCTAGTTGTTATAAATAAGAATATAATTTTAGTGCAAATCAAATCTTAATAAGTTTCTTTCTGTTTTCTAACAGATTTGAGGTTAGAAAATAAAATATAGATAGTGAAAAGTGGACTTGTGGCGCCATGTAGTATATAGTTATAGCTTAAGAGTTGATCTTATACACAAAGAATTATTATTATTTCCAAAGTTCTTTTCCATGATAATAGCAAGCAGACAAATAAAGTACATGTGCTGTAATTGATTTGTTAGATCTCTTTAGCAGGGGACAAGGCGTGGACTTACCCAATTGACTAATGCCGGTTTTCTATTCCTTACAATTCACTCTTTTACCTTACTAAAAAATTCAGTCAAACTTTAACCAGTAATAAGGAAAATATATGGACAGTAAGAGAAATAACCCATATACAGTTTGTTCTAGCACAAACTGATCCCCTAATTAGAGTATTCAATTTATTTGCTTACTATTTCACTGAATACATAATTATTTACTCAGATTCAGAAGAGCAATCATCGATCTGGCCTTCAGCCTCCTGATTAGGCTCATTATCCACAGCTAACATCTCGTGAAAACTGTCTAGACACAAGTTATGGACAACGCAACATGTATTTTGAAGGGGATAATTGTTTCCATGATTATTTGTACAATTGTTTCTATGCATGTTTCTGGAGAGCCAAGTAGGGCCAGGGCTCCAAGTATCATCATCAGTATCCCAATTTTCTTCTGGACCACTGTCAGGTCTAGCTATAGCTGTAATTTAAAAGATCTTAAAATGATTCAACTTAGTTTTTTAATTTTTTTTTCTTATTAATAGAGGGCTTGGGGCTTAAAATAGCCTTTATGCAGATTAATCTTATGAACATGACAAGCGTGAGAATATGTGGAACATAATGCCGTGTTTCATCTATGAATATATCTAGTCACATATCAGTCTCACTAAGTGATTCTCCACAGTTTCATTCTCACAATGAACAGTGACTTTAATATTTTGTAGCTCCATATTTCTTTCATCAGGATGTTTTCCTTCACCATTAGCATATTATGGTAATTGTAACAATATGCACACTAGATAATAAAAAGTGTCTAAGATGTGAATGCATGCTTTTCTAGCCAGGATTCAAACCTGCAACATTCAAGTTTAGAACTTTATTTAAAACAATAGGTTTGAAAAGTTTATTGGTGCAATTTAATGATATAGTATAAATTTAAAGCAATAAAATGGTAGCCTATTATTAACCATTGTAGGTTATCAATTGTAAAATTGTTACTTACCAGCTTCAGGTTGTTCCAATGACGAGGGGGGAGATGGTTCCTCACATGCAGAGCTTGATTCATCCTCACTTTCCTGAATAAATGTGATTTTCCTACAAAGTTAGATAGAGTTATAACATTTTATAGATAAATGTTTGTTCAGGAGTATGAATGAATATTTATATCCTCTGAGTTGTATAATATAGTAGTACACTAGCAATCCCAGCAGACATTGTCCTGCACTGAAAAAATAAAAATGTAGGACCCGATTCCTGCCCCCACTTACTAGGTCTAATTGTGAATCTAAACCATCCGGAGACTCAACCACACCAAGTTTTTTTTTATCAAGATCGGTTGGGGGTTTAGGAGGAGTTCAGTGACAAAGAAATAACTTTAGAATTTTATATATAGTTACAGGAAAGCTTAAAAGACAAGAAAATGAGAAATAAAATGTCATGTTGTATAAATTAACAGGGCATGTAATACTATTTTTTTATAATCATATTTATTATTCTGATTAAATTATAAAATTTGATGAATTCACACCTAAGGACTATAATAATGTATACACACTACCAAACAAAACACCAATAGATACTACCAAATAACACACCACATTTTTGGCAACAAATTATTCTTAGTCTTGCATATATTTAAAGAAAACAATAAATATAAGAAAATGTAGGAATATGTAAAAGAAAGTACAAGAAAATGTAAAAGGAGTTACATACCAGAGGCAAATTATTGCATGAAAATAGAAGTGTACATACCTTCCGTCAGTCCTGTCCTCTTTGTTCAATCTAAGTTTTGCTTTCTTATTTTGATACTCCACGTCTACAGGTTCCTCCAAACAATTTTGAGCTAAATCAAGCTCGGACAGTTTCCCAAGTAAATTTTCGGGAATTTCACTTAAGTTATTATAATACAAATCAAGGATGGTTAAGCTTTCTATTTCACACAGATTTTCTGGTATCATGCACAACTCATTTTCATCTAGATATAACGATTTTAATTTCCTCAATCTGTTCATGTTGTTAGGTAAACATAAAATATTATTTTCTGACAATACACACGTTTCCAAGTTTTCCAACATGCAAAATTCCTCTGGCAAGTCTGTGATGTGGTTAATAGATAAGTTTATTTCAATTAAACTCTCATACATGTTTATATTTGGGTTAATTGTACTGAGGTCTGTATTGCAGACAATAAGTCTTTCTAAATCCCAAAGTGTATCCAGCCCTTTGCAGGGAACACTGTACAAGTGATTTCTGTTAATATAATAGAATGGTTTTATTCCCAGTGTTACTTTTTTCACTCTTGGTAAAGTTGATAATAATTTAAGAATATCATTTTTGAGGTGACAGTTGCTTAGATCTATTTCAGATAGCATTACTCTGTGTACAAGTAACTGGTTTAGATGTCGTTTCTTCAGTGTTCTTGACAAATTTGTATTGTCAGACAATTTTAAATAGTATAAATTCCTCGGTGCGTGTGACCAAACCCAGTAAGGTGGTCTAACCAAAGCATTGTTAGACAAATCTATTTGCTCTATAGATTCACAGAAGTTTGGTCTAGCATCAAACACCTCTATCTTGTTAAAAGATAGATCTAGACTTTTTAAATGTTTTAACTGTAACACTGATGTCGGTACTTTCTTTAAATTATTATGAGATAAGTTTAATTCTGTTAAAATTGATGGGAAGTTGAAAGTGCTTGCCATACTTTCTGAGAAATTGCCGGTTAAATCAAGAATTGTTATATTTTCTTGACATTGTAAAGACAGTGCTTGGCTTAGTTCTACTAATTCATCATTTACATTTAGTGCTTCATTCATTTCTCTTTCTTCACTCATTTTAACAAAAAGTAATTAAAAAGCACCAAAAATCAAGATTATTAGTGAACAAGCTGTAAAAAATGGAATCTTAATTTATTAAAAATTCTTGGCTGGTAGGTACAATTATTTGGAATTTAGTTTTTAGTTTCGACTGGTTCACCCAGCACACAAACAGCGTGACCTATTTTTAGGAGATACAGATAGTGTGACTCTTGACCCGAGCTTAGTTTATTTAATTTTACGGCTCTGCCATATAGCTATATGATAACAAAACCAAATAATTACCTACTAAATAAAAAGGAAATACCTACTAATTGTTGAATCTCCGATTTCGGGTTATAAATACCTGTAGGTATAATTTTTAGCTCCGTGAAAGCGCGTACCGCTGCGTCGTACAGCAAAGCGTCGAATGCAGTTGCAGCTCAATGCAGTTCGCCAGCTTGGCCGGGTTCGGGCAGTTTCGGCATTGAATCATTGATTTTCTCGACCTCAAAGACTAGCCATATATATGAAACGATTCTATACTGGGCAATATTCTACTAGTTATATTAATATTGCGCAAGTAGTAAAATTCGTTGCTTTACCCAGTGTTTATTTAGGGTCTCCAGATTGAGTTTATAAAAATCCCAACTTACATCGGAAAATTAACCCAAAATAATAAATTTAGTGAGCCCCTACGTTGAAATTCGGAGCTATAAGATATAATGAAAATACTAAAATAAATCTCAGGGATAATTTTCATGTAAATTAAATGTACCCCACATTCGATTTTTGGAAAATCGATTTCCCTTGATTAATTGAGTTAGAAATCGAATCAGCTGATTTTGAAAAAGAAATATTCATAGGTACGTATTATTACACCAACGCCTTTTGTAGCTTGTAAAGATCAATTTCTATAAAGGAAATAAGGAATGTTAATCGTCAAACTAGCAAAGAATTAATTTTGCCCAAACGTTTATTTTGTCCTTACATTAATTAAACATTAAATTGCGCCAAATGATAAAATTATTATATTTTAACTAAGCACATAGAGGATGACTGCACTAAGAAACATCTCCTTAGTGAAGTGAATTTTGTCTCTTCCCCTGGCTATGAAAAGCGATATTATATTTTTTAAATGGTAAGTACGGCTTCATATCTATACTAATAAAGAGGAAAAATTTGATTGTTTGTTTTGTTTGCATTGAATAGGCTCCGAAACTACTGAGCCGATTTGAAAAAGTGTTAGAGAGTCTTTCAGTGTTAGAGAGCTATGCTATCCCCAGGTGTCATAGGCTATATTATATATTTTTTTAAAGTAAGGATCCTTACTAAAACTCCAATAATGTAACCCAAGGTGTAAAAAAATTACCTAAAATATTCTTTATATCGCGTGCGTTGCGAAATTATTGAGGATAGAATAAAATGATGTACTATGACTTTGCAGAACACATCATTATTTACAAAAAGTGTCGCGACAGCGTATGTCTAACTATTATAGTTATGCCACTATAAGTGTTCTTTTATTTTAAAAATTTAATTGAAATGCCGCCACTAGAAAAGCCTCTTTATTTGTACCTTGGTATTCATATTTATCAAAATAAATTACTTCATATTCAAAATTGCTTCAATAACTTTATATAACTTTTTGAATTATTCAATTCAGATATTTCATTCGAAAGATATGACGAGTTTAAAAATGTAAGTATTAGAAAAAAGTTGCGTGGTCGCCGTTCACCCTGCTCGGCTAGCTAGGTAGCACCTTATGCGATGTAAGCGTCATTGGGGTACGGGGCGTACGGGAGGGGGGGAGTCAACTCAACAAAAAAGTTATTTTTAAATACCCGTGCGAAGCCGGGGCGGACCGTTAGTCTGGGATAAAGTTAAAGGCCATCTTGCGTGGATTTGGCGATGGGCGTAATGCATTACGTTGTTACAGATGTTTCAACGTCGGCCACGGCACTCAGACTTGCCCGGACTCGTGCCCGGACCGGACCGGCTTGTGTCTCCGCTGCGGTAAGGGCGGACACAAGCAGCCGGACTGCACAGCCCGCTAACCCCACTGCACCGTCTGCGCAGCGGGGGGCAAACACGCTACCCACCCGACGTTGGCGAGGCACTGCCAGCCCCCATACGTCAAGGGTAAATTCGTCCACCCGAGGGCGAACAAACGACCAGTGAGTGGAGGGTACCAATGGACACCTAAATGCCCAGTACACCCCTAACACTCTTCCAAGCTAATGTGTTAACCACTCCCCCGACGCTCAGGACTTGTGCCTGCAAGCGATGGCGGAGTGGCAAGCAAACTTGGCCGTAATAAGCGAACCTTATTACGTCGAGATTTCCTGGCTGGGGGATCTCGACGATGTGGTAGCCGTGGTCGCCAGAGCCGGGTCTGGCACACCGCTCACCAGTCTCGAAAGAGGAAAGGGCTACGCGGTGGCGGAAAGCGGATGTTACGTCATTATAGGCGTGTACCTCTCATGGAGCCGCCCTCTGGCGGAGTACGAGCTCATCTCGGAATCCATCAGGGCAGCCGTCGGCAGACTAGCGCCGAAGACGATATTCGTCCTAGGCGACTTCAATGCCAAGCACCAATTCTGGGGGAACACGATTACCGATGTTAGGGGACGGGCGGTTGAAGACTGGGCGCTTCAATCCAACCTGTCCATTCTGAACCAGGGATCGGTCCAGAACTGCGTGCGTGCGCGGGGTGGATCGGTCATCGACCTGTCATTCGCCACACATGCGGCCGCCCGCAAAGTGGTAGGATGGAGGGTGCTGGAGGAGGTGGAGACTCTGTCTGATCACTTGTACATCAGATTCGAGCTCTCCCCCTCGCCTAGCGCTAACCCTGTTCATGGCCCCATCCGGCTCCCGCGCTGGGCTCTTACCAAGCTCGACGCAGAGCAGGCCGAGGAGAGGGCAATCATCGAATGCTGGACCTATTCAGCCGACCTGGGGAATCTGGAGGCGCAGGCTGAGCACATGCGCAAATCCCTCAAAAGGATTTGCAACGCTGCTATGCCTCGAGCCAAACGACCGCCGCCGCGTACATCGGTCCATTGGTGGACCGAGGAGCTGGCTGAACTGCGGAGGGCAGTCCGCAATCAGTCATAGGCTCAAACGCAGCAGAGCGCGTCGTCCTCCAGACTATGTTGAGGAGAATGGACTCGTGGGAGAGTTTATCCGTGCAGGAACGGAGAAAGAATACAATTTCCTGCGGCCGGGCGGCCTGTCGTAAGAGGCGACTAAGCAACCCACAGCCAGGTGGTAGGGTATTTGCTCGACTGGATGGCGACCACCCCTGGTCTAGAGTATGCCGCCATAACAACCTTGTGTTGTATTCCGGCATCAGGGACCAGGTTCCAGTCTACTTTAAGAGAGCAGCAGCGCATTTGTAGCGCCTTTGGTGTTGCAAATGTCCATAGGCGACGGTAACCACTTTCCATCAAGTGGGCCGTCTGCCTGTCTGCTGAACTCCTGCAGTAAAAAAAAAAAAAAAAAGTTCAGAGAGGCCAGAAAGGCCCTTTCGATCGCAATTCTGCGAGTGAAAGCCCGGGCTCGGGAGGAGCTCCTTGAGACACTAGACCGGGACTCTTGGGGGCGTCCGTACCCTGCAGCCCGCAACACGTTGCGGCCTTGTACCTCCACGGTTACGGAAACGCTCGAACCCGAGGTCCTCCGGTCGGTTATCGATGGGCTCTTCCCGGATCCGGCGATCTTTACTCCCCCCGATATAGGTCTAATTATTCCCGACACCTCGGAGGTGGAGCCTCACTCCATCACTAAGGAAGAGTTAGACGTCGCCCTGGACCGGCTCCGGGGCAGGAAGATGGCTCCGGGACCCGACGGGGTTCCGGGTCGGCTCCTCTTCCTGGCCGCTAAACACCTGCGCGGCCAACTGCGGGAACTGTTCAATGCCTGTATTCGCGCAGGTCAGTTCCCGTCGCAATGGAAGGAGGGCCGATTATGCCTGATTCCCAAGGGAGGCCGTCCTCCCAATGATCCGTCCGCCTATAGGCCCATAGTGTTGCTTAACGAGGTCTTCGAGAAGATCTTGGCGGAACGCCTCGTTAAGCATCTCGATACTGTGGAGTCGGGGCTAGTACAGACGCAGTTCGGGTTTCGGCGGAGGCGCTCCACGTTGGACGCCTTCGAGACACTGCGATCTGTAACGGATGACGCCGTCCAAGCGAAGGATACTGTCCTGGCTGTATCGCTGGACATAGCGAACGCCTTTAACAGCCTCCCTCATGAGACGATCAGGGAGGGGCTCCGTGCACACGGAGTTCCCCCGTACCTCACGAGGCTGTTGGGCGCGTACCTCCAGGACAGGTACATCCTCTGGGAGGGCGGCGAGTTTGATAATCGCGCGATAGGTCGGCGACGCGTCGCGTGCGGCGTCCCACAGGGATCGGTCCTCAGGCCGGTTCTTTGGAACGTCGGCTATGACTGGATCATTCGGGTTCCGGTCCTACCCGGAATAGGGCTAATCTGCTTTGCGGATGACACCCTACTCACGGCACGCGCTGCGTCATTCGCGAAAGCCGTGGACCTCGCCAACATCGGGTTGGCGATCGTGGTCCGAAGAATAGGTAAAGACAATTTGAGTTAGTGATGGGAGGAAAACAGTCTAGTTTGCTTTATAAAAGGTTGGAGAACTTTTGCCAATGTGCTTGTTCGAATCTAAACTTCAGCAAAGGAGTCGGCCTAATTCAAGCAGGAGATGAGTCAACAAAAGAAATAAGAATGTGATCACATCCGTGTGAATTGGGAAGCACGCAACAGAAACGGGAACTTGCTAAAAAAGGAGATGCTAGGGTAAGATCGGGGATGCTTGGGTTTTGGGTAGGGGAGACCTTTTGGGTTGGAGTTCTATCATTGAGGACACATAGGTCCAGTTCGTCCAGTATATTAATTTGATCTGAAGAATTTGAATCGCAGGAGATTGAGCCCCATAGAGTATGATAGATATTTAGGTCCCCAAAAATAATAATGGGAGGTGGAAGAGAGGATAAAGGAGAAAAAAGTTCCTGGATAATGGAAGGGTTAGGGTGAGGTATATAGATTGATACGAAAGTTGTGTTATTGAGGGAACGGACAGCAACAATATTGATGTTAAAAGAGTGGGGAAGAACAGGAATGCGGAAAAATGTAATGTCTCTTCTAACCAAAAGGGCACACCCAGCTCAACCATCCTCCCTGTCATCCCGGAGGCATAAGAAACCTGGCACCCCAAAAAAGGAACCAGGTCTCAAAGTCTCCGAGATCGCAAGGATGATGAGTATAAGTTCATTAATTAGATGAATTATTTCATGTTTTTTATTGTTTATACTACGGCTATTCCATTGGATTAGATTGGGAATTTTTTTAGATAAGAATTAATTAATGAAGTAATCACAGAACTAATAATTTCGAAGACATTGTTCAGTGCAGAAACTCCAAACTTGGAGAACATGTTTGTTAAAGTAGCAGATAAGAGCTCTGCCAGATTATCATTTAGGCAGTAAGCTCTGAAGATCTTTCTCCAAGGGCACATCCATTAGGAAGGGATGAGGGAGGTGTAAAAGTAATATTGGTATGAGCATGACGATCAAACGGTTTACTCAATTCAGGCTTGGGACGCTTCTCAATGAAAACGGTTTTTTTGTAAGAGGAAGTGGATAAAAGGGGATGGGAGGACGGAGGGGGGATTAAGAAAGAGGGGAAGTAAAGATAGGGTTTGAAGTAGGCACCCGCGTATTCCAGTATGTAGCTTTTTGGGGTTGTGGCATGTACTGTTTTCTGTCATATGTTGTACAGATGCAGAAGCGGGTAAAATGGGGCTCTTTTTTCCGGAATTTCTCCGGAGCAGTCTAAATGGCGCTTAGAGCTTACTTTTCAACGTATTGATGGGTAGCAGATATTGCAATGGAGGTCATTTCAGAATCTACGAGATTTCTACCCCTGTCAGGGGGTACATTTTCACCCACTGACTGCGTCATTCCAAGTTATAAGAGTACTTGCCAATAAATATGGGTTAGTTATTTACCACCACCTACAAAGATAGACATTACATGAACCAGACAAACTGAGAAAGTTAAAAACCAGTTACCAGACACGTGTAGACTCTACGAATGCACCTGTCACTTTGCCCGGCGTAATGCATTATTTGAGATGCGACATAGTAACTGATGTTAAATATTGACAGATAACGTGTGATATAGTAGTAAGTCTAAACTAAAAGTACGTATATTGAACAGGTGGGTGTTGGACTTTGGACGCACCTTGAAGGGTCCCGTAGAGGCGACGAACGTCCATTATTTTTATCATTTCGATGATTTTCAAAAAGCGTTAAATCGAAAATATGTCAAACAAAACAAAACAAAAATTTTAAAACATTTTGTATACTCTTACCAATTTTTTTTATCAAGTTTAAAGATATATATTATAGTTTACAAGTTAGAACGCATATAATTTTTAGAGCAATATTTTTCACCACCCATTGGTTTAATTAAAAAGTATTTGATGAATATCGTTAATGATTTTTCAAAATCTGACTGAGGTATTTTATACGATTATAACATATTGTTACGAGTTACAGAACTCGAATTAAAATGCCGTTGGAATTACTATAGAATTTATTAGAACTATACAAAAATGTATAAAATAGGTACAAATATAACTGAACACAATCAGTCCAAACATAATGCGCGATTTAATAATACGCGCAAAGTCCGTCACTATATAGATTATCGAATATACACACCTCTTATCTCGCTAGTAGTTATCGCTTGACTGCCGATCTCTCCATTGGGGCATTTCTTTATAATGCACAATGCAATATGTCTACCTGGTAAGCGTCGACCCAATTTCCCAGAAATTATAATCCGCACACCTGCCTAATTATGCCTGCGAACGGCCATAAACGAATACAATAAGCTGCTATCCACAACAACCAATAAATAAGTAAACAAAAGAAGACGGTCATAAAGCGCTTCAATGTTATTAGCTCAAACACCGACGACGGGTAATAAATGTGATTTGTTTACAAATATGCAGGTGGCCCAATTGTAAAAATATTGAAAAAATATTTCAACCCTCAGATACATGGAATGGTGTCCACCCTCTTAATCGTATTTTTTATATACAGCATTGTGGACTTAAATTTTGATAGTAATGTTACATGCCGTCAAAGATAAAGGTAACAGCTGCCTGTCGTAAGCGCAGTTTATTATCTTCCCGGATTTAGGAATTCTTTTGTGTTTTGAATATGTAATTAAGAAAAACATGCTATTGTTTTTTTACTTTTTTTATGACCATCATTAGCGTCGAACTAATCCTTGTTGTTATTGTTTTCGACTTTGCTGGCCGTTCGCAGGTGTGCAAATTACTATTTCTCGGAAACTCAGTGCGCGCGGCTGAACTTTTTTGTACTATATAGTTAGTATAAGACAATGCCTGAATGGAGGGGTGGGGCAGTCAAGCGACGACTACGAAACAAGTAAGACGTTTTGTAGTACTCTCGATTAGCGATATAGACGACGGAATTTGCGCATGTTGAATTGTATTGAATCGTGCAGTGTGAACTGGTTGCATTCAGCTTTATTTGTATTTGTTCTATACGTGTTTGTACAGTTCTAATAAACTCTGTAGTAATTCCAACGGCATTTATTTTAATTCGAGTCATGTAGCTCGTAATAGGAATTTAAAGCTATGTTGAATATTTTATGGCATTTATAGTAAGGC
This sequence comes from Dendrolimus houi, assembly GCA_039645545.1. Classification (NCBI taxonomy): domain Eukaryota; kingdom Metazoa; phylum Arthropoda; class Insecta; order Lepidoptera; family Lasiocampidae; genus Dendrolimus; species Dendrolimus houi. Next base: position 9,040,513 of record CM077123.1, on the reverse strand, counting down.
TACGCAGAATTTAATATTATAATTATTATCACTCTAATTTCAGTAGTTTACATCCCGAAAATACTCCAAGTAATTAATCACCCCAAGTAATATTATTTTCCCCAAAAACTGACTAACCGAAAAATATTTTACCAAATTGGTAATACAATATTAATTCGAATTTCATTATTTTATGGAAAATAGCTACGCCTTATCTTATGTATAAAAATGAATCGTAGAAATGTATGTACGAGCATAACTTGAGAACGACTTTACCGATTTTGATGATATTTGTTTTTTGTGTTTGAATGGGCCCCGGATGGTTTAGATTCACAATTAGAACCGATAGGTGGCGCTGAGATCGGGTTCGAGAATCCTCCTAAACACCTGGACCGATTTTGGTAATTTTGTTTTTGTGTCATGAAACAAAGTCTTTTAGGAATTCAGAAAATATGGCGGCACGAAGTTCGCCGTTTCAGCTAGTAATAAATAATGCATTATCTTTGACCAACGCGTTTAAAGAGGCCCGTTCACGTGGAGTGCAGTCCTGGAGTGGGTGGCGTTCGCAGGACTCAAGTGGTTTTTTGCTCGGCGTTGCAGAACGCAATGCAAGCTGCAACAACATTCACAGTCCTAATTTACGCAGCGTAATGCTGCCATGCAGGATAATGGGCCCCTTAATCTTTTTTATACGTGAGATAAAAAATAAAAATGCTGTAAAAGAGTAATTCTAATAATACCTCTCTATTAGGCCGATAAATTTTGATAACTAAAAGAACCCAAATTTAGTATTCTTTCTTTTAATATGATTATTAGTAGTTAAGTTAAAGATAATAATGAGAAACAGAAGTCATTCACACAAAAAACAATCACATCACAAAAAACTCAAAAAAGTATGTTTACCATCAAATGGGTTGAATATGAATCGTGAGGTGGATAGGGATAAAATAGAGATTGAGATTTTTCTCACACTAAATCTTATAACTTGCCAACCATAACTTATAAAATAGCAAGAATATGTAGTAGGATAGTCACAGATTTATTTGATGTAAAGTTAAACATAAATTGTTAAAATCAGGGATTGAAAACGTTATCAATTACCTTTAAAATATAGGTAATTACCGGTATTCTCGAAAAAGATGCTGTCATTAAAGTTACCAAGTAGCGGTAAAAAAATATACCAGTATGGTATATTTTTTACCGCTACTTGGTAACTTTAATGATTTTAACGTTATAATATAATGTTAAAAATCGTATGTATAACGCTATACGTATCGGTAAGTTTTATGTTATTTCAAGCGACGTTGCCATTTTTAAGAATTGGCTTTATTACGACTGCATGTTACCGAATTTTTTTTTTTTATTGGACTTGACTTTATGTTGTTGGTCCGAAGACCTCACAACTTTACCGGGGTTTTCGGGGCGAGTGCCTTTGCGAAGCGAAGGCGATCGAGCCCGGGGGGCAACTTGCTCGAGGGGGCTCCCTAGGGAGTTTCACCTCGGCTGGACTGTTGACATGAGAGGGGGATGAATCTAATGATGCCCACCATAGGGCGACACAATGCACTAATTGAGAGCGGGCGACGGGTAATATAAAGCCCGAGAGGAAGGATCCCGGCGGACCGGGATCGGCGGTTCGCGGTGGCCTATACTATCTTATTGCCGTTTCGCAACGTGTTATGGTTGGGAGAGAAGAAACGGCGAAAGAAACTTCCCAGCAACACGCCTAGTCTATCCTATGGGGGGGCTGTGTCTCCTGGCGTCCCTCGCGGGGACGTGGAGAGATCGTGATTGGCGGCGTCGACGCCGCCGTCTGTGTCTGTCTGTCGGTGCCTGCCAGCCTGCCATCCTAACCGCGGGCGGGCTGATCCGAGCCAGCCGTTTTGTGATATCGTCGACCTTGTCCGTGAGGATGTTACGCGGTCGTAGCACGAGAGCCTTTCGTCGAGGCTTATAATCGGACGCGGGCACGACGAGGGGATTTCGATGGTGCGGCGCTAGATCGAAATACTTACGCGAGAGCGACGTAATGTAGTTTTTGATGGAGGGAAGCTCCAGATCACGGTGGATGTCGACGTTACGCATATAGAGGGGAGCACCGACGGCTCTGCGCATGAATTTATTCTGAACGATTTGCAGTTTCTTTAAAAGGGAAGGCTTGGCATGGCCGAATACCACACTCGCGTATGTCATGATCGGGCGGATGCATGTTTTATATAGAGTAAGCTTGTGTCTGAGGGACATTTTGCTTCGTTTATCTATCATGGGTGCTAGACGACCCATCACAAATCGCGCTCTATTCCGGACTATAGTGATATGCTCGTTGAAGCGCAAGTTCTGATCTAGGGTGACACCCAGGTATTTGGTGTACTTTGCCCAGGGGATCTCTTGTTCGTAGAGCGAGATGGATTTTAAGCGAAGGCAAGCGCGTTTGGGAGAGCGAAGCGTGCCCGGGGAAAAGAACATTGCTGCGCTTTTCTCCGGGTTTACCTCTATCCTCCATTTGCGAAACCATTCGCCTAGCTCTGTTACAGCTACCTGTAGCCGGACGCAAGCCATTTGTCGGTTGTGATCTGATGTATAGAGTGCGGTGTCGTCCGCGAAGAGGGCCAACTCTACATCTGGAGTTTTTGGGATGTCGCTGGTGTACAGCGTGAAGAGTAGTGGAGACAGGGCCGAGCCCTGTGGTACACCGGCTGTGAGTGGGTGAGGGGACGAGCGTGTTCCCTCCACTCGAAAACGGAAGCTACGGCCTAGGAGGAAGTCTCGCAAGATGAACACGAGTCTGTCTGGTACACCGAACTGGTACAGCTTGTAAATCAAACCGTTATGCCAGACCTTGTCGAAGGCCTTAGCTACGTCAAGGAACAATGCGGCTGTTCCTATAGGGCGAGGGCGATGGGCAAAGTGGGATAGTATGTGCTCCGTGATGCGGTGCACCTGTTGGATGCATGAGTGTCTGGCACGGAATCCAAACTGCTCATCGGGTAGTAGATGTTTGCTGATGGCAAAATCTCTAAGTCTAGAGAGGATGACCCTCTCGTAAAGCTTGCTGAGTGTGCTCAGTAGGCTGATTGGACGGTAGCTGGACGGTTTGTTAGCCGGTTTTCCAGGCTTGTGAATACCGATGACGTCTGCTTCCTTCCAGATCGCGGGGAAAGAGCAGTTTGTTATGGCGGCATTGAAGATGCTCACTAAGATCATAATCAAATGGCCGGGGAGGAGTTTTAAGACGCGATTGTTAATACCATCGATCCCTGGGGCCTTTCGCGGTTTGAGGGACTTGATCAGATCTTGCACTTCTTCGACCGTGACTGGATCGAGTGTGGTTTCCGCTGGTAAGGAGGATCTACGTTCGACCTCGGAGTCCACCTCCGTCAGGTGTGACTGGTCGACGTTTTGTGTAGTGGGGGAAGCTTGAAGCTCTAAACTCTGAGCAAGGCATTCGGCTTTTTCCTCATCATCGAACGCCTCGGTGTTGTCGGCTCTTTTTAGCGCGGGTATGACAGTGAGGGTATCTGATTTGAGAGCTCTAGCCAGCTTCCAGTACGCCTGGTGAGTTGGTTCAATATCTCTCAACGTTCTGTCCCAACGTTGTTCCCTGACTTCCCGGATACGTAGTTTGACCTCGCGCTCTAGTTGGCGGAGTCGGACTCTGTTGTCTTCGGTGGGATATCTGTCGTGAGCTCTGGAGGCGGCTCTCTTTTTCCTCAGTAGCACCCTCACTTCGTCCGGCAGGCATAAGTGGCGGTCATCCTCCACTGGCACCTGTCTGGACGAGTTCCGCACGGCGGATTGAAGGTGGCTGGTGAGGGCCTCAATCGCCGTCTCCGTGTCTTGGCGGGATTCGATGTGGTCCGGGATGCGGTCCAGGTCTTGTGATTCGGTTGCCTTGAGGAGGTCCCCAAGTCTCAACCAGTCCACAGAAGTCCTAGTTTCAGATGTCTGGTCCGTCTGTGGTCCTAATTTGAGGATAACCGGGCGATGGTCCGAGTCTATATCGTCCATCGTTTCGATCGAATGGAACTGAAGAGTTACGCCCCTCAGTAATGCTAGGTCGAGAGTGTTTGGGGTCCCCCAGTCGCGGTTGGGGGGTATCGTGTGGAGGTCATGGGAGTTATTATATCAAACAAAAGATTGTCTGATATATTTATTAGGGCTCTGCCATTGGGGTTAGTGGTATTGCAATTCCACTGTTCATGTTTACAATTCAGATCTCCGGCTATTATAACAGCTGGGCCTAAGTTGAATAGGGCTTCTAGGTCTTTCTTAATAAGGGTTTTCTGGCATGCGAGGTATGCTGAGACTATGACTAGAGGTTGGTGGCCAGTCATTGCTAGTCTGCAGGCGGATACCTCCATACCTACTAGTGGTGGGGTGACTAGAGGCATGCAGTGTAGAGATCTTCCGAAATAGATCAGGGTGCCGCCACCACGGCCTATCCTGTCATGTCTAGTGACCCGATAGTTAGAGATCTTTGGATCTCTTTCACTCGGTTTCAGGAAGGTCTCCTGCACTAGTAGTATATCTACTTGATTGGTAACCAGGAAGTCATGGACCAAGTCGCGCTGGTTTCGAAGGCCGTTGGCGTTATAAGTCGCCAGAGTCAATGAGCGTGGTTTTTTTCTACCTACATGCGCCATTTGTTACCGGTAACAATAATTTAACTAGGTTGTTTACTTATAACGACCTAAGTACCTGGAGGAGGTACGCGTTATCCATTTCGATCACGAGTTGATCCCGGAGGGAGGGTTGATCAGACTCTGCAACTTGTCTCAGTTTTCGAGTCAAGAGTTGGACCTCTGCTAGGTCGAAAGGCAAGTTCTTGGCGAATTTAGTCGCCACTGGAGGGGGGGCCGCCACGAATGCGGGTTTGTTCGGCACTTTTCTAGTGCCTTTTTGGGCGTTGCCCTTTCCGACCTTACGTTTGGGTCGGGGGGCGGCAGGACAGCCTCTGTAGTTAGCGGGGTGACCCGCTTGGCCGCAGAGAATGCAGCTCGGTGGCTCCGGGGAGTCCCGGGTGCGTGTGCACTCCGAGGTCCCGTGGTCGCCCAGGCACTTGACGCACCTGGGACGGGATTGACAATGTAGGGCAGAGTGCCCATAAAGTTGGCAACGATGACACTGCCGCAGTGTATGTTTTTCGTGTGGGCGTTCCACACGTAGGCCAGAGAGGCCACAGACCTTCTCAAGTTCGAAGATCTTTTTCCCCTCTGGGGAGAGGTCGAGGACAACCAATACTAGGTTTAGGGGAGACTTTGTTGCGTCGCCTCTGTGCATACGGTGCACTTTGTGCACCGGTACAGCTTGGGACTTAAGGTCCTCGAGAATGTAGGAACACTCGATTTCCTGTGGGAGTCCGCGGATTACAGCCCGAAGGCGTTTTTCTTCCGGCAGGGCATAAGTGTAGTAACCGATTTTACGGTCATATAACAAGGATGTTAGGGAGCGGTGGTCACTTGAAGACGTGACCATAACTTTGATACCGTGTTGGGTATCACGGGCTTCTTTTATAGAGATTGCCTTTCCTGGCAGCTCCTTAGCGAGTTGAAGCCAATGGGCTTTCTCGCGGATGATCAGGGGTGGCGGCGGGCGCTGTGAAGGTGGCCCAGGGCGGCTGGAAGGTGCCGCTGTTGGTTTTGTGCCCGCAGTGGGCGCGGGGTTAGGGGAGACCTCCCTCTGGGTCTTGCGTTTTTTGGTACGATTGACGGTTATGAAACCGTCATCGTCTTCGTGGTTTAATGTTACCGAAACAATCGACAAACAACTCTAAATATGACGCGCGCTCTTAGCACAGTGCTGTTTGACAATCTTTGCGAGTGAAAGAGAGAGACGATGGTAACAGAACATAGTTATAACCATTGATGTAGCAATAATAGAGGTATTGCTACATCAATGGTTATAACGGTAAAATTACCGTCAACTATGGCATCTTTACCCTATTTTTTACATTTTATGGACCTATTCCCTCATAAAGCTACTTATTTAAGGTTTTGTAGATATAATTTTTAGCTTTAGCGTGAATCTGTTGTATAAACTATAAAGTTATCTAAAATCTTATATAGATTCACGACACTGACCAAAATAATGAGCTAGGTAATGTTGACCGATTTTTGGTAACATTACCTAAACCCAAGTTTACATTAAAATGATAACGAAGTGATTAATGAAAAGTAATTTTACCAAAGGTTTTTACGCAAATTGTCGAAATTACCTTTCTATATACTTTTCTAACTATGCTTGAACGGATAAAATTAATATTAAGGTAAAGATGCTCGAAGATTTCTGAAATTATCATAGATACATTACATTACCTATGTGGTAAGGGTTGTCATGCATGTGTTGCGGTGGAATAAAATTGTCATTTAAACTCAAAACTTTTATTAGTAAACATTAAAAGAAAAAACAATAAAAATTAACAAACTCAGATTAACTATCCTCTAAAAACAATTATTAATTATAAAAAAGATAATTTTTTTTATAACATAAACATTAAATTACAAACTAAAAGGTTTTACATCGGACTTCCGAAGTATCCCATAAGTACGTTGCCAAATTGCTGTTCTTCTTCATTCGATAAACAAAAACCCGGATCGGGTTTGTTATTATGAAGATTTTTTAATCTTTTTTCAATTGTCCTTTTGGGTATACCAATTTTTTTTCGGCTTGATAAGACGTGGTGCTTTTATTATTTTTACCAGGTCAACCACTAATAATAATATCTTTTTATAGTAGTTTTTATAATATTGCGGTCCTACGCGTCGTCTGCTCCTTTTTTTTGGAGGCATAATAATAATAAAATCTGAAATTAATAAAAAAAACAATCATCCACCAAACCGCACCCAACAAACAAACACCTTTTACCAAAAAGCAATTAGAAATAAAAAATAAATTCTGTAAACAAGTAAGATATTTTGTTATAAAAAACAATATACTATTTTGTAAACTCGAGTTTAACAACCCTCAGGTAAAGTTACCCCTATATAGAATCTGGTAACTTTACCTAACCTTTAACAACATTACCTATCAATGTAACGCAAGAAATAAGTGAATTACATATTTAATCATTGAGATACATTCTGTTAAGGATTCACTGCACACCATTTGCCCGTAGTCCGACTTTTTTACAAATATCAGTTTTCTTCGGTGTCCATTGCAAGTGAAATTGACCACAGGAAAGAAATGATTCAATATTTTGAGAGTCCGTAAAGGTTCCAGCTTAGAACACTTTTTGGGATACTATCTTTTATTATAAAACCTACCAATATCTATGCTTAAGAATGCCAAACGCCACAGATTAAAAAATATTCTCCAAAAATAAAAGAAACGTAGTGTATGGTAAAGTTGCTTCAAAAAGGTAACGATGCAAGAGTTGACGGTACCGAATAAAATGGATTAACGTTCTATTTTTTACCGGTAAAATGGCTAGAAATAACGATAAGTTTTATAACGACATTTATTTTTTAGCGTTATCTGAAATTAGCTTAAATAACGATACCACTTTTTTACCGGTATTTCAAACCCTGTTTAAAATATCATTCTGAAGTTCGGCTTCTAAATACGCGCTTTTAAGTGGTCTATATTTCCTTTCCGTTTGCCTTGTTTTATTGATATGTCAACATTTTTAAGACTATTTGCAAGTTTAGTATTGACCCTGGAAGCTGTAAATTAACATGTAAATACAATTGAAATATTATTTTATTATAAAACGTGTTTTTATGACTCGGAATTTATTCAGATAATTTTTTAACAAAAATAAAACTAAACTTAAATATGTAGAAAATAGTCGTTGAAATGTTTAATTTTTTGGTTTTTAGTGTGAAGTCGGTTCTGTTTTTTTTAAATTATTTTATACTTTTTGGTTGCGCAAATAATTCAATAGGTTTAGAAATAATATATTAAGCACCTGTAGAAATTGTACAACGTATACAAATTTGCCATCTCACTCTTCGGTGTATATGCTCTTCAACAAGGGTTGCTCTTGATTTTCTTGTGATCCACAAATCAGCTCCTAACTTGGTGACTATGGGACCATCTCACGAGTAAAAGAACAATTTGATAATCGGTCCACAATTGACAGAGACATCGTGTTACGAAGAAGTTGGTTAACAAGTTTCGTGAGATTCGCTCCTTTCTTGGAATCCACTCATCAGATCCAGACACGCCGACAATAGGACTAATTCAGGAGTATATCCTTTCAATTAAAGAAAATTTTGAAAATTGGTTTACTATTGAGAGAAATTGAGTAACGAACATAAAAAAAAACATAGACGAACCTCGTCATCTTTGAAGTCAGTTAAAAATAAGATTTTTAGGTATACGCGTTGGGGGGTTTTGGTACGACTGTGGGGTCAGTAGGGACGCATATTGAGTTCTCTTTAACTCAATATGTATAAAACTGTAAGACATTAGTACTAACTATGGCGTCCCTGCCGTCTCCAGACTAGTCTCAAGTCTCAAATAGGTGTAGATAGCCGCTGTAAATATGTTGGTTAATGTGGTGGATTATTTTACTGCCATCTTGCAACATCTACATCCACTCATGAAACAACACGACAATTGAGAAATAATACTGCTCTCATCTTTGGGATGGCTAAGCCAAATAATAGCTCGAGACACTCGAGTCAATAGAAAAAAAAGCTAGGGAGCTGAGAGACAATAACCGACTAATCGATGAGAGGCTTCAGAGCCTAAATCATTGACGTAAAGTCGCTAGTTTGTCGGTATTCTATAGGATACACTTCGGCGAGTGTGCCACGGAATTGTATGAATTAATTCCTTCCTCACCATTTTACTACCGGTCAAGCAGACGTACGAGCGCACACCACCGATATATGGTGGAAATACTAACAAAGCTGGCGAAACGCTATGCTTCCACTTTTATCATACGTACCGCTGAAGAGTGGAACTCTTTACCGTTGTGTTTTTCCTGAAAAATACAATCTAGGTGTCTCCAAGTCTCGCTTGAATAGGTATTTTCTAGGTAAGCGTGCTCCACCTTAGACTCCATTTCCACGTGTCAGTCAAACGCGGACCTATTCAATATAAAAAATAACTAAATTGTGACCTACTGGTTTTTCTCGATGATCCCAATCATCGTCCCGACTCAAGTTTTCATACTAATACCAATATAATATGTTTAAACATAACCTGAGATAATTTTAAACTAAAGTTCAATTTTGTGTATTATATTCACCCCTTTTGACGGTATTTAAAAATGCTGGTGTTAGAGACGATGCGGTATATGATTATATTTATGAAGATTATATTTTAGATTAGAAGGTTATGTAAGTTGTATATTGAAACAAGTAAAGGGTACTTGTCAGTATATGTACGAAACTCTTTTGAGTGCACCTCGTGAGTTGGGCTCAGTATTAAGCCGCCCAAAACTGGGTGTATCTTTTGTTAGAATAACTTTTGATAGAAACCAAATAAGATACTTAGCACTATAATTTCTTAATACTTGACTTATTCTAACTTTATAAAGAATAATGTTAAGAATATTGCAAACTAGCTTCTGTCCGCGACTTCGTCCGCGTAGAATAGTTGAAAAAAAGTAAGTTATAAGAACCCCCGATTTTAAAACATTCTTCATTGGTGGTCTGCTACTATTCGTCTTGCGTGATGATATATAGCCTGCAGCCTTCCTTGATTAATGGGATATCCAAAACTGAAAGAATTTTTCAAATCAGACCAGTAATTCCTGAGATTAGCGCGTTCAAGCAAACAAACAAACAAACTCTTTAGCTTTATATAGATAATGTGATGTGATGTGTGTAATGATAAGATATGCCAAACAATGCCTACGGTGTTGTGAATCCTCGAATTGCGTATTAACCACTCTCTAACTGACCTTTATATTTTTTCTAAACTGATTATTATTGATGCCTTTGGAAACGCATCAATAATAATCAGTCACAATCACACCACCCCCTTACGGAGAAGGAGAATCCGCAAAGAAGAGAAGAAAATTACTAATCGAAAGGTTTAGATAAATGGACTCTGCGGCCTGACCGTGTAGTGTATTGTGGTGTGTATTCAGAAATAGCAATAGGCAGAGGAACAGCTGGAGAGAGAGGAACAGCTGTAGGGGAAGAACAGCTGGAGGGGGAAGAACAGAAGGCATGCGAGAAGATGGCATCTGAGGTGGGAGAGCGAAAGAATCTTCTACGAAGGCTGGTTTAAGCCTGTCGACGTTGACGGTTATCCGTTTATCTCTGTTTTATCTCTATAACAAATGTCTTCCAATCGTCAGCCTTAGAAAGGACTTTATGAGGGTCTGAATAAGGCGGCTGTAGAGAGCGTTGAACAGTGTCATCTCTAAGCATGACGCAGTAATTAAATTTTTAAAAACAAATGGCGATGGCTTGTTGTATTGAGACGCCGGAGTGTCTAAAGTTAAAAGGTCTAACGTTAACGATAAATTCCGGCGGCTCTTCAAGTCTTGAAGATGTTAAAAGTTCGCTTCTAAGTGAGTCCCCGTATAGTAATTCCGCTAATGTAGCCTGTAGGTTTTCTTTAAAAGTGGAGCGCATTCCTAACAACAGCCAATAAGGGACTACACTCAGCCATGAATCCTCATGACACATCAAAGCAGCCTTTATATTTTGTCTATGTATACGTTCCACGAGCCCATTGCACATAAGGGTTGCGCGTATGCGTTTGGTACCGCAAAAATCAGAAAGGCGCCTAAACAAGTCCGACTCAAACTGCCGTCCCTGGTCGGTGGTAATGTTAGTCGGGAAACCCAACCAGCTACGAAAGTCTTTGCTACTTCTGCTGTTATTCCACCCATCGGCCATGCTTCGGGCCACCGAGTGTAGCGTTCAACAGCTGTCAAACGGTATTGATAGCCGAAACTAGACGGCAGAGGGCTAATAATATCAATATCGACATGCTTAAGGCAAGACATAGGAAAGGAGAAATGTCGAGGCAGAGATTGCGTGTGCCTAGTCACCTTGCTTCGCTGGCAATCAATGTAGATTTGGCACCAATGGCGACAATCTTTGACAATACCAGGCCAAACAAAACGGTCAGAGACCAAAGGAATAGACGCTCCGACACCGGGGTGACTTAGACTGTGCAAATGGACAAAAATATTTTTCCGCTTAGGCTCTGGTACGATAGATACGATACGTCGAGGTCGTAGTCGACCAGTAGACATATCGTAGACCAAGATCGTGTTTTTGCCGGGAACTATAACATTCTCTAATTTAAGAGGCTATGTAGACCTGATTCAAATCGGTGTTTCAGAAAATCAACCCCGCACGGCCGATATCTACTTCGATGGAACAGCGCGTAATAAAACTTCGAGCGTGGCGAAATATTGCAACTGAACATACCTACGCGCACCGAGTCGACGAGCACGAGAGCGAGACAAAATATCCTAAAGTGAGACAGATGGTTTATATGCTTAATGGGTATTGAAATTTTGACATATCTTCCTGAGCGTCTTTAGCTCAACGGTTTACCGAGCGCAACAGTAAGGTACAGGGTTCGAATCCCCCTCAGCCTGTACGTTTCTTTTTATTTTTCAACATTTTTGTAGACAGGTAAACTTTATTAAAATGATGTAATTGTATTATGGAACAACAATGAATCCATATATAGGTATATATTAATTTAAATGCGAAAGTAACTCTGTCTGTCTGTCTGTTCCGTTTTCAAAATTACATATGTACCCAGCTTCAGCCAAATCAGTTCAATAGTCTTTCCATAAAAGGAAACAGACAAAGAAACATAGAGACAAATATACTTTTGGTATTTTTTTGCGCGGAACCCTAAAAACGTAGCCTAAGTTACTTCATATAACTTCAGCTATCTGCAAATGAAAATTACGTCAAAATCGATCCAGCTGTTTCAGAGATTAGCCGGAACATTCAGACAAAAATTCTAAAAATAGCATTTTCGAAATCTCCTGGTCCGATTTTTAGTTTTTATTTTGAGATTACAAACAGGTACTTCACTTTTATTTATCTATATAGATAAGAACTATAAAGTAATAATAATAAATAAAACATAATAGGGCTAAATAAAAAAAATACTTAGAAAAGGAAAACGGAGCGAGCACTCTAACTTGAACTATGAACTCTGATCTTCATAATTCTAATTGGACCTACTTATGCAAAACAGAACCAATCCACAAACATGCTAAAATTGGGTTAAGGATGCAGAAGGCTTTCAAAATGCACCTTCTATCGACTCAATAAGAATCATAACGATCTGAATACATTTACAGAATAAAACATTTTTATCACAAAGTAGCTAACCCACAAAACACCAAGAGTTTATAATAAACTAACAAGATCCATGACCCGTGGTAATCCAAAAACCTAAAAGGTTTACAATTTTTATTTTTTCAAAAAGGATCAGACTGCATGGTTCCTTGTATTATTTTTAATTTTTATCTATCAAATAGAACCATGCCTGTTGGTTCTTGTTTGCGTATTGAAAATAAAATAATCCTATATTTTCACAAAGATTCATATTACTTGGTTTCTTGTTGAAATAATTATTTTTATAACAACTTAGTAATCATGTCCTTTGAATCTGTGTTGTTAAATAAATTTCTTAATATAATTATTTATCCAGAAAAAGATAGCTACATAGGCTGTGGGATTTATTACTTTTTTAATTTAATTTATTTTGTCTCAAAAGACATACGTCTTGTGGAATATTTATTGTATGTGGAACTTTTACCCACTAAACTAAATAATAACTACTAAACTAAATTAAAAAAAAACTTTTAACAACTAATTTGGTAACTAACTAATATTGGCGATTGCAACGGCAATATTACGGCATCGGCATGCAAATTGGCCTCACAGGACGGAACGCTGTTGTTTCTGTGATGTGACTTCTTTGGCAAATAAAATTAATACCTACTACCTATTTTATGTCCAACCATGGAGAGAGTGAATACAAGAATACAGAATATGATATCTAGTTGTCTGAATCAATCTGATAATGAAGATAATGACAGACAAGGTATGTAAATCTTATTTTGAGGTTACAAAAGTTTAAGTTGCACCATAAACCTTTTTTCTCATTTTTTAAATAGTACAATTAAATATTTATTTATAGAACATGAAGTTTATAATAGTTTGAACATAACATAATTAACAACCTTTATTAGAAACCAATTTTCATATCAAAAATCAGTATATGTTATGTATAATGAAAAAAAAAATTTTGAAAATTATTAGTTTTCTGATTGTTTTTTTTAAATTAATATTGTTATGAAAAAAACTATATAATTAAAAGAAATATGTCTTTTTTTAAAGAAATATAAATAAATAAATGAGTTATTCTTTTATTTTTCTATCAAACTATGCCAACGTAATAACAAGGGACCAACCCACACATAAATAATTTTATTAAAAAGAACCATCGAGGTTTTTGTTTGATTACTATATAATTTGAAATTATTTACATTAAAATTGTACTTGAATATATAGGACAAAATATAATATACAATATTCTAAATATTTTTCCAAAATATAGACACATTTTTTTGTATCCAAAATTTTAATAAAAACGGCTTTTTCTCAAAACTGTTAGTATGTGGGTTGGTTCCATTTTGCATAAGTAGGTCCAATTATCCACGTGTCTATATCATTTCTATTGAGAAACATAGATGGCGCTTTCGAATTTTAATGTTACCGGTAAGATTGATTTAAATACATTTTATTGTCAATAGTAGAAAAGTACAGATGAAATGAAATATAAAAATATAGAAATGTATTTTTATTGTATTTTATAAAATTATTTAAGAAGAGAAAAATACCATTATATCAACATTTATATAAAAATAAAAAGTTCTACTAGATCAAGTGAAGCTAGTAGGGTTCGAATCCACACAGACTATGCTTTAGACCAGTCCTCTACCGTATACGCCAACTAAGTATTGCTCGATCGGCTCGAAATTCTGGTTATTATTGCTCCTTCTTTTATTTAAAATTTGATTTCGAATAGCACACTCGAACAAAGCGACGCATGTACACAACACCAAGCCCTCGGGTGTATTAATAAATTCCATACATTGGGACCGACAAGCGTGGTTTTTGAAGTCATTTATAATAAAATAATTAATTACTTGCAAATTCTCTAAGTAACCGAATAAAAAAACTATAATGATTATATTTCTTATAATATGATATGTTACTGTTATTTATTTTAGCGATGTACGATTAACAGTAATAAAAATACACAAGATTGAAGAACACGTTTAGAGGTTACTTTGCAATTATTTTCTATCCAGAAAATTTATTGAAAATGCGTTTTGATTACATGGGTTATCTCAGAAATATGATCAAGTTTGACATATATTTTTTTCACCGCAATAAAGTATGCATAATTACTGTAACAAGGGCTGAGAAATCGATTAAAAAACGCTTTTTGTCTGTTGTCTCGCTCTTAAGAGAGCAATTTGCGTCCGCGCGGAGATTCTTCAACTGGTCGTCGCATTCTTGAAATGAAGCAAGGTCAGTATGGTCAGTTTCCAAACTAACAGCTTCTATACGGGACATTCTGTCTTCTGCAGTATTGTCGACTCCTCTAATATGGACAATGTCCGTAGTAAATTGAGATATAAATGAGAGTTGGTTCACCTGGACCGGTGGAAGCTTTTTTCAGCGCTGTAAAAAAGCGTAAACCAAGGGCTAGTGGTCTGTGTAGACTTTTACGTGCTGCGCTTTCACACTCACAGGGCCGAATACCTGTGAGCGCCGAGGGCTAGTCGGATCGTAAGGCAAGACATCAATAGTATTATCCGACATTTCCATTTACAGAGTGGGAAAATACTCTGTGCACTTTCCCAAAGTGCACTGGCCACTTTTTAGGGAGATATTTACTCCCACAGGCTTGTAGTAGCCTCATCCCGCAGGGTTTATGGTTATACCGCCATGATTTGGTCGTCAGAGCCTCGTTTGTTATTTAGCAGAGGGCACCACGGAATCCTGGATAAAGTCAGGAAACCACTGTCTGGCTATTCATAACGAACTACCAGACGCGAGCAGGTGAGGTTGACTTTTGGGTGCTCTAAGTATTTGTGGACCCCTTACCCTCCTGCCCCGGCAACCTGCTGCAACTCCCGGTTTGCAGACACGAAAACCTTTACACAGTGTTTTTGTATATAATTTAAACTACATTATATCAAAAATGCAAAGTTGAGTGCCAAAATTTTGAATCCAGACCTTATTTGACTGGAGTATATGTATATGCAAGTCCAAGTCTCACCCAGCCGTTTGGTATCTTTCGAGTTATAAGGTATCGATAATTTTTCTAAAATATTATGTCGACCAAGGGTAGAACTTTCTGACAGCGTAAACCGGTCTCAAGACTTTATGAAAAAGTTAAAAGATTCTGGAAGGAAAAGACAAGGACGGATACATTTTAGAAAGGGATAGACGATAAACGAAATTTCTAGAACAGAAAGTTCGGGAAGGAAAAGACAGAGATAGATAGATGTTAGAAAGGGATAGATGATAAACGAAAGTTCTGGAATAAAAGGTTCGGGAAGGAAAAGACAGAGATATATAGATGTTTAGAATGGGACAGATAGTAAATAACGAAAAGAAGATCGAAATTATGGGTTCCAGAAGATTCTTCCGGGTAGGTATATAAGCAGCGTAAGGCGCGCCTACCGGGCAGTTTAGAGTTGAGTTCAGTTCAAGACAGCGAAGCGACAAGCGCGATACGGAAGAGTTGAAAGAGAAGTTTAACAGAAGACAGTGACGAGTTTAGTGGTGAATTTAGTGAAAAGTTTAGTGGACAGTTCGGTGAAGGAGGAGTGTAGCGTAGTTTGAGAGAAGATCCGGAAGCGAGCTACACGCGATAAATTCGGAGGTGAACACCGCAGCAGCAAGAGGTGGTCGACGCAATATCGACGACGGTATTGTGAGTGAGACGACTTATCGTCGGGACAGTGCGTAGTTAATCGTGTGTGTAGGTAGGGGCGACCCTGCGGAGAGGAATCACGTACGGCTGTTTGTAAGTGAATAAAAGCGTTTAAATGCAAAGAACTGGTGTTTCCTTCCAATCCCAAGTGCGTACCCCCGCTCGCATGTAACAATATTATTTTTCCATAAATAGACACTAATCAGATGCTGCCTATATAACTATATATATTCATTTTCAATCTCATCTGCGTATAGCGCCATCTGACAAAACTTTGTGGTAGTACTAGATTTTCATGGCAATAATGCAAGTACCACAATAATTTACGAGATGGCGCTATAGTTTAATATTATTGTTTTGATTATATAACTCTCTTGTACAGTCGAAGACATAATCAAATACTTAGGTACACCCAAAGTGATCATTAGTATCGATACAACCAAGGTTAACCAAATATATCGGAACACGAACAACGTCAAATACATAGATCACCCAGTATCCAAAAATAAGGAACATTTAGAAAAATGAACTCTATTCCAAATATTAGAATCAAATCGAGACCATTTCATACTAAATCAAAGCTCAAATAGTGTTGCTATTAAATATTATAATGAAAATTGTATTTCGAATTATCTATTTCAAATTGAATTACTTATATTATGTGTGTATATAGTAAATACAGTCATTGGGTTCGAAAAACCGTCCGCAACGCATCGCAAAATATTTTTCGAAATATACGAAAAAAATGTGTTAGTGTAGACGAATGATGGGGCGCTCGTACACAAATGGAAATGGAAAAATACTTCTTACATGATAAAATATTTTGCAAAAAAAAAAAATACTGACTGTAAGGATCCAGTACTATTCTTTGCTTTTATACTGTCGGCGGGAGAATTTGTCTACCCAGGAGAACCTCGTAGAACTAAGTAGTCATGTCCGCGTGCAGGCCCGCGAATGCCCGCGATAGGTTTTCTTTTATATCTTATTATTTGCGAAAGCACTCAAATAAATTTTGTTACATCATTCACTGGCCCGGCTTTTCATTCCATTACAGTTTATAAACAAAAGAATTTATAGTAAGGTTCAGAAACCGGAAATAAACATATCTGGGATAACGTACCAGATGTCTGGTCGATAGTTCAATTATCGCTAGAAATACTATATAATTTCTTACCAATTGGCTTCCACAGCTGATTGGTAAGAAATTGCACAAGACGTAAAAGTGGCTGCTCTTATGACTTACTTAGTCAGATATTTTCTTTTTTATTTAATATAAAATAAAATATGTGTAGATTAGGTCAGGGCCGTCTTGCCAATGTTGAGTACCGGGGTGCGAGAATCAGCCTCCAGTTATAAAAAATAAAATTAGTAAAACGATAACCTATGTGACCCAGTTGATGATGTAAAACAATTTTTAACACTAGCGAATTACGCGTGATAGGTATATGTAGGTACAAAGTTATCAGATCGTGTCTCCTAGGGCTCTGCGCCCAGGTGCCACACACCCCCCTGCACCCTTGGGTAAAGACGGCCTTGGATTAGGTAAGGTATCCTCCCAGGAGTGTCCTGTTTGGACAGAGCAGCGCCCTGACCTCGTCGCCTTTACCGGACTTGACCTCTGTCTCCTAGCCGTGGATCGGACCATAGTCAGGAGCCCTACCGGATGGGACGCCGTCTTCTCATTTTGCAACCGAGTTATGCTTGCTAAGGAGGAGGCGGAGCTGGAGCGTGAGCTTATATCCTTGCTCCGCTCCCACCAAAGGAGGACGCGTCGGCACCGAAAGGCAAGCCTAGACCTTAATCTGCTATGAGCATCCCTGGGGAAAGGGTTCTCACCCGTAGTTATGCCGTCAAAATGAGGGCGCGCCGTGTTTCGCGCATGCTCATCTCTCTTCCCGTGCTGCGCGTTTCAGATCGTCCCACGCTTAGAGAGATTGAAGTGGCAGGGGACAAAAAGATGTCCCCGGCTGTAGATGAGGCCGTTGGGCCACTGCGTGCTAGGGCCCGTGGAGGGGCCAGTCCATGTACCCGTGGGCCCTGGCATAAAGGCGAAGGACGGAACACCGAGGAGTTTTAGTGGGTATCCCTGACTGTGGTGTGGCAATAGCACTTTTGCTTGCGGTGCTAGTGTCACCGCGACCTGGCGAATCCCACACACTGGCTGCGATTCCCCGCCCGACTGTTGATGCTCAGCCGGATTTCCCTTCGTTAAATAAAAAGGTAAGATATTCTCAGTTAGATAGCCGGGAACAGCTTAAGCTTTTTTATAGTGGCCTAATGAATGTGTCAGATGAGGTGCTGCAGGCCATAACATTATTACACATACATACAGATAGGCTGACGGACCATATTAATGGTTAGTGGTCGTCTATGGACATTTCTAATAGCAGAGGTGTCACCAATGTGAATCCGTTATTTTATACAATAATGTCTTAGGCTAGTTAAGTTTAGGGGGCCTCAAAGTATTGAAACTTTCATTTTGTAGATAATAATTATTGTTAATTCTCTTGAGCAATAAATTGTAACTGCGTTAGGAGACGGTAACTAAGCTCGATATTATACTTGAGGGATTATAGGTAGAAAACAATACACAGTACAATACAATCTATATTAATCAATCATGTTAGATTTTATTCATTATAATATTTATTTACTCACAAACATCGCTATCATTACAGTAGTCAATCAACAATACAACAGTGTGGTTCACATAATATATTATATATATACATACATACATATTCAATAATCATAACATACAATGTGGTAGGTAGTTCTCGTGAATTCAGTCACAGAGTAGATAAAAATGTCAATTTGTGGACATATCTTGTTCAGTGTTCGCAAGGCTCGTGTCATCGGCGTTTTTCTTATTGAGCAAGTTCGTCCTGCCGTTTGGTACTACGAACATTGGTGGTTGCCTAGGTCTTATCACAGAATTGCTGGAATGTTCAATTTGATTTCAACCAATACACCTGGGTTAAACAATCTACATAAGTAGGAAACCAATGCAAACTTTCGTCTGGATGCCAAATTGTTATACCCAACCATGCCTAAGAAAAACAGGGTGGGGTACATTAAGGGATAAAATGGGTAAACACCATAAAGACTAAGGTATAAAAATCTAAATTTATTAATTTCTTTTTTTTTATATTTTATTTATTAAGATGTAGGTAAGTACTCCAAGATCCTCCACCTTTTCAACCCTTATAATAAAGAGTAGGTATATTGATTGTTCTTAACGGAGGATCTCAATTCGTCTGTATATTGTTTTTTATCGGTATATTCATTATTTGACTTCTCGTCAATTGTGAACCGATTTTCAAATATTTTTTAATCGAAAGGTTATACTTCCGAATTGGTCTCATTGTCACCATATCAAAATCTGATAAGTGGATTCCAAGGAATTAGAGAAACCCATGAAAATTGATAACAGACTTCTTCTTAATACGATATCTCCGTCAATTCTAAACCGATTTTCAACTTTTTTCTTTAGTCGTAAGTACTTGTGGCGGTGGTGACTGGATTTCAGAGAAATCGAGAATAAATCTTATTAAAGAACACCGACGGACACATTCTTAGAAAGCTTGTGTACGCGTGCCAGTATTATGTTTTCTACGGGTGCTTAATTTTGTATACATGATACACGATTTCGCCGTCAATTGTGGTTCGATTTTCAAAATATTTTTTTACTAAAAAGAGTATACTCCCGAGATGGTACCATAGTCACCTAGTCGGGATCTTGCTGAGTAGATCGCAGAGAAATCGAGAATAACCATTATTGACGAGCGTGAATACCGAAAAGTGAGATAGTAACGTTGTATACGCTTGCCAGTAGTACAATTTCTAAAAACGCTTAATACATTATTTCTAAAGCTATTCACGTGCTTGAGCAATTAGAAAGTAAAAAATATTTTTCTTAACAAAAACAAAATAAACTAAAAAGCAGAAAATAAATATTCAACCGCCTTCTTTCTACAACATCTTGAAGTCGGTGCGAAGTAAAACATAAAAATTACTTTATTTTGCACATTTGTTGTTGTTTTTTGTTTTACTTCGCACCGACTTCAAGATGTTGTAGAAAGAAGGCGGTTAAATATCTGTTTTTTTGCTTTTTAGTTTGAAGTCGGTTTTGTTTTTGCTAAATTGATTAAATATTTATCTTGAGGCATCAATACTAAAATAAGTATGAAAAATGATTAAACACACATAATGGTTCGATATTTTATTTGTTGCAGATTTATGGAATACAACCAATGTAACTAGAACATGTTAAAATGACATCGGACGCACGTATAGTGTGCTTATTATACTATTTCAACCAGTGTCTAATTAAATACATAAACACCAGATCGATTACATGCATTTTAAATCTAAACATCAGATTATGTATCACACATTTATTTCTTATCTAAAACTAGATAGACAATAATGAGATCCGGAACGACGGAAATGGGTGTTGGGTGTCCAAAACAAACGATTATTTTACAGTGAAAATACAAACAGCAAATCATAGATTAGATTTGTTCGCTAACGCTTCGAAAATTAGTTATTTTTGAAGTAATATTTAATATAAATTTTCCTAATACAAAGATATACAAAAGTGTTAATTTAGATTTTTGAAGTTTTCATTGAATGAACTTTGCTAGTAGCACTTCATGCTTTTAACAATTTGAAATACAATCTCATATCTCGCTTTTCCACACGGAACCGCGCCTCGCACCCAGAAAAGCCAACAATCTACTCATTATTTATTAAACAACAACAACTTTTTATGATAAGGCCTAATCCAATTATTCATTATAATATTTTTTACCCCAAAATGCGTTCCCATATAATTTGTTTCAGCAAAATCATTGGCATATTATGAAAAGTGCACGTAAGCCAGCAATTACCATGTACTGCTTCTTTATTTAAAAGTAGAGTTCACTATATAGTCAAAATTCAAGATTAAGAAAAGAATAAATTTAAATAAATTCAATAATGAAATGTACTTATATTTTGAAAAAGTATAGAACGGCTTAAAAAGCGAAGTAGTGATATTCATAAATATACGTTTAAAAGTTATTATTATATATTAGGCTGACTATCCATTTATTCACAGCGATAGTTCAGAGTTGAATAATGAATACACAGGCTAACATGAACATGAATAATTATTTAACCTACCTTAAAATTACCAAATTTAGCCTTTCTTTTCAATATGATATATATGATTACATAGTTATGTACGTTAAAAAGATCTTGAATCCGCATGACTTTTGTATTGAAGAGATGTAAAGTCATACAATCCGAGACAAAAGCATCGTAATACAAAAGTCATCACAGACTGATTAAGTAACATATGCACAATTATTCAATCAGCACAGTTTTGCTAAAATATCATAATAATTTTAGATTAGTTGTTTTTTGTTTACTTAAAATATCACATTTGTGAGACCTTATAAAGAGGAATTACAAATCTATAACTACGTAACGTTAAATAAAAATAATTCGAGTGGTCATAAGAAGACATTTTAAAGAACATAAAATTAAAGTGAAATTAACTATAATTATATGGGAGTGAGTAACAAAAAGAGAGACCTCTTCATAGTGATTGTCGTTTCAAAAAAACGTAAATGCTTTTCCAGTTTCAACATACAACTGAAAAAGTGCCAAACGTAAAATATTTCTCCCTGTGTTAATAAACAACTAAAATTTACATATAGTAAATTTTCATCAAATAACTATGAAAAGAAAACTTATATAAAAATAAATTATTCTTAATTCTACCAACATAAGAACAAGGCAACAGTTTAAAAAAATATTTATAATTTACTATTACAGTATATCCAAACTATCAATTTCGCTTCAACAGGTTGGAAGGTATATATATAACAAGAATAAAAAAATCTAGACGTATGTTTAAATATGTAGAAATTCATTTATGATATGTTTTTATCATGTTTAAAATCTCAATAGAAATATAATAATACAATTTACCAGGTGTTCTATTCTCTGACGTATATTTTAGAACAATAACTAATACGTAAACTTATCGTAGCTATAATGATATTCCCTCAAAACTAAGAAGTATTTCTAATCTGAAACGTACTCATTTGAAAACACTTTATTTAACTTGGACAGCTTACCTCCAATGGCGGTTTGCGTATGGGTATTGTTCAGTAATACAGGCTTACGTATCTGAATTCAGGGTTAGTGATGACTTTCTAGCACCGATCCATTATTTATACTAAAATTCTTAGTATATGATATTAGACTAATTTAATTAAAATTCCAATTAAAGTATAGTTTAAAAAAAAAACACAAAATATTGTAAAGACCTATTCGTGAAATGCCAATGAGTAAGTGTTATCTAACAATAATAGATAGAAGAAAAATGTCTAATATTTGTGCTAATTGAATAGATAGTAAATATAAAATAAAACCATTTCGATCGAGAACATATGCAGAACTTCAGTCAAATATCATTCACTTACGAAATAATTGCAAGTATCTAGAAGCAGGTTGTCTTATTTTCCAATCATTTTACTTACTATTGGATAAAACTTGACATATAACTTGACATATACGTCATTATTTAACCAGTGGCAAAGAGAAACAATGGTATAAGAAGAATACCAGGAACGACGATCTCCCAATAAAACAACCCTCAATATGTCCCTAAATTTTACAATTTGAGGACCAACACTAATCCTTTTTGTCTCACTTTTACATAAAGGAAAAATATCACTAAACTTTCAAGCATTTTTACTATTATTATTCAAAGCATATCAAAATTTATTAGACCAAGTTTATTAGACCAAAATTTATTAGACCAAGTCCATCAAAAGTTGTTTAACTTTGTTTTGTGTATACGGAATATCTGAACTTAATGAACGAGATTCGTGTGATTAAAATAACAATAAATAAATAATAATAATAAAACTAACTAAAAATAAACTAAGTTATAAATAGTACAAGTGATTATAGACTGTGTAACAAATCGCTGCCAGATGAGAGCGTGCCCAGAAGACTGGCTGCATTGTCGCGGTATGGCCATGCTTATTCGTTGGGCGACATATGAGCCGGCCAGTGTTTAAAATTATGATTAATTAATTAGTCTCATATAACGAATGGGAATTCCAAATGGAACTAAACATTACAGTACTGCAATTGTCATTCTTAATATTCTTCCGTAATAAGATACAGATATCAGGCATATTATACAGGGTGGTCAGAACAGTGACGTTCAAAAGCAAAATTTAGTTAGTTTACATAAAGGGTACCCGAATTACCTCCATGTATGTATTACCAACATTTTTAGTTTTCCAGTTCTTAATTTTTACGACTTTAAATATTTTTTTATTTTATTTTTTGGTATGATTATTTGGGAGTTTTTTTTATGTAACAACATCTTGTAAAATGTGCTTTTATACGTAAAATAATCAGCACCCTTATAGTAACATAAGTTACAAAAATGGTATTAGAAAGTGAAAAAAAAATATTTCAAGCGAATTAGACTCGAATTTTCAATCTTAAATTAAAAATTGAAAAAGCAATTTCATAGTTTCAAAGTTTCTTTAAAAACTGTGTGATTCGCTCGACATAATTTTTTTTCACTATCAAATACTATTTTGTAACTTATATTAATGTTCGGGTGCTGATTGTTTTAACATTTAGCGTGTAAAAATGAAATTTATAAAGACTTAGTTACATTAAAAAAAAACCAAGTAGTTATACCAAAAAATTAAATAAAAAATATTTATAGCCGTTGCGGTCAAAATTTCCCAAAAATAACTAAAAATTAATTAACTCCAAAACTATATTTTTTTTGGTAAAACACGCATGGGGGTAATTCGGGTACCCCTTCATGTAAACTAAATACATTTTTCTTTTGAACGTCAATGTTGTGGCCACCTGTATAGTTATCGGCTAAATTAGCCTTGTTGTAAATCTCAATCGATTATATCCTAAGTTTGAGTATAGCTTCAGAAAGAATAAGAATATTAAATGTTTAAATTAATACTAATATCTAAAACCCTTTAAAATAGACAGTCCGTGGTTAACAATAGAGCTGATTCGCTCAAATTCGCCGCAGCATGGTTAAATACAACACTACACTAAGTTGGTTCACGTACGTCGTCTAAGTTGACGCTTAGTCGTCCCAGTTGTCGTATGTAGAGTCGGGGTAGGCCCATGGTGGACGGCTTGATGTATGCGAAGTGGTACTGTTAGTCCTGGCGTTATAGCTGAAATAAAAATATTTACTCTAATATGAAATGCTTCACTTCCAAATCGATAACTCCGTAAAACAAAGTTAAAAAGGATAAATTATTTATTTTAAAAAAATATACATTTACGCTGTACCTATATAATAGATTTTATTCACTAGACCCTAAACTAGTTTTTACTGTATTTCAACGGTCAGTATTCTCTTTTATTAAGTAAATAGAAATAATTTATGTAAGCAAAAAAATACAGTATAATATAAACATACAAAAAAACCCACAACTGTCACATCTTGTGTTTCTCGTTAGTGAGATGAACAGCATTAAATTGTTGCATAAATAACTATTTTAGGGGTATTTACCGAGATTCGACTTGCTTGTAAGGGGTATTAGCCATAGCACCGCGGCTGGTCGACTGCACGGGTTCCAGTTCAGTTACGTGCCAAGTGAACAGGGGATCAGAGTATCTAAAAATTACATGACAATGTAATGTACAAATAACTTTTAAGAAACCCGATAATATAGATAAAATACTTAGTTACGTAAAAAACAGTAAGCAAGGCTATATATTTTAAAAAAAACTGGTCAAGTGCCTTTCAATGAAATAATCAACACGTTCCAAATAAAATTGTACTTAATAAAAAACTTTGTGTGACATCTTTTGTATAACGAAAAATATTCTTTCTAATATGTGTTTATTTTGTGTTACGTACCTTTTTTTTAATTTTTTTATATGTTTGCTTATAGGCAAACTGGCAGATGGGTCCACTTGATGGCAAGTGGCTACGGTCGCCCATGGACATCTGCAACACTAAGGGAGCCCATGCGTTGCCTACCTCGTTGAGACTTTAAATATCTATTTACGCCCTTTTTGAAGAGCCCCATATTGTAGCGCTCTGGGAAAACCGCGGGAGAGAGCTCATTCCACAGCTTGCTCACGTATGGCATAAAGGAGCGAGCGCCACGTACAGTGGATAACTTCCAGGTGTCAAGGAAGTGTGGATGAACTCCCTAACCTACTGTTTTATTTGAAAATTACCTGTACTTATATTATATCGATGAAACTTAAATGAAACTACGTATAGTTGGTTAACTAATTTTCATTAGAAAGTTTAATTTAATTTCTATCTTGAATTTTTACAAACTTTTCTTCCTCGTATTTCAACGAGAGATATTGGAGAGGTCACGGTTTACGGCTTTAAAAACAACGTCCCTCAAAAAAGTGGTCTGTACTCAAAAGTATAGTCTGGTCAAAACCAAGCCCATCTATCTATTCTTATGTATTTCGAAGCATTAGCGATTCGGTCAAAACTTTGAGGGTGTATGGACCAAACTGACCCCAGATTCTTTTTTTTGTGCGCCAGTGAAATTATTATCGGAGATGTGTTTCAGGAGCTAAGCTACTACAATCTAATCTTTAAATTATTGTATTGTAAATCGCTAATGTCGCAATGCCTAACAGTAAAACTTCACCAGGTCTCAAACGGTAAAAGCTGTAGTCACAAGAAATGCTGCCATGACGTAAGATATGCTTTGCCCAATCGTTTCACAACTCTACCGAATAGTGAAGAAAAAGAAAAAAGCGATACCTGCTTTTGTATTTTTCCGTTGTTGCCGATCAGTACGTGCATACAAATGGACATAACTACTCACTCCATATTGCCATAAAGTCCATTAGTGCCGTCACCCTCAAAGATGTTGCGGTCTCCAGTAGTGCGCGATTGGTTTGGCGAAGATGGGGGGAGCATGGTGCGGTCCAGGGGGTTTGGTTCCGGGGGCGTCGGTACGGGTGCGGTTGGGGGGTTCGTCTCAGGGTAGAGTTCTTGATGCCGTATTTGAAATACATGATCAGGCCTGAAATAGATATCGTTTAATTTCTCTATCATTTGTTTCTTTAACGTGTATAACAATAGCGTGAATCCAATTTATGAAATAGGGCAAACTGAGAAAAACGCATGATATATACTGTGAGTGACTCCAGTTTCGGTTTTAGCGCTATCAGAATCCTAAAATTTCTGCGGCAACCACTCGCTGTTCTCTAATTTATATATAGGGAAAAAATAAAACTAAGTATAAAATAAAAGTTGAACCCAATGAAATTTAAGAGAAACTAATATAATTAATTTATAATTATAGTAATTCAAGATTAATAAATGTTGTCGCGAAACCATTATTATAATATTACTATTGCGTTGATGTAAAAAACACTGTTATTGGCAAAAAGTTAAAGTATCGTAGTCTATGTTTTTAAGTTTGTCAGCCTCTATTGGCATATTTTCAACCCCCAATAGGTTAAGTAATTTCAGGCTCAGACTGAATTTAGAGGGGTACTGGATGTTTGGTGCAAAATATAGTATATGATTGACTGATGACAATATGAAAGATCAGATCAACAAGTAATCATTAAAATTGCGACTACAGCACTTAACATTGCTGACTCAGCAATGCAGTAGTGTCTTTACCGCCAAAAGAAGAATACGTCACATTTCATGAGCTGGGTTTCGCAAACTTGATCTGGAAGTTGGTTTGTTGTCAGGGCGCGGGAAACCACGTCCATGATCCAAACTTGGTCGAGAGAGTTGAAAATCCTGCGGCTGACATTGACACAGTGGATGCCGTGCGATGTTTGCTGTTGCCACACCAGTTGCGATAGGTTGCGCGGAAACGTGGGACCCTGACCGTCAGGATGACGCAGATACTTACCGGGCACGGTTGCTTCGATAAGTATCTGTATCAGATTGTGGGATGTCTGCCTTCCCCTCAGTGCCGCCTATGTGGCGCACAAGATTGCGTTCCATACGCTGGTCGAATGCGCAGCATGCGTACCGCAAAGATTTGAACTCGAGGCCGTAGTAGGTCCAATCGATTCGCTGGGAAGCTTAGTCCAGGCCATGCTGCACAGCGACGATTATTGGGAAGCGTCCAAATTCTGCGAGGCAGTAATATCTCAAAAGGAGGCCGCTGAGCGAGAAAGGGAGAGAGGTGCGTATGAGTCTCGCGGGTACCGATGTCAGTCGGGGATCCGGAGGCGCAAATATACGCAAAATCTCCACCCGTGATTTCGCTGCATGGGTCCTCCAGTACCTGTGGTACGGAGAAACTAACCTCTGTTGAAGTGGTGAGTTTGCCTCTCCCAGGTTATTCTGAAGCACTGATGCGTAGGAATAGTGTGGGCGTAACTACGTTCTAAGTCTCACGCTATTCCTACCATGAGCGCGGGGTACATGGGAGGAAGGGGGTTTTAGTGGAGTAGTGGCCTATGGGTTACCCTTAGGGGTACCTGGCTGAGTCTCCACACAAGCTGGCAATTGACTCTGTTATCTGCGCCATCTTCAGTGGATAACTCTCATTGCTTTGGTCTAATCCCCAGTAAAAGACCCGGTAGTGTACGAAATGTATTTCCCCCTGCATCAAAAAAGTCTTGTAGCAACGCCAACGTCCTTGAGGATTTTTCGGTATTGATTTTTCATGCGATTGCGGGAATTCCATAGAAGCGGTCGTTTATCAGATGCTTATTAATTTATTGTGAATAAAATAAAGCAGTTAAAAAAAATAAACCATATTATTTATTTCTCTTTTATAAAGAAGTAGATATTTTTTAAATACTGTTTTGATAAAAATTGAAGGAGCACAATAGTTTCGTGTCAATTACTTGGTGGTGATCTGGTAAAAAAAAAATTCCTAACTTAAAATAACTATAGGAAAAATACTAAAAAACCACGTTACGTCTCATATCGTGAAGATTATGATATATTTTTTTATTTAATAATTACTAACGATAAGTTGTTTCGTTTTCACCTTACTTTCGACCTTTTGGGGCAACAGGAACCTTAACCATGGAAGAAGAATACTAGTATTTTTCCATGCTTTAATTTTATAATATTATTATGTCTGCCTACAATGTTGTTTGTTCGGGATTTGGACAAATAGCACTCTTCTTTATTTTGCTCTAAAGAAAATTGACATAGTTGTATGTGTATTGAATGTAGCCACCCAAAGACTTCTTTCACGTAAAATTTTAAAATACCTACGTCTACAGCGAATAACAACTCTATCTGTTTTATGTCTGAGAATTTTCTACTTCAGTTAGCTAGCTAGCTAGCGTTGCGTAGCGTTGGCCACGATTTCCGGTATTTGCGGCAGTAATAGTTTATACATCCACTAGGTGGCAGTTATAGTTACCAAAATTGATATTCGTTACAAATATTTATAATAATATCATCCGAACTCCGCATGGCATCGGAATGAAATATAAGAATTTCTTTTCAGGCGCTAGTTTTCATTGAAATTCGTTGAACCGTTTTGGAATTTTTTCGAACAAACTTTCAGGCAAATATGAGAAACTTTTAAAGACGGTCATATTTTATGATCAGCTATCGTATAAGTAGCAGTTTTCGCTAAAAGGAGACGGGAATTTTTGGGCCAAAAAAATGTTATGAGTTGAGATATGGCTTAAAAAAGCGTTACATTTTTCTAATACAAAATGAAAAACGGCCTTAGACTCTATCTGGAAGAGGAAAAATCTTAAAAATAAAGTCAAACATAAAATAAGTTGTCGTTTACCATAATCTATTTATGTACATTAATATCAACAATTAATAATATGGGGCCACTTACACAACACGATTAATACATTCAAAATAACTAAATCCACAACAATTACAAAAAATATCAACATAATAAAAAGAAATCTTAAATCAGTCTCGTCTTTTTACAATCTGGTCCCAAGAAAGTATGAAAACGTATCCGTCTCCTTTTAATATTTATTTTAAACACAGATATATACTTCAATGTGAAATTTTATATTGGCAAAGAATCCAAAGATATTAATAACAATAAATCAAAATCTAAAGTACTTTTGTCCACAATTTGAAGTTAATCAGTTCATATTCAACATAGAAACACGCAAAGTCTACTTTCACATTTATTAGTAATATGCAATAATAAATCAGTAGCAAAGTAATTCCTCAATACTGATATAATCCAAATTAAAAAGTTGTTAATCAAACAAAATTCTATTAGAGGTTTTAGGTTATTCTACAACTTCACAACGTGTTATCGCAATTTTATGACGAAGAAGCTGCAAGAAAGTCCTTAGTAATACGTCCAACTAAGATTATTTACTTGTAAACTTACCAATAGTCATCCAGACAGTAAAACGGACAAGAGTCAAGATGGACAGGTTAAGAATGAGATAGATGTTCACAGTGATCGCAATAGCCGGAACGAAGGGCAGACCAGGGGTAGTGTACAACAGAGCAACTCTGAAATCATAAAATAAATTGGGCAAGTGCTTAAAAGCCCACGCACGATGCAGCGTTCTGTAGAGGTGACAATCATCTCGACAGATACCACTCAAACCATTTTCGTAGTAAATATTTTTGACCCTCTACAATCTTGGCTCGTTTTTAAAGAATTTTCCATCTCATATTCTAATTTTTAGTGGGACACACACAATTTTACGACTTCGAAAACAAATAAATTGTTATTTTCTACAGAATTCATTAAAAATTCTTTAAGGATTTTTTTTATTTTTTAAGATTTAACGATACACTAATAGGTATTATGAAGATTCAAATATTTATTTTAACTCTTAATTACGAGTATATGAATGGTGGCCATCTCTTTATAATCTTTATTACTCGCGACTTTATTAGGCACATAACTTTTTATCATCGTACAAATTACATCTCCTTGTTTGATTGCATCCACGTAGAATTTGTAGTTTCCGAAAAATACATAGAAAGACAGATAGATAGATAGGTCCGTTTTTTTTACCAAAATGGCTACTTAACGCTAATTAAATACACAATTTGGCTAAAAAAGAGCTGTAAATTCTTCCAATTATATTTGTTTTATTTTGGAATCTACAAAATATATTCATTTGACTATAAACACTGTAATAAAATATGAATAAAGGTTGTAAATACCTTGCACCGTCAATTACATTTGGTTGAAAGAAATTATAGCATGGCAAAAATAGAACGTATAGATTGATAGATATTACAATTTTAAACACATAAGAATTCATTTTATCAATGCTACAACATATTAGGTGGTATTGCAATAAGAGTTGTAAGAATTTTAGTCACTAACCATTTATAATTTATTACAAAGTTATTAAATTGACAATATTGCTTATACATATTATAGATATTTTTAAACAATATAGAAAAATTATGCTGTATACCGATTCTGTGGCTTCCTCGAGATCATGAGCAGAATGATGACGATTCCAATAACTAGCAAAGCCATAACAACTGCAGTGAAAGTCGATGAGCCGGGGCTACCATAAGCTGCCAGGATGTCGAATAGTATGATCAAAATGTACATCACACCAACTGACTTGATCACGTACATGCCTAGAAAATAAAGAAAATATTTAAAGACTAACCGTCCTAGTTGTGCATCATTATATTTTGCATCTTAGCTAATCATATGGCTAAGCGCGTGTCTGTCAAAGTACAGTGAAGAATTGAATAGAGGGAAACGTCGAAACTTACACGTGCACTTGGCTAAACATGACTCCTCAAATTCAAGCCAAAAAAGAGTTATGTGTGTGTTGTAAGCTGAAATGGAACAAAAAACTTATGAATATTCACCGCTTTGTTCCGTAGCTGGTCCGAGGTCAATCCATGGAAATAGTCCAGGGCACAGGTACGACATGGCATGGAGTTGGCGATAGAGGGCGTCGAAGAACCGTCCACATGCCGTGTTGCTTCCACTGGAGCCGCCGGGAACTGCTCCTGAGACATTCCAATTCTTAGATATCAACGAAATATCCATGATGATTTAATTTTATCATCTTAAAATTACTTATATATATATATATATATATATATATGTGTTATGTATATGTTACAGGTAAAAATTACATTATATTACACAAAAAAATTAGCTTCCAGATTTTTTTGTGTGTTGTAGTAGTGTACGTACGGTCGGCACATAAATAAATAATCTAATAATTTTATAGGCAGGTACTTAATATGAAACTAATAATATTAAACGATATTAAAATAATACATATTAATATTAAACATGATTTTTAATTTTAATTGTTGGTCCCTGTTCTGAACAATGACATTTGCTTTCTGATAGCACCTTTCCGATGGAAGTCAATGATATTCCGGTTGATTTAGCAACTAATTGCACTTATTTTCGAAATATTTTTATTTACAAATTATAAAAAACACTTACAAAACTTCTTTAGTTTGGGAAGTCAAAAGTTTACCTCGACCACGTTTCAACATCGGAGCCATTTTTAATTAACAAAATTCACATCAAATAACAACAATTAGCAACAAATAATAAACAACAAACAAAAACAGCAATAAATAATAAGAAAGAACCACAAATAAAATCAATTAATTCATTAATTGTCATACTAAAACCAAATTGTTAGACCTCACAATAATTACCAATGTGAATAATTATTATTTATCACTGACTTTTGATTGTAAATATATTGTTCTTCAAAATGTAACGAAACTTTTATTTGCTGATTGTACAAAGAATTTTAAATTTTAAGTTTAAAATTTCTGTTAATATACAAATACTACTACAAACGCAAAAACTTCTCGAAGCTAATTGACCTATACCTACTAATAATTATAATCGGTCAACCTTCAAAACGACAATTTCGTAACAAATTGCGTCGCATATATTAAAACATTCGAACATTTCCTGAAAATGCTTAGGGTTCTGTAGTAAATTGTTGTTAACCTAAAACGGCTGTTTTTGGGTTTCACTTAGTGAAATTGACATGTCGCTAGATAAATTGGTATGTGTGAGACATGGCATAATGTTCCGCTTTATTTTGACGCTTATCATATAAGTTCCAATTCAAATGTTTTAATTCAAAATAAATTCCACTGGAGAACACTCTTTGAAGGTTAACATACAAATATATAAGTTAACATTCAAATTTACTTCCTATTCTATGTACACGGCTACGCAATGTATTATTGCTGTTAAGGAGAAGAAGCGGTAAGAAAGTCCCCAGCAACACGTCTAGCTTAAAATGGTTTTTCTTTATATTTTTTTATTCAATTTATAAGCAATATACGCACCTGCGAAAGCTGTCCGTCTGTCTATGTATTCTAGCATTTCTAGTATTTTGTATTCAACATTTTCATTTGATTAATATTTTTGCACTTTAAAAAATTAAATATTGAATGGAAAAAGTCTATTTATAGACTTTTTCCAAAGTCTATTTATAGACTTTTTTAGAAGCGCATGTCTTATAAACTAACACCTATAATAAAATAAACAACTATCAGTCGTAAGATTACACATCACAAGTAAAAACTTTGTATCTGAGCGTCACAGTTACGCGATTTCGGTGCTTTTTCCTCATCTCAAAAGTGCCCAAACGTGCCAAAACGTGTCTAAGAAAGTTTTCACTTCAAAAACCCTACATCGTTATGCGTTAAGGCATGTTTAACCAATCCTAACACGCCTTTGAATTTATTTGTTATCTTTTAATTACATATTTGACGGCCATTCCTTATTATGAATCTTGGCGATTTATATATAAAAGATGTACAAGTAGAGTATAGCTGTGCAAAAAGAATTATTTGACTCTAAACTCTAACAAACAAGCTCTACAATAAATGGCAAAGCAACTGAGTACTTTATTGCCTTTGGCAATATTATGATTCTATACTGTGTAGAGAATGCAATAACCAGCAGAATATTGTGAAATTTTTCAAGACTAGTATGCAATTTTTATCCTATTCAAGATTTTAATATATACGGAAATCCGCTTTAAAGCAGTTCATAAGAATATTCAAGATATTTTAGGTTTATACATACCTTTTTATTGTGCAATAATGCGGTAAATTCTATTTCGTGCATATGATTGTCATACGCTTCATAAAATGGTATGGACTACTATTATTATATTTTTGAAAGTCTGTAGTACATTAAATTGTGTATTTAATTCATTCGATTAATTAAATGAAATGGTTTTATAATAATTGATGCGGACTTAATGGCTAAAGCGGCTTGTATTTTCCTACCCTTTGCTATGCGTGTTGTTACTTTAAATTATATGACTTTTATCAAATGCTATCTACATGTCTCTGCACCATCAGATTTCATCTAGGATAGGTTTCATCTAGGATCACGTTACAGATTTAGATTGTTTCACGCAGATATGGCGATGGGTTTAATGCGTTATTTAAGATTCGATATTGTTAATGACGTTAAATATTGTCATAACGTATGTATACCACTAGTGTGGCTATTCGTTAACGGAGATGTTTTTTAAGGCTTTGAATAACACGTACTCAGCCAAAGACTAAATTTTCAACATTACCGCAGATGAAGTTACACTATAACTAAATACGTAGTTTAACGGATTTACAAGAAAATCGTTTCACCTTCTCTATTTTTAACCGACTTCAAAAAGGAGAAGGTTCTCAATTCGTTTGTATGTTTTATTTAATTTTGTATATTTGTTATTCGATTTCTCCGCCAATTGTGGACCGATTTTCAAAACATTTCTTTTAATCGTAGGGTTATACTCCCGAATTAGTCCCATCGTCAACATGTTAGGGTCTGATGAGTGGATACCAAGGAATTAGAGAAACACACTAAAATTGTTAGCTAACTTCTTCGTAACACGATATTACCGACAATTGCAAACCAATTTTCAAATTGTTTCCTTTACTCGTAAGTGTATTATACTCCCGAAGTAGTGCCGTGGTCACCAAGTCAGGATCTGATGAGTGGATCGGATCCCAGGGCTATCGAGCATAACCCTTATTAAAGAACTCCGTGCGCCTAAATTCATGGAAAAAAAATTGCATACGCGTGTAGCTATTACATTTTCGAAAGACGCTTAACTTTTTTATATGTATGTACACGATATCTTCGTCAGTTGTGGATCAATTTTGACATTTTTCTTTATTCGTAAGTATGTATACTACCGAAGCGGTTCCATGGTCACCAAGTCCATCAAGAGCCTACGTTGTTTTCCAAAAAAGCTTGTATACGCGTGCTAGTATTACACATTCCACAGGCGCTTAATTTTTTTGTAGGTATGTTACGCGATTTCTCCGTCAATTGTGAACCGATTTTCAAATTGTTCTTTTTAACTCTCAAGACGGTCCCATAGTCACCAAGTCAGGATCTGATTTGTGTATCGCAAGGAAATGGAGAGTAACCCTTGTTGAAGAGCATGTATACCGAAGAGTGAGATGGCAGATTTGTATACGCGTGCCAGTTGTATAATTTCTACAGGTGCTTAATATATTATTTCTAAAGCTATAGAAGTATTTGCGCAATTAAAAAGAAAAAACTTTTTTTTTAACAAAAACAAAACTGTCTTCACACTAAAAACCAAAAAAAATATATTTAACCAACTTCTTTCTACAACACCTAGAAGTCGGTGTCAAGTAAAACATAAAAATTACTATATTTCGTAAATTTGTTGCTGTTCTCTTATTTTACTTCTCACCTACTTCTAGATGTTGTTGAAAGAAGTTGATTAAATAATTATTTTTTGGTTTTGTGTGTGAAGCCGGATTTGTTTTTGTTAAAAAAAAAAATAGAGTCTGCAGTTGTTTTTAGGGTTCCGTAGTCATTCTGCCAACAAAGGAAATCCTTATGTAATAATTATGTCCCGCTGTGGCTGTATGTAATAGTCAAGTTGTAGAATGTTGAGTTTGTTCATGACTTTTTAATGAAGTCAAAAGTCATACAAAGAGAATTGCTTTAATAGAACGGCGTGAAACGGTTAGCTTGAGCTAATCGTATTTCGTACGACGAGTGAGAGTTCCGACGAGCAACGGCCCCATCTCCCTTCACTAACTGCTCCTTCTATGCTATCCTAAAATCTGGCACAGCGTTGGCTTCGCCCCTGGAGTCGTAAACGTTTATAGGCGACGGTCCCCATTTTACAGTAAATGGGTCGTCTGTCTCTTATTATATTAATATACTCTGTGGTCGTCTGCCTGTTTGCCAGTTTTTCAATAAAAACAAAAGAACAGCGAGAGGCAACATGGGAACGAGTGCCTGAGAGGTATGAAAAAGTGTCTTGCTGACCAGGTTATTATTATTACTTGCAAAGAAACTGAAACATTCCTATATATACATAATAATAAGGATGACTATTTGGGTATTTAGTAATATTTGAAATTTATTTATTGCGCCAACGAGAGATAAGTTGATGGAAATTAAGAGCAATTCTTATAATTTTATCGTATCATCATATATACGTGTAAACATTAGGAGTAAACGTTGTAACCGGTAGTAAAAAGTATTTTAATATAACGTTTCTAAAAGCAATTAAAACTAAAGTAGATTAATGTTCTAGTTAGCCGTCTAACACAAGCACGTAGTGAGAATCGGCTTAATTTATATTACTTTTAGTTTGTTGACTTTAATTTTGTACATAATATGAATATATATATATATATAGACAGTATATTTGTTTATACTAATATAACATTGCATTTAAACGCTATAATAACTTCGAAGGATGCAAATAAATAAGGTTATTATTTAATTTAGAGCCTGACTTATTGATATACATAATAATTTATCTTTAACTTAAACACCTAAGCTTGGTTATCTAAAAAACACAAGGTTCAAGTCATGTCAGGCACAGTGAAGGGTTTCATAGGAGTGACGAATATTTTGATTCTTTTCTAATACATGGTTCAAAGTCTAGAGCGGAGGAGCAATTAACATTGGGAATGACAATTTCAATGACATTGGGAAGCATAACCTTGCCACGAATTGGCTTCAACAAAAGTCAATAAGAAAGTTCGTTATGTTCAAACTCATCAGATGGGTTTTCATCTTTCTGTCTATATCCCACATTCTGAAATATTTTTTCATCTGTCACTTTTTTGTTATTATTCTAAAACTTTATGTAATGGCATAACTTCCTGCTAAATGTATATTCCTATTATATATAGGTGTATATAATAATATTATTATATATAGTTAGTAGTTTTTGAAAAAATAGCTGTGTCATATATAAACAGACAGACGGACGGACATAACGATTTTGTAAGGATTTCATTTTTGTTAAGTTTTCCCTCAAAAATTTCTCAAAATATACTTCCTTCAATATAATAAGTTGCCATTAGCTACATGATCAGTTTGAACACCAACAACCAAAATTCTTAGTACTCACTGTAACAAAACCGATCCAGACAATATTAAATTAAAAAAATTAGTTCTTAAAGTATAACATACTCTTTTTACGTTTCCAAACATAACTGTCATAAATAAGTAATCCAAATCAATTTTGAAACACTGACAGTAAATAAAACCTCACCGTAGAATTTGTTCTCGGCGTGAGAATTCATCAAAAAGGTATCGTCTCTTCCATACTCCTCGCTTTCATCGCCGGGTAGGGTATCATCAGAATCTGGTGAGCTGTTGACAGACTTCACTTAGACACGGAAAATGTATATAATTTAATATGATTTCGGCCGGCCTTTCGCAAGGGCTAAGTAATGTATGCTAGCTATTCATAAATTCGCAATGCAAGAACGCAGGTTGTTATGTTACCTTCGCGTTACACGTCGGACCATCACTCGCTGGTTGGCTTGCATGATGTGGGTCGTGCGGTCCTAGAATAAATTCAATGTGTTAATAAGTTTGAATAGGATATTCTAGAGTAGAAAAATATTTTTTTTTTGACAAATATTTGTTCTGGTGACAGTTGATTTCATTATTGAGTAGCATGTGCCAGCGAAACTTCGTTCGCGTTACTATGTTGGCGATGTAGGTATTTGTTAGAGAATTACAATGGTAGTTAGTATATAGGAACATAACCGCAGCGCCACTTTTTTTAGCTATATTCGTCTATCATACGGAAACGATGTTATTTATCTGGATAATCTTAAGTGTTGCCCTGGGATATAAACTAGTTCAATGTCGAGTTTCATTTAAATCCATTGAGTAGTTTTTATGTGATACTCTAATAGACAGACAGATAGACAAAAATTCTATAAGTTGCATTTTCGAAATCTGCAGGCCCGAATTTAACCCCCTGCGTTCTCGTTTTTAAATGTATAGTATAAAGTAGTCTCCTCTGTAGACGTATTATGTTATAGATGGATAGAAGATTAACATCTACGAGGGTTTTAAATTAATGTAAATTTAAATTACAGTACAAACGAGTCGTTTTACTGCATGTTAGACCGAAAATTTAGCAATAAAAATTATATAGATATGAAAATAAATGTGAAAGTAAAATATTTCCTAGAAAATTTCTTTATACATTTTAATAAGCCCGTCTCCCGAAGCCTTAATACGTTCATTATATTCATAAATGTTCGCAAGCTACGCAATTATAAAATTAAGTAAAAATCAATATCAATCAAATATTATGATACGAAATAATTATTGGGTAAAATCGGTTAGAATAATATATGTGATTTGTAACCTTTTCTATTACTATATAAACGAATTGTATATGAGGATTATAAGTATGTATCTACTTAGAATAAAAAAACATAGTTTCTATTCCAGAATATAACATAGTTTCCAGGAAATACAAAGGTTAAGCACAAAACATACAATTGTGGTGTTATCAAGAATTTTGTATCTACTACCCTAAGCCTAGCCTATACCTGTAAAATTTGTTCACGTAGCCTTTAAGGCTGAGCGAGCACTGCAATTGTCTATAATGGACTTATACTTACGTAGTTGAATTCGGTATTTATAAATCGTAGCGGGCGCTTAGCCTTAGACTTACGCGAGCAAAACCTACAGATGTAGGCCGGGCTAAGTCTAGCTTCTAATTATCAATTTTAAGCAATATGTCACTTATAGATTATTGAAATACATATAAGAAATCTTAACTATATAATTTAATAAATAATAGATAAATAACTTCTATTGATTCTCTAAAAACATAAATCAAGCGAAGCCACAAAACATGATATAACGGTTGACCGATAATGTTATGAAAATAGAATTTACATACTCGCTCCTTTCAGCTGTCAGGTGCAACATACATTATTGTTTGTCTAAAGCAGATATTAAGTTGTGAGCATAGATTTTCCTGTTATTCTTTAGAAAATGTACGTAATATTGTTGTAAGAATAAAAGTAGATTTATTTATCTTACTTAGCATACATGATGTAATCTTAGTGTGTCCTAAAAGCAAGAACGCTGGAAATCTATTTCGTCAGGTGGCTGTAAACAATCTAGTGCTGGAAAGTATTTGCTTTAATTAATTAGAACTAAGAAGTTTTCGGCTTACTAAG
Organism: Dendrolimus houi; assembly: GCA_039645545.1. Lineage (NCBI taxonomy): Eukaryota > Metazoa > Arthropoda > Insecta > Lepidoptera > Lasiocampidae > Dendrolimus > Dendrolimus houi. The sequence goes on along the minus strand of CM077123.1, from coordinate 9,002,196 downwards.
TTTAATTTTATAAAGTTAATTGGCGACGACTTAAGTTTCTTTAAAATATCTACCTGTATCATGGAAGATGACAATAATTACTTATTGGGTAATATCAAGTTGTGCGATATAGTTCAAATTAGCCTCATTTATGTTTGTTAAAGAGTTAGTTAACTTGAGAAACTGGCGAGACGAAACTGTTGTCGGTATTGGACAGGTATCCACTTATGCCCGGGTCCTAAGCCTGAAGTGGATGGCTAAATAAGAATAAGAAGTAAGCAAGAATAAGAAGTGAACAGTAAAATATATGTAATTTACTATTCATTCACTTGCCCTACCATCGGTTGAATTTTGAGATTAAATGGAGCTTACGTCAAATTTTAAGCGATAGCAAGGTAAATGAACAGTCGGTTAGATATAGGAACTGACAACTTATTACTTAACTGACAAGTTTCTGTCCATATAATAATAATAAGGGCTTAAATCACCAGTAATTCATGTAAATGTAAACCAAGCCTTAGAATTCATACCGTGAAAGTAGTTTCTCGATTAGCGTTTGCAGTTCCTTCGGGATCGACAGGAGTCCTCAAGCTTTGCGGCAGCAGTTCGATCAAGTTGGTGGAATGAGGTTGATAACGGAGGACCAGTACACAAGTAGAAACCAAGGTGTAGGCTAGCAGAGTTCCTGAAAAAAATACTTAATTATATCACATTGGTTAAACCTAACAACATTACGGAATTATTTCAGGTGTCTGTCTAATCTCAATTTAATTTTGTCATGTTGGATAAATGTACCTAAAATTCAAATTCAAAATTATTTAACAAAACTTCTCATTACATGACAAAGCTATAACAAAAGATTATGCTAAGGTACGTTATTCTGGTTGTCACATTCAGAGCGAGATATGACTCCTAAAGAACCCTGCACTAGGCAAAGCCTGAATCGCAGGGATCATATAATTTTATCTATACATAAAATGAAACATTATTATAATATGGAAGTGTGAGCGCTTGAGTAAGTTGCGTCTGTGCGTGCGTGCGTGCGTGCGCGCGCGCGTGTGTGTGTGCATGTATAAAAAATAAGGAAATGTTATCTATTTATGGATAATTTCAATCTTCAGTCGAATATACATTTGATAGTAAGAATACCGGTTGCATTCTAGAACACGAAAGAAGAAGAGAGAGAATGAGTATAGATGTATATATTTATCTTACAAATTTAGTATGTATTTCAAAAATGTATGAATAGCAGAACTTGCACATCACCTACATCATACATAAGTTGGTTGCCTGGAAGAGATCGCTGTAAGCGATGAGGCCGCCCTATTGTTCTGCCTACAAATATTTGAATTAATATATTGTGTCTGTTATTTTGATGAGTTATAATGTGTTATCTATCAAGAGTCGGGGCCCAGTCGCGAAAAGGATAGTTCGCCTGTTCTACATCGTGCTATCAATTCATTTGTCGTACTCGATACTGCTTAAATTTTCACATAAACTCTTAACAAGTAATATTAACTGTCTTCCAGTGCTAAGCTAAGAATGGATAGTAGGAGTTAACAACACTTTTTTTTGGTTGACGCTGGAGAATGTCTTTGGATACAATCCTCAGTCTGGGGGGAGGACACCGAGGGGCGTCTGGGACTCTTGAACGACCGTATTCCCAACATGATCTCCTAGTGGAGGCCACGGGGATGACGACCGTTAGACTTCAACTTAAACCCCTTACTCACGCGCTTTTACCGGGCGCCACAGGAACTATCGTAGACAGTGCATTTGTGACCAGAATTTAACAAACCTAAGCATGCTGCTTATGCTATCTAGCTATATACTTAATGAGATGTCTTACTATCTAACTACCCGGCTAATATCCAGATTTTCTATTGTTAAGGTGATGTAGTAAAGTGATGATTTTCGTACTACATGTACTGTATGTATGTATTTTCCAGGTGGTAGGGTATTTTCCCGACTGGATGGCTACCACCCCTGGTCTAGAGAATGCCGCTATAACAACCTTGAGTTGTGTTCTGGCATTAGTGACCAGGTTCCAGTCTCCCTTAAGAGAGCAGAAGCGCATTTGTAACCTTTTGTGTTGCAAATGTCCATAGGCTATGGTAACCGCTTTCCATCAAGTGGGGTGTCTGCCTGTCTGCTGAACTCATGCAATATAAAAAAATGTAACGGTGATAGGACAGCTTAGTATAGGTTTGATCCTAGTACGGGGTCTTGGCAACCGCCTGACTACACACATCTCTTTGTACAGTTTTGTACCTTTTACTTGTACATAGTTATGTCTTAGGACAAACGGAAAACCTTTTTATAAATTAGAGCACAATTTGCTCCGTTTGAATAATTTTCTACCACCAAACTGATTGATCTGACTGAATTAGGTAAATGGGGTGCACCAACGTATTCATGCAGGTTGCGTCCCACACCGCCTGAGAATTACAGTTATTTCGTCGGGAGTGTAGTTTAGACTAAACGTTTTTATACTAAATATCGTTATCTTGAGTATACAAACTAATGAAACAATCTTAAGAAAATGTATAGCAATTATGGGCGACATATTACAATTCAATGTAGTTGTAACTTTGTTAGTAAGGGATTTCGACTTTTTAGTTATAAAAGATTTAAAATAATGTCCGTAGGCTTATTGAAGTTTCATTGAATAAAAGACAAATTAACAAACACATAGAGAAACATTATAAAAACGATCATTTATGATTACGCACAAATAGGAGTTTTCATTTTATGTTTATATTTATATTGAAACTATCGACTGGCACTTGAATTTTATTAGTACTGATTTTTTCATTTTATTCAGTTATATTTGGTGTACTTTGTGGTACTTTTTACTAAGTCCGTGAACTCATCAAATTTCAGTAAGCAGCTTAAAATACTCAACACCGCCGGAAAACAAGAATTTATACCGGAAAGTACGATTTTACGAGGGTATAATTTTTTGGTTGCTTTTTATGTTGGATAATATATATCTACTTATTATATGTACATACGTATATAGTTAGCTTATTTTATATATCTTTTGAACCCTGTAAGATATCAAAATCATAAAATTTAAATAAGGATGTTGTATAATCCCTACAATTTTCTTTGAGATTTGTTAATCCGTTTCGAAAACAATTTGGGAAATAAGGCCAGTCTTTTTAACCGTTCTGAAAAGTTAATACTGATTTATATTTGTAATAGTTAAGTAGTCAGTTAACTTTCTAAGTTCGCAAATTAAATCCTTATCACCGTGGATAGACAGTTGTCAGTTATATAATTTGTTGAACGATGTTAAGGATTTATTCGTAAGTTAGCTATATCTACTTAAGTAATACAAATGAAAACGAAGCTTTGGAATAAGTAATTCACTATAATATTAAATCGTATTTAACTTAATAATAAAATAATTGTCCTGAGTTTTCTGTAATATGTTGTTGAAAAAAATTAAAGCTATTATCCTTTTTACAATATTTGGAAAGCCACTCACTCTCCATCTCAGCGTTGAATATAATAAGTAGTATGAGCAATAGTAGTATCACTAGTGCTTCAAGTTGTATCTGCTGATTGGAAGGCGGGCAGTGATATAATGTTTAAAAATCTATGTCATGGTGTCGGAAATATACCCGATAGAAAATCTAGTATAAATTTTTGTATTGAAATCTTTAAGCGTCTAAAAGGCCAAGTACTTGGAGAGAGTTTGCGCACGTTTTGGGGCGAAAGTCGTAAACTATTTTCATAGGCAATACTCTTTAGACAATAATAGTATTGACGTATATGTTTACATACAACCAAAAAACAAAAACTCGCCTACAAGTATGTCATACGATAATCGTAAGGTAATTAACACCAAGAGTTTTGTTTACACTACGATACATATCGCATTGAGATAATTGCCTACGATTTCTCGACCTGTCTAAACTACAAATCATATGAATTTTTTTCAGGTTTACAAAGAGACGTCAATATTCAATTACCAGGCGATTATCGCCTTTTCACATACGATATCGTACCTTTAGTTTACATGATAATATTTTTTTATTGTATTCGACAATCGTATCTTGGAGGCAAGAAACTCTCTCTATGTAAAAATGGCCCTTTAAGTATAAAGTATACGAAATTCTAGTTAAAAAAGAACCAATTCACTGGTTTATATTATTTTTCCGAATCATACATATACAATATGTAATAGATGGTTACGTGGTAAAAGGTCGCGGTCGCCCAAGGGAGTAAGTAGTACTTGGATGTCGTAAAGCAAGACATGAGAGAGTCAATTGAGTGGGTTGAACACTTTGCAGATAGAAACCTTTGCATGTGATGACAGGTCCTAGTAGCACGAATTTATAATAATACTATAAATGTGAAAGTTATTAGTTTTTATATGTTTATTCTTTTACGTTTTTAGATATAAATAAATATTAATTAAATTTGGTATATAGGTAGTTTACACACCTGAAACCAAAATATAATAAGTTTAATTTAGATAAGTGTTAGTAATTACGTTTATTACTTATAGTGTGACTTCTTACGTCGTGTTCAATTACTAATTAACTTTCTAGTCAACTAACTAGATAAACCTGTAATCAATCCAATTATTAATAATAATTATTTCGAAATTGATAATTATAGTGTACGCACCTAATGTGTATAATATTTACGTATATAAGTAACAACTGTTTTTATTTGGACATTCAGTTGTATGGTAGTTATGTCTTATAAAATCGACCTCATAAAAAATAGAATTATCATTATAAAGGGTCGATATATCTTTAAAATGTGTGTGTGTGTGCAGTTCACACGCAGCTGAAGCGAAACAAAGTGTGACAAGGGGTGGGAGGGATTCTAAATTTTGTGATGTCACATTTCATATATTATATCGTTATAATACATTCAAGATTCAAAACACGAAAAACTTCAAAACATTTCTAACTCTATCCGTATTCGCATACTGTTTAAATTATTTAGTATAATGTATTCAATATCATTCTCTCGCAGGCTTGGTCTTATAGATTTGTGTTTATCTCTTTTTACTGTCGCCTTTTCGTTTCGTCGAGTTTCAAATCACAACGATTCTAAAGAAATTTTACTTTAATAATCGAGATAATGTAACATTTAGGTCGCCTAGTCTTAAGGCATAGGATTAAATGTATCCCGGATAATGAAAAAGTTCTCGTGGGATAGCCGAGTAAAGTGCACGCGAACGAACTCACGAGCGCACTAATTGAATAACTTTTATAATGTAGAAACAATATCTAACTAACACAAGAAGAAAATTTAATCTATGACACATACAAGAAATTTATGTAATGGAAAAATAGTACGTGGACTATTTTATTTAAACCGAAAAGTGCTCACAACGCTGGCAATGCTATCTCGTTAGATTTTCATTGTAATCCGTTGACCACAATCGCCACTAGCCTGATTAGTTGGGACTTGGGAATTAATCAGGCGCTTTGAAAGCTCCTTACAGAGACTCATGGCTTTAGAACGCCTTAGGCCTTAGTTGAATAGTCTCAATAGCGTACGACAAAATTGATTTTTCTTAACTAAACGCTTTAAATGAGAACTGGTAAGAGAAATTTCTATAATATGTCGTACCGATTTTCGCCAAGAAGTATATATATATATATACCTTCGATTATGTTACATAGTTACATATGTCAAATTAATATTCAAACATAGGGAATGTCTTCTTTCCTAGATAGTTTTAAAGATAATGATTTTATCTTTGCTTAAATCTAATATCTCTTCAATGTTTTTCATGTCTTTTCATAATTATTATTCCATCCATACGCCTTAAATCTTACCGTTCAAATGCCTCCAACCCTTCTCGAGCCCATTAAGGCATTGCTTACGCCTCACAAAAATACAAAGCGATGCTCCAAATTTAATTTTATTAATCTTTTTTTATAGTATGAGTGTAATCTTATTAATTAATTCTAATTTACCCTCTTAATTGAAAGTTGCTTATTCGTCTTGTTAGGAAGTTGGTTGGTTGTAACTTTTTGTTTTGCTAACATAAAGGCTTGGAAGTATAATATCATTGAGTCGACAACTTTTCACGTTATGACTTAAAATTGCAATATTTCATCTCTCACGAAATCGATACTTCATGTATATTTGGCATCGGGCGGTGAGAACAGGAAATTTTCAACTTCAACACAGAACAACTTCTCTGTTCCTTTATAATAATATATTTTAGTACCAAGTTATTTGCGTGTGATATGGACAAATAGTATTGTTTTACATGATATGAAGTTTGTTTATTCAATTACTTGTTTTAATGAGTCCAGGTATAATATAAAGTTCTTATAATAAGTACTTTTAGAATAGTTTAATCAATACCCCTATTAATCTATATAAATATTATCAATGCGAAAGTAACTCTATCTGTCTGTCTGTTACGCTTTCACGGTAAAACTACACGACCGATTTGGCTGAAACTCAGTATATATATAGTTTCGATGCCGAGGATGAACATAGGATACTTTTTATCACGAAAAATGAGACAATTTCTGGGTAGGATAAAAGTATATTTTTCTGTTTGCCTGTAATGCTTTCACGGGAAAAATATTGGGCCGATTTGGCGGAAACTTGGTGTATATGTAAGTTCAATATCTAGGATGGAGATTGGATACTTTCATTCCGGAAAAGGAACAGATTTTGGGATAGATAGTTATTTTCGTCATCCTCGTCACTTTCGTCATTTTCGTCATTTTTGTAGTTTACAGATGATAGACGAATCTTGACACGTGCTACTACTTTTTATCGTAACAATAAAACTAGAACAGGTTGAAAATACGGGATGAAAGTTCGTATGGAAGACCAATAATTTCTCAAGCTTAAAGATATAAAAAATCATCATCTATAAAACAATTCGATAGTGACTCGGTCTGTCTATCTGTTAAAATTTCACGGAAATCTACTGGAGTACTGGATCGATTTTGCTGTAATTTTGTACATATGTAGTTTTAATACCAAAAATGGACATAAATACTTTTCGTCGCGGGAGATGGGATACTTTGCGATATAAAAAAAACATACCAATCAAATTTAGAACCTCCTCCTTTTTGAAGTCGGTTAAAAATAAAGTGTATCTTCCGGGAGTAAATAGCACTAACGTAAAATTTAATACAATGTCACTTGTATTAATGCTTGCTCTTTAATCGCAATTGATGTTTGATACGATTACCATTTTGAGGAAAAGTATAATTCTACAATTGTTTGATAGATTGCGTTATATATTATATAAACCTTATCGGCACGTTACCGACAGTCTTCGATGCTGAGTGCAGTTAAAATTGGATTTTTGTAGACATTGCACGTGACATTATCATATTAAATGCGATATTATTGGAATCTTGACAGAATACACGGGTGTATCAATTACATACAAATAAAACATCCTAGTTTTCCTGTTAGACGCCTTTTATCAGTGGTTTAAGGCGTTAAGAATAAAATACAACATAGACCCCACCGCAATGGTGACTGGTACTTTTTCATGACGTGAATGTTGTGATCAGTATCACTACCTTTCAGGAATAGAAGAGTAGTGCTTGTATAGTAAGTTGTGGTGGCTCAGTTTGCCATATCTATGAAATGTGGAGGCCCAACACAGTAACGTTTATGGGATACTACTACGTATTATACGTATAGATACATATTATAATGTTAGAATCCCGGTGACAAGTTGGGAGACTAACCAACTAAACTACTTAGGTGTTCCATTTAACCGTTATATACTACAGAACTGAGAACTGAATACCCTCGCGGCGACCCTGATAACGTTGTCTGATGAGGAAACCTCTGGTTATAATTATTTATTAGGTTAATTAGAAACAATTTAAAAATTCGCCATAGGAATGAGTGTATACAAATCTAATACTAATATATAAAGCTGAAGAGGTTTTTTTTTTGCTTGAACGCGTTAGTCTCAGGAACTACTGGTCTGATTTGAAAAATTCTCTCAGTGTTAGATAACCCATTTATCGAAAAAGGTTATAGGCTATATATCATCACGCTAAGACCAATAGGAACGGAGCACCAATGAAGAACGTTATGAAGAATGTTTCAAAATCGGGGGATTTTTAACTCTCTTTTTTTACTATTACACGCGGGCGAAATCGTGGGCAGAAGCTAGTGTGTATGTATATATATATATATATATATATATATATATATATATATATATATATATATATATGTATATATATATGTATATATATACACAAATGGAATACAGATAAATACCTACTACCCCTTCTTTATGAGTTATTAATATGTCAAGCATGATAATGCTTTAACTAGTGTTGACTATGACAATAAGCTCTAATTATTTGGTACTGCTTAAAGTAACTATTGTTGATCGAAGGCTTAAAACAAGCATTGCTATGCGCTTCTGAACTACGTGTCAAAGTAACAGTGCGGCTGTGGAAAATTAATTTATCGCTCCGTTCTATCTGTAGCGTATTTGAAATAGCATTATCTAGGTTCCGATTGTCTAGCATTGAATCAGGATGAATGCAGCTTTAATTCACTGTATGAACATGTGATGGCATTTGGGTCAGAGTACACAATGTTTTGAACATGAACGCCAAAATTTAATTAAAATCTATTTAGCATTTATACGATGCTTATTTATAAATGGCCGTGTTCGAAATAGTTCGATGGATTTTATAGAACACTAGGATATGCCCGCGACTTCGTCCACGCTTGACTTAAAATTCCCACGAGATTCCCGTGACAAAAAGTACCTCGCATTAAAAAAAGCAAAAGGCAAGCTATTATTTTAGTAAAAACTGTGTCGGAGTAAGCTAATTTTTATACACCCGAACAACTTCAAACAGATAAAAAATATCACACATTTTATTACATTACATTTGCTATCGATCAGTAAAAAAATCACATTGGAATTAGACTTTTTTTAATCTGGTCATTTTAAACCATTCCCAGAAAAAGTCCCGCCGGATTCCCCGGATAAAAAGTTGTTTAGTTTGTTTAAATCTAAGAATTAGCTGTTGATCTGCGAAAACCGCATCAAAATCGGCCCCCTAGTTTTTACATGAATGCCGTTCAAATCGCTAAACAGGCAAACCGACAAACAGCCAAGAAATCTAAAAAAAATTGCATCGTGTTATCCATCGTTCATACAGTCTATTCCAGTTGATTTTTTTTTAAATAGCTTTAATGTACAGACACGGCATGTTTAGAATTTTATAATATTTTAGATTGTAGCGGTTAAAACAGAATTTATCACTTCAATATCTTGCAGGGTTGAAAAGATGTTCAAGTTGGGCCTAAACCAAGTGACGGTCTTAGCAATGTGTATGTCTTAGCAATCCTTTAAGGTGGTGTTAGACATTCCTATAGTTCGGAGATCCTTTCGCTTGTCTGTTACTGTAAGTACGCGAACTGCCAGAAGCGAAGAAATTCCTCGAGGTATAAGTATACATAGTTGCGCACTCATTTATCACAGGTTTTATAAGTAATTTCGTCATATCTATCCTCTGGTAATGCTGATATTTGGCCGATCAACCAAACTGAATTAATTTGGTTGAGAAATTAAAATCTCTACGGAATACTAATAACGTGGTTGTATGCCAAACATGCGTATATTTGTATAAGTTGTAAAAAGAGACATTTTATATGATCTTCGGGTTTAAATATAAAATAGTACTTAGCTACCCAAATAAAAACCGTGTGACAACCATAAACAAACAATAAGACCTCACGAACAGATATATATACAGTACAAGACATATCCTTGAATCGAGCATTGGCAAACCTAGTCTCGGGGTGTATTGACATTTATGTTAAAAGCTAGCGTATTTTTGTAAAAATAATGCTCATGTGTTTATACACTATTCCCTACTACGTATTTTCATTTTTCAAATAAATTATTTGTTCTTATACACGGTAAATAAAACATGAGACGGCAATATATGCAATATATGTTTCACATAAATCACGTATTATGATTTTATAATAGTAATCATTATTTTATTGACAGATTTTAAAGTACTATATTTTTATTATTATTATTTTATTGTATTGACCATACCGATTTTTTGTAACGTATAAACATTAAAGAATGACGTAAATTTCTCGCCTTATTGTTTTTCTTATATTTTTTATAATATTCTCCTTCTCCTGACGCACACGCTTGTCAGGGTATTTTGTACATGATTTTCTTTTATTTTTGTTTTTCTTTTATTATCTTTTTCTTTTCTTTTTTATTGCCAAATCTATTTTCTTTAATACATTCATTTTTCTTTCTTGTTAACATGTATAATGTTAGAATGTGATAGTCAAATGAACTGACACGCCTATGATTATGAAATTTAATCTATGCATGCCAACAGGCCGATTATGGTAAACTATATTGTCTTCAAATGGAACTAATTTTATTTTTTCTTTTCTACTAGCAACATCTCTAGCTAGTCTGTGATTCTGCTTTGACATATGATATAAGCAAAAGTACAGGTGCTTGTAATATTTCTTTTGTTTCATATTAACAGTGATTAAATACGTAAAAAATGTAAAAAAATGAATAAAACTATTCTAATTTCGGGAAGAAAAATAATTTATAAAGTTTACAGATGATATCTTGCGGAATATGAAGCAACAAGTATTCTTTCGAACCTCGACTATGTTTACCAAAGGACCACTGATATGAAAGGTATATTTAAGTTTATATTGTTGTTTTCAGTTCAATTTATCGCTATTTTGGATCTCTGATATAAGATATTTTCAAATCGGTTCAATAGTTTCGGAGCCTTTTCAATGCAAACAAACAAATCTTTCCTCTTTATAATATTAGTATAGATATGTGAACATTTTGTACAATTATCATCGACCACATAGGTTATGTTTATGTTTGTTTTTCAGTAATTGGCTTGTATCGGGACCGCAACTGCGAGAATGTTATCACAATATGGGTTTAGTTGACATAAATGGACGATATGGTTTGAATAAATTTACGTGATAATTTCTTTTACATTGAATTTTGGTCGAATTACATTCTATGAAGATTTAAATTGATTATGATTTTCTGTCATTATACGAAGCAGAAACAGCATGGATTTCAAGATATCGCTAAAATCGAATGGAAAAATTCGTGCCAACTTACTCTGTCTGAGTGACTAGTTGTAAATTTCAAGCTCTTGCTTACAATTTTATAGTCTTTAATATTAAAATAAACATAATAGATTATGTTGCAAACATGCATGCATGTCGTACATAAAGCAGCCTGATACTTGCATGATGTTTGACGTAGTACCTCCTCTGGGATAACGTTACAGATATAAGCCGTTTCACGCAGATGTGGCGATGGGTGTAATGCGTTGTTTGTGATCTAATTGGGCCACAATTAATATCTTTGACATTGTCGTAGATATGTGGCCCCGGGGCATAAAAAATGGAGTTGCTTGAGTTTAGACAAATTTGCGAAAGTGGCGCCCCTATTATTTTCTACTTTATTTTTGCACATGTATTTTATGACATATTTATAAATGGATCTACCATTTTCGTTACAATAAATTGAATTTGAATAAAATTTGAAAAAAAATGTGCGGTAAGAACTAGCGCGAGCGCTGATTTTGTGAATAGATGTAGAATATAGGTATAATATACGGTGAATTTTTCAAGTGGGCCTTCGAGGCCTAATAATAAACTATGCGAAAAAGCAAAAAATACTCAAAGGAGTTTCCGGGTCGATTTTGATTAAAACTAAAACAGTATTTTTTTTAAATCATTAGATTTAAAAAAAAACAATTACTGTTTGACATTCCTTTACAGAAATTGATCCTTATAAGCTACACTGTGGAATGCTGGCTTAATAAAGTATGTATTTTTTTCCCCAAAATCAGCCGATTTGATTCCTGAAAAGGGTAATTGATTTTTAAAAAAATCTAATGAGACCGCCTCCTCAAAATGTCCCCGAGAAAACTTTGAAAATTTTTCACTATTTCATATGGTTTTAGGAATTGACGCTGAACGTCCACGTCAAAAATTTATTCTGTGTATACATTATATGTATGTAGATATATATGTATGTTGTAATCGATGTAACGTCTTTGTATATGCGTATTATAATGGTACATATTTGAAAGAAGAAAGTACACATATATCCTCGCTCTTGAACTAAACCTTTTTAATTTGGCTCGCGTAAATTTCTTGTCTTGAAACAATATTATTATACCTCATTAAATATTCCGTTTTGTAGGATAAGTATCTCATGTTCTTCCTATATTTAAACAATTGAATGATAAGCGGTCCATTTCCAAGATCTCAAAGAAGGTAAAATATATTGGACTGAGAAGTCTAGATCGAAACCAATCATGTGTACGAGCCTAAAATAATACTAAGCCGTAATTGGTTGCTACATCATTAAGTATAGAATAAGGTCTCTAGCGCCCTACCACTAAGTCGCTCTTTAATTTTCGCTTCAGTATTTATCGAAGCGAAGATGAGTATCGGGATTAATTCTAGCATTATGGATAGATATCACAGGGGCCGAAATCTAGGCTCAGAAGTATTATATATCCAACTAAGCCGGACACAATAGAATAAATATAAGACTTTTATCGAGAAAAATGGCAGTACTGAAGGCCTGTAGAAGAAAACAAGTCTTGTGATTTTTAGATAAATTCTTCAATAAATTTGTAATATACTAGCTGTGTTCGTCATTTCGTTCACGCGTATAACTCGTGAACTTTATATTTATGCTACAGAATGATACCACGTAATCGAAATAATGCATACACTAAAATTTTAGCTATATTTTCTGTTATAATCAGTAAATCTATAATATTATAACAATTCTAAAAATTCCTCATCGAAGCCTTATTTATTATGTATGTTTTTGTGTTTAGTGAATCAAGTTTGTTTGTTTTTGTGTAAAATTTACTGTGAATGTATTATGAGTTTTTATATTTATAATATCGTTAATATTATTAATTTCATATTTAGGATTTATTAATAAAACTACAATAAATATAAACTTAAAAATAAACTACAAACTATACTATAGAAAAACTAAAATTAAATAAAAAATGGAAAAATATCTAAAGATAAGTTATTGGTCCCAAACCACTGTTACTTACCGGGACCGTTCCCAAAAGGCTGGCGGCGTTACCACGTTGTATAGCAACGCTTAACCTTTGAACTAAATAGACGCCAGCCTTCTGGTCGCGTGTGACGTCTGATAAACGTTTGGCAACATCACGGCAGACCTTTAGAGCGTTAAGATCCTACGGACCCAGATTTTCCACCCCAAATGCCGCAAATGTGTAACCATATTTGCGGCGCTTGAGGGCCTTTTGTTCGGCTGCAGCAGAAGCGGCGGTAGTGCACATACTTGAAAGATGGGACGCCGCCAGAGTATCAACACGAGTAGAAAGAAACCAAGAAAGAAAACTTTTATTTGCCAAATGCGACACAGATAAAATAGAAAATAGACGAAACAATATATTTTTAAAGATATATGCCGCAATTCGTCAAATGAGGTTGGCACTCAGTATATTGCTGTGTCGGAAGATATTCCGGCACAGCACTGATTTTCAATGCCCACTCCTGAGTCTACAAATATTACCTAGAGACCCATATAAAAATAATTATTTAATTTAGTCACAGCCATAATTACTGGTAAGAAATTACAAGATAAAAATAAATAACCAAAATATTCATATTAATAAGAATGAAAAATAGATAATAAAGTGATATAGTACGCACAGTATTTTTATATACATAGATATATCTATAATTGTATATGCAATTAATTAATTAATTAAAGTTATGTGTTTACACACATACACAGCATATAATATCAGAATACAAATACAGATATTGAATATTATTATGAAATGTATATGGCAATAATAATACTGAAAATAAACAGCTTAGGCAACTTTAAACTGCAGATTGACATTTAACTGAAATAATTATTAACAGATTGGAATAAATTTTACTGAGCCTAGCTATTAAACAAAAATGTAAACTTAGCCAATTTTTTCCGTAATTACTTACCAAAAATAATATTAGTAATAAAAGTTACTGTATGTATATGATGAATATACAATATTTCGTATATGTTAAATTTGAATTTAATATTGGAATGCGTGGTTGTCTTTTAAGTTGTTTCTGCCATCGTTGAAGTTAGTCTTGAAAATATATCTAGTAACAACGAAAACCTCTCGTATTCATTAATCACGTCTTCTTTGCCCCCAACATTAGTTATGGGCCCAGGCAGCGCAAGTCCATAGCGCTGTTATATTAATAGAAAGTTTACAAATCGGAAATTATTCTAAAGCAGTATAATTAATTGCGAAAAGGTGCAGAACGATGAGCAGTATGTCGATGCGAATCGAGCCCTTGGGCAAGGATAATTACGATAGCTGGAGAATTCAGGTACAAGCTCTATTAAATAAAAACAATGAGTGGAAGTACGTAAGTGGCAAGGTTCTTAGACCAGCTGAGATTAATGAAGCTGAACGCTGGACGGAAGAGGACGAAAAAGCCAAAGCCGATTTGATTCTTTCGATGAGTGGAAGCGAACTTCGTCATATTAGAGGATGTAAAACTTCCAGAGATGTTTGGTTGAAATTGGAGTCAAAATACGCATCGAAGGGACCCGCTAAGAAGACTACACTTTTAAAGCGTTTAATCCTGCACAAAATGTCGGAGACCGGAAATGTTCGAGAACATTTGGATACATTTTTCGACGCTGTGGATAAGCTTGCAGACATTGGTATAAATATCAACGAAGATTTAGTGTCTATTATGTTGTTATACAGTGTACCCTGAAATTTTGAAAGCTTTAGATGTGCGATTGAGTCGAGAAACGAGTTGCCGAAACCAGAGGCCTTAAAAATTAAAATACTGGAAGAGCACGAATCCAGAGACGTGAATAAAAATCAAGATGAAGGTGTTTTGTATACAAATATGAAAAAGTGTTTTAAGAAGAGTAAGAAAGGCGGAAATAACAGAAGTACAGTTGAAGACAAAACTGATTTAAATATAAGAGGAACTGAAAAGAAAGAAGGTTTTAGGTTCAAATACTATAAATGTCACGAACGTGGACATAAAGCATCGCAGTGCAAAAATAATATAGGTAGAAAAGCACAGAAAGCAGAAGAAACAACAATACAATGGTATTGATAACGTTCTAACCACTTTTAATGTTTTAGATGTAGAAGTTTCTAATGCTGTAAATGTTCAAAAACATGACTGGATTTTGGACAGTGGGTGCACGTCTCACCTCTGTAATGATGCGAGTAAGTTCGGGGACACTTTAAAAATGACTAGCGGAGAACTAAATTTAGTGACGCATGTAAGTACTAACATAAAAGGTAAGGTTGTCGGCATGGAGCGAACACTCGAGGGATATATTTGAACTACGCGATACGTTGTTTGTTCCTAATCTAAGGGCGAATTTAATTTCAGTAGCCAAAATAACAAATAACGGTTATAATGTTACATTCAATAACGATGTAGCTCAGGTTATTGATAAGAAAGGTGAAATTAAATTGACGGCATATCGTAGAGGTAATTTATATTGTTTAAATAGCCCTGAATATATATTTAATTTGAGTGATTCGAATGCTGATATACGTTGTTGGCACGAGCGATTAGGACATTTGAATGGTAAAGATGTTGCTAAGCTTTTAGGTAAACTAGGTGCTAAGTTTGACATGACCGAAGTACGAAACTTACATGATTGCGATATTTGTGCTAGAGGAAAAATGACCGCGTTACCTTTTTCTGATTCCCATAATCCTTGTACTGAAAAATTGAAAATAGTCTATTCTGATATTGTAGAACCCATGAGATGTGAATCTATAGGGGGAGCAAAATATTTTATAACATTTATCGATGATTACGTTGGTGTGAAGTTTATCTTCTAAGTGCGAAAAATAAAGCCTTAGATGCCTTTAAGGTGTATAAAAGTCACGTTGAGAACTTGACGGGACTGAAGATCAAATATCTCCAGACCGACAATGGAGGAGAATATTGTAACTCGGAATATGATAAATTTTTGAAACAAGCAGGCATACAGCGAAGACTGACCGTGCCTCGAACACCGCAGCAGAATGGAATAGCAGAACGAATGAACCGGACCTTGGTAGAAATGGCAAGGTGTATGCTGTTGAGTTCTGACCTTTCCTCAGGTTTTTGGGCCGAAGCGGTAGATACGGCATGTTATGTCAGAAACCGTTGTCCTACTAGAAGTCTACAGGGCGAAATTCCTTACGACAAATGGCGAAACAAACCAGTGAAAATTGAATACCTTCGAAGATTTGGAACTAAGGTACACATACTAGATAAAGATCCAAGCAAAGACAAATTTGCAGCAAGAGATATTGTTGGTAACTTTGTCGGATACCCGAAGAACGCCAAGGGATATCGTGTGTGGATTCCGGAGCGAAGGTAGTTCATGATTGCGAGAGATGTGAAATTTCACGAAAGTGCAAACATACAGAAAGATATCTCGAAGCAAGAGTCGAACCTATTGAATATCCCTAAAGACGACGATCAGGATTTCATTGAAATCAACTTCACAAAATTCAATGTTCAAGTTCATAAAATTAGGCATGAAGCAGAAGAGATTGACAATATGCAAGAAATATGGAGTGAATGTCAAGAATATCCTGCAGAGTGTGACCAAGGCGAGTCTTCATCTAGACGTTTACAAGCGGAGCAGCAAGCCGAAGAAACAAGGCGTGATAACACGCTTGATCAGCTAAGGATGACGACGAGAGCTCCTGGTAGACCTAGAATATTACGCACAGGAAGCGTAGGCCGACCAAAGAAAATCTATCAAACGAGGGAAGTTGAGCGATCTGTAACTTCTACTGATTCAAATGAGGTTGGAGATTTTGCTGGATCAACTGATCTCACCTTGAAAAATGCTTTGAAAAGTAATGATAAACCTGATTGGGAGGAAGCCATATTATCTGAAATTAGAAGTTTAGTTCAAAAAGGTACATGGGAGATAGTAAAGAGACTGAAAAACAGGAACGTCACAGGCTACCGTTATGTGTTGACGACAAAGCAGAACGTCGATAAGACTCTAAAGAAGAAAGCGAGACTTGTAGCACAAGGTTTCAGCCAGCGATATGGGGTCGACTATGAAAAAACCTTTGCACCTGTTGCTAGACTAGACACCGTCAGATTGTTAATGGCTCTCGCAGTTGAATTGGACTTAGAAATTCACCAATTGGATATAAACACTGCTTATTTAAATGGATCCCTGGATAAAGAAATTTACATGGAGATACCAGAACTATCAAGAGAAAGTTTAATTAAGCTTATGAATCGTGAGGGAGAAGATCCAATGGTTAAAGAGCGCGCCCATATCATGCTTAATAAATTGGATAGTGGTTGCGATTCATGCTTATTGCGGAAATCATTGTATGATTTGAAGCAAGCTGGACGTCAATGGAATCTCAAACTCAACAAGAAGTTGTTCGCTATGGGATTCAAGCAGAGTCTGAACGAGCCATGTTTATACTATAAACAAAGTGCAAATAGCTATTTGTTTGTATTGGTTTACGTAGACGATATTTTGGTAGCAAGTCAAGAAAGAGGTTTAATTATTAAATTTAAAGATGAGCTGTCAAGAGAGTTCGAATTAAAAGATTATGGTCAGGCAAAATATATTTTAGGAATAGACATACGGAGAAATAATAATACGAATGATATTGTGTTGAGACATGTGCCCACTGAATCCATGTTGGCAGACGTGCTTACTAAGCCATTGGCTAGTGTTAAACACTACAAGTGTTTAGATGGTTTAGGTGTTAAGTTGTATTAATTTATCTTCTGGATATTTTATGTAATTAAATTTAAATTTATAGGGGCGTGACGGATATACAAACTTTTTGTATATGTTAAATTTGAATTTATTATTGGAATGCGTGGCTGTCTTTTAAGTTGTCTCTGCCACCGTTGAAGTTAGTCTTGAAAACATATCTTGTAACAACGAAAATCTCTCGTATTCATTAATCACGTCTTCTTAGCCCCCAACAGTATATGTTATAATGTGTTAATAAGTATTCAAAATATATACAAATATAATATGTAAATTTAGAAGTTAGTGAATGTATATTTGTAACTTATTTATAGATGTACATAATAGAATGTAATTAAAATATATTATATATTAATAATTAGTATATAGTACATAAATATTTCACGATTAGTCAGAAAGCCTGGTGAATAAACATATTTTATAACATAACATCATCATAACATAACAGTAGTATCCCATCTTCCAGAGAATCAGCGCCATCTCATCTGGTCTCCTGCCATCGTCGCGGCACAAGCCGTTTGGTTCCAAAATGGAACGTACCCCGGCGGTGATAAGAGCCCGGCTTTGTGAGTGAGGTTTTTCTTAGTATTTTTTCCTATTTATATATATCGTCGTTTTTTTAAGTCAATAAATGTTTGTCTTTCCATCTTTTTTCTGAAGATATTTAAAAAAAGTAATTGGAATACACTCCATAAACGATGGAGAAACCGATGTAATTTTTTTAAATTCCTTGTTTGTTTGTCTTTTTATCGGTTTGTTTGTTTGTGCAGGATTCACGTGAAAGCCACTGAGTCGATTTCGATGAGTAATTGACAGCAAATTAGACTTCAAATCTGCGCTACCTTTTATCCTGGGAATTATTTAAAATGGACCGTTAGGAAAAAATCGAATTACAATGTGATTTTTTCACTGATCGATAGGAAATTTTATGTAATAAAATTATATATCAATACGCATGTATGGATTCGATTGATGATCGATGAAATTGATTCGATTTTGTTGATCTGTTGAATATCAGTATTTTTTTAATAGGTTTGCGAACTGGCTACCTTAGCTTCGCGTAGTTTTAAACAAATGTAGAAGATATAGAGAACATGGTTTCTGAATGGTCATCTTGATGGGAACAAAGCATGCTTAAAGTAAACATTCATTTACATAAGAGTTATATATAGATTGAACATTTTTTATGTTAATTATAGTGAAGATACAAATGGAAATCGTTTAGAAAATCTCTGTTAGAAATTCGGTTACTCTGAAAACCCACTTAAATTTTACATTACCCTTGGCACCGTAACGTGTAGGTAGGTTGTTTTATTACCTTTAAAAGATATTATTAGACTAAACAAGTAAAAAATGAAACAACAAGTCAAAGTCAAAACAATCATACTTTCTTGAAAGAGGCTGTTTATTATTTAGTACTCCTAATCAAACCAATTAAAAACGTTTCTAAGAAGCAACTTCAAATAATTATGTACTAATTAAGATTGTGAATGAACATTAATATACCTAATTAGTGCGAATTTTGTAAACGTAGCAGCTATCCAGTTGTTATTGCTATGGTGTAGTAAATGTTAAGACATGTTTAAAAAACATTATTCAGTATATTTTATATTAGACCATGCTAGACTGCATGCATGTGATCGCACATGGCCAGTTCATCTTGGCTATCTAAGGTACATATAATTATGACTATTTATACCAAGTTTCATGCCAATCCATTTTTTCCGCAGCGTTTGTTCTATTTTTAAGTCCATTTTCTGAGACAACTATTCCATTTTCCAAAATAAAAGTACTACGTACATAAGTCATGCTAACGCAATGGCTAGCGCACGCGTCCTAAGGTCAAAAGGTGCGAGTTCGAATGCTGGCCGGAACATATTACACATATATACATATTGTTGCAATTACCATGTGCTAACAACGGTGAAGGAAAACATCGTGATGAAACCTGCGCATCGATATAACCTAGGTGTCAAACCTGCCAAGCCGCCTTGGACAAGCGTGGCGGGTGTACTGTCCGTTCCATTATACTGGTAGGCCCGAGCCCAGCAGTGGTATGTTTATGGGATGTTATTATACTATACCATACATTATTATTGATATGGAAAAAAATAACATTGTCTACCGATTTATATCTAAGGTCGTAAAGAAGGATAAAAACCGAAACAAAATCATCTGGACCATTCGCGTTTTCGCGAGATAAGGTATCATCTTTTTGTCCAAAAAATTAAAACCCGACCGACCTCTTTTTTTAGAAAACCTCAACTGTTTGGTGAAATGTGATTTTTTGAGTAGCCAGTATTTTACTTCAGTCAAAGACCTACAATTCGGCTAAAGGTAGTGTAGGGTGTTCTGTCTGTCTGGAGAACTTATGTGGTCTATTTGCTTGAAAATTATTCTTGAAGTTAAATTGTCTACAATTTCTACAATTTCACATTTAAGAGAATGTACCTATACCACGTGACCCATTCCAGAGGAGAAAGTCTTCAAAAAAAAACCACGCTTGATGGGTTGATTGGTTTAGGTTTACGTCACTTAGCCAACATCTGCTTATCTATATTCAAATATGGCGCGCAGCGTGAAGTACCTTTTAAACGGCTAATGAGCCAAATTATTTTTTGGAAACTTTCTCTTTGAAAAAATGATTTATAAACTAGATTTTGCCCCGCAGCTACGTCACGTGTTAAACCCTAGGCAGTAGGTTTAATTTACTTAAACAAAAACTTCATTCGGTTTTTTACATATAATAATAATAAAGACACTAAGTCCATATAGTCTAAACAACTGCCCAGCAAAAGATAGAAGTGACTGGATGCAAACCTAATTTGAAGTTATACAACGAATAACAAGACGTGTTATTTATAACAACGAAAGTATTTATTAGTAAATTGAAAAACCCGGTTCCAATTTATTTAAATAATCCGTCAATTTTATGGAAATGACATCTTTTATCGGGATAAAAAGTATTGTTACGACTTAGCCAAAATTCCACTAAGCATAATAACAAATGCGAATGAACACCTGCAGTCATAAACCCCGAGTTTTATTACCGCCCGCATTTGTACTTCTTTTGTTTTCTTTGTATTTAATATTTGTAATTAGAAAAGCCGCCTATTGTGTATTGTAATGTGTTCCGGTAGGCAGTGGCCAGGTGTGATTCCGGGAAATCGGGTGCACGCGATGAGGTAGACATATTGCACCGTGCAGTATAAAACAAGGCCCGAACGGAGGAGTGGGGCAGTCAAGCGAGGATTACGATAGACTTACATTCGATAAGCAATATAGGGACAGACTTTAAGGGTGTTATTGAATTGTGCATTACATTTGGACCTATTGCGTCCAGTTATATTTGTACTTGTGTTAAACGTGTTTGTATAGTTCTAATAAATTCTATAGTAAGTCCAACGGCATTTTAATTCGAGTCTCGCGCTCGTAACAGTATCCTAAATTACGCCTTGGGACATATCCCAAGGCGTAACTTAGGTTACTTTTTACACACACTATAACGCAGAGAAAGCTCATAAGCTTGATCTGTGTTATAGTTTTTAATATTAGAATTGTTGTGATTTTTTGATTTTATTTATAAATTGCCGTGCACTCAAATATTTGTACGACCATGTGTAGGTCAAATACAGTGAGAAAATTTGACTTTGTTACCATCCTATGTATAACTATTACCTGTATTTTTACAAATAAAAATTCATTACTTCACTCATTCATTCCATGTCGAGTTTTATTTAAATCCATTCCGTAGATTTCACGTGATACGTTTGTCTGTCTGTTAGAACAACAGACAGATAGACAAACAGACAAAAATTTTAAATATTTTATTTTCGGAATCTGCTGGTCTGAATAAGAGCCCTGATTTTTTTCGCATTTTTAAACGCATTGTACAAACTCAAACCATTTATAGATTTGCTATAGTGTAGATTACCACGTGAAAACTATAAGGGGAGGGGAGAGTGAGAAGTCTTGGCACATATTACGGGTGGTCATCGCGAGGGGAGACGGGGATAAAATTTTGTAAAAAATGGGTCACGCAGTATGTTTCCCTAAGGAAAACATTTTGGCTACAATGATTTTTAAAGAATATCGGTGACCGAATAAAGGATGGATTTAACTTTCATTGGCATTGCATTGGCAGTAAAATGGGACCTACAACCCATAGAGCAGGCAAGTTCTGATCTGGAGTCCGCGGTCCGATAAACCTACGGCTTTCCAGTCTAAACTGAAGATTTGCACTAGCTTTTCGGTAGGGTCTAGGTAGGTAAGCGGCAAAATAAGTTGCGCAAGCTTTGTGAGGTCCACGTCCTGTATTGGATATGTATTGGCTAAAGATGACGAGCAAAAAACTGTCTGTGTTTTTCAACTAATTTTTCAGTTTAAGTTACTGTTTCTGCGATTTCTGGTGAGTTTTGTGTTTGAGCTTAGTTCACTAAAATATAAAGGTCCAAAATCTGATTCTCGACAAGGTAAATTTCGTTAACGAGCTTTCCATTATTTATACTAGTTTGGGTGCTTACGATTACGTTAAGAATATGAAATACTTGTGTTTTCAAAAACTTACCAATGCTCATCATCTCGACCAGGACTTCAAGATGGACGAAAAGAGATAACATTGAAGCTGCAATCCCGCCGCACACGGTAGCAAACGCCGGAGTTCCTGACTTTTCCGAGATGGTCGCAAATTGTTTGTGCCTATAAACAGAAAAGAAAGTATATACTACAAATTCACAAATTTATTAAGAGACCTCCCCTGTCGAATTATGGTGATTTTTCATAATCCACATTCTTTAGTATATATAGATATAAATCATAACTAAAATAAGTCCGGTACATGGTTGGATACACGGCTAGTCAGATTGCAGCAGACTTGCAACCGCCAAGCCGTTTGACTGATGACCCGTTCCTATATCTTACCGACCGTTCATTTGTCTTACTATCAGTTAAAATCTGACATAAGCCAACTATAGCGTATGCAAGCCATAAGTAATGTCAAAATTTCACTGATGGTAAGGCAAGTGAATGAATAGTAAAATATAGGAACCGGCCGTAAACGGCAATGGCGCCACGCCACAGCGATTCAAAACAACACTCTTTTTTTACAAAAAATCCAATGACTTTGGAACAATCATTATTTAAAAAGTTTATATGTTGTTTAGATAACTGCGTTTTGTTCATGCAACATTCATATAAAATGGCTCTGTAATTGTAAGTATTTTTAAAGCAGATTGATTGAAAGCTTGATTTTAAATGACAATCGTATATCACAAAAGGTCTCATCTTTTGAAAATGTATTTATTTTGTAGTTATACGTCAACTCATTGAATTACGTGGCGTGTATTACGACCACAACTACGTTGCGTTAGCAAAACGCTTAGGAGGGAATTAGTTACTGATAACCGACAGTATTACTAATTGTCATACTGTAAAATAGCTTGTGAAACACTTGTATAGCCCTCTCAACCATCGGTTATTGGTAGCTTCAAAATCAATCAGTTACTATTATAGACAACCATCTGTAAAATATAGAAGCCGGGGGTTAGCAGAATTTAACTTGAATAAAAAGTTTTGAATTTGTTGATCGAATGATAGACGTGAGAGCAACTAAGCATACTTATGGCTCTACGACTTTTTTCATCCTTGTGTCACTTTACATACAGTAAGGACTCAATAATTTGGCTAAGCAAAAACAAGATCCCTTGCAAATTATCAAGGTATCGGAATTGTGGTATGCAATATTGTACTCGTAATTAAACACACATTCAGCTTAAGTTCTTTTAACTAATTATCGAAAAGTAAGTAAAGATAAGTGAGACAAAGAAGACAGAAATATGTCCATACAAATGTACGTGTAGGGAATTACAAACATGTCATCTGTTCACATGACAAGAATTTAAAGAAAAAAATCAAAAATGTAATCCTTCTTAAAAAAAGTCTGTTATACTCTTCTGCTTAAAAATTTCGCGCTTCGTTTCAAAAGTTCGGCCCTAAGGCCCAGTCCCTAATATTTTGGTGATCCTTCATTTGCTTTACTATCGGTTAAAATTTGACATAAGCTTCATTCAAGTAATAACAAAATTCAATCGATGATAGGGTGTGATAGAATAGTAAGATATAGGAACCGACCATAAGTCAACGCAGAAACATAACTTTCTGGCTGTCAAATTCGTTACTTTTCTCCTACTTCAAAGCAGTGTTGAGCAGCCTTGCTCACAAGATTCTCTCTTTTCTTTGACCATATCCCAACTAATTGGGCTCGGCACAATATGTCTTTTCCTTCCACACTCCTCTATTCTGATATACTTCCTCTGTCACACTACAAATCATCATATCATCCTTCACACAATCCATCCATCTTTTTTTTGGTCTACCTTTACGTATGTATCCATCCATCTTGTAGTTTAACTTCTTTTTGTCACGTAGCTTTCATCCTTCCTCATTATATGCTCATACCATGCTGGGATACTTGCTCACACGACTGTCACACTAATTATTCTAGCTTTAATTAAATTACGCAATTTAATGCGTATGCAATTATAATTTTGTTACGTACGAGTGGTACACACTCGGATTGAAAGGAAACGCCAGTGCTTATCTGAATAAGCTTACAACGTTAATATTCTAGCGACATCTTAACCAAAAAATATAGAACAGTAATTATCACTTAAACTAACACGCATTTACATACCCAAAACCTGTTAATGTCAATAATCACTTTAGCTCAGATTTATTATACGTATATAATATAAATATAATACACGGATTAATTATAATTAATCCCACATTGTTCTTTCTCCTTTTTCTCAAATTCATCTCGTCTTACTCTTCATGTGTGACCATCCACAAGTCATACGCCACGCCACACCGCTGTACTGTACTGCTCTTGACCCTTCCACGCACAGTCTGAGGGCACCCACTGGCGCATACTCCGGAGGTTTGTTCTAGAGTCCATCCATCTCCTTCACTTGGTCATTCGCGTGACTTTACCTTCGGGCGTTACCACGCCATTTCTCCCTCGACCATTCGGTACTCGCAGGATGCCAACGCTTACCCACGAGTCACACACCACGCCAAATCGCCTTCAACGCTGCTACCTCGAGTGACCCACCTCAGCTTCGGTGCACTCACTACACCAGTTTCTGTGGTCCATTTCAGGGGCGTCCTCCTCTTTCACTTTTGTCTCTCCGTCTTCACCTTGAACTCGATGCCCTTTTCTGTTTCACACTAAACTCCTTCCGCTGTTTTCGTTTTCCTATCTCCCACAGAATTCCATTTTCGCACGTTACGCTCTCCTGTCCGCCACTGAACTCCTCTTTCGCTCTTTTCGCTGTACTTGTCTTTTTCATCTAGAATATTCCACATTTTTCTAAAACTTTTAAAACCAACTTACACTGCTAAATCGTTCTACATTTAATCGCCACACGGATTTATAATTTTTTAATTATAAACTAGCACGTGCTAGCGGAACTTCGTTTGCAATACCATAGCGACGACATAGACGTTTGTTAGTGAATAGCAACAGCGGTGCTAAAAAGCGATCGATTTTTTTCGCTATATTTGTCTATCCCACGGAAACGACGTCATTTATCAGCATAAAAGTATCCTAAGTGTTGACCCGGAAGCTAGCTCTGTGTTGATTTTCATTTAATTCCGTCGAGAAGTGTTCACGTGATGTTCTAACAGACAGAAAAGTTCTAAATTCTGCTGGTCTCAAATAGCTAGATTGAAAATAAACAAGCATTATAAATTTATTAGTTCAAAATATCACTAAACAACTGTTAAGCTCCTTTTCAGCTAGCTTAAACTAAAACAAAGTGAATTTTGTTTAACACCTACACATTGTGTGGCGTTGGCGAACTTTAATAAAAGTAGTTTATAGTGTTACTGGTATAACAAAATTGAGTTTCTGTACAAATCGACTAGCGACAACATGTTGCGGAGCGATGGTACATAGAGCAAGAAGTAGAGTCAGGTAATTTTTAACCTCTATGTATGATTCTAAAAAATGTTTATCTCATGAAACTTATTTTGAATAAAAACTTTAGATGTTTTGACAAAACCGAAATTCTTATATAATCGCCATAGGCTCTGTGTTTGTCTATGAATGTTGCCGCCATTTTTCTCGAAGTCTCTAATATAGATGATTAGAAAGAATTTCTTCTCGTCTTCTGTATGCTGCTATAAAGATTGGTTTATTTAGCCACTAGAGTTTAAACCGCGGCTGCGCCGCGGATCAACACCCGATGCGTGCTTCTTGTAGGCGTTAATACAGGTTACATTGAACAAAACTTTTATGTTAGTGCTATTTGCACCCGGAAAATTCACTTAATTTTATATCGCACTATCCGATCTCCTGGCATGAGTATATATGTCCATTTTCGGCATTAAAACTATACAATAAAACCGATCTAGTATTCCCAGTAGTTATCCGTGAAAACTAAACAGAAAGACATATCGAGTTACTATCGCATTTTTTATAGACGATGAATTTTTATATCTCTAAACTTGAGAAATAATTGGTCTCATCCAAACTTTCATCCTCTATTTCAAACCGTCCTAGTTTTATTTATCTATACCCCGTCTATGAAAACTATAAAAAGGACCAAACGAGCAAAAAGGACAAAAAGAGCAAAAGGGCCAAAAGAACAAAAAGTACATAAAGGAAAAAAAGGGCAAAACGACAAAAAGGACAAAAAGAGCAAAAAGAGTAAAATAGCAAAAGAGCAAAAAGGACAAAAAGAGCAAAAGGAACAAAAAGAACAAAATTACAGAAATGATCAAAATAACCAAAATGATGAAAATGGCAAATCACAAAAAAAACTTATCCCACTTTCTGGGATAACCTTTACATAAATCTATCCCAAAATCTATCCAATGGGACAAGGGATATTTTTTATCCCGGATAATGATCCGGGATGAAAAATATCCTTTGTCCACCCTCGGTATTAAAATTACATATATACCGAATCTGAGCCAAATCGGTGTAATAGTTTTTCCGTAAAAGCATAACAAATACAGAGACAAATATATCTTTAGCCCTAAAATATTTTAAATATATTTTATGTTCATCCTTGGCATCGAATATATATATATATATATATATATACTGAGTTTCAGCAAAATCCTCCATTTTCCGTGAAAATGGAACAGACAGACGGACAGACAGACAAACAGACAGAGTTACTTTCGCATTTATAATATTAATAGGGATAATAGGGATTAGTGCATGACAAAGGTAATTCTGTATACATTTTAAGTTGTTAAAAGTGTGGATACAACAAGTAGAAAATATAGCAATCAAAATAAAATCGAGTTTTATTTAAGTTTTAATAGCTTTATTGTTTTATTTTCCGTCAAATCAAACTGACTACTGATAGATAGGTAATTTCTTCTGATAGGATAAAAATCGATGCTAAATGTTACTAAATATACTGAGTTACTTAAAGAGAATAATTTTATCATTGAAGTTATTCCACGGTATTAAATTGTTAGTAATACAATCTTTTAGCTCTTCATGATTCAAACTCTTGAAGGAATTTATTAACAAAGGTATCAGCCACACAATGTGCTAGCACTTCAAAGGAAAGATGCATGACTGTATTACTAGAAAAAGGCTGCTCAAAATGTTCCCCGATGCCTATTATGAGTACTTCCTGGGAACATTTTTAGAGTAATTGGACATTGGAGACTGTGTGTACTTTGCGATGATGTATTAAAAAAGCTCTTGTATCAATAAAAACATAGATTCGACAATTATCATATTTGTTTGGGTGAATGTACTAACATGAATATCAAAATTAGATACTTACTTCACAACTAGTCCATCAAGTGCCATTGCGAAAATGACTCGAGGCATTGGGAACATGGAGCCAAACATAGAGACAGTCAAACCAGACAGAGCTCCCATGGCCACGATGTACTTGCAAACTGGTGCATGGACGTGAGAGAACATCTGGACGAGGGCTGAATCGGTGTCCACTTCGTCATATGGCACTAGTGGAAGATGGAGAAGAGACACTGATATTAACATCTTATAAACATACTATTAATCTATACTCCGTACTATATGTATATATGTACCATGTATATATATTATAAATGCGACCGTTTTGATGGAAGTTTGTTGCTCAATCACGCTAGAACGGCTGAACGGATCTGGACGAATTGTCGCATAAAAATAGATTAATATTAGATAACGCATTCACTACTTTTTATTCCGAAAAAATTTCCTATGGTCCCGTAGGATTACTGCGAGCGAAGCCGCGAGCAAAAGCTAGTTTTAAATAATTTATAGTCTTCAGGTTATGATGATCTAAACTTGTAATAATAATGATGAATCATTAAAGCGGCGTAAATATGGAACCCTGAGTGTTACTTGTTTGTGTTTTCTGTTGAGACACTTGGGCCGTTGAGTCATGAGGCTTTGAGCCTGAAGCCCTACAAAGCGGTCCCAAAACGCCTAATCTACCCTTCAAGTGATCAGAGGACTGGTGCCTACTTCGGGTGAAGAACCGGTATGGCAAGCCAGCGAGGTATCATAATCGACCTTCTAGGCGCTGTACCCCACAGAAGACGGTGACCAAGTTCTGTATTCTAATTATAGCCTTAAGGGATTATAGGTAGAATACAATATAATTAATACTAACAAATTAAGTTTACCTACGTACATTTTTTTGTATTAAGTTTAGGACTCTGCAAAGTATGTACTGCCGAAGCTGATTCAAACAAAAACGAGAGCAAATAAAAACAGGCTTGTATAAAAATCAAAAGCAAATATTACTTAAATATTGTAAGTTGCGTTGCCATTCAGCGAGGCAACGTGGCCAGTGTTTTGGGCACGTTTCCGACTGACAGCGGTCTGGTACTAGATTTTATAGTTTAATTTTAGTTTGTAGATATAGTTTATTTTTAGTTTAATTTAGTTTTTCATTTCTAATAATAAGCAATTCAATGCGAAAAATATTGTAAGTTACTAAACAAACTTCGATAAAGTTGTAAAAAAATATCTTAAATATATCAC
The DNA here is from genome assembly GCA_039645545.1 of Dendrolimus houi. NCBI lineage: Eukaryota > Metazoa > Arthropoda > Insecta > Lepidoptera > Lasiocampidae > Dendrolimus > Dendrolimus houi. The sequence continues at coordinate 8,973,382 of CM077123.1, read as the reverse complement.
GTAATAGTAATTATTAGACAAAACACTCAAATTGAAACAATTTTATTAAAAGGCACAGAACTGACAGGACACGACGGTATCCAATAACATTGAATGTTCAATTTTAAGTTCATATTGATCACTTTGATTGATTGACCTTTTAGGAATGACCCTAATGAGTGGTGAAGCGAGATGGAATGCTCCTCCGTCTAAAAGGAAGATCTTCCAGCGAAGCTATTGCTATGCCTCACATAGCTAGGCCCATCTATTGTTGTTGGAAATTTTTATAAATTCATTGTGTTTCGGGAATCGTTTTGCGACCTCAATTATTGCACAGAGCCATCTATTGGCTTGTAAGTGTTCCACTACAATCTAAAATGAAAGATCAAAATAAACTGTCATTGTACAAATTATATCGGCTTAGGCTATGTTGTTATTGAATACCCTACATAAACATGGAATAAGCACGTTGAAAGAACTTTCTGGCGCCGTAGATGTGCAAGTTTGATGTCACTATACCCCGCAAGCATTAATTATGATTTTTAGTTTGTGCACGCCCATGAAGTTGTATATTTTTTAACAATTAATTTCACATGTCACAATTGTTATACTTCATTGTTCCAGGCGACGAAGTACTATCGATATCGGCTTAACACGTAACTGACAACCACAAATAATTTTTAAAATAAAGCACGACCAAGATTTTAATTCAATATTAATTGAATCAATCTGAGGCAGTTCAATTTCCAGTCCGGTGGACCGACAACCTATACAAAACTGCTGGTTGTGATAGGACGAGAGTAGCTGATGATCGGGATATGACGCAAACTGGGGGAGGCTTACGTTAAGCATTGGACTGTGAATGAAGACCGTCCTCACCTCATATGTTAGCTTGACCTGAATTTAGTATCCAGTCATGTCTGTTAGGTCGGTAGAGTCTGTGATTAATCAAAATATCGTCAAATTCATGATACTACATCCTGAAATCTTACTGAGGTGACCACCACGATGGCTGTCGTAAGACTATACTGATTACTTATTCCTTCCTGTACACCTGTCAGTTAATAAAATAATTTCAAATCTTTCCGCTTTCGCCTCCAGCTTGTCCTGACTTTTAGCGTAGCAATACAATTTGTCTGTGTACATGATATTTCCACTTACATTAACATTACATCGTCTATTTATTTGGACGATGGGAATTAATTTTCTCGTATTGGAGTATCAGTAAATAGGAGTATATTTCATTCCATTGTCAATTTATTCTGGGATATTTGGCAACAATAATTACTAGCTTAGTGTTACATGTTTCCTATTCTACTACACTGTCAAAAAAGTACCGGGAAAAGATCAATAATACACAAAATTTTAGTTATTCATTCAAATATATTTTATCATCTTCGAAGTATGCTCCTTCAGAAACGATACACTTACGCCAACTAATAATCCAATCATCAAAACATTTTTTAAACGCTGTTTCCGGAATTGAGTTTAGTTCTTGTCGCGAATTCTCCTTTATGTCTTCTACCGAATGAAAACGGATGCCACGAAGTTGTAATTTGAGTTTAGGAAAAAGAAAAAAGTCGATTGGAGCCATATCTGGTGAATAAGGTATTTGCTCGATGGTATTTATTCAGTTTTTGGTCAAAAATTTGTTCACAATGATTGCCTTGTGCGAAGGCGCATTATCGTAGTGCAAAAACCAAGAATTTTCTTTCCACAAATCTGGCCTTTTTGTCGAATTTGCTCTTTTAAACGCTGCATAATGCTCAAATAATATACTTTATTTACCGTTTGACTTGCCGGTAAGAATTCCGAGTGCACAACAGCGCGATAGTCAAAGAAAACAGTCAACATGACTTTGACTTTTGATCGACTTTGGCGTGGTTTTTTTTGGTTTCGGTTCAGTTGGAAGGCACCGCTCCGAAGCTTGGTGACAAGTTTGTATGTTAATAATAATCAAAATGACGAAAATGGCAAATCACAAAATACCTGTCTTACCTTCTGGGATAACCTTTACATAAGCTATCCCAAAATGTATCCCATTATACGGAATGAAAAGTATCCCTTGTCCACCCTCAGTATTAAAAGTACATATATACCGAATTTCAGCCAAATGAGTCTAATAATTTTTCCGTAAAAACATAACAAACAGAGAGACAAAAATATTTTTATCCCGGAAACGATTCCATTTTTCGGGATAAAAAGTATCCTATGTTCATCATCGAAATCATATATATTCTGAGTTTCAGCCAAATCGGTTCAGTAATTTTCCCTGAAAGAGCAACAGATAGACAGACAAACAGACTTACTTTCGCATTTATAATAATAATAGGGAATCCAGTTGTTTTTTAATAGCTTTAATATACAGACACGGTATGCTTAATTTTTTTAAATATTATAGATAATATAAAATGGACTTTATATTTTATTGAAACGATCAAAGAATATACAAACAGATAAAACGCCCCCCCAAGCGCTTTATCTGTATAGAATCTTTTTGCGTCGGGGATTAAAAAGCAATATTGATGCAAGTGTACACTTAAATACCAGTACAAGTTTCAACGCTGATATCAGAGGCAAAAGAGCTTTTTTTCACACATCAAATGATTCAATTACAAAGCGGCATGTTACCCGCAAACAGCGGTGTCGCTTACAACTCGTGTTATATAGTAAAGTAGAGCGCTACTGGAATAGTGTAATTTTTTCAACGCTTTCTCTTGGAATGTTTGAAAGCTTTTGTAACCTAATATTTGTTAACGGGCTAGAGGATGTATAAACTTAGCCGTATGCGGGGTTATTTTAGAACTTTTATCAAGTTATTTTTTTTATATAATTCTAATAAATCTTAATTATAATAAATCCAGAGGCCCCGAGTTCAATTCTTATCTTGATAAATTTCATAAATAAGCTTTGTTTGTTTTCTGATTTATTTACTCAGTTATGTTAAGGGAAATAAGAAAGGGACTTAATGGGTGTAATGTACTTAATGTAATGAACTATATAGGCCACTGTATTTTTAGAAACCCTAGGAAACAAAATCATTGTGTCTAAAGAACTCGTAACAAATACCGAAATACTACGTTGAGCTGTGACATTTGTGGCATTAATTGTATGCAACAGGAGATTGGGTATTGCAGTCATGTCTTTATAATGCCAGATACCAGAATATATAAAGGTATCCTTAATTCAGAGCGATGTAAGTGTAATTATGTATAAATAATTCATCTTCAATTTTATACACTTAAATATTCTGTGTATATTTTATTTATCAAAGCAAATACCCTATATGTAATCGGTTACTCACTACGATGGAAGGATGCCTTGACCTAGAAACGGAGGGAACCCCGTGACCCAAGAGGCGCTGTGACCTCGTGCATTTTATGGCAAAATATAAGAAAGACACCGTTTATAAGGAAGAGCGAGATGGCAAGGATTACACAGTGTTGTATTAGGAGCTGTGACCACGTGCGTTCCTATAAGTACTTTTAGTATATATTGTTACGATGCTGAAAGTGATAGTTTATGTCTTTTTATTCTTTATAAGACATTTAGCGCTTTGTCTAGCGGACGGTCTGCACTGGTTGATTCAACTAAAAACCTAGAGAGCTAAGCCCAATTTATGACTTAAGCAACTAAATGTTGCTTTATGTGCATTATTTTATTATGTGTTATTTATAAGTGTATATAGTTTTAGTTTAATATGTTTTCTTTATGTCTACAATAATCTACATATAGACAAAACACATAAATATATACCTAAGTATATATCTATTCGAATGTTTTGTCGTGTAAAACTCGGAAAATGCTATACCGATTTCAAATATTTACGTTAGTTTAATGAGCGAAGAAGCCGTAGTTACACAATACGGTAAAGATAACGCGTTCTTTTTTCAGCAACATTCTTATCTTGGCTGGCAGCATGTACCACTTAAGCGCTTTTTGTGACATTATGTGAATATAGTTTTAACCACCACGTGCAGAGGGCAAAAGAGAACATCTTTAGAAAACCTGTAGATCGGGGTTATGGCGATTTATAATGGCTTAGCAAAAGTCTAGGCGTAGAATTTAAAAAACCCAACGTAAATTGTTTGTACAACATCTGAATGAATTAATGTTCTTTATTATTTGTATATACACATTTAGACATATGGGCTGCGGCGGTGCGGCTCTGCCGCGTTTGTCCGGCATGCCGCCGCCGCTGCAGCCACTTGTGCGCGACGTGTACGGTAGTTAGACGTTGGTTCTGTTGTAAACAATTTCAATAGGGTAAAGGCGCCTATTATAAAATAGGTTCCTAAATAGAGATAGTTCATTATTTCAATATATGACTCCTTTATCTGAATGCGGGTGGTACCATTTGGTTGCTTATTCGTTCATGTTTAAATGTATGTTTAAATAGTTCCGACAACTCGGCGAAAAGATTAGCTAGCTATCATCTCGTATTTTGTCTACAATATCTTGTATTTTTAATACAATTTTTTTCTTCTTTAGTTCCAAGGTATGTAAAATCAATTAAATGAATTACTATTAAACTAAAAGTTAATTGATTATATCTGTATTAGAGAGAATTTGGATATTTTGAATTAATTTTATAATGTTTATGAAATACATCAATTATAAATATTAATTATATTAGATTTACATTGAGTTCCTAATATGAGACACTAATGGGCTCCTAAAATGAGACATCTGCTATTGGGTATCTAGTTTGGACTTTCTTCTAAATAATAGTAGCTACTATATATTTATAAATTTTTTCTAAATGCTAAAGTGATGATACGTGCCTAAATGCCGTCAAAAGTAGACAAATACCTACCATGAGCTCGGGAGTAGAGTTGCCCAAAAAGAAATGTATCTTAATTCACGCACCTCAACTATCTCAAAATAGAACATTACCCTTGTGTTTGATTAAAATTTTCGTGTTGTTTTGTTAAATCACTTATAACACAGAAACGGAAAGCACTATTGCTAAATTATTTACAGATTTGTAATATACATTAAACTTTAAGTATTAAATTAAAATTACTTTGTTAGCTTTGATATTTTATGAGAAATACGTAAAAATGAACACGATATCTCATATTTGACATCTTTACCCTACTATTTTTTATTTATAGGTCGTTTAAGTATTTAAAAATGACTGAGCTCTCTAAAACCGTTAGTTAAATTGCTAGCATGACATAGAACATATGGATGATAATCTAAAAAGAACAGAGGAGTTGTTCACATCTTTGAATTCTGCTTATTTATTACCGGTTTGCAGCTAGCTCCCTTTTAACTTATTTGGTTGTTAATTATAGTAGTATATTTCAATTTGCAATTTTTTTGTTTATCAATGCAACATGGAATCTTACGTTTTTTGAGTAATTAAAGTGTAAATTTTAATAAATAGCTCAAAATTGTACTCGAGTTTTTTTCCTTTCTTTGCATTTTATGAGAACATTTACATACATAGTAATGTAAATTTTTTACACCACCAGAAAGTAGAGATTTCAACGAACAAAGAGCCCACCGATTTTTTTAAAAAGCTGATGTTTTGACGCTAGAATTTTTGATTGAAAATTAGAGTGCTTTTTCGATATTAAGTCAAAACAAGGTGAAAAATAAATATATTAAATCAAAAACATTACAGTGTGTTTGGGAGATAAAAAGGAAGAATTCACAAATTTCGTGAAAAATTTTTTTGTAAAAGATAAAATTAAAAAAAAAACAAAAACTTGGTTATTTGAATTTTTCACATAAATTTTGACGCTATGTGTAAAAAGTGTAAACACAAAAGTTGTAGATCTTATTATTACTACAACTTTCCTGTTCAACTTTTTTCCATAGGACTTGTAGTTTTGCCGGAAATCGAGATAAACTGTTTTTTACCCTTAAAAACTCACCCTCTTCCACTTCCCGAGCTCAGATCGCCGGAAAAATATTTTTCCTTTCATTATTGTTATATTCTCTTCCTTTTCCAATGGGTTTCATCCTACTATTATTATTTTTATTTCAAAAATTATCGACCCTGGTCTATACTCCTTGCAGCAGCAACACATGTTTTATTTTAACTTTGAAGTTTAAATTGTCTGTAAAATCCGTTTTAAATGGTTACCTTAGTTATTTATTGTCGTTTGTTTGAAACTATTATATTATATTGTTAATCACTAATAACTTTGTATTCATGACCGACTTTCGAGCAAGATATTATAAACAGTTCGCGTTGTAAGTTCTTACAAGTCATGTTGGTTTTCATTAAAGCTTTATAAAGTTGAGAATTCCTATAAATATAATATTCATTATTTATTATTATTATATTCGTGTTTATTGAGGGGTATATGTCAATTTTGCTAACATATAAGATTTGCCTGATGATCAGAGTAAGCTGCATTTCACATACGATCGAGACATTATTATAGTACAGACAGAACGGAAATCTCTCATCAACAAACATTGCGCTCTTTATGTTATTACGATCTTCTGTCTTACGATTTGGACTTGTTATATTTGGTTGTGTTCATAAGAACTGTGAGACCTTCGGCCGCGGCTTGCAAGCCATTTTCATCCGTTGTTTTAGAAGTCCGATTGGTGGAAATGCTTCACGAAAATTGTTACATATTATTAAGTATAATTACACCCGTCCTCTGGTTTCATTAGGCAGCATTTTCGGTTGAACCTCAACTCCAATCGTCGATGTTTTCTAAATAATAGGTTGGGGAAAAAGTCTTTTCGCATATAGTATGTATGAACTTGTAATAAGATCTCTTTGGCTATACCATTTGTATCTGGCTGGTTTTGGTATCATTAAAAAGTTTTAATTTTAAAGAAGACAATTCCAAATTCAAATTAGGAAAATGTGTGATTTTCATTTGTTTTTCTTATTGTTAAAATGAGTGAATTTAATAAAGAAATTCGATACATTTTAAAAACTTTCTACAAAAAAGGTAAAAATGCAACACAAGCCGCGAAAAAAATTTGTGATATTTATGGACCTAATGCAGTATCTGTGAGAGTAGCGCAAATTTGGTTTAAGCGTTTTCAATCCGGAAATTTTGATATCAAAGATGCACGTCGCTTCGGTCGCCCTGTTACGGACAAAATTGATGCCATTTTTGAAAAAGTGGAGTAAGATCGGCATATTAGTAGTTACGATGTAGCTGGAGAATTGGGAATTGATCACAAAATGGTTTTGGCGCATTTGAAAAAAGCTGGGTACACAAAAAAGCTCGATATTTGGGTGCCTCATGTGTTCACTGAAAGAAACCTAATGAACCGTGTACTCATTTGTGATTCTTTATTACGACGTAATGAAACCGAACCATTTTTGAAGAAGCTGATAACTAGTGATGAAAAGTGGATCACGTATGACAAGAAGGTGCGAAAAAGATTGAGGTCAAAGGCCGGTCAGGCTTCACAGACTGTGGCGAAACCCGGGTTAACTCGCAACAAGGTGATGCTGTGTGTATGGTGGGATTGGAAGGGCATTATTCATTATGAGCTGTTACCGCCAGGCAGGATCATCGATTCTGAACTGTACTGCGAACAACTGATGAGATTAAAGCAAAACGTTGAGAGAAAGCGGCCGGAATTAATCAACAGAAGGGGTGTGGTTTTTCACCATGATAACGCTAGACCTCACACATCTTTAGCCATACAGCAAAAATTACGAGAGTTTGGCTGGGAGGTGTTAAAGCATCCGCCGTATAGTCTTGACCTTGCACCTTCAGATTTTCACCTGTTTCGGTCTCTGCAGAATTCCTTAGGCAGTGTCAGGTTAATATCACGAGAGGACTGCCAAAACCACTTGTCACAGTTTTTTTGATCAGAAGCCCCAAAATTTTTATAGCAGTGGGATCACGTCCCTACCTACAGGATGGCAAAAAGTTATTCAACAAAATGACACCCACATACTTTAGTCAAATTTAAAATAAACTTTATAAAAAAACCTTTTGAATTTTTATATAAAATGCGAAGAAATTTTTTCCCCAACCTAATACAACGGATCTCATAACTCTATTTACGCAGTCTTGATTTTTATCGTTATGGATTTCCATCGTATGTCTTCGTAGTCCTAGTCGAGTCTAGTTACAGCACGTTATTGATCTTAATTAGGTACCTACTGGTTTTAGGATTTGATAAACATAACATTATTTTAATACGTATTTTATTTGATTTTGAGAAATGTTCTATATATTTACGGAGCCCACAGTTTAATAGCTAAACATCTATATGAAACGCTCGAAATCGGTTGAAAAACAAAAAAGTTATGAATGAAATACCTCAAAAACTAAACATTTTAAAATGATTTTAACAAGTTTTTGCTATATCTTCGAAACCCTCCCTATGTTCGATATCAATGAAAGCTGTACCAAACTTTTATAAAGATACTCTAAATTGAATACAAAAAGAATATTTAAAATTGGTTAAGAAACAAAAAGTTACAGAATTCGATCACTACAGCGTTTCCTACTTGATTTTAAGATTGTTAACAAACAACACTGCGAGAAACGGTATCGAAAATGCGAAGAGTTGCTATATTCATCCTGGAAAAACTTGCAATGTATGCGTGTTTCAGGGATACCAGATTAAAAATATTACCCTATTTTTATAGTATAAATATTTTTTATGTAAGTTAAAAGTTTAAATGATCGTTATGATTTAATCGCTTTATGTCTTATACTTTAGAGGTTTCAAAGATTTTTTAAATAATTTAAAGTATTAGCAACAAAAGTTGTGTGTCTTGGAACGAACTATAAAAAAATACATGCACAAATGAGTTCATAACACATTTTAATATATGTACTAGTCATTTTAATGCGCAATAAAATGTCTGTACAGATATTAGTACATATTTATAAGTCTGTTAATTACCAATACTAATGTAATAATTATAAATAAAAAACTATTCGTAGGGGCAAATTATTTCTTTGTTACACAACATGTTGATGAAGGTTATTAGACGACTAGTTATGCCCCAAAGCTTATCCTGCGCTAAGTCTGTGAAATCTGTTGTAATAGTGGACTTGGAACGATTTAATGGGTTCATACTGGGTAGTGGGCGTTAAGTGTTATGTGTAATCCAAATTTATATCAGTAGAAGGAGCCACGGGGTAGGTACACCGAATAGATTAGTGCAGGGACTTAAAAGCAACTAAACCACCATTATTAAAATAAATATATTCATATTAAAAAAAATTATTTAGTTCGGTTTGCTTATTTTATAAACTATTTCTTTTTTAATTTACATATTAATATATTACATATTTTTTTATTACGAATTAATAGAGATGCAGCTAACAGAATACAAATAAAATTACTATCTTACTTATAGACATAGACAATAATATACAAAAATAAAATTATTATACCCACCTTTCCGTAAATGTAAATAATGCAATGTGTTATGTGTATTATACATGGGTTAAATATACACACACAGATTTATGTATTATTTATTACTTATTTATATGTTATGGTTTATTAATAAAAAATTTAACAGGAACCGTCTACATCTAATGCAAACAAAGAAAAAGTGAACGATAAATCTTTACCCTTTGAAGGGGATGAAGATCTTACGACTATAATTCAAGATTTTTCAGATACAGAAATAATTTTTGACACACCACGTAAACTAGCGAAAAAACCTTCATCAAAAGGTTCAACTATAACGAAAACATAAGGCCATGATTTGCCCCCTGAGAAAAAAGTACACATTTGAAATGTAGGAATGTTTCTTTTAAAAATAAAATTGCAATTTTAACAAAACAACTACTCGTTAATGTCTTTGTTAATGTAATGTAATGTCATAACAAAATCTTCCCAAACTTTGGATAATTGCTCCCACTTCTCACTTGACAACATCAATCAATTCGATAACGTTTAAAATATCGAGATTAAATTTCATGCTTTAATAAATAAATCACGAGAAAAGTGTTAAACTTACCGATGAAATGAGATCTTATCCTTATCTTTTCCTCTTTTAAAATAGTTCAGACACATTTTGATGGCGCAGGACGGCATCATCTTTTTTTTTGCGAGAGCTCCAACCAGTAAAGTAGTCAAAAGACACTAACATGCGTGGTAAGCAAGTGCACCAATTTTAGTGCACTTTTTATGGCCGTTTTTGTGCAATTGATGTATTATCTAGGCGTTTATATGATCTAGGTTATAAATATAGCCAATATTAATCTGGGATAATGTGGCATTCTAATGGTGAAAGAATTTTTGAAATCAGTTCAGTAATCTTTGAATTTAATTATTACAAAAGTACAAAAATACAAATCTTTCCTCTTCATAAAATTAGTATAGATGATATCTATGATTAAGATATGGGTTATTTCCAGGTAAATATTTTTTCAGGGATCGGTATTCAAATGACACAAACGTGGACCTGCGTCGCCTCACTAAACCACTTATTTTGCGTGGAAAACACGCACTTGGCCAACAGTTATAATCTAATTAAGTTTTAGATAACTTCATAAGTTACTTTTCTTATAGAGTAACTTTTGTCTTGCAAATTAGGTTTAGCCTTAAATTAAGTTTAACATAGTTAAAATCACTACCGAATTCAGATATCTTGGTTCACTACTGCAGAGTAATTGTGATATAGAGAGGGGTGTAAGGAGAAGAATAAATGTAGCATGGGTAAAGTGGAGACAGGTAACCGGTGTGACGTGCGACAAACTAATGCCACTGAAATTAAAAGGACAAATATATAAATCTGTCATACGACCAGTCATGCTATATGGGTCGGAATGTTGGGCCACTAAAGCGATAAACCACAAACGTCTTCACTCAGCCGAGATGAGAATGTTGAGATGGATGTGTGGTGTCACAAGAATGGATAAGGTGAGAAATGAGTACATAAGGGGATCTTTGAAAGTTGCACCCGTGAATGAAAAATTGAGAGTCAGAAGATTAAGTTGGTATGGGCATATAATGAGGAGGGATGAAAGTCACGTGACAAAAAGAATGTTAAACTTCAAGATAGATGAGTGCAAATGTAAAGGTAGACCAAAAAAAGATGGATGGATTGTGTGAAGGATGATATGATGATATGTGGTGTGACAGAAGATGTATGTGAGAGTAGAGGAGTGTGGAAGGAAAAGACATATTGTGCCGACCCCAAATAATTGGGATATGGTGAAAGAAAAGAGAGAGAGTTAAAATTACTATATGGAATATATTGAAATAATTTACACGAGCAGTGTCTGTAAATTGAATAAGGAGCTATGCCACAATCGGCTATGCTGGAAATTAAAAGCAACGAGATGCAAATGAAATTATCGCCGTCAACCACAAGCTTGTCGAGTGAGTGCAAGACGGGGCTTCGTATTTCTCATTAAAGTTCCATTGAAATGCGTTCTCTACCGGCTGAGTACTTTTTTGATTGTTTTCTATATTAAAAGAGTTGGTCTGGAAGAGTTTTTATGATTTTGTAAACGGGTGTTTACAATAATAAAGTTTTATTTTTTATTTGAATATTTTAAATATGTATAATGTCAAATAAGAGAAAAGTCATTCAAAATAATTAATTAATGTAAAAACCTTTAATTAAAATAAATTAAATTTTTCATTAATTTATTATTTTGTTGGAGAGGGAATAAATATTGAATTAATGAAATAAAATTGTCTTCTATATTGGTGTATTATTGTGAATGATTTTTTCCTTATTTCACATTATAAATAATGTCAACTATACAATACTAATAATATATAAATATGTATATATATATTATTAAATTATTCGAATTAAAAATAAAACCTTTTTGTTGTATATATAGAGGAAGTCTTATAAAATCATGCCCATCTATTCATCCGTCTTTTCATAATTGCCTGTGTATGTCACAGCCATGATACATAGGAATTAATTTTGACAAAAAGATATACAGTTTTAACCACAAAACAATGGTGTAGCCTAACTGTACAAAAACCGACTCTGAAAGCGTACTTATCGACTTGAATAAAAATAATTGAGAAACATCTTTATAATTTACAGTCCTCATTTAGGTACATGTGGTATAGCGAGAATCTGAAATAATTTTTTGACATATTCCCTATATCATAGTAGCATAATTTTCGATAAAAGTGGTTGTGACCTACATAGATGGATATACATAACGAATTTAAAGCGGATACACTTTAGTCATTATGTAGGGACCTCTAAAATGAATACTCAATTCAAACAAATACGTCAACGGAAACGTATTCCTTTTAGTGGAATTAACATTTTATAAATTTAATGCCGTGTATGTAATTACTCCGAAAATGGAAATATATTTACAATATCCTTCTTGATAGGCTTAAATAATTTACACAAAGCTTAACAAAATTCTGTGAACCCTTTGATGCAGTTAATAATAAACGATATTACTGACGGTACTGGCGGAAATTCAGTTGTATTTTTTTGTTGCAAAAATGCAAGATTTATTCGACATAGTAATAGCATGCATGTTACATGAAATTTTTGCTTTGAAGTTTTTTTGCAAGCTTTAAGCTTTATGAAAACAATATTTGTTATTTCAATATATTTGGATAAAATAGTAAATAAAAGTAAAATATTATAAAATTGGCTAAGGGCTTGTGTAATTATAGCGGAAAACGAGGTTCTTGAAAGGACATGAACGTCCTTAGTATTTCAATTGTAAACCAAATTTTTTAGAAAATATCTGTATACATAAAGTTCTTGGAATCAATATCAAAAAATGCTAATATTTAAACAAAAATATTTTATTATTCTACATAATCTCCCTTAAATGTAATGCATTTAGAATAACGCGTATCTAACCTCCTCATTCCTTGCGAAAAAAATGTTTTTCTTGAGTCTTGAAAAACTCCTCTACGGCAGCTATAAACGCGTCATTATCGTGAAATTTAGTTCCACGAATTTCCTATTTTAATTTTGAGAATAAGTGAAAATCACTTGGGGCTAAGTCCGGAGAATATGGTGGGTAGTCAAAGAGATTAAAGCCAGCACAGCGGATTGCGTTGAGCGCAACTTCCGATCGATAAGCGGGAGCGTCATCGTGAAGAAACAAGACGCCCAACGACTGTTTTCCACGACTTTAATCGCTTCACGCACTTTTGGAATTAAATTTGCATAATAAGGTCCAGTAATCGTCTGGCCTTTTGGCATTTAATAAATAAAAAGGATTTCTTCACTAGCCCAAACACTGAGGCTATAGTTTTGCCAGCGGTAGGAGCGACTCGAAATTTATTAATGGATGGATAGGGTGGTCGTTTTCAATAAACGATTTGTCTATTAGTTTTGGGATCGAAATGGTGGACCCAAGTTTCATCCATGGTGACAAGGCGACGAAAAAAATTATCCGACTCGCGCTGGAACATTTCGAGATTACGCTTAAAAATTTCTAAACGTCGTTTTTTGTTTTTGTCGGTTAACCTTCGCGGCACCCATCTTGCCGACACTTTTTTGAACCCCAGTGAATCAATTGAAAATTGATTGAACGTTACCAAAAGATATCTTTAGGATCTTAGCGATATGTCATTTTTCTATCTTCTAAAACTAGATACTCAACCTAATGACATTTTCTTCCGTAACGGAGGTTGAAGGCCACCCAGAACGCGGGTCATTTGTATAGCTTGATGTAGTCTTTTAAATTCAGCCACCCAGTACGCAACCGCAGAATAGGGTACAGCATCATCTCTTAATATCTGCTGAATGTCCGAAAAAATATCTTTCGTAGAATTTTTTAAGCTGAGATATTTTATCACCGCACGTAACTCACTTTTACCCATAATTTTGCGTTTTAGCAGCTCGTAGCACGAAAATTATTAGGTGCGAACGAACTGGCAAAAACAAATGACAGTTGGCATAAATATTGTGTGATTGACACTCTTAAATTTGAATATCGAACTGCTCCCGAAAAAGTTTTATATACATTCTATCAAAAAACTATCGGGAATGGAAGATTTATTTATGGTTCCCAATTCAATTTCTTTTTGTTCTTAGATTGGCACAACTGTTTTTCATTTTGGCGTGGAGTTTGAGAGGTATTGGTCATTTAGATTAAATACAATGCTGTTTTTAGTTAGATAATATCTAGTGTGTATTGCAAATTTCATAATGGACAAAAACATCTAACAAAGATTTTGTCTTAAATTTTGCATCTCTAAAGGAATTTTGTGTTCGGAGACACTGAAAATGTTGCAGAAGGCTTACGGTGAATCGACTTTATCGAAAACACGTGCCTATGAGTGGTAAAAAGCGTTCAAAAGTGGTTGAGATATGCTGGAAGATTTGCCTGGCCCCGGTAGGCGATCCACGTCTTTAACTGAAATTAACATCGCAAAAGAGAAGGAAATAATGACTGAAAATCCTCAAGTTCAAGATTGAGAGATTTAGTCAGGGCCGGATTTGCCTTAAGTGCCGCCCTTGGGCACACCCTAAAGAATACTGCCCTATTCTCTATGCAACTAGACTTCAAAACGTAAATATCCAATTAGAACTCGATTTTTAAGATTTGGCATAAGAACAATAACTTCATTGATTGAAAATCATTGATTTTTCTAGCAGAATGTTTATTTTTTTCCTGAGACCCAAAATTTTGCCGCCCTCGAGAATTTCGGCGCCCTGGACTAGCCCCTAGTGCCCGTAGCGTAAATCCATCACTGGAAAGCCGCTGAACTTTCTGTCTCATGAGTCGATCTGTATCATTATAAATAATCGCTTGGGTATGAAACGTGTTGTCGTTCGGCCAGTCCCGAAAGACCTGAATTTTTGACCAAATCTCAATAAATACTATAGAGCAACCACCTTATTCACCAGATACGGCTCGTGCCAATTTCTTTCTTTTTCCTAAACTCAAATTACAACTTTCTGGCACCCGTCTTCATTTGGTAGAAGACATAAAAGAGAATTCGCGACGAGAACCAAACTCAATTCCGGAAACAGCATATAAAAAATGTTTTGAGGATTGGATTATTCGTTGGCGTAAGTGTATCGTTTCTGAAGGAGCATACTTTGAAGGTGATAAAATAAATTTGAATAAATAACTAACATTTTGTGTATTATTGATTGTGTATTATTATTATATTTAACTAAGATTTGATGAACTAAAGAAATTACTCTAAAACAAATTTATCGTATACGGTGTATTTTTTTCAAATTTAACCTTCAATACCTAACCTACAATTTTCATTCGATAAACCATAAAAAATTTATACCACTAATAAGTTAAAATTCAATAACTCAGAAAATATTGATGTAAGCAATTAGGTCTCTATGACTTTTTTGCAGGAAATTCAATTTACAACACATTTGCTATTTACATTTTTTTTCTTAAGGTCATTGCTTTGGAGATAACAGCAAAAATACTAGAATCTTAGGTAAAAATCGACTTCAGTGACGTGTACCAACTCACCAGTATTAGTTATACTTTCGCCGCAATGGACATTATTGTAGATTGTTTAATTCTGAGTAAATCGCAAACAAGCCCGATGTGATAGGATTACATACGGCTAAGTTATAGAAATTAAAAATATCTTGATTTACGTGTATTTTAAATGAAAAGTCTTTTCACGCTAAGGGAAAGTACTTAAAATTAATATAACGGGCTGTAACTTTCAGGGATTCTTTTCCGACATATACAACAAAATATCAGATGGAAACCGAAAAAACAGTCGAAAAAAGAAATCACCTTAATATAATACACAGATATTTTCAATAATATATATATTAGCTCTCGCTCGCGTTGTATAAAAGCCTAATTCAGTTTTTATGTAAGTAAAATAGAGCTACCTAATTGGGTAGCTGCGCCGCGAGCAAAATCTAGTTTTTGAATAAAAGAAGAATGACTAAATACGTCGGGGTAAACATTTAAATTTTGAAAGTACCTAACTTCATATATGACATAAAATAAAATGCAGTTTTTGTTCTGAATAGAGACTTTCATTCATTAAATTCAGCTGAGATTGAAAGTGGTACGTAGTTAAGTCTTAACATGAAGCGAGTCAACCCCATTCGCGTGGTAAACCGTCTGTGTGACGAGTGTTAACTTCCAGCAACGGAACAAGCTTAACGACGTCAACTTTATGAAACTACCAACCAAATACTTTTGTTGGAAAACATCCCATATTCGCGGCGAGCTGGTTACATGTTATGTTATTATCACTTGTTTCAACATGTTTTAAATGTCATCTCTGAAGTCTTTATCAAATGCTAAGTTTTGGTGATTAAATAAAAAGCTTTAGTATGGATGTCATTTTCGAAAAGTGGAACATTTAACCAGTGGCGTAGCTTGCCTTAGACGGATTATGTATCAAAATGTGTTGAAGGGCCCAAAGGAAGGGTAAAGCTTTTTTATAAAAGAAATAAAACATGCTCGAATTGAATTAAAACAATTATATATTGAATATAAATTATTACTTATATTAACCGCTCCTAGGAGCTGAGTTAGACAAACAATTCAAATTCAAGATACACTTTCCTCGCCTTTTTTTCGGCAAACTTATTTATCAAATCATTCACAGGTGAAGATAATTTCAGTTTTACTAGATTTTGTGCGTCTATAGACAATAACGAGAAGTCTGATAGCCTTTACTGCCAGCCAAGCAGTTATTCTCCAAAATGTTATTAATCTATAAAAGATTGTGGATAATATTTTAGGAATTTTTGGTTACTTGGTTACACAATTTTGGGGCCTGGGGGCCCCGTATTATTGATAGAGCTGATACGGAGGTAGCTACGCCCCTGCATTTAACCTCCTATAAGGAACAATGGGTGCTTACCTATCAATGTCAATATCATGGAGCTGCTGACGTATGCTAGGAGGATTATGGCGAGGCTCAGCACGATGGCAAGGGGAATGGATCGTTTCGGGTTGTTTGCCTCCTCTCCAGTAGTCGCAATTATATCAAATCCGATGAAGGCATAAAAGCAGGTCGCAGCACCACTGAACACCTAAGACAAAGAAACAAACTTTATTGATTTTCATCATGTTCAAATCAGTTACTTGCCATTTTTGTATAAAGATCGTGGTTTGTATTACACAATATTGTATACATATACATTTAAATGCTATCTACGGAGCTGTTTTATCTTCATAATGTCACTCCCACTTATGATTCCTAATTAATTTTAATACTTGTGTTTGCGTATGTATTATATTATTATAAATGCAACGTAGAGCGAAGAAACTGAAGCTCTACTCCACCCTCTGCTCAGGGAATTTATGTTACATTTTACTGTTGCCAAATCTAAATACCGTAACTAGTTTAATCTTTTTTGTAAATTCAGTGGCATGCTTTGGGATAGATGATTTATGCTATGCTAATAGAAGGTTCCATTTAGCCATGGAAACATTCTATAATCTTTGTTAAGTCTTCTTGGTGATCATTCTACACTGTTTAGAAACAATTTTTTGAACCATGCGTCCAAACTTTTTAACGAGGTGATATCTGATTGCGGGGAAATCACCGCGGGGCCGATGCGGTGGCTGCGTGTGGGATTCGTATCGTGAGGACGGCACAAGCTCCCCTGAGGAAATTACTATTGCCACCCGAGTCGGAGATAACTCACTAAAACTGGTGTTCCATCCTTCGCCTTTATGCCAGAGCCACAAGTAGACAGAATATCATTTCGCAAGCCCTGGCAGGAATGAGTCCCATTTGCCATAACCATAGATGGCAACGATCGAGAACAGATAGTAGAACTGGTCCATTAATTTAAAGTCGCTTACCGGTCCATCGAATGCGTCAATTTAGTAGTAAGCTGAAGTGGTCGATCAAATCTTTTGTACGACAAATAGTCGATGAAATATCAGCCTTAGAGTGTCAGTAATGTAGGACAGCTTCTAGCCTGAATGAACCTTTAATTTCCATGGTGGAAGGTTGGTTGAATAAAGTTTAGAGCCGGAGTACCTATGTGGCGTAAATGTAGGTAGATCCAATACTGATCGTAGGTCTCCACCAATAATGTTCAGCAGTGGATTTAATTAATCAGCGATTTGATAATTCGGCGAAAAAACATTATTATTATTTCTTTAGTTTCTTCAGAAATGGCGTCATTAATAGATAAACTCTACGATAACAATATTAAATCTCGATATGAGGAAGATATTTTATGAGGTTATATCCTGAATGGTCCCAATCGGTATAATTGGGTTAGTTTCTGCCGGAAGTCGAAAGAAGACAAGATGAATTAAACCTACATATTATTATGAGAGCACGAAAACATTTGTATTATTGGTACATATTATGTAATAATAAAATAAATGTGTTGATAATAAAAGAAACTCGTATAAAGTTTGTATTATATTCTTATTTTGAAAAGCGAATTCACATACTTATTTTCATCTCCATCCAGATACCTGAACTGCATCAAAGTACAAGATGACTTTGAAATAAATATTTTTACTAAGTACCTTTGCGAAAATTTCATATAAATTAAAACTGAAAACTATATATTGGTACGTTAACTTTAAAACAGTGTAGTATCATATCCTTAAATTTAAGTTTGTTTACTCGAAACGACATTTAATTCTTTTTTAACAAAAACGATAAATGGAACATAAATTGCTTTAATTGAAAAGCTGATTTTAAGAATTGAAAAAAGTTTAAGCACAGGTTTTTTTCTTTTAAATAACATGTGTTACCTCCACGTGCCCTTATTATTGATTGTAATCGGTTCTGCATAGACCTGATTAGGGTTGTTGTTAATCGGTACTTGCGGAATATTGTCCCATTCTTGTGAAATCGTAATTCTTTAGTGCTGCCACTGTTGTGGGCACATGATTTCTCGCATACAGAACTCTTTTTAAACTATCTCAAACGTGTTCAATGGGATTTACGTCCGGGCTGGTTACTGGCCAATTCATAGTACGTATCTCAATCTCTTCGCAATATTGTCAAAATTACGTAGCGGCGTGCAGTGAGGCATTTATCTTGCCTTAAATCACAATTTTCAAATATAATCCCATATAAGGTACCACATGAGCTTCTAAAATCTCTGTTATATAGCGATGTGCCGTCCTATTACCGTTTTGACGAACCATGTCGATGAACACAAGTTCCATTCGCTCGTTCATTGATATGCCACCCCAGATAGGTGATTATTAGGTTGAAGCTTGATAATTTCAATTTGAACAGTGAGCCGGATGTCTTATCAAAGCATATACATAATCATTAAGCATAACTCGCTGGTTCGTTCGCACACGTCAAAAGATTACATGCCACGACTTGCTCTTAAATAGATCATTTGTTATTCTTCCCAGTTTTTTTATTCATATTGAAAAGGACAATGCCCCTTTTCTGACATCTTATAGTATTTTTTATGTTATTATTGTCAAATAGTAGAATTTTTTGTTACTCAGTGTAGAAATTACAATAACACAAACATATTCTCATTTTCCGCTATCAACACTGATGTATCATATCTTGTCTTTTATGTTTTTATTGACTGAAATTTTTACTCTTTACTTCAATATTCAATAACTCCAAATATTGACTGATGAACTCATCAACTCACTTACATACCTCCACAAATAACACATATACGACTGACATACTGCCACCTATGAGCTATAACATATCTATCGTGGCCACAAAAAGCATTACTTTTACAGGTAAAATATAAAAAAATCTAAGCGAGAGACAGCAATTATGCTTTGTTAATAACGAACAGCGCCATCTAGTTTTCAACATTATAACTTTGAATAGTTTATGTTTTTCTAAGAAATGTTGCTCTAGAAAAGTGAAAGATTTCTCTTAAACCTGGTTCAACGAATAAATATTTTTAATGTATATGACAACACTATAATGGCTTGTGGAATTTTATATGAAGCCCAATTCTCTTAACAAAATGGGTAATGAATGACCTTTAGTCACAACAAGTTTCTTTTACAATTTAATTTAAGATTTGACTAATTTGAATTTAAGATTATGTATTACATAATAAAAATCTGGTTGAACATCTAGTGGTCTGGTCTAGTTTCTATATCAAAACTCGAAACAATAATGTAAGGTTTAGGGCACTGGTTCTCAAACTTATTTATGTACTTTGAGAAAAAAATATTTTCTAACGCACCTCAAACTTTTTTATTTTACTACATTTCAAACATTACAACCGCACTAATTGTTTTCATTAGATGATTTTCTGGACACTTTTTCCACTTGCTCTGTTCTGCTACTTAATCTATAACTTGAATAATTTATTATTATTATTATTTAATTTATTTCTACTTAACTAGATAGGTTTTGACTTTAATTTAATATATTAAAAGTAAGGTACAAATTATCTGTACCCTTAAACCGCTTCGACACCCCTCTCCTCGTGCCATTGCCTTAGGGTTCTTTACCGCACGTTTGAAGGTTTTTAGCGCCCACATGGGACTTTAGAGTCCATTAGAAGAAAGATTGATTTAGTTAGGGGCTTACTTCCAGTTACATTTTTATATGGTTCCTCTTATTTATAACTCTTTGCCCGATGAAGGACCTACACGAAAGTTTGCTGTAGTCTTAAAAAAGTGGCTGACCAAAGAACGCTATTATATCGTAGATGAATTTCTTATATGTTCTTGTCATAAACCTTGTAATGTATCAATAAGAAAAAGCTTTGTAAATTATTATTTTATTTTAAGTATTTCTTCTGACATAGATCTTAATATTTGAATTCATTGATCTTAGTTAACATTGTCCTTAAATTATTATTACATTTTTTTAACTTAGTATTTAAAAGAGGTAGAATGTATTGTGCTTTAAAATTAAATAACATCTGTATGAAATTGAATTCTGGCAAATAAAATGATTGAATTGAATAGGTAATTATGGTTCTAAGAATTATTTTTCAGACTTACCCCACTCCATCCATACGGCAAGAATCCTTTATGGTCGGTCCAATTCGAGATGTCGACGTAGAATAAACCAGCTGTCATGATGAACACCCAAACGCTAAGGTTAATGGCATTGAGCAGGTTATTGAAGAACAGCGATTTCTTCACTCCGGCGATCAGAACACACATCATCATCAGGGTGATTCCGAAGGCCAAGAAGTCCGGAGGTTTACCTGTTGAAGAATATTTCAATAAAAACAAAAATGCTTAAAAATCGTACAAATACTAGGTTAAGTACAAGTATTGTTCACTGACCTCTTATAAATGGTAGTAAACCTCTTATAAATGGTCTCTATCTCATTCAAGGGACATGAGTTGAAATCCGTCTCAAATGTACGAAGAACTATACGATTGTTCACGTTCCAGTAATTTGGCACCCTATATTTCATTCAAAACATTACATTTTTTAAATATTTTTATTTTATTTTGTAGCCATATAATGATGATAATAATATAACCCACAGGGGGCTTTGTGGCGAAGCCTTAGGTGAGTAGCGACACCTCGGTCCTGACTCCAGGGGCCAAGGCAAGGCCCCCGCCTCCGTGCTTGCCTTAGCCAGCCGGCACGGAATGGAGATCGCTAGAGCTAAGACTCAAGCTCCATTAGTGGAAGTGATAAATGGCATAACGTCAGAAGTAACTTCGGTGAACCTGCAGCCTACCTCTCTACACCCCTTAGGCACTAACACCCATGTTGCCCCAGTCTTCTATGTAATTTTTGGGGCCCATGCAGGGAGTGGCGAGTCATCGTCTGCCCATTTTCCCATGTTCCTTTAACATTGTGACGGGCAGACGCCATAGCCCCCATATTCCCCATATACCCCTAGTACCACTAGCAGTTCACCTCAATAGCTCGGTAATTTATATCCTCATTTTCCACAATAGTCCTACATTGGCCGGGGCTTGTCCTTGGGTGCATTATTATATGGTGTAGACAGGGATAATCGCCAGTTAGTGTCACGTCACATTTACATTAAATTTGTCAAGGGGCCTCTACGTGTTGGCCTTTTTTTTTTTAAATGTGCCCCGCGCTTATGGTAGGAAAGGCGTGAGATACTGAACGTAGTTACGCCCACACCGATTCTAGCGCACAAGTGCTTGAGAATGCCCCGGGAGAGGCAAACTCACTTCGTCAACAGGGGTGAAGACTCCTCTGCTCCCTAGATGCTAGAGGGCCCCTGCAGCGGTATTGCAGGGAGGGAGGTCATGCGCATACCTGCGCCTCCGGGCTCCCGACTGACGTCGGCGCCCGTGAGACGCATGCGCACTACATCTCTCTCCCTATCTCGTTCCTCGGCCTCCTTATGTGACACTACCGTCTCGCAGAAATTGGCCGCACCCACCCACCAATCGTCGCTGTGCAGCATGGCTTGCACCAGATCGCCCAGCGATTCGATCGGTCCTACAAGTGTCTCGAGTTTAAACCTCTGAGGTGCCCATGCTGCGCACTCGACTAGCGTGTGTAACGCCGTGTCTAGCGCGCCACACTGGTGTTGGCCTTTCTATGACCCCACGCAAGCCCTCCAAAAGTCCGGGCCATTTTTATGGTCTGTGGCCTTCAAAGACATACAATATTATAATATGGGTACAAAATAAAAAAATATTAAGATTTCTTGGGTGCCAACAGTGGTATACTTTATCCATACTTATCCATTGATTTTAAACTATTAATACACACGATAAAGCGGTGTATGAGCTAACTAGATATCACGATAACCATTTATAAGTATGCTAGAGTTTTCCCCGCGGCTAGGTCGCGTAAAAAACCCTGGGTGTTGTGTTTATGTAAGACTCTATGTTACTTACGTAAAAACTAAGTTAGGTTTTATTTATATATATTAGACCTAATACTTTTCTGTTTCTTGTTCAAGTTACTACAATAAAAAAGAAACTAAGTCCATATAGTTGAAACACCTGCCCAGCAAAACATAAAGATGAGTCGAAGTCAACCTGATTTGAAGTAATACAATGAATGACTTGTTTCCTATGACAACGTATTTTTTATTGAATTGAAAAAAACGCGACTGCAGCGTTATCTATTTTGCTAATCTGTCTATTTTATGCAAATGGCGTCTTTGATCGGAATAAAATGTATCTTAAGTGTTAACTTGGGTTATAAGCCAAGCATTATGTCGAGTTTCATTCATATATGTTCAGTAGTTTCCAAAAAGATGCGATGGCAGCGCCATTATTTTCTCTATTTTGGTCTATATCGCGGAAGTCGCGTCATTTATCTATATAAAAAGTATCCTAAATTACGCCCCGGGATATAAGCTAGCTTTATGTCGAGTATTATTATCATCATCGAGTTCATGATATATGTGAGGTAGTATTGTTTGTTGATGACACGTCACTTATATTTAAAGTTGACAGAAATAAGCAGAACTTTGACGATGTAAACAATGCCCTGACTCAAATATCTAAATGGATTACTGCAAATAATTTAATACTTAATCCGAACAAAACTAAATGTGTTAAGTTTGTTATGCCCAATGTAAAAGAATACGATGTTAATATCATTCTTAACGATGCATGGCTTAACCTTGCTGATTCAACTGTATTCTTAGGCATTATTAACCTAGATCAGAAGCTCCAATGGGGTACACATATATCTAATCTCTCAAGTAAACTTAGTTCTGCTGCGTACGCATTCAGAAGAGTTCGCCCCAGTTCACTGATGAAGGGACCGCTAGATTAGTTTATTTTAGTTACTTTAATAGTATCATGTCTTAATGGTATTTTACTTTAGGGCAACGCTGTTGACTTACAGATAACATTTGTTTTAGAAAAAAGAGCCATAAGGTCCATTTACAACCTTGGCCCTCGGGAGTCTCTAAGAGAACGCTTTAAGGAAATCGGAATTATGGCGGTCGCCTGCCAAAATATTTTTAATAATGTAATTTATATTTATAATAATATGAGTGCCTACAAACAATATGAGGATGTTCACAATTTCAACACCAGGCATAATAATAGACTGATACTGCCATCTTTCACATTACAAAAAGTATTGTCTTCTTTCTTGGGGGTTGGTATACGCTTCTTCAATAAAATTCTGAATGAAGTGTTAGATCTGCCCTTCATTAACTATAAAGCTAAGTTGAAAAGTACCTTGCTTGAAAAGGGATGCTATTGAAGAATATTTAAATGACAAAACTGCTCGCTCTAACTTTGTACACTATCTTCTGTGTAACGTTTATATTTTGCATAACATGTAAGGAATCTACGGAGATTTGTCATAGTATTCTTAGTATATCATAATTGCGACGGTAACAATATTTTTTGTTTGTTACAACTCATCCATTCTTTGAAAAGAAATTGTAATACGCCTTCTATTAGTATTAAAAAAAGGGCCTGAGATAATATTTATATAAATAATTATAATGAAAATATATTTTGTAGCTAGACGTGTTGCTAGGGGGGGAGTTTCTTGTCGCTTCTTCTCCTTTGATCAACGATAACACATTGCGAAGCGGTGTACATAGAATAGGAAGCAGATTTAAATTTTGACTTACATGTATGACCTTCAAAAAGTGTTCTCCAGCAGAATTTATTTACAATAAAAACTTTAGTTTCAGTTTATTTAAACCCGTTCAGTAGTTTTCAAGTGATGCTCTTACAGACAGACAAAAATTTTTAAAATTGCATTTTCGTTATTTCTCTGTACGAATTATCCCTCCCGATTTTTTTCATATTTTTAAACGCATTGCACAAACTCGAACCATTTACAAATTTATTATAGTATACATGTCTTGTGCAAAGTGAATTGTTTATATATTTAACTGCTTACAGAGAAGCTTACATTGTAATTTTAAACTATAAATAATATACAATTATATTATTTATAGTATAATAAACTTAAATACATATTACTAATGTGTTAAGTTAATCATCGTAGCTAAAAAAATATAAGCGAAAACTAAAGTAATTAAAAAACATTTGTATTAATATTTGGCTTCATATAAAATGCTCTCATTTTGTACAGAAGTGGTATTCGGAAATAAATATGTTACATTCGTTGGAAAACGATCTCAAAAGGAATACGAGTTTATCATGTGAATGTTGAAATTGCATTTTAATTGCTGTGTATTCAGTCTGCATTCCGCTACTGTTATTGGAGACGAGAAAATATTTATTTTAAAATGAAAGAAATATTTATATTTCTTTTTAACACGTTCTTGCGTTGTGAGCTATGCTCACGCTTGGTTTGATTTCTTTTATTGTTACGATGTCTAAAGGTAAAAAGGAATTCCAATGGTCTCAGTTGGATGTCTGCCTGTGTGTAACGCCTAATTACCCAGGAACTATAATAGCTACAGATATTAAAACTTGTTACAGATGTGGAACTATCATTAGTTTATAAACATGTATTGTCAAAGATGGAAAAAAAAATTGCAATTCGTAGCCCAAAGGAAAAAGTTCTAGTATTGACATTCCTATAAGGTATCAAATTACTACGTTGCAAAATATTGACGTTTAATTTATTATTTTATGTCGTTTCACTTCAGTTCGCATCCGCAGGTAATACTTAGGTTTTTCGTGATTTCACTACAATATTACTGGTATCGCTAAGTAACCTTCTTTCGGCCTATATAAACTTTTATTAACTTCCTTTCAATTTGATGGCGTGTTCTCTTTTTCGCACGTAAGTCAATAAGTCATTATCTCATGTCATCATAAATTAAATTAAGCCGCCCGGCACATGATTGCATAAAATAACTATATTATAACATTTACCGCTTAAACCTACGCTTAAACATTAAACTATATATCAACATAAATACTATAAATAATTAAACCACACATCTTCGCTGCCTATTAAATACTAAATAAACTATAATAATATAAATTAACAAAGTAAACAAAGTAAAGTGTACTGAGGAGCAGTGCTCTTTCTCCCCACTACCCTTCGAAATTGTCCAATTCTTCTTTTTCTTTCATTTTGAAACAGTTTGCTTATTACTAAATCCAGCGCTGCCGCAACAATGACATACCAGAATATATTAGTATAGGACATAACTTCAGTCCAAATTTATTTTTTACAGATACAACAATCTTTAACAAAGATAACTATGATATATAGACGAATGGATAGAAACCTTCAAAATTATTTCAAATATAAATCGTATCCAAATTTCAATTAAGTAGGTATATTTTGTAAAAGACAAATTTTACTTTTATATTTTTTGAAGCATTTTGTATGAAATAAGTTTCATGTTTAACTGTTGTTTGCAAAATAACATACTGATCGACCGAATAATTAAGTAAAACAGATAAATACTTGTTTCATGCTTTTGACGTTGATTAAATTATAATATAATTAATTCCCAAATGCTTAAATGTGCTTTGCAAAACGTGAATATAATTATAGGTACATTCATAAATATATTAAATGTTATGTTACCACGCATTTGTATGCTTCAAATTATATGCTTATTTGTGTTTGTCAGTTCGTGACAAATAATTCGATGGAGGTAGCGTCGCTTTGTACTTTGTGCTAATATGTAAAACCATGTTGAAAGCTGGTTGGCTTTTGTAAGTGCTATCAAAGGGATGCGGTCCTGACCACGGTATAAGTAATTTCGTAGTTCAATTTAAACGCTACGCCATATTACATGCATTGTATGCACAAACAGTGGATTTGAGCTGCTATCGTGTGTTCCATTAGCCTAGAGGGATATTGGTTAATTGTGTGTGTTCTAGCCAGGTATATAATTCTTGTCATCGTCTAGCTTTTTGCCTTAAGCGTTATTTTTAGAGGGTTCATAAACTTTTTAGTAACTGTTCATCTATCTATGTAAGTCACACTCATTTATTCCGAAAAAAATATTGGTTGTTTGTAAACGAAATTTAATAGAAGGGTGTATAGTATTTTCTTAACTCTTCGCGACTCGTACACTTAATTAAATTACGTTTTAATGGTTTTAAATGCGGCATTTTATTAGATTTTTATTTCTATGTTGAGGCAACTTTTTAGTAGCCGTAATTACGGGAGACAAAGACGTGAAGAGTCAATGAGTAATGTTAAAGTTATTACTTAGCCTAGCCCCAATTTGTATTTTACTTCTTATTTTTGATTTGTTTATTGTTTTTTTTGATGATCGGATCCCAAACAGATAGTACTTGCCAAACATCTTCTCTATTAAAATTTGGATGTTTTTTGAATTCCATAGCCTCGCGCATCATTCTAGGCATGAAACGATTTTATTTTGCGAGGCCCCTTGGACTAAATAACAACATTAATTTTTTAAAATTAAAATGAACAAGTTAAGAGTAGGCTAAATAATAGTAACATTAACATTACTTATTGACACTTGACATCTTTGTCTTCCATGCTGACGGCTACTGGAAAGTGCCTGAAACGATGGAATAAAAGTCTAATAAAATATCTCGCTTAAAGCCGGACTACCGTGTTTTTCCTGTGGAAAACGGCCGTAGCTACATATACGCTATATATTTGTCCTGCACAACATGTGGTGTGCCTGTAAACAAGCAGTGAGCTATCGCTGCAAGCGTTTCATTGTAAAATAAACTCATTGAACCGTTACACGGTGCGACCTAAGTGGAAACTCAAAATAAAAATTCACTTTGTGCACCGACTAGTTTATCCAACCGGAAAGTTTCTGTTTTCAAAATGTAACAATATACTTTATGGAGCTCTATCTTTGGTAAATACGGAATAATTATTAATTCGCCATGTTAGCCTATTTGTCTTTGTTTGTCGTAGTCAATGTTGCTAGGAAAATATTGAGTGTTTATAGATGAAATTTATCAGGAATATGCAATGTATCTATCTAGTCAAAACAAAATAGGGGTCACTTACAAATTTCGGAATTATGGGTAAATTATGTATCACTAGGAATATTCATGAGATAAATTGGTATAACCTTATGTTATCTAAAGTGTTTTTAATATTTTTTGGGTTATTCCACTTGCAATTCCCTTTTTAATGTGGATAGATTTGATTTTTTGCCGACATTTCATTCAACGCTATTTTTAACGTGAACTTGAAGCTCATTTAACATTTTGTTCTGCTGGAAACACTTTAGTTTTGCCGACATAGCGCGTAGATCAACATTTTAAGAAAGAAATGCCGTGAGTTCGACGCCATATGGACACGACTACTACAGCCAGGGCCATAACTCTTATCCAAATAGGCCATTTGCAACGGTCTGTAGGTCTACAGGTAGGTTTTTCGCGACGAGCGGTACAAAACGCCTGGAAATGATTTCAAGTGAGCGGACAATTAACCAGTAGGCAGGCATCAGGCGGAGTTAGAGTAGCCACCTTTGTACCTCTCGCGGAGCCGCCCCCTGGCGGAGTACGAGCTCGCCTTGGACTCCATTAGGGCAGCCGTCGGCAGACTAGCGCCGAAGACGATATTCGTCCTAGGTGACTTCAATGCCAAGCACCAAACCTGGGGGAACGCGATTATCGATGTTAGGGGACGGGCGGTTGAAGACTGGGCGCTTCAATCCAACCTGTCCATCCTGAACCAGGGGTCGGTCCAGACCTGCGTACGTGCGCGGGGTGGATTGATCATCGACCTGTCATTCGCCACACATGCGGCCGCCCGCAGAGTGGTAGGATGGAGAGTGCTGGAGGAGGTGGAGACTCTGTCTGATCACTTGTACATCAGATTCGAGCTCCCCCCCTCGCCTAGCGCTAACCCTGTTCAGGCTAACCCCTCCCGGCTCCCGCGCTGGGCTCTTGCCAAGCTCGACGCGGAGTAGGCCGAGGAGAGGGCTATCATCGAATGCTGGACCTATCCAGCCGACCTGGGGAATCTGGAGGCGCAGGCTGAGCACATGCGCAAATCCCTCAAAAGGATTTGCGACGCTGCTATGCCTCGAGCCAAACGACCGCCGCCGCGTACATCGGTCCACTGGTGGACTGAGGAGCTGGCTGAACTGCGGAGGGCAGTCCGCAGAATCAGCCACAGGCTCAAACGCAGCAGAGCGCGTCGTCCTCCAGACTATGTTGAGGAGAATGGACTCGTGGGAGAGTTCAGAGAGGTCAGAAAGGCCCTTTCGATCGCAATTCTGCGAGCGAAAGCCCGGGCTCGGGGGGAGCTCCTCGAGACACTAGACCGGGACCCTTGGGGGCGTCCGTAGCGTGCGGCCCGCAACACGTTGCGGCCTTGCACCTCCACGGTTACGGAAACGCTCGAACCCGAGGTCCTCCGGTCGGTTATCGATGGGCTCTTCCCGGATCCGGGGATCTTCACTCCCCCCGATATGGGTCCAATCATTCCCGACACCTCGGAGGTAAAGCCTCACTCCATCACCGAGGAAGAGTTAGACGTCGCCCTGGACCGGCTCCGGGGCAGGAAGACGGCTCTGGGACCCGATGGGGTTCCGGGTCGGCTCCTCTTCCTGGCCGCCAAACACCTACGCGGCCAGCTGCGGGAACTGTTCGATGCCTGTATTCGCGCAGGTCAGTTCCCGTCGCAATGGAAGGAGGGCCGATTATGCCTGATTCCCAAGGGAGGCCGTCCTCCCAACGATCCGTCCGCCTACAGGCCCATAGTGTTGCTTATCGAGGTCGCCAAGGTCTTCGAGAAGATCTTGGCGAAACGCCTCGTTAAGCATCTCGATACTGTGGAGCCGGGGCTAGCACAGACGCAGTTCGGGTTTCGGCGGAGGCGCTCCACGTTGGACGCCTTCGAGACACTGCGATCTGTAACGGACGACGCGGTCCAAGCAAAGGATACTGTCCTGGCTGTTTCGCTAGACATAGCGAACGCCTTTAACAGCCTCCCTCACGAGACGATCAGGGAGGGGCTTCGTGCACCCGGAGTTCCCCCGTACCTCACGAGGCTGTTGGGCGCGTACCTCCAGGACAGGTACATCCTTTGGGAGGGCGGTGAGTCCGAGAATCGCGCGATAGGTCGGCGACACGTCGCGTGCGGCGTCCCACAGGGATCGGTCCTCGGGCCGGTTCTTTGGAACGTCGGTTATGACTGGATCCTTCGGGTTCCGGTCCTGCCCGGAATAGGGCTAATCTGCTTTGTGGATGACACCCTACTCACGGCACGCGCTGCGTCATTCGCGGAATCCGTGGACCTCGCCAACGCCAACGGGTTGGCGATCGTGGTCCGAAGAATAGGTAGGCTGGGCTTGAAGGTCTCCCCCGCGAAAACGGAGGCCATCATGCTCCATAGGCGGTTTCGTAATCCCCCCTCGGACCTGTCTGTTACAGTCCAAGAGGTGGATATTCGTGTAGGCCCCCAGATGAAATATCTGGGGCTAACTCTCGATGGGAAATGGCTGTTTAAAGCGCACTTTGAGCAGCTAGTTCCTAATCTCGTGAGGTCCGCAGGCGCTTTCTCTCGGTTTCTTCCCAACGTGGGGGGACCGGGGACGACGACTAGGAAACTCTACATGGGCATCCTTAGGAGTATGGCCCTGTACGGTGCACCCGCATGGTCCAATGCACTTCACCGCCCCAATAGGACTTTGTTATGCCGCGCACAACGGGTCCTGGCGGTGCAGACCATCCGAGGATACTGTACAGTGTCGTGGACGGCGTCGATACTCTTGGCAGGCGATCCGCCCTGGCCTCTCCAGACGGACGTGGTAGCTAAAGTTCGGCGCTCCCGACAGGATGCCCTCGCCCGTGGCCTGGTCTATGGCCAGGCCGAACTCCAGGTGATCAGGATGCGGGAAACCGCGGCCATGATCCAATCTTGGTCAGTAGAGTTGGAAAACCCTGTTGCTGGCATTGACACGGTGGAAGCGGTTCGACCGCAGCTGTTGCGATGGCTCTCGCGGAAATGCGGGACCCTGACCTTCAGAATGACACAGATACTTACCGGGCACGGTTGCTTCGATAAGTATCTGTCTCAGATTGCGGGCTGCTTGCCTTCATCTCAATGCCGCCAGTGTGGCGCGCTAGACACGGCATTACACACGCTAGTAGAGTGCGCAGCATGGGCACCTCAGAGGTTTGAACTCGAGACACTTGTAGGACCGGTCGAATCGCTGGGCGATCTGGTGCAAGCCATGCTGCACAGCGACGATTGGTGGGTGGGTGCGGCCAATTTCTGCGAGACGGTAGTGTCTCATAAGGAGGCCGCGGAACGAGATAGGGAGAGAGATGGTAGTGCGCATGCGTCTCACGGGCGCCGACGTCAGCCGGGAGCCCGGAGGCGCAGGTATGCGCATGACCTCCCTCCCTGAAATACCGCTGCAGGGGCCCTCTAGCATCTAGGGAGCAGAGGAGTCTTCACCCCTGTTGACGAAGTGAGTTTGCCTCTCCCGGAGCATTCTCAAGCACTTGTGCGCTAGGATCGGTGTGGGCGTAACTACGTTCTGTATCTCACGCCTTTCCTACCATAAGCGCGGGGCACATGGGAGGAGGGTGGTTTTAGTGGGGTATTGATTAGTCGAGTCTCCACACAAGCCGGTTGATTATTGTTTGGATTGCCTCAGTGGAAAGCCTCCATGATCAACAACGGTCTAATCCCTAGCAAAGGACCCGGTATGTGCGAATTGCATTTCCCCCGCCTGAAAAAAAAAAGCCACCTTCCAGGAAGACCGCTACATACGCTTAACTACACGCAGAGAGCGCACAGTCACCTCCCGCTCTTTGCAAACCCGCTTGCGTCAGGCCACAGGCTCGTATGTTAGTGACCAAACGGTTAAGAATCGGTTGCATGAAGATTAGTGCAAATTCCATTAACAAGCGCTCATTATGCAAACCGATTAAAATTCGGAAAGCAACATTTGTACTGGGGTGTGAGTGATTGGAGCACAGTGCTTTTCACTGATGAGAGCAAATTTTTTTTTTTAGTGGTGGTCATTGCATAAGGGCATGGAGAAGAGAAGGTGAGCATTTTTCAGATGTGATGCACGACAATGCAAGCGCGTACACTGCGAGAGCCACCAGAGAGTCCCTAGAAGAGGCTCATATTGAAGTATTGCTGTGGCCAGCGAGCAGCCCGGACTTAAACCATATTGAATACAGGTGGGCTCTCTCAAAAAGAAGCACGAGAGAGACTAATTCTCGCCAGTGAATAACGAGAGACAGCTAATAAACGTTTTAAAATCGAGCAAATACCTAAGGAAGCAGTTCAGCATAGTAGAAAGTATGACCTTTAGGCTTTAAGAATGTCCAAGAAAAAGAGGAGGATATTCCAGATATTGATTAGATAAATCTAATCAATATCTGGAATATCCTTAAAATTAAATTAAATTATTTTTTTTTTAAAAAGAAAAAAAAATATTCTTTTAATTTTTATGATTTTATTATTTAATTTTTTTTTTGGAAAAACTACACTTTTCTTTAAATCACCGGGAACTTGTTATTTTTTCAGTGAGTTTAATGAAAAAACAAATCGTTATCATAATTCTATCATTTACAACCCCCAAAACCGCTTAATTTACCAATGATATCAAAAATACAAGGTGGCCCTTATTTTATTTTGACTAGTATATATGCGGTGTACAATGGTGTAGTAAAGCTCTCAATATACAGTAAAGAACAGAAGAGTCAATAAACACTACAGATCAGAAAAGCATATGTATGTATAACAGGCTGCCACATCTATATTTTACAACTAAGGGTTGAAAAAATATTTTAATGAATTTAGTTGTGTATCATTAGTCTGATCTCAAAAATTATAACAATATTTATTAATTGTTCAAATTGAAAAGTTCTTATTCAAACTAAGTTCTACTGGAGAATGATTTTTGCAGATCTTTAAGTCTACTTTCTTTTATATGCACAGTCGCGGAATGAAAATATTCGTCACTAAACAATACTGCCAACATTATAATAAATGTTACGTTTATAAAATATAGAAACGAGAAAAAAGAAAATTGCAATGTTGACAGTGACAGAAGCTGAGATTAATAATAAGAAATAACGAGGATATAATCACTACGCTTAACATAAATATTATAAAACCAATAAAAAGTTTTTACGTCTAAACAATCTTTTTAGACGAGATAGAAAATCAAAAAACTTTGATCAATATAATTTTAAACTTTATATTCAAACTGTTAAACATAATTTTCTGTGGAACAGTCGGTCCTGTGACTCAGGTTGAAAAGGTAACATGTGCTCGTGGAACGTTAAATTAATCAATTTGAAAACTAAATTTTGCTTTACTATAAATCTGAGTTATTAAAATATTGATAGCGTTTAGAATGAAAGAGTCACAGATGATGTATCGTTTTTTCAATTTGACAAAAGAGTGAAAACGTTTAAATTGTATAATCATAGTACTTACGCTCAAAATATTTCCTATGGGCTAAGGTTGTGTCGCCTGTTTAAAAAAATCTACTTTTCTAGGTACAGATGTTTATTCCAAAATGACATCAATTTTTAAACTATTAAGATATTACGATAACGGGAATTTAACAAGGGAAGCGGAATTTAGTTGATGAATTAATTAAAATTTTATAACAGCATCTCTCGAAAATTACATTTAGACAGTATAAAATGAAAAAGTTATGACATTTTATAGACCCAATTTTGTTTTTTTGGTATTAGACGGATATTAGATATATTAGACTGTTCATTTCTGTTTTTTTCAATTTGGACTAATTAACCAAAGCGATCCATATAAATATATTAACATTCATTTGAATTTTTACCACCGTTTTATTTAATTCCAACATTTATCTAACTTTAGACTAAAGTTATGTTTCCAGAGCAAATGTTATTCTTTTGTTTTGAAGCGTTTTTAATACACGCCTGCTTGTTTGTTGTAAAATGGGTAGGTATATTTGTTTTCCATTACAGTTGCATTAACAATTTAAAGGTATTTCTATTATAGCTGCATTATAAATATAATAGATTTGCTATACATTCAATTATAATAGGTCTTTGTCTATGAAATTGCCGTTTTACAGTATTACCCATTGCAAATCAAAATAATTTTATTTGGCTAAGAATTCTACTTTTAAATTAATTTATATTTATTTGAAAAATATGGCTTTTTTCAAAATTAGTTATTTGTTTATTGATTAGCGGTATGTTTTCATCGTATTTGAACCTTTTTCGTCGTCATAGGGATACGTTGAAAAATCGAGTTAATATGGAATATGAGTACTGTCGCGGCAGCAACGGGGTACAAGCGTCACGCAACATCAACGACGTTTACGAAGCGAACACTATAAACGAAAGCGCTACCTGTTATTGGTTTGTTCGGTTCCGTCCTAGAAATTTCGACCTGAAAAATGAACCTCGTGATCGTCCGAAAACTTTGGTCGACAATGACGAATTAAAGGCGATTGTTGAAGCTGATGATACTTTACTAGTTTTCAAAACAATATTAGTCCATTTGCGTTAAATTGGCAAAGTAAATAAGCTTGACAAATGGGTGCCCTATAAAATCTTGATCGTCAGCGCGAAGTATGCGTAGAGACGTGCCTTGCACTGCTCAGCAGGCACACAAACTGAGGAATTTTAAGCCGCATTGTTACTGTTTGACAATCGTAAGCGCTCAGCAAGTTGGTTGGATTCTGATTCAGCACCTAAACAATGCCCTAAACGAAAACTTATCCCTAGAAAATTTATGCAATGATGAAATGAATTACCTATGGTACATTCTCGAACGACGCTAGGATATCTTAGTCATTCTAAGACTTTTATCTGTTTTTAAAAGCGTCTCGTTTAGATACGAACCAATGACCGTTGGATTGTCATAGCGTCATTCTGAATTGTATGCTGGTCGTGTGCGAAGGGCCGTCCGTCCGTTTTTTATTTTTTGCAAGTGTCTATAGTGCACCTTGAAATTTTACGTAGAAGCGATTGTACTGACTTCACTATAAGCGAAAGCGCTGGCTCACGAGGCAGGTCTTAATATTCCCATCGGAATTCTCGTATAAACAGGACTAAATAAAATAGAAAAATAAACCCCTCTTTAAACAAGTGATTTTTTTTTTATTCTGTTGCAAACCTCAAAACCACCAAACGCCTACTATCAAGACAGCCGGTTTTCAGCTAAATCAACATCAATTCAGATATTATTTTGTCTTAAATACTTAACGTTATTTTTTAGCTTAACCACCTTATTTTTATTTAAATTAATAGGAGACTGCCTGTCCTATTAGCTTAGCTTTGCCACCCACCCCCCTTTTGAAAAGTATAACTTTATAAGCTCCAAGCTCTACCGGTGAGGAAATGAGGAAATAATCGAACCTTGTATGTGATGAAATCTTACTGATATAAGTTAGATTTTAACGTTTGTAAATCTGTAGAAACAACCTGTGTAAACCGAGTCTTTTAGGACCATCCTTAATATAATAAATGACCTAAACCTTTGATGATAAACTAGAATTTTTATTTGCGTTCCTCACAAAATTAAGCATTATAATAATTTCATGAAAATCAGGTCCCTGAATACCTACTAGATTCTTACATGTTACTTTCCATCCACCACAGGGTAAACAACCTGTCTAAATAGACAACATAATATTTATAATAAGAAATATTGATAATAGTTTTTTTAAAGTAACATTGGCGCTAGAACACCATTGTTTGGCGGTCTAGCGCCGATGTGATTGGATGTGAGCATTATTGCAGATGTGTACTGTGAAGAACTGAACACAATAATGGAGAAGCTCGCATGTCTCCAACCAGCTTTGGTCAATCGCTCGTCTCCGCTGCTCCTGCACGACAACGCGCGACCTCATACTAAACAGCAGGCGGTCTCTAAGTTACAAGAGCTGGGATTGGAAGCTCTCCGTGTCATTCGCCATACTCACCTGACCTTGCGCCTACAGACTTCTACTTTTTCCAGAATTTGGATAACTTCTTGGAGGGAAAATTTCAATACCTACCCGAGAGGCAGTACAAAATGCCTTTGAAGAATTTAGTGCCTCCCGTTCAGCTGATTTCTTTAAGGAGGACATCAATAAACTGCCATTGCGTTGTCAAAGATGCATCGAATACATGGGTGATTACTTCGATTAATAGAAATAAAAAATATAGAAAAAAATCACGTTAACTTCTATCATAAAAAAGTCCAATTTCGTAGGTAAAGACTTAATATTTTAAAAACTGTCAGACCACCAACATAAATATCTACATATTAAATTACTATTTCTGATATAAACTAAAAAAAAATGAGTTCCGTTTAAATAGTTTTTGGTTTCCGTAGCTGTTTTGGCAAAAACGGAACTATTATGAAATTGTCATGTCTGTCTGTCTGTTTCCGTAAATTAGAGCCATTGTTCATACGTCTATATGGCTAAAATTTCACAGGAAAGTGTATCGTCAATCTCATTATATAACGGTGTAAATTGACACTGAAAATAACAATGGCCGATATACAAGTAAACGAGAGCAGAAAATAACTTACACGAGTTGAAAAGAATTTTCATCTAAATTGAGTAAGACGGCTTTTAATGAAGTCGTCGATTGAGAATTTAACAAAAATAGTCTATATCCCGCGGTGGTAGTCTCTATTTTCTCGGGCAAAAATTCTTGACAACTTTGAAAGTAAAGACAAAATTTAAAAAAAATACAAATTATATTAGTAAGTTATACCCAGTTCCTCGTATAAATTCCTAATTCAGGAACATAATCAAATATTGGTCAATTATGCTAGAAAATTATATTCCCATATTAGATTTGTAAATATTTTTGGTAATCATAATTACAGATAAATTAGCTTCGAGACGTTTTTGCATTTGTAGTAGTAGTATTTATATATTTACAGTATTTCTAAACTTGAAATTTAGTATTAAAAATTATGTTTAATATTAATATTTATTATTTTAATATCGTTTTATATTATTAGTTTCACATTAAGTACCAGCCTATAAAAATATATAAAAAGTATTAGTTTATTTATATATGTGCTGATCATACACTGCTCCAAACTCAAAAATGTCTCGAAAGTATTTTATCTGTAAGTCTCTTTTAAAAGGAAAAGGGATTTTATTCATACGTTCCCACTGTCACTTGATAGTGGTTTGGGACTAATATTTTATATATAGTTTCATTTGTTTATTAAAATAATTTAGAATATAAATAAACATCTTTAAAAAATTCATATTGCAAAGGGACTTCGTATATTTGTCTTTTGGAGAAATATATCAGTCTAATAGTGGCTTTGTTTAGATGTTTATATTTTAAGGATTCCGTGGCCATTTTTTAAAAAACGGACCTGATTATTATTTTACTAAATGATATAATAGACACACCATATATAACACATTTAACTTCTTGTCTTTCAATTTTATTAATAAATTATGTATTCGTTGACTCTCTCACATTTGATTCAATTGATGAGTGATGAGGAATATTTTAAATTTAGTTAGCTGCGATTTCCTGCATAGGAACCGTTAGAATGGTGTAATGACCGTATGATTATTGTATGGCATAATTAATTTTCACAGAAACTTCTTGTTCTATTTGGATAAAATTTGTCTGAAACTCGTAGTTCGTGGATACACTACACAATGTAATGTAAGGGTGGCTGTCATGGCATTTATATTTAAGCGTTGAAAATTTAAAAAAATAATCAAGTTCATTTATACTTAAAAATACTTTAAACGAAAACTCTTTGGAACGAGATATGTTAAGTTTTGAAACATTTTCAATTAATTTCTATTTCAGGGTTATACATACTAACATAAAAAACTTAAATAGATCATCACTTCTACGAAAACCTTCCCTATATTTGAGTTGGCACGCACTTGGAATGTATTTTTTTGGAAATTACCTATTTAAGTAATAATTATATATAAACGGTATTTTTATCTGACAAGACAATTGATTATACGTTACGCGCCGAGATTATTGCCCGGAACGACGATTTCGATTAACCTAAGAATATCCCGCTAGGGCTTATTTGGTGAGTTATTGAATATTCATTGTAAGGAATCGTTACGAAATTTAAATGTATAATAATTACAGATATGACTCATAATAATAGTCTGAATGGCTTATTATCAAATTGGAATAAATAAAAATCAAATAATAAAAGAATTGTGTACTAAATTCTTCGCAGCTATTTTGACAATAATTAAAGTCTTATACATTTATATTATTTTCATGTTCATCCTGTCATCTATCCGACAGTCTATACATATGACAGTCTTTTGTCTCTATCACTACTGGATCTAATAAATAAAATGTCTTTTTATTATATTTTTATTGCATGAGTTCAGCAGGCAGGTAGACGATCCACTTGATGGAAAGCGGTTACCATCGCCTATAGACATTTGCAACACCAAAGGTGCTACAAATGCGCTGCTGCACTCTTAAGGGAGACTGGAACCTAGTCACTAATAGCGGAATATAACTCAAATGTCTCACAAAGAGGTATTTTGTATGCCGCTCACAGTGGTGTATTGAAATCCCAACAAAATAATATAGATATAGAGGGGTACTCCGTGTTCGAGGAGTGTGAAAAAATAAGCACATAACCTTGTAGGATATCGTTAGACAGATCTTTAAAAGTTATATCGACGTCTCTTACCGACTTTCTCTTCTTCTAGCGACTTAAACAGCATTTAGTTGAATGTCATCGAAATTCATGTCATAGCTTATCGATATTACCAATGTGTGAAATCCATTAATCAATTGATTATATTGTATAGTTACTGACACGGATCTTGAGCCTTCAGTGGAATATTAGAATGCGCTTTGGGCATTGAGTGTCGGGAATGTGATGCAATTTATTGACATATCGATCGTATTACGTTTTTATCCTTTTACTCGAAAGGGACAATACCCCATACTTCGAAAAAGAACCGAAATTTCACTGTGTGTAGGCCAAGGTAACCGTTCAAGCATCGTGCCGGAGTCTATAGAACAAACAAACAAAAAAACAGTACCTACTTCTCAAACGGCAATCCTTCTCTTGCGCAGTTGCACGTTTTGAACCTATTTATTAAGTTTACCTCAAAGATAAAGCTTTGTTTAAAAAGTGTAATTGAAGCAATTAGAAAGTAGAACTGGCTATTAAGGACTCATTACTTAATGGAGAAAAGTTACATTTATAGCTAGAGACAATTAAAGATTAAATTACAAACCGTTGTTTTGGCTACAAGACATCCGATCCATGTTTAAAATAAAGTGCTTTCGGATTCTGGCCGGACAGCATGCATCTTTCAAGCGGTCTTCCTGACCTATCTTAGATTGAAGCTAAATAATAAATATGATATAGTGTTACAGTTATTTAGTAGTTATTAGTTATCTATAATTTACCCTAATTTTATATAACAATATTTATCCTTTATATGATGTGTTAATCATGTAGATTATAATTCAAAATCTCTCAATTGTGTATAGACAGTATTCATTACATTTTATTTTCATGTTGGTAGACGCGATAGATTTATACTCTGTTCGATTTATTTTATTACATGTAAAACTTTAAGTATAATATTTTATATAATAATATCTTATATAAAATTGATCTAAAATTTCCAAACAATAATGTATTAAATTCTTTTTATTTATAACCCTTTAATTAAAATATTTTATCAATGACTTCAATCCGTTATCGGTTGTGCCAATTTGCTAAGCTTCTTAGACAGTAAAATTGTTGCATGGATGGCGAGGTGTTCTAAAAATAAGTAATATGTTAAAACCGTAAGGTTCTCTGATTATAAATATGTGACCAGTTACTGTTCTTTTATTACCATAAACCCTTCTGAGTTGTTGCAAGTATTACAATAGCTACAGGCAAATAGAAATAGCAAACTGTGATACGGCGTGTTCAACTTGGTCAAGCCTGTTTCATCGTCTCTTTTCGTGAAATAGGAAAGTTTATTTTGTCGCAATGTCACCATTCATTCATTATCAGAAAGTTGTAATTGAATGAATTGAGTCAGCAAAGCTATCTAAAGCCTGATTTACATTTGAATTATTTAAGTAGTTACTTAATTTGCGAAACTGCTGAGCTAGTCTTTATCGTCGTTTGATCAGACATTTTCTAGTTAAGTAATGTCAATTACGTAGATTGTCTATCCAAACTGTAATAAGAATTTATTCGCAGGTGAACTACTACTACTTAACTAATTCAAGTGTAAATCAGGCTTTCAGCAGTACAACTTCCCCGGCTAGGATTCTAAGTGATACGCGAGTGTCCTAACCACTACTTTACCAGGATTTAATAGGATTAGCGGAAATCGGGATCACAAGTACTTATTATTAGCATTGGACTGGCTGCGGAATATAAATGACAAGCGTTATTGTATCAATTTGAAGCAGCGCTTGCGTCCATCTTTGAAACTACTATAGCAAATGGCTAACAAGTAACATATCTTTTAAAATGATTCGTGATTTAACATTGAATTAGCGCACACGCGCCCCAAACTTAAACCCGTAGATTTGAATCCTGGCTGAAAAGCATGCACCACTTGTGCAATTTTCTGACCTATGCATATTGTTATAAATATAATTACCACGTGCTAACGGCGAAGAAAAACATCGTAATGAAACCGGTACATCGAGATAACAGATGTGTCAAATCCACCAATCCGCCTTGGAAAAGCGTGGCGGGTATACTGTTCTTTTCCACTATAAAAATGAGAGACCCTAGCGTAAAAGTGGGACGTTTATGGGCTGTTCTTATATGTATATTATAACTTTTTGGTTGATTGGGATTAACGAACTCAGTTTTAATTCGTAGCGCCAGAATGGTGCCACAATAGGCACAATAGAATGACAGCCGCCTGTCTAGTGGTAATAATAGTAGAGGTCGGCAACCATTGAGATATATCTTAGTTACACTAACCAAAACACCACACAAGAGGCTAATAATTATAACTAATTAGGAAGATATTGCCACACGTCCCTCAGGTACTCGCTAGTCGGTCGCTGTTGCTAGTTTCGGATATTATTCGGTATTAAAATATTGTATAAATAACTCAAGAAATATAAGCATAGACTAATGGTAATTTTTTCAAGGATGACTATAGTACTAGTAATAACAAAAATTTTTAGATTATAGATCAAGCAAAATATTCGATAGACGCCACGTTCCTCTATATGGTATAAATTATTTAATTCAGATAAATCATTTCTGTGGAAGTCTAAATAGAAGATGTACAATGATTACCGGACAATAATAACTTTATCATGATTATGTCCAGAAGCCATTTTTTTTCCACATTGTATATAAATATGAGTCGAGAATCTCCTATTTTGGTATTCTTACAAAAGCATTGTGTTTAACAAATGTTAATATTATGTTTAGACAAAACAATTCTACGTAGTTATAATTAAATGGAAACATGTTTCTCATGTAAGTTAATCATACAAGTATGTAGGCAGAAAATGATAACAAAAGCAAATATCACAAAATTATCTATTCTATTACACTTTGTCATATACTCGTGACCCACCTCCTGGTGTATGGAGCGTGCTTTTATTTTAAGCATCTCATGGAGTATAAAGTATTATAGTTCAATATTGACAGCGAATACGATACAAAGATAAGCTCGAAAGGTATAATAAAAATTGTACCATTGACCTACATATTTGAGAATCAGCTGCCTTCAATAAGTGACCTATTATAACAAAAGATCCGAAGCTTTGAACACAAGCGAATAAAGAGGATCGAAGATGTGACGAAAAAAACGCGCGCCTACAGGTGTTGTGGTGGTGTTTTAACATGTCCGAAATGTAATCACA
Source organism: Dendrolimus houi (assembly GCA_039645545.1). Taxonomy (NCBI): domain Eukaryota; kingdom Metazoa; phylum Arthropoda; class Insecta; order Lepidoptera; family Lasiocampidae; genus Dendrolimus; species Dendrolimus houi. Next base: position 8,931,968 of record CM077123.1, on the reverse strand, counting down.
GGTTCTTCGACAAAAAAGTCTTATTAAGTCATATACGGGCATAAAATTGGGTAGGAAACCAATATTTTTACTACTCACAATACTTGCTCGTCGCTTTAACCCAAATCAGTTGATACATACAGTAGACATTTATATCCTATTAGTCCTCCTACGAGTTAACCCGAAAGACGTTGCCCCGCCTGGATTACAAAATATTTATTTATACTACATAAGTTTACAGAAGTAAACTTATGTATATATCAAGTTCTGTTTTTTGAATTTATTACGGGGGTTTAAAAGATCTAAAAAAATTAACGTATTCAATCCTATATTGTGTTTCATAAGCAATTAAACAAATCAATATTATATTTTGTATTATATAATAATATATTATCTTTTTAAGAAGTGAAAAACGTCACTTATGTTAAGAGTTGTAACGATTGTTTTTTTTTTTTAAGAGATGTGTCCCTTTTCTATCTGAATCGAAAAACAGTAATGAATGGTCTAATTTCGGTTTTAGAATTGTGGCCATGAATATTCAATTTTAGAAATAGTAATGCCCAGGTTACACGTGGCTAGTTTTTCAAGCTAGGCTGTTAAGCTAGTAAGCTAGTAACTATGGCTTTGTGTATACAGAGCTAGCTTCATTTCTAGGCTAGTAAGTTAGTGAGAAATCTAGTAAGCTAGCTAGCGTCTCAAGGATAGTTTAATAGGATGGGGTTCTATTTTTTGAGCTAGTAGCGCCCCTCACCACTGGTTTTATTATCCTGGTTTGTGTACCAGCCTTGTGTGGTCGGTGAAGCTAGTATCCGATTGGCTAGTGAGCAGTGACTACGCGTTTTTCTGACCACGTGATTTCAGAGTCAATTTAATTTAAAGATGCCCAAACTAAGTACCCATGTTAATTTAAAATTCGTACAATTGTACCGTTAAGAGGAATGTCTGTGAAACGTCTCCATTCCGTGTCGTAAAGACAATTCTATGCGTGATTTGGCACTAAAAAAAATCTGGCGAATTATTGACCAAGATATAAACAGTAAAATAAAAAACTTAAGAGTGACTTATTGTCAAGAATTGACAAAAATTGAGAAATCAACCAGGTCTGGAGCAAGTTCCCAAGAGGAATATAAATCAAAATTAAATTGCTTTTTTTAAGAATGTAGTTCATTTTATTTTACACACGTATTGTTACTTTAAGTCACTGTGATGGTATTGGCATCAAATTCCCTAGCATTATATACACAGCACTTTTCATTGCCAGGCCAGGACTGCAAACCAGAACAGTATATCGAGGTTCTAGCTTTCTATCCTAGCTTGGAAAAACTAGCCTCGTGTATTCCGGGCATAAATTCAGTAGTACATCAATGGAAAAGATTACAAAACAAAACAAAATAGTTAACCGAATATGTTATCTTTATAGTTAAGATCTTAAATTATATAATATTTCAAGAACAACACGTCACTACCCAGTGGGTGTACAAATATGGATTTTAATATAATTAGAATTATTACGAATAAGTTTACTGATTTGAATTTGTTGGACAGTTTTTTGGGATTAGGGTATTTTAGTTACTCGTTTATATAGGTCTTCGTAGCCATGTACCAGGAACAGCAGACACGCGTCGCTACTTTCACATTCACAGTAGGTGGAACGATATGCGATCATGGCAGATTTTTTACTTATAAGTTTGGTGAGCAATATAGACATTATAGTTTAAGGGTTAGCACAAAGCTCCGACCGGTTGCTATGTAATAAATACAATATTGACTATCATTTAGCTTTTCTGACTGGTTTAAATATGATTGCACTATTTGCACACCAAGCGAGTCTAGTAATATAAGCTATATAAATAATAATATATCCTATAACTATGAAGTTAAATTCTAAGCATTATTCAAACGATGTCTTTATTAAAATATAATGCAAATTATTACATTTATACTTAATATAATTATGTCCACCACACTTCTTGTTATTTTGGTTTTATTATAGCTCAATGTGTTCAGACTTTAAAATGTAATCAAATAATGTTTTGACAAAACCAACTCTTGAGCACGGGTCCAGTGCAAAATTCTTTCCTTTTTAGAAATGGAAATATCAGATCTTAAACTGCAACATCTTTAGGAGCATAAAAATAAATAATTAAAAGAAATGACGATGCTGCAGTACTTTTCTAAAAGGATATTTTTGAGTCGTCTTGCATCGCGTTTTACAGTGTTTTTAATAAGATTAAATAAAAATTGGTCAAGCGTGTTCGGACTACGCATATTGCAGGTTCTGTTGAGGCGTGGAACTTTAATTATATTGATATAATACAAAAAAAACTATTTAATCATAAATCCTCATACTACTAAAACGATATCGTTAAAACCAATTTTCATTGAAAATTGGTTTAAAAGATTGGTTGATAGATCAACCAATCTTTTTGTAATTTTCTTTATATTTAGTGCAAAAGCTAGAACACAATTTTACATATCTAGATTTTGAAAGCGACTATCTCACCGCCTATTAACATGGATAAAAAAATATGGAGAATCTTCATTACGGTATATCAAAATCTCTGTAATGATATAACACACGACGATTTGTTATTATATTAAATAAAATATCTCCTTTGAAGCTGTTTATTAATTCACGCTCCTTTCTATTGTATATTTATTAGACTTTACAGTAATTGTATGTATATACAATTTTAGCTAGATGTGTTGGTGGGGAGTCTTTCCGCTTCTTCTCCTTAACAACAATAATACGTTGCGAAGCGGTATACACAGAATAAGAAGTTCATTTAAATTTATATGTATGACCTTCAAAAAGTTTTCTCCAGTGGAAGTTATTTTAATAAAAACTTTTGTATTTGAAAATTGTACATTTTAATATTATTAAGTAATCGCGAATTAGTATAAGCATCAACTCGTGATATTTAACTTGTACATACAATAAGGGTGTTGTAAACAAGGCTATATAATTTTGAACAATAATAATAATAATTAGTCGCTTCCTGGTTTAAATAATGAGTACGCGTAAAATACGTGTATAATATGTATTGGAATAATATAAGAAGTACTTTTAAATTATGGTACTTCACTTCGTTAATGGTCGTCATTGGCAAAGCTGTAGTACTTCAGTGGCTAACGGATCCATATTTAAATTAAATGACGTAAGTTTGAATCCTGGTCGGGCAGTACGCTGTGTTTATATTGTATTTTAATATATATTTTACAACTTAATCTCAGTATACATATTTAATAATAAAGTAAACATCCGCCGATAGGCATTAAAAATCGCGTGAGCAAACCTGCAAAAAGAGTTTATCAGTGTGTGATATACATAAATCCGGCTTAATCAAACGTAGTTTGTATATCGTCCGTTTTTATGAAAAAGGGAAGCCTGAACCAGCAGTGGAAAGTTTAATTAGAAACGCTGCTATTTATTTATTACAAGGATGTACTGAAAAATTGATCTCTGTAAAATGATACGAGGCTATATTAAAAAATGGTAAATGTGACTTACCACCATACACGGTCCCAACAGTCTTGGATAATTTTCGGGAAATCGCACCATCGAAGAGAGAATCGAAACACGCACTCAAAGCTCTTGCGCAGGCACTGGTACCAATCTGTTGAAGAGAACAACCATGTTTAATAATTAGTTAATAATACATGGAAATAAATAATACAAAGATGGAGTAGACTCAGTGGTAAAGTAGATCCAGAGACAGCTAGGATCAAAGTTGGCATTTTGCAAGACTAATGTCCGTCAAAGTACCCGACATACATGATCATTACTAGCACGAAAGTCCTCGATTATATTATTGAGCAGTTGCTACTTAATGGTGCTTATGAGCATGAGGATTATTATTTAGGAGTATGTTTAAAACTAGCATGCTTACTGCTAGCAGATGTGAACAGCATGCTAATTTGAAACATGCTTATAAACCTGCTTTATTATGAGGATGTGTTTCGGTACTTTTAAGGATGTAGCAAGGTGGGAGAAGGAGTAAACTACGTGACTCCCGCAAAAGGCTTCGTAATTACATTACGGCGCGCGGCGTCAGGACCGTCAAGCACTGCGATTTGTTTCTATATTTTGTCAAATAAGTGTATATAAATGGCAATAATTATTTAGGAAGATGATTGTGATGATAATGATTTGTCAATATTAATATTAAAAAAGAGGAAAGATTTACATTTTTGTATTTTTTATGTTTGTAACGAATAAACACAAAAACTGTCGATTTCAAAAATTCTTTCACCGCTACATAATCCGTAATTAATATAGGCTATACAAATATTAGGGATCTCTACTACAATTAAATAATGTAACCCATCAATCTATACAAAATACGATTTTGATGACATTTTATATGTTTGAGTGGGTCCCGAAGTGGTGGTGTTTTTTTGTGAATTAGATTCGGTAAGTGGCGCTGAAGTCGGATTCTAAATTTTTCAGGGCAGGGCAACGTCTACTGAGACCGCTAGTTTATAATATATAGGCAGAAACTGTATTTTAGTCTATTTCAAACAGGACGTTAGAGTTGACACCCATATATAAAACTTATGACACCCGACAGATTTCGTCCAGTCTAGCTATGTAACGCTCTACACATCATGAATTGACATGCGATTATTATTTTTGAGTATTAACAATAATCGATTACATAAACTATGTTATAGCTGTATTAAATGTATATGCAATAACTTTTGGTTACGAAAATAGGTATATTACCTCACGTATGATTCTAAGTAAAAGGTGACGTTAAACAAAAAATATATTTTATCTGTCACTATTAACGAAACTAACCTATGATGGATAATTTTCAAACTTTATAATATTGTAAACAAACAAAAATACTTGAAATTTAATTTCGAATCGTGGCTTATACCTAAGTCTATTTTCTGCCATTTCACACATAACTTGGTACACCAGCATGTATTTCAATTGGTTAATACGATGTTTATGTATTATTTTTTGCATGATTGCTATTACTAGTTTCAGTGACCTCAGTGCGTAACTTTAAAACGTTATTTAAATAATAAAATCTTACATAAAAATTACGTAAATTCATTATTTACACAAAACATCGCGATTTTAATTATAATGTCACTTTTAAACAGTAGTTAGTATCAAATTACTTCCACATAGTATACAGTACATTAATAGTATCTAATTCATAGGTCGATTATAACATATTGCTACACGTTACGTTCTATGGGCTGTGTCAGCCATATATTAGAAATAGACCGCATAGATTCGAGAATAATGCAGCGCTTCAGAGAGCCGAAAATTCCACGGTACAGTTCTGTATTAGATAGATATCACGGTGATGTACCCTATCGCGGCGACCGCCCGTCGCGCCGTCATTTGCATGATACCATAGCTAGCTCTATATTTAGACACTTCTTTTGTATTTGTTACGTTAATGTAATATTGAATAGGTTAAGTAAACTTGTTACTTCTGTCATTTGATGAGACCACTGTTACAAAAATAACTAGAAAAAATTTGCTTCGAGACGTTTTTGTATTTGTAGTAGTGTACGGTCATAAATAAATAAATAAACTAATACGTTGTATGTATTTTTATTATATTATATTATTTTTATAGGCGGGTATTTAATAGGAAACTAATAATATTAAACGATATTAAAATAATATATATTAATATTAAACATAATTTTTAATACTAAATCGTTGGTCCCTGTTCTGAAGAATGACATTTGCTTTCTGATAACACCTTTCCGATGGAAGTCAATGCAATTCCGGTTGATTTAGCAACTAATTAAGCGGGATTCATAATACTGCTCGGATTGCTATTGCACTTATTTTTGAAATATTTGTACAAATTATACAAAACTTCTTTAGTTTGGAAAATCAAAAGCTTACCTCGACTACGTTTCAATATCGGAGCCATTTTTAATTAACAAATTTAATATCAAATAACAACAAATAAATCAATAATTATCAACTTTAAATCAAATAGTCAGACCTCACAACTTCTAGCCATGTAAATAATAACTATTTATTTGACTTTCACCGTTGACTTTTGATTGTAAATATATTTTTTCTCAAATGTAACGAACCTCTTTTTGCTGATTGTATAAGTAATTTGAAATTTCAAGTTTAGAATTCCTGTAAATATACAAATATTACTACAGACGCAAAATCTACACATATCTCAAAAACACAAGGGATTTTTTTAGTAACAATTTCTTATTGAACGTATTTTTAAAAGTTTTAGTGTTTCTTGTTTGTTTTGTTAGTTCTAAAGTTAACGAGTGGCACTTTTTACACCTTTGGAAGCAATCTTACTCTTTATTGACTTATATAAAAAAGTTGTGGCTTTTACAAACATTATATTTTGTTAGAAAATTGAAAGTCTTAAATTAGAAAATACTCTGAATATAACTTAATACACCCATGAAATGAAATCCTTATTTTGTAGAAACGCTTCCTAGCCATAAATTCAATGGAAGATCGACAGAGTCGACATTTATTAGGTGTGTTTAGGTCTTCTGGGCAATATTTACAATACAGCTTACGTCTAATTGTATATTTAGTTACATACAAAGGAAGTGTAAACATTCACATTATATCTCTTATTTTCTATCATAAATTAATATTTTCTTACAATGTACATAGTTATGTGGGGCAGATCAGACAAAATTATAACAATGTTCCTTGATTACTTTTTTCAATTAAATCAATATGTGGGAAGAAATTCCCTTATGAAGGTGTAAAAAGTCTCCCGTCTCTTACGTTGATTTTAGACGGATCAATCTAATTGAACCAACTTAATTAAAGGGACTCCACAGTCGTCAATGACATTGAAAATTATTCAAGTTTATGTTTATATGGATAATTTTGGTTGATTCATCCAAATTGATCAAGTCATAGTTGTCTGTCTGGATGTTCCGGCTAATCTCTGAAACGGCTGGACTGATTTTGAGGGAACTTTCACTAGCAGATAGCTGATGTTATAAGTAGTAACTTAGGCTACCTTTTTTTAGGATTCCAAGAAAAAAAAATCCACTCCGATGAATTCGCGGGCTAAGCTAATATATTATATACGTAACATTTATTAAAATGTTGACAGTACCGTTTCTTTTACTCGTGCAAGCAAAAGTCGACTATAAGGTGATGAACATTTTAATTCCGTAAGTGTACTATTTCCTAATAAAAAAAATACAAATAATATGTAGTTTCAAAATCGCTGTCTGTTGTGAACATGCCCAAAATGGCCGCATTCTCGAGTTGTATGGCAGTTATCCTATGTACAGGTCAGCCTTTTGGTCACAGCCTTTCTACGAAAATTGGTTTGAACAAGATCAGTTGAGCACTTTTTGAGTCATTTTAATAAATTAATTATTAATGTAATATAGGTATTTTAAACCAAATACTTCATTTAGGCTAAAACAACCAGGGGTTAGGTGGTAGGGCATTTGCCCGTCTAGATGTTTACCACCCCTGATTTAGGGTATACCGATCGATATACTCGTAGTAACCTTAAGGTGTGTCTCTCCATATTAGAAGTTGGCTGCACTTTGGCAGCACCTTTGGTGTAGCATATGTCTATAGGCGAAGGGAACAATTTAGGTGAGTCGTCTACCTGTCTGCTATACTTCAGCAATAAAAAGAAAATAAATTTCGTAAGCTAATGACAAAAAATAAATTCACCATCTTTAAGATTCTCTTTCATTGTGCGAAGACGCCCGTACTAAGTTGATTTCTTTTAACTACATCAATCTTTAATGACATGATGATATTTTTGAACATTATGGAAGTTAAATAAATCTATATCTAAAATATTATAAAATTATAAAAATGTCGTGTATGTACATTGAAGCCAATGAAAAAAAAAACTGGAATATAGACTATATAAATGACGGAGAACATGATGCAACTTTTTTAGATTTCTGTCTGTTTATTCGAGTTCACGTACAGACTGCTGGGCCGATTTCGAAACTGTGTGATATTTTTGTCTCGGGAATCCTGCAAGAATTTTCCTGGGAGCGGTTTGTAGTTTTTTGGGTGCATAAAAGTTAGCTTATACTAACACAGTTTGCACTAAAGCGATAGCTTACATTCTTTTTTAAATGCTGCGAACTTGGTGTCCCGGGAATCACGCGAAGAATTTCCCAGGAATAGTATCAATTAATTAGATTGCATAAATATTCGGTGATTTAAATCCGATTTATACTAACACAATATATCCGGGGCATTTTATATTTCCCGGGATTTTCTATCTTCGAAATCACGTGATAAGGACTTAATATGACAATTTTTATATTTACTAGACATCTTTAGTAGAACAAATGTAGTTGTATAAGTAAAACAGATGTATACTTTTAGTAACATTAGTTCAGAATTCATGTATTCATGTCTGCTGAAAATATTCTTTGAATTTAAATACTGGCAAAATAACTATAATCTATTTTATCTGTCAAGCGTGGACGGATTCACGGGCATATCTTAGTAAATATATAAAACAAAGTCGGGTTATATACACCATTTATAAGTCAAGCATGGCTGGACCAATTTCCTTATAATCTTTAATTTGTTGGATATTTCTTGACCCTGAAAGGCAGAATATATCGAAACAGTGCGCAGATAAAAATATTTTTAATTAAATTATGTTTGGAACTCCGCCTTATTCCACAATTGACAGCTCACGTCACGCACCTTTATATTGTTTTTTGAAAAATCTAAGGATACCACTCTAGTTTTCACCACAACCGGCCTCGAAACTCCTTTGAAAGTTTTCGCTACTTCTTATAGGTTCGGATTTAACCAAAGAGGCCCACTTAAAATTCATCTATATAATTTTTCCGTGCCTGTGTATGTCACTGAACTTCTCCAAAACCGCTGGACTGTTTTTGAATAAATTGTTTATACGTGTTTGAGTGGGTCCCGGGGCAGCTTAGATTCACAATTGGACCCGGCAGGCGGCGTTGAAATCAGGTTCTAATTGCTATTTCTTTCAGGGCAGGACAAGGTCTGCCGGGTAGGCTAGTAATTAATATATTTACAATTTAATTACACAAAAACCGCTTTTCATTTATTTTTAAATTAAGTCGGTATTCTTTCTGCTATAACGACGAAACCCTTTTAAAGCTAAGAGCGGATATTGATTGATTGAAAAATTATCTTGTATAACCATCACGTGGTAAACAGCACGAGGCCATTTCGAACGCATGTACGTGTTTGTATATACATATACCTGCTTTAATGTTAGTGAACTTATAAGTTTACAAACTAACGCGTTAACGATTAGCTATCTATACTTAAGTTATCTCTTAAAGTTAAACGTCATTAACAATGTCGCATCTCAAATAACGTATTAAACCGTTGGCTACACCTGTGTGACACTGTTATAAACACTAACATTATCCTAGACAAAACATGCTTTAAAAGCCAACCGAAGTAAAGAGTAGACAATAACATTTAAGTAATTAATTTAGTTCTACAGCAATAGAACACCACTAACTCATTGTAATTATATATATATATATATATATATATATATATATAATAAATTTATTTATAAGTTTACAATAAAATTATGAACATAATAATTAATTTTCTTGTAAAAAAGCATTGGGTGCTTTATATCAAATGAAATTTCAAATATATAGTCAGTAACTATTTATAAGAGTAGGGTCAGATATTATAAAAATATACTAAAAACCAGCCCACGTTTTTATAATAAAAATAATTCATTTGTTATAAACTTTATTCGTATTAGGATTATTTAATTATAATTTGTTGGTGGATTTTTTATCGTTGTATCACAAAATTGCTTTTTAGTTCGGTTTGCTAATAAAGTGTATTTTTATTTTTTAAAGTATATTTTATATATTTTAAACAAAAGGCATATTTAGCTAAGACCGCTTCGCACAGTGTGTAGATAGTCTATCATCTTTACTTTATTAGTACGTTAAAACTTTATACTAATCAAACAAATACTGGTAAAATTCACGGTAGCTTAGTAGCTAACGCACCTACGTCTCACTCTAATGACGTGGTTTAAAATCCAGGTCGGGAAGTATCCACGTACAAACGATGAAAGAAAACATTATGGGGAAAACATCATGAGTAAACCAGCACATGGAGATAATAGTCCTATCAATCCGCCTTGGACTAGTGTAGAGGTACACTGATCATTCAAATGAAATGAAAAGACCTGAGCCCAGGTGTGGGAAGCTTATGGATTGCTACTAAAATATTATTATTATTATAGAACCGGTATTAATCAGGCAAGTATTTTTAATAAAAAAAAGCAAATAAAACGTAACAGTGTCCCTTAAATTGTAAAAGCTAATCGCAAGATCCATCGCTAATTAAATTAAAAATAATAACCACCCAATGCACAGACATTTTTATTGCAATTTGTTATAGTTTTGTATCAAAATAGATATAAATTGGCTATTTAAATATATGATAGATAGAAAAGTACATGTCATATATGAAAATTAAAGAAATAAATTCTTACTCCAATTCTGGCTTCCACTAAAACGAGTCGTTTTATTTTACTTTATAATGGCTGGCAATTATATTGCAAATGTTCCTAAATGAAGGGACGTGAAAACTACGACGAATGGGCGTTCGCCGCTGAAAATCTGATGATTTTGAAAGGTGTTGACATCAATAAGATCGACGCCGACGGAGACGTAAATGCGCCAAAAGTAAAAGCCCAGTAAGTATTAACAATTGATTCTTCTCTCTATGTTCATATTAGAAATACGAAAACTACAAAAGAGTTATGGGATACATTAAAAACCCTATTTGACGACTCGGGTTTCTCAAGAAGAATTATCTTACTACGTAACCTAATTTGTATACGCTTGGAAAATTGTGATTCCATGACGTCATATGTAACTCAAATAATAGAGACAGGACAGAACAGTATCAAAATAGTACTGGCTATGGAAATATATGATAGATAGAAAAGTACATGTCATATTTGAAAATTAAAGAAATAAATTCTTACTCCAATCCTGGCTTCCACTAAAACAAGTAGTTTTATTTTACTTTACAACTAATGCTTAATGTTGGCCCCAACCATTTAGTCTACCGTGAAGGGCACTATGCGGAGCTATATTAATTTAATGGAAAAATATTTTATCCGAATACTAAAAGAAAGAAAGAAAATATATTTATTGTCGCGAATGAATGCGAATAAAACTAAATTAACAGAATATACGTACTCATAAAACATAAAGACGTTAGATTTTTATAAAATATATCCCTATTTAAAAAAAGAAATGTATATAACACTCGCGGCAATAAAGCTGGCAACTCAACATTATGCTGTGTCAAGAACTGAGACAGTGCTGATTTTCAGTAATAGCCTCCATCAAATCATAAGTGACCCAAACAAATAACTTCTTATTGCCCTTATAAAGCAAATTTAAAACAATTTTACTTAAATACTAACAACAAACAAACATCTCCTATCCTACACTACTGAACGTCATTAAAAGTTCATATGACATTGTCATTGTAATTTTGATTTCATTAGATTGTAATAAACATATACACGTGTAAACATACAGAATAATAAAGTATAATAATAGTACCCATTCATCTCATATTAGCATTGCTAATAGCCATAATGCGATTATCTGCATCGGCAAATGAAATTCAGGCTAATTGTATCAGATTCAAATTGATGGGTTTATTGATGTCTGTTGTTGTCTGATGTTGTATTTCATAAGATTGATCAATTTGTAACATTTTTTTAATACAGAGATATTTTGTACGGAAAATTGATTTTTTTGTTCAATATAGTTGGTACCGCCATATAAACCTCCTTTCGACCTATACGATCTTTTCTTCTAACATATTTAAATTCTTCCTTTAAATCTGACGGCGCGTTCCCCTTTCACACGCACGTCAGTCATTCATTGTCATGTCATCAACAAAATAAATTAAATAATACTTTCCGCAGATTGTAAATATATAACATAAAATAACTTAATAAATAACATGTAAAATAATATAAATCGCACCGCACCGATTTAAAATAAATAAATACAGTTCAACGTCTCATTGTAAATAAATATTAAACAAATATATACACATAAAATGAAATACTTGTAAAACATATTGAAACAAATAAACCGAAGTGAAGTGGACTGAGGAGCAGAGGAGCAGCTACATTTCATGCCCATTAAGGTATATGTGCTCATTCTCAAATTCCCATCAAAATTGTCCCATTCTCCTTCTTTCTCATTTTGATACAGTTTGCTTATCGCGAAATCCAGCGCCGCCGCAACAATAATGAAATTCACTCTTGTTTTATTTATATTGTGACTTGTCTATTAACAAACAGAACATACATAGTTACAAAGTTTCATAATCTATGTTCGTTCGTCTATATATCCTTTTTAAATAAATATTTTCTTATCGTGGTATTATAGGTTCGTGTTTGACAGGTATCTCACCTGATGTTAAGTGAAGATGAGATCTAGGATGGAGCACGCTTACCTAGTAGATACCTATTCACTCGTGACTTGAAGATCACTAGTTTATATGAATCGGGGAGCACAGACTTTGGCAAATTGTTCCACACGACAGCGGTGCGCAAAGAAAGGTGGAGGTATATGTGTATGTGATAGTCATTTTATGCGGCAGCTGTAATTATAATACAAATTAAATTTGAAAGTAAGGTAGGTAACTTCTTTGTGCCGTTGAATAAAAGTTATTAAAAACTAAAGAATAAAAAAAAAGCATGGACGTATCGATAGAAGAACAAAAAAAATATTTCTTTGACATAAGTCAATATTCCGCAAAGTTTGCGCTTTTTACTTGTAAAAAGTAAGTTTACCTTTAAACTTCCTGACTATAAAGTAGAAAGTTTGAAAAAGTTAAAATGGTTCAACTTAAAATACATCCAGGGAAGATTGTTTGAACGAGGTACGTAGAGTAGTTTTTTGAGATACGCAATGTGATTTTAAGACTCTGTAGCCAAAATAAAAAAATATGAAGGAAGAATTTCGCCACCACGGAACCCTTTACTGCAAGTACGACTCGTACTTGGCCAGTTTTTATCAAAATATTCAAGATATAAGTAGGATAACTTTATATCATTTGAAATTGACCTATCGATGGTATGGTAGTCTGAGTCCGCATTAGCCTGGGTTAGAACTCATTCTAACCCAGGGTAATGCTCTGGCATTGTTGAATGGTTAGCACATTTCTATATTATTTTACTGTTCATTGTTACTTTAACATTAGTAGACAATTAACATTAGGTACTTGTATGGAGTTTATATCAATTTTTAATCAGTAGTAAGGCAATTACATAGATAATAAGATATAGAAACACGGCAATAAGTAATTAAATACATAATCTAGCTTAAATTATGTTCTGTTGATTCTAACTGAGCGGAAATCAAATATAAAGGAAAATCATTTCTCGATGTTTGGATCGACTTTCTTCAATTAGACGGTAATAAAAAGTTTCGAAGAGGGAATTGATCTCGGTATAAGACGGTGTTCTAAGAAATAGAGAATAGTTGTAATCTATACATATAATAAAACTGTAGAGGTCGAATTTCTGTACAATGAAAAAAAAATTGCTAAAAACCGAGTCAGGGGGATGTAAGAAGTGAAATTAGAACTAATTTAGTTTTTTTTTATTTTTATGTTTTCTGTTTGTCTGTCTGTTTGTACCGGCTAATCTTTGAAACGACTGGACCGATTTAAATGAAATTTTGTATGGTGGTAGCTTCCCTGGTCAACATTTAGGATACTTTTGATCCCGAAAAATTAAAGAGTTCCCGTGGGATAGTTAAAAAACCGCACCACACAGACGAAGTCGCGGGCATCAGCTAGTTTATAATAAAATAATCTAATCGATCAAGCCAGTTTTCCTACATATGGGTGCCCAATCTTTCCACCAGAGATGCGCTATGCAGCTATACTGCGAGAATGTAAAAGCTAAGCTATGAAACTATGTGACCGTTTCCACTTAAGTTATATAGCGGAGCGAGTAAAATGTGCTATGAAAATGCGCCGCCGCATTTTGGTCACAAACGCGCACCTACTGTAGGTACACTGCTCCACACATAGCTACACCACTCGCGACCATCAATAGCATGCATCCATAAGACGCATCCTTCCTTATAAAAAACATAGATTAGTTGATTGAGTTTCAAATTCAAAAGTTTTTATTCAAAATAAGTTCCACTGGAGAAAACTATTTGAAGGTCATACATATAGGTTAAATTTTAATTTTACTTCTCAGTCTATGTACACCGCTTCGCAACGTGTTATTGCTATTAAGGACAAGATGTGGCAAGAAACTCCCCAGCAACACGTCTAGCTAAAAATTGTTTTTCTTTATATTTCTTATTCTATTTATATCTCAAGTTCTTTTTTAAAAAGTTTTATACAGAAGTATGTTACAGAATGACTTTTGAAGAATTAATGGAGTTCTAGCAAACAGTGCATATTCATTGAGAAAGAGACACAATAAAAGTAAAGAAAAATATTATTATAATTATAATAAAGACATGACGTACTAATTTTTTTTTCCACCATTGCTATGCTCTATGGACCAATGAGTAGGATTGGTAGATATCCAACTCACCCATAACAACGTTGCATAGCACTTCTCTGGTCGACAAGCAGCCTGAATGATAGCTAATATTAATCAAATAGGCTTCTTTCTTTAAGGTTAAGTTTTCTCGTTTTTTTATTCGTATCATTCTCGTTTCTGTTCAGGAACATTATTTTTCTAAATTGCAAGTTTTCTTCGGTGTACCTGCTATTTTATAATATTAAAAATAAAACTTCCCGTCTCACACCTTCCATTGGTGAATATGCATGTAATTCGAAAATGGGTATTTTTTTATGTGGTGTTTTTATTGCTGCACAATTACACGTCTAACGTAATTTTTCATTTAATTGCTTACATTTTAAGTATTGATCAAATGGAAACGAGATATCATTTTTTATTTAGACATTTTCAGATTGTCAACAAAGGCGAACTTGCTGTGTAGCGCTTTTAGTTTTGTGATTATGTTTATCATAAATTATTAGTGTAGTTTCGAGAAATATTGTTGATGATAAATCTCATTTCATTACCTTACACCATTTTCGTCGTACGTTCGCATATTTTGGAACAGAAAAAATACTTTACTAGGTATACTTTTTTAATGTTGTTTTTACAGTTTGGCACGATATAATATCTATAGGATGGTTTTTTAGCTTTCTCCGTGATTTGTATCTATTAAATTAAGTAGTTCAAACACTAACACTAAGACAGGTGAACATGTAAACACACCGAGAATGAACTATGACATAATGAAAAAAAGTCCGCGAAAATGGTGGCGTTTAAATAGCTCAAATTTATCCAAGATTTTATATATTTCTTTAAATTAATTTGGACATTTCAAACGGTATTTGTATTTTTTACTATTGACTATGATAAAACGATATAAACAATGATTTAAAGATATAATAAAAAACATGCATACTCTCCATTCGTAATGACAGCATTTTCTATAAATCTTTACGTAATATAAAACAAAGTCACATTACGTGTCTGTCTGTATATCTGTTAACTCCTAAACCAAGTAACTAATAGTAAGTAATAGGTAATTTTTCTTCAAAGATATACACACATACTAGGATATGTCCGCGACTTCGTCCACGTTTGACAGGTGCGTAGATTACAGTTATTTTGCCAGTATTTAAAATCAAAGGGTATTTTCAGCAGGGCATCGGATTTTTAAGTATGAAAATACATGCTTTCTGAAGATTCCCGTAACAACCCGGGATAAGTAATGTTACTAAAGGCATACATAACTAAATCTGCACTAAAGATGTCTATAATAAATATAGACTCTGTCATATCAAGCAAGTCCAATATCACGTAGTTTCGAAGTTAGGAAATCCCGGGGAATATAAAAAGTCTCGGATTATATTGTTTTAGTATCAATTTGCCAACTACTACTAATACTTTTTTTATTTTTATTGCAGGAGTTCAGCAGACAGGCAGATGGCCCCCACTTGATGGAAAGTGGTTACCGTCGCCTATGGACATTTGCAACACCGAAGGTGCTACAAATGCGCTGCTGCTCTCTTAAAGGAGACTGCAACCTGGTCACTGATGCCGGAACACAACACAAGGTTTTTATGGCGGCATACTCTAGACCAGGGGTGGTCGCCATTCAGTCGAGCAAATACCCTACCACCTGGCTATGGGTTGTTTAATCGCCTCTTACGACAGGCCGCTCGGCCGCAAGAACTTGTATTCTTTCTCCGTTCCTGCACGGATAGAATACTACAATCTTTAAATCACTCTCAAAAAATTGTCAAGGGATTCCCGGAATATAAAGTATCGCATCATTTGAGAAAGGACTTTGCTATCGTTCTTGTGAAATCAGATCGGAATCAGCGAATTTTTATGGAACCTGACTAATTTGTACCATACCCACGAAAATTCCCGCGGGAATCCCCGGGACACAAAGTATTGCAACATTTATAAAATAATGTAAGCTATGATTTTAGTGAAAACTGTATCGGAATAAGTTAACTTTTATGCACCTCAATTACTTCAAACCCCTTCCGGGAAAATTCCTGCGGGGTTCCCGGGATAAACATACCACACATTTTATTACATACAATTTAATATCGATTAGTGAAAAAGTCGCATTAGAATTCGAATTCTATTTTCAATCTGCCAAATTAAATTATACCCAGAAAAATCCCATAGTTTTAACGTGAATCCCGAACAAACAGACAAGAAATCTAAAAACAATTGCATCGTGTTCTTTCAATGTACAGATACGGTATTTTTATAATCTTATAATATTATTATAGATAAAAAATCTATACTTTTGACGTTTGCACGTTTATCAAGGTGCATATTTTTTGACAGGACAACCCACGTAAAACAAATAACATAATCACCGTACTTTATTGTTGCTGGTGACGTAATAGTTATGTCCTGTAAGTCATGTAACGCATAGACAATTAAACCACCGACAAAACATAAATAAATCGAAAGAAATCGGTGTGAAAATAAATAATGTTCTACTTTATTATTTTTTTTACTTTAACACAAAAGTGACTTATTTAATAATATATGTAAAACATGTTCATTAGGATGTGGTTATATTTATTAGACGATGTAGTATTTTTTAGAAAAATATTCTTATAGTTTAGTTAAATTGATTAAAACTTATTTATAAATGAAGTTAATTTTTATAACAAATCCGAGTCGGTAACGGTAACATTGCTAATTGATCCGTCAACGAGCTGTCAAAATTAATATAAATGCTTGGAAAGGGTATGATTAAGTTTTTATGTAAGTAGGGAAAAATAATAATTTTGTAACCGAGTCGCCCAAGCGCGCCTGATAAAAATTTAATGCAATGTGTAACCTGTATGAAAGTTTGCTGGCTAATTAAATAAAGGGTACGGTCCACGGTTTGACCCGCGGCATAGCTGCGGCGAAAATTCTAGTTACTAATATAATTGAACTTCCCGAGAGCTAATAATATTTTATGATTTATTAACTCAAAAATGTCATTAAGGTACATGGTTCTGTTTATTCAAGATCTGAATAACAATATACTTATACTGAATAACACTAAAAATATTTATTTATAATATGTATGGCAATCACTACAAGTATTAATCTGTGTCGCGATTCCACTAGATAACTTTGTAGCGCTATACAGATTACATCTTCCTGCAAAATTTAAACCATGTAGGCCGTGTAATTTTTCAGAAAATTGAGAGCGTTATACCCAGTATAGATAGATACGACGACTAATAAGGGCTCCTTAGTCAGTATATCAAGTTGTCCCTTTTATTAAAGGAATCGAATGTTTGAATATTTCAACTAACAACTGGATATAGAACTAAAATAATATATATAATAAGAATAACTAAAGATCAGGACTTGGCTACACGTAACAATGTTAACTTAGATTATGTTCAATAACTTTGTTGTTTTGAACATCAAGTTTGCTGTGGGGCTTCTTCTTGAACATGAACTAAAATTTACATTATAGGCGAGAGTACAGATAAACTTTTACTTAATACTAGTATTTCCCTGAAACTTTGTATATGTTGGGCGAATAGAAAACGTCGAACTTTTGTTGCTATTTCAAATCAGCAGGATTTTCCTTTACATACATTGAATTCTATTTTATTGTATTAGTATTATATTTATTAGAATATATGTAAAACATTCAGCATTAATTTTAAATATTTCAGTTTTGTGTCATTATTAAAACTAATAAGCAATTTGGAGACGCAATCAGGCAACCTCCGCGGTTTCGGGTGTTATGTATTCAATAGCCATCCCTTATTTTTCAATTAAAAAGTTGTGCCCGGAGAATACAGGAGTCTTGCACTTACCTCGCAGTTAGCCACCAGCCATCGATAGCGGTAGTTCAGGGGTCTGCCGCTGCTAATCGACGTAGCGGGACACAAAGGTGTGGCAGGGTCCTTCTACACGAACCCCGGTACGCAAAGAATGCAGATACACTGACAACTAAGTTTATATTAAGTAAGCCTCAAACCTACAGTAGGCAAGGCAATTGTCCAACTAAATATGTTTAGGACGCGGAAATCTTCAATAGCTCAATTCATGTGCGGTTGTAATGGCGGTTGCGATTCAACTTCGCGAGCGTAGCGCGGGCGTGGCGTATAACGATGTACTCACTCACGCGCAGAGCGTGCGGCGGCAACATACGAGGGTTGCAAGACGCTATAAATCCAATACAATTTCCAACTGGGAAATAGATGGCGCCAACACAATTTATTAATATTATCGTTATAATGGAAAACACCACTAATCTTGGAAATTTCTGAAAACTTCAGTACTTATAATAAATAGTAATTGTAATTTATACAAAAAAATCTACAAGAACTGTATTATAGTCAGTTTTCTAGTAACTTATTTCTGTATTAAATTGCTGCACTAAGCGAGCTGTAAAAAGAAAATTAGTTTTTAATCTGAGCAAGTAATTATGAAGCTAACAACCTAGCCATGAAAAAGATACGTTTTCTTGAAAAATTTAAACCTAATAAAACTAAATTTTAACGGTTTTAAGCGCGGTAATTTATTTGATTTTTGTTATTCCGACATTTCGGCCACTTTTCTTTTGTAACGTGCGACACTAATATTAAAAAAGATAAACCTACACCACGTTTGGTAACATATAGGGCCTTCCAAAACATAATACCGGGCCTATTCAACCATGATTTGAAATTATTACCTTGGCAATATATAGGTGACGAAGTTGATCTAGATGTTAAGGTATACACACTAACCTCCTATATTGTTACTTTATTTGACTTGCATGCCCCAATGAAGAGTAAAGTATTTAGAACACCTCCAACTCCATGGATTACAGATAATATAAAATTAATGTTCAAACTTAGAGATAAAGCTAAGAGTAGATATAATAAAACCAAAATAGAAAGTCATAAACAATATTATTTAGATCTTAAGCATTTATCGGCAGAGGCACTACATAATGAAAAGAAAGGGTATTTTACACAACACATAAATAATAATATAAACAAAGCTAAAGTACTTTGGAAAAATTTAAAATCAAATATACTTCAATCACATACAGAAAAGATACTCCCGGTTCATTTTAATGACCTAGGTGGTATGAATGAAGCTTTTCTGGAAGTACCTGGAGATAACACTGGGAGCAGGGAGCAGTTTATACATTTTGATAATCAGAAGTATATTCAAACAAGTTTCTCTTTACAAACAGTTTCTGAGGATAAAATACTAAAAATTATTAATTCGCTTAAGTCGAACGCAATTGGAATAGATGGAATAAGTCTCGAAATGATTAAATTAACACTGCCAACTTCCTTAAATTAATAACTAATATTATAAACAAATCTATTACAACAAACAAATTTCCTTATCTATGGCGACAAGCTGTTGTACGTCCAATCCCCAAAAGAATAATCCGGTCAGTTACAAGGATCTGCGTCCTGTTAGCATATTACCATGTCTTTCCAAAGTCCTGGAAAAGGTGGTCTACTTACAGGTTGTTGAATACTTAGAAATAAATAATATATTACCTGATCTTCAATCTGGATTCAGGAAGGGATGTGGCACAGCAACTGCTTTATGTGATGTGGTAGGAAACATTACTGAAGCTCGTGATCAAGGGCAGGGTACGGTACTTGTTCTGCTAGACTACTCACGGGCTTTTGATGCAATCAACACAAATTTACTTCTATCCAAGCTATCATATTATGGATTTACAAATGAAACTGTTCTTTGGTTCCGTAGTTATGTAACAGAAAGGAAACAAAAATATTGAAATTAAAAAAGCAGATGGAACTTTTGCTGCATCAGATCCCTTACATCTAACTAGAGGAGTTCCTCAAGGATCTATTTTAGGTCCACTATTATTTATAATTTACACAGCGGATGTTGTCAATTGCATTCAGCATTGTAGGTTTCATATGTATGCTGACGATATTCAACTTTATAAACATTTTATCCCAAGTGAAACATATGAAGCTGTTTGTGATATTAATAGTGACCTAGAAAGACTTGTACAATGGTCTGAAGCCAACACACTGGTATTAAATCCAACAAAATCTAAATTTATGATACTAGGTAGTCGCCAACAAGTTAGTACAATAAAAAATGGTAGTCCCATAATCAAAATTCAAAATGAACAAATTGAAATGGTTGATACTGCTTGTAGCCTAGGTCTCACTATTGACTCAGAACTGCATTTTGAAAAGCATATCAGTAATATTATGAAGAACTGTTTTTATAGATTAAAAATATTATATACAATTAGGGCTTACATTAATGTAGAAGTAAGAAAAAGATTAATAGAGAGTCTGGTGCTGTCTAAATTAAATTATTGTGACACAGTATATGGGCCCGGCCTATTATCACGAACAAAGCGTCTAATACAGCGCATACAAAATGCTTGTGCCCGTTACTGTTATGACATACCAAGAAGAAACCATGTTACCCCATATTTAAATAAAAATAATGTGTTAAAGATGGCAGGTAGGAGGAAGTTACACTTAGCTTGTATGCTGTTTGGTGTAATTTCCTCGCAGACCCTAAATATCTGTACAATAAGATGGACTGGAGATGGGATAGGTCACACCATTATACTATGCGGTCTGTTACGAAACCTTTAATAACAGCGAAGCACAAGACAGCTGCTTTCAGAGGCTGTTTCAAATTTGCTGCCACTCATTGCTGGAATGATATTCCTCCACCAATTAGAGACCCAAAAACAATAAATTCATTTAAATTCCACTATAAAAGACATCTTCTCAACTTACAAAAAGAAGATCATACATATGCATTGATAAGCCTTTAAATAATTACAATGTAGTTCAGTTACTAACTCACCTTGATATGAATCCAAATAGAATTACATACATAGACAGGCAAATCGAAGTGCAAATGTAGCGTGGTTTAGTAGTTCTTACCCAAAATCACTACAATAATTGTCGTTCTGGAAATTGTTATTATAATTTATTGTTGGTTTTATTCAAATGTATTTATTTATTTTTACTAATTAAATATTATATAAGTAGACTTAGTTTTATAAATTATTATTATTATTAGTTATTTAATTAACAAATTTGGGTCGTTTTGGTTTTACGCTTAAAGGAAGGTTTGCACTGAAAATCAGCGTTGTGTCGAATATAATTCCGGCACAGCAATATGCTGAGTGCAAACCTTGTTCGTTGAAAATGCGGCGTACAAATTCTCAAAATATGCTCTGCGTATAATAATGTATAACGAATTTAATTACGTCGCTATTTCTTCGAATAAAGTTTTTCTTTCTTTCTTTGTATAAAAGTCGCGAAAACTTATGAAAATATTATTTTTAAACCTATTTTACAAAATGATTTCCCTTTTATTGTAATGACTTTAATATAAACTTAAAAAAAAAAATGTTTAGCCTTCACATGTTATATCCATTCAGCTGGTTTAATTAAATTCCCGAACAAAAATCATATTTTTATTGAAGACTTCATACATTTTTATTCCAATCGATTCTTTTTTATATTCGTCGGTATTTATAAACGTCGTATTATATATATATCTCTGACATCCAAAGTGCAGAACAAAGTTTCAAGAAACTTTACTACATTGTTTGGTAACTTTATCTTTGACATCTATTTGACTTCTATCCGAAAACAGTTATCTTGTAGTTGCTTTGTTTCTCTAATATAGAATTGGATAAGTGTAAGAATTGTTTTTACTGATCCATAGTAAATCTAATATAATAAAATGTGCGAGTGTGCATAAAAATTTGCTTATTCCGACACAGTTTCCACTAAAACGATAGCTTACATTCTTTTTTAAATACTACGTAACTTTGTGTGCCGGGAATCGCACGGAAATTTTTCCGGGTATGGTACAAACTAGTAAGATTGATATTGTTAGATTGCATAAATATCAGCTGATTTCGATACGATTTCACTAAAACGATAGCTTAAGTCCTTTTTAAGTGATGCGATACTTTATATTTCGGGAATCCCGCGAGTGTTATTCATTATATTACTTTAAAACGGGTTGGCTTCGACTCACCTCTATGCTGGGCCGTTGTTTAGATGGACCTAGTTTCTTTGTTATTATTATATGTGTTTATATTATATGTATAAAATCAAATTAAGGTTTTATGTAAGTAAAACAAAGCTACTGCCTAGGGTTTGACACGCGGCGTTCACACGTTTCACGTTAACAGTTAAAGAGACCAAGTCACTATCGCATATTTTTACCAAGTTAGAAAAAGGAGGTTCTCAATTCGTCGTGTAAATATATATGTATTTTTTTAAGTTTGTTCAGCCATAACTTTGTTGTTTCTGAACCAATTTTGATGATTCTCTTTGCGTCCGATTTATCAAAGCTTCGAAATGGTCGAATATAAATTTTATTCTTAGCAGACTTTGGGTTCCGAAGATATAGAAGAAAACCCCTTGAAACCAGGCTGTTACGTTCAAATTTCACAGTTTTTCAGCCATTATTTTTTTTGTTTCTGAACCAATTTTGAGGATTTCTTTTGCGTTCGATGCAAAGCATCTTCATAGTAGTCACGTATAAATTTCATTGTTATTGGACTTTGGGTTGTGAAGATGTAGCAAAAATTCGTTATAATCAGGTAAAAATGTGTAGTTTTTGAGGTATATCATTTACAACTTTTTTGTTTCTGAACTTATTTGGATCAGTCTTTTTGCATTGGATTTAGTATAGCTTCAGAATAGTACTATATATTAAATATGTAAATTTACCAAGTATGTTCGAGAGATTTCATCTTTGTCGACCCTAACGATCGATGCAATAAAATTACAGAGTGTAATTTTTACAGATTTTAGTCGGTTCCATACCCGGATGAGTCAAGAGAATTTTCTAAAATCTTTGAATGCAGTTTTATTTCTTTTTAAAAATAAAGAAATGTTTCTTTGGAGTAAAATTGGCTATCTCTATTATTTAGAGTACTTTCCCTCCAGGTGGCATTAAAAAATTCCACCCTGTATTACTATGTAGATATATACTGAGTTTCAACCAAATCGGTCCAGTAGTTTTTCCATGAAAGCTTAACAGACAGACAGAGTTGCTTTCGCATTTATAATGTTAATAGGGATGACTGATTTTTTTTCCTTTTGTTTGTTTTGGTCTAAGCGTATGGGAACGGCTCTATAATAAATGTTTACACCAGGAAACTATTGTCTAATGTATTTCACTTATAATGCAGGCTATATACGTATTCGTCTATCCAGTGATGAATTTACACTAGGGGCACTAGGGGCTAATGCCCAGGGTGGTGAAATTTTTGAGGGCGGTAAAATTTGGTGTGTCAGCAAAAAATGCCAAATCTTAAAACTCGGGTCCTCATTAGATATTTACGTTTTGAAGTCTAGTTACAGTGCATAGATAATACAGAGCGGTATTCTTCACGGTGTCCCAGGGCGACACTAAGGTAAATCTGGCCCTATCTACTAAATAAATATAGATATATTTATTTAGTAGAGATTTCCCCGTGGCTGCGACGCGTTAAAAACCCTAGTTACTCTGTGTTACTTACGTAAAACTTAATTTATTGTTTCTTGTTAAATTCACTATAATAACAAAGAAACTAAATTCATATAGTGTACACAACAGCCCAGCAAAATATAGAGGCGAGTTGAAGCCAACCTGATTTGAAGTAATATAATGAATGACGATGTTTATGACAACTTAAGTATTTGTTAGTAAATTGTAAGACACGATTGCAACGCCATCTATTTTGCTAATCCGTTTATTTTAAGGAAACGACGTCCTTTATCGGGATAAACTGTATTCTAAGTATTAACTCGGGTTATAAGCCAGCACTATTTCGAATATCATTCATATACGTTCAGTAGTTTCCAAAACAAGATACGATCGCACCGCCGTCTTTTTCATTATTTTCGTTTATCCCGTGGAAAAGGCGTCATTTATCGGGATAAGAAGTATCCTAATTCACGTCCAGGGATATAAGCTAGCTCTGTGTTGAGTTTCATTTAAATCCGTTCAGTGGTTTTCACGTGATGCTTTAACAGACAGATACACAGAAAGACAGACAAAAATTAAAAAAAATATATTTTCGACATCTGCTGGTTCAAATTAGGCCCCCCTTATTTATTCACATTTTTAAATGTAATGTACAAACTCGAACTAATATAGATAGATTTAATACTAGTTGACCCAACAAACTTTATCCTCATTTTATTTATGATCGTTTTGTGAATTTGTGAAGAGCTATGGGAAATGTTTTAACAAAGTAAAAATAGAAGTTGTTGGGATACAGGAGAGTGCGATTTACATACATATAGTAGAAAGTATAATTCATTTATAGCTTTATGTATGTCT
Source organism: Dendrolimus houi (assembly GCA_039645545.1). Lineage (NCBI taxonomy): Eukaryota > Metazoa > Arthropoda > Insecta > Lepidoptera > Lasiocampidae > Dendrolimus > Dendrolimus houi. Next base: position 8,907,120 of record CM077123.1, on the reverse strand, counting down.
TCCAATATATTTATCAGAAAAACTTAGCTCGAATTAAAATACAGGATTAAAAAAAAAATATTTCTAAATAAAAAAAAAAATCGAAGGTAAGAAAGAAAATCACATTATTTAGGACAAATTACAGCAGATACAGTATAATTGCTAACATATTTAAAAATTAAAGTATTATAATCTTGTCAAAAGGGCATCAGGCTCAGCACAATACCGGTGCTGATCTTCCGCTGCGGCCTTAAGGTATCGTCCACACACACACACACACACACACACACACACACACACACACATATATATATATATATATATATATATATATATATATATATATATATATATATATACATACATAATACGTACACGATAGATATAAATAGGGAAAACAATGATCGGGAATAAATATGTAAGTGTTATAAATACGTATTTCAAAAATTTTAATTAATAAACTGAAAAATTCTTATGGGTGTATCTATTGTTATTTGATATATTTAAAAAGTTTATCAGAGCCGCCCATTCATGAAGTCGTAACCGTAAACGGACATGGAAATATGATTAAAGTCGAGAAACGCATAAATAAATGACTACATAAATGTAGGTTTAATCGAATTTAGTAATTATATGGTAGAAAGATATTCTTTCGATACTCCAACTTATTTATAACATTATAACATCATTGTGAAATAACCTTTTACGTAAATATCTTCAATCCTAGATTATAATATGGTTATTTTAGGAACCTACACATTTCTTTTTATTACAGTCATCCGAAGGTTGTAATCGCATCATTATTAATATTGCTACTATTACAGCGATTATAAATAACACTTTTTATAATAAACCTTATCAATCTCCTGTAACTTACAGTTTCTTAAAATCTTTCTTTGTCTAGGGTGTTTGTATAAATTTGGCTATGACATTCATTAACAAATGTATTGATATGACAATGTTATAAGGTTTCCATTTTTACTACAATAGCTAGCGAATTCTAAAAAAAATAGGTAAGTGCTTGACAGTCCACGCACAAGGAACGATTCCGTAGACATAAAAAAATATTTAATCGAAAATATTCTATATCTAAAATACTACCTCTACCAAAATAGATAAAAACGACTCATTGACTCTTCAAGTGATCAGAAGGATGGTGCCTTATTTATCTTTTTCATTTATCCACATACTTTATAGCACCATACAGACCACATCTTTCTCTCAAATGTTATTTATGTAGAATCATAGAACCGAATTGTTTTTGTGAAAAATGAATGATATATTCAAAGACAGACGGACAGATATGACGATTTCATTAGGGTGAGTTCCTTTTTGCCAAACCAAGCATTTTCAGCAAAACGACAGTTTGAAATTAAAGAATTAGAACATCTAATTAACACTTACCAAATATTCCAGAATCATATTCCATCCGATGACAAATGCTATAAATTCGCCGACAGTTACGTAGGCGTACATATACGCCGAACCAGTGGTATTCGGCACTCGTACGCCGAACTCAGCGTAGCAAGCACCTGAACAATGAAAATTTTAGCTTAGTAATTCACGGAACTCCTGCATCATTTTAAAACGTTTAGCCAACGAGAATATTCACGTCACTGATTTTTTGCATCAACTATAGCCACTAGTTTTAAACCAGATATATTATCTACGTATAAATTTTATAACAACAACATGTCTAATTATTTCTCTTGAATGATCATCGCTCCAATACTTACGTCGTTTTGTCTTTATAATCGATTGGTACTTATACACACGCTCATTACTAGCACGAAAGCATTCCATTATTGAGCAGTTGTTGCTTAGTGGCACGTGTCAAAGCTTGCTAGTAATGAGCATGCAGAAAAATCAACAGTTGTTTTATTTTCGAGCTTGCTACCTGAGGCGTGGGTGGAAGAGGCATGCTTCCAGTACCTCTGAACAGGTTTGCTTTTACAAAACTAGCATACTTATTGTTAGCGCATGCTACCTTAACTGAAATGCTCAAACCAGATATTTGGTATTTCAAGTTGTGATGTTTAAAATGTATAATGTATTATTACGCAACAATAAGTCGATATTAGAGGGTTCCTTTTTGTCTTTCAATTCGGAAGCATCAACCTAAGTGATCTATATAAATATAAATTTGAATCATTCAATGTCATCGAATACCATCAAGACCTTTGAGTTCTACGCCTTTCAACCAAATCGATTTAATTTGGTTGATCAGCCTACTATCAATATTACCAAGTGCTTACGGTGAAAGAAAATATCGTAAAATATCCTGCTAATCCATCTTGGACAAGCGTGGCGGAAATTATATAGTTATGTATTCTAAATACCCGTGCTCAGCAGTATGGCTTTTATGATTTGATATTATAGAGCTATCACACGGTTTTAGTTGTGTAAACTTCCTATCTCATTTTGTTCATATACTACATATATGAACGATATGTCATAGGTGTATATATGTATACACATTGTTTATCTTGAAACAGGAGATATATACAAAGTTATTACTTTTATATAAGAACCCATAACAAAGGTGTAGAATAAACTGAAGCTTAAGCCAAGATTGCAGTGTCATGATTCTTAATCTAAAATTCTGTCACACGTTTAGTATTATATATATTATCAAACTTTTGTCCTATCGGGTCAGCGGGACGGTGGAGGTAGCGAAACACTTTGACAACACGTTATTAATTGTATCATATTGTATTGAATCGTTTCTAAAGAAATTACGATACAATATCGGCTTCATACAAAATCGCACAGGACTATTCGTCCCCATCTCAGTCCCGATAACGTTGTTAATTGGAACTGTGGCTAAATAAAATTACCTGAAAAGATGCTCGCTAAAGCAGCGATGACGAAGCTGAAGATGACACCTGGACCAGCGAATTTGCGAGCGACCATCCCAGCTACCAGATACATCCCTGTTCCCACACACGAACCGACTCCCAATGACGTCAGGTCCATGGTCGTCAAGCATCGCTGCAAGAGAATATTAATGTTATTGAAGTTATCCATTGAAAGCAAAGTAATTGGTTCGAAAAACGAGACCCTATTAAAATCAACTATTTTTATGACTAAATTGCAATTGAATAAGACTGAGTGTTTTTGCTACTAAGCTACCATGATTTGTAGCTTAGACAATTTATTGTCCTAATTTGCTTATTGTTACAATTAACATGGGCTGAAGATAATGGAAAGCGTTGTGAAGAATCGCACATCGCGTTTTCTGATAGGTATGTGAAGACTATCATCTGCTTTGACCAAGCGGGGCAGGTATAGCGTACATTCTTTGAAAAATAGGAAAGATCTAGGGTGGGACAATTAAGGACTGACATTGTATTGTTAGAATTTGGGCCACCTGCATATTTGTAAATAAAGCACATTTATTATCCGCCGGCGTTTGAGCTAATAACATTGAAACTATTGACTGTCTTTTGTTTACCTTGTGTTTAAAATTTTTGATTAAAAAACAGCCCATTGTGTATTGTAATCTTTTATGGCAGTCATTAGACAGGTGTGTCGAACTGATTCTATAAAATTCGATCTACGCGGGCGGGCAGCCATATTGTATCGGTGCAGTATAAAGCAATGGCCTAATGGAGAGATCGGCAGTCAAGCGAAAACCACTAGCGAGACAACGTATATACATTCGATAATCTATATAGTGACTGACTTTACGCGTGTTATTGAATCGCGCGTTAGGTTTGGAGTGATTGTGTTCAGTTATATTTGTACCCGTGTTATACGTGTTTGTATATTTCTAATAAATTCTATAGTAATTCCAACGGCATTTTAATTCAAGCCCTGTAACTCACAACAATATTATTTAACTGCCTACTTATACAATCTATTTTCTACGCGAAATTACATTTATAAAGTTTTGAGAAGAAGAAAATAATAAAATTTACTTTTGAACTTTGATAAAATTACCAAGGTTACCTGCGCAATGTATTAGATAATGATAGCCTACAACGTGTCGATGCTGAACTTTGGTCCTCCTCATTTTTGGTGGAGTGGAGAGTAGACCTACCACACTTTCCCAAGGCGGACTCGGTGCATCGAGAAGAAGAGAGAGAAAGAGGGAGATAACACTTTATTATACATCATTACAGAATACACAGAAAACTTACAGCCTAAAAATATTCCAAACGTGCACAATGGGCGGTCTTACCGCTAAGAAGCGATCTCTTCCCGACAATTTGTGGCAGGAATAAAACTAATTCAATTTGTCAAAGGTGGTATACATAAATATTAGACGATATGCAGTTATTCGCAGTACTTCTAGAGGTATAGGAGAATAATACTAGAGGTACGTCAGCAGATGGAAATTAACAATATGCGCATCAGCTCAGAAAACTACTTAAGTAGTGCTTAACTCCCGGCCAGCATTTGAACTCCTGACACTTGAAGCGCGAGTTTATGACTGGATAGCGGTATCCATTAACCTATCACAGCTTGGGCAAGGAAATTACTGAAAAAATTCAAGGTAGAATTGAAAACAAACTTTTCTAAGAATATTTGTTTAAAGTGGACATTGCTACCTTTGCGGAATCTTTCACGGCGAGTGGACAGACAGTCGGTTTAAGACAATGAAATCATTTGGAAATACGTAGCATATAAAAATAAAATTCTTCTTTATGCCACATTTGTATGAAAGAAACACGTTCATTTTTAATGCGAATAAGTGGTTAAACACTTGTTATTGAATAAACACTCTAGTCGGAGTTAGCCTTGAAAAGGGATAAGTTCTGAATAAAAAATATATATTTTAGTAAGTTTATTACGCAACCGCTACTAGATCTGGTTTTGGTAGATTTCTTTTCTATTTAAAAAGCTTGGATATAATTTTTTCTTTATTATATCACTATTTTGTACTGAGAAATATCTTTCAGAGTAAACTAAGTGAAATTGAGAAAATATAAATATGTATTGTGTTCTTTAAAGGTGATTATTCAATAAAAGGATATTTACATTTTCCGGTTCAATGTACATATGTATACTGTATAATTTTATTATTTGCGTGAGGATGAGTTTTAAATTCCGCCATAACTTTTAAACGTCTGTACTGTTTATATTACTATATATCATTATAGTATATATATGTAGTATCACGAATAATTTTAATTTGAAAGGTAGACTCTGAATATTTTTTTCATTATCTAATAGCATTTTTAATATGTAATATATTTTTTATATAACAATATTATTTGATTACATATTATGTCATTTTAATGAAGTATCTCTATCCCTTTTGTTGTAACTAGTAGATCAACATAACTGATTTAATTTTTGCAATCAGTATTAATATATGTGTACAGGAAAAGTACATACAGTAGCCTCAAAAGGCTTTCTGTCATCGCTAAAATGCCATGTGAACCCTAAAACCTGTATAAACTATGCAAGAGAACAGTTAATTAATAAGTTAATTAAACGTATCTGTTTATACAAATTAATAATATTTCTGTGTGTGTTCATAACTAAGCTGGAACAAAGCTTCGTTATAAACAATAATTACTTGGTTAAATAAACTTGTCGAATATAAACCACAATCATTTGAACCGATGGTAAAATAGGTTGCAATTATTTCAATGGTTAACTACATTCAGCTTTGCAATAATAATTGTAGTTTCAACACATAATCAGAGCTCAGTTGATTTGATTTAACCGGAAACTCATCACCCGTGAAATTGTGCAGCCAAAGTGTTGACAGGAATCGTGCTATGATCTCGTTGTAATTAAACATTTCTCCGATGCAATGGATTGCAAAGGTCTTCTAGTTTAAACACTAATTTCTGTCAGGTGTACATTCTACAACAATGTTGCATTCAAAAGGAGACGGGGACACTTTAACCAAAGAAATATAATGAGTTAACATCTGTCTTAAAAAAGCGCTATATTTTTTTTATTACAAAATGGAAAACACCAGTACTAAATTCTATATATACGACAAGAAATCTTAAAAATAAGGTCATAAATAAAATAAATTACAACTAAACCTACTACAATTATGAAAAATATCAACATAATAAAAAGAAATCTTAATATCGCTCTTTTGTTTTACAATCTGGGCCCAAGAATGTATGAAAGCGTATCATTCTCCTGTGCAATACAGACATACACAAACACGCGCGCGCGCGCGCTCGCACGCAGTGGCGATATTTTCATTTACAAATTTTGTCACCACTACCGTTACAATTTTTTGACAATTAAATTGCAACTTTATGATTTGTGCACTATCGTCGAAATTGTAACACCTTTTTCCTATTATTAGTATGATTGTTGCGACTACACAAATTGTAGAGAAATGTATCTAAACGGTAAGCATAATTAGTACATGTTGAATAGTTTGTATGAAACCTTTAATTTCTGTAAGATTTAAAAAATATTTGGCCCCAAATTTGCTGCCCTTAAAATCTCTCACTCTAGGCTCTAGCACCAGCTGGCTGTATATGTTCTACCATTTTAGCGCACGCAAATTTCTACAATGATTTTTTTTAATATTAACTACCTCGAAAAGTATTCGAAAATTATAACAAGTATATTTTATTTTGTGAGAAATTCATAACATTGCAAATAATACTTGGAAAATAAAAACCACATAAAGATTGCACTTTTATAAAAATTGATGCTAAGCTTTTACATTAAAAATCAACTAAGTTTGTTCAATATAAGCAGCGCGGCCGGTCACCAAGGAGTTATTGGTTTATGTCACATTCAAAAGTCAACTTTAATATCTCTAGAAGTAAAGTATCGATTTATTTTGTAGTAAAACTCCTGTAGGCTAAGTATGGCACTTTAAATCTTTTCATCTCGTATTCCACGGGCCGTTTGAAGTGAGCACTCAAATAACATTTTTATAAAAGTGTCTTTAACAACTTTTGAAAAGTGTATTTAAATGCGGCTAAAGTGCTTCATAGTGAGTGGCAAGAGGTTTCCGCATTTTTATTGGCAGTGTTATATAAGGCCCGACTCGGCAAGAGATTTATATAAACCGACGTTGCGAGGATGTTTTATTTTCAATATCTAAAAATAATCTAATTTTTAAATCTTTCAACTGTGTATTGATGTAGTATGTAGTAGTTATTGTGGTGTTTACAATGTTCAATATTATAAGACAGGCATAAATTAAATTCTAATTTACTAAATTAATATTAAAATAATATTATATTAATTAAAATCATTTATCTTTTATAAAATTTACTAATATGTGAGGATTGATATTCAAGACATTTTATTCAGTAAAATCAAAATATAATTGCATATGTTTCTGACTCTAGTCGAATTTTAAATTACCAGAGCTTTGTCCGAAGTTTCGTTCGCGTAAATTTTAATTCTTATACGTGCTATATTAGATTAAGATTGGTTTTTGGCTAAAGTAGTGGAGAGTTTTAATAAAAGATTAGTAGCCATATGCAAGTCGGTCTTGAGCATATATGGATGCTTTATAAAATACAATACGAATATGAATTCTTAAGCGGGCGATATATGTATGTGCGAGCAAGTACGTGTACTTATATGGCTAGATGATCTTCTTCGCTTTTGAAAATTCGCATACTGTGACCCAAGGTCAAAAAAGGTCATCCAGGCAACATGTTCACGTACTTCGTTAGTTCGCAAGGCTATATCCCACTTTATGCAATCCAATTAACCACCTTAGTGGTGTAGTTCGTCATATCTATGCAATTTTTTTTCCAAAACTACATACTTTTAGAAACTAATTATATTTTTCTTTTAAAATACCAAGTGGGAATATTTATGTTTCTTTAATTCATAATTTCCGAATATAATGAGGCGGGACCGGTGCTTTATTGCATATTTTTATTATATAAAATAGGTGTTATTTATTTTTGAAATCTACTAATGGATGGATCTGTTGAAAATATTAACTTAAGCAACCGAATACAAAGTTCGTTTATTACCCGAGCCTCAGCCCCCCTCACTCTTGATCGCAACGTTTATAATAAACATAGCGGTGGTAAGTCCTGCTACAGTATGTAAACTTTTGACAGAGTATGCAGTACAATAACTTATGTTTTTATTCTTTGAAAATACGTTAACAGTAATAAAAGGCAATATGAACGCAGAAATGACTATTCCTTTGATTGTTCGTTTAGTTTTTAGAATTAAACGATTTCTATGAAATCTGTTTTGGAAATATATAAATTTAATTTTAAATAATCATAAGATACTTTCATCCTATCGTTGTCATGGAATAATGATCCAGAGTTCACATTCGCGAAATTGAATGATTCAAATATCAATAAACAATATGCTTTTCGATCACTGCAAAGACCAAAAATTAATTTCTATCGATGAAAATTTTCTTTGATACCCGACCGAAACTTCCCAAATTTTTTTAAGGAAATATATACAACAAATAGCACTACAGAATCATAGCAAAGATTATTCTCATTTTTGTGGTTATCCTTAATAAATAAGCAAGTTTAAAACTAATTTATTATTATCCATGTATATTTCGAAATTTTTGTATCCAATCGCGTTTCCGCTTCAGCTAATTTGACATTTATATCCTCGAGTATCATATATTTTAATTTCAGAACCGTACTGTTAGCATTATCTATGTAGCCGGAATTGCAATATCTGTATTCTCCCGGTTAAGCAATACCACCCCTCGATGTTATTGCTTAAGATAAAAAAATTTACAGTTTCATGTGGTTTAAAGAAATATTTGTATTTTCACAATTTAGCATCACATTCTCGCGTAACTTTCGATATATGACAAATTTAAGCCTTCCTTTTAATAATTCTTGAGATAATCAGTTGTTACAAACTGACAGCAAAACATCGGAGTACGATCATAATGATTCGTTTGTAATTTTATATTTTTTTAAATGATTTAGAATAAATATATTTTCTCGTAACTAAATACAAACCTAAGGAAAAATGTAGGATAATATTTAAAGGATTTGTAAAACTTCAAAGTCGTATAGTAATTAAAACACAATAAAGTAGAGACATATTACGATGCTCGTCTGTAAATCCATCTATCAACAACTAGTTGCTACGCAACCACCGTCCTACACATATACGAATTATAGTATAAATAAAAGTATTCGATAAATAAAACTAATTATACAAACAAAAATAGCTACACTAAAGCCCGCTGAGCCCCACCTGGCCACCACAAAAAACTTGTATGAAAATAATTGTTTGCAATGGAAAAAGGAAGAATTTTAGATGCCTACAAATTATTGTCAAGGCAAATAATTTCAGTAGTAAGTTTATATTTATGTAAATTTTATACAGTGCGACTATCAGTTAGGTCTAACATAATAGAAGAAATAAAAGCTCATCGCCTCCGCTGGCTCGGTCACGTAGAACGTATGGGAGAGGATCGCAGCGTGAGAAAAGCATATTTGGGACGGCCGATAGGTCGGCGTCCGGTCGGCCGTCCCAAATATCGCTGGAAAAATAGAGTGGAGGCTGACCTACCGGTGCTACGAACCAATAATTGGCAAGAAACTGCGCAGGACAGGGAAAAATGGCATGTTCTCCTTTCGGAGGCCAAGACCCACTTTGGGTCGCTGAGCCAACGGAGTAAGTTAAGTAAGTTTCTATCAGTACTCAAATTTCAAAAACTTTCAATCTATTACATTGCTCATAATATGGTTTTAATAAGTCAATGACCATTAAACACTTATCACAAGTTTAGCTCTGATTCTGAGATAAACTTTCATAAGCTATTTCCAGTTGAGGTTAAAGTTTAATACTGAAAGTTCTAGTACTAGAGTTCTGGGAAAGCTTCGAATAGTCACTAAGCAATCTACTTGATTTCAAAGTACGTACGAGGAGTTATGAAATTCCTAGAGCGAAGTCGTTTATCTGACACCTAGTTCACATTTCACACTAGTACGCTAGGGTGTGTCTATAATTCAGTTCTACGGAAATTAAAATTATACAACATGTATGCTTATTTCATAGGCGATGTACAGTATTTTAGTTACTCAGTGTAAGCAAATAAAATATTACATTTCAATTTTCTAAAGAGCGCGATTCATACAGAAGAGGACGGAAATTTTAAAAGTAAACTTAGTTTGAAACATAAATCTTTCTTTTAAAATTTCCGTCAAATTATAATAAAAGAGCGACACGTCTGATGTAAAAATTAGTTCATTTAACGTATTTTGATTTAACATTAACGTATATCTTACTCTCTAATAATTTGCCTTACTAATTAATGGTTGGAATTTGACATAAATGTCATATCAGTAAGGTTAAAATAACCGATAGTAAGAAATAGAAACTCGGGAAATAGAAACAATTTTTAATATGTTCTTGTTTGTTTGCTACATGTAAATAATCGACAAAGGCGAAATAATTTTGAATAATATTTAAAGATGACTTTAAAAGTGTTTTGATTATTTATGCACGGTGATCGATTGTTTAAAGGACAATGGCGTCCTTTAAACAATTTCAGTAAACAGCTAACGTTTGACGTGATAGCCCCCATAGTACATCAAAGCCGGTAACGCGTTGTCAGCACCTCTGCCTTTAACCATTTCCCATTAGGCACGTTTGCTTGTTGTCACCCTCTGTCCACGATTAGCATATTTGGGGAACATCAGCCCAGGCATGCCACGGCATTGAACTGGTAAATCCTCCCTTTGCTGTCCGTCAGTACCTACATCACCTCATTTTACAGGCCTAAATGAAATTAGCCCGTTGATGAAAGGATTGTCTAACTGGAAATTAATTGTTACGCAATCATAGCAACTAATTTTGCCCCATAAACTCACAATAGGGTCCGTATTTGTAGCTTGTTCGGAACTATACCAAAGATTCTTTGAGGCATTGGTGTTAGTTTAACTTAGTTAGTTATAGTGTACTACTTTTGTAGAATTAGGGCATCTTTAACGGGATGCTTTTATGATTATATTTGATTAAAGACCATATTAAACTAGGTTTAGTTTAATATGGTCTTTATATTATGTAGAGAGTTTTTATTTTGTTTGCAGCCTCAAAATACAATATTTTGTATCAGTTATAATATCATGTAATAACCTAATTTAAAATGTACTTTTACACCATAAAATCTAAAACCTAATGAGAGTAGATGACATTTATAAGATAATATAGATAGTTGCTCACCGAGAGCCGCTGTCTTCCGGTCACTGGTGTCTCTTGATTAGCTTCAGAATCTCTTGGATCTCGGGTCCGGATCAGCTTGGTGAAGAGGTTGTGGCCATCCCTTCGGAGAGCGGCCCAGTCCACCGCGTGGAAGCGCTGTGTTATCCTAGAGAAACAAAATTGATTTATGCTTTGGACACTACAAGACCCTAGAGGGCAATTTAGTTGTTTCTATTTGTTTTTTGGATTTTGATAACTTAAGGTAAATAAGAACACTTTTGGTGTCCTTGGTTGTGTGTTGACTTTTTCAACAAACATTGTGATGACTAAGATATGAAATTTATTACAGTTACGGATTTTGTAGTATCTTCGTAAACGAACGTTATTTTTTATCTTGTGAAGACAGTTTTTGCGAGTTTCGTAACTATTTTGGGAAAACCGGACCGTTTGTAGAATATAACCACGTACATCCGGCAAACGTTGTTCTGCCCTTGAAAAGTAAAAATCTAGAACCCGATTGCAGTGCCATATACCGGGTCCAATTGTGAACCTAACCATTCCGGGTACACGCAGACACACACAAAAATAATTTCACCTATATCCTGAAACCCGATTGCAGCGCCACTTACCTGGTTCAATTGTGAATCTAAACTATCCCGAGACCCATTCAAACACACAAATATTTCGTAAAAATCCTGGAATCCGATTATAGCGCCATCTACCGGGACCAATTGTTAATGTAAACCATTCTCAAACACACTTGAAAGAATACAAGAAAATTCATCAAATTTTTTAACGAAGAAATCAGACTTCACACTAAAAACCAAAAAATAAATATTTAACCGATTTCTTTCTACATCTTGAAGTCAGACCCAAATAAAACATAAAAGAACAACAACAAATTTACAAAATATAGTAATTTTTATGTTTAACTTGACACCGACTTCTAGATATTTTTTTAAATTTATTATTGCATGAGTTCAGCAGACAGGCAGATGGCCCACTTGATGGAATGCGGTTACCATCGCCTATGGACTCTTGCTGCTGCAAGCTGCTCTCTTGAGGGAGGGAGGCTGGAACCTGATCACTAATGCCGGAACACAACTTAAGGTTGTTATGGCGACATACTCTAAACCAGGGGTGGTAGCCATCCAGTCGGGCAAATGCCTTACCACTTGGCTGTGGGTTGTTTTGTCGCCTTCTACGACAGGCCGCCTGGTCGCAGGAAATTGTATTCTTTCTCCGTTCCTGCACGGATAAAATGTTGTAGAAAGGAGTCGGTTAAATATATTTTTTGATTTTTAATGTGAAGTCGGTTTTTGTTAAAGAGTGAGATAGCAACCTTGTATACGCGTGCCAGTAGTACAATTTTTACAGGCGCTTCATAAAGCCATTCAAGTATTTACGCAACTAAAAAGAAAACGACATTTTTTTTTAGCAAAAACAAAACCGATTTCAAACTAAAAAGCAAAACACAAATAAACATAAAAACAAATCATAAAAAAACAAATGTGCAAAATATAGTAATTTTTATGTTTAACTTGACACCGACTTCTAGATGTTGTAGAAAGAAGTCGGTTAAATATATTTTTAGATTTTTAATGTGTAGTCGGTTTTTGTTAAAGAGTGAGATAGCAACCTTGTATATGTGTGCCAGTAGTACAATTTCTACATGCGCTTTATAAAGCTATTCAAGTATTTGCGCAACTAAAAAGAAAACCATATTTTTGTAACAAAAACAAAACCGACTTCAAACTAAAAAGCAAAACACAAATAAAAAAAAAACAACAAATGTGCAAAATATAGTAATTTTTATGTTTAACTTGACACCGACTTCTAGATGTTGTAGAAAGAAGTCGGTTAAATATATTTTTAGATTTTTAATGTGTAGTCGGTTTTTGTTAAAGAGTGAGATAGCAACCTTGTATATGTGTGCCAGTAGTACAATTTCTACATGCGCTTTATAAAGCTATTCAAGTATTTGCGCAACTAAAAAGAAAACCATATTTTTTTTAATAAAAACAAGACCGACTTCAAACTAAAAAGCAAAACATAAAAACAAATCATAAAAAAACAACAAATGTGCAAAATATAGTAATTTTTATGTTTAACTTGACACCGACTTCTAGATGTTGTAGAAAGAAGTCGGTTAAATATATTTTTAGATTTTTAATGTGTAGTCGGTTTTTGTTAAAGAGTGAGATAGCAACCTTGTATATGTGTGCCAGTAGTACAATTTCTACATGCGCTTTATAAAGCTATTCAAGTATTTGCGCAACTAAAAAGAAAACGACATTTTTTTTAGCAAAAACAAAACCGATTTCAAACTAAAAAGCAAAACACAAATAAACATAAAAACAAATCATAAAAAAACAACAAATGTGCAAAATATAGTAATTTTTATGTTTAACTTGACACCGACTTCTAGATGTTGTAGAAAGAAGTCGGTTAAATATATTTTTAGATTTTAAATGTGTAGTCGGTTTTTGTTAAAGAGTGAGATAGCAACCTTGTATATGTGTGCCAGTAGTACAATTTCTACAGGCGCTTTATAAAGCTATTCAAGTATTTGCGCAACTAAAAAGAAAACCATATTTTTTAACAAAAACAAAACCGACTTCAAACTAAAAAGCAAAACACAAATAAACATAAAAACAAATCATAAAAAAACAACAGCAAATGTGCAAAATATAGTAATTTTTAAGTTTTACTTCGCACCGACTTTAAGCTGTTGTACAAAATCGGTAAATATTTATTTTTTGGTTTTTAGTATGAAGTCAGTTTAGTTTTAGTAAAAAATTTTTTTTTTAGGAACCAGGAAATACCGGGGCTTAGTAATTGTGTATTCTATGTGCAGCAATAGAATAATACACACATATATATACATATATATATATATATATATATATATATATATATATATATATATATATATATATATATATATATATATATATATATATAAGTATTGCAATGACGATTAACAGGAGGACACTAAAGGGGTTTTAGTGCATATTTCGGCGGCCCATCTGGTCGGCGAATCGTATACTGCCCCGTCGTAGGCTGCGTGCGTCAGGGTCTACGCAAGCTTTTTATTTAAGTCCATAGTTAAAGATGATTGCTTTCAAATACATAAAAATAATGTCAACATCCCTTCTACTTTTGAGCCATGGGCTGAAAATTAAAAATAAAACGGCGGTCTTATCGCTACTAGTAAATTTCTCCAGGCACCCTTAGAATAATATGACATATTCATGCCTAACAACGAAAGAACGTAATAATTACAATTGATTCACTCCAGATCAGTAAATAAGGAACAAACAAACATGTCGTTAAGGCTCGTATCGCAGCAGCTTGGGCCCAAGTTGCTGCTTGGTGTCATTTGTGACCCCAAAATTCCGGTTAAGTTAAAAGGACAGGTCTGTAAATCTATCATTAGACCTGTCCTTTTGTATGGCAATGAAGCGTAGTCCGTACTTGAGCGGCGCAAGCAAGAACTACGTGTCACGGAGATGAATATGTTGCGATGGATGTTTGGAGTCACGCGGAAAGACCGTGTTAGGATGTCCCGCATTCGTGATAGTCTTTATGTCCGTGACATAGCAGACAAACTACAAGAGAATCGTTTACTCTGGTACGGTCACGCTTTACGGAGACCGGCTAATTACGTGGGGAATAAATGACTCATAAAATTCATTTATTCGTTATTATGTTATTCGCCAGGGTTATATCAGGGTTATATATATAACCCTGGCCTGTAACATAGTAGCGAATAAATGAATTTTTGAGTTTTATGAGTCATTTATTCCACACGTAATTAGCTATGTAAATATAGATTTTTCCAATCCTATCTCTGTTTCGAGTCCGATATGAATGTATCTCGCTATGCTTTGAATACATGAACTCATTGTATAGGGCGTATAGGGCTGACGTATATTGCTACTTGAAGTACTAATAAACAAGATAGGGTGTGAATTCGTAACGTTTTGAAATGGGATCTGGCTTATTCCCTATTAGTTATCCCCAGAATAGCACGCATGGCCCTTTTCTGCAAGCGAAAAGCGCGCTCCCAGTCGGCAGCGCGCGTCCATAGCTCGGTACCATATTGTTGACATGAATGCACCGTAGCAAAGTAGCATGACCGAACTGCGTCAGTAGTTAACACGCGCGACAAACTGCGTAGTACGTAGCATGCACTCCCTATTTTGGAGCATAATTTATGTATGTAGTTTTTCCACTGGAGCCCTCTATCCAGCTGGAAACCAAGAAACGCTGTATTTTCGACTTGGTCTATTTTTTGCCATTCACATCTACTGACATTTCATGCTGTGCACTGCCAGAGAGTTGAAAATGTATAAAGTGTGTGTTTGGTTAGATTTAGCGCTAACCCATTAAATTGGAACCAACCATACAATTGTGCCGCCACTGTATTGAGTCTCTCTTCCAAACGGACAATATCAGGTGGCAAGGCCTTAGGCAGATCATTCAATAACAACTGGAATAAAATATTAGACACTTAAGACCCTTGTGCCACTCCCATCTATTGTAGTGCGGGGTCTTGACAAGCATCTGACTTTTTTTTGTACCTTTTACTTGTAACACAATTATGTTGTAATTGCTATATAATAAAGATTTTACATTTTATTATTATTATCTTTGTCTCCAATGGGTCTGAGGATTTTTTCCTCTATTACCAATCACCACCTGCTGTCTTCCCCGCATTAAATTCATTAGTAGTCTGCGAGTATGTCCGTCTATACCATAGTCCCCTAATTTTGTAGACAAGACGTCATGGTTTGCGACGTTGAAGGCTTTAGACAAGTCACAGAATATAACAGCAATGTACAGTCCATCTTCACGTGCAGCGACTTTATGACGTATAACTTCGCGCGCTAGTGATGTTGTCGACCGACCTTCCCGGTATGTCTAGTGGTAGTGTCTAGCTATGCCCCGTCCGCCGGATCCCGGTCGTAGGGGAAGGCCCAAGAAATGCTGGCTTGACGTTATGAAGGATGAAATACGTATCAATGGTCTCAAAACCAGAGATGCTGAAGACCGCGTGGAGTGGAGCAGAAGAAGTAGGAAAGCGGAGCCTGGGCTTCGGAACGAACGCTCCAAACACAACCGGGATTTAACGCTTGGATGATGATGATGAAACATCTAAACTATAGATACTATAGTTTAGACAGTTTAACTATAGACAGCAGTATAATATTTTACACATACTTTTCACGTTAAACGTAAAAGTAAGTTGACATAATAAATACTGAACGCATTCATATACTTTCCGAGTTAAGCCACATTAGCCACGTCTAACGACCGCTGCCCACTTTTGTTAACACAAAGTTAAATTATGACTTGTAGTAAACTACAAAAATTTAACGGGACTACAGTAGTTTAGGTGTTTATATAGGCTTTAGATTTATAGCTTGCTTTTTATATTGATACATATATACACATCGACTCTCGAGTCAGACACTCAGACCTGAGTAAAACAGAAAGTTCTTTTAAGAAATTGATACTCCCGACAAATGATCTCGGTATCTATATGGTAATTTATTGATTCCAAAAACATCAAAGAAAAGCGTAGCATTTTTTTTAATTGTACAGAAATTCGACCTCTACAGTTTTATTATATGTATAGTATAGATATAATATGTTTAATAACAGCCCATATAGTCCCACTGTCAGTTTCGGTCCTCCCTTTATAGGGGAACGGGCAATATACCAGCCACGTTTGTCCAAGGTGGCTTAGCAGGTTTGACACATGGGTTACCTCGATATTCAGGTTGCAACACGATGTTTTCTTCATTGTTCGTACATGGTATATGCACATCAGACCGGACATGCATACTTTCAGGCCATTATTTGAACCCGCGCCCTTTGAGTTTGGGTCGCGCGCGCTAACATTAAGCTACCACAGCTTATATTAGCTTACCACGGGTGTTATAACTAATTAATTACAATGGGGTTTTCTGGGATACTGTTTACAGACATCCGTCTATATCATATACCTGTCCTATATCCATAGGACAGGTCTAATTGTGCATCCATTAGTGCTTTGACGGGTTCACAAGCCTCTCGATTTCAGTAAATTTCGATAATGTTATTTAGTACCCAGCATAATTCTCGTTAGATTTAATACAGGCTATTAATCTTGATTGACATGTGATATCCTTGTCAAGTTATGTTATTACTGCTTGTATGACGTCGTCATCATATTCGCACTAAATATCAGTTGTATTAACGGTCAATAAGGAAATTTTCGCAAGAATATTTTTTTTTCATTTTTACAGCTGGAGTACAGCAGACAGGCTGACGGCCCAGCCGATGGAAAGCGGTTACCATCACCTATGGACGTTTGCAATATCAGAGATGTTACCAACGCGCTATCGGCCTCGAAGAAATTTTATGACACCCTTTTTAAAAAACTCCATATCGGAGCGCTGTAGGAAAACCTCGGCTGGGAGCTCATTCCAAATCCCCACGGTACGCAAGAGAAACGTTCTACAGAACCGTTGCGTACATGAGCGAAGCGGCTCGAGGAAGTGGGGATGAACTCCCAACCCATGGCAAGCGGTGCGATGGTAGAACGAGGGTGAAGGCACCATTTTAAACAGTTATAGAAGATAATTAGGATAAGAATATATTAGAACATAACATAAATACAAATGGCACAGAAATATAAATACTTCTTCCACTTTCAAATAGAATTTCAGGTTATGGATTACATTTTATAAATTTATGCATGCACCTGTCGCGGTCCCTCAAACTCAGGGTAGCTATGCACCTGGATCGTAGTAAGTAGAGATACTCTACCAAATTCTATGAGGAACACGTGTAAAAATACATCGAGCCTATACAAGGTTCGATGTAAGTCCATGATGTTTAGTTAATTAACAGCCTCTGTGGCTGAGCGGGCTAAGCCTTGGCCGGCCTACCTCATTGCAACGCAGAGGCTCCGGGTTCGATTCCTGGTATAGTAAATTTCGGAAATGTACTTTCTCCCTTATTTACTATGGTTTGGGTGTCTGGAATCGGCCCCAGAGTAGTCCGTTGTATATTACCCATAACACAAGCGTAACTTGCTTAATTTGGGGATATACAATATGTGTGTTTGTCTGGCGATTTAAAAAAAAAATTGTATCAGAATAAATTCAAATCAACAATAGAAGAATGTTCTTATATTATCTATTTAGTTTGAAGGGGATTTTTATCACATTTTGATTCTTTAATATGTAGGTAACATTGGCTATATTAAAACCATGTAAATATTCTGTAAATGTATATTCTGTATTACTTTTATACCCTAAACCCACATGTTTCACAAACTTTTCTGTACTATCATAGGGTTGTCTTGACGAAATTGCTTTTAGTGATAAGACCGCCTGTTGCTTCCTGTACTTGTATTTCTTGAATTTCTATTGTATTTAAAATGTTACTGTTAATCGATATGGGAGTTGCCATCGAATAGTTTCGTAACACGCTATACATAACATGTAAGTTAATATTATAATTATTTGGTATTTTTGGATCCACGCAAATAGCCAGCCAAATTGTTCGCACAATTTTTTATGGTCCTTCGAGCCTGATATGAACCAGTGACCTATAATATAAATATAATATAATATAAAATAGAAATAATTATTCTGACACTATACTTGTATTTTTAGTAACTTCAATTGAAAACTATGTTTTCCTTTTACTCAGGCTTCTGGCTCGTATAATTAATGTACATATTTCCAGGAACCGACGGTAGCGTTAGAACCGTAGCAGGATGTAGAGAGTAAATATAAACAAGATTTCAATTAAATAGTTTATGCACTTCTTATCGATTCCGTTAGTATTAATTAATTTTGTGTTAATTAAATTCTCGCTCGGAAACATGTAGGAAATCTACTTGAACTGTATAGTAATATTTCAAAGTGTTACTTTTGATTGAAATTGCAATTACCTTCATTCTATTTCGTAACAAATTGCTCTCAATGAACTCAGAAACATAAAAGTAAATATTGCAATTATTGGATCTACACCCACAGTCAGCCATTTAGTTTTTTCA
Organism: Dendrolimus houi; assembly: GCA_039645545.1. Classification (NCBI taxonomy): domain Eukaryota; kingdom Metazoa; phylum Arthropoda; class Insecta; order Lepidoptera; family Lasiocampidae; genus Dendrolimus; species Dendrolimus houi. The sequence goes on along the minus strand of CM077123.1, from coordinate 8,887,982 downwards.
CTACGACATAACTTTACAATCACCCATACGAAGACGAATAAATTAGGGGGGTTACTGGCTTACAAATGATATGGTACAGGTTTGAAATTTTCATATTCTTAAAAATAGTTAAATTCGAGTTTTGAAGTTTACTACATTTACTCAAGTATTCCGATAGATAAGTAATCTCCCTAAAAATACTGATAAGTCGAAATACTCTTCGTCGCCGAACGTAAAGTATTGACGGAACGTGAAGCAGTGCGATTTGCACTGGGAATTTGCATTCCTTTGATGCTGGCTGTTAGCGTACCTTTTAACTTTTACATTGTGTGGACGTATGTAACTACCTAAACTACTACTAAATAAAATTGAAATGTCTGTCTACGGTTTCAAAGTAAATATCAAAATTTAAGTAATTCCTGATATTTTAGATGCTTTAGCAGAATTGACCATTTTGAGAATTTTTGTTTATGTCATTGTCTGAAACGGAATCAATTCTGAAGATTTTAATGAAAATAGTAGTGTTTTAAACTAGATTTTTACCTTAAGATTCCGTGTATTCGATATTTACCAGGATTCGGAAGTTACAAGTACAAATATTCGTGACTATTACTACTTATCACTTGTTATTTAGCATAGGTATATTCGAAAAAACGGTTGATATAGAAAATTTTCAACGACTCATAGTGTTACTTGTAAGCTGTCTTGGTAAATTCAACTTTATCAAAAACTAGTCCCGGTTTTTTAGGGCCAAAGAATAAAAAATTACCAACTTCTGCAGAATAGAATTCACGAAAATAGCTAGTTTATTCTCAAAAATTTAAAGCGTTAAACTTCAGATTGACTTCACAAAAATAGGAAGATAGTCCGTGTACAGAAGACGTTAAAACTTTTTTGAATTTTATTAACTTTCGCCATTATCATCTCCGTTGCACTCACAGCAAATATTATTTCGTTTACGAGGCTCCTGTAAAATCTATTTACACCTAAGTTCATTCACGCGCTTATAACACCGCACATATAGGGTAATTTATAGGTGCATTTAGACGTTTATTACTTACGACAACGAGTACTGACTATGCAATGCTTTCTTACAACAAATACTGGTTTATCTTTAAAAGATATACTCTCGAATAGATGAAGAGACAACTCAAAACACAATTTTCCGTACAGGTTTTTGAAAGTATTAACAATTGATTACTTTTGTACAATAATTATGTATTTTTTAAAGTCCTCTCTTTTCTGCGATATACCTAAATGATCAGAGATGTGACTTATCGGAAGTACAAGTATCTGAAATACATATACAAGTTACAAAATACGTATTTTCATCTTGTATCAAAATATTTTTTATAAATGTATTTTGTGTCGTGTATTTATATACCATTCGATAAGTATCTTAGTATTTTGTAAATACTTTGTTTGCTAAAATACTTTTAGTCATAATTACCTTTGCATTTTTTTACATTTACTATGCCACCTTATAGTGAAAATAAAACTGAACACAGCTTTTAAATTTAAATTAACCTAACAAAAGACATCTCCATGGAGAAGCCGATTGAACTTTTATTATAATTTCATAGAAGATCTTTTAGCAGTGCAGGAACTTCTTAGTGAAACAATAAAAATGTAGAAATTACCTCCGTTGAAGGAAAATTCAGGAAAGGAAACACATTTTAAGCGTGGGCCTATGAAGACCCACCCTCGGCATTGCCGCATCACACGTTACCGACATTAACAAGAGATGATCATGATGACACGAGAGCCCGAACTCCAGGTGGAGACGCCAAATCGTATGTACCAGTGTTCAGCTAGCGCCACCACTCCCGTCAGTATCCTCCAGTATCCTACAGTAGCAGACACGGCTTGCTACAGCAGGGCTAACGCGAACGTGGTGTCTACTATAGACCCACCCCGTTAGCGTACATACATGTAAGCAGACCCCGATTGAGGATTAGACCGAGACCGAGCTTGATTGCCCATTCCGTGAGCACTCTGATCATGCGATCTGTGGACGGAGAATCCCAAACTCGTGACGTAGCGTAGTAGAACCACGGTACGGGGCTAACTCTGAGCGACGACCAGTACCCACATCTTCCAACTACTCTTTGAAGTCGGCGAGATAACGGTTCGGGGAGAAGTAGACACCCGACACCATTGTTTCCTCGATGGTAGCTGAGACTAAGCCGCTTACTATGTCAGTGACGGGGGGCAATTTGTAGCCGTCCGATCTCCCGCCCAGTCATCTCTGGACGGGACGCAATACAGCTCGGTAACCTTCAACACCTGAATGTCCAGCTGCGACAGGCTTTGGACCATTAAGCATTAAGTCCTGGGCTGCGGCGTAATGGTTCAGGTTTGACTAGAGGAAGCGTAGAGCGCGGCCCACTATTTAGCCCTCCACTAGCTATGGCTGCGACTGCAGCTGGGGCTTGCTTCTCAGTCGCGTTTTTTCTTTCTTATACTTTATTCTATTCTATTTTTGCCTTTTATAATTAAATATTTATCTTACAATAAAATTAATATTTTTGCAAACACAACACCTGTTTACCAAGTTCTGACCCTATGTAGCGATTTTTGATTTTTGGGGTATGATATTGATACGTCATCGAAAAAAGTGAGTGATAAAATGTTTGAAGAACTGGTCTCAATTAAAACCTTAAAAATATAATATTTTGTCACATTTGCGCGAGCAATTCATAATTCACGTAACTTAAGTTCAATGAAATTGGGATTTCTTTCAAAAAGTATTTAGAAAATACGTATTTTGTATGTAGTATTTCAAATACCATTGTCAAAGGTGTCTTGTATCTGGTATCTCAAATTCTTATTTTAATAGTATCTTGTATTTTATATTCAAATAATTTCTATAGGGTATCTTGTACATCTCTGTAAATGTGACCAGTTTCGAATGTAACAAAGAAATTATTATTATTAATCAACTGCGTTTTTCGGTTAGTTCCTAAAACGCATGTAATTGCTCAAATTATTTTTTTTTAAGATGTTTGAAATGTCTGTCTTACTTAAATACAATATAATAAATATGTTTATAGATGAATAATTCAAAATGTTTTATTCTTGTTTGATTGATTAATACAATTTCATTATTTATATAAGCGAAGCTGAATGTGCCGACTAACCTGAACTTTTTGTATACTACTATTATATTATATGTATTATAATACTACTTTGAACATATAGGTGCATACAAATGATAACTGGAAAAAACATACGATACTTTATATCCCTAAAGATAATTTCGATTGGATATAAAATCTAAATTTTACATTAGTAAAGTCGTAAGAAATGTTTTAATATTAAATAAGTTTTACTTTGATTTATATTTACAAAACATGAATAAAAAGGGTTCCAAAACACACCCTAGTACGGCTCTTACACATAAATATAACAAAATAATCAATAGCTATACTGTACATACAACGAATCATCTGTTGTTAAAATGGCTTGAAGCTAAACAAAGCACGCAATTAAAGCAGCACAGAAGCTAAAATGCCACGAATTAATTTAGGGTAAGCCGGGGCGGGTCAATACTGTGAGGATTGTTACACGCGTAAATGCAAAGGTTAACATTGCACATACATTGGAATAGCAATTTCAGAATCAAATAGAACAATGACCAACGTAATTACACTGAGATAGTCTCACATAAAGCCTCCACTCAGCCGGGATGGGAATGTTGAGATAGATGTGTGGTATTACGTGTATAAGGTGAGAAATGAGTACACAAGGGCGCCTTTAATAGTTGCACTAGTGTCTGAAAAATTGAGAGAAAGAAGGTTAAGATGGATGGGGTCTATTAATGGAAATTAACTAACAAAAAGAATGTTAAGAGTGGCAGAATGACGGATATACAATTAAAGTTAGAACAAAAAAGAAATGGGTCGATTATGTGAAGGATTACATAAATCATGATTTATGATGTGATAGAGCGCTTATGCCAGAATAGAGGAGAGTGGAAGTTATTAATTATCTAAAAATTATCATATTGGATAGCGTACGTAAGTGAGAGGCTTTTTGAAGTGGAAATGTCGTAAAGAGTGTATATACACATCGTCATGGTAAAGTAATGAAATAAGATGGAGAAAACTCTCCCTACTAGAGATAAATATTGTTTGACGTCACCTTTCACAAAAAAAGTCGATCTTTTTTATTGGCCATTTTTCTAAAACAGAACTCTTTAAAACCCGCAAGTTATAAGTATGGAAATCGATATTTAGGCTTTTGGTAAGAAACAATGCCATATTTACAGGTTTCAGTGTTACAGCGGCCTAAAAACAGCCGCTTTTGGAGATTCACGCTATGAAATTGGCACGTGACTAGATATAGGCATTGCAAATTGCAACGCACGACATATGGTTCCACATTATTTTAACATTTGTCATATTTGTAGTACGAATCAGCAGAAGTGACTATTTTAATCAGTTGCCTCATCAGATGCGTTTTTCTGTTGGAATTTAAAATATTGCATAATAATAATAATATAAATTGCGGAGGAAAATTAGTACATACTAATTTTCCTCCGCAATTTATATTATTATTATTAATAATATAAATCATCATTTACATAAATGATGTATGTTTGTTTACACTTTCTCCAAAATCACAGGAGTCAACGGATCGACATCAAATTTGGTACATATACTTTTGATAATAGATGTGAATAAAACATACTTTTAATTTAAAATGGAATAGGTTAATGTGTTGGACAATAATTTACATTTAAGTGTACTTTCGATAATGGGGACGAACATAAGATATTTTTTAGTCGAGAAAATAAAATGGTATTTGCTTTGGACCGTGAACTCGAGTTCTCATATGTACAACAAATAAATAAATATATTGTAAAACACTTACCGTTGCATGATTGTGCGAGGGCCAAACAGGACTCAACAGCCTACCACGGTGACCTGTTAATTAATAGACAAAATTTAATAACACTTTTCCAATGGGTTACAATTACATACGCGAATAAGATAGTGGCCTATAAATGTCCTAAATTAGACTTGGACCATCCTTTTCTTCCGCAGCTTAATAAGTTAGGTGAACACTCTTTATACAAGTTTGAAAGTGATTACTTCAGCACTTATCGACATTAATGTGAAAATTATCAAGAAATATTGGCATGATTTTTAAGGGATTTCTAACTGTAGTCTATACGATACTGAAAAAATCCATTCTACTACCTACAAACATTTTACCATCATACTTTTCCGCAATATTATTACATTGATGTATATATATAGGCGAATATAAATACACATAGATAGACCCCAGTGGTTTTTGAAAAATAGTGTCTGTGACATACACCACCTAAAGGAAGGAAAGACGGACACACCCATGATGATGATTTTGTTAAAATAGCTGTGGAACCTTCATTGTTTAGTCGAACTAGTTTAAGTTAGACATAACTTTAATTCCCAAACCAGGAACATGGAAATGTTGTAAAGTGAAAGATACCCCACATCTATTGACTTAAAGACCACAATGACGTATCTTAATTACGTCCGTGTATTTGCGTGCGTGGGTACGTGCTATAGTGTGACTTAATTGATACTTATGTGAGCGAAGTATAAGGAATTCCAAACAAGGTTATAATTTGTTTTAATAATTTGAAACACGTGCCTTTACACACTATGAATCGGACAAAAAGCATTCGTGAATATTTAATGGCCTTTATTAATTTATGTCTAACAAATCCACCTCCGAACCTAACATGCACAGGAAGGTCCTACGTACTACAAGGATCAGTTATGTACAATTAATCTGCTCTAAAAGTTTTAGTATCTCTCGTGAGAATTACTTGTTTGTGCCGTTTGCTGTTGAGACCGGGGGATCCTGAAACCATGAGCCTCTATATATCGCTCTCAAAATACCTAATCGACTATTCTTATGATCAGAGGACTAGTGCTAACCTCGAACATCAGTATGGCCATCTGATGAGGTAACACAGCCTGTCTTCTGAATTACTTTCCCGCATAAAACGGTGAATTAAGCTCAGTATTTTACATTTTGTCTTTAAGGGTACAAAAGTTGAATCAAAATGTCTTTATTACATTAGTTAGTAATTTATATCGTTGTGATTAATAGATGTACCTAAATAATCTTTATTCTGAAAAATGCAGTTATAATTTACTTAAAAGCACTCTTGGTGAGAAATACATTGAAAGGAAGAAAGTTTTTAATCGTCTAATAGAACTTCGCGTAAACGGTGGATCCTACGAAAACTAATCCTTTTTCCCAAATAAGTACAGGTCTAGTATAACAACTCGATGCATGATAATGATCAATGATAAGATCCACTAAACAATGACGTTTGGGGAGTATAGCAGGGTATTTCACTTCATATGGAAGGGAAGATTTAGACAACCTGCCCCCTACGCGGAGTATTCCATCCTCGCCTAAAAAGGCTGATAAATTGCCTAACCTTTTATTTTAGATGATAATTCATTAATCTTTAAAAGTTGAATTTCTTTAGCGAAACATATATTTTGAATAGATTTAATAATAAAATTTTCAGCGGTGTTAATAATAAATACAAGTTCATTATTTGGCAATTTTTAAATGAATTTTAGAATGTAAACAAATATTTTTAACAATTTAGACCAAGAGCTGATGCGGTTAATTATATCAATTAAGAGCAGTGACTCACATTGATTTGCAGAGGTAAGTGTTTTACTATTCATTTTAAACTCAGGAAGTGACTCCTGAACTAGAAGTGAAAAGACTACAATAGGACATTCATTAATGGTCTTACTAAGGTATGTTGGACCATTCCACCACAGTGGATACGATAAAAGTTGTGAAGATAACATATCACGTGACAGACAGTCATTTGGGTTTTCTTTACCTGCAATGTGGTAGAAACAATCGGATGAAAGATTTTCTTGTATCTTAACCACACGGTTGCTCACGAATATAGACCATCTATGTGGAGAAGAATGAATCCAAGAGAGTGGTGTAGTGGAGTCAGAGAATGCGTAGACTCCTTTAATAGGAATGCGAGCGGATAGCCTACCTCGAACTAATTTAACAAGTTTTGATAATAACAAAGCGGCTACTAGCTCTAAGCGAGTGTTACAATTTTAACTGGCGAAACTTTAGACTTTGCACACAGAAGGCGGACCATTACATTACCTAATGAATCTGTAACATGTAATACACGGCATCCATAACCACTAAAGCTAGCTTCACAAAAGGCTACTATGTAAGCCTGGGATCCTAACTGAACACCAGAATGACGCGGAATGCTCAAAGTAGCAAGCATGGGAAGTTCTAATGCGAGGGCGGTGAAACGTTGACGAATAGATTCTGGAGGCGTTTCATCCCAGTCAATCTTATTCAACCAAAGTTCCTTAATAAGAATTTTGGCGTATAAAATGATGGGCGCGACTAAACTGAGCGTGTCAATTAAGCGCGCGACAAACGAAAGGATCGTGTGTTTTGTGTATTTATCATCAACTTTCACAATGGTTAAAGAGAGAATATCGTAAATAGGCTCCCAGGATAGTCCTAGGATTATATATTTACCTATATATAGTTCTGACTGTGCAAATTTAATAGCCCACTTAATAAGATCAATTGACCATAATTTTATAATTCAATTAAACCTTGCGAAAAACTTACAGCGATTTGTTCATCAGGAACAGAATGTACAAAATCATCCATAAAAAGTTGAGTATCTATTAATATAGATGCCTCAAGATAGCGGTGTCCAAATTCAGAAGCTAGTTGACGTAATGTACGCATAACTAAGAAAGGACTTGATTTTAAACCGAACAGCAAACTATTAAAATTATAAGTGCGGATAGGTTCGTTAGCGTTAAAGCGAAATAAAATCCTTAAATATTTGCGGTGGTGTTCATTTACACCGATGTGAAGAAACATAGATTTAATGTCAGCGGTTAATGCAATAGGAAATAAACGAAAGTCAATCATAAGCAAAAATAAATCAGACTGCAAGTTAGGACCGACGTGCAATGCGTCGTTTAGCAATAAGCCATATTGAATTAATTTTTGCGCTGGCGTCTAACACTCCGCGGACGCCATCTTTGTCCGGACGTACGACACCATAATGTGGTATGTAATAACCGACATCCTTGATATCGGAAACCGGAACTTTTGACATATATCCATTTACTTTATAATCACTTATTGTTTTATTATAGCTATCCTGTAAGCCAGAATAATTCTAAACTTGCGTTCTAAAGCAAGAAAGCGACGACGTGCAACAGCGCGGGAGCAACCTAACTCATCAGGGTTGCGACAAAACGGTAAATCAATGTTGTATTTATTATTTTGAAAATTGGTTGTTGAGACAAAATTATTGTCACACTCAATTTCAGCGGAATTAAGAAAGCGTATAGAAGCGACTTCTTCTAACTCGAAAACTTTATGCAACCTTTACCAATGTCAATAGGCGTATGGGCAGTAAAAAAAAGAAAGATTGCGGCGGTAGTATCACATCGGAATTACATGGGACTTCGCCCATTAATACATAACAAAAACTGGTATGTATTGCGCGAGGTGCACGAGTTCCAAATTAAACCCTATCACCTAAATAAATATACGAAAATGGTTGAACACCTAGAACTAGTTCTATTTCCCCTGGTACATTCAAGTGAAATCTGTGAGTTGTAAAATATTTAAGTAAGTCATGTCCTCAGAGATTTCGATATAATTGTGGGAAGTCGATCAGTTATACAATCAACTACAAGAGCGTGAATATAATATTTGTTATCTGGATTCGATATTAAAGTTAACATAACCGTAAACCGCTTGCGAATTCATACCAACACCTTGCAAGTATGAATTAAGTAACTTTGTTATAGGAAGATTTAAGCGTGTGCAACAATCTAATGTTATTAAATTACTTTGACTGCCGCTGTCAATAAACGGCGAACAATTATCTTGTCATTATTATTGTAACACGTAGTGTATACTTGCGCGGTTGACAATAAAATAGTAGAAAAAGTTTTAAGTTCCGAAGGAAACGAAACCGATGTATTCACCGATGCCAAAAGAGTTTGTCTATTGGTATCGGTGAATTTCGAATTGCAAATTGGTGTTTTGTAAAATTTTGAATACTTAATCACTCGTACTGTAAGCCAATGACATAAAAGCTAGCAGAGCGACACTGGTGATTTTTTGGCCATCCAGTTTCACCGGGAGAGTACACTGTGACCATGCTCCGCCGTACATTTCTAAATTTATGATGGATATGAGGGTATTCCTCAGGATATTGTCCAAAGTCTATAAAAGAGAGGTTTGTTTCCAGAGCTGGCAACATCAGAGGGTGTATGTAAATTTGAGCACGAAAAGGCAGTATCGGATGATAATGTAGGCCATATGTGTATTAATTTGGAGTAAACGATCTGATCTTTCACGGGAATTCAAACAAAATTTCACGGATCTAATTTAACAGCAGCTCCTATTGTACTTAGTCTAGAAATTATTTCAGTATTACACTATGCGTTGCTGATATGACATTCGCATTTGTTTAAATTAATTTCAAGTCCAAAATTTTAAGTTCTTTTTGTTTAATTGTTAAATCTTCCAAAACGTAATTTACTTCACCTCCTAAAGTGTCATTATCCAGATACCATACATTAAATTTGGATTTCAAACGTGTTAAGATGGGATGAATTGCTAAACTAAAAATGGTAGCTCCTAACGGATCGCCTTGCTGGCATCCAGTCTCCGAATAAAGTGTTGTCATGAAATATTAATTTTCAATTTTGACTGTAGCATTGCTAAAGAAAATGGCAACAATCGGGAATTTGGTCTTTAATTAGTGAGAGCAAAGCAGATCGATCAACTGAATTGAAGGCGTTCTTAACATCCAACTTCAGTACTAAATCGCCACTATTGTATTGGAAGAATGTGCGCAAATCATGGACAGCCCGCTTCGCAGCCCCCGCGAAGTAAAACAGGTTAATAAATAAATGATACATTTAAAATTAATTAAGATATTCGTTCCGTTTGTTCTTTAACATACTGCTCAACTTTTATACTTCAATATTCTTATTCAGGGCCCGTTTCATTCGTTCGCAAATTATAATGAAGTATTTGTAAACACAGGATGTTATTATATCTTTATCAAATTTGACATCTCTAGCTTTCGGTGTTCCTAAAATAATCAGATATTATGATAATGATTCTTTATACCTTTCACATATAGAAGCTTAAAAAGACAAGTGTTAAAAAGATTACGAATTATAAAAATGTGCAGCTATTGCATGACGGTATATAAAAATTTTACTTGGCATAATTTGCTAGATCGAGTAGAAGGGACAATAAGATTAATACAGCAAGTATACCTATATATATATATATATATATATAGGTAGATAAGTGCAATGCAGTCCACGTTCAACGAAAGGTTCCGTAGACGTGATAAAAGTTAATTATTTTTTTTATTTGGCTACGAAGCCATAAAAAACATTAATCTAAAATACACTTGAAAACTACTCAACAGATATTGTTCAAAATAACTCACGGGAACTATTTTGATAATAGGAAACTCTACAACAGGTACGGGTAGCTTTTTCCGAGTTACGTGCCAAATTTAATGTTTTTCTTCACCGTGAAAAAGGTATTATGCTGTGCTTTGTATTATACAAGAACAAGACAAAATCCTACCAAATTTATGAACGTAACTACACTATAAGGGTTCCGTTTTTGTCATTTAACTGCGAATCCTAAACATAGTTTGCGTTAAAAAAATATGGCCAAAATTATTTTTCTTTATATTAAAACGTGCGACAGTTCCAAGATGTTATTTTCCAGTTTTTCTGGCGATTATTAATCTGAAGAAGAAAAATATCTGTAAATAATAGTACTCCACGTCACTTTACAATTTAAAATACAGTTAACATCATAAGTTACTACTGTTACTTATGATGTTGACTGGTTACTGCGTGACAATTCACCATTAGGCCTTCATATACATTCGTTTGATTCCATTTCCTCGGCTACTCAATAATTTACACACACGTTTATATTTCGTCTATCTGATAATTATAAAGTTCCAGCACTAATTTTTGTAGTAAGCAAAGCTGGATCAACTCAAGGGGACAGCGCCGAAGCGTATCTTTTAATATCACAATTCTTTGTGAGGCAATGTTTTATAGGGTCATAGACCACTCATCAAGTAAAAAAAAGTAAAAAAGATGTGTATAGTATAGTCTTTGCTGAATGTTATAGCTGCTCTCAGTTTTATAGCATGTTAGTTGGTGAAAATTTCCATGATACGCGGGCGACGTGGGCTGCGTGACAGGGGTGTGGGTTTTTATTTTTTAATAAATCGGCAGACAAACACACACTGTATATCCCCAAATTAAGCAAGTTACGCTTGTGTTATGGGTATTATACAACGGACCATTCTGGGGCCGATCCCAGACACCCAGACCATAGTAAATAACGGAGAAAATACGTTTCCGAAATTTACTATACCAGGAATCGAACCCGGAGCCTCTGTGTTGCAGTGAGGTCAGCCGGCAAAGGCTTAGCCCGCTCAACCACAGAGGCCGTTGAGAAAAGTGTGAAGGTAACAAAGACACTCAATCAACGCTTCTGCTTATAACACGATATCATGATTTATCTGTGTAGGAACGGGGACATGTAAATTCTGCAGCCGAGCGGCCTGTTGTGAGATAGAACAATTCTCAGCCAGGTGGTAGGGCATTCGCCTCTGATTGGCTGCTGATGCCGGAACACAAACTTGAGATGTCCGGCTTCAGTGGACCAGGCTCCAGTTGAGGCCGACAATACATTGCTAGAACCTTTTGTGTTGCAAATACCCGTAGACGACTGTAACTATTTTCCAGTACGTGGGCCGTTAGCCTATCTGCTATCCTCGAGCAAGGGATAAATGATATAAGGCGGCAAATTTGTACACTCGTATTAAATTAGTCCACAGGCAATGGAGAATAGATGTTTAACTGAAACGTCAATTAGGTATCACGCTTATTTTGCTTCCCGATGCTTTTTTTTACTTTTTAATGCTTGGGAAATGTATTTCGCATAGTACCGGGTCCTTTGCTAGGGATTAGACCATAGTCGATTATGGAGGCATTCCCAAGGGGGCAATCCAAACACTAATCGACCGGCTTGTGTGCAGACTCGACTACTCAATACTCCACTAAAACCACCCTCCTCCCATGTGCCCCGCGCTGTGGTAGGAAGAGCGTGAGACTTAGAACGTAGTTACGCCCACGCTGGTCCTAGCGCATCAGTGCTTGAGAATGCCCCGGAAAGCAGTGCAAACTCACTTCGACAACAGGGGTGAAGACTCCTTTGCTCCCTAGATGCTAGATCCTAGGGCCCCTGCAGCGGTATTTCAAGGAGGGAGATCATGCGTATATCTGCGCCTCCGGGACCCCGACTGATGTCGGTGCCCACGAGACGCATGCGCACTTGTACCTCTCTCCCTATCTCGTTCCGCGGCCTCATTTTGAGACATAACAGCCTTTGTTTCCCGCTGTCAAGCGTCCCCCATCCACCTAGGCCAAAGGTGACATGACACTTAACACACAAACTTGCTGGTCTTTAGCCACAGATGAAAGGCAAAAGAATGCCCATAAGTTCTACTTTTTAATGTAATCATTATAAGTGATATATTTTCTATGTAACATAACTATTAGGTGAATAATAAAAAGTTTTCTATCTATCTCTTTATCATTGCGTAATAACTTAATAGATAGATATATAGATAACATTTTACGAGTATTGCACACCAAAATAAACAATTACAAACGAATCCATATTTACAATATTTTACCTTATCTCTTAAAGGTAAGCAAAGCTTTCAAGCAACCCAAAATTAAAGGAAATTCTTAGCTAATCTGGCGACGTAGGTTCTGCAGGAAAAGGGGGCAATAGATACATAAATACTTAAGCTAATTTAAAAATTAAATATATTCTTCATAGGTATATGTTTATATTTCAACATACATAACATGTATGTTGAAATATAAATTATTATTATAATGAATGTAATAGCATGATAATGATTGTGTTAATCAATTATTTGACGACAAATAGTGTTTTCTGTGTAGATGAATTTTCACGAACAATCTGGTTTGCGCCGCATTTTAATTGAACCATAACAACTTTTGAAGCAATTAGTGGAAAATTCTGAAAACATCAAAGTAATAACCCGCAAAAGGTTTTCAAATAATTTTTTTTTGACAAAGACCTGTTAAACATATTTCGAGGTATTTATTCTATATTAAATGCTTTGTAGGGTTCCGTAGTCCAATAACAGTAACAATGTACGTTAGCCATTTCTACAGAGTATTTAATATGCTAGGTCTTCCACATTTATAATTTCAGCCCATAAACACCGCAATGCTGGGCTTTCCTATTATTAGCGGGAATTAATGAACATTGAACACTGTATCCGCCACGCTTATCTAAGGCGGATTGATCTCGATGGATCTCGATCTGAAGAATTAATCATGATATTTTCCTTCTCTGTCAGAACGTAGTAATTGTAAACAATAAATATTTTATTTCTATTTCATTCTATTCGGATATCATATAGTTTATAACTATATACAGTTTATAAGACGTTATAATTTGTTGATACATGATTAAAGTAAGAATTTGTACTATAATTGCTAAATATCCGTGAGACAGCCAGCTTGTATTGGGTTTCAAAATTATCTTGTGTGCACTTTAAAACCAATTTTTGATAGGAGGTAAAATGAGTCTATTTTAGACTGTGCTACGTTACTTAGCATCACAATGTCTAATATTTGCCGCCTTTTATTGCATATTCACATTAGATCAGAAAAACTACTTTAGTGTGTACGCTTCAGGCCGAGGATCCGAACCCACGTCATGCTAAACCCTAGTTCGAGACACAAACGCGATAGCCATAAAACTACCACGGCTTGCTTGATTTTATTTATTCAAACTAACAACATATATAAAGAACTTTCTATGTGAAGCTCTATTAAAATATCGTTAGTCGAGCCCTTACACGTAGATCATGCCCCAATTACTTCCAATTAACGCTGTTATGTTATTGAGCTGGTGGACCGTGGAGCTTGGGAAACTAGAGTAACACGATAATCACATATACGGTTCAATTTGTAGTAGATAAAATTCACACCGTATATTTCAATTCTCACGATGTATATTTTGCTACTGTGGTATGGGCATAGGTTCGTAATTTCACACTATATTGTGTTGTATGTATGGACGAGTGATATCTTTATTATGTTTTATTTTTACATTGATTTAATCCTTTCAAAGTATATTTAAACCTACGTTGACAAATTCTAAACTGAAGTGCGATGATGCTCGTTCAATGACATTTTTAATGCTTTGATTTTAGCATAAAAAATATAAATACAAATACAATTTATGCTTACGTTTAAATACTACCCATTTGCATTCAACTTTAGTAATAAATGGTAGTGTACAATTGAAATTTACACATTGGGTAACCAGGGCAGTCTTTAATTGGGGATGCAAGGGGTGCGAGGCACTCGGGTGCTGAGACCTAGGGCGCAAGTCGATTGACTTCAATAAAGGACTCATTAAAGAACATCATTATGGTTATTCAAGATCTGAGTAACGACATAACACACGACTATGTATTATACATAAAAAATTGTGTATGTGTAGTTCACACGCAGTAGAAGTGAAACAAAGTGTTACAAGGGTTAGGAGGGATTCTAAATTTTTGACGTCACATGTCATATATTATATATAATAAAATTTGAAGTATTAACGAAAAATTTCAAAACATTCCAACTTTATCTGTAGGAGCATAGTGTTTGAATTATTGAATATAATGTATTCTATCTCCTTCTATCGACCTATGCTTAATCATCGTTCTTAAATCCCTTCCACACGATGCAATTTTATTGTCACTCAGATTTGCCAATTGAATTGGCTACAATTTGATTGTCCATCCACACGTACAAAAGAAGATCGCCAATTTTAGTTTCATTTTTTTGCCTCTGCTGAACGGGCTTGTGTCAAGCAAGATGTTCTCAACAAGAACCAAAAAATTGAGTTAATTTTGGCTCTAACTACAAATGTAGACGAGGTAAAAAATTGATGACTATAGACAAAACAATGGTTGTTAAAAATAAAGCAATCGAGTCGCGTAAATGTAGTTAAAGAGCTGGAAAATGACGATTTCAGATATTTTATGAGAATTATTGAATTTAGTAATTATGAATATAATTTAGCAATTAGTTACTCGCTGTGGACGCCGCTGTGCTAATGATTACGTTAATAAATTAGAGTCCACACCACCCGATTTCATTGAATACAATCGAATCGAGCAGTCCCGACCAATCAATGACCTTGGATTTCATATTTCTATCCACACTAAACAATTCGATCGTCAATCTAGTCAAATTGGACGGAAAATTGTATCGCGTGGAAGCCACTTTATTGACTCTCTAATCTGTGCTGCAAAATGTAGAACTCGTGTCTCATTCTCTCGCAGGCTTAGTCGTGTAGATTTTTATATTTATCTCTTTTTAGTGTCGCTTTTTCGTTTCATCGAGTTTCAAATCACAACGTTTCTAAAGTAGCTTCATTTTCAAAAAAATACAACTCATTTAAATGTACTACACCCATGTGTAAAGTTGAATGATAACTCTTAATTGTTCACCATAAACTTAAATCTAGATCATTGTTATAGATACATTTGCATTAGAAGAATGGGCGGTCTTATCGTTTATAGCGATCTGTTCCAGGTAACCCAGTTTCTAAGGAGATTTTAAAGAAAAATTAGATATACGATTTTTGGTGGTGTAATAAACTAAAATAAAAGTATTATAATCACAATCATCAACTACCATCTTTATACTAATATATAAAGCAGTGAACCAAGTGGACCAAGTGGACCAAGTAAACCCAGTGGACCCAGTGGTCCAAGTGGACCCAGTGGACCACGTGGTCCAAACACCAAACAGAGAGACAAATATATGTTTATCCCGGGCACTATCCCATTTTTCGGGATAAAAAGTATCCTATGTTCATTCTCGGCATCGAAAATAATAAAAAAACATATACTAGTTTCAGCCAAATCGGTCCAGTTGTTTTTCCGTGAAAACGGAACAGACAGATAGACAGACAGAGTTACTTTCGCATTTATAATATTAATAGGGATATATCTCACAATTTTACTCTAATTAAGTATACCACCAACGCCGTTTCCAAAGCAATTTATTCCTTCCACGGATTATTTGGAAGATATAGCTTTTCAGCGACAAGACTGCCCTTTGTACATAATTAGAATAACTAGTGGTCGCCCGTGGTCGAAATTCGACCATAATAATTAGCGTCAAAGACTTATACTTCTATAATCACAGATTTGGCCAAGGCAAACTGTTAATTTGACTTGAACAATAAACAACAGAGTACATTTGTATGTGTGTGTCAAATACATAGTAATCTGTGTAATGTTTTTTTTATTATTTAATTAATGTATGTTTTACGCATAATTTTCAAAAAATATTAGCATTCGTCGCTTCTTTATATAAACTTCAAACAAACAAACAAAAACACACAAAAACAAAATCACCAAAATCGGTCCAGGTGATTAGGAGGATTCTAGAACCCAATTTCAGCGCCACGTACCGGTTCTAATTGCCAATCTAAGCCATCCGGGAACCCACTCAAACACACAAAAACAAAATCACCAAAATCGCTCCAGATGATTAGGAAGATTCTAGAACCCGATCCCAGCGTCACCTACCGGTTCCAACGGGATAAAAAGTATCCTATACCCGTCTCCTGGTTCTGAGCTACCTCTCCGCCAATTTTCAGCCAAATCGGTAGAGCCGTTCTTGAGTTATAAATAGTGTAACTAACACTTTCTTTTATATATATATAGATAAATAAGTGTGCGAAATTTCATACTCCTCCGTCCGCGCAATTTTCGTAAAAAGGGGTACAAAGATTTTTCCTCGCGTATTAATATACAGATACTTTAAGTTTTCTGTAATGGTATATTATGAAAATTTATTTATCTATCGATTTCTGTGGAAACCATTACATTAGCCCAACTTTAGAATAAGTATTTAAATTTTTTTAATACCATATAAATTTAAAAAAATATTAGATGTCCTCAAAAGTCTCCGTGTTTTATATTTATCTTATGTAAATAAGACAGGGCACTAATTTGAATATTATCCTATTTCGACTTCAAATTACTTATAAGTAAATGTTGAAAGTTATTGACCGGTGACGTTATGATATGGCAATTACGTTGTTATAGTTTGGAAAGTAAGTTAATAACATGTAACTTTTAGATTATTATGTAATTATTATTGTAATGTTTATCTAGAGTCGAATAGAAAATTAAAAGTAATGTCGAAGTGTTTGTTTACAATATAAATATTCGAAATAATATTCATATCATGTTAACACTAAAGTTAAATATGTTTAGTCGTTTAATATATTGTTACAAGTGCGGGACTCGAATTAAAATGCCGTTGGAATTACTATAGAATTTATTAGAACTATACAAACACGTATGAAACAGGTATAAATATAAAAAGACACTACTAGTACAAACTGCACAATTCAATAACACGCTTAAAGTCCGTCACTATATCGCTTATTGAATGTACGTCTTGCTCGTATCTCAATCCTCGCTTGATTCCTCGTCATTTAACTAGGTAGAAATGTTCAGCAACACTATTTCAAAGATAATATAGTGAGACCATGGAAAATAAATACTATTCTTCTTCCACGGTAAGACTAAGACCATAGGGTTTATGAGTCGGTCGAACCCTAAATATACCTTTTTTATTGCATGTGATCAGCAGACAGGCAGACGGCCCACCTGATTGAAAGCGGTTACCATCGTCTATGGACATTTGTGCAATAAATCTGTTGCTGCTCTCTTAAGGGAGACTGGAACATGGTCACTAATGCTGGAAAACAACTCAAGGTTATTATGGCGGCATACTCTAGACCGGGGGTGGTAGCCATTCTGACGGCCCAAATACCCTACCACCTGGCTGTGGGTTATTTTGTCGCCTCTTACGACAGGCCGCCTGGCCGCAGGAAATTGTGTTCTTTCTCCGTTCCTGCATAGATAAAAAATTGCTTCAGACAAAACTGTATAATATCAATAAATACAAATGACACAAAGTACTATTTTTAATCAACATGAATTCCTGGAAATCCTGTTACCGCGTTTCCTGTAAAAAGAGACAAACACTGGAAATTATGAGTTTCAAAGTCCGACCGACGAGTCTGAAAAATTGCTTTTTAATGTTTTATACAGTAAAGCTTATTATACAAGCAGCAAACAATTGCACTACACAAAGGAGAAACTAGATTAATATTCAAAATGAGAGCTAGTTTTAAAATTAATAAACATTTCACAGTCAGTATAACTCGTTGTGACCTGTCGTCCTACGACTGCGAAAGACTACTTGATAAAGACTTTGACTATTACTTGATAAATTCATTGCCTACTACTTGATAAAGTCATTCAAGTTCAACACTGCGTATGTCATTCACGTTTCATCTCAAATAAAACGAAATTAGATGTGCCACCGCACGGTGGGACGTCGGTAAAGTGAAATTCACAGCCTCGGAACCACCCGTCAGATAAAAATTAAATTAACCGCATCTCGTAAATACTTCAGCTCAAATTCAAATCAGCTACGAATTTCCGATCATGCCTGGTTCTTGAAAGTCAGAACTATTTTCCCTATTATAGATTGCAAACTTCAACTTTTTGTACTTTATAACACAAGCAAAAGCTACTTGTAATTGAGATGAATGTGTAGTTTGAGTTACGGAGACGAGTCCCATTAGAGCTCCAGCATCCGTAGCAGACTTGAAGTCTGTGATATTGCAGATAAATAAACTAAAAATTCACCTACGCTGGTCCGATCACATTTTATGGACACTAACTAGTTATATGTTCAAAATGCTCACGTCCACATTTTCCGAGACTCGGCAGAAGTATAGTATAATATATATACCAATGGTCTCAGAATAAGGAAAGGCGAAGATCACACGAAATGAAGTAAAATAAGTGAGGTGGGAGGAATTTAGAATGTTTTATTTCGGGCTAATTCTGGGGCTTCATTTGCGTTAGTGGTAAAAATTTAGGCTGTGGCCGAATGCATCTTATTTAAATCGTTAAAAAATAACGTGGTTAAAATATTTAACGTCACTAATAATATCGCATCTCAAATAACGCATTAAATCCATCGACGTATTAGCGTGAAACGGCGTAAAGGTCTAATATCCCAGATGAAGCCCCACCTTTAGCATTGAGACTCTAATTGCGATCATTTTGAATTATTAACATAATTATACACCTAATTTTCATAGGATTAGGCATACAGAAAAGATCAAATCTCAATTTCTTTATATAATAATTAATTACATTTCTGTTTAAGTCGATTATCCTTTAAGACGTCTGAATGAGGCAGTCTGAGTGCAATGGTTAAATGCTAGGTTAGAACAAGTATCAAAAGAATTATGAAAAGTGGTTTATTCATGCTGTCACCGCCTCCCTGAATTTGAAAACTTTGTAGTGCGATTGGCCATTATTTTCACTTGGATGAACTAATAGGTAGCATACCTATTAGGGAAACTTTGTAAAATGGAAACACTTTACAGTGTTTGTTAGTTGGACGCCACATTTGAAAAAGTGAGTGAGTTAAAAACAAATCCTTGAGAGAGTTATAGAAGACAATGAATAAATAGTAGGTATAGTAAAATGGATACTATATACAACATTTCCGATGGAATAAAATACTGTGTTATATATATATATATATATATATATATATATATATATATATATATATATATATACATATATATAATATAAATTAATATAATATCAGCCCATAAATGTCCCACTGCTGGGCTCGGGCCTCCCATCATAAGGGGAATGGACAGTATAACCGCCACGCTTGTTTTAGGCGGCTTGGCAGGTTTGACACATCAGTGCAGGTTGCATTACGATGTTTTCCTTCAACGTTGTTAGTACGTGGTAATTGCAACAATATGCACATTAGACCAGAAAACTGACTAAGTGGTGCGTGCGTTCCGGTCAGGATCGAACCCGCGCCGTTTCAGCATGGGACGCGTGCGCTAGCCATTACGCTACCACGACTTTATATATATACACTATATTAAATGTCAGTTTATCGTCGTTGTTAATTTGAAATCTAAGTGTGTTTTTGAATACTGCAGACAAAGTGACAGCGCGCCAGATAGAAAGTAGTTACCATTGCTTATGGACATTTGCAACACGAGAAATTATATTAGATTACCATGCAGAGCCGGCCTCAAAAGAATGTTATGATACCTTTTTTGGGAAACATATCGAAAAATCTCAGCTAGGAGCTCGTTCCAATAAAACAGAGTACACAGAAAAAGAAATACTGATTTTCGTTAAAAAATTATCAGATTTTAAATTTCCAACAATGTAAGCACTCACAATGAATTAGCTACATTATTTGTTATTATATAAATATGTTATCAGTCAATTTTAACGTCATTATCAATTGATAGCAATGTTCCATCATAAATAACGTATTAAACACTAAAATTATCCCAGATGGGGCAGGGACATAAAAGATGGACAATTAATGGTTTAACATTAGCATTAAAAGTTTTGGATGAAAGTCAAGACTACCAATGTACAGTAATAATTATTATTATCATTCGCTTTTAGAGAAATAAGAGAATATTAACTCAAGTTATTAAACTTCGCCGACACTTTAATTCATTTAGCTAAAAAATAAGCATCGAAAAACCTCTCGGGTTATCTAACGCCGCAGGGTGTCTCAGCTAACGTAATAAATTACACTTTTGTTATACTTTGTGCATAAATATTGTTGCAACGAATATTCGAACATTATTTGGTATTTAGCATATTCAGCTTGTTATTGAGTATTCAGCCGAATACTGAACTACAAAATACTATTCAGTGCAAACCCAAATATTTATTTGAATTATAAAATTATGAAATTCACTCATACATTACTTATTGTATTATGTTTTTTAAAGAACTCCGAATAGCTTAGTAGCTAAAGCTAAATATGCATGATAAAAAGGAGAAATATTAACGCCTCATACGTACTATGTTTTTACTGTGACCAGCCACAGCAAAGACCGCCGTCTGACTGATCGCATTATGCAGTTGGATATGCGGCTAGCCCGATGTGGATGCGAAATCGCAGCCGCAACACGCAGGTGAATATCCGTTCCGCTTACCGACAATGGGACCGCAGTGCTATAAGCTATGGGCTGATTTAACAACAGCCGTCGCGTAGTGCATCTAGTAATCAGTTTTACATATACACGCAAGTACACAGTATGTACTGTTTACTTGTTTGCGGCCAATCGGACGGCTAACCGGATACAGCGTTATTTTTAACGTTATAAACAAAAAGCATTTCACCACATTCACTAATACTAATATAATTCCAGATGGAAGACGGACATTAACGATAGGAAAAAATTGTGTGAGTGTGCAGTTCACACGCAGTAGAACTGAAAGAAAGTGTGACAAGGGATGGGATGGATTCTAAATTTTATGACGTCATATTTCATATATTATATTGTTATAATATATTTAAGCTCTAAAAGACGAAATTTGAAGTATTAGCGAAAAACTTCAAAACATTTTTTCAACTCCATCAGTATGAGCATAGTGTTTAAATTATTAAATATGATGCATTCTATCTTATTCTCTCGCAGGCTTAGCTCTATAGATTTATGTGTTTATCTCTTTTTAGTGTCGCTTTTTCGTTTCATCGAGTTTCGAACCACGACGATTCTAAAGAAGTTTCAGTTTAAAAATAATAAATTTGTTATTAGTCTTAGTCCTATACATTTATGTGTTTATCTCTTTGTAGTGTCGCTTTTCCGTTCCATCAAGTTTCAAATCACAACGATTCTAAAGAACTTTCACTGCAAGAATATAATAATTTGTTATAATTATTATATTCTTAATTACTTAATTATAGCTTCATAAGAAGAATAACCACTAATTAGTACTGCAACAGTGGCAATGACAATGTCATTCGCGTCATTTAGAAGCAAACGAGTGAATCGCTTGCGATTTGTGGTTAACAGCCCGCCGCGCTTACGTTGCGGACGGCAGGCTTGTTCCTGTTGCTCACTCATAACTAGTATGTCAGATCACTCGTTAATGTTAAATTAGTCCACAGCTGACGCTTAGCCGTTAACCATAAGCATCATTTCGTCTTACTGCTTACACCTCGGAGGTACTGAGGTGCTCTAGTTGCGAACTTATGTCGGATGCCGAGGCAATAAACATATAGATGTACGAATCTTATACATGCAAAAAAAAAGAAAGAAAAAGACTAATAGAAGATATAGCGACGTAATTACACTAATCACAATCATAATAAAAAGAACAGGGTTTGAGAAACATGTATTTCGCATTTTCAGCAAACGAGATAGATAGATAGATAACTTTATTATACACCAATACAAAAATGAACTTAAAGACTAAAATTATATCTAGTTAATAACTAGGTATAATTTTAGTCATTTCTAGATTACATTACTTTAGATTACTTGGAGCGAGTAATGCACTAGTTTAAAAAAAATTATGACCGACCTTTTAAAATACAATTTTTTATCTGAAACTTTCAGAAACTTATTGTTTTTTGGTCTATAAAATTATACCGTAACGAGAAAAAAAATTGAATAAAAAATATCGGTATTTGGCGATTTTTGAAATCTTAAACAATTTGGAGCGACTTCTTAGAATTTTTTTTGAGCTGTCCTTTGGAGGGGGGAGGGAGTTCTTAAAACATCAAAAACAAAAAAAATTCACTCGAGACTAAAAAAAAGGCGGTCTTATCGCTAAAAAGCGATCTCTTCCAGACATTCCCATGAATCTTGCATTCAGCTTATTGCTGTGCCGGAATTTTATCCGACACAACGCTGATTGATAGCTTAGTGTAGTGTAGTGACTAACTCGTCATTTGAGTTTGGGATGCGAATGTGAATCCTGGCTGAAAAAATGTACATATCTTAGGCAATTTTTTTCTGATCTTGTGCATATTGTTATAATTACCACGTACTGATGGAGATAACAATCGTGAAGAAACCTGAGTATCGAGATAACCCATGTGTCAAACCTGTGAAGCTGCCTTGGACAAGCATGGCGGGCGCATATTGCCCGTTTCCCTAACAATTGGTAGACCGAGGCCACGGAGTGGACGTCTATGAGGTGTTATTATATTTAGTTATTATGAGGTGCTATAATAATAAGCTTCTTTTTGTCAAATTCACATTCTGCTACTAGTCAAGGACTTATTGTGGGATAGTTGCAGGGCTCCTCAGGCATACCCGTCCTGATACCCTAGACGCAGACACAGAACGGCAACCTGTCCTACCAACTGACACAGGTCCTCTCGGGGCATGGATATGGGAGGTACCTGTGTCGCATTGGCAGGGAAAAAACGACAGGGTGCCATCATTGTAGTGCCGTCGCCAAGAATATAGCGTTACACGACCTGCAGGAGTGCATTGCGTGGGAAGAGGGGCGCGCGTGTTTTCGGTGCAACCATCGGACAAAACTATTCGCTGGTTGCCGTGGCCATGGTCAGGAGTAAAACCGGATATACGCTGTCGTATTCTTCTGTAAGTCAGCCATATCGACGAAGAAGGCGATGGAACGGTAGAGAGAGCCGCGCACGACGGGCATGACAACGCCGGCAGGCGTCAAGCGATCTCCGGCCGCCATGGACATATGGCCGCGGGGGATAATCTGCGGGGACAACTAAATCGTCACTCGTAGTCAGACCACGACAAGGGAGGAGCGGGGGTGTTGATTCAAAACCTCTCTTGATTTAGAACGATGTAAAGTTGCCGGAGAGGGTCCACTAATCCTCGGCCTAAAGACTCACTCATAAACAAGAGCGAGCTCACGGCAGTCAGGACTGCGGTGTCTGCCACGACCTGTTCTCGTAGCCCTGGCATGTGACGTTAGGGTTAACATCGCGCTGTTTAGTGAGTATTCCGACAAAAGCAGCTGGCGAGTCCCTCACTACCCCACTGTTAAACATGTCCTCGAGCTGTGGAGTGACCGCAAACTGATTCACCTCGAAAAAAAGGCAAGGAGGTATATGTACCTTCTTACTAACTTACTACCTTACTACTTACTTACCTTCCTACTTCGGTGTTTTTCCTTTCATCGAGGGCCAAGGTTGTGGTAAAAAAAGTAGCCCTAACACCAGGTCAAACAAAATATTTAATCTGACTTATTTATTATTTACTTTGAAGTTTTTAGGTTTCCAGTACCTGTAATGTGTTCCTTTTTAAATGATTCTCATGTATAATTAATATCTTATTCATAAAGGGACGTTAAGGTTGTTATGAAGCCTTTATTTAAAAAAGCTGCCATTGCTATAGCGTCTAGGAACACGTAACACCTCACTACTAACTGCTTCGTGAAAAATAAGTCAAAGGAAACTTTACTGTAGTGGATATGACGTTAAGTGTTGGCACTAAATTAATCAAAGGACGTTAAGGCATACCTTGTTAGTCCTAATTGCAGGTTGATAGCTTAATCGATTTGCAGCATCGAAGTATCGGCGAGATACAGCAGGCTTCAATGTAAATGCGTAAAAGGCGTGCAGCACACCGGTAAATTGATGTCATTATAGAGCAGTGCTGAATATTCCTTTTAAGCGCCGATTAAATTACGGTACACCATGTGATCGTATCAACAAACATATTATACACGTATGTAGACTTGTAATGTAATGGAATTTGCTCTGAAGGTATTTTAATGAAAGCGTTACCAGTATAATCTTTTTTATTTTTTTTATGCATGAGTTCAACAGACAGGCAGACGGCCCACATGATGGAAAGCGGTTACAATCACCTATTCACATTTGTAACACCAAAGGTGCTACCATTGTGTTGCCGCTCTCTACAGGGAGACTGGAACCTGGCAACTAATGCCGGTACACAACTCAGGGTTGTTATGGCCGCATACTCTAAACCAGGGGTGGTTCTCATTCAGACGGGTAACTGCCTTACCACCTGGCTGCGGGTTGTTTTGTCGCCTCTTACAACATGCCGCCTGGTCGCAGGAAGTTGTATTCTTTCTCCGTTCCTGGACGTATTTACATCGCACGTCTTTTATTGCAGTACATTAAAAATATGGAATATGCATGTATTGTATTCATTTGGTCATATGTTGCATTTTATTTTTTATTATTACCATAACTATGCCGTTATTTTTTATTTATATACTAAAATATATATATTTTAGTCACAGATTTTTAATTTATAAAAAGAACACTTTTTATTGGCTTACTTTTAACAAAAATAATAAATTGGTGTAATAAATATGTTGTAAATAATAAAACGTAGCGTAAAAAAAGGTAAAAAGCATATCAAATAAACGTGCATGTATGAAGAGGTTAATGAAAGTAGATGAAGCGAAAATTGTTTGTCAGGATGGTCGCAAGCGGAGATCTGTAGTCTCTGCCTACCCCTATGGGAAACAGGCGTGATAATATATTTGCATGGATGTATGTAATAAAATGTGAAAAAGCGAGAGACGAGTGACCAAGTAGTTCAGGAACTTTTCAGAACTGGGCGATTCTGATTTCAAATATTCTTCTTTCATAATAATAGTGCGCTCGAGATGATAATCCACCGAAATTTAAAAGTACTCTCCAATAGCCGAGAGCAGGGTAGCCACAGGGCCGCTTCGTTTAAAATTGCCATTAATTTTTTACAGGGTCATCATTTTTAGTCGAACGTGTTAATTTTATATACAGCAGGGGTGGTATTTAGGCCATCTTAGAACTAATTTGTAAAGAAAATATAATAATTAGTTGTTAAAGAGACGGGGGTCTAAGTAGGTAGAATACTGTTATTCTATTTACAGTTTTAAAGGCGTACTATTATAACACAATTAAGTACTTACTCCTTTATTATAAGTATAACTAATATTTAATGAATTTGGTTTACTTATGTTTAAGTTTTATTTATTGTATTAGTTTATAGTACTCTAAATAAATAAATAATTAGTCGTTTAAGGACATTTAAAAAAATGTTTTTAATAATATGTTTTTGTAACACACGAATATAATATTTAGGATTAATATAAAATTTCCGAGTATTCATCATTTCATGAATGCTTATACAAATAATTCAGCTTAATTACGAGTAGCGAAATTACATATTAAAATTAGAATTTATTTTGAAACAAACTTAAACGTAACTGTTATAATTGTTTAAAAGTAAACTATTTAGAAATCGCTTCTCTTGTCTCTTTTATAGTAACTACACTTACAGCTATTAAGTACAAAAACTATAGAACCGAATGGTCATTATTAATAGCAATTGTTATTTAACGAGGATCAAAATAAATAATCAAACGTAACTAGTAAAAAGGCCTTAATATAACGTTAATTATATTATAGTAATTCACGTAATGTTGTGTATATTTTAAAGTTTAAAGTTTTGTCTACATATAATATTAATATTCATATATTGTAATTGTAAAGGCTAGCAAGAGCCGCAGGCTTCGCCATGTGAGCGGTTTACACCAACACATGTATTTTAATATGCTGTATTCACATTAGGATCCATCCACTAGCGTATTTACATGTTCGCTCAGTAAACAGTCACTGATCTTTAACAAACTCATGAGCAAAATAATTTCGTCAATCACTAGCATGACAAGTATCAATAAATAATTTACATAAACATTTCTGTATCATACCATCAACACCTCCTACATGTAGGGATACTTCTTGCAACATTTATTTTATAACATTACTTTGAAATTTGTTTCAGTTTAAGTTTGTTACTATAAATGTAAGTCGCTATAGATAACGGGTCCATAAAAATGATGTGGACTTGGAAAAGGTTTACAATGGCCACGGTAAAGCCGATAAAATATGTTGTAGCCCTTTTTAAAAGTTAATAAAATCTGGTGTAACATTGACCAGCGATTACACAAACTGATGTAGAACTACTGTACAGTATTGAGAAAAAGATAGATATATAACATTTCATTATTCACCAAGAGAAACAATTACATAAATGCATACTCACAATACTTTTATGGTTTTTTTTATTGCCATATTGGCTAACAAAAAGCAGCCTTATTAAAATAAAATAAGAATATATGACATAATGTAGCATCAGAAAGCAGAGTTAAGTGGAATAGTAAAGACTAGTTGGTATATACTTTATTTTAAATTAAGACAATGTTTTCCATGGAATTTTTAAATATGGTAAGTAATTTAGATTTTTTGACATCTATAGGCAAAGAGTTCCTACACAACGATGTATTTGGAGTAAGATGTTAAAGAATGTGCAGTTGCCTTTAACAGGAGTTTATTAGAGGAATGAAAATCGAATATATGTGATGTATGAAGGAAATTGAAACATTCCTTGAAGTAAAATGCTTGAGCAAGCGAAATATTAGAAGGCTTGCGGTATGAAGTATGCTGTTAGCCGAGCTTGGGATTTGGGAACATGGATAAAATGCACAAGTAATATTTCACCAGGCGAGGCGCGCGGCATTGGCAATGCCTTATTCCCGCAGTCTCGGCATATGGCGACAGAAGGTACACTAGTGTATTGTAATGGGTATATCGGCCTGGCCGGGGAGTCGCATACTACTCCACTTCATATCCCCCCAAGTAGTGGGCTGTGTGTAAACTGTATTTCACATTGAAAATAAAGGCAATGACTCCCTGCTTACGGAATGTTAATACCGTACAAGAACATTGCGAAAAATAAGTGGATATAGCTGAGGACCATGAAGTGGTATGCTGGAGTTTCACCTAGACTAAAGTTCCAGTTTTAACGTCTACGACCTCAACTTAAACTTATCCGCAAAACCATATTATATTTATATTGTTACGTATTTAGTTTTGTCACAGATTATAAAATAACTCGGACGTCTGGAATACCAAACGTAGGCTTACATATTGTCTCTTTGACAATTTAATCTTAATGTGGCGTGACACTAACTAACGCTTGTTTCTGTTTGCGGTATAGAAATGATATTAGTGATAGTAACATATTGATGCTTACTAGTATCGATATTTAGTTTCCGCAATGTTTATGTCAACCACAGATTTAATAAGAATGGAGGTCCGTGTTACCAGAAGTGATCAAAGTCAGGATGTTAATTTCCAAGTCAATTAAGATAGTAAACTGTGATGAAACCACACTGAAGTCCATTTGTGGAATATTAGCTTATATGTTGTAAACTATATATAGCTATAAATATATTAACTCTAAAACACTCCATCTCTACTTATTATAGTATGTATTCCGTAGTTTCTTAATATAGAAGACCACACTCTAAGAATATTATATATGTAGTTATAGTTCTATGGTATATTTAAGCATGGTTTTGAATGTGTTCAGTTTTAAAGGCCGAAATAAAAACATCTACACCCCATAGATGTTTGTTCTTATATTCTTCAAGTAAAAGCCACAGCCAAATTATATGTTTGAAACTGATGGCTAACAGAGAATTTCTTATGTCGGCTCAAAATGCATACTTTATTAAACAGTTGAGATCTTCAAGATAATTATTCGTTTAAACAATCTATATTTGACAACTATCTTATTTACTTTTACACTTCAAGCAATGTAGCAATAATATGAAAATAAAATATGAAGTAGAAATGTACAAAAAATTAGAATAAAGCAAGTGTTGAGGAAACAGTAGAATAAATAAAAATAGTAAATAAATATAATGATAGACAGTATAATAAGAAAATGTAGAATATCTAGGCATACGAAAGAGAGATGTAAGAATAGAGATAAGGACCTATGTAATAGAGATAAGTACTTATAACAATAAAGATGAAAGAAAAGAAAAAAGATAAAAATAAATAAAAGCACAAAAAGAATAAAAAAGAATGAGAAAATAAAAGTAGTAAATAAATAAAATATAACAAACCTAAAAGATCAAGAAAGCCAGACAACTTTGTCCGTCCGGTGCAAGAGATTAAAAAAAAATGAAAATAAGACAGCCAATTGCCTTAAAGCAGGTCAAGTTCCTGAAAGAGTAGTTCGAACTTTTACAGTAATATACATATCCATACATACGATATTTTTTTATTTTGAATCATATTATATTATGCGTAGATATATCGTTTTCCTGTAAATAACACATTAATCAATATGTTATAAGCAACATTAATGCGTATTTGTGTACTAAAGAGAGAAAGTTTTAGATGTGGGTATCACCCGTGGAACGCGCCTTAATAATTTTAAGAAAGTTTTCGATGGAACATTAATTTAATTATTGTAAATTATGAAAGAAGATACATACAATGGAATTTGAATTATTTGTTAATCTTGAAACTTCTTTTTATTTCTTTAAAGATAAACGCTTTAAAGGAAGAAAAAGAAGTTTAACGGCTTTAACGTACTTGGTATTCTTATGATGACATTTTTAAAAATAATTTCCATGTATCTTAAAAGCGAAGGAAATTGAAATAAAAGTCAAATGATTACAGATTATTGCTACTAATTTTGATTGCCATTGCAATTCCTTTTATTATTTTTTTAGAAATTCGTATTAAATTTCGTTACCAACTGACCAACCAAGAACTGCACAAAGTTTCAACACAATCGGATGAACGGTGCGCGAACACAAAGTGATCGAACACATAAATCTTTATATATTTAATACGCGAGTAAAAAATAGTTGTACCGCAACTAGTCTATCGAATCTAGAAACTACACTGTTATAAACAAAATTAAATGTACTACTCATCGATAATTTCAATTTATAAGATAATAACAATTTTATGCACAAAGGAGTTCAAAATCTATTTGAATGTAGAAAATTTTAGGTTACATGAACATGAATATAAAATATTAAGTTTATGCGTTTAATTGCATAGTTAGGAAGCCACATAGTTATCTGAAAATTAATAATAACTCGACAATAAAGAAATACTTGGATAGCCAACATATTTCCAAGAATGCTTTTAACGTAAGGAACTACAGTGTTCAAGTTATTAAGTTCAACAGGGTTGCATTTTTTAACTCTCATTATTATTTTAATAGCAACATGTTTACGTACATATTAAAAATCACTAACTAATATTACTACGTTTATACTTTAAAAGTTTTTCATTCGTAAATATAATAAGATATCTGATTTTTTCGTTCGATGGTTTAGCATTTCAAAAGACAGTAAATAGATTTGCTATTGTCAGGGATTTGTCTTTTTTATTCAGGTGTTTACCTGAAAGAGATGAAAGTGCGCAATAAGGCTGCTTCTTGTTCAATATTATTCTAATTCATTGTTATTTATATAGATTTACATATAGTCTATTCTATAGTAATATTATTTATAATATTGAACAATAAGCAGCCTTATCGCGCACTTTTGATTTGTATTTTTTATGTTTGTAACGAATAGACTCAAAAACTACTAGACCGATTTTAAAAATTCTTTCACCATTAGAATGCTACATTATCCCCGACTAACATAGGCTATATAAAAATTAGGGATCCCTACTAAGACTTCAATAATGTAACACAAGGTGTAAAAAAAATGTTTGAGTGGGTCCGGGGATGGTTTAGATTCACAATTAGACCCGGTAAGTGGCGCTGAAATCGGGTTCTAGATTTGTATTTTTTCAAGGCAGGGCAACGTCTGCCGAAACCGCTAGTATATATATATATATATATATATATATATATATATATATATATATATATATATACATAGTCACCTCTTTAAATTACAAAGTATCAGTACTTTACCCAATACAAGCTTAATTTATTATCCCTAATTCTTCGTAACAAGATCTTAATAAAACTTCGTTAACAAAGGCTTGTATAAACACGTTTACATTTCTAATTAACTTCACCAATGTTTTCTCTTATAATATTTTGTCTATTATGCAAAAAAGAATATTAAATCTATAATGTTTAGACTACATTTGTATTAACTGATAAGTAACCGAATCTCATTATTTTCAATTCAGCTCGTCGATATGTACCTATATTATATTATTACTCGCTTTTACCTCCTACGCGAAATGAGAGATATTATTACTTTGACTTTTTAAACTTTGCACTGTGTATTATGAAACTCTAATTATTAACTAACTAACGTATTAAGTATACGTCAAACCATCCATATCAAATTTTAATTGATTTGATTTATGAAAGCAATGATTTTAGTAATAACTTGCGCTTAAAATGTAGTTAAATTTTACCACTACTTATGTGTTTAATACGTGTTGTAAACCAGCCGTAAACGATATAATCCTAAAGTGGCTAGAAGAAATCTGATATCCTTATTACAACATTGTAAAACTTGGGAAAACATTTGTACACTGAAGATATTTTGATTAAGTCTCCTGGAACTGTAGATGGTTTGTCCAGGATTGGCGTCATGAGCGGGAGAGGGGCCGAGGGATTATGACCACCGGCCGCCGTAAGAGTGCGGCAGCAGGTGGCTGCTCGCGGAGACATTAGGCGGTCATCCGCATCCAATCCGCTGAATAGGGGCGCGTTGGAGTCCCGCGCGCGTATCCCTTAAGCACGGATTCAGGCAGGAGAGACCTGCCCGTAGGGGCGGGTCCACACCAGTCAGGGTCGCGGCGAAAAGCTCGCGCACGTCCCGGGGCCTCGACATATGGCGACAGAAGGATACCAAGGGATTTTAGTATAGGTATTACAGCAGCCCATCTGGCCATGCGTCCCACACTATCCCGCTGTAGTCGCCGTGCGACGGGGTGTGCGCAAACGGATTTCCTTTTGAAAAAAAGGGATTGGCGTCATGACCGTTAGAATGGTTTGAATTTTTGTTTAATTCCATTATATTCTGGAAAACATAAAGAATGTTTTTCCAACAGCTGCCTATTATTTGTCTTCATAAATTCTTACTAATTAATAGCTTATTTTTATTTAGTCTATACTAAAATGTTTTGTTACTTTTGATTAGAGAAAATTCCAGAATTTTGCTCTAGGCATCGTTAGTACGGGTAAACATTGTTACGAAATGTTTTGTTACTCTTATTATAAAACTTTAGTACCCTATAAAAATACAATCAGTTTTGGGGTTCTGATGCTTAAAAATAATAAAAGTATCTTGATGGTGTTATTTAGGTGGACATCTGCTTGTGTGACAACTGTTTATCTCAGGAATATAAGTATGTAAGGCTAGAAATTTGACATTTAGTATCCATACCTATAGAAGTTTTGTATGTCCATAGAAGTACCTAGTTTACTTATAAATAATTTGGATATTTTTTTGGATTTTGAGAAGGGGAACTGAAAAATAAATTCAAAATTTAAGCAATACAGACTATTTAATTATCAAAAGAGATATCTTATGATAATTCTGTATTGGCACTGTGCAGTCTTTATATTCGTATACTACTTTCCAAGATATAATCGACAATGTGCAAAAAACGACTTCTTTTTATCAACCGAAACATTAGAATAAAAACTCTGCATAGTTAAAAAATATTTTCTGTTATTTAGTCAAAGTTAAACCTTGTTTTTTCAGTTTCTTTAAACTATAAAAAAACAAAAATTAAATACTAATATAAACAAATTTTACAAGTAAAAGATGTAGTCCAGATCGCTGTCGGTGGGGAGCGTTCCCAAAATGCTCGCGACATTTCCACGTTCTATGGCAACGCAAATCCGTTGCCCTAAATATAGGCCAGCCCTTTGGTCACGCCAGACTTCTTTCAATCGCCTTGAAAGACCTTGATAAAGTTGATAAACCTCACGTCCCCATGGCCCCAAAGTCTCAACCCCGAAAGCCACAAATATGTATCCGTCACCGATAGATGCATATTTAAACTATTAATTTTATTTTTTTATTTTTTAGTCTGGAAATCAACTAAAATTAATAATAATATCAGGTTGGGGAAAAAGTTTCTTCGCATTTTATATAAAAATTCAAAAGGTTTTTTTATAAAGTTTATTTACATTTGACTAAAGTATGTAGGTGCCATTTTGTTGCATAACTTTTTGTCATTTTATAGATAAGGACGTGATCTCATTGCTTTAAAAATTTTGGGGCTTCTGATCAAAAAACTGAGACAAGTGGTTTTAGCAGTTCTCACGTGATGTTAACCTGACACTGCCTAAGGAATTCTGCAGAGACCGAAACAGGTGAAAATCTGAAGGTGCAAGGCCAGGACTATACGGCGGATGCATTAACACCTCCCAGCCAAACTCTCGTAATTTTTGCTGAGTGGCTAAAGATGTGTGAGGTCTAGCGTTATCATGGTGAAAAACCACACCCCTTGTGTTGATTAATTCCGGCCGCTTTCTCTCAACTTTTTGCTTTAATCTCATCAGTTGTTCGCAGTACAGTTCAGAATCGATGGTCCTGCTTGGCGGTAACAGCTCATAATGAATAATGCCCTTCCAATCCCACCATACACACAGCAACACCTTGTTGCGAGTTAACCCGGATTTCGCCACAGTCTGTGAAGCCTGACCGGCCTTTGACCACGATCTTTTTCACACGTTCTTATCGTACGTAATCCACTTTTCATCACCAGTTATCAGCTTCTTCAAAAATGGTTCGGTTTCATTACGTCGTAATAAAGAATCACAAATGAGTACACGGTTCATTAGGTTTCTTTCAGTGAGCTCATGAGGCACACAAATGTCGAGCTTTTTTGTGTACCCAGCTTTTTTCAAATGCGCCAAAACCGATTTGTGGTCAATTCCCAGTTCTCCAGCTACATCGTAACTACTAATATGCCGATCTTGCTCCACTTTTTCAAAAATGGCATCAATTTTGTCCGTAACAGGGCGACCAGAGCGACGTGCATCTTTGATATTAAAATTTCCGGATTGAAAACGCTTAAACCAAATTTGCGCTACTCTCACAGATACTGCATTAGGTCCATAAACATCACAAATTTTTCGGAATAAGCTAATTTTAATGCACCCGAACAATTACAAACCGCTCCCGGGAGAATTCTCGCGGGATTCCCGGGATAAATAAACCATATATTTTTATTACATTAAATTTGCTATCGATCAGTAAAAAAATCACGTTGGAGATCGATTTTTTTATTTGGCCATTTTAAGTCATTCCCAGTATATTTCCCGCAGGATTCCCAAGACAAAAATTAGCGCAGATTTTAAGTCTAAAAATTTGCTGTCAATGAACAAAAACCTTATTGAAATTATTGAAGTTTACGTGAGAATCCCGAACAAACAGACAAGAAATCTAAAAAAAAATGCATCGTATTCTCCATTGTTTATATATTGTATTCTAGCTGTTTTTTTTAAATAGCTTCAATATTTGGAGATGGAATTTTCAGAATTTTTAAATTATGGATTTAATATTCTTTATACGAATTACACGAAAAATCAAATATCTTCGACAAGGAGAAATTGTGATTGAAAAAATCTCATCCTATAATACAGTGGATTAATGATTTTAAAAAAATGAGGAAAGTTATATAATTTCGTAAAAGTTAGATTTAAATATTTTCTAATTGCTGTAAAATGTATGCCTTCGATGGTGTTATCTACCATCTGAGCTGATTTAATGTTTTTTACATTTATAAGATGTAAATTTTTTAATCCTTCATCCGAAGTACATGTTAATTTTCAATAATTTCTTTCTCAGGAACTAAGCATAAGTGGCATGTGGCAGTTTTACTCATGAATATATTCAAACTCTAAGAATTTGCAAGAAAAAAGTGGTGTCACAAAATTCGGTCCCATAAATTAATGTACAAGTTAGGGCCGCACTGCCACGTAACAGAGGCGGTCGAATGTCGTAATCAGCTAATCATCGACACTTAACTTGACTAAATAAAACTACATTTTAAAGTACTTTTAAAATAATTTAAAATTAAATTAGTTAAGGCTTCGTATCCATATTATTATTATAACTAACAACTCACACACGGGTATTTGTTTTGTATGTTATTAGGTATATATTAGAACTTACGAGAATTTTCAAATATTTTTATCTTTGGAACTACTTGAAAAATTTCAATATAATTTTCTGGAATCGCTTTTTCTGGTTAATTTTTAAGTGAAGTTTTTCCTCGGAGAATAGTGAAAAAAGCAATCTTGTAGCGATAGTTATTTTGCACAGTTTTCTTGTAAAATGTCATCTAAAACTTTTTTATTCGTGGATCGAAGAACTTTCGGGATTGGCGGTTTTTAAAAATATAATTAATCTGCATCAAAAATTATTTTGTTAAAACTTTTGAATTCGAATTGAATGTCGGCGACGTTCAGACACAATTTAAACGATTTTACAAGACTCGTTAAGCGTGTTTTTAAGTTGATTTTCCAATTTAATCTGATATTTCAAATCACGCTTAATAACTTCTTATTCTGATAATTGTATCCTTGACATTAAGATAATTTCCTTGGTATATGCATTTTGAGTGTGCATAATTGTAGCTGCATTTTAATTTCTAATAATATTTATAAGTATTATTCTGGCCCTAAGAACATTTTATATTTAACGTTCAAATTTAAAGTATTTTATTTAAAGATTAAACTGCCTTATATATTTGTATAAAGTATAAGTATAAATACATATATTTTTTGGGGATTGTAGCCATTTTGGAAAAAAACAGAATCTTTGTAATGGTATCGTGTATCCCGCCAAAAGGAAGGTTTGCGCTGAAAATCAGCGTTGTGTCAGATATAATTCAAGCACAGCAATAAGCAGAGTGCAAACCTTGTTTGTTGAAAAAGCGCTAAAAGAAGAAAATCCTCAAAGATTGCTGGTTACATGCAAGCCATGTGTCGTGAAACGCGAACATATACTATAATAAAATTAAAAAAAAATGATTAAAAATAGCATTACGTCGTAATTTCTTCCAATAAAGATTTTCTTTCTTTCTTTATCTATATGAATGAAATTTATTGTAATCTCTATAAATTCTAATATCTAACCCTAACTATAGTGTATATATTATTATATATTATATAATTATATAGTTATATTGCGGAAAACAGAAAATTGTGGGCAGCCGCCGTACGTGTTCCTCGAGATTTTTTTCGTATATGTATATGCGTTTGAAATAAGGGTAGACAGGTGTAAAAAAATATAATAATAAATGAACACTTTTATGTTTTTACAAAATGGTGTCCATTTTTTATTATATTTTTAAGTCTATAAATAAATGTAAATTCGTTTGAGTCTTAAAAAGTGTGATCTCTCTCTTAATCTAACTTTTGAATTATGGTGTGGATATTGAAAAAATTCAAAGTGATAGAACTTCTAACCTTACTTTCATTGAACATTGGTTTGAACACGGATTGTTGTGTAGTTTTTTGAGATATGGAGTGTTTTTGATTAAGTGCATTTTTCAGTGTACCGTAGCCAAATACCAAAAAAAATGTGTATATGTGCAGTTCATACGCAGTACAAGTGAAACTTCAGAGAATATATATACTAACAGATAACTCTTCTCTGACTTTTATTAATATAAATATAATTCCTTTAGCCTACAACCGTCAACATATTTTAATTCAAAATAAACTTCTTAAGTATCATTTTCAATTTTTCGCTGTTTTAGTGTAAAAAATATTATTATTAATTTTATTTCGGTCCAAATTGGACCTATGTTTAATCACCTGTATTATTGACTCTCTAATCTGTGCTGCACAATGTAAAACTTGCATCTCATTGCTCAGCCTTAGTCTTGTCGATTTATGTGTTTATCTCTTTTTAGTGTCGCTTTTTCGTTTCATCGAGCTTCAAATCACAACTATTCTAAAGAAGTTTCACTTCAAAAGTGGACGTTCGTCACCTCTACGGAACGCTTCACTATGTGTGGGTCGACATATACTTGCGTTTTTTTTAATTACATCTTTAGTTTTTTCATGTAATTGATCAACTAGTATGACTATTTTGAAATCCTGAAAGTATCATTTTGCATTATTTTGCTATTGTGCAAGTAGTTACGTATTACGTAAAAGGTAACAAAGCTTTGCCATTCATCGACAGTTGCTGTTTGTTTTATAACTCGAAATTAACACCTAAGTAAATATACCTTTCCGGTAACCCTCCAGAACATAAATATTATATTATGTTGTATATTTACCCGCTCAGAATATTTAAACAATTCATGAAAGAAAGTTGACGTGTGTTTAACAAATAAAATTATTAGGTTGGCCTTTATAAGAGAACCATTAAGCAACGTTAACGGGCAATTACTTTTTATAATATAGCCCGCAGTTTCCTTTTATTTTTCTTATAAATATTTTACGAAGAGATTTTCTTGTTGCATTATGAATGAATGACATAAAGTTCCCGGCTTACAGGTTGTAAGGGTCACTGGATAGTGGTTAATAGTACTTACATCGACCTTGTGACGCGTAGGTGGCGCGACGGGTGCGGTGTAGCTTTGCGCTTGTCAGTCAAAAGTCGCGTGTGTCAGCCAATTCGGACCAGGCGACCGCTCGCCTCGAGGTCTGATAGCACACTGCTATCGACCCCGCGCACCCTCGCCTGGCGTCGAACAAGGGGGTGTGCACCCTCCTACCCCCGCCCCGCGTGTTGCCAAAACGCGAAGAGGCTTTAACTATTCATTTCTCAATTCTCATTATTCTCAGGAAAGATTCGATCGATGACCACGTGACGATTCACTTTATCAGTTCTCAACTAAACTTATTTTGTTATTATTCCACTGCGGTAAAAAATTATTTAAATATATATCCGAAAATAATCTTGAAAATGAAAGTATGTACGTAGGGCCCATTCTTAAAATAATTGTCGATATTCAACTCTTTCTTTCCTTTATGAAAATAAAGTCAAAAATAAACGGTTAATTATGTGTAACATTTCAATTGATGTTTCACAGTTCGGTCCAAAGAAACAAAGACTCATATATTGTAGCGTAATAACACTAGTGAATATTAAATATATGTGAAAGTGTTTTTTTTTTTTGCTGGAATGCAACGGACAACCTGACGGCCTACCAAATTTAAAGTGGTACCGTCGCCTATGGACATTTGTTACGCCATAGTTGCTACCGATGTGCTGCTGACCTTGAATGGGAGACTGAAAGCTGGCTACTAATTTCGGAACATAACTCAAGGTTATTACGGCGACATACTCTACATTAGAGTTGGTACCCATCCAGATGAGGTAAATGTCCTGCCACATGGCTGTGGGTTGTTTTGTCGCCTCTTATGACAGACCGCCCGGCCCCAGGAATTAGTATTCTTTCTCCATACTTACTTATTTGTTACCTCATTATCGTCAGCCAATAGCAATACACCACGGGTAAGACTTTCGAGTTTACGTTATATATCAAAGTCTTCCACTAACTCGAGATGATAATTAAACGACACTGATAGGCCAACAAAGCTACTGATGAAGCGTATGAGAAATCCGTGATCACTGTAAGCTACAGACCGGCCAGCGTGAACCGCTAAGGCTCCAGCGATTCCAAACTCTTATTATTGGATTGTTGCCTTCTGAGTTGTAATCCCAAATTTCTCTTAGCTGCTAAATAAATTTTATAACATATTTATAATATTAAGTTATGTAATTATATAAATATTGGTATATATAAGTGTACTTTTCAAGTGATATTTCAGGGCCGAATCCTAACCTATACGAAATAGCGAAAAATACTCAAAGGAGTTTCGAGGCCCATTTTGATGACAACTAAAGTGGTATCATTAGAGTTTTAAAAACTCAATTATCCTAGTCAGAAGTCGAACCGGCAGATATAAAATAATAATACTGTATTATTACACCAGTAGATAGAGTAACTTATAAGGATCAATGTCTGTGAAGGAATATCAAACGGCAAACCTATGACGTCCAAATGTTTTTGAACTGAAACTTTTTTAGAATCGTTGTGATTTGAAACTCGATGAAACGAAAAAGCGACACTAAAATGTGAAAATAAAATAACTAGTTACTATGCTGAAAATTACAAGTAGTCCTATTCAGAAATATGGATCGGAATATCAGACAAACGAAGTACTGAGAAATATTTTAGTTAATAAGGCTTTCTCATCAGATAAAGTAATTATAGTCAGTGTAGTAGTCAAGTACACAAAGACCAAATGATTAAACATTAAATTTTTTGTACCTTTGTGAAAGCTTATTCAATTATTTTTTTTTCTATTTAAGATATGAAAGTACATTTTAATAACAAATTAATTAACTTGCTACTGTTTCAAACGCTACATTTTACAAAAGTTATGTCGTAGTCACAGCGTAGCAGTGCTACGAGCTACGAAGTCTATTTTCTCGTCGAAGCTGTAATTATGTTAGTTTTCTTTTGTTTTGCAAAGCATTTTGTATAGTCCTAAATTAACTAAATTAATTAGTAGTAAATTTTTCTCATTGCAGGAACGGAGAAAGTATATCAACTCGAAGCACTAGAGTCGATTGAGCGGAGAGCCAGGAGGCTGGTTGGCAACGACCAGCTTTTCGACGACAAAACTCAAACTCTCGAACATCGATGCAGGGTTGCCAGCTTATCGGTTTTCTATCGGATTCACTTTGGAGAGTGTGCAGCTGAGCTATAAGAACGAAGCACTTTGTATCTATCTTCATCATACGCATCGCAAAGGAGTGGAACTCATTGCCGGAATCTGTCTTTCCTGATACTTATAACCTGGGTGTCTTCAAGTCTCGTGTGAATAGGTACCTTCTAGGTAAGCGTGCTCCTTCCTAGAACACATCTTCGCTCCACATAGGGCGTGATCGGGGTCAATCGCGAACCTATATATACTACAATAAATACAAAAAAAAGAATACGATTTCCTGCGGCCGGGCGGCCTGTCGTAAGAGGCGACAAAAGAACCGACAGCCAGGTGGTAGGATATTTACCCGTCTGGATGGCTATACTATTCCATTTTTCAAAAAATAGTGAGATCCGTGTATTCAAATTAAAGACATCGTCGTACAACCTAAGCTGCCGTAGGATCTGGTACAATTTACAGCCTGTGCTTATATTATAATATATAACTCATTTACTTGACTATTGGTTAAAATGTAAAATAAACTCCATATTTTGTATATATCTGTAATTCTAAGTGTTCAAAATATTTGTTTTAGGTAGTTTTTAA
The DNA here is from genome assembly GCA_039645545.1 of Dendrolimus houi. NCBI lineage: Eukaryota > Metazoa > Arthropoda > Insecta > Lepidoptera > Lasiocampidae > Dendrolimus > Dendrolimus houi. The sequence continues at coordinate 8,847,929 of CM077123.1, read as the reverse complement.
ATTGTTTAAAAATGTAGTTTTTACATTAAGGATCAAAATTTTAATGGTTATTAAGAGTTTTGCAAAATGAGACAAAAAGAAAAGAAAAGTTATTTACTTTTCTTTTTCTAGCGCCCCCATATATTTTGTCATGAAAGAAAAGAAATAAACAAAAAAGTAATAATAGCCACTGCCTTGAACTACGACAGAGTAGCTGGCGATTTACAAAAACAAAACAATTTTTATCAATAGTAAGTATAAGGATAGACAGTACTAAGACAGAAAACCGGATTTATTGCCGCAGGTTTCAGCCTGAAGTAGCATTTTTGTATTTTTTATAAAGTGATGTTGAGTTGTCAAATAAATTGTAGCGATTTTTAACCGACTTCAAAAAGGAGGAGGTTCTCAACTTGATTGGTATTTTTTTTATGTATGTACACCGATTACACTGATATATATGATCCGATTTACGTGATTCTTCTTTAGTTTGATGCGGAATAGTTGTCACTTGGTCTCCTAAAAATTTAACATAGTTTGGCCCAGTAGTTTTCATTTTATGAACATTTTTTTGTGAACATTTTCCGTTCCCGTTTCTTGGGACCTATATTTTTTTAAGGCGCTCGGCACCTTTCGTAGGCCTACCCATAGCTAGACACTAAAAAGTAACAAATAAAAAAAACTTCGTTTAAAAATCCGACTTCAAAAACTAAAAAGTATAAAATAATTTAATAAAGAATTTTGACTAAGAATTTATTTACTTTATTAAGAGACAAAAAAATATAAAATTTTCTACATCTTGAAGTCGATGCCAAGTATGCCATATGCCCTGCCCGAAAGCCATACTGCGCTTCAGAGAGACCTGGCTTCATCGTGTCGAGATGTCGGACGGGACAAGCCGCGAGGAGCTTCTCAAAAACTTTTGCCGTCTCGTTCAGCAGTACGATGGGCCAAAGGATCTTCAGGAAGCGACTCACCTTGGGGATCAGGCATAGCCTTGCGCCCTAACATACAAAGTTAAATTACTTATTTGTCTCTATAGGCTAGATCAGCCATACTCTACTTTTTTCTTATAAGGGATACATAGACGTATTAGATAAGGTACTACGGGCCACAACATTAATTCATTTCGGTGTTTTTTATTGTTAGAGTACAGCAAAGAGGTTTGCGGCCCACCTGATGGAAAGTGGTAAAATCATCTATGGACTTTTGCAACACTAGAGGCGTTACCAATGTCATTGTACAACTATTAGTATGTCAGGAGCCAGTCACAAAAGTTCGGCGGGCCTCATTCAGCATGCTCTTATAATCTCTGGGCTAAATCGTAATATTTAGGAAGGTAATCGATAAAGAATTACTTTAAATAACACATTTAAAAAACTTAACATTTTTTTTTTAATTTTTTTAGGTTTCCTATATATAGCTACAGGTTGCACCTTACGGTATAATACCGGTGTCCAGGGTTGACTATCTCAGAAACTACGATGGCTAGTGATACAAAAATGTAGCACACATATTGCCTGCCTACTTAAGTATAGTTCTTTTGAATAATAATTAAAATAGTTATAATTAAATTAAAAAAGGAGACCACAATGTTGGAATTCAAAAATTATTATCGATAAAAGTTTATTGGTGTGTCGTCACGTTGTCAGCTACTGGATGTAGTCCTTCTCAAGTACGCGCTACACATTCCGGTCCTCGATGATCTTGCGCAAAGCGTCAGTCCACCGGACTGGAGGGCGACCTACTAAGCCTACACTCCAAACCTACGGTACATGTGACAGGCCCACTCACTGCCACTTATCTTTTAAATGTTATTTATTCCCGTTTAACTCTGAAATCAAGATGTTGAAAATTTGAAAAATCCGATCTGTTCTCACTCGAACTTTTTGTATGTAAAATATAGTGAGTTACGACGTATTCATAATTTTAGGGAAAACCGCATGAATACGATATACGGCCACTTGTTTGAAAGTAATATTGTACACCAAAATAACTTCATATTTTTGCTAAAAATTCCGAGGTAGACGTGCAAAACATTTACGCAACCTTTTATAAAAAAAAACCATTTAAAGGTAGAAATAAAAGGTATTGTATTCTTTAATTACTGTTTATTATATTGTTTCATTTGCTTGGAGATTACTCTGACTCATTTTTTCGTATCGATTGAATTGTAGAAAATCGAGTGCGTAAAGGGAAAGCTGTATTTAAATAGACGCAATAATCTCAGTCAAGTGTGTGACAGCCCACACACAGTGAAGAGGACAAAGGACGAGGATGAAAATTTAATAGAAAACACTCGATATTTTAACAATTACTCAACGGATCTTTAAAACAACTATCGTTAAATATGTATATTTTTCAGAATTTCATCACCTGTTTCAAGGCTGCATACGGCGCGATGCTGCACGCGAACATCGAATGCTTATTATGTAAATATAGTATAAAGGGATCTCCCAGACGCCTGACTTCACAGGCTTTTTTAAAGTATGTGTGTGTTTTTTAACATTGTATTTAGTATGTGACTATGTGACATGTATGTATGATTTATAATAATATTATGTTGTGATATAATGAGGTTTGATAGTTAAAAAAAATTACCTTAATCGCAAACAGCATGAAATATGGAGTTCAAAAAGATTGTTATTTTTATGATCTAGTATATGTTTCACTACAAGCAGACATACAAAATTTTGCTTTCTTCCATAAAACTATAGAATATGTGCAAGTAGAAAATAACTAAAACTAAGTATGTATTACGACCTTTAGAATAACATCCCTTTTATTAACAATTATTACAGTCAAGGGCAAAAACGATCCCAAGCGTCTGTATTGTAATTAGAGACAACAAATTATTTTGTAAATAATTTAATCTGAGTTAAATATAATCTGACTTAGTTTGGATTTATTGAGGGAACATTTCTTAAATAGTTTTTAGGAACAATGTAATTATATCCTCCAAGATGGGCCTAGAAAAATCTTGAGGTTTTCCAAGAAACTAGCTTTAGTGTGCATTAAAGTTATTAGATACGGGAAGAAAAAAGTTGTACCCAATAAAGAATTTTCGTTTGTTTGAAGGAGTGCCGAAAACTAAGATTTATATCTCATACTTATATGTGTTGCATTATTAATTTAAATAAAACATTATGTTTATGTTTGTATAGTAAACAAGACGTTATGTCACTAATCGCGTATTCCTTTTGAAATATGAGCTAGTTAACCAAAACCTCATTTTTCTTATATTTCATGGTTTTCAAATAAATTAATATACGGAGAATATTAAAAATATTATACACATGTCCAAAGCTTTATATATTCATAGTAGATAATATTCAAACTGTTAACGAATTTTAATCTTCAGATAATTAAATGCACGTAATTATATTAATAAACTCCGGTCGAATTGCTAGCACAGGGCGACTACTAGTTTCACATAAATAGTCAGTGTTTACCAGACAAAGCCAGTGCAGTCATCAAACTCCCTTTGAGCAGTCACATATGAAGTTTAGGTCAACTAGAGCCATTGTAATAGTAGTGTTCCAATAAACGAGATCAGTTAAAAGCGACTGGAGTGTCTATTTACATTGGCATATCCTGCCAGAACCACCTATAGGGTTGTACATAAAACCCTGTTGCAACTACGATAAAGCTTATAAACATTATATGAATTTTTAATACTGGTCTAACATTGTCACACGCACTTAATACGCTGAAAAAGAAATTGTAATCCATTAGTTATGTTTATGGCAGATATCTCATATTTATATTTTGTCGCAATTTTAATACATCATTATTATATCACATGCTTAATAAAAAAAGATGTAAGTCGACATTTAAGAATTTGGAGGTTTCCTGACAAAACGCATCTTTATTGCTTAAAGAAATTAACTGTGCGTTTCCAATGAAAGGAAACGAAATGCATGATCACTTCTCTTTTTAGTGGGAATTGACTAAGAAACACGTGCTTTTATTATAACATCTCCAAACTCTTTCATTTTGACTAACATTATTTTTATTAAACATGCGATATGTACCGCCTATATGTATAATATTAGCATAATTAAACAGAGATCTTATTTTCATATCACCCTTATTTATTTTTGTAACAAAAAATTATATGTGACAAACATACCTACATAAACGAACGAACAGCCAGATGGACGGATGGACATGGCGATGTTGTAAGGAGTCCAGTTTTGTCAAAATGGTAATAGTAGATTGTAATACGACAGGTGAAAGTGACCTATTTAGGCACGCCATGATTTGGCGCACGATTGTAGCGAGGGCGCCAATAGTTCGAGTGTCTAAATACATTTTTCACCCGAGGTTAACACTCTGCTTTTAATTTTGAATATGAGGAAAGTAAATAAAGCTGATTAGTTAAAGAAACAACTACTTCTCTAACGAAATCAGGCGTTAAATCCATTTGTTGAACTCATTTAATACGTCTAGTAAATTTCTTTTTCTGTGGCATTCTACTAGCCAGTATTTTTGAAGTGAAACTTTTTATAATCGTGATTTGAAACTCAATGAGTCGAAAAAGCGTCACTAAAAATAGATAAACATTTAAATCTATAGAACTAAGCCTTCGAGAGAAGTAGATAGAATACATTATATTTAATAATTGAAACACTATGCTAATACAGATAAAGTTGGAAATGTTTTGAAGTTTTTCGTTAATACTTCAAATTTCGTGTTTTAAGGCTTAAATATATTGTAACGATAATGTAGAACCCCTCCCACCCCTTGTCACACTTTGATTCACTTCTACTGCGAGTGAACTGCACGCACACACATTTTTATATTATAATATATAATTTAACACAAATTTATGTAAATTAAACAAATATTTAGTGAAAATTAATTTATAAGTATAAAATGATACAAAATTGTTGAGATTTTTTATTACAATTTATGCCGCGATTTAACAGTGCCTGTAGAAAATGTTGGGACACGAGCCGCGACTATGGTTCAAATAGTTAAAAAAAAAATTGACAATAGGGACAATCGTTTCCTAGGGACGAAAGTACCATTTTCATCCCTGTGATCAGGCAACTCCAGGCATACTTTCAGAATATGAGAAATGAAAAAGAATTTTACTTTTACAGATACTTTAAAAAAGTTTTTTATGCAAGCCTTCCATACTTGCTTAGTTTGTTCATCGATTGTGTATGTTTAGGAATCGAAAGAATTTTGCCGTTTGGAAATGTCACCGTCGTCAACCAATCGCAATACAATGCTGGACATAGGCCTCCCTAAGTTTGCGCCTGATATCCAGTACTTCGGTTTTCTTCATCCAACGCCTACCGGTGACCCTGCAGACTAGTCTGTTCAATTTCAATCAGCCATCGGTTCGACAGCAAATGTGACCGACCCACAGCCACTCCTGATTGTTATTTTTACATATCCTACCAAATCAAATAAGAACTCACAACTAGGCCTAAAATCTGCATTCGAACATTTTTGTATCTAAAAACTTAATTGATTTTATTTACGTTGATGTAATGTTTCCTTTCCCTGTTCTCTGCCTACTAATTTATTTTCATCCGTGGACGCAGCATCAGTTTTCTCAACAATGGTGGTAAGTATATGACATGTTCATATACATACCACCATTCACCTTTCTGGATCATTTATGCTGATATTCTGACCTTCACTTGCTTTCCTTTAGAGGTCTCAATTTTCCCTTTATTGGAAATATAAACCGATTAATCATCTCGACCTCTTCTCGTGTTAGTGACACCTTCTTTGATATATTCTAACTGTGCCCTCTGGGTAAATACATTAAATTCTCCTCAAAGCGTCTACCCGTAATAAAACCTTAAAACCTACTTTTGTTGAAATCGAAAATTTGTAAGCAAAATAAATTACATTAAGTATACTAATATAAGTGACTATATCATTCTATGACATGTTTTTTGTTGTTAATTAATAATTATGTTTATGAGTAAGTATTATTATTCGATTTTTTTAAATTGGTTTTGTAGATTATATGTATCTAAGTAGTTTTATACTACTGTTATTTTATAATACTATTCTATTTGTATGGCTAACAAAAACATAAGTAAAAACAAGGAACATGTTATCTTGGGTATATAAATTATATAGTGTATCTATATATACACCATCTTGTTGAACTAATAATTGTTTGATTGATTATTGTTAGCATAAATACTAAATGAAGAATGATATGTGACATCCCTTTATACGGGTCGTGAATAAATAGAAAGTACATGCTAGCAAACCTCGCTTTGCATTTCGATGGTATTTGTACAACAGAATGCCTTTGATGCACTTCCCGCTTCCTGTAGCGAGAAATGAGAGTATTGTCAAAGCGACCGTGGTATTGATCTGATCCGTGATTTTCTAAAGCAAATAATAAACGTTCATATATTGTCATATTTTGAAAAGCAAATATTATTTCTATTATACAAAAAAAAGGGAATTTTTTTGAATTTATTTTATCAAAGTTTAACTATTATTATATAAAGTAACTTAAAAATACAATTATAAATACTAATTAAAACACAATATAAACTTAAAAATAAATTACAAATTAAGGTATATTAAAAACTATAAGTAAATAAAAAAGTTATAATTATAGATAAAATATTGGTCAAACCACTGTCACCACTTAACCACACCAAGCCAATCTGCGCATGATAAAACTCAATAAAATTAGTTTATTTATCGGGTACAAAGTAATTTATAACGAATTACTTTTACTCATAAAACATTTATACATACTGCTACGAGTTGCAGGACTCGAATTAAAATGCCGTTGGAATTATTATAGAGTTTATTAGAACCATACAAACACGTATAACACAGGTACAAATATAACCGAACGCAATAAGTCCAAACGTAACGCAGGAGATCGTAATTCAAATACACGCGCAAAGTCCGTCACTAAATAGATTACCGAATGTACACAAGTCTTGCTTCGCTTGTGGTTATCGCTCGACTGCGTCATCTCTCAATTGGGGCGTTGCTTTATACTGTACAAATACAATATGTCTGCTCGGCCGCGTGGACTGAATTTCCTAGAATCACACCTGACTATAATGACAACCATAAAAGATTACAATACACAATGGGCTGTTTTTCTATTCACAAATTTTAAACACAAAGTAAACAAAAGAAGTCCAAATGCCGAAAAGGTAATAAAATGTCTACAGGTATGGAGGTGTGAATTTGTCTTATGTCGGCGTTCAGGTTGTAACAATACAATACCCAAATTCGAAAATATATAAAGTTTTTATAGAACATTTTAGGTATTAATCTTTCTGACTTTTTTGCTTTGTCAACTCTGGAGATAACTATTAAAATAAAATATGAAAAAATTGCAATAAGAAATTCTAAAAAAAAGTTTTTTAATGCAGGGCCCTTATATTCGATATCCCTATTTTAGTACCTCTTGATATATCAGTTGTGACACACAGGCAGGCTTCAGGGTAAATGAAAGTAACCCAGTTATACCTACGTCGATTTTTCTTAGAAAGTCATTTTCGCATATACAAAAAGCTAGATATTACAATAGAAAATGTTTTATATTAATCATCTAAAGACACAGTTTAACTATAATTATATCCAAAAAAATTCTAGTAAGTAAATTAGGTAAATTATACCTTGTTATAATTAAATTTCGGAACCCTAAAAACCTTGAAATCATCTCCGTGGCTCGTTAAACCGACGTCCCATTTTTGTACTCTCGTACACGTATAATTGGGAGTGTCCACGCATAAAGCAAGAAATATAGCAATTAGTCTCCCAGATTGCGAACTTCGCGATGTTCGTTTTGCTCAACACTTCAGCGCTTGTTAAGGACTAACATGGTTGTAGGTTTACAAAACTTGATGGATTTTTTTAATTGCTAGGAATTTACTTTTTCCAAGATATATGAAAAACGTTTTATTAACATGAATTTATTTCAAATTAAATTTTAGTATATGTTGGTTAAATATAAACTAACCCATTTGGCGGGATAAAAATTATCCAATGTCCATTCCCGTTATTGATCTATACAAATGAATATAATTGAAGTGTTTGATTGTAATGTCAAAATAAAAATGTGAAAAAAATAAGGCGGGATAATTCGGACCAGAAGATTCCGAAAAGGCAACTTTTAGAATTTTCGTCTGTCTGTCTGTAAGTTCCGGATAATCTCTAAGACGGCTAGACCGATTTTGACAGGACTTTCACTGTAAGTTAGGCTTCTTTTTTTAGGGTTCCGCGAAAGAAAAATCCACACGGATGAAGTGGGTATAGCTAGTACTAATTATATACCAAATTAGAGCAAAAACAGTGCAGTGGTTTTTCCATGAAAGCGTAAAAAGAGACACATTTTTTCACATTCATAATATTAGTATCTATGTAAATAGGGATTATGTACGTTAATAGTACCTACTAGCTGTTAGTGTTTAGCGCAAACGCGTTTCATTCTAAAGATATGGGCAGGGAATTTCCATGCTCCTTGAACATAATTGAAATCCTTTTTTTGCGTTCCATAACCATTTTGAGGAGAACTGACCAGCCCTTATCCCTTATGAAGTCTTCGTGACTGTTCCTCCGATAGTGTAATAAACTACCTAAAAGAATATCGGACTCAACATCCGTTAATTCACATAATGTGGTTTTATTTTTATTCGTAAATTAAAAAACTAACGGTTGGTCTGAGAAGAGATTTTTTATTATTAAATACAATACGATACACACTGTTTTTGTATGTGAATTTATAATTACGCAACTTACCTGAAAAGAGAAAAACATTTAAAGCTAATTAATCCACAATTTCAATTAATATAATACGTTTAGGAATTTTAAAATAACACTTTGTTAATCAAATGTACAAGTGACATTACATTGACACTTGACATATACTATGATAATATCACTATGCGCGCTAAATTCAAATCGAAAGAAGTTACTCTTCATTTATATTCATTTAAAATACGGCTCAGGAAGTGATTCGCTGAGCACACCTTTTATAGTCATAAAGAGTTTATGACCTATTTTAACTGAAACCATAATTATACAATTGAAATTGACTTTTGACATTTTTATAAATAAAATATTTCTGATTTCAGTCCGTCTGTCTTTGTGTGTACAGCGATTGTTCTCAGAAAGTACTGAACTATATGAGTCAGGTTGGATAATAATATCCAACTTGATTCATATAATTCATTAACTAAACTATTCAGAGCCGTAAAACGGTTCATTTCTATCCTTCGATATTCATGAAGAAAACTATAAAAAAGAAAAAATATGGGCGTGTTGAGCTTAAAAACTACCTTAAACGAAAATTATTTTAACAAAATCTCTATAGTAGTACTTTCTGTGGTACTAGGTCTTTTCAAATTATTGTGATTTTTATGATCTCCAAATGACGAAGATCAGTGGACATTTCACGTTTACCAAGCCCTTTATTACGAGTAATAAATAAAGTAAAGTAATATGAACTTGCTCTATGAACCTCTATGTTAGTTTTAATAGATATATCATTTTTTGGTAATTTATTTTATTAATACCTTTTGGGCTTCCAACACGAACATTTTATTAACTAACCTACACTAGTTTACCTAACATGGTTATTTTGCGATAGAAATAGTTGTTATTGGGCGGTGTTTGTCTACGTGTTATTTTTGTGTGGTTTTGTTTTTTGTTCTAATTCGAAATGAAATAGTTTGTGTTCTTTATTTGTTAACACAATATCTTCGTCTTTCTCATAGCGCTTGGACTTATTAATTACATTATTTTATGCCGTGGTAATACACGAGGGGGTTTTTATTACATAAACTATAATTTACTCCTCCAGATGGTTTATTTACAACAAGTATTCCTTTAAAGTTTTCAGTTGCTTCAACTTTGATTTTAATTTCTCTTAGGTAACAGTAACTCTAAAAGGTAACAGATGCATCGGTTTGTCTCACTGTTATAATATCTTTATTTCAGAATCACACGTCATTTCCATATACACACTTTTAAAACATTTACAATAAAAATTAAGTCATTATAACTAATCACTATGGTATTTCAGCCGCGTCATTATTGAAAGATAATAAATAATACCCCGTATGAGAAAAACATATATACCTACAAAAATCATGCTATAGATTGTCTCAGTCACAGTCACGAAATAAATATATTAAAGAGTAATAAAATAACTATTACATGCAGATACGTATTATAAAACTTAAATCCTAGGATCCATTTTAGTCAATTAAGAATTTTATTTTTTTGCAAACTGCAAAAACTCATTACGGAGCTCACTTAACGATAAGAATTTTAGGACTGTAGATAATTTTTTAAATATTTTTGTCTACACAGGTTCGGGGCCGCCGTAGTTTTGGGACTCCGTAGCATTGATATGGCTGATATAGCACTAGCTACGTCTATGGCTGAAACGAGACTAGCGTACTCGAATAACTCCAGTTATACTTAACTTTTTTTACAAGATTTTTTGGATACAATTTTAGTTAAATTGTGTTTTAAGGTGATCCATGTAAAACCATACAAATGATTTTCCTTTTCTTATATTTTTATTGCAGGAGTTCAGCGGATAGGCAGAAGGTCCACTTGATGGAAAGTGGTTACCATCGCCTATGGACATTTGCAACACCAAAGGTGCTACAAATGCGCTGCTGCTCTCTTAAGGGAGACTGGAACCTGGTCACTAATGCCCGAATACAACTCAAGGTTATTATAGCGACATAATTTAGACCAGGGGTGGTAGCTATCCAGTCGGGTAAATGCCCTACCACCTGGCTGTCGGTTGTTTTGTCGCCTCCTACGACAAGCCGCCCGGCCGTAGGAAATTGTATTCTTTCTCCGTTCCTGCACGGATAAAAATTCCATTCCATTGTAATATCTAACTTTAGATGTATACGGCTCAAGTTGTCGGAAACATTTAAACATCTCTAAATAGTGTAATTCATTTAATTACAAAAAATACTGTATGTAATGTACCAAAATTATCTTATAAGGAAGATCAATGTATAGAGTATATGTATAAAAATGCTGGTAGCGAGACGACCGCAAAGCCGACACATTATAAATTACCTAAAGATAATAATATATTATAATAATAATTGGGAGTGGCCAATCACCGTCTGCCCATTTTTCCACGTTCCCCGAGCACTGCGACAGGCAGACGCCATAGTCCCCATATTCCCAGACCCCTAGTACCATTAGCAGTTTACCCCAATAGCCCGGTACTTTCTGATCTCATTTCCCACAATAGTCCTACCTACACTGGCCGGGGCTTGTTCTTGGGTGCATTATTATGTGGTATAGACAGGGATAATCGCCGGTCAGTGTCATGCCACATTTACATTAAATTTGTCAAAGGGCCTCTACGTGCTGGCCTTCCTATGGCCCCACGCAAGCCCTCCAAAAGTCCGGGTCCATTTTTATGGCCCGTGGTCTTGAAAGACATACAGATAATAATAATAATCGGCAGACAAACACACACATCGTATATCCCCAAGCTAAGCAAGTTATGCTTGTGTTATGGGTAATATACAATGGACCACTTTGGGACCGAACCCAGGCACCCAGAACATAGTAAATAACAGAAAGTTCGTTTCCGAAATTTACCATGCCAGGAATCGAACCCGGAGCCTCTGGGTTCCAGTGAATTCGGCCGGCTAAGACTTAGCCCGCTCAACCACAGAGGCCGTCAATGTTTAAAGACAATGTTTAGTTTAGTTAGAATAACTATTACTATTAGTAGTCAGTAGAAAGAAATACATTTAGATGTTGTCGGACCATTGCCAATAGGAAGAAGGGGAAAGTCAGTTAACATCTTTGAGGGTTTTGGTCTAAACAAATATATTTTAAATAGTAATAGAAGAGCGAGCAAGAAAGCAAGCAAAAGAGATAGAGAGAGAGAGAGAGAGAGAGTAAGACGCGAAAGAAGAGCGATTTGTAGCTACGTCTAGTCATAAATGACTTAAAAGCAATTATTTTCCTGGACCATTCTTTCTTAACTTTCTTCCGTGCCTACCTATGAATATAATTATTATAAATTGTGCCTGTGAAAATGTTTTTTTAAGATAGACACTTAATGCCATCTGGAGGGAAAATTTAGATCACTTACTCAGAATTGGTACCATTTCTTTGTAGTTTTGTTGCTTATTACAGTGCCATCTATAGTCTCTCTTTTATTTTACCTTTTCCCAATCATTTAGGGTCGACACAACGTATCTTTTCCTTCCATATTCCTCTATTCTGTCATACGTCCACTGTCACCCACAAATCATCATGTAATTTTTCACACAATACATCAATTTCTTTTTTAGTCTACTTTATATTTGTACCTGTTGATCTTCCGGTTTAACAGTGCCATCTATGATCGCTTACGTAAAATATAAAGTTTGACAACTTTAATAGCAGTTTATATCTAGCTTGATAGATGACGCTTATTGAAATACAAAGTTATTGTCAAGTTACATTGAAATATTCTTATTTATAGATGTAAAATTTTAATTGGTGTATAAATTTATTTAAAAAAAAATGATGAATAATTTAATTTATTAATGCCGCCCTCTATATATATTTACAAAAGTATGTATCATGTGAGTGTTTAAAGAATTCGGAATACTGCATTTTTCCATATATTACCACAACACAAATATAGCAAGAATACTTTTGTACTGTAGTATAGCTTCGTGTTTGACCATGATCTCGTCTGATACTAGGCGAAGATATGGTCTAAGGTGGAGCACGTTTATTTAGGTTCTAGAAAGTACTATAACGACCGGGTCGGAGAATTCACGATTTTTATTAGTCTTCAATTCAATATATTCTCTTTTTTTTACTACATGGGTAGCCATCAGCGCAGCCCACAGGTTATTGACATATGTCTTTCATTTTAAATATTTAAATTTGATTTTCTCTATAACCAAAACGACGACGACGTGGTATATCCACCATATACCAGTACCCCATGCCAGGGTATCTGGTTGTCAGATTGTAGAAGGAAGACAGCGGGATCAGATTTCAAAGTTCCAATACACACTCTTCAAAGCGTATCCGATAGAAAACTGAAATACTTCTATCATACCACTGCCAACCCTTCCAAAATTATACAACTACAATAGATAGACAATGTACCTTTGTATAATATCTCTAGTGGGCCGTTCCTATAAGGCAAATGAACGGTTGGTAAGATACTATCTTTACCAACCGTTCATTTGCCTTACCGTCGGTTAAAATTTGATATATGCTTCATACAAGTAATATCAAAGTTCAACCGATGGTAAAGCCAGTAAATTCAAATTTTAAAGTTTTTATTCAAAATAAATTCCACTGGAGAACACTTTTTGAAGGTCATACGTATGAGTTAAAATTTAAATTCACTTCCTATTCCATGTACACCGGTTCGCAGCGTGTTATTGCTGTTAAGGACAAGAAGCGTCAAGAAACTCCCCAGCAACACGTCTAGCTAAAATTTGTTTTTCTTTATATTTCTTATTCTATTTATATCTCAAACTCTTTTTTTATAAGTTTTATACAGAAGTATGTTACAGAATTACTTTTCGAAGACTTAATAAATAGTAAGACATAGGAACCGGCCAAACATGTGTTCTAAGAACGCATCTACAATCGCTACAGATAATTTTAGAGAAAATGATCAAAGTTTTAAAACCCGTCTTACACTCCATGCGAGTCATAACATTTTATCCGTGCCGGAACGGAGAAAGAATACAACTTCTTGCTGCCGGGCAGCAAGTAGTAAGAGGCGACCAAACAACCCTCACCCAGGTGGTAGGGTATTTGCCCGTCTGGATGGTTCCTACTTCTAGTCTAGAATATGCCGCCTTGAGTTGTGTTCTGCGGCATTAGTGTCCAGGTTCCAGTATCCCTTAAGAGAGAAGCAGCACATTTGTAGCACCTTTAGTGTTACAAATGTCCATAGGCGATGGTAACCGCTTTCCATCAGATGGGCCGTCTACCTGACTGCTGAACTTATGTAATAAAAATATAATAGTAGATTGTTACACGAGAGGTGAAAGTGACCTAATTAGGCTCGAGATGGTTTGGCACACGAGCCTAGTGAGGGCACTAATAATTCGGGTGCCTAAATAGGCCTGTTATCCGAGATTAACACTCTGATTTTCATTTCCATTATGATGAAAATAAATTAAAACTGATTATTTAAACAAACAACTACTTCTCTAATGAACTCAGGCGTTAAATCCATATGTAAATATGATGAAACGTTATCACGTACGTCACATATGAAACATCACGTATTTTTTGACCTGTGGCATTCTACCAGCCAGTATTTTGTTTTTGTCACTGATGATAGTAAACATATAGCTTAAATTTATGTAAATTAAATAATAATTTTGTAAAAAATAATTTATAAGTATAAAATTTAATAATTACAAAGTTGTTGATATTTTTTATATTACAATTTATGCCGCGATTTAACAGTGGCTGTAAAAAAGTTCAAACATAAGTTGCATGTACTATCTATGGTTTGCATTGTTTTCTAATTTTTTTGACAGGGGAGAATCGTTTTCCAGGGACGAAAAGTGCTGTTTTCATCCCTGTGATTAGGCAACTCAAAGCGTACTTTCAGAATATATTATTACCCCAGTTTTTTGTAGCCTCATCGACATATGTTACAACGTCGGCAACGCGTTGGTGACACACCAGGCCCTATAGACAAGTGGCATTAGCGCCAAACGAATAGAATAGAAAATGTATGGGAATTATATATTGTTCTGCTAAGTTAACACTTATAGAATAAAAATGTATGGGAATGACTAATATCATTCCCATACATTTTCATTCTATTCGTTTAGCGCCAATACCACTTGTCTACAGAGCCTGTTGTTGCAAACGTTTATAGATGATGACTGTAACCACTTTTAATGTTTTTTTTTTTAATTTTTAGGTTTTATAACCATTTCGCAAAAATGGGACCCTTGTAAAATCGTAATGTTCGTCCTTCTATTTATCAATTTTTATACTGTATTTAGGGTATTTGTGTTTTTACTACTGTATTTAGGGTATAATATAGTATTATTTATATCCAATGATTGGCATTTTGGGAATTTAATGAAGATATTAAGAAATCTTTTTACTTAATTTTACAGTCATGCCTGGTAATATTATTATTAAAATTAATTGTAAAATAACACTAAATATTGCTACAAAATAACACTAAATATTAAGATTTTTCTTAAATGAATTGACAACAACAATATAGTTTAAAGACTATAAATATCGGTTTATGCCCATTTTGAAGAGTCCCATAATGTAGCGCTCTGGGAAAACTGCGAGAGGGAAGATCACTCCATAGCTTGTTCAAACATGGCATAAAGGAGCGTGCGCCACGTATGTGCAGTGGACTAGAACTTAAAATGCTAATAGAGTTTAAAATATACTATCAAATTTTCTGAACTAGATTCATTTAACCGTATTCTTAGGGTTCCGTAGTCCAATGACATGACATATAAACATCTATTATATATAATAACTCTTATATATACAATAAACCATAACACATGTAGATTAAGTTAGTATCTAATACCTTTTAACAAAATTATACATATAAGGAAAAGATACATCAATCGTAATCCCCTAACACCCCAACACAAATTGTCATTCGTTCATATAACATTAATAAATACCATAGCCTATAAAGGTCATTGGGCGTTTTAGACCCACTTTTTTTTTAAACGTACAGTAGTACTAGTAAACTAATTTTACTTTGAAGAATAAAATCCCACTTTTCTAAATATATATGTTTTTTTATGTGACGACCGGCAGAAGTAGTTATTAAACAGTATGTGTGTAAAGTATCAGCATGTGAAAATATAAGGTACAGGCATAATAAACGCTTGTATAGCATAAAGGATTATCATTCTCTCTCGCTCGCACATTTGACAGGTAGCATAACGGAATGTCTATCTCTCTTGCTCGCACATTCGTAGGTAGGTACATAAGAGCGCGTGCGCCGCCACCACTTGGGCCGCCTCGCAGTCGTACGTCATCCGTCGTTTCGATCTGTGCGTCTACACTTTTTTTTTAGATGAATTAACCATTGATTTTGATCAAGCCGAATAAAAATATTATTTATGTAGAACTGTATTTTATTTTTGTGCTTTGAACAGAAATTGTCTAAAACAATTGCGGTTCAAAATATTTTCGAAATCGATCCAATAGTTTTTACATAATTAATTACAAAATGCTTTAAAAATACTATAACGATAACAAATTAAAAAAATCTCAATTTTCCCAGAGCCTGCAAGAATGAGACCAATACCACCGAGTAGCGGGTACATTTATCTACATACCTAGCCCTATTTCGTTTGTGTACGCCGTGGGTCATATGTCCGAACAAAATGCCCAATGACCTTTTTAACACAATTACGGTACACTATGTCATTGTTAGTACCACCACCCAATGATTGGCGCCGCCAATTTATTCAAAACATTGGGAAATATTATTATTTTTGTATTTTAGAACTAATTACGATTACCGACGCAGGAGGCCTAAAAAACAATTTTATATTCATTTAATATTAAAATTACCATTAAAATACTGTTTCTAAAATTATTGTTATTGGGGGATTGTCCAGAATTATAACGGAACGATGCAACCATCATAACCAAACTATTATCAAAAAAGTAATCACTTATGAGGAACATGAATCTAGGATCTAGATCCTGAGAGTGAATGTTGGACTTTATTTTTCTTAAGAATAATACATAGTTTTAATAATGTTATGGTTATATTTATAGATATACATGCTCTAAATGATATGAGCAAAAATGGAATTGATGCTGCCTATAAACTATAAAAGTGACCCAAACATGTTAATTATGTTCTGTTGAATAATATAGGATAGATACTTTTTATCCTGTATTATAATATTAATAAATAACAATTGCCTTTTCAGTCCACAATTTCTTATTACTTACATCCAGCGAAATAAATAATTAACATATTGTATTGTATACGAAATTAAAAAGTTCAGTAAACTGCTTTACTCCCAATATCTACAAACATGAAGTTCTTATAGTTCCGACACTTCGGCCAAGCGCCACGAGAACAGAGACAACTACGAAGTGGATTTAGTTTTATAAAATTACTTGTATATTTTCTCAGAGCCTCACTATAAAATCAAGAGTAATGTGCACATTTTAAAGATATTGGATATCTTTATTTGTGTGTGTTTTTTCCTTTTACACGGCCTAAGTTATGCACCGATTACAATTAATTTTTTTACCTGTAATGTATTCGTTTGATAAAGAGGGGTGGCTGTAGCCTAAATAAAGTGAAAAATAATCTTTATTTCACGTTATCATTATTTTAATTTTAATTTTAAAATATAAGTAATATTTAATTATTATTTTTTTGGATTTTCTGGCCTGATAGACCTTTGCGCATTTATATTTCATATTCATCACAGGCGACAACTACGCTAAACGATAGAGAGTTCTTGCGCCATATTTCATATAACACTTAAAGTTTTTCACATAATCACAAAATTCTCTATGAAAAATAATAAACATCCTTGAATTATTGTTTTCTAATCAGATTTCAACGTTTTAATAAAACTACATAGCAAAACACCAGTCTTTATGATCTTTTCAAAAACTCCATTTACTTTTAGATAGGAAGCATTATAAATACATCTCAATGTATCTTCTGTTCTGAATGCTAAAATATAAATGATAGGAGATGCGGCAAACATCTATATTGAAAAATTCCGTTCAGTCCGAAAATTTCCAAAGTTCACTTCGGTGTGGACCCGTCGTCTGTTTTAAACAAGATTTTGCTTTTCTTATACAATACCTTTTTCGGAATACTTAATGCAGACATATAACCCTTTACAGTTCAATCGAAGTAAGTTTTGGGTTCTTTACAATCCGCCCAAAGGGAATCATGCTTTGTAGAGATTTAGGAAATGAGTACAAATTATTTTTAAGTAATAAAGGAAGACTTTGTTTTGAATATTTTGTTTCTTAAACTGGTTTTTATATTGCTTTTTAATATTAGTTATATGTATTAGAAACTTATATTTTGACTTATGGCTGGAAAGTTGGATTTACTAGCTTATTATCTTTTGCCTTTACCGTATCATTTGAGATCGGCACAATAAATGTTATTCGTTCCATAATCCTCTGTCCTGATTGATATACGCCCTCTGTCACACCACTTTTCAGGGCGATATGAAAATTCTTGTTACGTCACCACCCGTCTTCTTTTTGTCCTACTTTTACACTTATTATCTTGTTTATAGTCTTGGTAATCGTGTATCGATTTTCATGAAATTGCAACACATTAATGACGATTGTTATACTGGAAAATAAAACATTCCTTAAGAGACAAGGAACTTAAAACATCTTGCTGGAAGATTATTGTTATTTACATTAATAACACATTTCTGACAGAGGAACTACCCTCATTTATATTTTTGCGCTCAGAATTACAAATATTATTTCACAAGAAGATTAAATTGCCTATAAGCTTTAGGTAAGTAAGGTAATAGTCATCTCACGGTAAAACCGTAACGAAAATACAGAAATAAAACCTTTTCAATAAAACATTTAAGAACGTCTTCGTATCATTAAAATTACTTCGGAAAAAATGAAAAATAAACTGGTTGATCAATTTTCTCAGGCGAATGTCGAATTTATTCTTAGTCAAACTAAGTTGTAATTTGCTTGAGAATTTTTTTTATAGCTCGTGGTCAACAAAATATAAGTGTTACAACCATTCGTCATAAGAAAATATAGGAGTTATTTACATATGAGTGAGTTCGTCTTCTCAAATTGAAGACAGAATAAAATATTGTAAATTATGAAAAACTAAGTATGCTGTGTCCTTTATTGGAAATAAGATAATTGCAGGATTTTAACAAAAGTAGCAATAAAATCTTTGAGTTAAAGTGAAAGTTATTGTGGAATGGAAGTAAGCCTGGTTCTAACTACAGGCGATTCTTTCCGGGGTCCCGGAACCAAGGCCCTAATTGCAAGCTATATTTCAAGCCTTAGACGTACTTAGTGAAACTTAATCGTCGCTCGTAGGACACTTTCAAATTAAGTTTAATCGCAGCAAGTGAGGGGGTCAGTTAAAAAAGAGGCCCCCTAATCAGGTCCGCGCTAACACGCGTTAGGTACGCACTTACATAATGAAAGGGGGAAGCGAAGGGGGTCGGTGGAGGTTGGGGGCCAGCGGGGGCCGTCATCTGCGTACACCCTGTCCGGCCGCCCTCGATCGATACCTATACGTGTGGACTTTATGTAAAAAGCCTCCTGCACACCCGGAGGACGGCGACCATAAGTGTCGAGAAACGAGTCGCCCCCGGGGAGAAGGCACGGAATATCTTCAATTTTCGAGAGAAAATTTTCCAATGCGGGGGCGAGAGCCCGCGGCGGAAGGGCTGGCTTGCTCGCTCGCTCCGGACGCCGCGCCGGCCGTGTCCGAAAAATGCTCCAACCTTAATTGAATTTACAGATTTGCGTTTCGGAACGCACGCCCGGCCCTAACGCTGTTTATTGCGGGGGCTCGTTATGACTCTTTACGAGCCGAGCCGATGTGCTCGATAAGTTTTTTATTCATTTTCATTTTTTGTAGATGAACAAACGCTGCATACATTATGCGCTTCAGGATACGTGTTCATAATTCACCCATATCACCTCACTTTACAAAGTAATAGCTATCTTTATAATGCAAGATAACATCTTATTAAAACAAAAAGTAACACTACTTTGCGTGGTTATTAGAAACGCATATCTTAATGCTACCTAATCTTATCTAAATACCCTAACAACCGTAAACTCGAAATCCACTTAAAATGTAACAAATAAAGGTATTCAAGTGTGTTGCGTACCTCATTGACGGCTGCAATACGTATTTCTAAACACATCATAGCCTGTCTTAATAGATGCTTTTTGTACTGGGAAAGTTGGAAACCTCCGCTTTTTATTTCTTTTAAGATAAATGTAACCCATATTCACCGAACAGTGCGTTTTCATTACTCTCTTCATTAGGTCTCAATAGAATTCTTAAAACACTTAATTATGACTGACAAACCTACGTTCAATCAAATCTTGATATTATCAAAACAGTTGTCAAAGTTTAAGTCGAGTAAAGGTCTAAATATCAATAACTCCAGTGTGCAATTAGAAAGCACTATACACTAAAGTTGCGACCTACTGACCGACATTTTTATGACGAAGTGATAGTAGGTAATAGATAAATTAGCTTCGAGACGTTTTTGCGTTTGTAGTAGTATTTGTATATTTACAGGAGGAATTCTAAACTTGAAATTTAAATTTCCTTGTACAATCAGCAAAAAGGGGTTCGTTACATTTTGAAGAAGAACATATCTTTACAATCAAACTAAATCGTCAATAGTGAACGTCAAACAAATGATAATTATTTACGATCACTAATCGTTGTGAGGCTTGATTATTTGGTTTTAGTTTAATAATTAACTAATTTATTGATTTTATTTGTGGTTCATTCTTGTTATTTATTGTTCAGTGTTATTATTTGTTGCTAATTGGTGTTATTTGATATTAAAGTTGTTAATTAAAAATAGTTTCGATTTTGAAAAATAGTCGAGAAAAGCCTTTAACTTCCCCAAACTAAAGAAGTTTTAGATAATTTGTACAAATATTTTGGAATTGATTGCAATAGCAATTATTGTAAGTTACTTTAATCCAATGATTATTATGATTCCCGCTCAATTAGATGCTAAACGTAATTTCATTGACTTCCATCAGAAAGGTGCTATCAGAAAGCAAATGACATTCTTATTAATTATTTTAATATCATTTAATATTATTAGTTTTATATTAAGTACCTGCCTATAAAATAATAAAAAGATAACAAAGTATTAGTTTGTTTATTTATGTGCTGACCCTATACTACAAAGGCTAAAACGTCTCGAAGCTAATTTATATGTAATATCCATTGTTTTCAAATGTATCTTGTTTATGTAAGTTGTCTTGATTATGTAGGTATATATATTTTATTTCGATATTTTGCAGGGTTAAAAAGCAAAATCTAAAGTAGTATCAACCCCAGCTAGTTTTTAAATCAAATTAAAATCATAAAAAATGTCAGGACTTAATTATGTTTAGCTGTCAATGACTTAACATCAAAATATAAGAATAGCAATGACTCAGAAACAGTAAGTCTCCAATTTAAGAGATTTGACTCTTCAAAAATAAGCCTCTAATCATAGATAATGACAATCGCTTAGTAAAAAACGTAACCCTGATAAGACACCCAAATTTTACATTTCCACAGAGTGTTACATGCTTTGATCTCCTTTCGGTTTTTGATATAGAAAAACATAACTAAAGCATACAATCTATGTTTTATTATCTAACTTATATCTTTTTAGACCAAACCAGTCAATAAGATCTTATTAACTTCTTTACAACTTTATAGAACACAGTATCAGAACAAATTCAATGACATTCCATAATAATTACCAATAACTACGTAATAAACATGGAACTCTCAAGGCAATACATTAAAGGACTGGGATTATCATTTCTAGTACTTTTCTTCCTAGCCCTGATCTACGTGTAATAATTTCGTAGACATAATACATCTAATTAAAATCTAACTTTTATTCTGAAATAAACGACCAATAGAAATTTGTTGAAGGAAATATAGGTAACTTATTTTAGGTCAACTGCGTAGGGCTCAAGATATACCGGAGGTGTGTAAACTACACAAACCTTCCAATATAAATAGAACTACGAACTTTACAAAGCAGCACCTTTTCATATTATTATTATTAGTATGAAACTATTATATGGGAAATAAGATTTTTATAAGTTTTCTGTAGCTATTTCGGAAAAAAGTAACCCTTATGTTTTCGTCATGTGTTCTTCTTTTTGTCAGTCTGTCTTTGTATGTCACTCACAGGAAACTACTTGAGTCTATATGGATGAAATAGTGAATATTTATACCGCTGCATAATACAGTTGTGAAAACTATAATATAATAAATCTATAGAAGAATAATATAATCTTTGATTTGGTGCCTACGTCGCCATTTTACTACCGTACATCCACCTTCAATGACACCTGGAATCTCATCCTCTGTAGTACGTGGCGCTGGCTCCTTTATACTGTACGTGAGCAAGCTATGGAATGAACTCCCTCGCACGGTTTTCCCAGAGCGCTACAATATGGGATTTTTAATAAAAGGATGTAAATAGATATTTAAAGTCTCAACGAAGTAGGCAACGTATCGGCTCCATAGTGTTCTAGATGTCCATGGGCGACAGTAGTCACGTGTCATCAAGAAGACCCGTTTGCCAGTTTGCCTACAAGCACACATAAAAAAGAGGGTTTGAGTTTGTACAACGAATTTTAAAAAGAGAAAACAATCATGGGGTCTAGTCAGGTCAATTCAGACTGCTTTTATAAATCAGAAAATCAACTTTTAAACAAGTGAACGGATTTAAATTAAACTCAACATACAGCTTATATATCAGGTCACCAAATGGGTTCAACGCTAGCTAAGTATGGGATATCAGACAATCTGATACAATCACTGAAGTCTCTGTATACCGATTCCAGTGCTTATGTTAGGGTCAACGGCGCTTACACTAAATGCTTTGTGTAGACAGCTGCCCAAGAATCGAAAGAAAGCGAAAGTGGTTTAAGAATTAATGGGTTATCAAATGTCTTCTCTACGTCCACGATCAGGTTATACTTACATCATCAGAAATAGACTTACAGGAGATGGTAACAATCATGGACGACTATTTGAGAGAAAGTTTATGAACATTAATGTGAATGAGACGAAAGTTATGGTGTTTGAAAGAGACAAAAGTATGACGATTTCTGATATACAGGTAGGAAACTAAAAGTTAGAACAAGTCAAAGAAATTGTTTATCTAAGGTGCATGTTTACCAGGGACGGAAAGCATGAAAGTGACATTATAAGAGTGATTGCAGGTAATAAGGTGAATGGAGTAATAAACTCTTTTATAAAAAGTCAAAAAGAGGTCAGGTAAAAAGCATCTCAAATAAATGTGCATGTAGGAGGAGGTAACTGAACGTAGATGAAGCGAAAGTTGTTTGTCAGGATCGTTGCAAGAGGAGATCTATAGTCTCTGCCTAGTCTCATGGGAAACAGGCGTAATAATATGTATGTATGTAACACTTAGAATTTTATTTATACCGAATAAATGACGCCTTTTCCTCGGGATAAACGAATATATTCAAAAAGATGGCGTTGCGGTCGTGTTTTTGAAGTCGCCATTGTAATTCATGGCAACGCAAACGAAGTTTCGCTGGCATTTGCTAGTCGTAAAAATAAAGACTAACGGTTACCGCTATATTTCTTTTTTGTGTACTTGGTCGAATGGTGTGTTCTTAGTCAGATCTTTAAAAAAAAAAACAATGTTTCTTATCGATTGTTTAATTTAAGTTGATGGATGGTGAAACAATAGTTCTTAAAGCCGTGAAAGCTGTAACCCCAACACTAATTTGAAACTATGAGGTTGGATTTTCTGGAAAACTTAAAAAACTATTTTCAACGATAACACCAAACTGACCCCAGATTCTGATTCAGCGCATCGAAATACATAAAAATAGATGGGTCTGGTTAAAAGTACAGACCACTTTTTTGTGGGCTGGTGTAATTGGGTTGAACAAGATCCAGTATACAGTATATAGTTATAGTTTTCAATGTAGTAAGTAGGTCTTTTTTCAATGAAATCTATATTTATTTTAGGAAATTGTCATGACGGCGCGTTACAATCATTCATTTAGCGGATACCTAGCGCTTGTTTTACACGCTGTTAAGACACATACACAAGAATTCACAGTATAGTAGCGCAGCGGCGGCACGAAGGCGGCGCGATGGCGTTATCATGTCCAAACACGGTGGCGGCGCTGTGGATGTCCTGAACTTTGAAAAAAGCTTGAGTAGCATCAACATAGCCTGATCTCTGTCTTCAAACATTCAAGTGTAAAGTGGGTCATGTTAATTTGTATTTATATTTTTGAATTATTAATAACATTTTAAGTGTATTGTTGCTGTTACCGTAGACGGTTTACTGATACTTGTTATATATTAATATATCTGCCAATCCTACCGTACAAGGTGCTCGCTCCTTCACGCCATAAGGGGCCATCCATAAATTTCATCATACGTTAAGGGAGGAGGGCTCGACAAAGTGTGACATTCTGTGACAAGGTTTGAGAGGAGTCCTTAATTTCGTGACGTCACATTTCAAAATCTAATAGCTTTAAAACACGAAATTTGAACTGTTAACGAAAACCTTCAAAATATTTCCAACTCTATCTGTATGAAAACAGTGTCTTTTTTTATTGCAGGAGTTCAGCAGACAGGCAGACGGCCCACTTGATGGAAAGCGGCTATCATCACCTATGGACATTTACAATACCAAAGGTGCTACAAATGCGCTGCTGCTCTCTTAAGGGAGACTGGAACCTGATCACTAATGCCGAAACAGAACTCAAGGCTATTATGGCGGCATTCTCTAGACCAGGGGTGGTAGCCATCCAGTCGAGTAAATACCCTACCACCTGGCTGTGGGTTCTTTTGTCGCCTCTTACGACAGGCCGCCGCAGGAAATTGTATTCTTTCTCCGTTCCTGCAAGGATGTTTAAATTATAATAAAAAAATATTTAAATGGAACTGCTGTTTTAATTAAATCATTTCTTGGTGTTAAATTGCAAAATATGTGATGTCTCACTAGGGAGGGAGGAGTCTCATGAATGTGAGCAGCTGTGACAAGGACGGGGGAGGGGTCAGAAAATCATGAAATTCGTGTGACGTAATTTGTAGATGGCCCCTAAGGCACACAAACGTCAAAGCTAATAAGCTTCCTCTCGCGTTTTTTCAGTACCCAACTAGAAGCTATAAAAGTAGACTGTTACACGAGAGATTAAAGTGACCCATTTAGACACTCAAACTATTAGCACCCTCGTGTGCCAAACCATCTCGTGCCTAAATAAGCTTTTCACCCGAGATTAGCACTGCTTTTCATTTCTATTATGAGGAAAGTAAATCAAACTGATTAGTTAAATGAACTCAGGCGTTAAATCCATTTGCTGAACTAATTTAATACGTCACATATGAAACGTCGAGAAAATTTCTTTTTCTGTGGCATTCTACCAGCCAGTACTTTTTCTCACTGATGATAGTATATAGTATTTAGCTCAAAATGTAAATTAAATAATAATTTAGTGAAAAGTCATTTATAAGTATATAAAATGATGTTACGAAATTGTTGACTTTTTTTACAATTTATTCCGATATTTAACAGTGGCTGTAAAAAAGTTGGGACAGGAGTCGCATGAATTATCTATGGTTCACATAGATTTTTAAATTTTTCGACAGCAGGGACAACGTTTCTCAGGGACGAAAAGTACCATTATCATCCCTGTGATCAGGTAACTCCAAGCATACTTTCAGAATATGAGAAACGAAAAAATATATTGCACAACGATTAATGAATCACACGCATACAGATTATTTACATAAATACAAAAATAATTACCTTAGAAATAATCAAATATTTAATGTACATGTATTGCGTGTAAAACCATACCGAACCCAGTTTTCTTGGTAGCGGTCTAAAATTGTAATTTACGTTATCCCTGAAATCCTAAAGGGGTAGATTGCATGCTAGGTGAAAAAGATTATGGTCAGAAAAGATATAACGCATCGAAAGAAATGTGTTTTGAGCATTATTAGCTTGACATAGGGCACAAATTAAAACGCAGTTTCATCTCAATCCTCAACCGTAGTATCAGAGCTTGGGCAAAGTTCAGTAAAACTTTTTTCTAAAAAGTATCTTAACGCTATGCCGGGAGCCACACGTAGCGAGTTTCACTTCAAAAACATTATAAAAATAATGAATATAAATAATTATTCTATGAAAGCCTTGAATGTTTTGAAGTAAAACTTTAGAATCGTTGTGATTTGAAACTCGATGAAACGAAAAAGCGACCCTAAAAAGAGCTAAACACATAAATCTATAGGACTGAGCCTGCGAGAGAATAAAATACGAGATTTACATTGTGCAGCACAGATTAGAGAGTCAATAAGACCGATGATTAAACATAAGTCCAATTTGGACCGAAATAAAACTGATAATAATATATTATATGTGAGTGTATATTCTCTGAAGTTTTACTTCTACTGCGTGTGAACTGCACACACACACACACAATTTTTTATATTTTTAAATCAAGGTTCATTTTCATTGATTGGGGTACTTACTCGTGCCATACAGCGGGAGAATTTACTCGTGCTATAAAACCCGTATTTGGGGATCGCTTCCATTGGTCGATGGGCCCGTATGTGAGAATAGTTTTATTACACTATCCATCGATTTACTTTCTTTTAGACAGGTCGATCAATGATCAATTCGCGATGGCCTAAAAGTATTAAGTAAAAAAGAGCATTACAAATTCGATTTTATATAAAAATTGAGTTTCCTTGTCAATAGTTTTTAAACAATTTGCTGTCTCTACATCATTTGATAAAAATACTGTGTTGCGTAATAATAAGGCATATAAAATATAACCCATATGCTTATACTTATTAGGCGCAATTTTTCAATCACCAGATAAAAGTTATTCACAGAATAAAACACAAAATGGGAAATTTAAATGGGACAGTTGCATAAAAAAAACAGTTGAATTGTTTCAGTTTTGAATTTATTATAATTTATTCCACTGATAACTTTTATCCGATGATTAAAAATTGGCTCTAAGTAAAATAAAAGACTAGTGTGACTTTTTGAATTTAAATAAATGGCGTGTTTTGTTCTCTTATAATTAAAACATTTTTATTTCAAAACAATTTATTACAATTAAATTTAGATATGATGACGATAGTTTATAGTCTATGCGTTTGATGAATCACAAAACGACATAGTTATGCGCATTATTTTATTACCCGGGCTCGCAAACGTCAAAAAGAAAGTAAGTCGATGAATACTGTATAGTCGTTTGAATTTAGCCCACATTCTGGCGTTAAGCAGACATGTGAATCTCCCCACCTCAAATGCTCTAATACCTAATACCAATCATAATACATATCTAATACCAATCGATGTGTTTTAATAGTTGTTATACTGCTTGCATGGAATACTAGCAGGCGGCGTAACTACAACATTGTAGACTTATGGCCGGTTCCTATATCTTACTACACATTCACTTGCCCTACCATCGGTGGAATTTTGACATTACTTGTACGAAGCTTATGACAAATTTTAACCGATAGTAATACAAATGAATGCTCGGTAGGATACTGGAACCGGCTATTAGATGCATTTCGTATGCAGCTAGTTCTCGTAATCTATATATCGACCGGTTATCGATCAACGAAAACTGACTTTGAAAGCATACGACACCTTAGAGAACGTTTTGCTTTACTGGTACTCTTGTTGTTAGCAATCAAAATCTAAGACTTTTTGAAATATCAGTACTACATTTAAGCAAAATTCGCCGCACGATTACCAGGGGAGGTACACACTGCCCCAGCCGGGCGTAGAAACGGTACGTTCGCGTCGGTGTGTACGCGGAAATTCAAATTTGCCAACGAAAAACACTATAGTCTACGGCCAACCGCCAATATTCAAAGTTCAGTACGGAACGCAACACTGGACATTTTGTACGCGCAACAAATTTTATTGTAAATTAGTTTCAAAATTAAAACATACGCATAATTCAAACAAAAGGTGCTTTATTGAATACTTTCTAAGCTACAATACTACAAATATTAACGTCGGTTTAAACCCCCCCCCCCCCCCGTGTCTGTCTATTAAAGTCCCACTGCTGGGGCTGGTAGCCCTTTCCATTTATTAAGAACACACTATATACACATACCATTTGCTTAAGCGCCTATGTGCATTATTTGGCAAAAGTGCGATCAGCTGTTTACTTGTCCGGAAGCGAGAAAATGTACGTAAAACTTATGCGACTGCAGTCAACCCGACTCGGTCGCTCGACGAACCTCTGCGGCCGGCGCCGCGTTAGCCTGACAGTGCTACTACACGCACTACGCGATTCAGTGTGCGGCCGGTACTAGCCGAACTCTGACAAGTCGCACAGTGCGATTTAGGCCTTAGAGGAAGTGGAAGTTATCAAACGTCGACAATCTCGATGTGCAAGTGTCCTCAATTAAAAGATAATATTAGGTAAAAAGGTAGTTGTAACACTACGAATATTGGGTTAGAAAAACTGCCTAAGTAGTATATGCTCCCCGATAATAATTTCATCCTGCGTTGCACGATTAAGACGTGAGTACCTTAGCCACGAAACTAACGCGACTTAATATTATAATGACTAAAATAAGAGTTCATTAACAGAATACTGAATAAAGTTTTAGGTTAACGAAGTTGAACAATCTTATTAAAACATACATATCTATGCTTGGTTATATATAGTAAAAAGGGAGGCTCCAAAAAATACTAGTTTTATGTTTGACAAAATGATAGATGCTGATGACCTTAAAAAATTAGAAAACAGTAGGTATATAGGCATATGCTAGTTCATGTGGTAATAAGGATTTATAGATGAACTTCCAAAACCTACTACACCAGTCGAATGTTCAAAACAGCCTACATTAAAATTGTCTAACGTCCGGTCTCTCAATAACTTTTGCAGAGTGTTCTTACCGATCCCAAAAAGCGAACCGACGCACCGAAGAAGAAATCGAACGTGATTTAAACGAAGCGTGCCTGGAGAAATGGCGAGTGTACCTATTCCAAAGCAACACACGGCTCTAGCGAAATGTATTCAGCGTCGCCGTTGGAAACCTATTTCGACTGCCCTACCTACCAATATAGGGTGGGCAGCTATAGCCCGCGCACATGTAAAATAGTTACGGTACGCTCCATTGTTGCTCTACTACATTTTATAATTTTCTTTTTCTAAAGTGTCGTATACAAATTACGAAAACACGTTCGTTTTTTGTTGTTTTTTACTTCTACAGAATCTTACGGTGTGTGGTCCGAAAAGCATTTTATTCATTTTTTGTTTTAATTTCCTTTCCTCACTTACTGACTTAAATGCGACTGTACAAACATATATGTATATTATATATGTACATGTATTGTCTATGTACGGAATAAATTAGTTTGTCACATTTTCACACAACATTTTCATACCATGGCTGTACACTGAACATAGTATAATATTTTATTAATTAATCATGGAAGAGATCCTGATTAGCGATAAGGCCAACCGTTGTACTGTCTTTTGTCTTACTCTACTTCTGTTTGTCTATGCTTTGGTGTACAATAAAGTTATCTAGCTATCTATCTATAAGCTATATAAATATTATATAGCTAATGCTCATTACATCTTACGGTTGCTACTCAAAAAATTACAATGAATATGTATCTAAGGAGGTATAAGGACTGTACTTTCAACTATATATATATATATATACAATTTAATTGAAGTATTTATCGTCAGAACTATGATTTACCCGGAATATAAAAAACTATTTTATGAAATAATATATTTAAAACCTGTTTCTTCTTTATTTATTTATTAATAATTATGTCTTTTAGTTATTATGTTTATATTTTATCTTTTCCGTTAACTCTTCGCCTTTTGTCTTTTAGAACAGATATTTCAAAAACTATAAAATTATATTGTATTTCAGATAATAAAATAATACTTAAATTAAAAAATAACAATTGTTTGAGTTACACTCATTTGGATAAGTTAGAATTATGTTTGATTATTAAAAATTAACTAGTTTTATTATCATCATTGATAACAACTAATTGTAATTTGCACCACTTTTTTACTTATAATCGAAATAGGCGAGCATAAAGTCCTTGTTGTAAAGGACACGTGTTAGCAAAAGCTTCTTCTGTTAATAAAATAAGTATTCACACAATGTGTTAGGTATTTGGATAAGTCCAATACCTATTTTTGCCAATATAATCACAATTAGAATATAAACTTGCTGTTTTTAATTTTTTAATTTACAAACAAATTCTTTGCCCAAGAATTAGTGTTTGTATTCAGCAAGGTAGTGCTGCCAGCCTTCTAGATAGATTCATTGCCCTACCACAGCGCAAGCGGTTTGGTCGAGCTGGACTGACTTTAGTTTATAATGTATATATTTTTTAGGTATTTTAATTTGTATGTATTACATTTATTTTAATTTGTATATATAGCTTATTTACAACTTAGTTTATTTTTAAGTTCTTTTGAATAGCTACAAGTCTTTATTCAGTTGTCATCAGGTAACGAAGCTAAAAATAAATTAAACTTAATGTACATATAAAGAAGTCAGATTTTGGTACCGCACCATTTAAAAAGTATGTAAGCTATCGATTTAGTGAAAACTACAAACCGCTCCCGGAAAAATTCCTGCTGGATTACCGGGATAAAAAAATCACACATTTTATTAGATAAAATTTGCTATCGATCAGTGAAAAAGTCACTTTGAAATTGATTTGTTTTTGAATCTGGCCATTTTAAATAATTCCCAGAATAATTCTCGCAGGATTCTCGGAATAAAAAGTAGAGCAGATTTCAAGTCTAAAAATTTGTTATCGATCAGCGAAAACCACATCAAAATCGTCTTAGTAGTTTTTACGTGAATCCTGTACAAAGGCAAACGACAAACATAAAAAATCTAAAAAAAAATGCATCGTGTTCTCCATTATTTATATTCCAAAGTCCATCCATAATCTATTCCAGTTGTTTTTTTTAATAGGTTCAATATACACAACATGTTTAGAATTTTATAGTATTATAGATTAATAGTGTCAGTGAAATTTCGTTCGTGTTACTATGACAAAATTTTTGTTAGTGAATTGCAAACGCAGCGCCAAAAAATGCGACCGCAACGCTATATTTTTAGACATATTCGTCAATCCCACGGAAAAAAATCATTTTTCGGGATATATACAGTATCCTGTGTCAAGTTTTATTTAAATCCGTTCAGTAGTTTTCATGTGATGCTCATAATATATACAGACAGACAGAGAGACAAGAAGACTAAAAAGTGTATTTTCCAAATCTGGTAATCCGAATGAGCCCCTCTGATTTTTCTCATTTTTAAATTCGTTGTACCAACTCGATACCCCCAACATATTCATTATATTATATAGATAGGTAAATATATTAATTAAATAGTTTATATCTATTATTAAGTGAAATTTAAGGATTATTTTTTTGGTAGATAACTCTTTATTTTTCACAAATAACTTTTTCACAATTTTTAAGGAAATTTAACTAATTATCATATTCATTAAAACTATTTCAATTCTTTAACCAGGTTTAAAAGAAGCCTTAATTTTACTACAGCAATATTTGTTGAGAAACATAAATTCAAAGTTACAATGTTAAACAAACTAGATGGCGCTGTTCGTTATTAAAACACAATATCCTTTACTTACAAGTAAAGGATCTATGTCTCTGATACAGTGTAGACTGTAGATCCATTGACTCCATCTCTATGGGTAACACACGTTTGAAAATATGTACAATTGTACATAAATATGTAAGTCAATGGTGATATAAAATTAAAAATTGAACTAATTAATAACTATTAATTAGGTGAGCTAAGATTTGGAGTTTAAAATGACTGTTTTCTCCGACAGATATATTCATTATCATTATTTAAAAACGGCATCAACATCAATATTAAAAATTTATCAAGGGTTATCTGATTATCTGACAGTGATCACTTTTTAGCGATAAGGCAGCCTAATGTACCTATAGCGTAAAGAAGAAAAAGTAACATAGGCATGCTTCTTTTTCATTTATACGGTTTGGAATATAATAAATTTACTCTATAGGATCTAATCTAATGTACCACCGCTTCACACCATGTTAAAGCTTAAAGAGAAGAAGCAGCGGAACTTAAAACCGTTAAAACGTAGTTTTAATTATGTACACTAGTCGCGAAATCTTAGAAAATATCATAATGTACAAATTAAAAGTAGAGTAACATTTCAGTTATTCTACTGTACGCTTGGTACTGGGGGCTACTTCTCTGTTATATCTGCTCGTCCAAGATACATGCCTCGCATAGGCGCACTCGTGTTACCGGCCGCGTCCTGGCCAGCGGGGGTGGGGGCGGGCGGGAGCCACCCCAACTCCTCAACGGGCCCCCAGTTCGCACAACGGCCACCACTCGGCCCACCACCCTGCGTCATCTACGGCGACTAGCGGGCTAGGGTTAATTCTAACTATTCAAGACTATTTTGAATATTTTAAATTCTAAACTTTTTACTTAGGTGTTTTAAATTGTTTTAATTGCATAATAAGAATTAGCTTTACTGCACTAATACAAGTAGGTGTACCCAGTACTTTTGAAAGTTTAGTTCAAAACAGGATTTTGAAAATTGTAATAAAGTATTTCTCATGATGTGATTAGTGGAAGGTTATTGTAATTTGAAACAAAAAGTAAACCTGCTTCCACGTTCCGTAGCATTGCGACGAGCCGATCTCCGTTGCGTACCTGTCAATTGATTGGACTGTGTTTAACGACGTTGAAATTTTCAAGTAATTTTAAATTCATCTTGGATTTGTCAGGTGACGGATAGATAACAGACGTATTGGAAAAAAATATTCGGTTTCTTTCTATATTCCTCTGCTCTGCTTACTTTTGTATAGCCGATTTCTTGGGCTAGCGGTGTAGTTAAGTATTATTTACCCGTAGTCATCAAATTTTATTGCAATAATGTCCTCTGTAAGTTAAAATATTCCTCTAGATACAATTTCTTCAATGGTTTGTCAATCGTCTGTCAAACTATTAAGCGTCATGCATGTTCTAATATCAATCGTCAAATTTAAAAAGTTCATTTTGTTCAAGGAAACATTATAAATAGAAAATCTTAATAAGTATCTTTTCATTTGGTTTAAAATTATATTTTAAACAATAAAACTTGCGACATCTAATCTTATAAAATTTTGCATCTTTCAGAGTTCTACACAAACCTCTATGGTTGAGTGGGCTAAGCCTTTTCCGGTCTACCTCTCTGCAACGCAGAGGCGACGGGCTCTACTCCTGGCTTGGTAAATTTTGCCGTTATTTATTATGTTTTAGGTGTCAGGGATCAGCCCCAGAGTATTCCGTTGTATATTATCCATAACACAAACGTAACATGAGTTATACAATGTGTGTATTATGGTAATTGTGCAGACACATTTAAGAAAGTTAGATGTATTACAAAATAGGGCTTTAAGGATTTGCGGTGGCTTTTTACGTAGCACGCCAATATATATAATGGAATGTGAGTTGTTTATTCCTTCACTATCTGTAAGATGTTACTGGTTGGCAGGTAGATACTGGCTTAAAGTCTCCTCATTTCTTAGGAATCTGTCTGTGTCAGCAATTGAGAGCCTTTCTGTGTTATGTGAGAGTAGCTATTGGATACATAAGGAAAAACCTATCTTAATAAATATTTACAATCAATTTAAAGAAAAACAGATATATACATGTCCTCTTTTAGAAATGTTCTCGTTTGGCATTTGGATATATTATATTGATATTAAGGCATGTATTGAATTCAATGTGAAGAAATTTTATGTTGCCAAAAAGAAAATAAATACTGTGGTGCTCAAAAAATACGTGGATGAAATGTTGTATCATAAATATTCGGACTACTGTAAAATTTATACCGATGGATCTAAAACCGAAAACGGAGTAGGCGCTGCTTTTTTTGACATTCAAAATAATTTTAAAGGACAATTTATTTTATGTAATGAGGCGAGTATAATGAGAGCAGAATTAACAGCTATTGCAGAAGCACTTTCTTATGCCGAAGGGGAAGGCTATATGAAGGTAGTCATTTTGACAGACTCCAGGAGCGCTCTTCAACAATTGGCTCGTTGTACCTCAGGCATCCGAGGTACACCGATAGCTTATGAAGTAATTAAAGTAATAAACAAGTTAATCAAAAAAAATGTAAACGTTAAACTCCAATGGCTCCCCCCCTCACATATAGGAATCAAAGGGAATGACGAAGTGGATAGGTTCGCTAAAGACGCTATAAGTGATGGAATAAACCTTCAATGTATAATACCTTTTTCTTCGGAACTCTTGCCTGTACTGAAAAAGAACTGTATGGATATGTGGTCAAAACATTTTGAAGCAAATTCTGTTGACAAGGGTATATGGTACAAAACTTTGAAAAATAAGCTTCCAAACAATCCATGGTTTGAGGACACACACTTTTCCCGAGAAATTATGGTTGCAGCTTTTAGGATAAGGTCTAGCCACATTCCAGTTAACAAGTTTTATCACATGATAGGGCAAAGATCTACCCTTCTTTGTGAGCACTGTAACAAAGTAGAGGATCTCGTGCATATTGTTCTGGAATGTGGCCAAACCCAACCAATTAGAAGGACTCTCTTGCCAGACTCGTCACTGCATAGTGGAGGAATAAATATTATTCTAAGCAACCCTTTGAGCAAGGAGGCTGGGTATTTATTTAAGTTCCTGGCTAAAATAATTAAAAATAGAGATAGTTACAGTTACGTTTAAAATTATACTTAAGTTTATTTGATATATTAAAAAAAGTAAATTTTCCATCACCTATGAGGCTGATATCGTCACTTGTGACGAAGTCTCAATAACAAAACTAAATTTAAAAAAAAAACTGTGTGTTTTTTGTTGGGGGCTAAGAAGAAGAGATTGATAAATGTAAGAGGTTTTCGTTGCTACAAGATATGTTTCCAAGTGTAACGTGCAAAAATAAAAGACTTAAAAAGACAGCCACGCATTCCAAAATATTAAATTTAAATTTAATACATACAAAAAGTTTGTATGTTCATCATGTTTGTCTGCCGATTATTATTATTATACAACTCCACGTATTCTTCTTCCATGAAAACGATTGAAATCAGAATTTTACAAATTGTATTATGAGTGTGATTTATAAATAAATTAATATTATTGCTTATTAATTTATAAAGATATAATAAAGGAAAATATATATTTTATAATAAATAATCGATAAAATAGAAGTTGTGATGTATGTTAAGATGTATAAATTCGATGAACTCCGAAAGCAATAGACTGATTTATAATGAAAATTGGCACGTCATGCGTGTCAGTTATTTATCATGAGATAATTTGGAAGCTACCCAATTTATTTTAACTTGCCGATAGATGGTCTAATGGTCATAAAAATTGGAAAACAAATTGGTAAACAGAGTATTTTCGTTCTATGTGTTTTGCTATTATATCTCGCAATAAAAATCAATTTTCTTTTTATCAATTAAAATTTCATTTTATGTATATCCTATGCTATTTGTGGTACTGGTATTATATGTAAAAAATATATTATAAATTTCACACTGCAAGATATCTAATTACTAGATTGCTTACTTACAGCGAATCATCACTGATATACAGTTAGCATTCTTCTGGGTACGCTTCTCTTTTGCTGTAATCTGATATATAATCTACAACACATTATTCTATTCACAAATTATATTTTCTTGTTTAATTTAAAACGATTAATTACACTGGCCTTCAAAAAATAAAAAGTGGTATGTACTGACCAGAGCCAACTATCCGAATCTGGGGTTAGTTTGGTCCATACGCCCTTATTATTTTGAGAGTGTATGGACCAAACTGACCCCAGATTCGGTCTTTTACACACTACGCCCTCAAAATTTTGAGGATATTTGGACCAAGGTGACCTCAGAATAGGAATCAACGAATCGAAATACATAAGAACAAATGGGTCTGGTCCAAAGTACAAAGACCGCTTTTTCTTTTTTGGGCGCCGGTGTTACTATGGTGAGTTAAAATAACCATGTTTGCAGATTGTAATACGAGTATGATAAGTGTCAAAATATTATGGGGTCTGACAAAGTAATCTCATACTATTAGTTTACATAGATATTCTGATCTAGATACTAGAAGACTCTAAATAAACACATGTCAATCTTACTATGCGATTCATCAAAAACGGCCATTTTAAACCACCAGCAGGTGATCAATGGCCTGGTACATAACTCGGATAGCCGATCAGTATGACGATCCAGCATGGTAAAGCAGAAAGACTTCTACATCTAAGTAGATGACGAGAACTTAGACTCAGTAGGAATTTATAGTCTTAAAGGATTCTAGGTAGGTAGAATACAATATCACTCACAAAATTTGGAAAAATTAAAGTTAAGTTTCCTTCTTGGTATAAAATAATTTAGTGTGTAGTGTATGTAGGTAATAAAAATCTCATTGTGGTAATAATTAATACAAAATAGTTACTTAGTTATTAATAAACAAAAAATTAATTTAAATAAAGTGATCTTATGATAATAGTGCATGTGCCAGCCCTCGGTGTCCGGCGCTCAGCCCTGATTCTGTAGAACAGAGAACGGCGGCGTGCGTGCCTGGCTCGCTGTAAACAGCCTTCCCTCGTACGTATATAGGGCGGATGGACGTCCCAAAACCACCCACAGAAAGGGGTGTCCCCGCTTCCTTGTTCCTCCTTGTGCAAATTCCCTCGGCGATGGAAATGTGCTCGGCCACATTTTATACAATTTCTAGTTGCGTTACAAACTCTTGTATACGTGTTGATTTAAAATACAAAAACATATAGGCAAACAAAGTCAAATATGCATCATTTTTTTATAACTACATGCTCTTCTAACTTTTATTCAACTTTTGAACTTTTACACGGAATAGAGATTTTATAACATAAAAAGATAATTTCAGAGACTACAAGAACTCCTTAGTTAAAGTAAAAATCAACACTTAGAAACTAAAACGAAATTTAATTTTAAATTTCCTGAAAACCGCTTCTTATCTAAAAAGTGAATCTTATTTCTTGTACGCCAGGGTTGCTTTTCATTTAATCGATTCGAAGGAAAACATCTCATAAATAAAGTTGTTAAAGTTTAGTTTTATTCCAATTATTAATATACCAAGAATTAGCATTCCCACATTTAGAAATAGTATTTAATAATGTATAATAACAGGCCATAAACATCTCACTGCTGGGCTCAAGCCTCACATTTCATAAGGGAACGGACAGTATACCCACCACGTTTGTCTAAGGCGGATTGGCGACTTTGGTACATCAGCTACCTCGCTTTGTAACAATATAAAAATTAAGACAGAAAACTGCCTAAGTATTTATACTAAAGAATTTGTGAAACTAATACGTAAATAAAACATAATCCTGTAAAGAGCATGTTATTCCATAGACAACAAAGGGTATTGTTGTATCCATGACCTTTTAATTTGAGTCAATTGATACTGAGATATTAGCTCCTTAGAGTCGTGAAAAAAGTGGCCCCCCTTCTAACTTTTAAACTATGAAGTAAATGATTTTGAAAACGCACATCAAAACTTCTTTCTCTAAAAATTATTTTGATCGAAATTCGTTCAGTGCTTTTTGCGATAATTATGATGTATTTTTTATTGAATGCTTTTCTATAGCTTCTAAAGCAGATAACGAAAACGAGGGCCGTTTGTTACCCCTATCTAACCTATCCTTGTGCCAATTACCATGCACTTGCCCAGTTTTTCTATTTCATTATGAAACTAAATATATATGATAAGGTAAGATATCACTTTGTTGCTCACCAATTAAATATACAATTACAAAAATGCACGATGACAATATTGTCATAGTACAAACGATAGGTGGCCTTATCGCTTAAAGCAATCTCTTACAGGCAACCTAACTTAAGGAATAATTTAACCTAATCTGGCGATGTAGACGGTACAGATTAATAGGTAGAACTTAAACAAACATACTTAAACTAAATATTTTATAAATTAAATACATAACAAACATATTTGTAAGATATATATTAATTAGTCTATAGTATAAGAATTAGGCATAATTACTTGAGATAAAGTAGTGTTTTCTCGGTGCGTTCTTAAATGTAGACAATGTTTTGGCCTCTCTGACAGTAAGAGGCAGCACATTCCAAAGTTTGACAACCTGCACTGTAAAAGAGTTATCATAAAAGGATGAAGTGTAGTGAGTTTACGATACGTATGAGTGCGAAAATTGTGGGAAGTAGAAAGGCGAAGGAATTCAAACCGTTCCCAAAGGTAATGAAGACTACTAGGAATAAATAATATGTATACATATAATCAGAAACGATTTCAATTTTCAATGCAAGTGTAGCCAGAAAGCTGGCTTTAATAGCTTGATATAGTCACCATAATGGCCACTCAAATCTTTGTATTTTTAGAACTAGGTGGAAATACATTGAGTTTGAAACATATTTCACAGAATTTGCTGTTTTATGTTTTTTGTCTATTTAACGTTATTGCTTACTTTCTTGTTGTTCATAAACATTACCATCCCCTATTTCGTATTATTCAAGATTGTTTTTTAGTCAAAGGTAGTTATGGCTTTACACATATTTAA
Organism: Dendrolimus houi; assembly: GCA_039645545.1. Lineage (NCBI taxonomy): Eukaryota > Metazoa > Arthropoda > Insecta > Lepidoptera > Lasiocampidae > Dendrolimus > Dendrolimus houi. Next base: position 8,809,596 of record CM077123.1, on the reverse strand, counting down.
ATCGTAAAGTCGTGGTAACGTAATGGCTAGCACACGCGTCCCAAACTCCTGCGGGTTCGATCCTGGCCGGAACGCATGCACCGCTTAATCAGTTTTCTGATTTAATGTGCATATTGTTACAATTACCACGTGCTAACAACGGTGAAGGAAAACATCGTGATGCAACCTGCACATCGAGATAACCGATGTGTCAAACCTGCCAAGCTGCGTTGGACAAGCGTGGCGGGTATACTGTCCTTTCCCCTATAACGAGGAGGCCCGAGCCCAGCAGTGGGACATTTATGGGCTGATATTATATATTATATATACATATTAAAATATACCTTCTTAACTTTCATCGCGATATATTCCGCCAGTTAGTCGTGGAAAAATAGCAAACACTTATTTTCTCATTTATGTTAGTATTAGCTAAACTCGATTACATTTTGATGTGGTTTAGTATGATTTCACAAGTAAAAAAAATGCCGACGAAGTCGCGGTTAACGCCTAGTGTACTAAATAAAACACTGTTCTATTAAAATACAAAGCTATGTAAAAAATCCAAGTAAAGCTATCTTTTTACCTTTCAAGTTCTGTGATGAAACATACGGAACTTGAATTTTATATATAAAGAAAAATACCTAACTGAAAGAGGTCTATAACAAGCGTGTTTATCTTTTAATCTTGAAGCAATTTTTAAGAAATTATATAAATAAGAAGGTACACCATAACAATTACGAAGTATGATTATACTCTAGTAATATTTGGGATCCAAAGTTGGATGCCGCGAGCACGCGGTCTGAATGTAACGAAAAGTCAACGTCCGAGTAAATTGTTAGCAAACAAACAACCTTAATAACTTCTACAACCCATTCATGGGGTGCCTTAATCTTTACTCAGTATCTCTGCGAGGGAAAACTGTTTTATTTCTATCAAATGACCTATAACAAGTTTACTTTTATTTAAACGAGTTCTATTTTACTGACATTAAAACATATTTAGTTTTTTACATATCGCGAGTAAAAGCTAGTATATATATACATATATATATACTAGCTGACCCGGCGAACTTCGTACCGACATATTTTCTGAATTCCTAAAAGACTTCATGACACTAAAACAAAATCACCAAAATCGGCCCAGGTGATTAGGTGGATTCTAGAACCCGATCTCAGCGCCACCTACCAGTTCTAATTGTGAATCTAAACCATCCGGGAACCCACTCAAACATAAAAAAAAACACCAAAATCGCTCCAGGTGATTAGGAGGATTCTAGAACCCGATCTCAGCGCCACCTACCAGTTCTAATTGTGAATCTAAACCATCCGGGAACCCACTCAAACATAAAAAAAAACACCAAAATCGCTCCAGGTGATTAGGAGGATTCTAGAACCCGATCTCAGCGCCACCTACCGGTTCCAATTGTGAATCTAAACCATCCAGGGACCCATTCAAACACACAAAACAAATATCATCAAAATCAGTAAAGTCGTTCTCAAGTTATGCTCGTACATCCATTTCTACGATTCATTTTATATATAAGAAGATAAATCTGAAAAATTATCTAACTGATGGTGAAAACCGCTTAAAAATGCGTTGCGTGTTTTTGGAGGAGCTAGCAGATATACCTACAAACAGACAGACAGGAGCGATAAGCGTTTGTTTTAAAAATGTGCGAAGATTAGTTGTGCCCTCCATTTCGTTGGGGCTGAATTTGCACTTTATAATCATATCTTCTGATACCTGCAAGATTGAATCAAAGATATGCGAAAGTCTAAGAAGTCCAAAGTCCAAGTCCAAACAAATAATATAATGTAAATCTTAACACTAACGTGTTACTTTACAGTCTTCTTTAAACGTTGCTTGTCATGAAGTTTTAACGCACGTTTATTATTTTATGTTTATTTTGATAATAGTTTTTCCAGTTTCATTTTGTAAAAGTTTATATTTTTAGATTTTTGTAACTTGAAATAAATTATAAAAGCAGCTATTTATAATTATAATAACAATTTTGGCATTTAATTTCAATTAATAAACAGGCAATCCAATTGTATACATTAGTGTTTACGCACGACATAGTGTATGTACGTAGAAAATATAGCCAATATTTCACACTGAATCACTTCTTTTTATTACAAGTTCGCTCGTGTACTCTACTTTAATAGAACGTTTGTGATTTTTTTTCGCAAACTGGGAAGTTATAGAATAAAAAATGATATTGTTCCAAAATATTATTTACTCGCTTGTATTATGGGTATAGTAGACTAATATTCAAATTTAGAAGGTCTCCCCAGGAAGACAACGAATAATAATATAAAACCCATTAAGATACAATTAATGTAGGATCTCATATTCCACCACAGCTTTCCGTTTAAAGTGTAACATAACTGATTTTCATATTACCCTTATGTAATGATGATGAAGATTATAGAAAGTTTTTCAGCAATAAAGTATCACAGCATGTAAGCCAGAAATCCAGTCACGTAAATTAGCTGTAAAATATTGGGAAATTCTACAGTCCTATCCTATATGTAATAAATATAAATTTCCTATCCTATATTTAAAAGTATCATACCAAATACCAAAAGAATATTTCCGCTATGTCTGTTCGCCTCGACATTACCGATGAGTTTAACCCGTCAATCCACCTTTTCCTTCGTAACGCATAACGCCTTACATAAATAAACTTCGGTTTCATGTCTCAAGTCATAAGAAGTTACCAGAATATTTGTGTATGTATTTATTTTTCGGCGACGTTATCTCGAAACTGCGATCTGGGGCTACTATGTATAAATAATAACACATAAACAGTTCACTGCTGAACTCAGCACTCCTCATTGTAAGAAAACAAACTATTTAGATAGAATATTAGTCAAGTTGGATTGGCGGGGTTCACATGGCTGTAATCTCTGTGCAATTTACTTTACGCATTTGACTTCACCATCTGCACGTTATAATTATAGCAATATGCAGAACAATCATAAGAATTGCATAAACGATGGATACCTGCCAGGATTACAACCGACGTCAATAGAATGAAACAATGATTTCTTAGTTCCTAAGCTAACACTATGCTTTTGATGAATTTGTTATTATAAATAAATAAATTAAATTGATTAGTTAATTATTATTTCCTTCCTTAACTCTGACGCGGAGCATAATCATTAGAAATGAAGTAAAATAAGAAATTCTATTTTGATTTGCTTTAATGTTAACTAGTCATCATCCTAATTGTGAGTGCGGCCGTACGAACAGACTTTCCAACGATCTGCTGGTAATTTTGGCCGCGCTTACGCCCACGTGGTGAGTGGGCCGTAACATAATGCCGATAACAATATAGTATACGTTGACAAAAATGATTACACAGTGTTTAATTAATGTCAGTGACAATTTTAGCAGAAAGTTAAAGGTGCGTAATACCAGTTGGAATATTTCAGATAAAAATAATTTGTATTTAAAACATATTCGAAGAATGCCTCCGAAGCAAACAGAATCGTCATTGTAACCAACAGATACTTTTGCTGATTCAAATTCGAATAGGTACAATAACCGTCCAAATCGAAAACGAAAACTTTTATTTCCGCAAAATGGTAGAAATGGAGAGCAAAATGTCAGAAAATGAAAACATAACGAGGAGCACAAACTCAAACCCATAGATACTTTACAAAGATATTAAACCTGAAATTCGCATTCTACTTAAAAGAAAAAATAGCCCAATACAGATAGAACCACCGTAAGCTAAAGTTGAACAAAATAATAAGGAATTAAGACAGTTAAAAGAAACGCAGAATAATGACGACCACAATGTAAGTCGAGACAAGACAAGAATGATTACATTGTTTTGAATTCTACGAAAAGTTTAACTATAAGGAGTATTTCACCTAGCCAGCGCCTCCACTATGTGGCGTAGGTGACATTAGACTAAGTTTGCTAATCGAGATCTCTCGATTTTAAGTATAAATTGGTTCTTCAGAATATTTCTGTTTATAATCTATACGTGAAACAAAAACTTTGTACCCCTTTTACTAAAATTGCGGAGACGGAGGAGTATGAAATTTCGCACACTTATAGTTTATATAGAGCAGAAGCGACGAATGCTAATATTTTTATTTAATTATGCATAAAAAATACATTAAATCAATAAAAAAAACATTACACACACTACCATATATTTGACACACACACGCATATATACTCTTTTGTTTATTGTTCAAGTCAAATTAGCAGTGTAACCTTAGCGAAATCTGTGATCACAGAAGTATAGTCTTTGATATTAATTATTATGGTCGAATTTCGAACACGGGCGACCACTAGTATATTTAAATGGAATATTATATCAGTAAATATGTGTGTGTTATACGAAACCCGATTATTATTCTAAACCAAATTATTATTTTTCTATATATAGGTTATATATAGAAAAATAATAATTCGAAATTTAATTATAATCCAAGAATGCCTTCAAAACAAACGCAATCATTATTCTATCAGACACGTATTTTTACTAATTGAAATTTGGGCAGGTACAAAAATCTTCCAAATCGAAAACAAATTTTTTATTGATACAAAGACAAAGAATTGTGCTCCGCCTAAAAGGAAAATCGATCAAAATATGGAAAGCCACCGTAAACTAAGACTGAATTAAATTACAACACATTTGATAACTTAAAAGATGCAGGATAAGGACGTTAACAATAATTATATTGTATAGTAATATGTCGACAAAAGTAAATACACTCACTGTGTATAAATTATATTAGTGCCAAAGACAATTATAGTGAAAAATTAAATTTGCGTAGTACCTACCAGTACGAATATTTCAGCTAAAAATAATTTGAATTTCAAAGAATGCAACTAAAACTAATCCAATGGTTATTGTTCAAATGCGAGTAAATATAATAATCATCGTAAACGAAATCTTTGTACATCCAAATTTGAAGATATAGACAATGAAATGTCAAAAACCAGAGTTATAACAAAGAGCACAATGTCAAACCAATAGACAATTTTAAAAAAATATTAAAGCAACAAAGACATGGATTTTCATTCTATTTGAAAGGAATAATCGCTCATATTAGGTCAGAGACGAGTAGAGTAGAGAGTAGAGAGAGTAGAGACGGTAGAGTCACCATAACCTAAAACTCAACTAAATATCCGGAAATGTAACCAGTTAAAAACCCACAATAATGATGATAAAAGTTATTTAAATTTAAAATTTGTTAATTTCTTTTTGGGAAATATTTAGATTTTTTATTCTAAAATTTGGATTATTATTCAATTGTAGACAAACTCGACTGATTTTTCAGCAAGTTTTGTCAACCCGACTCAGAACATATAGAACTACTGCCCTGGTTGTACACCTAATAAGTGCCATCGTGTACATATTTTCTATTCTAAGTAGGGACTAGATTAGGATTTTATTCGGAGGAATATTTTCTAACTTTAATCATGATGTAAACTTTCTCGGAGCCCAACGCTATGTATCGACATTTTTTTTAGCGATCGTATATATATCTAGAAGAAAATTATTTAAATTCAAACCAAAGAACGGAAGCCCTCCAAAAACAAATGTTATCAGTATTGTGTGAGATTTTTCAAACAATTAGCAAACACGCTGAAGAGTGGAACTCTTTACCGTCGTCTGTTTTTCCTGAAAAATACAATCTAGGTGTCTTCAAGTCTCGCGTGAACAGGTATCTTCTAGGTAAGTGTGCTCCACCTTAAACTGCATTTCCGCCTGACATCAGGCGCAATGTCGGTCAAACGCGAACCAATTCCCTATAAAAAAAACATGTATGTGCTCTGAAGAATAAAAGGATTGTTATAAGAAAACCAGTATATCATTTTTGTTGAGAGTTCCCGGTCAGGTCAACCCCAGCTGACGCTGTAGTGCCAAATAAATGTTATTTGGCTATTTCTCTTATCTTTTAACTAGGCTTAGTTCTTAGCTGCCAAGTCGAAAATTAGCAACTGATTGTGATGCAATCTGTTTAAAATACATTATAATATGAAAGAAGGTGTAATCCAACATAATTACTTACCAGTATTTCTTGGTGAATTCTAGATAACCGTGTTTTTCTTATCAGAAATCGAGATGATCGTGTGTTCTATCTAATCTGATGAAATATTGTGTTATATATAGCAAAGGTAGAATAGAGTTTTGTATTTGAGGTTGGTAAATTCAATATACAGCGACGGAAGTAGTAGTGACTACTTACACAGATGTAAAGAGATGACGGTACTGAGCTGAAATTCTCCATTAATTACATTCTACACTCTTCAACACATATAAGATAGATTATCACCCAAAACCCTAAGACATTTTGTAGTCGTTCGTTAGATTGTTTAAATAACTACTTTTTTTATAATGTATTACTAATATAATCTATCTTTATTATACAATACGCACTTATGTATTTTCATAAACAAGTCTCAGGGATCTGTTCTCTCCGAAACTCTCTTTGTGCTGCATATTAACGATCTACTTAAACCCGGAGTTTTTGGCTACGCAGACGACAGCACGCTTGTGGAGAGATATATGTCCAATGCGCGAGATAACAGAGCCCAGATGCAGTTCCACAGAGAGAAGATGGTCGAACGGCTGAACGTATCCTTGCAAGCAGTCTCCGAATGGGGTGATGCAAACTTGGTTACGTCAACGCCTCCAAAACCCAGTCATGTCTATTGTCCGCAAAACGGAGTCTTGATTTGACTCCCACTTTCAGAGGAGTGTCCATTATATTGACTGATAGACTCCAGCTTCTGGGCATCTCTTTGACTCCAACACTCAATTTTGGCACCAACAACCAACAACTGCTGAACTTATACCAAGCACAAGTTCGGTCCTGCATGGAGTGCTGTTCACATCTTTGGGACGGATCAGCCCAATACCAGCCAAATAAATTGGAAACGTTGAAATTAATTGAGAAAAGAGCCAGGAAGCTGGTCGGCAATGATCGTCTTTTTTATGCTCGACTTCAGAATCTAGAGCATAGACGCTAGGTCGCGGGGCTGACCGTCTTCTATCGGATACATTTCTGGGAGTGTTCCATAGAATTGCACGTGCTGATTCCTCCATCCCGTTTTTACCATCGGACAACCAGACGTACCGGTTTGCGCCACCGTTACATGGTAGCAAAAAAACAGGTGGCCTAGAAACAAACTGACGCAAATCGAAGTCCCTGTCAAACGTATCATAGCATCCACGACAAAGAATTATATTTTCTGGTATGGGTGCCATAGTAAACAGTTCCATTTGAGTTATAAAATGTTAATAACACTATTATTAATGTAAATGTATTTTTTTAAGTAACAGACACTTCATTTACAAAATTTTCCATGCCAGAAATCAAACCCGGAACCTCTACATTCGAGGGAATTAGGACGGTAAAGGCTTGTTTTCACATATTACTATTAAAATAAAGACAGATAGACAACTCTTTATTGTGCACCGTTACAGAAAACTGCAAGCATACATTTCTTCGAATAAAGTTTTTCGTTCTTTCTTTCTTTCTTTCTAAAAGTTTTAAAATATTTTCTTTGACGAATATAATCTCGTCTAAATCCAAGTTCCGTTCTTTTTTTCTTTTACATACTTTACTATTGCTAGAAAATTGAAAGTTGTATGGAGTTTATATCAAATTTGAACCAGTAGAAAGAAAAATGAATGGATAGTAAGATATAGAAATACGGCATAAGAAGTTATGAATATCCGCAAGAGAACTAAGGTAACCGATAGCTCGCAAAATTAATCACTTGAAATAATTGCCGATGGAGCAAATGACTCCTGAGGTAGAGACCGCGTTTCGGTGAACCTCTCTGAGAGGAGTTGAATGAGGAATGCGAAGGATTGGGATATGTGCCGCAGACTTGAGGAGCCTTCTGTTCAGCTGTGACCATAGATTGGAGGTAAATAATGACGGTGTAGAAGTAAAATTCTAAAAAGAATTAATTAATAATCGTTTAATAAATATTATTAATAAATACGTTTAGATTGCATAGTGTTTTGTTTCACCTTCTCCCAATTATTTGAGGTCGGCACAATATGTCTTTTCCTTCCGCATTCCTCTATTGTGACATTCGTCCCCTGCCACACCACAAATCAACATATCATCCTTGACACAAGCTATCCATCTCTTTTTTGGTCAACCTTTACATTTGTACCCGTTATTATTGTAGTTTAACATTAGTTTTGTTACGTGACTTTCATCCGTCCTCATTACATGCCCATATCACCTTAATCTTCTTCCTCTCAATCTTTCAGTATTCATTTCATACTTTTAAACAAAATTGTTTGAAGTTGAAAACCGAATTTTCCGATTTATATTCCATTATAAAAATATTAGTTAGTATTACAAAACATTATATTATAATATAATACACAACAAACCAATAATATACCTGCTAATTTTAAGTAAACAAAGCTCTTCCTAAATTCCTAAAATTGGGCGTCACGAAAATTGAAAGTGTACACCGACGTTATAACAATAGAAAAATTCAGTTAGTTCCAGCACTATCAGAGGTCACAGGGTAGTTGGAATACTTGTCATGGACAGAATGCTGGGCTTTTAATTAAGGGCTTGTGTAATTTAAAGGGAGTGGGGTGTACCCCACGCGTGGTCATGTAGGTATGTATTAGGGAAAATCTTCAAACTCATTTGGAAATGTTTAAACTGTGAGTGCCACCTCCCTCCCTTTGGGTGGCGATGGTTAGTTCTCCGCTACAGATAAATTAATAACGTGCCTACATTGTGTAGGTATACTGTTACTATATAAATAGGTACGGCACGCATGTTCGTAAGTACCGAACGCAAGGGTGCTCCGAATGGGTTAGTTTCGATTTATTATTATTGAAATTATACCATTTTGCCTTTAGATTGCATTAAAAAATTATAGGACAAATTTATTTCATTGCAAATGTTAATTTTTAATCAATATGATTAAAAATTAATACAATCAATAAAAAACTTAAGACTGCGAACTTGCATTACTGCATATTTTTAATTTAACTCAAGGACTAAATTTGATAACAATATAGAAAATCTACATATAGTAATTGCAATGACATTAATTACAAATACAATATACTTTAACACATTGACATGATGCCTTTTAACGTTGATAAATATTGCAACACTTAAACAAGTAAATAAAACACTAAAGATTCTTTTAAACCGGCCTAAAAAGGAAGAGTTTCTCAATTCGTCTGTAATTTTTTTCTTTTTTTGTATAATTGTTACTCAATTTCTCCGTCAATTTTGAAACGAATTTCAAAATTTTCATTGAATTGATTCTCCCGAATTGGTCCTATGGGAATAGTCACCATGTCAGGATCTGATGTGTGAAAAATCGAGAAACACCCTTATTAAAGAACGCCGAGCGCATACATTCTTCTTAAAAAATAGTATATATGTATAGCTTTTTTTTACGAATACGTATGCTCGTGCTAATATTACATTTTCTACGGGCACTTATTTTTTTTATATTCATGTTACTCGATATCTCGGCTAATTGTGGGCCGATTTTCAAATAGCTTTTATTTATTCGAAAGAGCAAAGTATACTCCCGAGATGGTCCTATAGTCATCAAGCCAGGATCTGATGAGTGATGCCCAGGGAATTCTAGAGAAACCGTCGAAAATTGTTAACCAACTTCTTTGTTACACGATATCTCCGTCAATTGTCGAGCGATTTCATTTTTTTTTTCTTCATTTCCATACATTCGAGGATGTCCCATGGTCACAAAGTTAGGATCTCATGAGTGGATCCCAGGAAAATCGAGAGAAAGCCTCAAAAATTGCTTGTTACACGATGTCTCCGTCAATTGTGAACCGATTTACTGTGTAAGTAGTACAATTTCTACATACAGGAGCTTAATATATTATTCCTAAAGATATTCAAGTATATGCGCCACAAAAAACGAATTAAAAAAACATAACCTACTTGAAACAATAAAAATAGTAAATTTTTTTGCTAAACATAGTAATTTTTATGTTTTACTTGGCACCGACTTCAAGATATTGCAGAAAGAAGTCGTATTAGCTATTTATGTTTTGCTTTTTAGTTTAGTCTGAAGCTGGTTTCGTTTTTGTTAAAAAAAATGTCATTAAGCTTTGAAACTCTAAAATGAACGAATATGACCTTTATTATTGACAAGTACTTATCCTCTTACCCGCCTGTTTCTCTCTTGTGAATATAACAAAAAGATTCAATTTCAACGAAACGATAGAAAAAGGTTAGAATAAACACTAGATTATAATTTAAGTAAATTGATATTTTCTTAGCACTCAGAAAATTCTAGTTTATGTTTGCTCTTGTTTCTATTTATAAGTAAAAAAAAAACATGAATGAATTGAGAACTTCGTCCTTTTGGAAATCATTTAAAACTATATATCCACGTTGAAATGTGCACGTAAAACAGTTATTTTTAGGAGTTTGATACATCTAAAATGTAGGGGCCTGATAAAGTAATGGCCCGCTTGCCCTTGGAATTCCGGCCGGTAATAGAAATTAACTCATTATTGTTGTAATTTAATATTTATAAACTACAAGTATTTTAAAATTAAAGATATTTTAAAAATCTAGGACAGTTTTTTAACTGAATCTGGTTTTATATTCAAGCATGAAAGAATAATATTGGAATGATAATCACGCAGTAAACAATGTAAATCTGCAAACCTTCAAGCATCAAGAGATACAGGTGTAAATGGCCTCTTAAATCATCATTGTCTTGGTTTTTTAAATTTTATTATTTAAAATATTTCTTAGAACAAAATTCTAAAGATTATATATTTATTATTTAATTGCTAAAAATTGTAGCTTATTAGATTATTGCAAAAAAGAAACCCACATAAGTATAAGCTCCAAAAGCATTTAGAATAGACTGTTATTTATGAAAATAGCCAAATGTTATACAGAGTTACTATTCTATACAAACTGATTTTCCGTAAATTAAATATATTGGCAGCTTTCACTTAAACTCCTAAAACATCTTGGGTACTGAAAATCATTTAGTATTTAGTATTCATTCTGGCCATATTTTTGATCATTATATACGAAGTACATATTTTCTCGAAGTTACTAGTCGACCGAAAGATATATTTTGTCTGTTATGTAAAAATCGCTACGTTTTGTTTTTAGTATGCTCTGCCACAGCAGCAAAGAACTCATTTGAACATTTGATACTAGGGCTGCGCACTTCCCGCGCCACTTCAGTGCTGGCTACTATAGAAGTAGGCATATTTCAAACGAGTGGCTATAACTAAACTATGACAAAGAGAGAAAGATTATTTGTTCATACACATCTTGTCTCTCCTGTCAGGTATTGTGTTGCTACCTATATTTCTTGAAAGTTTCTGATAACATATTACTATTTTGGCGTAATATACCTACTTCATATATTTAGAACAAAAGAATTCAACAATTCTCTGAAATTCTAACAGAAACGTACATAACAACACATGACACCCTTAAGACAAGTTAATAATCGACAATCAAAATAGTTTCAAGGATTTCTTTGAAAACTTAATTTTTCAAGATTCCATAATTATTTATTACATAATGTTTGTTTACTCTAATTACACTGGAGATTTTAAGATCAGTTAGAAAGGCTAATTAAGTAAATTACTTAGTCCTTAGATATCAATTAGCCATTTTAAGTTTAACTCGCCAATACTTTCAGGGTTTCGATTACTCGAGTAAAAACAAACCCTTTTAGTTGTATCTTATATCTGTCTGCGATTTATTTTTACCGTTCTAATTAAGCTAGTTACATATATTATATTTCTGTATACGTGCATTCATATTAGAACATTTTTCACAACTTATTAATGGTTATAATTAATAAAGAAACTTGACAAAAAGTTAAAATTTATAATTTTCCTTACTTTTTTTCAAATAACTCATAATAATAAATTGAAAGGAAAACAATCGAGTTTAGTAGGATATCGGTGTTATGTGCAACCATTAATTTCATTGATAATTGTGATGGTAATAAAGCTTAAATTTATCTATTTCTCTAAATATATGTATGCATAATAACTCTGTTTCTTTTAATAAAGTGTATAACCGTAAATATTATTATGTATCATCTATTGTTTTACCCATGTGAACAAAAAGAACATCCTATACACATGCGATGTGAGATGTAAAATTTGAGCATAACGCACACCTATTATGAAATTTGTGCGCACACATAAGGGTAAGTGCACACACACGTAACGTACCTCGGACTTGGTGGCTATTGGAGGGTGGGGAAATACTTGCGACGCTCGGTCCGGCTTAAATTTTCGTATTAATATGTATCTCTTATACTCGTAGATTTGGCCACGCCGATGTTGCCCGTAATTATGTGGCCAGTACCGAGGGCCGTTTTAATAGCTCCCGGGGAAGAAATATTACGTTAAAATGGGGCAGTCGCGAGTCTTTACCCCGTTCCATATTTAAAAACGCAGTGCTTTTTGTTGATTTCTCTTTTATTCAGTATAGAAGATACGTACCGCCTTAATTTGTAAGTTTTCTAAATTATCTTAATCAACTCATATTCATTCCAGATCTAGATTAGGACCTCTCTGTTTTTAGGCGAACGGGCAGTATATCGGCTACGCTTGTATAATGTAGATTAGTAGTAGGCTTTTATACATCGGATATCTGAATTTGAATTTCACCACGATGTCTTCCATCGCCGTCAGCGTGGAATAATTGTAACAATATGCACATCCTGCCTGCCTAAAAAGCTGTCTAGGTGGTGAATAACTCCTAACTACAGTTCAAACCAATGTCAATTAGATGAGACGCGAGTGCGTTATCCACTAAGCTACTACTATTTCTTCTTCAGTCTTTATTTATATTAATGAAATTATTTTAATGATAGTATTAATCATTTCCATTATTATCGTAATTTTATACTTAAAAGCCAGGTGCGTGCAGAGCCTACGTGTTGTTTTCTTGTCTTTCATTCTCCACTTGGTATCTTCAGCGTACTTTTTATTTATTGCAGTGTTCAGCAGACAGGCAGACTGCCCACTTGATGGAAAGCGGTTATCATCGCTTACTTACATTTGCAACATCAAAGATGCTACAAATGCGCTGCTGCTCTCTTAAGGGAGACTAGAACCTGGTCACTAATTCCGGAACACAACTCAAGGTTATTATGGCGGCATACTCTAGACCAGGGGTGGTAGCCATCCAGTCGGGCAAATACCCTACCACCTGGCTGTGGGTTATTTTGTCGCCTCTTACGATAGACCGCCCGGCCGCAGTAAATTGTATTCTTTTTTAACTCTTACTTAATAGTAAGATTATTGGCCACGATTATTAAATATCCATATAAACTTAACTTATAAGTCGTGCGTAGTAGGTTTGCCGATGATCAACCCTCCCGCTTCCTACAACTGGGACCGAGGCTTGTCTAAGTAGTACTAAGAACTATACGACGGCGGATGGCGGTTGTAGGAAGTGCTCCCACTTCCTACAACCCCCTCCGCCGTCGTATAGTTATCATAGGGTTATCATCGGCAAACCTTCTGCGCACAACTTATATGATAAATATGTTAACGATTTAATTCGCTTGTTTTTTGCTTCATTTCTATCGAAACTGAAACACAATAAATATCACTTTATGGTGAGTATTGACGTAGGTATTATTTCTAAATTTTAAATCTGACATTTCAACTATATTAGTAATATTAGTGTTGATATTATATCAACACTAATATCAGATCAGACTCAGATCTTGAACATATATAATAGTTTTAAGGTTTATTTGAAATTAATGCGAGACAACATTACTGAACCTTTATATGTAAATTCATTTCATTTCTTTGTCCGTCTTTATATTAATGGCACAAAGCTTATGATCCAAGACTATGAACACTATGTAGCGCTAAATATTTTCCATGAACCTCTGTCCAGTAGTATAAAGCTGTGGAAAAAATGAATATTAGGAGTAACTGCCATACACGTATTTCGAGGATGAAAATATTTTCTAGTGTATATACGGAGGTCGAGGATTTTCAGAAAGTTCTTCAATAGTCATATCAGTATTTCTGAGTGACTATTTTATATAATTCAATAGTCGGTGTAATACTCATTTCCTAAGCCTTATTAGGTATTCTGAGATGAGAATGTTGAGATGAATGTGTGGTGTTACAAGAATGGATTAGGTGAGAAATGAGTACATAAGGGGGGGGGGGGTCTTTGAAAGTTGCACCCCTGGCTGAAAAAATTGAGAGGAAGAAAATTAAGTTGGTATGGGCATATAATGAACAGGGATGAAAGTCACGTGACAAAAAGAATGAAAAACTTCAAGATAGATGGGTACAAATGTATAGGTAGACCAAAAAAAGATGGATGGATTGTGTGAAGGATGATATGATGATAGGTGGAGTGACAGAAGATGTATGTCAGAGTAGAGGAATGTGGAAGGAAAAGACATATTGTGCCGACCCCAAATAATTAGGACATGGTGAAAGAAAAGAGAGATTAAGTATTCTGTTCTCTGTGTAAAAATTATGTTTGTTATGTATTCTGTGTAACAAATACGTATTCTGTTCTCTTCTCAACTTTTAAACTACGGTGTAGAAACTTCTTGTCTAGTTCGATATGGTAGAACATCTTTATCTTTACATTGTGTAAAACAAACTCCTCCTAAATCACGCAACGAGTTTTTAAGTGGTGTTCAGCATCAGTTAGATAATTTTTCAAAGAAGGTGTATATGTATAAAAATCTATTTATAATATATAATATGTTAACCTATTATATGTGCGCAGCTCGTCCCAGATAAAATATTTATTTTACACTGATGATGTGGGCGATACTCTGGTCGTTGTAGGTATAAAAGTTACACACTGTTAGTGGTCGAAACTTATAACAAATCACTTTAAATAACAAATACGGGCGCACTCGGTTAAAAACAAAATGGAAGAAAAACCAAAAAACAACGACAGTGTTGCAAGTTTAAAAATCTAACAATATTATTTAGGTCTGCCATGCAACGCTGCGGGTAGACCTAAGCATTGAGTATTCATCCCATGCTATACTTAGCCGTTTCGCGCAGCACATAAAATATGTTCGTATTGAGTAATGAAAAGTCAGCTGGAAACATTGTTTATAAAGACATTTTATAGATATTTATATGTACATATAATTTATATAATATTTTTTTGTATATTAGTAATATATTTTTATTATAATTCGATTATAAGTTTGGTTTGCATTTGTACACCACCAATGCATTGTTTCATCTATATTTTTATCATTGGACATGGCGTTGCCTGGAAGAGATCGCTATGAGCGATAAGATCGCCTATTGTTCAATATCATTTATTTAATAATTGTCTAATTTTAAGTTTATCATGAACATAAAACAGTTTTCACTCATTTATTTATAATCATAAGCAATACCTTCAAAATGTTTACTTTTTTTTACAAACTCGATGAAACGAAAAAGCGACACTAAAAAGAGATAAACGCATTAATCTATAGGACTAAGCCCGCGATAGGATGAGATAGAATACATTATAATTAATCATTTAAACACTATGCGCATATAGATAGCGTTGGAAATATTTTGAAGTTTTTCATTAATACTTCTAGTTTCGTGTTTTAAAGCTAATATATTATAACGATATACTATATGAAATGTGGAAATTTAGAACCCCTCACACCCCTTTTCAAACTTATTTTCATTTCTACTACACACACATTTTTCTATATTACACCGACTTATAATATTTACTAGCGAAATATATTACTATATTTTACTAGCAACAAGGGGGATTCGCTAGTAAAATGTACTTTAACTAATATTAGTTTCAACTAAATGTGAGGAGTTGTTTAGGAGATTACCAAAACCCCATGTTTGATTATATTAAAGTAAAATTTTCAGCACACCCATTTCATAACACAATCAACCACCTATAAATGGACACAATAAAGCTGGAAAAAAAATAAAGTAACGAATATGGGGCACTAAAATGTCGCCACACCAAATTCTGCCGTTACGTCTAAATTAAGAAATTTACGTTAATAATTAAGCCGCGTAAAAAGGATTGTCAGACTAGGTTGGACGCTGAAGCAACCCCATTTTCAATGGGTAATTGAAAAGGGTAGCGTGATAATATTAAAAATTCAATAGGTAAATAAACTCCTGACGTAACGTGTCCTGCGGCCTACGGTGACAAGTCAACGCGTGGACATTGACTTGTGGTTGATGGGCTCTCCCTCTTCAGCGGTGCTTAAGCTGTACAAACGTGAAAGCCTTCCTAATCTACCTTCCCAAGTGCTTATAAAAAACCCTGAATATCAATAAAATTATCTTCAAAGAATGCACTAATGAAAGCTCTCTATATACAGGCTGTCTATATTTACCACAGCCACCATTTTTTGCGGTACCAAAAAACAGGGCGAACTTGCTTAATATGGCTCCGATAACTGAACCACACAATTATACAATCTTGCAGTCTTCAAATAACGAGGGTAAATGGTAAGCATTGCTATTCAACGTGGCAACGCCGCCAGCCTTTTGGGAACGTTCCCGGTAAGTGCGAGTGGTTTGGGACCAATATTTTATCTATAATTATGCCCTGTTTTTTATTTAGTTTTAGTATTTAATTTTAGGTTTCTTTTTTATAGTTTAGTTTAATTTTTTAAATAATTTTAAGTTATTCTATTTGTACCCTTATGTTAATAACATATATATAATAAATAATTAGTGACGAGTGAATAGGTATCTTGTAGGTAAGCGTGCTGCATCCTAGGCCGCGTCATCACTCAACATCAGACGAGGCAGTGGTCAAACGCAAACCTATACATCCATAAAAAGCCTCAATGAATGAATTTACAATAATAACCATATGTATAATATGTTATTGTTAATAAGCATGTAATTGTAGTGATAATCTGTGATCATAGGCGTTTGTGAAAATAAATAAATATTATTTTTCATCATATAAACATCTATATGTTTATATGATGAAAAATAATAATTGATAATTAAAATAGGTGATGTTAAACAATGGGCGACCTAAACGCTCATAGCGATCTCTTCTAGTCAACTCTTTCTTCAAAGAGTAATTTAAATACTGCACAAAAATGTATTAATTAATTAGTTTTAATTTTAATTAAAGATCTGTCTTTCGGAAACTGTTAACAGTCTAGCCGTCCAATAAACCGGGCAAGTTATTAAATATTGAATTTTATCCGTGCAGGAACGGAGAAAGAATACAATTTCCTGCATTGTATTTGCCCGACTGGATAGTTACCACCCCTGGTATTAAGCATGTCGTCATAACAATCTTGAGTTGTGTTACAGCATTAGTGGCCAGGTTCCAGTCGCCCTTCAGAGTGCGGCAGCACATTGGTAGCACCTTTGGTGTTACAAATGTCCATAGACAATGGTAACGGCTTTCCATCAAGTGCGCCGTCTGCCTGTCTGTTGAACTCACGCAATAAAAAATAAAAAAAAGTACGTGACAGTCCCCGGACAACGAAGGTTTCCGTAGATGTAACAAACTTTATCTGTTTTCGTTATCCTAACAAATATTATAAATGCCAATTGGAGTTTGTTTATGACGCTTCCACTTCAACTACGCAACAAGTATAGAAAACAACATAGGGTACCTTTCATCCAGAAAAAGTACTGTTCCCAAGGGATAGACGAAAATAGTAGAAAATATAGCACCCCGATCACGTTTTGCTGACGGCACTGTTGTAGTTCACTAACAAATACATCGTCCTGACAACGAAAATGACAATGTTAATGTTTTTCTCTCACCGCGGGCTTCACCTGTGATAATGTTATAGGTTTTGACTTTGGCTAAATGCGTCTTACTTATAGCGTTAAAAGTTGCGCCGTTAACAAATACCTGCATGAGTGTATATAAATATGTTATCTGTTAATATTTAACGTCATTAACAATAATAACAATATCGCATCATAAATAACGCATTAAACCCATCGCTACATCTGCGGCAAGAATGAAACGGCGCATAACTATAGCATTATGCCACATGAAGTAGTAAGGTCATGGTTAGTTTGACTTATGCTAAATGGCGTTACGAGTATTTTGAATTAAAAGTCTAGTTTGTCATTTCTAAGAATAATAACATGACCACTTCATGACATACATATTCATTTTTGATAACGCTGTGGAAATGGTTTGAGCACTCCAGGCCCGGCAGTGGAATCCAACAGCCGGTTCTACACTTTGTCTACAAAATGTATATAAACGCAAGCAAAGCCTCGGATGAAAGCTAGCTTGGCTATAAAAAAGCACTTGATCAAAAATACCCTATATCTCAAACACTACATAACGAATCTTGTTCAAACTAATTTTCCTTGAAAGTATTTTTTAAGCATCTTGATTTTTAAACATAAATATAAATTTGTTGAGGAACACCGTTGTTATTTTCCAAGATCGGACTACACGAGTATGTACACTGAAAATATATTTTAAACCTCCTTCACATGTAATTTCGCGATTTCGCCAAAGCATTACCTAGTGGCTCTACTTGTAGATTACAATAACATATTCCTACTAAATTTCATTTTCACAGACGATTTTCGGTTTTAGTTTCGGAAAAAACGCCAAAAAAAGACCGACGAACAGACGTAAGGACAGATGTGACGTTTTCATAAGGGTTTGGTTTTTGATAAAATGGCTTTAGGAAACTTTTATCATCATTAAAAAATTACAGAGAACGGGCAGCCCCTGTGGCGTAGTAGTCTGAGCATTGATACACGTAGTTCACTGAAACGCAGATATCCCAGGGTAATTCCCGGCAGGGTAAATTTCAGGGTCAATGGTTTACGCTGATCTGAATATCTAAAGTCGACTCCAGCGTTATCGTGCTTGCAAAGTCTTTGTCGCCTTGGTAAAACCTGGCGGGTATATCCCGTTCCCCGATAAATGTGAGGTCCGAGCCCAGCAGTGGGACGTTTATGGACTGTTATTATAATCCTTTTTTACGCGATCTGGATCCCGTATTTATTCTGTCAAAAATCAAACCCTATGAAATCGTCCTGTCCGTATTTGTATTGTAAGTACTTGCTCTAAATGAATGAAATTTAACCAAGTATGTAGTTTTCTATGAAGCCACAAGGTTATGTATACCTTATTTTTCCTTACAAGACACATTTTTGCATAAAAATTTAATTAAATTGTGTTTTTAGAAGATTCAAATAAAACATTTTGTACTATAATATTTAACTTTAGATGTAGCTAGTTGTCTAAGACATTTATATTACATTAATTAGTGCAATTCATTGCAAAAATCCTGTTCGTAATATAAATAAATAAATAATAAATAAATAAATAAATCGGCAGACAAACACACACACTGTATATCCCCAAGTTAAGCAAGTTACGCTTGTGTTATGGGTAATATACAACGGACCACTCTGGGGCCGATCCCAGACACCCAGACCATAGTAAATAACGGAGAAAATACGTTTCCGCAATTTACTATACCAGGAATCGAACCCGGAGCCTCTGCGTTGCAGTGAGTTAAGTCGGCAAAGGCTTAGCCCGCTCAACCACAGAGGCCGTCAAATATCTTTTAAGGAAAAACAATATATAGTGAAATTACGACAAAAAGGTTTTGTTTTTGTTATTAGCGTAGTATATACGTGGTGAGACATTAATTTTTAAAGCTGTGATAATATTTTATTAACTTTTAACATAATTATGAGATGAAAATGTTAAAAAAAATATTTACTACGAAAATTGGTTAGGAGCAAAATTGATTGAACAACATCTGATGTGTATTTTTGGGAACTGTTTCGTAGCCAAGTAACGAAAAGAGGGGCACGTTTATGACCTTTACGGAACCTCTCTTCGTAAGAGAATCGTCAAGCACTTACAAAATATTTAAAATGTTTTAAATTTGGTCTTTAAAAAATACTCGTGATATATCAAGACCATTCTTATTATACACTGCTCTCAAACACATGTTTTGTTTCAAAACAAAGTAAACACTGTATAAAACTATGAAACGCGTGAGTCCAACGAGTTTACTAAGACCTTTCCGACGGCTATAGGTCCCGGCACGGATCGTGAGCGGCTAGCGATAGTGTCGGGATCGCTTTGTGTATTGATTGAGCCAAAGAGAGAGGTTTTTCGACATTTCAATAATATTGAATTTCTGTCCTTACTGTAATTTCTGTGAATTTACGAAAAAATACCTTATTAATATTACCATCTAATCTAAAAAGTGATGATATACAAACATTTTGTATATTAGGTTGGGGAAAAAGTTTCTTCGCATTTTATATAAAAATTCAAAAGGTTTTTTTATAAAGTTTATTTACATTTGACTAAAGTATGTGGGTGCGATTTTGTTGGATAACTTTTTGCCATCTTGTAGATAGGGACGTGATCCCATTGCTATCAAAATTTTGGGGCTTCTGATCAAAAAACTGCGACACGTGGTTTTGGCAGTCCTCTCGTGATGTTAAGCTGACACTGCCTAAGGAATTCTGCAGAGACCGAAACAGGTGAAAATCTGAAGATGCAAGGTCAGGACTATACGGCGGATGCATTAACACCTCTCAGCCAAACTCTAGTAATTTTTGAAGAACCACACCCCTTCTGTTGATTAATTCCGACCGCTTTCTCTCAACTTTTTGCTTTATCAGTTGTTCGCAGTACAGTTCAGAATCGATGGTCCTGCCTGGCGGTAACAGCTCATAATGAATAATGCCCTTCCAATCCCACCATACACACAGCATCAAGTTGTTGCGAGCTAACCCGGGTTTCGCCACAGTCTGTGAAGCCTGAGCGGCCTTTGACTACGATATTTTTCGCACGTTCTTGTCGTACGTGATCCACTTTTCATCACCAGTTATAAGCTTCTTCAAAAATTGTTCGGTTTCATTAGGTCGTAATAAAGAATCACAAACGAGTACACGGTTCATTAGGTTTCTTTCAGTGAGCTCATGAGGCACCCAAATATCGAGCTTTTTTGTGTACCCAGCTTTTTTCAAATGCGCCAAAACCGTTTTGTGGTCAATTCCCAGTTCTCCAGCTACATCGTAACTACTAATATGCCGCTCTTGCTCCACTTTTTCAAAAATGGCATCAATTTTGTCCGTAACAGGGCGACCAGAGCGACGTGCATCTTTGATATCATAATTTCTGGATTGAAAACGCTTAAACCAAATTTGCGCTACTCTCACAGATACTGCATTATGTCCATAAACATCAAAAAAAAAAATTCGCGGCTTGTGTTGCATTTTTACCTTTTTTGTAGTAAAATTTTAAAATGTATCGAATTTCTTCATTAGATTCACTCATTTTAACAATAAGAAAAACAAATGAAAATCACACATTTCCCTAATTTGAATTTGGAATTGTCTTCTTTAAAATTAAAACTTTTTAATGATACCAAAACCAGCCAGATACAAATGGTATAGCCAAAGAGATCTTATTACAAGTTCACACATACTATACGCGAAAAGACTTTTTCCCCAACCTATTATGTTAAATTTGAAATTAATATTTTGGAATACGTGGCTGTCTTTGTTTGTTGTTTCTTTTTGTTGTTGTTGTTTTTGCTACCGACGAAGTTACACTTGAAAATATATATTATAGCAACGAAAACCTCTCGTATTTATTAATCACGTCTTCTTAGCCCCCAACATTAAGTCTAATAAGTAATTTAAATATAACCTAAATTAACTAAAAGTATTCATACTAAGAGAGTGTCCATTAACATTTTTCTAATTGCCACTATTCTGGCGAAGACACTTAGTTCATGTGTTTCCTTATTAATAGCTAGCATATTACACTACACTATTGTTTTGTTTATAGCACTAGTTAAATGGTTTTGTCTTTGTGAGCCTTCTCGTTATGTACGTGTTTTCCAGGAGCTGGATCGCCTCGACATTCATATGACGATGAAGCCGACGCGCGTGGGCTTCCGCGTATTTCTTTTAATGCTGGTAATAAACTCCACTTTCAGGTCGCGATAGAGGTCGCTCGATCTAACGTACAATGACGCGTTTACAGTGCCTTTCAATACTTTATTTTGGAAGCTTTGTATGATTTATATATTACTTGGTTTGATACAGCCCCACAACTGTACGCCATAGGTCCAGTATGGCATCAGGACTTGTTTATAATGTTGCAGTTTGTTAGGTACTGGAAACTTTGAATTGTTTCCAAGTAGCCAGTACACATTTCTGTAGCGAGCCTCCATATCTTCGCATTTCTTTTTGACATGAGCCTTCAGTTTGGCGTTAAGTGTCGTACGACGTTATTTATGTGTATTGGGTGATAATTGGCCATTTTGTTAGTGACGTCAATATAGATTAACTTGGCTTCATCGAGTTTAATATGCCATTTTTTGGTCCAGTTGTAGATGGTATTAACTGCTTTTGGACATTTTCCACAGCTTCTTCGTGGATAACTCCTGTAGCCATGATAGCTATGTCATCCGCTAAAGTAGCTATGGTATTATTTTCTAGTTCTAGAATATCACTTGTGATATTAGGTACAGGACCGGGCCTAATACACTACTTTATGGTACTTCAGCTTTAATTTGTTTAAGACCCAAAAAGCAGACGTCTTGTCGAACCTTGAACATTCTGTTTCAGCTAACAAATCTGAATACTGTTTGGATAGCATTTTTCTTAACTTGAAATTAAGTCCTTCATACCAGACCCTGTCAAATGCTTGTGCCACGTATAATAATACTGTAGAACAAACTCTTTTCTTCTAATGTTCTCTCAATGATATATGTGATTCTGTGCACTTGATCTTTGGTTGAATGTTTTTCATGTGTGTGTGTGCCGCGTATGATCTAATCGTTTGGTCGAAACGGTAAATTTCACTCTTGTGTCCCACCTTATAGTTCGACACAAATCCAAAATTTTACTTGTTCGGAGGCCAAGGCCGCCGCTCGAGAATCGTGCCGGGGTTATACCTCACATCCCTTGGGATGATGAAAACGACAGCCACGTCATCGGAAGATCGTTGTCTCCAAAGGCATGAAGTAATAGATGCCAGGGGAAAGTTTTTTTGGACACCTCAAACTCCATTGCAAAGAAACTAAAATCCTTGTTGGTTAGACTGTTAAATATAAAAAAAAATGGTCCCCTGTGACTTTTTTATTTTAGTTAACATAATTATGTTCGGCGTGGGTATTTAATAGTAGATTGTTACACGAGAGGTGAAAGTGTGCTATCTAGGCATAAGATGGTTTGGCGCACGAGCGTACCGAGGGCGCTAATAATTCGAGTGCGTAAATAGTCTTTTCACTCGAGGTTAACACTGGTTTTCATTTCGAACATCAGGAAAGTAAATAAAAACTGATTATATAAACAAACAGCTACTTCTCAAATTATATCAAGCGTGTTCATCAAATCTGATGAACTTATTTTGTATGTCACTTATGAAACGTCAAGTAGATTTATTTTTCCGTGACATTCTAGCAGCCAGCATATTTTAGTATTTTTATATAATAATATTTTGAAATCGTGGTAGCGTAAGAAGTCGTGGTAGCGTAATGGCTAGCGCACGCGTCCCAGAGTCAAAGGGCGCGGGTTCGATCCTGGCCGGAACGCATGCACCACTTAGGCAGTTTTCTGACCTAATGTGCATATTGTAACAATTACCACGTGCTAATAACGGTGAAGGAAAACATCGTGATGCAATCTGCACATCGAGATGACCGATGTGTCAAACCTGCCAAGCCGCCTTGGACAAGCGTGGCGGGTATACTGTCCGATCCCCTATAGTGGGAGGCCCGAGCCCAACAGTGGGACATTTATGGGCTGCTATTATATATCTATATAATAATATTTTATATAATTTATGCCGCGATTTAACAGTAGCTGTAAAAAGGTGGGACATGAGTCGCATGTAATATCTATAGTTCGTCTACTTTTTAAATTTTATAACAGCAGGGAAAATCGTTACCCAAGGACGAAAAGTAGTGTTTTCATCCCTGTGCTCAGGCAACTCCAAGCGTACTTTCAGAATATGAGAAATGTAAAATACCATTGATAACCACATTTAGGATAGACCCCCCTTAAAAAAATTCATGCATATAATAATAATAATTATTATAGATTCAATAGTTTTTTGGAAAATATACCAGTTACATATAAAGACAGAAGGATAGACGAACGAACAAATACGATTTTCTAAGGAGTCCATTTTTGTGAAAACAACCATGGAAATTTAAGATACCCTTTTTCTTTGATAAAGCGTTTGTTATAAAAGATATCTACAATATTATAAAATTCTAAATATGCCGTGTCTGTGCCTTAAAGTTATTAAAAAAAAAACTAGAATAGACTATATAAACGACGGAGAATACGATGCAATTTTTTTTTAATTTGTTGTCTGTTTGTCCGGAATTCACATAAAAACTACAGGCGTGGACGAAGTTGCGGGCTTATCCTAGTTAGTTATCTATGGAGGTTTATTAATAGCTTCGCTTAATCTAGCTTATTTCTAGTTATTATTAATTATAGCTATTAGCCCCCCAAATAAAATAAAATAAGATATAAAATAGTAGGCAGTACGCAATAGTCCAAAGGAGTATTTTAAGCCTGTTATAAATACGGTGTGTAACAAGTGAATCAACAAAATTAACCTACCTACTCATATCGTTATTTAGGGTTGAAGCTATCTGTGGAGAACTACCTAATCATAAGTATGTAAAGCAAACGACCCGATGTTAAGTACCTGTTAGTTTAAAGTACAAGTAATCTCATGATGTGTTATTGTGATCTCAACTCGAATATCTTCCGGGAGGAATCGAATCTGCGCCATTAAAATCAGACGCGTAAAAGACGCGCGCTTTCCGGAAAAGCTGCCCCGGCAAACAATAGAAAGCAGCGGTCAGTGAACTCAAAAATATTCACGGGTCTAGCGAGATGTAAATTAAATTCATAATAATTTTAGTAAGAGTTTATTTTAACCACAAAAAGATTATCACAGAAAATTGAGTTGACAAACTTAAACCTACAAAAGGCTATCATTCCAAGAAATTGTGTCTAAACGGATGTAGGGGATTGGCGTATATGGAACCCTCTTATATTTTCACGCCAAAATGACCGAGATTAAAATAATAACGTGGTAGGTATACGTAACATCTATCGATATACGTACCTATGCTCTGTGGAGACTGTTCGAATCCATTTACTTCTCTAAATTATGCGTAAAACGTCCATTTGACGCTCACCCCTCTTCCCTCTTATCGCTTGGACAGGAACGGGGAGCCTCGGGCGGGGGTACCGGACTAGGGCAAATTGGGGGCCGCCCCCCCAAGTGAGGGGGGTCCGAAGTCCACCTCACCCTTTAGCTACCCTGAAGTTCCATCTCTCACACCTATAAATTCGGCACACACATTTCACCCCTTCGTGCGGGCGGCGGGGGCCATGGACCAATCCTTTCGGTGTAGCCTGTCACTATTGCCAGCCGCTGGTGACCTCCACTACAAATTAATATTCAGAAACGTTTCAGTTCCGATCGTTAATCATTGCCGGTTCTGGCTGTGATCTTGGTGCGGTACACTTGTGCCGATTGCCTACTGCCTCACCGTCACCTCCCACCTTTACAACCGCAAATACATAAATTAAGCGTTCGCCTCATATGTGTTAAATATATTACCCAATACTCCCATCTACAAACCATTATGCTAGATAGTATTCTGAATTAAATAAACTTAAACTCATTACGAATATATGTAAGGTAATTGCCAGAAAACAAAATTAGGTACATACCCATGAAATAATAATTTTATGTTATTAAGAAATTCATTAAGTAAATTATTTAATTGTATTGTGTCTTAAGCATTTGTATGTCCATATCTAGATCCGAACACATTGAGATCATTTGACATTTTTAACATCTAATGTGCTTATATTTCCTGTGCATATATTAATCAATTCAATCAATCAGTTCAATTCAAGTTATCAGTCGTATACATACATTATAAACTGAGCGAAATCAAAAGAAAAACCATTCAACCGTTTTATTCGTGCAACTAGCATTTTTAAATTTTCCATGTTATACTTTATTCTGTGAATAAATTTTATCTGGTGATTGAAAAATCGGCCCTTAGTTTACAAGTTTGTTCCATATTCACTATAAGAATGCATCAATTAACATAAGGTTTGGTAAGGTAACACTACATACAATTTACCGTGAAAAATGGGATTGTTGCCATAGAATGTGGATTCATAGAAATGTTAAGTAAGTGAAACTGAAAGCGAATCTTTATATATAAAATTCTTCTATGCGTGTTTATGTGACTGAACTCCTAAACGGTTGAACCGATTTCGATGAATTTTTTGTGTGTGTTCAGGGGATTCGAAAATGATTTAGATTCACAATTGTACTCGGTAGGTGGCGTTGGAATCGGGATCCAGGAATTTGACGAAATATTTTGCGTGTTTGAGTGGATCCGTCGATGGTTTAAATCTATAAATGGACTCAGTAGGTGCGCTATAATCAGGTTCCAGATTTAATTTTTTCAAGGCAGGACAACGTCTGCCGGGATCGCTAGTATATTATATAAAACAAAATCGAATTATTTACACCATTTATAACTCAAGATCGGCTTGACCGATTTTTATAATCTTTGTATTATTGAATTTGTCTCTACCCCAAATACCAGAACAACTATGAATAATATATCGAAAATTAGCAGAAATTTGTTAATATTTTTTTTTTAGTACATTTAAGTTTGGAACTTCGCCTTTTTCCGCCATTGATAGCTTACGTCACGCACTTTTATAGCTTATTTGTAATAATTGATGTCTACTGCAAATCACTGACATACCTACTAGAATAGGTTTAGATTCACAAGTAGATTCGGGTTAGACATGCTACATTTATTCTTCTCCTTACATCCTATCCGTGCAGGAACGGAGAAAGAATACAATTTACTGCGGCCCGGCGGCCTGTTGTAAGAGGCGACTAAACAACCCACAGCCAGGTGGTAGGGCATTTGTCCGACTGGATGGCTACCACCCATGGTCTAGAGTATGCCGCCATAACAACCTTGAGTTGTGTTCCGGCATCAGTGGCCAGGTTCCAGTCTCCCTTAAGAGAGCAGCAGCGCATTTGTAGCACCTTTGGTGTTACAAATGTCCATAGGCGATGGTAACCGCTTTTCATCAAGTGGGCCGTCTGCCTGTCTGCTAGACTCATGCAATAAAAAACATCCTTCTCTATATCACAATTACTCTGCAGTAGTGAACCAAAGTAACTGAATTCGGGGTTACATGGTAGTGTGGCTGATTGCAGTTTAAGAGCAAATTGAAATATTTACTTTATTGACTAAAAATTACATTGCAATATATTTTATATTTAATAAGTACTTTGAAACATCGTCGTTCTAAAACAAAGATTTCCTCAGCGATTTGTAATAAATTTTTCATCTATTTTGGGAACAGTCTACAAAACATATTATGAATCAAAATTGTAAGTTACATTATTTATCTTTTTTTATTGTAGGAGTTCAGAGGACAGGCAGATGGCCCACTTGATGGAAAGCGGTCACCATCGCTTATAGACAGCTCTTCTATAATACTATTAGCGCTTACAAAATAAATATTTAACGACTTAACAAAAGCACTCCGATCAAGAATAATAAATTGCATTAGAATTGAAAATATATTCCATATTAATATTTAAATATGTAAATCAGTCATTTGTTACCATTTCACGTATTCGATATGGGCTGATTTTCATAAAGTTTAGTATATGTTAAAATTTATCTTATCTGCCTTAATACATATTTAAAGAATTAAAAAACTATTTTACAATTTGTTGAAAATACGTATTTGTATTCTGTATATTTTTATTTTATTATACGGGATGAAATATAATTTAAGAAATGTTCATAACAACTTTAATTCTGCAGCGAAACTGGCACTCGGTTAATTATATCAGATGTAATGTATTGATAACCAACATAGCGAAGTTTATTCACATCAAAGGTCTGCACTCCGTATTTTACTGAGCGCCCTAATGTATTTTCAATTAGGTCAGTAAAATACAATTGCCACGATGTTGTAAAGTTAAACAATTATTATTATTCCACTAATATTTTATTTCCTATAATTAACTGTAATGTAAGACCTCACATGCTTTCTATCTATAGAATTAAAATAACAAATTATAACTTATATAATAATTTTAATATCAGTCGGTAAACATTCAGTCCCGGGCGCGAGCTTCTCCGCCTTTAACGGAAAGGGGAAAATACAACCGCCATGCTTGTCCAAAGTGGATTGGTGAATAACACACATCGGCTATCTCAATGTGTAGGTTTCCTCATGATTTGTTTTTTCACCGTCAGCACGTGGTAATTGTAACAATATGCATATTCGAACCCACGTTGTTTGATACACGAGTAAGTTAACCACTAAGCTATCACATCTTTGTAATTGATCACATATTACTACTAAATGTCATCCATATAAACACAGAAGCTTCTGAGAAAAATAACTGTGGCCAACTAAGATAGACGGACTGACGGACGGACGACCATAACAATGTAATAGGAGTTCTGTTTTTGATATGACTACGGCATCCTTAAAACAATTACTGATACTCATCGCTCCAATCGTACGTTATATGTAGTTATTGGTTTTATATATAGTTGTCTTAGCTTCATAAAAAATCTTATAGAGAAAACACTTTCAGTTTTCCCCGAATTTTCTAACTTTCATGACACCTTTTAATTTTTTTTATACCATTAAACCTAATTTGCATTACTATGAATAACTTTTAAAAAATAAGTCAAATCTGTCCAGCCGTTCTCAAGTATACACTTTCCAATACTAATAGCATTTTATTTTTATTTATATTTATTTCATACACGTAATTAGAGATAAGTATAATAAGGCGACATAAAGAGTATCTAGAGTGAACTGTTACTTACACTAGGGACTCTATACAACCTCATTATGGTTATTGATAATTACGTATTAGGAGGTGTTCTGTATAGGCTAGCAACAATATAATAAGAAATCCGATATTGTAATAGCAAAAATATATCGATTTTACAACATTCTTGATGTTATATTATCGAGAAGATCATGATAGCATTTTAGTGTTTTTATTCACTTGCCAGTAGTCACAAATAGGCGTTCATTTCGATAACTTATAGTTTTCAGCAGATATTAATATAAGTAAGGTACAGCTTTCAAAACGACTCAATGACTCTTCTGGCGGTTACTACCCCGGTCAATGTATCAATCTATAATATTGTTACGGCTTAGCCAAAATTCCACGAAGCACAACAACAAATGCGAATGAACACCTCCAGTCATAAACCCCAAGTTTTATTACAGCCCGCATTTACACTTCTTTTGTTTTCTTTATATTTAATATTTGTAATTATAAAAGCCGCCTATTGTGTATTGTAATCTGTTCCGGTAGGCAGTGGCCAGGTGTGATTCCGGAAATCGGGTGCACGCGATGAGGTAGACATATTGCACCGTGCAGCATAAAACAATGCCCGAACGAAGGGGTGGGACAGTCAAGCGAGGATTAGGATACGAGCAAGCCGTACATTCGATAAGCGATATAGTGACGGACTTTGCGCGTGTTATTTAATCGTGCAGTTTGTACTGGTTGTATCCGTTTATATTTGTACCTGTTTTATACGTGCTTGTACAGTTCTAATAAATTCCATAGTAATTCCAACGGCAATTTAATTCGAGTCTCGCGCTCGTAACAATATTACAAAATTGTAAAAGTGTAGTTTTGTTTTTTAGATGTTTTGTGTTTGTCTGTTAGTTCAAGTCTCACCCAAAAACTAATTTCGATGCAGTTTTCATTTATCGATAGCAAATTTTCGGACTTAAAATCTGCGATACTTTATCGTGAATCCCGAAGGAATTTTCTTGTGAGCGGTTTAAAGAGATCACTTGATCAGGCTGAAAAGGTATTCTGATTAGGATCCACTATTTATACAGTTCAATAGCAAATTCTCTATTATAAAATCTATGTTCTTTGCTACCCGTCCACCGTGGACGAGGTCGCGAATCCCTTTTTTTACCAGGGGAAATCAGATTGAGGACCTAAGCCGCGACAAAGGCAGAACCTTGGTGTATAATTCATGACCCATGTGTGGAATTCGCCAGATCGGGTGTGGCACTAGCATGCCCAGGCAGAATTGTAGCCATACTATTGCCACTCCCCAACTGTACCTCTCCACTGCCAGGGGACTTTCTTTTATCCCTCGGCTCGCGGGCGAATCCTAGTACAATATAAGTTAAGTTTCCTTCATTGTAGTATATTATGTTTTAGTTAAGTTAGTATGTATTTTGTTTTTCTGTGTAATACAATGTTCTTATTGTAAATCGTTAGATAATTGTTATATTTTTATGCACAGCTAGTTTATAATATACTTATATACATTGGCGAAATTAATCCAAGGTATGCGCGGCCATACTATAATCTACTAATAGTATATGGTAATGATTTCCGTACCAGGACGATACTTCGTTAATATTCTACAAACTTAATTATTGCTAGGATCGCGTGCAGCACTCGTTCAATCCTACCTAGCACTGTGACACGATAACTTTAAAAATGTATGCTATTGTAAACCGTTTTGCAACAAGTCAAGGTATAAATTAGGTTTGTAAATTTTAAGAAACTGTCTCGTGATCAATGTCTTCTTAATTAAAGTATTAATCCTAGACATAAACGTCTCCGAGTTTGTACGAATTTCCGTCATAACAATAATACGTTTGAAAACGTTTATATTTGATTCAATCCAAAATAATAATATTTTTCATTTTACACAAACTCAACAAACTGTTCAAATGGTGTTCTTTTATATAAAAACACCACTTTTAATCAATTAAATTGAAAGTAAAAAGATTTATGTCTAAATTATTTTATAAATGTCACCATTCTTGTTGTAAATATTTTATATTTATTTTTGTACCTTTAATTAGCTTCTTAAATCGTCTAAGTAACGAAATAGTTATATTCCAGCTAACAGTTATTCGAAATATGCGAATCAGAGAAATGAAGTGACAATGTTAGCTGGTTTTTTTATATCTTCACATCTACAAGACAGAATTAGGGCTTAGATAAAGACGTATGTCAAGACTTCAAAAACTGTGGAAGAATTCTCAGTCGTCGCCGAATGGTGTGGTGATAAAATGACTACGTTCGGTTAAAACCTTACTTTTTCACAAACGATGTAAAATACAGGGGCGTGGAAAACCATAAAGAACCGTAATAAAACGGACTTCGGACATCTTAGTCTATAAAAAATTAAAGACACAATTATTTTATATGATGTATTTTAACCTTTATTTATAGCATTTTATTTTATTTGAGGTACGTACTGGGCATTATGAAATGTGTTACAGTACAAGCCCCAGAAGGTTGTTATACATGTGTATGGGTATTCATTAAGAATTTCATGGCAGTCTATTCATTATGCTCTACAAGCTTTAACTATATGTACTTGTCAAGTAATTAATATTTTTTATTTAATATATATAATTAAAGTTCACAGGCTTAAACTATGAAACACGAATGGACATTATTTATTTATGAACATGGATACATTTCGAGAAAATATCTACTTCGTATTTTGTGAACAGTTAATTTCACAGATGAATAAATAACATATTTTTATAAGCTTTTGGTGTTATCATTGGTCTCCTATATATGAACTGCGATATATCACTTGGTTTTATGTAGGTAATTAGGGAGTTTTAGAACACTCAAATCAAACTTCATAATAATCTCGCACCACAACGCAGATATGTATTGTACTTTAGTAAATCATTGCAGTACATAATTTTAAAAAAATATCTTTACAATATACAGCATCATAGACTCTATGCCATAGACAGATGCAGATATGTTTCTTAAAAACTAATGTTTCCACACTAAATAAAATATAGTGGCGAGCAAAGGCACCACGAGCTTGTATAAAGTATCTATATTCACTTATATAGTGAAGTGAGATATTTTTCTTTATATTATATGTATATCAAATAAAAAAGCAATCGTGTTTTTATGTTTCAACTAAAGGATCGATTACGAAACATTTACCTTTTTTGTTCCTGGTCAACTTTCATAGATTAAATGTTTCTTTATTTTTTATATAAAACAAAAATTGATCGGTCCGGAATCGACTTACTAAATCACAGGGTGTGTGAAATATTTATGTTTCGATATTTTTTTCTACGCTAAATTCTGTGTTTCTCAAACTTTTATTTTATAGCAACTAGATCCTCAGGTCTGATATCTTAGGTGGATATTGCTGATAAAAGAGGCGAGAGAAGTTAGCTGAGGGTCAATTATTATAGTTTTATCAGGAACATTTAAATTTGATTCTTTGTGCATACAAAAGCCCAGTATGTAGTAATTTTTTTTTATTGATTTTATGTCTTAAGCTCCCCAAGAAATTACACAAAACTAAGCAATACAAATTATTTGTTATTTTAGGATACTTTCGATTGGCGATATGTTGTTTATGTAAAAATACAATTCTAGGTTTATAACCTTGCCAATGATTCTTAATAAATGTTGTAAATAAGGTAACGACACAATAAAAAGTTTGACGATCATTTGTTTGTAGTAAGGGTGGCGCCAAAGGGTCGCCATGACTTGCCCGCAGGTACTTTGACGTGAGTCCACATTGTCGTTTAGACAAAAACACTATATTTTGCCAATTATATCTAAGCATTCATCAACTAATATAAATTAGTTGGACTTCTAACACACACATCCATTAAAATGCCATCGTTTTATTTGATAACATAAACTAAAATGAATATAAACGAACAATTATTTTTTCATCATATGTTTTTTGGTAAATCATTTTTAGGAAATCTTCGTTCAGGATTTTTGCATTTAAGAAATATTTTGCCCCGTTCAGAAAGTTTAAATGTTTTACACAGCAGAGTAACCTTAGCACCTCCGTACAAATTTTCATCCAAAGTTTTAATTGTTTTTGTCAATTGATATTTGGCTGCATAATGATTATCTTTAATATTAAAGCTATCTTTTTTCTGTTCTGGCTCTTTGGGTGAGGGTTCACTTTCTTTTATATCGTCTGTGTAATCAGAGATAGGAGAAATGTTTCTGTAATTGCATACTACATCCACTCTTATAACTTGAACAGTCTCAGGGCTTTGAGTTCGGGATATGGTAAGACTTTTTCTTTTCCCTGACTTTTTATAAGTGATTTTAGTATCTTCGATATCACTTCCGGATTCTTCGTTTTTGTCATCCCGATTTTTAATAGTCTTTTTGGATATTTGTTTGATTTTGGATTCAATGTTCTTTGATTTTTTGATATTTTCTCCATAATTAGGAATATTTACGTCAGCGTCTTTATTTTCAGTTAATTTATTATTTAGTCCTTGAAGGAATATACTCGACATGCCTGATGCCGGTCTAGATTTATCATTATGGAATAAGTATTTTATGTAATCATCAAAATAGTAACATGTAAGTTGTGATGATTTTTCCTCATCAATGTTTGCTTGGTCATTTATAACTTGTTTAATAAACATTCTATGGTTTCCATTATTACGAAGAGTTTTATATTTGAAGCTGGTCCGTGGTCGTTTTCTTTGTTCTATATCTCCTTGAAACTTTAAAGTCTGGACAGTCAAAAAAAGTTCTTCGGTACTGTGATGGGCCTGAACGCTGTCCACTGTCTCATTGAGCTGATCATTATCTTTATTACAGTGAAATCTAAAAAAAACATCATAATAAGATTAACTCTGTTGATAATATTGGGAATTTGTTACTGTATTTTTAACCTTTAGCTATCACATACAAAAAGACGTAGTTGAGTGACAATTAAACTTCGACTAGTTAATCCGTGCAGGAACGGAGAAAGAATACAATTTCCTGCGGCCGGGCGGCAAGTCGTAAGCGGCGACAAAACAACCCACAGCTAGGTGGTAGGGAATTTGCCCGACTGGATGGCTACCACCCCTGGTTGGAGTTGTGTTCCGGCATTAGTGACCACGTTCCAGTTCCCCTTAAAAGAGCATCAGCGCATATGTAGCATCATTCATGTTGCAAATGTCCATAGGCGATAGTAACCGCTTTCCATCAAGTGGGCCGTCTGCCTGTCTGCTGAACTCCTGAAATAAAATTTAAAAAAACTTAAGCAGTTATATTAGTCATACCAATATTGTTCACTAATTTCAATGTCAACGTCGTCATTAGTGACCCCTTACAGTATTAAAACAGTACCTAACTTTTATAATTGCTTCAAGTCTGTTAGCAGTAATCTTGGTGGCTGTCAGACGTTACACTCGAATAAATACAAAGATAATCACCGCAATAAGACTGTAAGAGTGTATTTTTATTATCAGGCATTCCAAAAGAATACAAAACATGATCTGATTATATTTACAACTTTCTTAACTTCACAAGAACTCTGATGAAAGATTGACGATCAACATCGACAAGTGGTCTTGTAGGAATCGGATGCAATATCAAGTATCGGAATCAAAAACCTTTTAAAACAAACACCCGAATTTGCTGTCGCGTGAAATGTACATATGGTTTGCGGACTTAGGCTAGTGTGCATAGACATTTAACCGACAGTTACAATAAAATAATCACTGCTTAGACATATAATTTTGTTAAATGTCTATGCACACCAGCCTTAAAAGTATGTGCTAACCTAACCATACATTTTACCTGAAGCGCAGAACAGGGCTCATCAAAGTAAAGCCTGTTACTAAATTGTAAGGTTCATTACGGCGTAAGGCGTCTGCTCATTCCCCAATAAGGGGTAAAGAAGAAGAAAAAGACACAATCATAAATACAATAAACACCTTTCAAAGATAGCCATCCATCTAGGATCTTCTTCATGTTCAGGATTCACTAAACGTTTTTGGCAATATCTTCTAGGCTTTTCAACTTTGCTAACCTTTTCTGATTTATTTGAAAGTTTTGATCTTTGTAGCAGTTGAAGTCTTGCGCATTTCATGATTTCTGTAAACAAATTTATATTATTGTGTATCTATATATGTGTATATATAATTAGTATTAGGTATATGTATAATTGCTCTTTTTGTGGCCTAGTAATTTAAATGTTTGCCCTGCTACTCCAATGAAACGCAGAGGTCCAAGATCCGATTCTAGGCAGGGTGTATTTTGTAAACTAACCCTTTGCCTTTTGTCAAATTTCATTCACGTAGACTCAGTAGTTTTCGAGAAAATTCTATATGTATTTAATTACTAAATATACGCAATTTAAATACAGTATATTAATTATTATATTATAAATATATCTTATAAATCGATATACATAGTTTACACAACAAACTCCCTGTGTGACATTAGGCCGAATATTATCAAAGAATATCTCCTACTCTACAAATAAGATGTCTTAAGAAAAACATTACATTGCATCCATCACTGATGATAGAAACCCAAAATTTTAACTTAGATAGTTATCTGAGGATGCTCTTTTTTTTTCAAAAAAAGAAAGAAACGAATTCATCATTCCGACCTTAGCTGGCTGGCGAAAATATATGGATGGCTAAAACCAAGAAGAATATAAAAGAATAAAATCACAATTATGATATTAATAAATGTAGTATTCTCAAATGTCTGATCTAATACGAAATTTCTGATAACATAAATAAATAGTTTACGAAAATAGGTAAAACTAATAAACTGTACCACGTTACGACACGGTTACGAAGCGGTGTTGCCAATTTTTTATTAAATAGTTTATAGATCAATATTTATGGGAACCTATTGGGTATTTTACCTTGGGTAAAATACTCGAATATCTATAGTATTATAAAGTTCTAAACATGCTGTGTCTGTACATTAAAGCTATTTAAAAAAACAACTGAAATAGACTATATAAATGACAGAGAACTTTATCAATTTTTTTTAGATTTCTTGTCTATTTATCTGTCTGTTTGCTTGTCGGTTCTTCTGTTTGTTCGGGATTCACGTAAAAACTACGGGGCCGATTTCGATACCGTTTTCGCTGATCGACACCAAATTATTAGACTTAAAATCTGCGCTACTTTTTATCTCGGAAATCCCGCGGGAGCGTTTCTGGGACTGATTTAAAATGGCCAAAGTAAAAAATAAAAAAAAAACTAAAGTGATTTTTTTCACTGGCTGATAGCAGATTGTATGTAATAAAATGTGTTATTTTTTATCCCGGAAATATGGCGGGAATTTTCCCGGGAGCGGTTTGTAGTTGTTCGGGTGCATAAAAATTAGCTTATGCCGGCTGAGACAGTTTTCACTAAACGATAGCTTACTTTCGTTTTTAAATGCTACGGTACTTTATGGCCCGGAAATCCCGCGGGAATTACAAGTCAAGCGTGGACGAAGTCGCGGGCATATCCTAGTCATAAAATGAAACTGTTTAGAAACGTAACTTGTTTGTTATCATCTATCTGAACTAAATTAAAATACTAAAGCCACGTTCTGATTTTTGATTCCTAGGTCTGGATAGAAAAGGGAACATTTTTTACTTTCATTATGTCCATCTGTCAATTTTTCTTTGTATGTTGCAACCATTATATTTAGTCTATGTTTTTGTATACATAACGATATATTGTCTGTTACTAAGCAATCTAATCCTAAAATATTAGTTCAATTGCAAAAAAATGTCGTTGCAATAGATAGCCCGTTTATTGAGCCAGTACATTGATGATATAACATTGTGAAACGAACCAAAAGAGCGTGTTAATATTAAAATAATACAAATGAAATTACGGGATAAAGCTAGTCTTGACATATAAAAATGAATGTTTGTCTGTATGTCCTTTATAGAATCGTAAACTATACATTTGATCATGTGATGATTTTTAGCAAATTTGTTGTGCATGAGCCAAAGAAGGTTTCTGAGTTGGTTTACAATTGGACACGGTAGGTGGCGCTGCTGTCGACATATCGATTGAAGCTTTTCCGGGCAGGACGACGTCTTCCGGGACAGCTAGTTTAAAATAAAAGCCGCCAAACGAAATGAGACTCATTTTACTTTTGTGATTACTACATGTGTAATAATTTTATAAGTGAAAAATTTACCCTTTGACAACATGATAATGCGTGATATGTATTTAAGGTATTAAAACTTGGGAAAATTAAAATAATAAAGAAACATTAATTCTGTTTTCATTTATTTTTTACTTAACAATAAAAAAATAATTACGTATATTCAGAATCCTGCAATATTGAAATGAAGTATAGACAAATATTTAAAATAAAATCAAATGAGACTTTTCGAAATCTATTCAAAACAAACTTTCAAACAGATTGCCAGACAAAAATTCTAATAACAGTGTTTATGATTAGACACATTATATATAAATCGTTGTTTCACATAAATTTATGTAACTATTTTGAAAACGCATACAGACATTATAACAACGTGAATAAACATTGTTAAAGCTATGTTATTACGAGAAGTTTAGTAAAATCCTTTAATAGAGTAACCCTATGAACAAGGTATCATGTCCTTGAAATATCGCCCTCGTAAACGAGTTATGGACTGAAACACTCGTGCCCCGATACTTAAATATGAAATAGTGTTTAATCACGACAGGAAGCCGATTCGATATGTTACCAAGCTTTGACAAGAACCTACGTCACTCTTATTAGATAATTCAAAACGTATTACCATATAATTATAAATATTAGCAACACCATCTTTAAAGCCTAGTTGAGATTTAAATATTCGCTTTAGAGACCGAGCCCTACTTTTTGTTCTTCTTTCTGCATGTTCGTGGGAATAATTTTTTGTGAGACAATTGGTAATTATTCCTCATAACATCAAATTATCTTATTTCTTGAACCTATCCCGTTTAATACACCTAGTATTTGACGTAGGTGTCATGGCTAGACGTTTCCTTTCCACATAACTTGCCGGTTTCCATAAAACATGGCCATACCTACGTAAGCGATTCTATTGCAGTTTGTTTGTTATTTCACGTATGTGAAGGCGGTAGTGGATGTAGGAGTTCTTGGCGCATTACACTCGTACGAATACTTACATATACTGCAGGATATTTTCATCTTTGATTTAGGCAGAGTCAAAACCAAATCGAAAATAGAAAATTTCAAGGCTAAGGCTCACCGCTTTTATTGACTTGGTCATGTAGAACAGATGGAAGAGTTGGCGTCCTGTTGTCCGGTCTGAAAATTGGTGGAAGTTTACAATAGAAACTGGTTTAGGTGATTCGGGCTCTAATTGACAGTAACAGTATAACTTAACATTAGGTGAACTTGTGGTCAAGTACCAAAATAAAAACTGAAGCTGAGCGATCAGTGAAGTGTTGTGCACTCGGCTCCGAGTTCATGATACATTTGAGTCGCTAGACGTAGGTCAGTTAGTTGTAATGATTGATTTCTTTGACGCAACTATGTTCGTTATTCGTGTTTTAAGTTATTATAAAAAATTACATGAATATTGCCCGAAAATTGAAAAATACCATATTATAATTATTGTACATTTAACAGCGTAATGTACTAAATAATACACATACATTTAAAAAACTAAAACAATTTTAACTAATAGTTTATGTGTTACTAAACATCAATGTTACTACTAGATATTAACTACAAGTTATAATATTATTAATTCCTAATAAATGAACAAATAATAGTTGTCCTGTAATAATTTTCAATAATATTATTAAAACACAAGGCTGCACAAACAAATGAAATAGGTAATATAAATTGAAATTGGCAATTGTGCCCGTGGAAGACACTCCGTTGAACGTATTGTCATTCTTTCCCTTACACTATTGTTTAAATTCTATTCATTTTCTAAGCAATTATATTTGAAGATATTCCACTAAGCCTGTCTCTTTCTGGCTAGCGTTAGTTGTGGTGTATTTGAGTGAGAGGGTTGCAACAGAAGATTTTTTTCGAAAGTATTGATAAAGGAACTACAATGCCGGCAGGATGGTGTATTTGATCTAGCAACGTAGCGGTCCACATGTTCTTGGGAATGGCTTTGCCAACGACGCAAAAAAGTTTCTCTACGACTTTGTGAGAGGACAATATTGTTTTGATACTTCTTCGTATATTTGATGTTTTTATTTACCGATTATAAACTAAGAATAACTAAAAAAATATTTATCTCATAAAAACTTAAACCTTTAAAGTGACAAAAAGGCTAGTTTCAATTACGATCAACATAATAATAGCGTTGCCATCCAACTGACAACACGGCTTATGATTCAGAAACATTTCGCTCTTACAATCAGCGTTTAGATTTTTTAATTAAAATTTATTTTATTACATATAATTATACAATAGAAATATAATATATACTTAAGGAACCTCGCACAGGTACTGCTGGAAAATTCTATTTTTAGATTATTAAATCTAATTACCCAATTTTTATTGCTGTTAAACAAAATGTAAATCGTTGTATTTATCACTTACAATATAATTAGGCTGTTGACTTAAATTCACAAAAAAATGTTCGCAAATTCAATCGTGACTAAACATCATCGTTATTATCGCGTCACATAATTGCCACACAAACACATTTGCTGGAATTCACTTCCAGTCATAAGCTCTATTTTTAAACATCAAAATGTCAAATTCTCACGCAACGCTTAGCGGAAAATATTCTAAAAAGTATCAACTTTGGTTAGCGTCGTAGGACGCGCACACATACAACAATGACAGTCACAGCTGCTAGATGCATAGACACACACAGATGCAGTGTGAAATTCTCTTGGTGCATCGCAAGCGGACATCTTGTATAACAAAAAATGCATTATTATTATCATCCCGCACCAAGGACATTGCTTTTAGTTATTTCAAAAGCAACCCTATATTATATACTTTATGCATCAATTTCGAAGACACGTTAATCCTAAAACGATTAACTTAGATTTCATCCTGAACGAAACGGCTGTTAAGGAATTACGTTCCTTTCTTGAAGGGCATTTGGATGAATTTACTTTAGTCATTTTAAGAAGGAATTTTAGTTTAATAATTGTTGAAAAAAGCGATGTATCTGAATAGGCGCCAAATGCGCGTTGCACTGCACCACTACGTTTAAGTTCCACGTTGGTGTTGGGTATTTTTATAAGGGAAATAAAATTAGGAATAACTTTGCAATGATTATTTTCAGTACACGTTATATACGTATATTTTAGATTTTGTTAGTTTTGAGATTTTAAGGTGTTTAAATTATAGATCTTTGGAAATAGACATTAGATCTCAATGATAATAATGATTACCGGTATTGCCACAATAGAAATTAAATACTGTTGTAAAAGCAAACGAATTAAGAATTTTAAATTCAACTTAAACCTCAAACTTTCAGTGAACACAAAGTAAAAATTAATCGCATTAACGATCTATTTTACTCGGAACACAAATTTATTGTTTAAAGTTAGAACAATGCCAATAATCAAACTGTATAGGTGTTTTGTTCCAAATTCTTCTAACTCGTTTGTTCTCAATGAAAAATGATCGCGAGACAATAGCTAGATTTTGTCACCTCGTTGTTTACTACAAACTTTATGAAATGTTTAGAGGATTTATTATTTAAATTCTGTCCCGTCATAAGTCCAGTCCATGGCAAAATTATTGAAAAATCTTGAATCATCCATACCACTTTCTTTTTGTACGGGTTAGTCGAACAACTTTTTCCATTGTAATGCTTTATACACTTATAAGTCTATTAACCGGGAACGCAGTGTTACATTTACATAGGTCTTGAATGCATAAACATTAGAACTTAACACTTGGATCTTATAGTATATCGTAGTATATTGTAGCGTTTTTGGGGGTTGCCTGGGAGAGATCGCTTTAGAAACACCAATAAGGCCGTCTTTGTTCAGACATAGAAAGATCACCTGATATTTTCTGGCACAGACATTACACTTTATCTACTTTTATTCATCTTTTCATAAATTACATGTTTAGTAGAGGTATATTAATTAAACCTTCATGTATATTTAATATTGTACCTAGTTTTTAAAAACTTAAGTATATACTATTAATTTATGGTAAATATCAAATTTCCCTCTCACCATTTATTTATTTGTCTTTAAATAGTTTTAGGGTTCCGATAAACTAGAAAACTTGTGCTCGCACTCATATATCTACCTGTCTATCTCTTTGTCAAAGACGTAGCATATCTCGAGAAATATTACGTCTAGTATGAATCCAAAAGACCTGCAGAAATCTTATATGTATAAAAAATGTAACGTCATTGAAATAATATAAAATAAAATTTAATAAGTATTAAAATAAAGGCTTCTGGCCCTTTATTTTAATACTTATAAAATTGTAAAAAATATTTTTTATAATATTGTTACGAGTTTGCGGGACTCGAATTAAAATTCCGTTAGAATTATTATAGAGTTTACTAGAACTATACAAACACGTATAACACAGGTACAAATATAACCGAACGCAACAAATCCAAACGTAATGCAGAAGGTCGTAATTTAATAAAACGCGCAAAGTCCGTCAATATTAGATTCCCGAATATACACACGTCACGCCTAGATCGTAGTTGTAGCTCAACTGACCTCCTTTCTCAATCAGGCCATCGTTTTATACTTCACAAATGCAAATGTGCCCGCCCTGCAACGTCGACATAATTTCATAGAATTAGCTTGTACTTATAATCCGCAACATGTAGCTGATGATGCTCCTGAGCGGCCGTAAACGAATACAATAGGACAATGGGCTGTTCTCCCAATAACTAGAAACGTATGCCAATAAAGTAGTGAACAGAAGAAGACGATCATAAAAGGATTACAATTAGTTCAAATGCCGACAGGTAATAAAATGTGCTTTTACAGATCTGTACGTGGAATTTGTCTTTGTCGGAGCCTAAGTTGTAACAATATCATATTTTAATTTATAACTCTTGTCATTTGAAAATATCAGTACGTTTTGCTTCAAAAACTACAAATGCTCATAATATTTAATCGCGGAAAACTAATTATATACAACTACTTCCACATAATTCAATAGAATATACATATATAGGTATATTATGCACACAATCTGACAATAGTTGTAAATTGCTGATATACTGAACAAAAACTGGTAACAAAAATCAATAGTTCGACGTAATTTGACCTCTTCAAAGTACCTTATGTTACCTGATTCAAGAAATCAAAGGGGAAAAAACGTGCGATTCCACTTGCCCGGATAATTGGACCCGTCAAACTGGTGACCATAATAATGCAACCTGTCATTGGGTCAAACAACAAAAGCAGGTCAAAAGCGCCTGGTATTGATTACACTACCGCATCCCAAACTTGATTATCATGACAATAGACTGACCCTCCGGGCTTAAAAATGAAAAGATTTTGCAAACCACGCCCTCCAGTTTGTTGGCAAAGTTTGAACGATTTTCTAGTCTCGTATGGTGTTTATTTTACTACTGTATTCTGACCCTTTTCATTTAACTCTGAGATCTGACAAGACTAATACTTCTATTAGTAGGTAATATCAAATATAATACTTATTTAAATTCCTTATAGCTCAGTTACTAAGACTAATTTAATTAATTAATAAAAAACATGCGTTGAAAGTATTGTTTCATTTTATATAAGTTATTATTGTATGTGAACAGCGCAAAGAAATCTTATATTCGAAGTATTTCATACATGACATTAGGTTACGCATAAACCAATATGGTAACAAGTGTAGGCTTACCAATTAATTATTATTTATTTGTTAAAATATATATACATTTATATGAACAGGTTGCCTTAATAGGACTCCAGTTTAAGGTTTTATTCATGTTACTTACATATTATAACGAATAGTACTAAATGAGGAACATGATTTGTTCCACATCGATGACTTTAGATTTAATACAATAAATACTAAATACATATTTTCAACTTATAGTACACTTCACAGACGTTGGCCCTGCCCTGATAAAATAAAAAACTAGAACCCGATTCTAATTATGAATCTAAGCTACCCCGGCACCCACTCAAACACTCATAAAATTTCTTCAAAATCGTAGATCTTTCCTCTTTATAATATTAGTATAGATATTTATTATATTAAATATTTAGACAAATTAATGTGATGTAAATTAAAATTTTTATTGTAACAATTCGGTAATTTCAGTGGATACTACTAAAATTAATTATTTACAAACGTGCAAAAGTATTCCCATACTTAATAATGACCTACTTGTTTTCTTACATTGCATTGAATTCGGTTATCAATATATTTCTCAAAGAATCGACCCCGATTCTAACCCCTGTAACAGACAAAGCCTAGTACGCGAATATGTATCGAGGTAGTCAGTAAATAAAGGGATGATATATTGTGAACAGTGATGTGATTAAAAAAACTATTTCCCTTCATGCTGTCAAGGTGCATTCTTGTAAGTGATGTGACAATATGAGTGATAAAAAAATGTAATATCGATATCTTGTGAGTCTTCGGACACATTACAGAAATATCATAAAAATCCAGCAGCAGCATCTATATCAGATAAAAGCTATTATCGAATAAGCCTGTAGGATAACAAACCCGCTTTAAGTCCCACTGTTCCAAAAATATGTAAAAATGTCCTGCTTTCACAAAACAAATCATAGGAAAGATATAAATATGAACTTTTGAGAATATTGTGTAGAAATTTATAAATTTACTTACCGCCTAATAAAATGGAAGTAAGTAAGCAAGCACTTCCAAACAAATAATCTCATTTATACGAGGTTTCAATTTCAGTTGAAATAATGGTTTTTATATAAAATAAAATGCGGGCAATGACAAAAGATATGAAGTTGCAGTACCAAAAGTACTTTTGACAATAATTTCAATCGTTTCATTTATATGTAAGCAAAACCGAATTCAAAGCCTCTTTAGAAAAATATCAAAACGAGATTACAAGACTACACAAGTTAATTTTTTGTGTTCATTAAACATATCATAATTATAAACAGGTATTTTCTTCTTTTCATCAATAAATTAATAAATGAATGTTTTGATGAAGCTCTTAAAAAATATAAATTCTTAAGGTTTTGTGTTCGTTCAAGAGTCATTTTAGCTTACATGACTTGCTATCCACTAATTATACAGATCTCAAATAACGTATACCGTGTAGCGAACTTCAGTTTCAAAAAAGTAAAAACAAGCATGGGTCATAAAATCACACATACAGGGACTACCATGCATGTTTAATATCACGAACATATGTAAGCATGTAGTAAGTAGTAACATATATTTATCGATATAATTACGTCATGCGATCAAGCCCAACCCTACAAAATCTCAGGTGAAGGTAATCGTTGTGGGAAACGTTTTCTCCCGTCTCACACCCAAAGGTACACCTGTCTCTTTCTAAAATTGTGTTCTACTATGATACAGGCTACGTGAAATGTAGCGTACAATGAGACGCGTCTTGTGGATTTAACAATAATAACTTAATAAAAAAAAACATATTGAAAATCAAATGGGTATTTGACACATTTTACAATTAAACCTAAACAATTTTCATATAAAATGACACCTTATATTGGTTTGCTTAGATTTTAAATTGTTTACACAATAATTAATAAGTTAGTAATTATGTTGAAATTGTGACGTCATTACTTATTATATTCCTATAATATCAAGAAATGTGTAACTTTGAAGAAATAAAATGTAAATTTATGATAA
Source organism: Dendrolimus houi (assembly GCA_039645545.1). Taxonomy (NCBI): domain Eukaryota; kingdom Metazoa; phylum Arthropoda; class Insecta; order Lepidoptera; family Lasiocampidae; genus Dendrolimus; species Dendrolimus houi. The sequence goes on along the minus strand of CM077123.1, from coordinate 8,765,008 downwards.
TAAATGTCTAATAGAGGAGCGGACAGTCAAATCAACTGAGATACTTTTTATTAACGTACAGAACGCCGCAACCACACAGATTATGTACTAGCTACTAGCGTACCTACTTATAATGTCATAATTAGGTACCAGTAAAAGGAATTAAATGGCGCATTATTTATTGTTTGAAAAGTAATCAAACCGTAATATTTTAAAAGTATGATAATTAAATGTTATTTTAACGTCTTTCTTTTTATTTATAAATAATCATAGAATTTATTGCAACATTACGTCCGTATCCCTATTTAATTTTACAGTTAAACATCATATAAGATATGTATGTGTTGATATATTATGATCTTCGTACGTCAACACCATCCTATCGTAAATACCAGTTGGCGAGTTTCAAAGAAACCAAAGTATTTATATAGCAATATTTCACCTATTTACGAGCACCTATTACAGTAACGAATATTTTTATGCTAATCCAGTACTTGTTTTGTTTACCTAATAGTAACTCCAATTGAAACGAAAGTGTTTTCCTGTACGAGTAAATATATATTAAATGATAATAACAACAATTAGAAGCGCAGTGTTAAAAGTGCTTTTGATAACGAGGTATAATTTTAACAAACTACACATTAAGGCGGCAAAGCCTCCCTAATATAATAATCTTAAAATTTATTAATGTAAATACATTGTTTTAAACTATTTTATAAACGTTAACATTGTCGTACTACCTTAGTTAGGACAGTCAAAGATTTTATTAAGTAATTTGGATCATCTGGTGTTATTAAATTCTAACATCACTAAAAGCAAATGTGTTAGCATTTTAATATACTTTAATCATTTCTGAAGTAAGTATAAATTTAATTTATTAAAATTAAATTTTATCTAAGCATTAATTACTTAAAGAATGATTTCATTTTTAATTCTTTTTCTTATCTTTGGAAGTTTGTTAATGGCTTTGCTTACAGAACTTAACAAAAATCAGCACGTTCATTGTTATTTAAAAAGTACAAAATGCAGGCAATAAATTAACAATAGTGAACAACGCTTGCAACTATCGGCACCTTTTGTCGGCATTTTTAGCTTTATCAAAAGCGACCGGCGGCATTTGTTTGCCTTTAGGCCATTAAAATCGATTTAAACGTGAAAATTAATTCAAATTCGTACTTTAATGGCTTTTATATATGCCTAATTGATAAATTGCAGGTATTAGTCTAATTATTACTATACAATTGTTTAAAAGTACCTAAAATATGATAATATAGTTATTTTAAAACTTAGATACCAACCTATTTGAATTACATATGCCGTATTAAAATACAATTGACATGGCGTGTATTTATAATTATATCAGATAAAATTAAACTGTAAAAGGTGTATAAGGTGAGATTTCCACATTGCAGAAAAATGCAAATTATATAGTGCACAAAAAGCGAATAGAAGTCAGGAATATAAGTTACAAGAACTTAAGTTTGAAGAGGCTGTAATAAAGAGTAATTGTGCCGAATCCATCCATCCAGTAATAATTAAACTAGAAATTTGATTAATCTCAAATGGGGTCACTATCCTACGCATGTTAAGCGTAATCACAAGCTACTAAAAACCTGGCGATATCAGTCAATAAAATTTACATACGCTGCTGATAAATCATAAATAAATGTGCGAAATAAGTTAGTTTACCGGAGGAAAGCTTCTATTGGGGGTGTGGCAACGCCGTACTGCGCCGTGTCCGTCGACAGACTACGGCGCGAACGTTGTCTAATAATAATTTGATATTGTTAGGCCGTGTTTACACAGAGAATAAAAATATTGCAGTTCCTGTTATGAAATAAATAAAATAAATATTTTGTTATTTTATATATCTCTTATTTTCACCTTCTAAATTAATTATTTGAGGTCGACACAATATGTCTTTTCCTTCACACAATCTACCTTTACACACACACACACATACACACACACACACATATATATATATATATATATATATATATATATATATAATATAAAACATATTAATAACAATAATACCGAAATTTGTTAATTATTGTTATTAATATATGTTTTATTTCATTATGTTACAGGCTTCAGAAGATATAAATTTATAGTTCAAGTCCCGCGCAACATGGGTACCAGATTAACGGCCGACACATACACCTCCACGGGATCGCCCCCCTCATGCCCGCCATTCAGACTACAGTGGCCCCTGGCGACCGACACCTTTTGTATATCCAGATTACAACGATTCAAAGAGGTTGCGAAAAACTAAAGCCGCAGATAGGCCAACAGAAGCCGCAAAAGGCCAACGGGAACCGCTTTGATACCATAGACATATTGCTGGGTCCAGCAGCGTCACACATGCTATTGTAGTCGGGTTGTAACCCGATGAGCGAAAGCTGGGGCGCGTGGCAAAGAGTTTGTCGCTCGAAACCCCAACCTGCCTCTATCTAGAAAGAGAAGGCAAGAAGACCCTAGTGTTTTTTGAGTCCCAGCTAGAACATCACGACGCCTTTTGATTGCCTTTATCCCTAAAACATTGAAAATTATTTGTTACAAGACCTCTTAAACAGAGATGGGAGCTAAATTGATGAAATGGTTGAAGCTGCGTCTTCTTATCATCTTCAATATTGAGACTGAGAGGATAAAGTTAATATGGGGGCATACAGCAAAAATATAGTAAATTTTATTGTTTTCAAATTAATATGTAAAGTTCTAATACCTAATATTTTGGATATGGACGCATCTTAACCTTGCGCGAAATTTGTAATTCGGTATACAAGGTGTTCCAATTTTGTTTCATTCAAGTTTTCATGAGCTAGGATCATGTCAGACTGTATGTTTGATTTGTACCAGCATTACTAATTAGGAATTTGTGTAGATCTCATAGCTAACTTTCCGTTATACAACAAGCTAAGGTATACTTTAGTAACTTTTACCTTTACATTGTACTTGTTTGGATATCTTTAGTTTTATAACATATCTAGACGTTATTTTTATTAGCTATACGGAAAATACACTTAAATTCATCTCGGATACTATCCATTTCCCGGGATAAAAAGTATCCCATGTCTATTCTTGATATTGAAACTACACATACATATGATGAAGATTTTGTTGGTACTTTGATACTCATGAGTACACCATATTTTTTTTAATTTCGCTACCCTCTACTTTCATATGATAAGAAAAAGGTCTTTCTTTTCCTCTTATATTCTTTTCTTATCGTATTTTAGCTTATATATAGGAAAATGGGTACTTCTTTTTATTTATTTTCTTTCTTTTTATCTTTATTAATCTATTATCTAGTACGTTTTCCTTATGCTATTTCTATTTTTTATTGTTTGAGTTCAGCAGATATGCAGACGGCCCACCTGATGGAAAGCGGTTACCATCGCCTATGAACATTTGTAACACCAAAGGTGTTAACAATGTGCTACCGCTCTCTAAAGGGAAACTGGAACTTGACCAATAATGCCGGAACACAACTCAAGGTTGTTATGGAGGTATACCTACTTTAAACCAGGGGTGGTAGCCATCCAGACGGGGAAATACCCTACCACTTGGCTGTGGGTTGTTTTGTCACCTCTTAGGACAGGCCGCCCGGCCGCAGGAAAGTATATTCTTTCTCAGTTCCTGGATGGATAAAATTCTTATTATATCTATTACATTTTTAACACTATATTACCACTTTTACATTACTTATTATTTTTACTACATGTACTATATCTACTTCTTGTACATTATTTACTTATCTTTATTTCTTATTTACCTATAACAGTATTTTCTTTTTTATATTTCGAATTATACAATAGGTTACTTCTCTTATCTATTACCACGATTTTATTTCTATACATTTATTTATTGCCATAGGTTAACTAAATTACTGTTTAATATTTAACGCTAAAATTGCATATTGTTACAATATGTTTATATCGTTATTACTGCAGGTTTCTTTTTACGTTCGTTTTTCGTTTCTTAATAATTTTTAGAGCGAATTCTAAAAAGTTCTCCTTATTCTTCTTCCGCATCAGCTCTTAGATGTTCCCTTTTGTGACGTCTATTCGAGGGATGCGTTCTAGATCGTACCTTATAGTATGGCACATTGCTCATGGAATAAAGATTTTTTAAGTGTACCGCTGCTGATTTCATTGTTTGTTGTCCTTGAACTTTGTACATAGATAGTTACTACCATGTAATTTCCCCCATTGTTTGTGGCCTACTGATCCCAAAATCTGATCAATATTTTCCAGTGATAGTTATTACTTGGTTTTTAATCTTCGTTAAAGCCTTATTGTAATTGAAATCACTGTATGTAATATTTGGGTTATGTTCTTATAATTTGTCTAAAAGTTCACCCGTCATATCATTTTTGTCCTTTTCCCACGGTTGTTGAGAATTTGAAACGGTCGCTAATAACACAACAAAGAACTCTCTCACTTTGGTAGCACAGATCTGCATTGTACAGATTCTTCCAGTGTTCCATCCTAATGATTGTTATTCTAGAGTCACCGTCTGCTCATTGTTTCCATGTTCCTTGAACATTGCTACCGGCAGACGCCATAGTCCCCGATCTGAAACTCCACTAGCAGTTCATCCCAATAGCCCGGTACCTTTTGTTCTCATTCGCTACAATAGTCCTACACTTACCGGGGCTCGTTCTTGGGTGCATTTTTGGTGCATTTTTATATGTTGTAGACAGGGACAAGCGCCGGTCAGTGTCACGTCACATTTAGATTATATTTGTCAAGGGGCCTCTACGTGTTGACCTACCCATGGCCCCACGCAAGCTCTCCCAAAGTCTGGGCCATTTTATGGCACACATATGTGTGTGTATAACTGGTGAAATGAGCGATGTGGGCGAAATGAGCAAACCGATGAAGCCGGCGAAATTAGTAAACTTAGTTAATTAATTACTAATTGCTACTTAGTCGTTGAAGTAATAGGCACTATTCGCTCCCGAAGAACTTACTTATTTTATCTTAGAAGCTATCCCATATTCAGGGATAATATTTATTTAATTTTAAACCGGAAACAATTCCAGTGTTCGGAATGAAAAGTATCCAATGACTATTCTTGCTATTGCTAGATATATACCGAATTTCGACCAAATGGGTCCAGTAGTTTTTCCATAAAAGCTGAACCGACACACAGGCAGAGTTATTTTCACAATTATAATATTAATAATAGGGATGTTGTTATGCAAGTAAATAATAAAACTCATACAACTTATAATCATTAATACTATGTTCCAAACGGATTGTACACATTAATTGCAATGAAAAAAGTATTCGACCACCCATACTGTAGCTATTTTTGTCTCTTTTTCACTTGTTTAAAAGAATAATACGCCTATTCGTGTCTCTGTCACTTTTGAACCATTTGTCTATTATTATTTTCATTGCTGTTTTAGGGTGGTCCCTTACAACTTTTTCATGACTGTATTTTATTATTTATTTTAACATAAGTTTAATAAGTAGCATTTCACATTCATTTCATTTCACTGGTATACTTTTTAAAATTTATTTACAAAATTACTAAAAACAATTTACATTTGATCGATTTTAATAGTATTGGAAATCTCTGGGGTTTATATAAATACTACTCACATTCGTTCTTTTCTCTATAGTATTTTATTTCATCCAACTACACCTCACAATCTTAAAGAAATTGTAATTGGTGATTTGAAATGTAAAAATGTAAATGATAAAATACAACAACAAAAATAAAATGTTGTAGAAGTAAATGTACAGTGTACATTACATCTACACACAACACTAAACTTGGCAATAACAGAACACACGTAGATTAAGTTAGTATCTAATACCTCTTAACATGTACATACCTATATAAGGATAAAATATATTAGTTTTAAACACCGCTAAAAACACGCCAACACTAATTTTCATTAGTCCCTGTAACACATGGATTATTACATTACAATTATATCATCATAAACAAATAACGTAGCGTGTAAGTTTTTAACACACTTAAAATATATATTTTCAAGTGATAAAGATGCGAACGTGAAGTATTTTAATAGCAAGTCATGAAAAAATTTATCTCAAAGAACACTCAATTTATTTCGTGCACCCATAATTTCAACCTTCCAGTAAACTTAAACTGAACTGCTGAATATTGCTGCCTGTTTACTTCCGGACACTGACTTATAAAAAATAACCATGCACACACGGCTAGAGTCGTAACACGCACTCATGCTCATGCTCGCTCAACGTTCTGCCGTGGCTTGCTCAATCGTCAGACCTCAACCCAATTCAGCACGCATTGATTATGCTGCAAAGAAGAGCTCTACCGAGTATGGATGCCGTGAATATCCCATAACAACTTTTTGACTTGTTAGGAAAAACGTGGACGACCATTCCTCAAAGTGATTTTGATGAACTGATTTTAAACATGTCAAATCGCTGTGGTTTTGTGATTTGTGTAAATGGTGGTAATACAGATTATTTTTTTTATCTTTACAATAATAAATTGAAAACCTTCTATTTTGCCTTTTTTAACAGTTAATTGACGACATTAACTTCGGTTAATTTACCCCATAATTTGAAAAAAATGTTTTTTTTTTAAATTTTACAAAATACAAGAATAAGTTGTTAGATTAAATATAGGAATCAAAGTAAGAAGCCATTCTGGAAGACTAGATTGGTAAGTTAGAATTGGATATTTTTTTATAGTTAAAAATGTACTTGATCCCTAGTCACTTTTGATGTGTGTGTGTATTTGGGATTAGGTGAGAGAAAAGATAGAGAGAGATATATGTATATTACAAATTAACAGTTTGGAATATAAACCGACTCCAATACAGTATGTCTATAATAACTAAATTAGTAGGGAATAGACAAATTTAAAATTTTGCATGACCCTACAACGCTCCTCAAAAAAAGAATGAAATTATAATCCACATCCAAAGTAATAGTATAAAACTAGTTTCCGTACATAAAAAGCTTGCGTTAATTTCCGCAGGTTTAATGCCTTGTGCCTCGTGGCGCCAGCTCCATTGTGAGGTCGTACCAACCACAGGCGAGGGCATAATTTAAGGCGGATTTACACTTGTTAAAAGTCGTGGCTGATCATTTGTTAAGGTGTCTACGTTTCGTTCAAATGACGAGAGTTCTAGGGTGTTTTCTTCCTTTGCTCCGTCAACGTATAGAGGACTCGCGAATAAGTCGTGGTAACGCAATGGCGCGTCCCAAACTCAAAGGGCGCGGCTTTTAATCCTGGCCGGAACGCATGCACCACTTAGGCATCTTTCTGACCTAATGTTACAATTACCACATGCTAACAACGGTGAAGGAAAACATGGTGATGCAATCTGCACATCGAGATAACCAATGTGTCAAACCTGCCAAGCCGCCTTGGACAAGCTTGCCGGGTACACTGTCTGTTCCCCTATAGTAGAAGGCCCAAGCCCAGCAGTGGGACGTTTATGGGCCATTTTATTATATAAAGAAGACTAAGAAGAATGATTAATTTGTTTTATCAAATAAAATAGAAATAAAATTATTAGCATTAGTGCGTATTATCAAATATTATTAATTGCTAAATAATTTGAGAACTATTTCTGCGGTTGCGACTAAACTCTAAAAATAAATTTTGATTAAAAATTCGTCATATTTTAATAATCAGTCAATAATAGATCATGATCAAAGTAGTTTGAATTCAAAATGATTTTTCACCAGCTCGACGTGTTTCAGAAATGAATACTTCAAAAACTCATAATTCAAAATTGAGAGAGGGAGAGACAAATTTTAGTTTTGGAAGCGAGTGTGTCAACTAAACTTTTAAATAGAGAAGATATGATATATAATTATATAAGGTTCAGAAATATATGATTTTTCAAAACTTTAAATTACATCCATATAGAGTAATACACAGTTTGAGATAACGCGGTACAACATATACCTGCAACTCATAGACAGACAGAAATAATTACAGACAGACATGACAGACAGAAATTTATAAGCGTTTCCGTTTTTAACCAGTTGGCTACGGAACCAAAGTAATTAACTTTGAATGTTTATACTTTTCAGGTTCTTTGTGTTTTTATACATTTGAACACTATCTTAAAAGAATAATAGAATGTATCTCTCAAAATAAACTAAATTATAGAACAGCCAGCTCTCGGTATAATTATGATAAACCTAAAGTATTGTCGTTATTAGTATGTTCCACGGTATATAAAATACATACAAATCGTGCCCGGTACTGTTTATTTTTAGATAAGCCACTGAACGGCGGTAAATTGAGTACTACATGGCATATACTCGCACTGTTCTATTTTCATAGAAATATAAATTGGGTTAATAAATTACCACCGATTCCATAGTATATAATCAAATAATCAAGTCATTGGATACAAAGGAAAGAATTACAGCTAATATACGAGTATACTGACTAAAACACAAACATAGAAAATATTTTATAGACCATTCCAACCATATTAATAATATTTTTGTGGTTATAATTATATAGTTTACCACAGTACTAGCCAGAGAATCTGAGTCCATACAGCTTTATCAGATATTGTATTCATTGTCAGTATAAGCTCAGCTAAATTATAGATTAGAATGACTCCAAAACAGCGGATGTCTTGTTGCAACCTCAAAGCTCATATTTTACTAAATAGTTTATATTTTGCACACAAAATCATAATATTTATTTAATCAATTAAATAGAAGTATTCTTGATTTTTCACCATTTTTATACAGTTTTAGGGTGTCGTAATTATTTTGGCAAAAATAAAACAGTTAAGTATTCGTCATGTATGTTTGTCAGTTATGGTCGAATGTCGACTACTGAGCGGTCGCTAGAACATATACATGTAAGAAGGAAATTGCAGTGGAGAATTATAAAGTAGATATACAAAACAAATATTGATCTAAAGCTAAATTATTTAGTACTAGCTATACCCGGCAGACGTTGTAATGCCCTTAAAAAATAAAAATCTAGAACCCGATTGCAGCGACATCTACCGGGATCTATTGTTAATCTAAACCATCCCGGGACTCACTTGAATACGCACAAAAATTTTCACCAAAATCGGTTCAATTGTTTAGGAAGAGTTCAGTCACATACACACAAACGGAAGAATTTTATATGTAAAGTTTTTTGGGCCAAAAACCCTTTCGGGCTTCCTCAGTACACTTTACCAAAGTTTTATCACAATCTGATCAATGGTTTACGAACGCATATTGGACAAACATACTGGTACGACTTAGCCAAAATTCCACGAAGCACAACAACAAATGCGAATGACCACCTGCGGTCATAAACCCCAAGTTTATTACCGCCCGCATTTGCACTTCTTCTGTTTTCTTTGTATTTAATATTTGTAATTAGAAAAGCCGCCCATTGTGTATTGTAACCTGTTCTGGTAGGCAGTGGCCAGGTGTGATTTCGGGAAATCGGGTGCACGCGATGAGGTAGACATATTGCACCGTGCAGTATAAAACAATGCCCGAACGAAGGGGTGGGGCAGTCAAGCGAGGATTACGATACGAGCAAGACGTACATTCGATAAGCGATATAGCGACAGACTTCGTGCATGTTGTTTAATTGTGTATTACTTTTGGGATTTATTGCGTCCGGTTATATTTGTACCTGTGATATACGTGTTTGTATAGTTCTAATAAAATCTATAGTAATTCCAACGGTATTTTAATTCGAGTCCCGCACTCGTAATAATACAAACATTGATGTTTATTTATGTCGATTTTTTGACCCAGAAACCTTTTCGGGCGTCCTCAGAGTACCCTACTAAAGTTTCATCATAATAGGATCAATGGTTCAGGAGCGCATCGAGGACAAACATATAAACATTGATTTTTATTTATAAGAAGATATCAAAAATATTGTTACGAGTTTGCAGGACTCGAATTAAAATGCCGTTAGAATTATTATAGAGTTTATTAGAACTATACAAACACGTATAACACAGGTACAAATATAACCGAACGCAACGAATCCATACGTAATGCAGAAAGTCGCGCAAAGTCCGTCAATAATAGATTCCCGATTGTACACACGTCACGCCCAGATCGTAGTTGTAGCTCAACTGGACCCCTCTCTCAATCAGGCCATCGTTTTATACTTCACAAATGCAAACGCGCCCGTCCGGCAAAGTTGACATAATTTCCTAAAATTAGCTTGTATTTATAATCCGCAACGCGTGGCTAATGATGCTCTTGAGCGGCCTTAAACGAGTACAATAGGACAATGGACTGTTTTTCAAAATAACTAGAAACGTATGCCAATAAATAAAGTGAACAAAAGAAGACGATCATAGAAAGGATTACAATTAGTTCAAATGCGGACAGGTAATAAAATGTGCTTTTACAGATCTGTACATGGAATTTGTCTTTGTCAGAGCCTAAGTTGTAACAATATAATAAAGAAGAACAATAATAAAGGTGCAGTGCCCGTAGTAAAGTGACGAGTGAAAGTGCTTGTACCCTAAAAGGAGTATACATTAGGCATTTAATAAATGAATATGATGAACACAATAGCTCTTTCCAAACATAGGTAAACAATTTTTACAACAAAAACCACCGACGAGACCATGTATTATTATATAATAATTCAACGAGCTATGTGCTCTATCAAAGTCTGACTACGTGTTTTTGTTTTACTAGTAAGAAAAACTGAAATTTGTCTGACCGTTATAATTAATCAGTCTCAGTTGACGTGAGCCTTCTTCCCGGGGCAACAATTAATGCACCGCTGCAACGGAGCCACGCAATATCGCGTTTCAATCGCGAATAATAACGCTGTTAAAAGGCTCTAGTAACGTTCATACTAGTTCCGTATATACACCATATTCGCCGTAAGATTATAGACAGCAAAATCTATGATTTTAATAAATGTGGAATGGAGTCGAATTTGTACACGGAATTTAAAAAAGAGAAAGAAATCAGGGGGTAATTTGGTCCAGCAAATTCCGAAAATGTAACATATAGAATTTTCCTTTGTCGATAAGTGTATCGTATACTCGTAAAAACTATTTAGCAGTTAATATCCTGGGGGGCAATACTTAAAATATTGTTACGTGCAAGCGGGGGTACGCACTTGATATTGGAAGGAAACACCAGTTTTTTCAACTAAGTGATTTTATTGACTTGCACAGCCGTCCGTGATTCTTCTCTGCAGGGTTGCCCCTTCACGCACAACTTACACCGCGCTGCTCCGACAATGAGATCTCTCACTCCCGATACCGTCGCCAACATCCCCCTGCTGCTGCGATACTCACCTCCGAATTTACCGTGCGTAGCTCGCTTCTAGATTGTGCCTAATTTTACAGATTTTTTTGGTAAATATAAAGAAAAGTGCTATGCTGAATGGAAAGAGTATTTTGACAGAAGATCTTTGGAAAAAGACCTCTGGTATAAGGTAATTGTATATCAGTCTCCTCGGGTTCCATGGTACATGCATAACACAATAAGTAGGCACCAAATTAAAGTTGCACATAAGTTACGTTCCGGACTTTTTCCATTGAGAAAGTTTGGGTTCTTAATGAGAAAGTCTGTTTCCGAAGATTGTCTAACTTGCAATATGGTTGAAGCTGTAACCCACATTCTCATGGCATGTGTTCGGAACGAAGCAGCTAGAATTAGGTTATGCGCGGAGTTAAGTCTGGAGAGATTGGACTTGTGTACAATATTTTACATTTTGGCCTCTCCTGCTTCTCAACAAGCTAGATCAATATACAAGTTTGTGATGAGCTCCTTGTCTGCGGGGAACTGATCACAAACATTGTCACATATACATTAAATTTTGTATTAATTTTATGTTAGTTTAATGTAAGTTGTAATAAATTAAGAAAAGGTACGATGGGGCTGACATAACCAAAAACGTTCAAAGCTCCTTTAAAATAAAAGAGAAAAAAATCCTTCTAAAACATGCTAATAAACTCCTTCACTCAACTGCCCACTGAACTTTTCACCTCTTTTCCAACTCTCTCGTATGGCACTTGTCGCTTTGCTGTCTTCCACTGAACTACCCCGTAGGCATCCCTTACGCTGATTATATTCCCGGAAGAATCTTCTGAAACCCATAATTTCGATCTTCTTTTCCTTATTTTTTTTATTTACCGTCTGTCCCTTTCTAAACATCTATCTATCTGTCTTTTCCTTCCTGAAATATATATATATATATATATATATATATATATATATATATATATATATATATGTAGGATGGTGGTTTGTGTGGCAACTAGTTATTGATAGATGGATTGTCAGACGAGATTTGTAATAAATATTTCTTTAGTCTATTGTATTTTAATTACGAATATACGAGTTCGAAGATTTATAAATCATTTATTTAGTATCCTACATATATATATATATATATATATATATATATATATATATATATATATGTAGTAATGTTGCCTGTCTGTCTGTCTGTCTGTCTTTTCCGTTTTCACGGAAAAACTCCTTTGGCTGAAACTCAGTATATATATATATATATATATATAGGAGTTTTTACGTGAAAACGGAAAAGACAGACGGACAGACAGACAGGCAGCGTTACTTTCGCATTTATAATATTAATAGGGATATGACTTTCGACTCCAACTTTAGGCCAATTTCTATTTTACCAACCTTAAGCAAGATCTTTGAAAAATAATTTTAAATCAACTGCTCTCACATTTTAATATTAATAAATTATTTCATACTAAACAGTTCGGGTTCACCAAAGGTCGATCCACTACCGATGCAGGTGTTGAGCTCCTAAAACACATTTATGATGCTTGGGAAGGATCACAGAATGCCATTGGTGTATTCTGTGACCTGTCCAAGGCATTCGATTGCGTTGAACACGTGACCCTCCTAAAAAAGCTCAATTATTACGGTATTCATGGCGATTCTCTCAACCTATTATCGTCTTACTTAAATAACAGATCCCAAAGCGTTGAAATTAACAATATCAAATCTTGTGAAACTGGCATATCTATGGGTGTGCCCCAGGGCTCTATTCTAGGTCCCTTCTTATTTTTGATATATATTAATGATTTGCCATATTTTATTAATGATATGTGTGAGGTAGTGTTGTTTGCTGATGACACATCACTTATATTTACAGTTGATAGAAATAAACTGAACTTTGACGACGTAAACAACGCCTTATCCCAAATATCTAAGTGGTTTACTGTAAATAATTTATTACTCAATCCGAGCAAAACTAAATGTGTTAAGTTTGTTATGCCCAATGTAAAAGAATACGATATTAATATCTCTCTTAACGACACTAGACTTAATCTAGTAGATTCAACTGTATTCTTAGGCATTAACCTTGATCAGAAGCTCCACTGGGGCGCTCATGTATCTAGTCTCTCAGGAAAACTTAGTTCTGCTGCATATGCGGTCAGAAGAGTTAGGCAGTTCACTGACGAAGAGACTGCTAAACTAGTTTATTTTAGTTATTTTCATAGTGTCATGTCCTATGGTATTTTACTTTGGGGCAACGCTGTTGACTTAGAGACCATATTTGTTTTACAAAAAGAGCCGTAAGATCAATTTACAACCTCGGCCCTCGGGAGTCTCTTAGTGAATGCTTCAAGGAAATCAATATTATGACGGTCGCCTGCCAATATATCTTTAATAATATAATTTATATTCGTAATAATTTGAGTGCCTACAAGCAGTATAAGGATATTCACAATTTCAACACCAGGCATTGTAATAGACTGATATTGCCATCTTTAGATTAAAAAAGTACTGTCCTCTTTCTTGGGGTTGGTATACGCTTCTTCAATAAGATTCCGAGTGAAATGTTAGATCTGCCTTTCACTAAATTCAAAACCAAATTAAAAAGTATCTTGCTAAAAAAGGGATACTACACTATTGAAGAATACTTAAATGACAAAAATTCATTTACATAGCAGCTCACTCTAACATCTTATACTATACTTTGTTTAATGTTATCTTGCCAAGCTTGTAAGGGATTTATGGAGATATATTGCAGCATAACATTTTAGTACGTCATATCATTATTATAACTTTCATAATATTTTTCTTTCCTCTTATTGTGTCTTGGTCTTATTGAGTATGCACTGTTTGCTACAACTCCATTGATTCTTCAAAAGTAATTCTGTAACATACTTCTGTATAAAACTTATTAAAAAAACAACTTGAGATATAAATAGAATAAGAAACTTAAAGAAAAACATTATTTAGCTAGACGTGTTGCTGGGGAGTTTCTTGCCGCTTCTTCTCCTTAACAGCAATAACACGTTGTGAAGCGGTATACATAGAATAGGAAGAAAAATTAAATTTTAACTTATATATTTATATGACCTTCAAAAAGTGTTCTCCAGTGGAACTTATTTTGAATAAAAAACTTTGAATTTGAATTTGAATTTGAATTTGATGTCCATGTTCAAATGTTCATTGCCATTTTTCAAACTGATTTTTTTAAAGTTATCAATTAAAGGATTGTATTTAAATCCAAAATGATTAAATATGTACCAACTGTTTTAAGTATGAAAGTTAGTCTATGTTCGGTTTGTATGAATGATTCTTCACGCGTATGACTAATCTCAAGTTTCTGCCTGCCTGCCGCTGAGCTTGTTCTTCTAAAGGGAGCAATGTTGGAAGAGGCGTTCAGCTTGTTCCGTGAAACGAAGTTATGTTTGAAGGGGCGATGCAATAACCCCCAAAGCTGGGGGGGAGCTCTTATTCCGGAGAATGGGATCATTTTTACGAGAGCAAGGTCTAAATATATACTTAGCTTTTAATTTTCACTCTTCACGAGGTTATCGACATGATACTGTTTACTCGTATTTAAAGGATACTGCTGTAAACGAGTATTGCTCGTCGTGTAGACAGATTTTTGCGATCAATTAGATCGATATCAAAGTTATATTATTGATATTTTATTATTAATTATCAACAACTGAAATAGATTAAACGCATGGTAAATAGCATCGATGTATTCGACTCAAAAAACTGTTAATTTTTTGTTTGTAACCAGTGACTCAATGTGTAGTAACCTGCACAAATCAAAAGCAAATACAAAATGATTATTCAGAATAAAACAAATCAGAAAAAGCATCCAAATGTTTCCCCGTGATGAACGAAGGATTGATAATGTCGAAGGAAGGTGATACATCAAAAACACCGCAGATAAGCAGACTTGTGTGGGCTCGATGCTTTAAAATATAACTTCGATTATAACCTATGCTATGATTAGTCATACGTCTGACTGGCAATCAACTCTATCGTACATGTGTATTCTATTCTATACTATAATAAATCTGTAAATGGTTTGAGTTTGTACACTGTGTTTTAAACTGTGAAAAAGATCAGAGGGTATATACGGACCAGGACATTCCGAAAATGTAATTTTTAGATTTTTGTCTCTCTTTCTGTCTGTTAGAACATCACGTGAAATTTACTGAACGGATTAAAATGAAACTCGACATAAAGATAGCTTAAATCCCGGGGCGTATCTTAGGGTACTTTTAATCCTGATAAGTGACGATATTTCTATGGAATTGATGCAAATAGAGAAAAAGATGGCGCTCCTGTCGCATCTTTTTTGCAAACTACTGAACACATATGAAACTCGACAAAGAGTTGACTTATAATCCGAGTCAACACTTAGGATACATTCTATCCCGATAAATCACGTCATTTCCGTGGAATAAACGGATTTGTAAAAACGAAGACGCTACAATTGCGATGTAGACAACCACCTCTGTAGTTCAATAACCAATACGTCGTCATGTTGCCCACATGTCATTCATTACGTATTAGGTACTTCGAATCAGTTTGACTGCGACTTTTCTTTATGTTTTGCTGTGCAGTTGTCTACATTATATTGACTTAGTTTCTTTGTAATTGTAGTGAATTGAACAAGAAATTAAAATACTGAAGGTTTATATATATATATAAAATACCTGATTAAATTTTTATGTACGTAAAAAGAGCGGTAGCAATATGTTACGTACATACGGTGGTACACACGTACCACCTAGAGACTTTCACGCGGCGTAGCCGCGGGGAAAGCTCTAGTACAGTAATAAATCGGTAAATGGTTGGAGTTTGTACAATGCTTTTAAAGATGTGAAAAAATCAGAGGGGATAATTCGGACCAGGAGATTGCGTTTTGGTCATTTTAGGCACTTTTGTTATTTTAGTCATTTTGGCATTTCTGGCACTTGGCATCTCTGATATTTTGGTAATTTTTGGCACTTTTGTCATTTCTGGCATTTTTGGCTTTTTTGTCATTTATGTAGTTTGCTGATATAGGCACGGGGGATAGATAAATAAACCTAGAACAGGTTGAAATAGGAGATAAAAGTTTGTACGGGAGACCAATCATTTCTCAAGCTTAGAAGATATAATAATTCATCATCTATAAAAAAATGCGACAGTAAGTCGATCTGTCTGTTTTTTAAGCTTTCACCGAAAAACTACTGGATCGGTTTTGGTGTAATTTTGTACCTAAGTAATTTTAATACCGAAAATGGACGTAGATACTTTTCAACCCTGGAGATGGATATTTTGCGATATAAAATGAAGTGAATTTTCAGGGGGCAAATAGTACTGACATAAAAAATTAACACAATGTAACCTGTGGGTATTAACGCCTGCTCTTTAAACAAGAGGTACGCACCAGAGTGTGATCCGCGGCGCAGTCGCGTGATAAACCCTAGAGGTGTATATATTATACTAGAGGTCTCAGCGGACATTGTCTTGCCCTGAAAAATAAAAATTTAGGACCCGATCCCAGCGCCATCTACCGGTTCCAATTTTGAATCTAAACCATCCGGGGACCCACTCAAACACACAAAACCAATAATCAAAATCTGCCTATGAGATTAGGAGAATTCTAGAACCCGATCCTAGTGCCACCTACCGGTTCCAATTGTGAATTATAAGCATCCTACTCAAACAAACACATAAAAATTCATCAAAATCAGTAAATTTGTTCTCGAGTAATGAGCGTACATACATTTCTACGATTCATTTCTGAAGTTAAACCTCTTTAGAATCGTTGTGATTTTAAACTCGATAAAACGAAAAAGCGACACTAAAGAGAGATAAATCTATAGGACTGAGCCTGCGAAAGAATGAGATACGAGTTTTACATTGTGCAGCACAGATTAGAGAGTCAATAAGACCGATGATTAAACATAGGTCCAATTTGGACCGAAATAAAACTGATAATATTTTTAGACTAAAACAGTGAAAGATAGAAAGTGATATTAAGAAGTTTATTTTGAATTATAATTTGTTGACGGGTGTAGGCTAAATTTATATTTGTTAGAGATATAAAAGTTAGAGAAGAATTATCTGTGAGTATATTCTCTGAAGTTTCACTTTTACTGCGTGTGAACTGCACACACGTACACACATTTTTTTATACAGATTACATATAACACCTTTGTGTTAAATTTCATCTCTAATAGACCTAGAAATATATATATATATATATATATATATATATATATATATATACATATATATATATATATATATATATATATATATATATATATATATATATATAGAACAAAGTCGTGTTAGTTACACCATTTATAGCTCAAAAACGGATGGACCAATTTTTATGATTTTTGTTATTTTGGAATTGTCTTCGTCCGGAATAGGATAGTAAGTATTAAAATATGATATTCATGAATAAAAAAAATTATCAATAAAAAACATCAGTCACATCAGTCTAGCCATTCATTTGTTATGATCTTTCCTGGCCGATTTCAGCAATGGTGTTTGCATTTAAACTCATTTTCATTTGTCTGATGTAGGTTAATTATTTTTATGCGTCTTCAAGTGTGTCCCGGGGTGGTTTACATTCAAACTTGAACCAGGTAGATGGCGCTGTAATCGGGATCCAGGATTCAGGAGAAAATTATTTTTGTATGTGTTCAAGTGGATTCCGGGATGGTTTAGATTCACGATTGGACCCGGTAGGTGGCGCCGCTGAACACCTCTTTAACGGTGAGACCGATTTTGATGAAATTCTTTGTGTTTTTCAAGTAAATTCGAGAATGGTTTAGATTAACAATTAGTCCCTGTTGATGGCGTTGCAATCGGTTCCTAGATTTTATTTTTTAAAAGCAAGACAACGTCTGCCGGATACAGCTAGTTTTTTAATATAAAGGTTATAAACGTATACCTAGATAAACCCATAAACGGGCGGATATGAGGACTTTATGGTTTCCCTTGTTATAAGCGTTCCATTTTTACAAAAGTGGAAACGCAACCCTAAAATCACTTAAAATCCATTATATCTTTGAAGAAAATCAAACAATTTGGATATTTTATGTGTTTTTGAATTTGTCTGCTTGGAACTATTTACGTTATTAATTACTCGTTTAATTGCAACCTAAGAATAGAACTGTCATTCTATTGTAGGTGTGTCAACTTCGGAGAATACGGTTTACATATTTAAAAAAAATAGAAAATGGTGTCGTTTGTAATTTTAGAAAAAAAAAGTGTAAAGTGTATTTTTCAATAATTAGCGTACAATTAAATTTGAAGATTAATAAAAGCAAAAATATCACTAATGGAGATAAAACTCCAATATAGTTATAAAAACAATTCTAAGAAATTAAGAATTTATATCGGTGGTCTGAACCGGTGTATTGAGGTAAATAAACAAAATAATCCACAGTAACAATGACCTATGAGTAATCGCAAAATTGCTTTGACTAAGACCACCGCGAAGGCTTGGGACATGCCTTATTTTGATATACATATAATTAACATGCTGCTATGCCCGCACTCCAGGAAATTACTCCTTAGGTCTCTTTTGACACTTTAACGAAGAAAAATATGTTCGGCATGGCTATCATCAATAGGGAGACGTATACAGATGTTAGAATACATTCTGAAATTATCAACATATAAAAGAACAAGCGCTAAAATAATATCTTATAATCTTACATTTAAAATGCCGTAATAGAAATCATTTTAATTATCATCAAAGAGCAATTAATACATTATTTGACTCCATGTTCTTTGACTATGACATCATAAGTTTGTACGCTCGTAAAAAATCTACGAGGCTACGACGTTTTATAAGATGATAAGAGAGAGACGAGGAGACGAGGGACGTTCTGTAGTCGTGGTAGCGTAATGGCTAGCGCACGCGTCCCCAACTCAAAGGGCGCAGGTTCAATCCTGGCCAGAACGCATGCACCACTTAGGAAGTTTTTCTGACCTAATGTGCATATTGTTACAATTACCAGGTGCTAACAACGGTGAAGGAAAACATCGTGATGCAACCTGGACATCGAGATCGACATTGGTGTGTTAAACCTGCCAAACCGCCTTGGACAAACGTAGCGGGTATACTGTCCGTTCCCTCTATAATGGGAGGCCCGAGTCCAGTGGGACATTTATGGGCTGATATTATTATATATATACTAGCTGACCTGGCAAATTTCGTATCGCCTTAGAACATTTTTTTTCATATTTACTCACCTTTTAAACCTTTCCTGGACTTCCACAAATAATAATTCAAAACCAAAATTAGCCAAATCAGTCCAGCCGTTCTCGAGTTTTAGCGGGACTAACGATCAGCAACTGATTATAATATACTATACTATATATATATATATATATATATATATATATTATATAAACGACACATTGTTTATAAAGAACATTCTTTGCCAACCGGTTGATAGTATCTGTGATAACAGACACACACAAGCGCGTTAAAATCACTTGAGCGTTAGTAGATTAGAATTGGGTCAGACTTGTGTCTGAAGTAAAAAAACTCCTTGAAGCGAGTTTCTGAATGGAGATGATAAAAAGTTGTTTACTTCAATCCGACGAAGACACATCTGCTTATTTTGAGCAAAAATCTTTATTCATCTCGTAATCTACTTATCATCTTCAATATTATCAATATCCTTGGGGTCGACATATCACCTCATTTCGCTCAGAAATTACTAAATGTATGTATGCATGTAGATGAAATAGTCATACATACAGAATAAAAACTAGGGGTAGCCCTTAGTCATACATGGAACTAAGGCAATCATCTTTTTAGTATACAATATTTACGAACCACTTAGTCGTTTTAAGGATAAAAAATACAGATAATTTGAAACAGTTGTGTTAGTCCTCAGCTTCAGCTTCAGCTCAGCTCAGTTGTGTCCTCAGCTTCACTACCGAATACATGCAAAGATATATATTTGAAAATAAAATAAATTGTCTTAATATTTTCTTAAGTTTTCGCGACTAATATACATAATAAATATACGTTTTAACGATTTTAAGCGCGGTAATATATTTGATTTTTATTATTCCGACGTTTCAGCCACTTTTCAGCAGCCGTGATCACGGAAGACAAAGATGACAAGTGTCATGAGGATTTTTAAAGTTTTATTTAGCATACCGCCAACTTGTTCATTTTAATTATGTAGTTTTAATTTTGTTTATGTTTGGTATGTCCAGCGTGTCTTTACTCAGTGAACACACGCTGGACAAACCCAACCATTACATCAGATTCGATAAACCACAATTCCTCGCGAAAGAGAATCGTTTCATACCTAGAATGATGCGTGAGGTTATTGAAATCAAAAAACACTCAAATTTCAATAGAGAAGATGGTTGGCAAGTACCACCTGTTTGGGATCCGATTATCAAAATTATTAAGATCCAAACCCAGAAAAAACCAATTGCCAGACCTCAAGACACTGTGAGCTCTTTCTGCGTGCACCGGAACAAAAACCAACTTGATTGATAATTTCTTTTTATTTTTTCTTCCCACCCATTTTTATATTATATAAAATTATTAGAGTTAGGCGTGTTTGCTGAAGAGTTTCTTGCGCCGCTTCTTCTCTTCAAGTCACAACATGTTGCGAAGCGGTGGCAAATTAGATTAGGCTCCCATGGAGTAAATAATAACCATAAACAATATTAAAACTAAATAATTAAAATGAACAAGTTGGCGGTCGGCTAAATAAAACTTTAACAATACTCATGATACTTGACATCTTTGTCTTCCGTGATCACGGCTACTGGAAAGTGGCCGAAACGTCGGAATAATAAAAATCAAATAAATTACCGCGCTTAAAACCGTTAAAACGTAATTTTATTATAAATTATCTTGAGAAATTCAGGTCCTTTCAATTTTGATTTGAAGATATTAGCTCTGTAACCATCACTCGCCGCTGTATTCTTTCAGTGTCTAGGCAATACGCATGTGGGATCCGTAGTCAGATCTTAGGAAACCGTGGTGATGTTCGAATAAAGTCAATTGGTGAGGAAGTATTCATTTCCAAAGTTATAAAAAACTACTTAGTGTGTCTGTCTAACTTCTATTCTGAGTTTTGTACGTTAAGAAATGGCATTCTTTGATTACTTCTTCATTTCATGGGGTTGATGTTATGTTTATATTTTTAGTAACACCAATTTAAATCCACAAAATTACAAAAAGAAATATATGTTAATACCATTGACTTCTATATAAGTCTATGCAAACAATACAGAGTTGCCTGATTTAAATTATTTTACTTCCAAAAAATGTAAATCGATTATCACAAAATGACTAACTTTTAAACCATATTTAACAAAATGCACTATTTATATTTGATATTATTACCTGTTTGTATTATTTCCTTTTTTTCTTACTTTCCACATATAAATATATAGTTATTATTGTTTATATGTTTTATTGTTTGGTTAAATTTATTTGCATTATAAGCATTCAAAATTTGACATAAACTCCATACAAGTAATGTCAATATTCTACCAATGTTTAGGTAAATAATAAATAACTAGGAAATGCTTGCGACTACGTACACGCTTGACATGAAATTCCCGCGGGATTCCCGAGACACAAACTATCGCAGCATTTAAAAAAGAATGTAAACTATCGTTTTCAAACTTCAAACCGCTCCCGGAATAACAAATATCATACATTTTATTACATACAATTTGCTATCAGTCAATGAAAAAAATCACATTGGTATTTTTTTTAATCTGGCCATTTTAAATTATTCCCAGAAAACTTCCCGCAGGATTCCCAGGATAAAAAATAATGCAAAGTTGACGGCTAAGAATTACCTGTCGATCAGCGAAAACCGCATCGAAATCGGCCCGGTAGTTTTTATGTGAATCCCAAACAAATAGACAAAACGACACATAGACGAACAGACAAGAAATCTTAAACAAAATGCATCATATTCGTTTTTTAAATAGCTTTAATGTACAGACACAGGATGTTTAGAATTTTATAATATAAGAGATAGTAAGATGAAAGACCAGCCGTATAAATCTAAATATTTGGACTAGGTATGCATATAGTATAAAACATTTTTGGGTTCTAAAATACTTTCTCAAATCATGTAACAAATACATGTATTGTTAAAGATAATTAAATGTTTGATTAACTGTTGCTATATATTAACTTAACAGTTTACCCTTATTTTATAATTATGTTATACTTAATTAAATATCTAAAAAAGTAAGTCTAAAAAAGTAAATGTAAGTAATATGATAAGAAACAGTGTGATAAGGGAGCGTTGTGGATTGAAAGAAGATGTAGTGACAAGAGTTGAAAAAGGAATTTTAAGGTGGTTTGGGCATGTAGAGAGAATGAATGAAAGCAGAATCACAAAACAAGCATATGACAGCAATGTGACTGGTAGAGTCGGTGCCGGTAGACCGAGACGTACTCACCATGATCAAATTGAAGACATTTTGAAGACAGGTCAGATAAAAAGTAGTTTAAATAAGCGTGTATGTATGAAAAGATTAATGAAAGTTGATGAAGCGAAAAGTGTTTGTCAGGATCGTAGCAGGTGGAGATCCATCGTCTCTGCCTACCCCAATGGGAAACAGGCGTGACAATGTGTATGTATGTATGTAAATATCTGCATTAAGTTTCACAATGACATTTTTTTTAAATATTCTTCACTGACTGTCGTAACGAATGCCCAGACGAACTAAATTTATAGCGTCCTGTAAAAAAGAGAAACCTATGTTTCAAAACCTTACCTCACTATAGTTAACCTTGTACCTATTTGAGCTCGCTTTCAAACATCTACAGTTAGGATCCTCTCGTTTTCTATAACATCGCCTAAATAGTGATTGAAAAGCAGCCGAAATTTGTCGATGATAATAAATGAAAATGGTACCAATAAACAAACTAAATACTAACATTTTCTACACAATGCTCAATCATAAATTACTGTTTTAACAATTTTTTTCTATTTATCTGTCAGAAGATTTGTCTTGAATAGTATCCGAAACGTGGCAATGGATATCAATGAAAATGTTAGAGAATCAATATTAAGCGCTAAAAATGTATAAACCGATATATAATAAACGCATCAGTTTATACCTTTCCAAAGCCAACATTTTCTACCGTTTTTAGCAACCTCTTAGAATTAAAACTACAGAGGGAGAAGAGAAGCACCCTATATAAGTATATTATTATATCCCAGCAGCGGCCTTGCGAAGTTCTTCTATAAATACAATATGTATAAGCAGGCTTATGCAGCCCATGTTAGAAAATGAATAGTTTTTATTATTAGAAAATCCGTGTAGGAACGGAGAAAGAATACAATTTCCTATGACCCTGCGGCCTGTCGTAAGAGGCGACAACACAACCCACAGGCAGCTGTTAGGGTATTTGCCGGTCTGGATGGCTACCATCCCTGGTTTAGACTATGCCGCTAACACAGCCTTGAGCTGTGTAACCTTGTACTTACATCTAAGTTTTTAATAATATACTTTTTGTAAACATTCATATTAATTCAAAAACTTGTAAAATTTAAAAATATTTATGGCAATGTTGTGTGATGTTTAAACATCAGTAATATTCCTATACTTTAGATACCTGAAAAATCATTTTAAGTTTCGTTTAAAATATTAGACAAAGTGAGAACAGTTCCGATTTTATTAATTTTTTGACCCAGATGACCAAAACCGAATATCCAATCTTAGTAATCTATACAAGACATAATATAATAAAATTGTAGAGATTTCTGTACGATAAAAAAGGCTAAAAACCGAGTCGGGGGATGTAAGAAGTGAAATGGAACTAATTTAGATTTTTTCAAATTTTTTGTGTCTCTGTTTGTCTGTCTGTTTGTACCGGCTAATCTCCGAAACGACTGGATCGATTTAAATGAAATTTTGTATGGTGGAAGCTTATATCCCTGGTCAACATATAGGATACTTTTGATCCCGAAAAATTGAAGAGTTCCCGTGGGATAGTTAAAAAAACTTTCCACGCGGACGAAGTCGTGGGCAGAAGCTAGTCTTATGTAAATCATGTAAAAAGAACAAATGAAGAATTAACCTATTTTTTCTCTTTTAGTCTTAAGGTTAACGATCCATTATCTGACTTCATGACGTTTAGGAATGTCCTACCAATTCATTGACCAATTTATCTCTATTATTTATAAATGAAAATCATTTATCAACATGTTTTACTTAATAATCAATTTTTAAATCTTCAAGTATTAATCACATTATTTTTAATATCCATGTAATCGTAATATCAATACTATCGGTAGTTAATCAATATAAAGAAGACAATTATTAATAGATAAATAATAATCAATATAATCCTACTACATATATATAGTATATAACTTATGTGTATATTTGTATATATAGTAGTATAGTTATATATTTATTATTAAAATGTAATTAATCGTACAATAATAATGTATACCACCATCGCCGTACCTTATCAACAATATTCTTGCCATGGGTTGCCTGGAAGAGATCGCTTTTTAGCGATAAGACCGCCCTTTGTACACAATTAGAATAATACTAGTTCGTAAGTTTTCTGTAATGGTGTACATTAAAGTGTTATCTGTCTATATAAATATATATATATATATATATATATATATATATATATATATATATATAATATGTATGGATGTATGTATGTTTGTTACTCTTTCACGCAAAAACTACTGAATGGATTTGGATGAAACTTTACAATAATATAGCTTACACATCAGAATAACACATAGGTTATAATTTATAAAGATATAGTGTGAATTATCCAAAATATAACGATTTTCCATCACCATGTGAGTGAAACCGCGGGGCGCAGCTAGTTTATAATAATTGAGGTCTTTCACAGCAACTGTATTCTGGTTTTAAATGAATATTCATATAATATTTATTAAGATAGACATGTATTTATTTATACTTTATCATAGGTAAAAACGTACGCAATTAAACATATAAATATATTAGATAAATAATTTGGTTTACTTTTGAAAATTATCGTATAAAGGATGTGAACACTAATTTGTTTGTAAGTTTTATTCTTAGACCATTTAATGACCTATGGGTTTTATTATACAAAAAATAAAATGATGAAGCAATATTTTATTTTATGTTTTATTTAATATATAGGCAGGCAAACACCACGACGTATATGTGGTTATAAGTTAAGTGAGTCATGTTTCTATAATATTATGGGTAATATTTCTATCGGCCAGTTGTATGCCCAAAACTTGTCATTTCGATCCTTTGATTTTAAATTGACTACCTATAAAACACAAACACAGTTCAACTATATTACACAGAATTATAGCATCCATTTGGATATAATCTATACTCTTATGATCTTATATCTATAATCTATCTTCTTTAGGGTAAAATAGAGAAATAAGTCGAGTGCATACACATGCACATGAATGTGCATGTTTGCACATTGCATCCATGCACAACAAAATGGTCCATTATATCAATGAATGTTTACTGTTCTTGTTGTTTAACTACAGAATCCAAAAACATGTAAAGTGGATTGTCATATATCAAATTTATCTTTCGTAACCTACTTTCAAAGAAAGTGTTTTTAAAGTTCTAGAAGTTGAACTGTTTTCAGTATTTTCACTTTATGATTTAACAGGTAGAATGAGAGCACATAGTTCTACGGACGACAGAAGAGTGGCATATTTTACTTTGTATCTATACTTAAAAAGTAATTGTAATGAATCCGATTTGATATCTGGCTACGGAACCTTAGAAACGCTACTAATAAAAAATGTAAAAGCAAAGGACGTCACATAATCCATAATAATATGTTTGTAATGGAAATATGCAAGACAAGCAACGAACACAGTTCGTGGTTCAAACACTTAAAAATACCCAATCTGTTTAAAACGCACACAAGATTTCTTTTCATTGCCTGAAGCAGGCAATCATGCAGACGGCCCACCTGATAGGAAATGGTTACCGTCATCTATTCGCGTCGGCAATATCAGGGCGTCCCCAATATGTTGCCGGCCTAAAGGAGACTAGAACCTGGTCACTGACGTCAGAACACTACGTGAGGTTGTTGTGGCGACATGTTTAAAATGCTTTGTGGTATCAATTTAGACGGGAAAATATTCTACACCTAGCTGTGGGTTGTTTTGTTGGCTTTTTTTTTAATTGAATGAGTTTAGCAGACAGGCAGACGGCCCACCTAATGGTAAGCGGTTACCATCGCCTATGGACATTTGCAACACCAAAGACGTCACAAATGCACTGCTGCTCTCATGAGGGAGTCTGGAGTCATACAACAAGCTGCCCGGCCGGTAAGAATTAGTGTTCTTTCACCATTCCTGCACGGATAAAGGAGCTTTAAATTGACGGAACCATGAAATCAGCTATATGCTGCGAAGCATAGAGATTAGGAGATAGTCAGGCTGGTAATAAATGAAAGAGGCCATTGACGCGAACTACACTTAAATGTGAATGATCATAGCTACCGGGAATGTGGATTTCGCCGAAATCAATGCATTAGAGACTGGACACAAAATTGTAATAAAGCGTTTGAATAAGTACTGAGAATCGTTTATGATATCTCAAATGCTTTCGACTTATTTTGACACACACGCCTTATTGATAAACCTACAGCAAATGTTTGCTTGTTCCATGGCTGCTTATAGGATTTCCTCGCGGTCGGATCCATACTGGTTAGGCTATGAAATGTCTCTATTTTCTTTAATTCTATTGAAATGTTCCTAGTCTTTATTAAAAGGTATCAATTAATTGCCATTCGTATGATGGCTTTTGACCTCGTTATATCTGTAATTCGGGATTTTTTAAATGTTTGACGTAGATAGCACATCCTTTTTGCATAACTATTACTTTCTTTACATATTAAACGGCCCAAACATCCTTATTGTTAAAACACATAAAATATATAAATATCATAAAATATTGCTTTGAATAACATGTTCATTTTAAACCTTGAAAACTGTAACAGCGTAGCGTCTAATAAATAGTTTTTAATGAATAAAACAATCGATATATTTATTATAGATAACTTCCACCCCTAGGTTAAATCGTCGGAAGCGAGCGCGTTTCGGTCGGCTGACGTCATCATGTAGGACTGATCCAACCAGTTTTTGTCCGAGGTCCAATTTAGTGTTTGATTCTTTATGCATAACTCGCTCTGAATCCTAAGGTCGTCTGAGATTCAAGGACAGAGGTGTTAATTACCAACCCCACATGTTTGTTTGGTACACCTTTTTGAAAATCTATTCTTCGATTGTATTATAATACAAGATGTATACAACCACAATATATAAAAAATACATCATATATATTTTAAACTAGCATTGAAACTCGTATCTTCGTATCTTCTGAAGCCGGCATGATACTGAAACGAAACACGGGAAAATTAAAGATAAAATTCCCGATTTAAGTCCTAAAGTTTTCATTGAAATCCGTTGGGCCGTATCGGGGATTATTCGAGTCAAACTTTGAGATCGGTACAGAGACAAAAATCTTAAAATGGTGATTTATAATCAGGTATTGTATAAAAATAGCAGTTGTCACTTAAATTTTGGCACATCTTTTTTAAAATAGAGAGAAACGGACCTCTATTCTCTGATGTAATGAATACATAAAATATGCACTATAGAATTACATTTATTATCATTAATTAATGCCCTTCAAAATATGTTCATCTTCAGTACAGTTCCCGGCACAATTCTTGAGCAGTCATTTTGTAGTGCGAACAGTGAAATTTCGGTCTTTTTAGGTTTTATTGTACCTTTTCAAGTAAAGAGACAAAAACATAATATTGTCTATATGTCGATAAATCTCATTACATTGGCTGCGATCTTACTGTTCCGCCGACCGCTCAAGTTCGTACCGGGAGCTATACTTAGTAACTTTTAAACATAATTTACAAAATCCAGAACTTTATAGTCTCGGACGAGTAAAAGTATAGACAGAGCCTAAATGAACAAAAGCATCGAATGAAGCGAAACTTTTTTTAAACTTAAGTACGTAAACTTATCTAGTATACACGTGGTTTCCGTCTATGTGGTTAATACCTAGGTGGCACTAAAAGTTTTTAGAACCAGCCAGTTAGAAACATTGGCAATGAAAACTTCTTTTAAATTTCGTTTATAGAACTCTGTGGTTATCTAATGTTATATATTGGATTCATTTGTCATTTGTTTCAGTGAATTGGCAGCAATTCCAAGGCTGTGTAACAAGACTTGATCAAAATGAATTTAACGTGAGAAAATTTTCGGTCCGTGATTTATTACGACATTCATTGTGGTCTTAATCAACAACAAATCTTTGATAGACTTCGATTGGCATTTAATTACGAAGCACCATCTCGCGCCACTGTTTAAAATTGGTTTAATGACTTTAAACGTGGGCATAGCAATCTCAGTGATGATCTACGTGAAAGATGTCCTTCGACAGCGACATCTGAATATAACATCAGTGTTCTGCGACGCATGATAGAGGAAGATTAGAGAGTGACTTACCAGCAGATGGGGGCAAGCTTAGACATTGGTATGAGTCAAATACTAAAAATATTACAAGAACAGTTAGGCTTGGGAACTTGGGAAGCTTTGTACCAGATGGATTCCCCATACTTTGACCGTTTGAAGACCAGAGCGCCTTCGCATGGTCTGATGTCGCGAAATGTTAGAAAATTTCAACGGAGGTGACCCGAATGCTGTATTTGACGTCATCACAGGTGATGAAATCTGGATATTTGCTTCGCTTCAAAGGCTACGAACCGGGAACCAAAGGGAAATCTGCTCAGTGGGTGTTTCCTTTTAAGTATCAGCCAAATAAGGTAAAGAAGGGAAGAAGTTAAGGAAAAAAGATTATTGCCACGTTCTTTGGTCGGGAAAGTCATTTCGCGACAGTTGTGCTGGAAGATGGAAGGACAGTTCCTGCACACTGGTATGTTAATTACTGTTTGCCTGTTGTCTTGGAAAATGTTCGAGAGCAGCGCCCGCGAAGCAGGGTCCTCCTTTACCACGACAACGCTTTAGCGCACTATTGAATATTTTACTATGACAGGTGTCGAGATAATGAGTCATCCGCCATACATTCCTAACCTGGCGCCCTGCGACTTTCATTTATTCCCAAGAACCAAAGATAAACTTAGAGATATTCGCTTCTGCCGGCTTCACTCTGAGAGCTCGAGGCTAGATCTATTTATATTGTTCGTCTGAGTTTACAGTAATCTATAGTTTTGACATATAAGTTAGATAGTATTTTCTTAAGTTTTCGCAACTAATACAAATTACGTTTTAACAGTTTTAAAAGCGCGGTATTTTATTTGATTTTTATTATTCCAGCGTTTCGATTACTTTTTACTAGCGTGTGCGTCTCAAGACGCCCGATAGTAGTGATAACTAAAAATTTATCTAAGTTGAACTATTTCATATTGATTAACTGTTTAACTTGAGAAAACCTTAGGTTATTACTTAAATTTTATGTATATAGCGAGTGGGTTAGAGTGAGAGAGGAGGAGCCTGCCTGTCGTATGCTTGAGAGAAAGGGAAACCAGACAGACCGTAACGCGTTACGCAACGAAGGGGTTTACCCTCCCATAAGAAGTTATCACTTCAAAAAAGAATTTCGACATCGATAAAAATATATGGAAATCTTTATAACGTCAAAGTAAAAATGTCCAATGAATTTAAGTGCGTTTAAAACCGGTAAGACAATTTTAATAAAATGTTAAAATAGATAGCATCATTATTATGGGCGCTTGGCCCCAATCAAGAAGTATAATTAGTTTACTACATATTTCAGTTAAATAATTTTACTAAGCAAATAAATTGAGACTATAAAATTACTTAAGTTTAATTTAATATCACTTAGCTCAACTATTTAATTCTGTTTATTATAACTTATCTCCTTATCTGGCAATTGTTATGTTTTATTTGAGAAAATATTGCAACAATTTGAAATTCCACTATGAGACATTATGCAATAAAAAGGAAGAGCGATCATATACATCATTATATATTCAGTATATAACTTCTTAGTAAAAATATAAAAATGGCTTTGGGAAGTAAAACTAAAACTGCTAACTTTAAAAAAACAGGAACTGACTGACTCTTTAATGGTGGAGCTTAATATTGACAGATTACGTTTGTATATGCACTAATGTGGCTATTCGTCAACGGCGTTATTTTTTAACGCTTTAAATAAAAAGCATTAGGCCACAGTCTAAATATTTAACATTATCGCAGATGAAGCTGTACCATAAAAGAATATTCTAAAAAGCTCTGACACCATTAAGAGCGAAATGTTACGCATGCGCTGAAACACTCAAGAACGAGTACTGTATTAGTGAGTTCGAAAATAATCTTTTTAACGCAATTGCTTAAAAAATTAATTTACGAAGCCTGTATAGTCTGTATACATTGTTCGAAAGTACAAACTTACGCACCATACAACGGAACGTGCAGAAAATAGGTACTTAGGTGAAAAAAATATATAAGGATTCTCACCAAGGAATTCCACATTACGAAAGTAAATACACTGAATAATCGAAACTCCTTGGAAGCGTTTTTTATCATTACATTTATCTCACTTTAAAACTATTGAGAAAATGAGACGATATATGTAGTTATAATTTTCACCACGCGCATGTGACGCCATTTGCAAATGCGCGCCGTTTTCATATTAGAAACGTCAAAGATTGTTGCGACTCTTCGACTGATATTTATGTTTGTTTCATTACCTATTGTACTGTTTTCTCATAAATGTGTTGATAAACATTGTAGAACACACCTGCGGTTGTTGATTTTTACAAACTCGTGACTATTCGTCTACTCGTTTTTAAAATTCAACTTAACACACGAATATTATAAATAATTACAATTATTATAT
Source organism: Dendrolimus houi (assembly GCA_039645545.1). Classification (NCBI taxonomy): domain Eukaryota; kingdom Metazoa; phylum Arthropoda; class Insecta; order Lepidoptera; family Lasiocampidae; genus Dendrolimus; species Dendrolimus houi. The sequence continues at coordinate 8,733,893 of CM077123.1, read as the reverse complement.
TATTAAAAGTAATTTATATTAGTCACATCACCATTACAGTTTACAATAACGTGCTCTAAGAAAAATACGCTTTTCGGTAATTCTTATTAAACATTTAATATTAATATTTTTGTATTTGTATTGCTGTTGATCCATGCTATAACTTGAATTAAACTTTTAGCTCGCATAATATAGTGAGATATAAGTTCTTATAGTTGCGACTCCGTCGCCGCGAAAGAAAATAAACGAATATTTAGTAGTTTTCATTCTATTTCGGCACTGCTAGATACACTAATTGCTATTTAAACATTTTCATATATCATAGTCACCATGTATATACGTGGGATGACTCTGGAACCGATTCCAGACATTTAAAGTAAGTAATTTACCCTTTTGTGAATAGAGTCCGATGCTGTGATCCAATAGGTGACATTTTCATACTGGTTATGGTGGTATAGGTTCATACATATGTCACTACCAATAAATGCTGAAGAACTGAAGAGATAGATTTGATAATGACAACAGATAGTTGTAAATAGAATGGCTTCTAAAATAGAATTATGAATTCATGAATGGATTGGACGTCACATCCTTTTAACACGCAGATTGTACAATTAAGGACAGAATGGACGCGTGCGGTGAGATGCGCAGGCGATGCAATATAGGTCAAGGAACCCGTCCCCTTGCAGCCTCCTTGAAACAGCACGGCCAATCACCACAGTTACGAACCGTTCGTTTTTTTTTTCAAATCAAAGCATTTTATATTTACGTAGGTATCACATTTGACCACCCGACTGGGGTTATCTGGTCATCGACAAGGACAAATTTAAATATTACCATTTTAAATAAGGAAGGGCAGCACAATACTGCATATTTCTTTAATTTTTAGCGTTCTCGTATTGTTGGTAAAAACGAAATCTTTAATAATAGTTATAAAGTATTGTTTTTAAGTAAGAAATTTGTATCGAGATCTCAAGTGTTTAATGACATGTGCCTTTTCAGCCTGCCACAATATAGTTATTGTAGTAGGCTGAAAAGGCACATGTACACTAGTGCTAATTTAAAGTTAATCAAATCCAAATGCTGAGATTTCTTTTAGATTAATCCGGCTTTTGTCTGGTACCTATGCCATTCATGAATACTACATACTGGATAGGAACACAAATCGTGCAAAACTGTATTTAAAGAAGAAAAATACACGTGCGATTTTATACATTCCATTCAATAGATCTGTACAGAAACTTTCGACTGATAGAACTTGAGATACATATAGGAACAACCAGCTTTAACGACGAAGCTTTACAAGAGATGTCATACGAGTAACCAACATTGTCAAAAACCTTATGATGAAAATCTTGCACAAGTGCTAACACAAATAATCTAAGGGGCACAGAAAATGCTATGACTGTTTATATCGTTCTAGTGAAATCTATACACCGACATATCTGATGTATAGAACACGCCAATCTTCATTGGACTAGCTTTGTAAATATACTGTATATACACTTCCTTTAAAAATAAGGAGCATCGAGCCTTGGAATGGGGCGATTATAGGTTGATATCATTTTATAGTAAGTAGTAGATAAGAAGAAATAGTCAAGAGAGAGTATGATAAGAAAAATATATGATAATTTTTAACTATTGTTGATATTATTCGCGCGGGACTTGAATTTAATAATAATATCTTCCAAGCTGTGCATAATATGGAAACGAAGAATCATAATTCAAATAAAATTCCTGTATTAATATCTACATTTTCATTAAATATTTAACATACCTAAACAAGGTAAACTTTTAGACAGACCTATGATACATACTCTAAAAAGGGTCATTTTTGATTAGGATAAACATCTTTTTAATAAAGGTTTTCACCCAAAAAGGTGTGTAATTTCAAAATAAATGTCAATATTTAACTTATCGGATGCGATATTATGTTATACATGTAATTTTTTATTTATTAAACCTTGTTATGTTCAAATACTTTAAAAAAAACCACGAAAGTTTATAGATAATAATTATACGGCAATGATATCTTGCTGTAGTCAGCAAGATATCATTGCCGTATAATTATTGTAGTTATTAATAAACTAGTGTTTATTGTACTTCTACTTTACAACTTTATAACAAAAGTTGCATGGTAGACCCATGATTCTCAATAACTAATCTGTAAGATTCCATTTTGAAGTAAATACTCTATATACATTCATTTTCATGCAAAGTATGCAAATTTGTTAAAGTTACGAATTTACTAATTCCGAGTGGATGTTTATGTAAAAAGAAATATATCCTCAAGTGGACCAATTAAGAGAATTATCTTTTTAATTTGAATTCCATTGTATTCACTGATTCTGTTTCATGGATTACTGCTATTTACATTTTATCAATTTTTGTTATCTTAATATTGTTCGTATTGACGTATTATATTATTTATTTAGTAAAATCGGCCATATGCGTGACGCTTTAAGGACAGTGAAGGAATCTGTATATATATAATGCCTATAAACCTCCACTATTTTTGACATTTGGCTATAGAATTGTAAAAAAGATATAAGCCAATAAACATCCCACTGCTGCGGTAGGGATTCTCGATTTAAGGAAACGGGCGATATACCCGACACGCTTTTATAACGAGGGGAAATGCGATTGAGGACGTGCCACCGCGGGAGCGGGGGGGAAGCGTGATAAGAGCGTGTGGGATTCGCCACGTTGGAGTAGTAATAGCATTTAGGTGGAAATGCTATGACCAGTCGGAGATACCCACTAATACCTCTCGTTGTTCCTTCCTTCGTCTTATTCCAGGGTTACGGAAAAGTGGAAGCAAGAACAACTCCGCAAGCCCTGACAGGCGTTGGTCCCATAAACCTTTTCAACTGCTAGGGGGGAGTATAAACTCCTGTATATCCGAAATCCGACAAGCTGGTTCAAGTAGAGTAACGGGTTTTATGTGCCAGTTATCTTAATGTGCAGGTTTTCTCACAATGTTTTCCATCAAAGCACGTAGTAATTATAACATTATACCTACACATAGGTCCAAAAATGCTTAAGCGGTAATCTCTTCTAGGACAAAATTCAAACCAAGGTCATTAAAATGAGTCGTGGATGGGTTAGCCACTAATTTATCACAAGTTTTAGTGACCAGTCACTATTCTTATATATCGTATACATCACCTGATTCTATTAGTAGAAAATAACGCGTAAGAATGGTTTACAAAATCCTTGTTTCTTAATAATCTTCCTTATTTCTTATGCCTCTTCGTATAACCGTCGAAGAGACTGCGTCACTTTGTGTATTCTGCCGCCTGAATAAACGTGACCATTAAAATACGCAATAAGCTACAAGTACAATATGAATATAAGATGAAGAGCAGGTGTATCTCAATTTGAAATTTAAAAATTGACACATTTAAATTTGTACGGATTCAGAATTTATATTAGAATTTTTATATCTTTTAATTGATATAAGGTATTATTTAAGAAATAAAATCATATAACACAGTAATTTAATTAGTATAACACATACCTAAATACGTTCAAATTAAAATATGTAGTTTCAAAAGCAACAGGCGATATAGGGCTGCGCGACATTTCAATTGAAACAAAACTTGAATCATGATGTTATGCTGCGGAATTTAATTTTCATTACTTTTTAGTTGCGCAAATACTTCAATAGGTTTAGAAATAATATATTAAGCACCTGTAGATATAGTACAACTGTGTATATGCTTTTCAACAAGGGTTGCTCTCGATTTGCTTGCGATCCACAAATCAGATCCTGACTTGGTGACTATGGGACCATCTCGTGAGTTAAAAAACTAATTTGAAAATCAATTTAAAAAAATTAAGCGCCTGTAGAAAGTGTAATACTAACACGCGCATACAAGCTTTTATTTGGAAAAATGTAGGGTTTCGGCGTTTTTTAATAAAGATTAATCTCGATTTCTCTGGGATCCACTCATCAGATCCTGACTTGATGATCATGGAACTGCCTTAGGAGCATACACACTTACGAATGAAGTAAAAAAATGAAAAAAGCGATCCCAAATTCACAGAGAAATCGGGTGACATGCATATAAAACATTAAGCGTCTGTAGAAAATGTACCTACACGCGTATAAAAGCTTTTTACCAAGAATTTAGGCGTTCGGCGTTCTTTGATAAGGGTTATGCTCGATATTCCTGGGATCCAATCCACCCATCAGATCCTGATTTGGTGACTATGGGACTACCTCGGGAGTATACACTTACGAGTAAAAAAAATAATTTGTAAATCGGTTTACAACTAACGGAGATATCGTGTTACGAAGAAGCTGGTTAAGAATATTCGTAAGTTTCTCTAATTCCGTAAAATCTAGTCATCCGATCCTTACACGGTGACAATGGGACCAATTAGGGAGTATAAACTTGCGATTAAAAGAAAAAATTGAAAATCGGTCCCCAATTGACGGAGATATCGAGTAATGAACATATAAAAAAAAACAACTGGCCGATTGACAACCTTCTCCTTTTTAAAGTCGGTTAAAAATTTGATAATATTAGTTAAAACTGAACAAAAGTTTATATAAAATAATCAAGAATTGTAAATTTGTGTTGAAAACCTCAACTGCTTAGTAAAAGGAACGTATTCCAGCTGCCACAAGAACTACCTCATTTACCATTACTGAAATATAGAGTTAGACTGAGGCTTCTGTAATATGAGTCCGGCTTTCATCTGGTGTATAGTTGCTTGAAGTACTAGCAACATTGTTGCGAAGAATATACATTTATTATTCATCGTTCATTGTCTACGAACATTCTAAGGAATTTCCTCGTAATGCCGCCACTTAAACTTAATCCACACTATTATAACTACTTACAGCTAGCATTCGGAGAAATCTTGATTCTTTTCTTAACAACTTTATAATGTTGGCTTTTCTGTTCAACCTGCTGTGCTAATAAATTAAGTCGGCTCGAAGATTGGGAGCGAGAGTTGCTTTTTGATTGCGGGATGAAACATTATCAAGTAAATTAGAACAGAAATTTTATTACGATTAAGTACTCGGTATCGATTGATTGCTAGAGATTTGGACTTGATATATCTCTTACAGTTTGTAACAGCTGTCAATAAAGTATGTGATATTTCAATCGGCATTTCATTGAACCCTTCCTATACGTACCAATCAATACATAAACATTGAATATCTTGATTTTTCGATGGGAAACTTTTGAGAAAAATTAAGCGCTGTTGAATGACAGCCCTACGGCGATGTGCGCGTGATCTTGCCCTCGGCTCATCTAAGTTATAATTGCAAAGCATAATGGCGTCAGCGTCGCAGCGACACTGACCTCTCGCGTTTCAAGTACGCACGGTCGTTACCATCGCTCCCACCATGCACCAATAACTAAATGCAATGAAGTTAATATCATTCCAAAACAAAGTATCTTGACACGTAGACTTGATACAATCCTAAACATCTATAAGTAAATTATTAACATTATGTCATCATCTAACAACTATTATACAAGATATAAAAAATGAGCGTGTTAGACATCACACGAAAAAATCACAAAGTCCTATTTCCTATGAAAACAAAGCGAGAAAAAGTATTTAAATTATACGACGGATTGATGCAAATATTTAACCTATTGCGCAAAGGAAACCAGTGATTAACACAAGACGGTGCCGATTCCAAGAATTTTTTTATCGCACCGCGAATCTTACCTCTGCTATTCTCATACATCGTGGTTTTTTCAAAAGCAATTCAAGTTTCAAATCAGACAATTTATAAAGCCAAAATATTTTTAAAGAAATAAAAACTTATGAAAACAAACACAAACTGTACTGCAAGTTGCAACTTTTTGTCATTTACTATAATGTGGGTCTCAGATATGTAATTGTTACATATCAAAGGTATATTATAATAGATTACAATTTTCCTCCTGGCTACGCCGCGGGTTAAATCGTAGTGAGTAACTCTTTTGTTACTTACTTAAAAACTTAATTACCTTTTTTTACATATCGGGAGCGAAGCCACGGGCAAAAGCTAGTATACATATAAACCTTCCTTGAAAAGTTATCTAACTGATGGTGAAAACCGATTAAAAATTCGTTGCGTGGTTTAGGAGGAGTTAGCGGATATACAGACAGACAGTTGAGGAAAGCGACTTTGTTTTATACTATGTAAATAAGATGAAGGTCACCCTTAATTTTCATTTTTTCGCGATATCAGTTCAGTATTGCTTTATAGCAAACAAAATTCAATTTTACAAATACAATTAAGACAAACCCATTAGTTTCTAACATAAATGAACATGATATACAGACAGACGGAAAACATATCTATTTTATAATGGTTCCATTTTTACCAAAAGGGCTACATAATCCTAAAAAGACACATTGCGCTTTTAGAGCTTGTTGTTATATAGTAATAATACTGATTTATATTGTAATATATTGTTACGGGTTTAGCGGGACTCGAATTAAAATGCCGTTAGAATTACCATAGAGTTTATTAGAACTATACAAACACGTATAACACAGGTACAAATATAACCGAACACAACAAGTTCAAACGTAATTCAATAAAACGCGCAAAGTCCATCACTATTAGATTCCCGATTGTAGTACACACATCTCGCTTCGATCATGGTCTCGCTCGACAGCCTCCCTCCCTCCATCAGGCCATCCTTTTATCCTGCACAAGTGCAATGTGTCCGCTCGGTCACGTGGACCGAATTTCCTAGAATCAACTTGTACTTTAAAATCCGTATCACCTCGGTAATGATTACAATACAACAATAAGCTGTTCTCTAGAAACGTATGCCAATAAATAAGTAAACAAAAGAAGACGATCATAAAAAAAATACAATAGTTTCAATGTTATTAGTTCAAATGCCGACGGGTAATAGCTTCTACAAACCTGTACGTGGAATTTGTCTTTGTCGGCGCTTAGGTTGTAACAATATGTTTAGTTCTAGTTCCTAAGCAACCTTTTATCATGTGATTTTTTTTTCTTTATGAAAAACACGATGCACGGGTGATTAAAGGTGCACTTTATCTTCTTCCAGTGGATGACTGTGGTAATGTATAAAACAAACGTGTGTCTGCTATTGATCTTTATTAGCGACTGCACATAGACAGTTTTTAATATATAATCAAACTATGACATTACTCACACATAGAAAATTACGCTACACACGAAATTGAAGATATTTTCAACTAAGCGCTTTACGTAGTATTATGAAACTTTCGTATGAAAAGAAACTGGTTTAATACATAGGTATTGATTCAAGCAAAGACCATTGAGAATAATTATATCTATATCGATAAATTCACCCATGGTTTTATTTTAAACGTATAATGAGACGGTACAATTGACTTTCGATAACTCTCAAAGTATTAGTCATTCGAACAAAGACATATTGCACCTACCTACCTATAAAAAAACATATTTAGGTACCTTCGTAAAGTTCGTTGGCTGCGGATAATGGAACTTACTAAAAACATTCGATGCTCATAAGTTTATTTAACTAATAAATGACTCGTTTCATGCGATTGATTTATATGCAGTATCTGCAATTTACATACATTATGATGTATTTGAATATTATATACATAAATATTAGATAAATTATTATTAAACTGTTAACTTATCTCCATTTAGTAAATTTACCGATTTCAGCAGTGTACAGAATTGCAGGTTGATTTCAAGGATATTGGGAACTTGTCGAGCATTTCAAAGTTCTGATATTAAAAGATAAAATGGAACCATATGGTATAACTCGGATGCCTGTGTCTCACAGTTAAGTACCCAGGAATTAGTAACTGCTATTGCTAGGAAAAGAGCTGCCTCATTGCTCTGAAGGATTCAGGCTAACTCTAACAACATCCTAAAGTCCTGCCTGACAGGTCTGATGTTCCTGTTCTTGAGAACAGGAACATCAAACCTACTAGCATAACAATTGATTGTTGTGCTAGCAGATGTAAAGCTAGCACAACAATTATAACAAAACTTTAGGCTATAAGTTCTACTAACACTAGATTAACATTAAATATCTTTAATTTTGTGTAATTTTACTAAGCTGTGAATGGAATGTTGAATTGATTCAAAATGAATAATTATTATTATATGAGTAAGAAAATTTAAATATAAAAGTTGAGTGAAAAATCGTCAAATGAAAGGCTCTATTAATTAGCACACTTAAAAATATTTTATTTATTTTTCATTTTTTATTTTCCTGTTTAAAATCAAACTCTAGAGGGTTTCATTATTATTATTATCGATTTATTACTTAATATGTCGCTTTATACAGGAATATAGTTCTAGAATACGGACTTGAATAACTAATATTAGTTTACTAAAATATAAATAAATATAAAACACTATTTTGTTCATAAAACAATCACGAGACGAAAACTATCTCACGCATAATCTTAACTCCACACAAGTAGTCTATAAATATAGGCCTAAAATATTGTAACATTTTTATTCGGGGTACTTGGAAACCGCATCAAAGTCTCCCGCCTACATCTCAAGTAATTTATGTTATCAGGCAACAAGGCAGTGCCAGGCCGGAAATTAATTGAATACCAAATAAATTACATCCGTATATATTGTGACCAATACCTTGATTAATGCTTAAGAAAAAGCTATTTTTTATTGATAAATAGAATATGACAACGGTATAAGATTATATTATTTTATTCAATACTAACTGTTGCTTCAGGTGCATTTTTTTTAGATAATATCGGAGTCTTAGAGACTTCAGGATTTACTTTTGAGGTATTATTACGCAGAGGTTTAGCCCGACCGCAGCCCTTCCTGCTTTCTGTTGAGATTGTAAATGTGTGGGTGGACTCTTAACTAATCCCACAAAAGTAAACTGATTACAGTGCACCAAAACTGTAATAAATTTAAAAAACACACCAACTATTTAATTTTTAAAGTAAAATAATTTAAAACCGTCTTCTTAGATAGGTTTTCTTCTTACCTAGACAACTAGCTCTATAATAAAATACTAACTGTCGATTGTCTAATAAGTCCTTAACTTAAGCATGCGATTGGCTCTAACTAAATACTAGTCTTCGATGAAACCAACAATCTACTAACAATATGGTCTTCTATCGTGCTTTCTATTAAAATTTACTATTTTTAACTTATTTATTATTATTTTATTATAGATCCCGGCAGACGTTGTTCTTCCCTGAAAACATAAAAATCTAGTACCCGATCCCAGCGCCACCTACCGATTTCACTTTTGAATCTAAAGTATCCGGGGACACACTTACTCACTCAAACACACAAAAAAATCATCAAAATCGGTAAAATCGTTCTCAAGTTACGCGTGTACATTCATTTCTACGGTTAATTTTTATTTATATAGATTTATGTATAATAATTTATATCAATGCATGAAACTCCAAGTCAATTAAACATAAATTATATTTGTGGTACTGAAACGTATTTTTGCATAGTGCATACAACATGTAAAGAACGTCAATCTTTTCATCATTTGGCTACGGCACAATGCTATATTTTATCAAAAAAAGACCAAATCTCGAAAACTACGTTTAACAGATTTTAATCAAACTGATTCGGTAAATACATTTTAATAATTTTCATTTATTTCAAAATGCTTTACTGTAAGGGCCAAAATTTAAGACAAGGGTTCCTTTTTGACGGCCTCTGTGGTTGAGCGGGCTAAGCCTTTGCCGGCTTACCTCACTGCAACGCAGAGGCTCCGGATTCGATTCCTGGTATAGTAAAATTCGGAAACGTATTTTCTCCGTTATTTACTATGGTCTGGGTGTCTGGGATCGGCCCCAGGGTGGTCCGTTGTATATTACCCATGACACAAGCGTAATTTGCTTAATTTGGGGATATACAGTGTGTGTTTGTATGCCAATGAAAAAATTCTTTTTTTTTTTTACTTAGAAGGTGAATATTTCATCACTTAGTGACTTAAATATATATATACATAAATGCAAAATTTACTAACAAGCATGGCTATGTCTTTTGCATGTATCAAAATAAATTGGAACTTCGCGCTATCTTATAACTACCAATGTATCTAGAAACGTGTCAACTTCGCTAAGCGATTCTCCAAAGGTGGCTGCTTTAGGTCCTCTGTAGTTATCGACACACCTATGTACCTAGGTGAATTAAAAAAGTTCTTAGAAGTGCATATTGTTACAACTTAGGCGCCGACAAAGACAAATTCCACATACAGGTCTGTAAAAGCACTATTTATTACCTGTCGGCATTTGAACTAATTGTAATCCTTTTATGGTCGACTTCTTCTGTTCACTCAGTTATTGGCATTCGTTTCTAGTTATTGTGGAGAACAGCCAATTGTCCTATTGTACTCGTTTACGGCCGCTCAAGAGCATCATTAGCCACGTGTTGCGGATTATAAGTACAAGCTAATTCTAGGAAATTATGTCGACGTTGATTCAGATAATTTTTGCCATCGCCTTATCACACAGGATGAAACGTGGGTCCACCATTTCGATTCTGAAACTAAGAGACAAAGCATGTCATGGAATCAACTATCTTCTCTATCCATTAAGAAATTTCGACTTGCTCCTACCGCTAACAAAGCTATGGCCTCAGTGTTTTGAAATAGTGAAGGAATCCTTTTTATTGATAACATGCCAACAGGCCAGACGATTACTGGACCGTATTATACAAATTTAATCCCGAAAGTGCGTGAAGCGTTTAAAGAAAAACGTCCTAGAAAACTGTCGTTGGACGTGTTGTTTACGCTAAACACAATCCGCTGTGCTGGCTTCTATCTCCTTGACCACCCACCATATTCTCTGGACGTAGCCCCAAGTGGTTTTCACTTATTCCTAAAATTAAAAGAGGAAATTCGTGGAACTAAATTTCACGATAATGACGCGGTTATGGCTGCCGTAGTTTTTCGAGACTCAAGAAAATCAATTATATTCGCAAGGAATAAGGAAGTTAGAAACGCGTTATTCTAAATGCATTGCATTTGAGGGAGATAAAGTAGAAAAACAAAATATTATTGTTAAAAAATTTGCATTTTTTTAATATTGATTCCAAAAACTATTTGATTCACCGTCGAATACTCAATATTTTTCCATACTTCAATGACTGTATGCCGCTAAACAAAGGTGTAACTGACATGAGAAAATTGGCGGAGAGTAACAAAAACACACACATGACAATTCTATAATAGTTTTTTTTTACCAAAATGGCTGAGAATTTCTACCCTCTGAGTAGACAATTATTCGTTCTTTCAATTCTTTCAAATTAAAAAGTAATTTCGAATGCATGAGCCATTACCTAGGGAATTATAATCGTCTAGGTAAAGAAGACGGGGACTTTTAGGCCAAAGAACTGTAATTAGTTGAGATAAGGCTTAAAAAACGTTATATTTTCCTATTACAAAATGGAAAACATCAGCCTTAAACTCTATCAGGAATATGAGAAATCTTAAAAATAGGGTCAAAAATAAAATGAGTTGTCGATTACTATAATCGATTTATGTGAATTATAAAAAAATATCAACATAATCAAATAAATCTTAAACTCTCATTTTTTTACAATTTAGGCCCAATAAAATATAAAAGCGTATCCGTCTCCTTTGTTTAAAGTAGGATCCAACACCTAACATTTTATTACTTCACCATAAAGGTAATTCCCAAATCGAACACGAACTGGAACCTATACAATATTTACGAGAATGAATATTGTGTAAACGAATAACAGATGTATTACGCCTTGTACAAATATAGTGAGTACAGCAGTTTGTCACAAACATGCGTTCAATTAAATGATGTTGTTATTACGCCGAGTCTTGACAATATTGGTGGCTCGCTTCTATATTGGCTGAATATATCTTATCGAATGTCGATAAAATATTTTTATACGAATACTTCTCACGTATCTATACCAATTAAGGAAATTTAAAGTTCTGTATGTGATTTAAAAAATGTTAAAATTTAGGTGAAATTAATTTTAAATTTTTGAAGTGAAACTTCTTTAGAATCGTGGTTTAGAACTCGATGAAACGAAAAAGCGACACTAAAAAAAGATAAATATATAAATCTATGGGACTAATCCTGCGAGAGAATGAGATGTGAGTTTTACATTATGCAGCACAAACTAGAGAGCCAATAAGACCGATGACTAAATATAGGTCCAATTTGAACCGAAATAAAACTGGTAATAATTATTTTATTACCAGTTTTATTTCGGTTATTTTGAATTATAATATGTTCACGGATGTAGGCTAAATGAATTATATTTATATTAATAAAAGTTAGAGAAGAATTATCTGCGAGTATATTCTCTGAAGTTCTACAGCGTGTGAACTGTACACACATACAATTTTTTATTTGTCCGTCATTCTGTCTTGAAGTTATCATAGACTCCTAAATAGCGAGTTTAGAAGTGAGTATTAGAATTTAAAATAGGAATTTTATCTTCATTTCCATACGTCTCATTTCGACATCTTACAACGTTCACATGGGTTATAATCATTATAACCCATGAGTCCTGCTTGAAGGAATAAAAGAACAGAGCACGGATTATGATCCGTGGACCAGAGCTAGTGTGTAGTAAAATTTGTTTATTTAACTATTTTCAATCTGCTATATCGGCTATATTTAAATTTATCGCATACTAGTTATGAGACGATATGTTAATTTAGTAATATATTTCTCAAGAAAGCTAGTTAAAGGGAATTTATATTTTACCAATATATTTAAGATTCATTTTTAAGATAAATAATAATTAATTAATAAATAGGCAGACGAACACACACCGTATATCCCCAAATTAAGCACTTTACGCTTGTAATATGGGTAATATAGAATGGACCACTCTGGGGCCGATCCCAGACACCCAGACCATTGTAATAACGGAGAAAATTCGTTTGAAAGAAAGAAAATCTTTACTGCCGAGAATGAATGCACATTAAACTAGAAAACGTTACACTAAAAGGACTTTTATACAGAAAACACAAACGTATATATATATATATATATATATATATATATATAAACTACTTAAAAAAATGTACACAACATTCACGGCAATGAGGTTGGCAACTCAGTATTATGGTGTGTCAAAAACTGACACAGCGCTGATTTTCAGTACCAGCCTCCATCAAATTATAAGTGACCCAAATATTCAATAAAGTAATTTAAAACAAAAATAACTTAAATACTAACAACAAAATACTTCATACTAGTGGTATGATTTTGTTTTTAAATATAAGATATATCTCCTCCCGTTGACCAGATATACCTACTTTCGAATATTAAATAATACAATTATGTTTTAAGCTTACTTATATTAGTAATTTTTAAATAGAATATGAACACATGTTATTTTGAAAATAATATCTAATGATTATAATAATGAATGTAATAAAACGAATACATAAATATAATTATGTAGTAATTTCAAAAATAGAATAATTATGTATAGTATAAGTCATAAGGGTCTGTCTAATAGTATAGTATAAGGTATTATTATAGTATTATAGTTAAAGCAAAGAAAATATCATAATTAAAGTAAAATAAATATTGTTTTTATAATATAAGTTACATATATTAGAAATCTAATAAAAAATTGTACTTACGTCTAATAATAAACAACTTAAGTAAATGTAACAAATATTCTATGAAAATATAATGCTTAATTTATTTATATATAATACATATACATATTAAATACAAGGCATCTTGAAATTTCTTAATAGTTAATTTTTCTAATATGTCGCATAATTTGCCAAACAACTACGAAAAAATACAGATAAATAATTTAAAAAGTATAAGCACAGGGACCAATATTGTCAAAGACATATTTTCCATGTCGTACTCTGATAACAGCATCCCCAGGCTTACGACGTGCGAGTACGCGGCCGCGCCTTGTCCAGATAAACTGCCACCCGCTCTGGCGGCCCACCTCACGCGCCAAGTGAAACAGCGGGCTGTTTGTTTTGGTTAGTCTTTCGTTTACATAGAACCGCTGTAGCTTTCCAGATAGTCCTAAATCACTCGTGTTGGCTGTACGATTGGCACGGGCATTGTGTAGTACCTCTTCTCGTATGTCGCGTCTCGCTGCGCGAACTGCGATGGCCCGTGGCCGTTTTGGTTTAATTACTTCATCAGAGTTAGACGAATTCCTATATAGAGTACCTTTTCAACCTATGTTCACAATATCCCGTTCCTCTAAATTTACACCAAACTTCGTGGCCACTAGGGTAGCGAAGTGCTTAGGATCTTCACACTTCTCTTCAGGAATATTTCTGATTTCTAAATCATTGGCAAGATTCTCTAGTTCTTGATCATTAAGGTCCTCCTTTAACTGTCTTATGGCCTTATCGAAGTCAACGGGATCTTCTATTTGCGTGACACGATTCTCCAGAGCGTCCATTCGGGCTTCCAGTCATTCAATATATGTATTACATGTCTGTACTACAGTTTTCAAATCTGACAGTTCCTTACGAAGATCTAAATAATCGACGCCCATTGCCTGTAACTCCTCCATGATATCCTTTAGGGTAAGATCCTTATTATTTTCATCCTCCTTAGCGCGAAGCGTTGGATTACTGTCAAACGATGTGGCATTCTCCTGGTCTTCTATGTTTAGGATATTCACTGACCTATCTTGTAACAAAATACCGTCCCTTTTCTCTCCCTTCTTACATGCTGGGCAACACCAAGTGGAAGGTATTTTACCTTTAGTTGGGAGCGTAACACACGATCTGTGGTGTGGTAATCTGCATATGATACATTTAACACCCTCAGAAGGTGACAAAAATTTGCGACAGCAACCACACCTTTACCGTAGACATTTTATAAGAAGCAGAAATACGCAAGTCACTGCACTCTCAAAAGACACTCCCGGTTACCTTTTAACACTAAATTATACTCGACATTGCTTAATACACTTTAATATTTATTTTATAATAAGACGTTATTTGTATTATGTATTTATTCTTTAATAAAACATGAAAAATACAGAGCAAGTGTTTGGGTCTCAATATTTCCAACTACCCGATTTCCGATATTTACCATTCCAGAAATCGAACCCGGAGCCTCTGCGTTGCAGAGAGATAAGTCGGCAAAGGCTTAGCCCGCTCAACCACAGAGGCCGATCACATATAAGATGTATTAACCATGTAATATTCAATTTCATAGAAAACATGAATAATTTTATCGATAAAATGTGTTCCGGCACTAAGTCCGTCTCTCGCAGCCGTGATTCAGTTGTGACCTTCGGACGAAAGCGAAACCGGTGGGGGTCATCGTGCCTCGGACACCCCCGTCCCACAGACGCCACTCGCCACGGCACGCGTTCCCTTTCAACTCATGTATGCCACTGGTTCTAGAAGGCAATGGGCTAATATTGTTCTACTAGTTGACTTGTTTGTATCTATGGGAAGATTTATTTTTCTAAATGCACTAAGTTAGTAATACCTGTTTTGATGCGTATCCCGTCTTCACGGGAGCACAGGCGTTCAGCCCTTAAGCAGTGTGGTTAAGGTAGCACCTCCTGTGAGGTTGGAATTAGAGTCGAGGAGCGAGTCGATTATTGACTTATAGTAATTTTAAGTCAATTATTTCTACATCTCGGAATCATTCACCGATTAGTTACATCTATAATAATGTAGATTTTCTTTTTTATGGTTCCATGGCCATTTTAACAAAAACAGAACCCTTGTAAAATTATCTATCTCGTTGAACTCAGGTATATATGTAAAAAATAATTTATGTAGTTATTTTCTGCAGCGACGTATTAAATTGCTATATATTTCTATAAATTAATCTCATTGTTGAAACCTTACCTGTTGTTTCTTCCTACCTCTAAACGCATTGGTTTTCTGTACGATAACTCTTATATGGTTAAGCTTGTCCTAGTACACAATATATTAGAAGAATTATTTTGTATGGAATAATAAAAATAAAGTATTTATAATAATCACAAAATAATAGGCCCGATTTGACAGTTTTCATCACAACATATTTCGGGATTGAAACCTCGAAGTCTGATTATCATGAGAAATCGATTAAAAATTATACGACTTTGTGATTGTTTGATTTATTTTAGGTGAATTACTTTTTGTGTCACAAATACCTCACAAAAACGAGACAAAGCGTGGAAGTTGTCTCACGTCACCTTTCACGTACCGTATGCATTTATCACGCATCACAATATTAATCTGATATTTTTTTATTATTTCACTCGTATCAAATATATTTATTCAATCGTTTTTCATTTTCATTGCATATATATACTCAAGGTGTGGAAGTCCGTTTGTGGGATAAGTTCATATACCTCTCGTTATTTATCTGTTTTAAACGGAATTTAACTTCTCAAAATTATTAATTTAACAACTCCAAATTAAACATAGAATTAAACTGTGTAGCTTTACTGACCGATTTGTTTCCGTCGTTTCTTTTCAAACACGGAAATAATGTGAGATGTATGGAATCCCTCCACTGACGAACTTCGCCACCTTGACAATATGTACAATTATGTAATACTGTTTTAGTATAAATACACGAATAATCTAGCATTTTGGAATAAATATCGAATTGAGTTAATGAAATGCCGTAATCCTTAGATAACAACACTAATATTGAAAATAAGACACCTTAGAACTTACCTGTTTTTGGGACTTCGCAATAGATTAATATATTACTAAATTAATAAAAATTGTATGTTATTTCGGTATTTGGAGAAAAATAATAATTAAAATATGTTTCATTACATTATAAAGTACACAAGTAAAAAAAATATGTAAATTATCAACCAAAATAAATTGTTATTAGCTTTCAGTTTTGTTGATTTTATTCAAAGTTA
This sequence comes from Dendrolimus houi, assembly GCA_039645545.1. Taxonomy (NCBI): domain Eukaryota; kingdom Metazoa; phylum Arthropoda; class Insecta; order Lepidoptera; family Lasiocampidae; genus Dendrolimus; species Dendrolimus houi. The sequence continues at coordinate 8,717,092 of CM077123.1, read as the reverse complement.
CGTTCTGTTGACTTTCTTAGGCTTTTTATTTTTGTGATTATTATAGTAATACGTATTTTCAATTAAACTTAAATCACAGGAATAAGCCGTCTAACAACTTATTATACATTTTTTTTTTCAAGGATCTTTTCTCTAATTTTCTAATATATTAGACAATGTATTAATAAGATTGCTTTTTTACAATTTTAGAAAATGAAGTATGTGCTGAGCGCCTCCGATGTCTAATATAGATGGATCCTTTTTCATCATGTACATACTTCTTCCTCGCGTTGTTTTACTTCAGTTTTAGCTACATACATCTAATTTACACTGTATTATCGTAGTTTGTCTCCGAAATCGGAATATGTACATTTAACTTTCACTATATGCAAAGAACTTGTAGGTAATTTTAACAATAAACAGTTTTGAAGATAGAAAAGTGTTGTGTCGGACATAATACCGGCACAGCAATATGCTGAGTGCAAACCTTGTTTGCTGAAAATTCGGCGTACAAATTCTCAAAATATGATCTGTGTATAATAATGTATACGGAATGTAATAACGTCGCTATTTCTTCAAATAAAGTTTCACTTTCTTTCTTCTTTCTTTCAAAAATCGTAATAGTAAATCGAAAATAAATTTTGGCCAACAGTAACAAAGCGTAAAAATGAAATGAACTTTGGAAGAGCTCCTTGCCAACTTGTACGCAGATCCTCTGGGAAATCTAGTTTGTTAAAAAGTAAATTTTAGTATTAAGATTGTATATTGTACCAGGATGAAGGTTAAAATAATAAATAAATTCGAAAAAAATATATTTTTTTTTGTGTGAAAGTGCCCTACCCGTTGATGTCTTTTGTAGCCAGTTCACAATTTGCCCTTCGCGTCGACATTAAAACTGGGTCATCCAGAAACAAAAATTTTGGTACTTAAATACAGTTTGTATCTTAAGTTTATAGACTCAATAATGAAGATTAAAAAAGTTTAATCTCCCCACATCTGAGACGAAATATTTCCTTCTTGTGCCCAGTGAAGAATTGGGGCGACTAGTTAAACGAAAAAATCAGAATATAAAAATAGTAAATAAGGAAGAAGAATAAAGAAGTATGATGACAGACGTGACAAGAAAGATATTACCATAACCCTTTTTTATTTTAAAAATTAGAAGAGGGGCAGCATTTTTACGATTTTTGAAGTGAATATCTTACTTACGTTGGCTTTAAAGAGGCTATTACAATCACCGATTTAATATGTAAAAGCCTGCCTAACGACATGACTATGTACACTCAGATGGTTTTTATCCTGTTAGATATAAATTCTCGTTCACGTAGGCTCTACATTATATGCTTGAATAAAAGCGAGTGGAGGAGGGGCGTTTACCTCTCCTCCATCGCTCAACACAATGTATGTAATATTGATTTTATGACAAAAAGTATTGAGTTTATTTTATTTTTGAAGTGACACTTCTTTGATATCATTGTGATTTGAAACTCAATAAAATGAAAAAGCGACACTAAAAAGAGATAAACACATCAATCTATAGAAATAAGCATGCGAGAGAATGAGATAAGTGTTTTACATTGACGGCCTCTGTGGTTGAGCGGGCTAAGCCTTTGCCGGCTTACCTCACTGCAACGCAGAGGCTCCGAGTTCGATTCCTGGTATAGTAAATTTCGGAAAAGTATTTTCTGGGTGTCTGGGATCGACCCCAGAATGGTCCGTTGTATATTACCCATAACACAAGCGTAACTTGCTTAATTTGGGATATACAGTGTGTGTGTTTGTCTACCGATTTATTTATTTATTATTATTTACATTGTGTGGCACAGATTAGAGAGACAATAAGACCACAAGTAAACATTATCTAAAGTATAAGATAGTCTTAAGTCGATTAAAAATAATAATTAAATATAATAATATAGCCTATTATATTGTATTAATATTCTTATCGCTTTATTTTGTTGTTTTATCGGACTTGATATATCATCAACGTATTTTAAATCTCATTATCTGGTCATGATATTTTTATCTTTGAATAATATTTTCGTTAAACTTTTATTGCCGCACTCAGAAAATTAAGTATCCACTTTAAAAGCTGTCAAAATATATTGTAAAGATAATTTTTTTAATATTGTATATACAGGTAAATTAGCTTCGAGACGTTATTACGTTTGTAGTAATGTACGGTCAGCATATAAATAAATAAACTAATATTTTTATAGGCAGGTACTCAATATGAAACTAATAATATCAAAATAATAAATATTAATATTAAAGATAATTTTTAATGCTAAATTGTTGGTCCCTGTTCTGAAGAATGACATTTGCTTTCTGATAGCATCTTTCTGATGGAAGTCAATGATATTCCGGTCGATTTAGCAACTAATTAGGCGGGTGTCATAATACTGCTCGGATTGCTATTGCACTGATTTTCGAAATATTTGTACAAATTGTAAAAAACTTCTTTGTTTTGGGAAGTCAAAAAGAGCTTACCTCGACCGCTTTTCAATATCGGAACTACTTTTAATTATTTTTTTTAAAATATCAAATAACAACATACAGCAAAAAATAATAATAATAAAGAACAAGAATGAACTACAAATACAATTATTTAATTCATTGATTTTCAAACTAAAACCAAATAGAACTTACAACAATTAGCAATGTAAATAATAATTATTTACTAGAGTTTTTCTCGCGGCTACGCTGCGTCTGTTTTTGAGAAAAGACGTCATTTGTTGGGATAAAATGTATCCTAAGTGGTAATTCGGGTTACAATCCAGCATTATGTCGAGTTTCAATCTTATACGTTTAGTGGTTTCCAAAAAAAATGCGATCGCAGCGCCATCTTTTTCGCTATCTTTCTCTATTCCACGGAAACTACGTCATTTATCGAGATAAAAAGTATTTTAAGTTACGCCCCAGGATATAAGACAGCTATATGTCGAGCTTCATTGAAATCCGTTCAGTCGTTTTCACATGATGCTCTAACAGACAGAACAAAAATTGTATTTTCGTATTCTGTCTGACCAAATTAGCCTCTCTGATTTTTTTTACACTTCTAAACCCATTGTACAAACTCGAACCATTTACAGATTTATTATAGTACAAATTTAACTTTCACCATTGACTTTTGATTGTAAATATATTTTCTGCCTCAAAATGTAACGAACCTCTTTTTGCTGATTGTACAAGGAATTTTAAATGTCAATACAAACAAACACAAACGCAAAAACTTCTCGAAGCTAATTTACCTATACACAGGTTCGTGTTTGACCGACCTTGCACCTGATATTGTGTGGAAATGCAGCCTTAGAAGGAGTACGCTTACCTAGAAGAGACATCTGTTCACACGAAACCTCGTGAAGATACCTAAATTGTATGTTACAGGAAATAAAACTTTTTTGTAAATTAAGCTAAACATCCCGATATTGGGATCGGTACCTCTTTAGTTTGGGATTACGAACCCACACCTGCCATGCTTATCCGAGATAGATTGATGAGTTTCTTTCATCACTCATTTTGACGTGCAAGTTTCCACATGTTTTCCTTCTCCTTCAGCATGCGCGCGGTAATTATAAAAGAGTGCATAATAGAACATAAAAACTACCTAAATCAAAAGAGTCATAGGCGACTACCAATAAGTTGGAGCGGAGATGTCTAATAAAACACAAAATCCCAAGAGAAAAAAGACTACAAAGTACTAAAAATTGTTGATCATCATTTATCATGTACATATACTTACGTATTGATACTTACAATCCTGATATTATTCACCCCATTTGAGAAGTTTTATACCCGAAGTATCTAAAGATTTCATGATTATTTCCGACTATGTTTCTTACATAGTTCCAGTATCATACTTACTGACAAATATATAACAACAGAGCTGCTAAATATAAATAATAGTTTCCAGTTGTAACGCGTTTTATTTGAAAATAGTGAATATTAATTACAGAATAGTGTCAGATAACTTCAAATCTTAATTTTTTAGTCTACTAAATAAACGGTTTGATATTCTCTACCTATAACTATATAATTATAGTAATAGGCTTTTTTGACTCACTTTAGACTTTAGATTTTTTTATAGTAAATCATTTATTAAAAATAAGCTTTTGGGTTCATACTGATATTATAAAGAGGTTGTAATTTCGTATTTTTAGATTTTTGTATGTTTGTAACAAATAAACTCAATAACTACCAGACCGATTTCCAAAATTCTTTTACCGTTAGAATGTTACATTATCCCAGATTAATATAAGCTATATTTATTACTAGAAAAAATTAAGGACCTCTATTAAAACTTCAATAATATAACCCAAGTTGTAAAAAAAATAGTGTTTGTGTGGGTCCGGGAATCGTTTAGATTCACAAATAGACCCGTGGCGCGGGATTCAGGTTCTACATTTTTATTTTTTCAGGGCAGGACAACGTCTGCTGGAACCGCTAGTACTGAATAATGCTATGAGAATACTTTCTTTTAGTAATTATAGTTCTCTTTCGATGAATAAAATCGCCATTGCTTCGAATAATTTGATAAGTTAAAGCACAATCTATGAATATTTCATAACATAAATATTTTTTTAAATCAACCCTGTCGCTTAGTATAATACCCTTTTCTTCAAAGAAATTTAAACGATCAATGTATGTAAGGATGTATTTTTACAGTATGATTTGGTATAAGCCGCGCGCAGAAGATTATTACTAATTATTGTATTGTCTTACTGATTATTATTGTATATACTTGTGTAAAGTATGTTTACCATAATAAATTAAAATAATTAATTTATTGTAAGAACTATTTATGTAACCTTTTTTGTCAACCCTACTGACCATAGACGCGCGACATCATGAGGTTATCGGTCAACCTTCTACGCACGGGTAGTATAACCACATACTGTAAATAATACAGTATGTGGGTAATTTTCGATATGAGGGGATTCGAATCCTGACAAGAATAATCGATTTTTCAGAAATATAATGATGCCACTTTAGTTTTCTTTCGTCAAAATCGGCTTCGAGTCTCCTTTAAGTGTTTTTCGCTATTTTGTATAGTTTAGGATTTGGCCATGGAGGCCCACTTGAGAAATTCACCTGTATACTATAGTTGATATATACTGTAGGTATAATAAATACCTGATTGAGTATGGAAGAAGAATACTGAATAAATGGTTCTTCCTAAACAAAATATAACTCGTAATACATTTTTCCGACATAGTTGGTGGTATCGCTAATCGATGCCTGTTTTTATAGAAAATCTAAATTAAAACTATCAATCAATCTTTTATGTATATAAACACCTATAACACGGTTGTCCCTATTAGCTGGTTGAGAAAATCTTTTTTTATTTAAAACATATTTCTTGAACTTAAATAAGTCATAAATAGAAAGACCTAATTAGCTCCTTTTTCAATTTCATAAAATTCATGCAATTTATTAAATTCAAAAACAACTAATTAGGACTTTTATTTATAACTGTAAATTATATATACAAAAACATTAATTGAGAATTTTAATTAGACTTTTTATAAAAACTAGGATCTATTAGTGGTGCCACCTGTGTCGGAAGAGTATGTTACGAGTTACGTTTTTCATTGGGCGATTGTCATTCTTTAATCTTTGTGTATGGTTTCGTTCAGTATTGAGGTGAAAAGAATTGAGTATGTTTATTTAAGAAATTTCAGAACCCACACTTTACCAAATATATTGAATCCAGCCAACCTTTGATCATGGCGATTGTTATTAATTTGCTCGTTGTAACGATGGTGGGGGTGGCGGCGGCCACCGGGTCGTTCTGGACTGTAGACCGGCGTTTCAGCATACCTAGTGAAATATAACTTCCAGTCCGGTGGAGTCAGTGAACTGTTTACGGTTGTCCGTATTAGCTGGATGAGAAAAGCTGCCGATCGGGTGGCGTGAGGTGGTCTAGAAGACTTATATACCTAAACCTAAGTTTATCAATAATATGTTTAGACTTTAAATTTAATTATTAATTCTGTATTTAGTCCCGGATTAAAACTTTGTCCTAAATATGCCAATTGAGTACGTCGTCTAGATAAAATAAAGTGTTTATCAAGTAGTTAATGGCTCAATTACCTAAACTTCGTCAATTATCAACTGAGGGTGAGAACATATAATAATATATACGTTTTTAAATTGTAAAACTGGATACCTACCAATATGTATATGTCTCGTAGGTTTATGATAACATTAGATTTTTTATCAAAACCCTAGACTTTTTATCAAGAATTAGAAGAAGGCAAACTCACAATTTAATGTTATTATAAACTTGAAAAACTTTTTAATTTTTTAAATAGTTATATTTTAGTGAGAGTTCAGGTTCGTTTTCGTCATAACCGCCCGTCCGCCCGCTTGTGTTTGTATGTCAGTCAGAAAGAAATCTTTTCAGAAAGATGACATTTTATCAGAAAGGAACAGCCAACGTACATGTAACTGAGGGTTGAAAACAATTTGGCGTCCATAGTAATGTGTTTGTTGTGTGTGTTAGTCAGATCTTGAAAAATCACGATGTTTTTTTATTTATGTAAACAGGCGGAGAGATAACCAAACTTCTCGATATTATTACCAAAGTCGTGAGAATCGATTAAAACAGTAGACGTTCGTCACCTCTCGGGGTCTTTAGAGTTCTTGGGCTGTGACGTACTTAGTAGATATTTTTAGTTCTATCTATCACAAGAATAACTTTTATAATTTTCTACCAAATCATTAAAAAGTTAAAGTTGAACTAAGATACAATCTTTATTATTTCTAGAAGCCCATAATATATATCGTAAGTAAACAAATCATTAACAAACCCCATTATGATAACTGAAGAAAATGACATAGTTTCGAATCCAAATTATTAAGAGAAGGTGAAATCAAATAAAGATAAAGAGACGGAGTTACATGTACAGTGGCTAACAGTCTGAAGCCATATAGCGCCAATTCTCTTCGAGAAAATGACTGTCATATACATAGAGATGAGACGTTTGTGCAACCCGGCTATAGAAAACCTTAAGACTGAAGAGAAAACTTTATTGTCATTTCATCATGATTGTAGATCCAAAATTCACTTTTTGCTATAGAAAACTACATAAAATTAATGTTACTTACGTACTTACAACATCCTTTTTGTTCCCCATTGTTGTAGAAATAATCCTGGTCTGATCGGGGCTTGTCCTTGGGTGAAATTTCTGTGTATACTATATATACAGGGATTGCGTTTCAATGTCACGTCACATTTAGTATAAATAGTCGAAAGAGCCTCTACGTTGGCCACCATATGGACCCATAAAGCCTTCTAAATATTCATGCGGGCCATTCTTATGACCTGTGGTCTTCAACGATATACTACTTGGTTTTTATTATATTATTTTATTTGAAAATGAATGTTTTTATTTTACAATTGAGTTTTACAGATTACTGATCATGAAAGTCATGAGTCTACAGTCGCTCGCCGACCAAGTCAACTTACTGTTAAAGAAGAAGCGGTGCATTAAACTTCCCAGCAACATATCTTATTTATAATTATTATATTATGTTCGTATTTATATTTCGAAATAGATTATTAGCAACGTATTTATTTGATATAATTAATCGTAGAATAGTGACCCATAAATGTACACCTGTGTCTAGTTAAATTTGAGAAAACGTTATTTCTACTTAGTTACTTGTTTCTAAAGTTTTGGTTGTTCTACAATCATGTGACTAGTATAAAATAGTAAAAATCATTAAATTCCTGTAATTTATTTCTTTTGTACTGAATAATCTAAAGTTTTAAAAATATATTAGGTCATTTTATATCATTTTACAAAGAAAATAAATTAATAGAAGTATTGCCTATTTATGATTTTGGGCTATTTCTTTGTTCGAGTCTCGTAAATAACTACTGGATCGATTTTGTTCTATTAAGCTCACAGGAGCCAAACCGCGAGTGGTAAAAAGTTATAAGAGTACAAAAAATATTATTAGCAAAATACTGGATAATTTTAAGTTTAATTTCAAAATCAATTGTTTAATCACCGATCGATATCTCATATTATTAACGATTGTAATTGATAAAATATATACGAATAAATAAAAATGAAATGTCTGTGACTACAACAAAATAACGCAGAAATTAAGTGAAACCTGTTAGTTCTATACGATTACTAAACATAAATGATCATTTTAGAATTGTCTGTCAACCTGAAAGTTTGTCTCAAATAGGTTTAGAGTCGACGAATTTCAATAAACATTTTCGGTCTAAAACAAAAATCTTATCGTAAATGTTCGTGTATGGTTAAGAAAAACTGAGTTCTAAAATTCACATTAAACTCCGTTTGGACATTTCAGAGCTTATAGACGAAATTTTCAAAAAGGTTTTTATTCAAATCCTAAAATATTTATTGAAATCTTTTGAATAATTTCGGAACCTATTTGAGATAAATTTTCAGCGACAAAATTTCTAAAAATAGTAATTTATGATTGAGCAACGTATAAATAACAGTTTTGCTGAAATTTTACTATTTATTCTGAAAACATAGGCACACACTTAAGTTTTTTTAAAGTGCAGATTAAGTAATAATTAAGTCTACCAACAATACATACTGTCTTCGGACTGAGTTAATGTGTTATTTGTTACGGGTTGAGTTTTAAACTGTATATCAAGACACAAAACTGGCTTTTGAACACTAACATCGGAAATCTTTCGCGAAATATGAGATTCACTATTAACTGTCGACATTTTTATGGGAATTTTTGGCAGTTGTTTTAATATGTTATATAGCCTATTTCCATTCTAAGAATGCCCTAATTATGTTTATTACCATTACAACCATGGAAAAAAAATCGCCCAGTAAAACTAACTTGTAACATTCTGGAATTCGTAAATTGTATTAATAGAATTGAAATGGAGCTCCTTAGGAATTTCAATTTATGACTGATTATTTTTATATTTTTTGTCAGTACTTTTATTAGATATTCTACAACATTAGAAACGAAACTATAACTTCTCAAAATATACCTAATTACAAATGAAACCATACTACAAATAAAACTATACTTACAAAATAGCATAAATTTATATGTAACAAATTGACTCCAAATCACTGTCGACGGGGAGCTGACTGTTTTAAGTTTAAGAATAAGGTTTTGGAGTAAGTTTTAAAGTTTTGAATAATAAGATGTCGATTGGAAGCGTTTATTGAGATTTTCTATAAAAACAGGAACGGGCTGGTGAAGCCAGGGTGTGTTACGTGTTATGCTTCTTATTAGGCGATTGTGATTCCTTATTTAGTCTTCCTGTATGATTAAGATTTTGACCTGAATGAAGTCTGGGCAAATAGTATACATAAATGATTTAAAATGTCCTAACATGTGGAATATTAATGATTTTTAACATTTTCATGACAATAAAGAAGACTTTTTCATATTTCGATGGATAAGTTCTATTCATCATTATAATTTCATTCATCATATTCACTAACAATTGTGAGCGATTTATGTTAAAAATTATTTTGAAAACCTGCTGGTCTATACGATGAGTTTTTGTAATTGATTTTATAATGTCACTATATCAGAGGCATAGCTATATAATTCGCATCAAGCAATGACGGTTGGGAAAATAAAACAACAATTTTGACATAAAGTTTATATTAAACCCACAGATCTGAAACAGACACTACAAATTATAACATAGTCAAGAAAATGAAAGCCACTAAGAGTTCCCAACAGCTGGTTAATTAATCAATTGAACTAATTTTAATTGATATTATTACTATTTGTGGTACCAGTAAACAGAACAACTCTTTGGCTTTCAAATATTCAAAATAATCAAATCATCCACATAGCGTTGTTAACACGATTGTGAATGTTTGGCACCTTACAAAAGATCGCTTAGCTTCACACAATTAGTTCGCATTAGTTTCAATTCGATCACGTGTGTAAAAAATAATACGAAATATTACCTAATCTATTAAATTTCGTATCTAAACGATATCGGTACCAATCATTAATTTAGTATTAAGTAGCAATAGAGAAACAACTACATGTAACATGCTTACACACGTGATGAAAGAGACGCATAGCAGGTATTCGCCGTAGCGGTGTGACAGATCTGCTGCCTTAAACTAGATTAATCTATGATAAAGACTTAATCTAAAAATTATATTTTAGAGATACTGAAGGGATAACTTTACTGAATAGTCGCACCGGCTTCTGGTCAAGTACGTCCATCCGTAAAATTCCAACAGTACCATCCTATAGTTGTTTAAGTTTGCGCTATGTTTATAAGAAATGAATATAACCAATATGAAAATAACTGAACGCATGCAACTCCAATAAAACGTAACTAAGGCCAGATAGGGACATATATAAAGAAAACAACATCTTATCATATTTTACTTCTCCGTTTTTACTCAATGTAACAGAAATCGTCTGGTAACTGATCATTAAATTAATACATTATACACAAACATAATCTTCACAAAAATTTCCTTAAACATTATAGTCCTTATGCTCTATCGTTTATAAACCTGAAATCACTACGTTAAACTTATTTCAAAATAAGTCTATCAATGAATAGAATATGATAAATAACAAATTTACCGTACTTGAATATATTTACATAAGTTTTGTAATACTTAACTAACTGGTACTACTAGTATGTGCTTTCAAACAGTATGAAGGGAGACAAATATATTTTTCTAAAATATATAATATATATAAAGACATAAGGCTGTACCTGGGAATAAGGCGCATATCACGGCTGATTGATTACAAAGTAAAATGAAAATCGAATATTTAGTAAATAAAAACGTTGGAAGGCATGTTGAGGTATTTCGTTAGTGCTGCGACATGCGCCCTGTCCCATCGCCACCTTTATAACTCTAACACTATTACTCGTTACTTGAGGTAGTTAAGTTTCGTATATTGTGTCATTGTCACTTTATTGCTATGAAGAAAAACACATCAATTATACAATTTAACAATATAACACTTTTATAATAACTCCCGCACAATTTTGTAAATACATTTATATAATATAATTGGTATGTTTGTTCAAGTAATATCGTTGGGCGTTCGTTCCTAAGTCTAAATGGCAAATTGATGGAAACGAACGCAGCCCCGACTGATTCCGATGATTTTATTTATTATATATAAAATACTCCTTTATAAATAATACAATAAATTATGTTAGAGGTAGGCCATTTCGGTCCAAATTGTTCAACAGTTATTATTGCTTTTCTCGTACTATATAAATCACTTAAATTTTTAAAGATCTCTATAACACATTGTTGATGTTGAGGTAGATTAAATTGCTTGTGTAATTATTTAAGTATAAAAATATTTCTGCGATATAGTCAACATTCAAATACAAACATTATCAAAAATTATGTGGATACAATGCTCATATTGCACATTAGTTCATGTCAAACGAATATACGGTTAATTTGTGTGCTGACCAATGATATGTATGCGCGTATGAGCCGTGCTAGGTGCCTGTGCGCAATTGTTGCGAGCGATCGATAAGCTACTTCTACCCGGCATGTCAGCGCACGCGCATTGTGGTCCTGATATGTTCCATAAAACTGTTTAACCACCGATTCATAAATAGATATATACAAAGATTTCACGATCTTAAACTTTTAAATACATAATCGATATCGTGACTTTTTAATACTATACAAAAACATTTACATTATTATTTTAAATTATTGCTAGAGAATTTATTTATCATTAGGCTATTAAAAACATTACAAATTAATTTGTTTCGCAACAGACAGTTGGCGGAATAAATTTGGCAACGTTTAGGAAGACTACTTTCCTACCACTAACGAAACAGGAATGTATAAACTAAATTCGTTCAAATAACACATTGGTAACTTAATTGGACATAAAAATATTTCAAGGAGGAAATCATTTTGAATTTCATACAAAGAAGTCAACTAGTTTACAATTAAACAAATATTAACAGATAAAATTATTAGGAAGCACCGGGAACATACAAAACGTAATTTATAGAAACTTTTACAACTAGAACAAAAAGCAAACTATACCTACCTAGCAGTCATACAGACCTATGAACCAGAAGATTGTGTCGAGTCCTAGCCAACAAAAAAACGAATAGGAATCGCATTACACACGAAACGATGTATAATGTAAGGTCATGGAGGAATACTAGGAATGGCAATCGCTGAGAAAAAACGTAACTTTGAAAAGCTTCTATATCGTATGTAAATGCATGACCCACCATTCAATCTTTTCTTTCTTTCTGGTGTATTATTTAAAACATCATATTATTTACTAAATCAAATCAGTCAAAAATTAGTAACTGATAAAAACTTTTAATACATGACTGATTTGGCATAAAATATGTTTAGAGTTATTTTTTTCGGCGATTGTTATTCTTAATAATCGTCTCCTATATTACAGTAAACCATTTAACAAAGTACCCGTCGTCATATTTCCACCCGTACGTACCTTTTACTACTTCTATCCAACCTACAAAAATTGATCATTGACGAGTACTGCACTTTCACCTAAGATTCTAATCTATCATTTGGCAATCTCATACATAATTCATGAAAATTTTATTAATGTAATTTGTACCAATGATAATTAAAATTTGATTTCTGGCACGAAATTATATTTTACTCAAAAACCTACCTAATTAAGTGTCTGGCAATCAAGTCCCTTTGTCAATATTTACAAAAATTACTCTAAGTAAAATTTTCAAATTACACATAGCATCCTTTAAATTTAACAATTATTTTCGAAACATATAATTTTAACTAAATAAAAATCACCCTATGGTCCATTTTAATTTACAATAAAATTAATAAGATATGTCGCGTACCTTTACGTTTTACCTAATTATTCCTAAGAATTTTGTGTATTACAATATGTGAAAATGATATGGTTCGATCTAAACGATATCTCAGAATTATACTAACGTCATGTAATTATATGTTTAGCGCCCAGACACCCACGCATTTAAAGTCACCTTGCACCGAATGCAAGGTTACGTTGAGTGTACAACAAAAAATGATCGGCTAACTAAACGTATGCGTCTGATCTGTGCCGCGGCGCAGTGCAGCGCGGCGGCCGGTGCGCGTTCCCATTATAACCGTAACCAACCTAATCGCAAACACGAAACATATTTTCCTATGAACCTACACGAACGGAATACTTTTTATTGCGTATCATTTTCCTGTTTTAGGAAAAAATCTATACATGATGGGGCTGTCGTATAGATGTATAAACTGCACTTAATTATGCTCAATATTAGCCACCTGAGACGTAGACGTAGGTGAATTGGAGGACCGCGAGGACACAGATGATGAACGTAAATTTTTCTTTATATGAGTATCGGAATGTTTCACCATATGATCTTTCCTAATAAACCCTTTGCCACAATGATCACACGCAAACGGTTTACAGCCGGAATGCAAACACATATGCCGTCTCAAATCGGTCTTATGGTTAAACGATTTCGGACATTCGTTACATTTGAACGGTTTGTTGTCCATATGTTTAATACAATGACCTTCGTATGAAACGTCATCAGAAAATCGTTTTCCACACCTATTGCATTTAAATGGCTTTGCACCTGAATGGAAAGTTTTATTATGCTGCGTAAGATAGCATGCTTTATTGAATAACTTGTCACATTCATAGCATTTGTGTATTTGAGTGGCAGGGGCTGACCGCTTTAATTGTTTGATCTCCGTGAGCGGTGTACTCACCGTCGATGAGACTGCTGGTGAGCTGCGGCTCTCATTCTCAGCTTTAGCACTTTCAGGACTTGCAGGAGACTTCATCTGAGTCCCATAGTTCTCCTTATTTGCGTAATCCATTATATCTTCTATTTTTAGAATTTGAAGCTCGCTTGAGTCAGATCGTAACAAATTATCCTCTCGTTTAATAGTTTTACCGCCTACGGCATATCCATATGGATAAACTTTAACATTTTCGGGATTAAAATTAATAACATTTTCTTTGACCCTAGGTCGATACGCGTAATCATATTCGACGCTCTGTTCACATATTTCAGTATTATTGTAGTGCAGAGGAGAGTTGACCGGATCAACAATTATATAACCGATGGTTGACTCATCAGCAACTACTTGACCCCCCACGTTAGGCTGTGTGATATAGTTTGAAACATAAACGCTGAAACTCTGCGTCTGGAGCTGCGAGAAACTCGGCAGACGTCCACCGGCAGGCTGGTTCGACGTTTCTTGTTCCGTTACCTCGACTTCTTCGAGTGAAGATTCACCAAAAGTAGCCGGATTGGCTATAGGCAGATTGTTGATAGCCATATCCATAACGTGGGGGGCCATCCCGTTTGGGTAACTCGGTGCTATAGTCTGTTGAAAATTCTGACCCAAGTATAATGGGGTGTGCGTGGGGTCCGGTACCGAAGGCCCCAAAGGCTCCGTAGACCTCGGACTGTACGGGTTGACACCCAAATGACTGAACGGAGGAAGCGTGTGCGCCGTAAGCGCCGGCGTACTCTGGGTTAGAACTGGAGTTGAAATATTGCTGGTTGACACTGATAGCAGGCCCCTCATATGGTGATTTTGAGAAACAGAGGGACCTGCTTCCCCGTTTGGGGGATTGCCGGTTGTAGATATTGCTACACCTTTCGACGCCTGATGATTGCTGTCATTTGGATTCCCTATGCCCGGAGGTTGACTACCTATATTTAATGGATGGGATCCGACCTGATGTTGTAAAGGGTGATTAGCTAGAAGATTATTACTGAAATTATTATCTAAATTACCCTGTTGTAGATGCGTGTATGGCGACTTGGACTGCATGCTGGCAACTCGATGTGAACGATCGAAGCTCTGCGATGCGTATGGAGATTGAAGCGCGCCGTCATCGACGCTGCGGCCATCCTCAGACGGCACGGGACTTTGAGTGTTTGAGTCAGCCGCCTGTTGTTGACTACGCGATAATGACTCGCGAGTTGGATGATGGTGACTGGATATAGGCATAGTAGCTGGATCAGGCTGACCTGATGATCTGACTGCGTTTTTATGTAAAGTTGTATTGTAATGTCTTTTTAAATGTCCGGAACTTGTAAACCATTTATTGCAAGCTGTGCAATTATAAGTTTTCGGACGCCGCGCTTCATTAGATTTCCAATTAGCTCCTTTACCACCAATAGATGGCAGTGTTGACGAAGTAGGGTTAGCTGGTTGGGTGCTTGTAATCTGCGGAGCCGTCGGGGAGTCGTATGGGCGATAAGGCGGTTTCATATCCGGGTTAGAGGAAGCTACTTGCCCTGAATAATCTGTTAGAGGTGGCATTTGCACCCCAGGATAAATCTTTTGTTCAACGTGCATAAATGGCTTTTGTTCATGATGTACAGAAAGAAATTTATCTTGTGAATATCCAAATTTTTGATCAGGATGGAACATTTTGGTTTCAGACGGATATGTTTTTTGTTCAGCAAACATTTTCTGGTCTTTAAACAGGGACACATCTCCATTAAGTTGAGGGTTACTATACAACTTTTGAGCTTCCCATGGCATCATAGGAACGGTACGAGTATTAACTTCACGTCCCTGTGTCGGAGTTTCTTCATACTGTGTAGTTTGTGGTTCGCCGTCATTGCCTTGATAAACAACTTTCTGTGAATCTAAGTCTAAAATATCTGATGATTCTTCGTGTTCTTCCTTAACTTTGACATTTTCACTATGGTAACCTGAATTATTATACTGTTTGCTAGGGAATTGTTGAAATGGCATCGACGCGGAAGTGGGCACCGAGCTGGTACCAGCATGAGCAGAGTTACAATGCTCATTCAGTTGGACAGCGGAATCACACACAAAGCCACATTTATCACATTGATTAGGCGACGGCGATGGCGTCGGTTGATTAAGAGGCTGTCCATATAACGGACTTGATGAAGATACTCGTGAAACCCTCTCTTGCATATTGTATGGGTGAAATCGGTTTGGTTTATGATACTCTTGTCCGTATTGTGATTGTTCCCAATTAATTTGATCTGTATGTTGACTTTGTGGAAAACCAGAATGAGTGTAATTGTTACCAAATTGAGCTCCAGGTGAAAAGTTAGTCTGATCGGGGTTCTGGTAGGGCGACGGTGCGCTGTGGTAACTCTGCGGAGTTGCTGGATGAGGAAACTGGCCCGATGTCTCTGGCGTAGCCCGTTGCTGAAACTCTGGACTCGGCTTAGTGATCATGTTGTCACTCGAGTCAGCCGGAGCCGACACTGTTGTTTCGTTTTTCACTTTTGAGCCGTTATTATTATCTGAATCATTTTGTGAGTTTTGAGTACCCCACTTCACGTACAAATTTTCTTTATGATACTGTAAATGTACCTCTAATGATTCAACGGTATCCAAATAAAGATCGCAAATCTTACAGTGATAATCCCTCGAGGGTAATGTTGACGATACAGTGCTGTTGTTAGCCATTTAAGTCATCAATCCAACGGAGAGCACCGTCTCCTCCAACGAAAGAAAAATAATAAAAAAAACACACCGGTTGTGTTGACATACATGTAGTCCGTACCAATTCAGACGCTACAGGTTAGTCATGGTCGCGGCCGGCACGTCGCCCTCGAGACCTAACTTATACTACGGCGGCGTTTTCGAAGAAAGTTTTTCGCGGCATTTCCGCGCGCGGGCGTACGGCACGGCCACGTGCGTACCGGTAAACACTCGCGGTCCGCGCTGGAATCGCGCGACTCGTCCAAGTCCCTCCGCGGCACTATACACTGTCCTGTACACAAAACGCCGTTCACTATATAAAAAGTTTCATTTTATACTTCACTGCAACTTTCAGTCACATTTAAGTCTAAACAAATTATCTTGTTATTAATAAAATAAACAATAACCGCGTTTGTAATGCAAAAAGTTTGCACTTGTTTATTAACCCGCCGGCACTATGCGTTTTAGTTTGTGACGATGCAGAAGGCGCGGCGAGGTGGTGACGCAGGTCAACCGGGTATGACCGCTTTGAGCGTTTACTAGCAACTGACAGCCTTCCCGAAGTCGCCTTCGGGGGCATGACTTCAATAACAATTCGCAACGTCGTCCCCCACCGAGACGTGCGTGCGAGCGAGACCGTCCCACGGTGATGAAGTTATCGCTCCTTCGTCCTTTTGTGTGTCCTCAGTGTGAGCGAGACAGCCACTGCCAGCGGGGCCGGGGCGTGCGGGGCGCGCGGGGATGGTCCTACTCTTTCTCAAAATTGAAATGCCCGGTCGAAATGTCCGGTGATGCTGCGTCCGAGTAGGATAGCGATAGCACCCACCCTTACAATGCGGGCGGACGGAGGCCTGCGACGAACACTTCTAAATTTTAAATCTTATATTTTTATTTTAAAAACAACAATTTGTATTTAAGTAAAAAAACATGCATTGATATTTGTTTTTTAAGATTGTTATTTATTGCGAGCGGTAATGTCACCTTCATAATTGAAATAATAACCTTTTTATTGAGCGGCAAATCTTAAAATTATACTGCATTGATTGGTATGTAAACATGCACACACATTAAAAGTGAATCATTATATTGTTGTAATGTTTATACTTACGTACGAATATAAAGCAAATGTCATTTCCTTGTTTAAAGTCAATAACCGAAATAGATCTAAACGATAATTATGATAAAAGTATTAAAAAACTGTACATATTCAAGGTTGCGGGACCAATTTATTTATTTTCTCATGAATATATACTTGCTTAAAAATTTGTGCATACGTAAGTCGTGTATATCTACCTACTATGAGTATCAATGCGAACAAGAGAACATGACTTTTAAAATGTACATTACTCGTCTAGAGATTTATCATTAAATATTTATTTATTTATTATTTAAAAAGAAAAGAAAACATTAAAAAAACTTTAATACTAATTAAATACGCTCATTATTACTAGAATGGAATTTATTAATTTTATGCATTGGTTGGAAATATTTCATTTTTATATAAATACAATGTATAACCCATGTCAAGTGAAACCAGGTGTAACGCTTGTATAACGAGAATCACCGAGTACTGCGCAGGGCACTGAAAACTTTGCATCGTGGAATCGTGGACGAGCGGAGTGAGGGGAACGCGCGGGGGGCAGGCGCGGTTCCTTAATTTTTTTATAAACACCGCCAAATGTAACGACGTTTCCACTGACTTCTAGGGCAGTAATCAGTTAAAACCTTAATACAAAAATAACTTTTCGTTTTGAGAATGAGGAAGCTGGCTCGGGGTGAGGAAGCATGTGGCGGTGTGCGGTGCGCAACCTGCCGGACACCGGCCCATGCAAACTATAAGGGGCGCTCTCATCGATTTTCTCGGACTGTGCCGATACCTTCCTTCAGAGAAATATAGACGCTTCCTCATTCCACGCTATACGATTTTACACTTGGTATTTGGTCGATTCGCCTTCTGTTCCAACTATTTCTTTATTAACTTCTGTTAGATGGATGTATTGTAAACTTTACAAAACTACTTAACTTTAACTTTAAAAAACTTATTTGTGAACTGATCAAATTGTTTTAAGCGTGCTGAACTGCTTGGTACTTACAACAATAATGCAATTAATTGCAATATTTTTAAATTAAGATTAATATATATTTTTTTAAGTTTTAAAAGGGGTACATCAAAGATATGCAGGCTTGATGTGCTTGCTGATAGATCATATGTTTGCCAATGAGGGAGATACAGAAGACGGTGGATAGAAAAGACAGAAGAGTAAACTCCTGATTCCAAAGTGAACGCTTTGAATACTACTGAGATTCAACACTAGGGTGATCATGATGATTTACTGAATTAAAATTAAATTCAGAGACAGCAATAAAATTTGTAGCTGTAAACTTTATCACACAATCTGGATCAGAATTTTAATATTACTTTCGTAACGCTAGATCTGCATAATATTTATATTAAAATATTGGTACAGAAGATGTCAATTTCAACTGACCAGTTAACTTTTTAAGACATACAAAATCTAAGGAATTATATCATTGCCTACCAATGAACAAAAATGATCTTTTTATACGAAAAGCATACGAATTAGTTAAGTATGCGTCGAAAGTTTGTAAAGTGGCATTATACGGAAAATAAAATATAGCCTTGGTTTTTATATCCACTACAAGATATCCAAAAGAGTGTATTGGTATTAGTTATAGTATTTTATTGCGTGTCAATTTAATAAGCCTCTCATTAATTAGATTAATTTTTTGATACAATTTTCTGATTAATATGCAGATTAAGTAAGTCCGGTAATACAATTCTCACTTGTTCTGTCCTGTAAAATATTATGTGTATTTTATCTTATTATTTAAAACATTTTTTAAACTTAAATCTATCATAAATTTAAAGTCCTAATTACCTCCTTTTCAATTTCTTGAAATTTACTTAAATGGAAGGGAATCTATTATAAAATGAGACGAACAATTAAAACGACATTTTACTCAGACGTTTAAGTTCTAATAAACTTGTTTATTTTAAGCCGGGTTTCTACATTTGACTATTCATTCTTTTACCTTAACTCTGGTAGAAAATTGATATTACTTGTATATCAAAGTTTAACCAGTAGCAAGTAAGATATAGGAACCGACCATTAAATAATAGTATATCGAAAGCGATTTTTCATAATCGCAACAAATATAAAGTTTTCGCCAATAACAGTAAACAAGAAAACTAAGACGTTTTGCAGCTCAACAATTAAGAAGTGAACCGTATGTTAACTAAAATTAATTCACTCTCATATAATGTAAACTGTACAAATGCAGTAATAAAGACTTAATGTACAATAAGTTTCGTGTTCTACTATAACCTAACGAGATCATAAGTAAATTATTATTTTGCAACATATAGAAATTTGAGTTTAAAACTTGCATAGAGTGTTAAAATTTAAAACATTATTTGAATAAACAAATACAAATAATGAAAATCTCAACAGAGAGTAATTGATAAAAGAATTCCATAGGAAAATGGTTAGAAAAGATTCCAAGTAAAAGCATAATGGATACGAAACGTTAACAACTAAACAGTTAATCCGTGCCTCGCGAACTGTATCATTCATAACGTTTTATGAGGGACGAACGCAATAAACACACGCCTGACAAACAAAGTTGTATTTCGACAACTTTAGCAAGGGATCCAGTCAGAATACCAGCGGGCATGGCTTTATTAAAATACTAGATTATACGCGATTTCATACAAACATATGTACCTAATCAACCCAGCATTATAATATATAAAACTATAAAATACAAAATTGAAAAAGTGTGTCATCCATTGGTCAATTTAGCGTACGCCGATAAAAAACAGCATCCTGCTTAAATTTTATCTATGTATATATAGTATATACCTATAGATTCTCCTATTTGAGAAAAAATTCTATGACATGAAGATGGAAATGTAGACTTTTATTTATTGTATATATTGTATCGTGCTTCCTCGCACAGCGAAATTCTTAACGAGTCTAGGAACATGTTTAGCTCGTCAAATTTGTCTGGCTCATTAGAAAATATTTTTAAATGTTATACTTGATAATATATATAAAATTCAGCCTACCTAAAATGACGTAACTTCCCACATTTTTTTAAAAGTGTCTGTCAAAAGTTATGGCCCACAGGAAGTGTCTGGCAACTGTATATCTTTGTTTATAACAATATCATATATGATATATGTAAAAACTAGCCTTGCTACTTTGACGTAAGTTAGTGTGGTTTTTTTTCCAACTTTGATACCTGCTAGCTGAAAAACAGCCCCACTTTCAGCTTAGCGAGTATCCATTCCTTTCTAAGTTAATGTTAAACAACCGTTCCTAAAAATTTCATCTTTCCTAAAATCACGTAAGTCTGGGGTGACTGGGGGATCTCACTCTATAAGGATTTTTGCCAAAATGACCACAGAACCATCGGATACGGAATTAGATTATAAATTTTTGTACAAACAATAATTACAGATTTTGTAACAATAAATCGCTATCAGTTGCGACTGAAACTAGAGCTTTAGGAAACGCTTGCCACTTTTCGCTACTTATTAGGATGGTTATCTTCTCACTATTAATCTTTAAGAAAACTTTCTTGTCTTAAAGAATTACACTATCGCTTTAATACGAGGTAGTTATTTAAATCAATTGAGGACTCTTAATTACCTTATTCTAAAGTTACTTTAAGATCTATTATACTGAGTGTATATGTTGTCATACGCTATTTTTTATTGCCCAACGCAAGCAAACATGCAAACGGCCTATCTGAATAAAAGTAATCATGTCTATGATTTGATAATAAGCTAAGATTACTTAGAATTTTATAAAAAGCTCGTTATAGTAAAATGTACCTATAATGTGCACAGTTCACAGTGCACTATTGGGCACAGTACTTTTTTATTCAAGAAATAAACAGTAATATTTCGCAGATGTCATAAAATAAGTGTCAATAAGTGGTAATCTTAACAACATGCACATGAAACTAGAATAATACAGACATTACCTACAATATAATTACATAAAAGTCAGGCTGTAATGTCAGAAAAATATACTTATACTTCCTACATACTTCTAAAACAATCCAAATTCCCTCTAGCAAATGTCTGGTCAATATATTGCACAGAAATACAAATAAAATTGTTTCGGTGTCTATAGACAACAACACGGAATGAATGAACCATATTAAAGGAATGTTCAAAAAGCGTTGTATTAAATTTAGTACAATAGATAGCTTAAAACAAAGCGGTTTAAAGATAAAACGCTTTTGTTTAAATTACTGAGTAGGAATTAACACACTAATACTTTTATGTTGACTGGAAAAAGAGATTATGTTTTTAAAATAATAAAACATTCGTTGTAAATCCGTATTCAAGGAAAAAACGAAACAAAAGATACATTCATCCCACTTTTACGTACATAGATCTCTAACAATAAATACCTACAACGCTCAATTATTATTATGACCTCTTGTTGCAAATGATTATAATACGGTAGTAGAATAGTTTCACGAATGAACTTAAAATGTTGTAAAACCAAATGTGATTTATGAATTTCAAAAGAAAAACGCGCTTATATGAAGTATTGGTTTATTTTAGATTATCAAACCTTTTTGTAGACTGGAACGACTATGCCTTTAGAAAAAGATTCCATGCGACCTCGTTTATTCAGATTAGGCTAATAATAAATTAATAATCGTCAAGAATAAAAAAAAGACAGCTTGATTAGTAGTTAACACAACCACGTCTCAAGCTCATATGACACGTCTTCAAATCCTGACCGGAAAAGCATGCACATCTTAGGCAGAGTTCTGAGCTAATGCGTATAGTGATATAAATACCACGTGCTGACGGTGAAGGAAATCATCATGATGAAACCCAACATTGAAATAACAGATATGTCAAACCTGTGAAGCCGCTTTGGACAAGTGTAGCGGGTATATTATTCATTCCTCTAACAATTGGGAGGCTCGAGGTCAGTAGTGGGATTTTAATGTGCTATTATTACTACGTATTATATAATAGCGGCCTCGGTAGACGCTGTTCTGCCCTGAAAAAATAAAAATCTAGGACCCGATTTTAGTGCCTCCTACCGGTTCCAATTGTGAATCTAACCCATCCGGGGACCCCAAATACACACAAAAAATGTCATCAAACTCGGTAAAGTCGTTCTTAAGTTATGCGCGTACATACATTTCTACGATTCCTTTTTATTTAATTATAGATTAGATTTATATTGATTAAGGTTCACATACTATTAATCAAAGAAAGGGTGGAACTTAAAGTATGGCGCCATCTATTTGATGCTTATGTAACTTAGTTGACCTCTCGGTTTAAAAAAAAATCAATAATTATTATTTTTATTATAAATTAAAATGAAACCTATCCTATATCCTAAGTTAGAACAAATCCAGCAAAATTAAAAAAAAAACATCAAAATCAGTTGAGTAGCTTCGGAGTTCATCGATGTCAAACACTGTGACAGGGAATTTTTATATATATATATAGATTATATTATTATAAGACTTAAAACCGCAGCAGGTCACAGAAAGCTTGCATCGAATGCCGAAATATTAAGTCGTTAAAGATGCCAACTGGACGCCCTCGAACGCTACCGAAGAAGTCGGCATATAAATATGGTATAAGCTTTTGAGGAAATGCAACTAATATAGAATGCTTATTTACAGCTCAAAAAAGCTGTATACGTTTTATTTGCGTTTAAAAAGACGAAATAGCTGTAGACCATGCTTCAAAATCCTTGAACTACTCACTCTACCTTGTCTATATATTTTTAAAATAGCGCTCCATGTAAGAAGATATCCTGAACAATATGAGAGCATTGTAAACAAACACACGTCGATATAACCTTTTAAAATTTAATAAAAGGTGCACAACAACTTTATTTGCAAGTACCACATTTATGATGTCCACCAAAATATATAAAAAATTGCCTTTAGACATAGACATGCCGCGAAATTGACACATATAAATATAAATTATTTACATACTTAACGGACAGGACATTTTATATGATATAGGAATTTTTGGGCAATAGTAATAGATAATTCAATGACTAAAATATTATAATTAACAAAAGTTGTATAATAATTAAAGATATATTGTTATAAAATATGTAGGACAACAATAACGACATGTGTATTATTCATTTGAAATTTGACATTTAAATTTTCTTTTTATAATCTACTAGCGGCCCCGACAGACGTTGTTCCTGCTCTAAAAAAATAAAAATCAAGGACCCAATCCCAGCGCCGCCTACCGGTTCCAATTGTGGATTTAAACCATCCGGGACCCACTCAAAGACACAAAAACAAAATTGCCAAAATCGCTCCAGGTGATTAGGAGGATTCTAGAACCCGATCTCAGCACCACCTACCGGTTCCTACGGGATGAAAAAAGTATCCTATGTCCGTCTCCTGGTTCTAAGCTACCTCCCCTTCAATTTTCAGCCTAATCGGTACAGCTGTTCTTGAGTTATAAATAGTGTAACTAACACGACTTTCTTTTATATATATAGATTATAATATTATATACCTATATTTAAACTAGTTTTAATAATTTTGAAACTAGTCTGGAAGATATCGCCGGCGGCGACAAGACCTCCTATTGTAAATATGATTTGATTTCATCTGTGTGTACAATAAAGAACACTCATTCATTCATTCAGGCTTTGCACAGACAATTTGTAAAGAGTACAAATCGGTTTCTATAGGTATCTGGTACTGGTAGATATACCCTCTTGACCTCAGAGTACAAGAGTCAGTGGGTTTGTACGAGACCGTTTCATCTGTATAGACTACTAGCTGCTCCAAGCGGTTTCACCTGCATGGTGATGGAAAATCGTTATATTTTGGATAATTCACACTATATCTTTATAAATTATAGCCTATGTCAGGGGTCACCAAATGGCGGACCGCGGTCTCCACATCCGGACCGCCGACCCATTTTGTGCGGACCGGGAGAAAAGAGAAATTTGTACTACACAGTACTTAATTTAAAAAAAATGTGATGAAGATGAACTTCATTAAGAACAAATTTCGATCTCGATTTATTGATGAACATCTCCAGGATTTAATGTCAATAGCTTGCACCAATTTCACTCCAAACTTCAGCCAGGTAGTTCACAACAAAAAATGTGATTTTTCTCATTGATATGTAAAAAAATACCTTTGTAATTTACATATGTTTAATAAATATTTTTTCTATAAAATGTCATTTCATTTCTTAAAACGGACCCCGAGTGAAACTAAACTAAAATTTCATCAAAATCCATTCAGTAGTTTTTGCGTGAAAAGTAACAAACATACATACATTCTTACAAACTTTCGCGATCATAATATTAATATAGTAGGAAGGAAGTAGTTTTCGAGAAAAGGTTTCTCATAACAAAAATTGTGTGTGTGTGTGTGTGTGTGTGTATATATGCAGTTCACACGCAGTAGAAGTAAAACTTCTGAAAATATACTCAAAGATAATTTTTCTCTACCTTTTACTAACATAAATGTAATTCCTTTAGTCTACATCCGTAAACATATTATAACTCAAAATAAACTTTTTAAGTATCACTTTAAATTAATCACTGTTTTAGTGTATAAAATATTATTATCAGATTTATTTCGGTCCAAATTCGACCTATGTTTAATCATAGGACTTATTGTCTCTCTAATCTGTGCTGCACAATGTAGAACTCGTATCTCAGTCTCTCGGGGGTTTGGTTCTATAGATTTATGAGTTTATCTCTTCTTAGTGTCGCTTTTTCGTTTCATCGAGTTTCAAATCACAACGATTCTAAAGAAGTTTCAATTCAAAAATAGATGAACAGATAATTTCATAAAGGTCCCGTTTTTCTAAAATGGTTACGGTACCCTAAAAAGTAATAGACGTTCAACATTTCGACAAATGTACGTTGTTCGTGGACTGACATCTATTTGGCAAATTTTGATTTCATTGTACGATAATAATTATTTTAATTAACTTATAGGGATTGTTATTGAATTGAAATATACGACTTAATCATAGGTGGTATAATAATAAAAAACAATTAGTTATATTAGTGAGTTCACCGATTTGACTTTACCATGAGGTCAAATGCGCCCGCGCATTCTTCGAACGCTCCTCGAAGCTTTGAATAAACGTGTTATTATTTTGCAATCTCAATTAGAGTTCGTCTTGGCAATTCACAGATCCAATTTAGTCCTTTTATTATTTTTCAAACGACATTATCGATCCCGGTTGACGACATGCGACAGAGCAAGCCATGTTAAACTGTTTTACAAATCAAAATTTATATAATTATATTATACCTACAAATGAAAACTGTGCAGTTATTTTATGAGTTTGATCCTCTTCATAAAAACTCCAAGTTAAGCAACGATTTTTAGTATATTTGACTTTTGGCATATTCTAGAATATTTATTTTAAGAAATCACATATTTATTATATACAAAAACAACTTAAGCGACATACATACCTATATGAAAAGTGTAATAAATAGTGTAACAAGGAGGTTTCATTCTTCATTTTTTTTTTTTTGGCCATGGGAAATCCGTTTGAGGACTAAGCCGCGACAGGCACAGAAGCCTGGGGGGATGTTCGCGACCGGTGTGAGTGTGTGGGATTCGCCAGATCGGGGGTGGCACTATCGTGCCCGGTCAGAATCGGTGCCACGCTATTGCCACTCCCCAGTTAGGGATACCCACTAAAACCCCTGGGTGTTCCGTCCTTCGCCTTAAGCCAGGGCTACGGGTAAATGGGATACCCAGCTCCGCTGTGCCCTGGCAGGCGTGGGCCCCCCTCACTGGGCCTCTTCCAATGCCGGGGAACTATGTCCCCGGCGACGTCATATTCAAGTCCAACGTGGGGCGGTTTGTAACGCGCCCCACGGAAGGAGAAATGAGCGCGCGCGGAACACTCGCGCTCTCATCTCGACGGCATGTGCGGGTGAGTGAGAACCCCTATACCCCAAGGGGCCCCACCCGCGCCACCCGCTTACGGTGGCCGAAGGTAGAGGTCCGACCTCCGGCGTCGGCGCGTCCTCCTTTGGCGGGAGCGGAGCAAGGACGTACGCTCACGCTCCCGCTCCGCCTCCTCCTTCGCATACATGACGTGCTCGCAGAAGGAGGAGACGGCGTCTCATCCGGTGCGGCTCCCGACCATGGTGCGAACCACGGCCGGGAGCGAAAGGTCAAGTCCGGTGAAGGCGACGAGGTCTCGGCGCTGCTCCATCCATGCAGGACATTCCTGCAGTGTGTCCAGCGCCGTATCCTCGTCGCCTGTGTCGCAATGATGGCACCCTGACGTTGCCTCACGGCCAAGGCGACACGGGTACCTCCCGAAGCAGCCGTGCCCCGAGAGGACCTACGTCAGCCTGAACGTCAGGGTGCCGTGAGGTTTCATTCTTCAGCACCAACCTTTACCAACGTTTACGAAGAAATAATGTTCACGTGATGTCTTCTGACAGACTTGGCTTATGTCTGCGATAAATATAAGACGTTTTCTATATATTAAACAAATCCAATTTTATCTTAACATCGTTTGCAGTTAGTTGTGGTAGCGTAAAACATTTAAACTACTATTATAGTGGCGCCCAATGTGGGCCACGTTGGGCGCCAGTTTAATAGTTTAAATATTCTGAGCTACTACAAAATATTAGATGTTTTAGATTTTAAATTGGTTTTAATTCACATCACGGAAAATCGTGCACGGCGGACATTAGCGAATTGTCATCCTTTGATATCGTGAACAGTACATCATTTCACATTGGTGGAGGTTGCTGCCAAAGCGTAAAACCTACGTGTTACAATAGTAAGTGTGAAAACATATATTCGGGCCATGTTCAAACTACAGCATTCAGACACTAGCAAGTCCCATGTTTATACACATTCGAAGTTTTAAACTTTATAGAAAGAGTTGGAACCTTTTGGACAGTTTTAACAAAAAGAATAAAATTAAATATAGAATTTACACAATTTATCGTAATTTGATAAAAGCGTTCTTTACAAAATATTATGACTATATTAACGTACCTAATACCTATGTATATGAATTACCTACTTACTGACGAAAAATTACTTAATAACTATGTATAACGTATCGTATAAACATGACGCACTGTTCTTTTAGAAATACTGAAACCGTAGAATGTTGACAAAACCATTGCAATATTCTGGTGTTGCGAAGGTATTCAAAATACGATTCCATTGCTGTAATGTAAACATTTCTTATTCTACTAAATCCACAATATCTTCTCGATATCGTCGCGGTAGAATAATAGTAGAAAAAAATTAGCACCATACAGTCGCAATGAATATTTAAAAGCTACAAACATTTTAAACAATTATTTTCGCTTATAAATATTGTATTTATAGAATTGGAATTAACAGATTATCGAAATCAGGCTAACCTACGATTAAGACGATAGTGTCCGGTGATTTTGACAAAATAGTAATAGCGGAATTGGGTCCCAGCCAACTGTTTTACAATGCTGTAGTCATTGAGTAACATACTTTGTAACTCAATGGCTGTAGTAGATTATGTGTACGTAAATATATTAAATTTCCAAAACACAGGCCAAATGTGGCGGCATGTTAAATCAAACAAAAACTAGTTTTACGTTTCTAACAGTGTACTACTGAATCCATCCTTTTAGATCTCTTTATTAGCACTTGACCGCACTTTTTATGACGTTTGTCGCGTAAAAGGTCAGGACTGACCCTCAGTGGCGTGCGTGAAAAACAGCGGACAAACAACGGGTTAAGCCGTATACACATTCGTTATGGCTTGTTTCATGCTAGTAGTTGTTAATCCCAGATATTTTATGGCAAAATTTTCAATTGACATTATGATATACTATGTAAAGATGTTTGATTCCTATCTTTACATAGTATAAAATAAAGTCGCTTTCCGCGTTTGTCTGTCTATATATGCTCTAAACTACGCAACGGATTTTTAATCAGTTTTCACCATCAGTTAGATATTTTTTCAATAAAGGTTTATATGTATACAACCTATTGCCTGCGACTTCGCTCGCGATTTTTAAAAACCTAAGTAAGTTTTTTGTCAGTAAAACTAGTATATTATATATCTATCCTTTAACAATTATATGTAAGCGACAGCTTATGCAATAATAAATAATAAAACATTCTAAAAATGCATATATTTTTATCTTAATCAGTTACTTCTTGACTTGCAGCCTAATGTTGGACAGATGGTACTTATTAACTTTTCGTTGCTGATTATTATTTATGAAGTTTTTTCTAATAAAAGTTATACCTATTACAAAATTTTACACATTGCATAAAAACTTAAATATACTCCTAAAGATATTTTAATACACAAAAAGGACTAAACAATTTTAAATCCGTCACAGAGAGTTGAGTATTTAAATAATCTTTCATCTTGCTAGGTTTACATATGATATTTTCACAGTTTAATCATTTTTTTATAACTTCATTAATTGAATTTCATTTTGGAAGTAAGCTCAAATTGGATGTTTCTAAACCGTCAGAAACGTAAGACCAGTATTTCTGATTTACACGTAAGCAACGAAGGACAAGCAACAACAGCAACGATAGAAAGGCTGAAAGCTAGATAGTTACCTAAGAATATCTCCTTTAATATGACGCGGTTTAAGCAAAGCGAAAAACCTGAGGCAGGGACACGGTAGGGAGGGAAGGAGGTGTTCTTCCCAGGTTATCATCCATACTAGCAAGGTATTTTACTACGTTGCAGCCCTGAAAAAGAAGCTCTTTTTATATTTAAGTGATTTTTTTCCATCTATTTGATCGATCAAAAATATGTCTATAATAATTTTAATTGACAAATTAAAATGTTTAAAAAGCCACTTGTTCTCACTGCTCAACCACCACGCTTCAAATAATGATCAATACTATTCATACATTCGAAAGGTTTACCGAGTTTTAAAATCCACCCTGCCGCTTTAATTTATTATAAAATTTAAGTTCTATAAAGCATCTTTTGTATTTGTTTTAAATATTAATATTATTTTAAACCTTCTTAGACCTCTCCTTAAATATTAAGTAAGAATAACTAATCAACCATCTTTCAAATTTACTTTGTGTAGTATTCCTATATGTAATATATCTTGTTAAAAACTAAGAGCTTCAAAATTACGCCAGAAAAACAACACGAGCTCAAATCTATTGATAGAAGATATGGTAGTGGAAGACAAAATTGCGCGACGTTGTCAAATTTACAACAACGCATGAAAAAACGCATCTAGCAACAACGCATCTAAGAGCACGCACACATAAAAACAAACAGGTGTAATGTACACGTTGAACACACACTTGCATGGCTACTTGCAGTGCAGCCCTGCCCCTAGAAAAATCAGCACTTACTGTAGAAGTACGTAACTAATATTTAAGTATGACAAAATTTGCTGTTTTCTAAGATGAAGGTGATGCTACTTTTTATGAATGTTTGGAAGCTCTTTTATTATTTTTTGGATTAACTTTTAAGTTAACAGTTGATTGTATAACGAATATTTGATCATTACATTCTTAATACACAATACGTTGTGGTATCAAGACCACATCTTGTATAATGTTGTTAAACGTAATACGTACTTTTTTGTACTTATTTTAGACATTTTGGAATATGGTAAATATCCTACATATTTAATAATATATAAATTTAAGGGGAGCTGTTTAGGTCCATGCATATTTTATTTTCGATAAAAGGGATGTTAAATGGAAAGCTACAAATGATAAATTTAACACTGCTCTATATACATAGACTATATTTGAATTATTTTTTATTTCTTAAGATTGCCAACCTCCATTACGTGATCACCATGCTATAACATATTTAAGTAAATTATAAACTTCACATAAGATTTCATTTCATCAGGTTATAGGCTCCTCATCCGTGCAGGAACGGAGAAAGAATACAATTTCCTGCGGCCAGGCGGCCTGTCGTAAGAGGCGACTAAACAACCCACAGCCAGGTGGGAGGGCATTTGCTCGACTGGATGGCGACCACCCCTGGTCTAGAGTATGCCGCCAGAACAACCTTGTGTTGTGTTCCGGCATCAGTGACCAGGTTCCAGTCTCCTTTAAGACAGCAGCAGCGCACTTGTAGCACCTTTGGTGTTGCAAATGTCCATAGGCGACGGTAACCACTTTCCATCAAGTGGGCCGTCTGCCTGTCTGCTGAACTCCTGCAGTAAAAAAAAAAAACTCTCATAGACTTACTGATTTGTAAATTTTGATAGAAAAGGTAGAAGAACCACACAGAGAAGTTAATTTCTCAATAAATAAGCTGCAATTCATTCTAACGAATTTGGCATTATATTGCACACGATATTATTAGAACAACATGTCGGGTTGTCGGAGCGTATACTACAGCAATAGCTTTTCTCGACGAAATTTGAAGTTGGAAAAGTCTCAATTTTTGGGGCGGTTTGAAAGTCTCTTATGCCAATTGGGAAATGTCAGTGCTGAAGTAAGCCAATGTATGGTCATTACAAAAATAACCTCATTAATTCTTTTACAATATCAACATTTTGTGTCTGAATGGAAGTCAGTGCCAGCAGACAGGCATGCCATGAAAGAGCTAACAACGAGGTTACTGGTTGAACAGCAGCGTGCTGCTATTAAATATGAAATAAAAAAATTAACAGCATTAATATTCAAGACAGTGAAAAATTGCTTCAAATGTGGTAAGATAGGCCGTCTCAAACGAGATTGCAAATTAGAACAGCAGTAATACTGTAAATATTGTAAAAAAAAACCATCACAAAAAAGTTGATTGTTAGTTTAAAAGTAATCATTGTAACAATACCTTACAACTATAATAATGTGCATTACTTTGTTAATTGTTATAATTATTATTTTATTGACTATATAATAGTGATGATGACAGCACAAAAACACTATATTATAGTGTGTTTGTGCTATCATCATCATTTAGTCAATTTATAAGCAATCAGTTTTGGAGTACAGACAGTAGAGTATAAGAACATGTTTGTCGTGATATTACCATTTTAACACAATATAAATAATTAAAATGTTTTAGATGTACTATTTTAGGTGACGATAAAGTCATTTAGGTAACTGATATAGGTACTCTTGTATTAGATGCGCGTAGTAGTGAAGACGTGTCGACGTGAGAACGAGTCGAGGCCGTGGTAGTGGAATGGCTATAACGCACGCGTCTCAAACTTAAAGGACGTGGATTCAAATCCTAATGTGCATATTGTTACAATTACCACTTGCTAACAACGGTGAAGGAAAAAGTCGTAGTGAAACCTGCACATCGAGGTAACCGATGTGTCAAACCTGCCAAGTCGCCTTGAACAAGCGTAGCGAGTATACTGTCCGTTCCCCAATAGTGGGAGGCCCGACCCAACAATGGAACGTTTATGGGCTGTTATTATTATATATAATGTTGAAAAGTGTGTAAGTACCGTGACTACTAATCTCTTTAGTCGTTAATAAATATAGAATACTTGATCATTTTGAATTTAAAATCGTGGAAATCCTCCCAAAAACAACTGAAATCATTTTTGTATCGACCCTCAAGCGGAATACATCTCTTGTAAACTGTCTTTGAAGAGAATACAAAGTTACGTGTTGAACCAGTTTCTCATTTGCTGCAAGATCCTAGTCAGCTTACCCTTTGGCTGGCCTTTAAAATACATCGCTCAACAACGTTACACAAAAGGAACGTAAGCTATCAGTTCTAGTGGAAACTGTATCCAAATCAGCTAATTTTATGTACCCTAACCACTTCCGGGAATAATTCTATGGAATTCCCAGGAATAAGTACTTCTAACCTGACAATCCCGCCGGTACACAGCAATAAGAAAACGAAAGCTATCAGTTTATTGTAAATTGTGTCCGACCGAATACCCGACAATTTGCTATCAATCAGCGAAAACCGCATTGAAATTGGCCCAGTAGTTTTTACGTGTACGAATCTCGATCAAACATACAGACAAACCAAAAAACACAAGAAATCTACAAAAAAATGTTTCGTGTCCTCCACGATTGATATAGTCTATCCCGATTGTCTTTTTTAAATGGCTTCAATGTACAGACACGGTGTTTTTACAATATTATAACGTTTATTGTATTGTTGTCCATTTTTGTAATTTTTGTTTTGGTGAACAATAAAGTGTTGTCTATGTCTAATGTGTTGTTTAGATTTATGCAAACATACATATTTTTCTACTATTTTATTATTTATCATAACAACTATTATGTATAAAGACCTTTTTATTGCATGAAGCAGGTAAACAGGCAGACGGCCCACTTGAAATCCACACGTAAAATTAGGACAAAAATAAGATCACTCAACAAAAATACTATATATATATATTTACACATAAAAATTGGATTTTTTACCAAGTCAGGATCTGATGAGTAGACCCCGGGACAATCGAAAGCAACCGTTGTTGACCAGCGTCTACATCGAAGAGTGAGATAGCAACCTTGTATACAGGTGCCAGTAGTAATATTTCTACAGGCGCTTAACATATTATTTCTAAAGCTATTCAAATATTTACGCAACCAAAAAGTATTCTCTTTTTACAAAAACAAAACCGACTTCAAAGTAAAGAGCAAAATTATTATTTTTAATTGACGTCTTTCTACATCATCTTGAAACCAGTGCGAAGCAAAATGTAAAAATGACTATATTTTGCACATTTGTTGTTGATTTTTTATGCTTTACTTGGCACCGACTTCAAGATGTTGCAGAAAGAAGTCGGTTAAGCATTTATTTATTGGTGTTTCAGTTTGACGTAGGTTTTGTTTTTGTTAAAATAGTTTTTTTGTCACTCATCTTATGACGACATCGCTGTCAAATCCCATGATAATCGGATTATGTGCAATATAATAATCTTTCTAATATCTTATGTTCTAAAATGAAACAAAACTAATTTTAACTATTGTTCACAAACAAGTACAAGAATTTGTGTATACAAAAAAAAAATATTCATTGTTATAGTCACGTAGGTCAGTTTAAATGGGGAGCGTAGACATAACCGAAAGGTTTCTTGGAAACACAACGCACACAGATACAAAAGCAGGCTCGCAGAAAAAAATCTAACTCACACCCACACAATATTCCTGACAAACAATGCGCCGACGCATATCACTGGCCGTTTGGATTTCTGTGGCAATTTTAAGGGTACAATGCTCAGAATAATAACCGAGGATATAAGTTATAGTTCTGAAGCAAAATTTCATGCTAGAACTATTGCAGACTTTTTTGGTATAGAATGATTGATGATATTAATTATATTTTTCTAGTAAACGGAAATTTAACCAGTATAACTAAACAATGGTGTAGATGAATAACACAATAAAAACTAAAATAAAAGAGCTGACCTTAAAATATTAATTAATACTATATTAGTACTTATCTGACTTTGACTACCATACTATGGTAAAATTAATTTAAATTATAGTTTGAACAGTAATTAATACGCAATATGACACTTTAAACTCGGTGCACTCGTACAAAATCTAGGAAGAAAGTTTTATAAGAAGAAGTGTCTCTTGGTATGATTAACCCTATTATTTGAAAAATGGGATTTCAAATTTATTAAAGCTACATACTCAAATAATCAAATACATAGTTTCGATATAAATACGACAAATGTCATGAAATAAAATGTCTTTTTAGAAAATCCTTGCTGTTTTTAGTTCTTTTATAAAAAAATATTAACGTATGACATAAATATTTACATAAAGAAGAAAACATTGTTTAAAAGAAGTATTGTGTTTTAATTTGTAAGTTTTTATTTAAAATAAAATAAATTACATCCATATTAATCTTAAAGAAGATTATAATTATGTAATGAAATAAGTATTTATGTAATACTAGTATTCAAACAGTATTATAGTCAAAACAGAAAAATCTTTTAACCGAGAACATGGAAAATAAGAGATAAAGAAAGATCGGAGGTTTAATAAACAGAGCATTGGAATCACGCATCGAAGCCCTCTAAGGGATGTTAGGGGTGCATAGGAATGCAGTGGCCGTGTAAAAAAACTATAAATACCGTTACTCGCGGGGGTGAAATGTAAGGGGATCCAACTGGTTTTACTCAACCACTGTTATTTCATCTCAAGATTCTTTAAGAAATTTAACTTTGGAAGATGTTGCGTTCTGATATAATTTCTTTATATACATTATTTAAGGATTTCATGATATTTGGATTGAGCGTTAATTTTTTTGGGCCAAAATGTAATTTTTTTTTACTATATTGCCAGCTCTGGAAACACTGTAATTCTACAAAGACTGAACGACATTGTCAAAAAACACTAACATTTCTGTTTTGAAAAGACTTGCGAATACGCACCTGGTCTTAAGCGTTACTACCAGTGAGGTTTGATCCCCTGGGTATGTATAAGATTTAGAATGTTGCCTTTCCAGCTTTCCTGTCTTCGATTCATAGCACACAGATGATTGTACAAAATATTCACCACTCCAATCTTAAAACATCAAAATCAAACGAAGCCAGAAATGCTTGGTTGATGGCTTATTCGGGCAATAGCCCCTCTTTTTGAAAAGCACTTGACAGGCCGATCTGGAAACTACTACAGAAATAACTTTTAGAAACATCGAGCAGCTCCGTGAATAGAAGCCGAGTTCTGACTAATTCTGCACGGGGGACTCTGGTTTACTTTCGTATTTATTTTCGTTTATTTACTTTCGTCATGGAGCAGATTGTTGCGAACCACACAACTGTCACAAGCTGTGGACGGATTGTCGACCGACTTGGCCACCATGGCTTACCGTGTAGTAGAAGCTTTGATAGTATTCCATAACAGCCGGCCTCCAAGAAATCATACGTCAGGCTCATGTCAGCATTGGAGTTCCAACCGTTCTCGAACCAAATGGTCTGGTTTGCAAATATGGCAAGAGATCTGACGGCATAACAGTAATTCCCTGGAGCTTAGGAAGGCCGTAGCGATGGTGTGAGACGAACACACTGGCGCCTTCTCATCTGTAGGAGTCTGAAGTTGAGGCGGATCGTTCTACCATTTCTGTTAAACACCTTAAAGGCACATAATTGCGGCAATTGGAAAAGGATACCTATTTGAGCTCTTTGGGGTGGATACTTTGGGTACCTGACGTCCAAGTGCCCATATAATATTTAAAAATGTAAAAATAACTGGAAAAGGCCACAAGCAACACACAGGCACACGTATTTATTCAGCGATATAATGCTACTAACTTTCTAGGTACATTGGATCGATTTTAATTAGAGTTATTTTTTTTCTAGATTGATATTGATATTCATATATAGTACATATAGTTTTATACTATTATTATAAATACCACGTGCTTAAAACGGTGAAGGAAAACATCGTGATGAAACCTGCGCATCGATATAGCCCATGTGTCAAACCCGTCAAGCCGCCTTGGACAGACGTAGTGAGTATACTGTCCGCTTCTACCTATGGTGGGAGTCCCGAGCCCAGCAGTGGCGACATGCGATTCAGATTAAATTTACTGCCTATGTTATTTATACTTAATTTAGTTTTATTTATAGAAGGAATACTATTTACAGATAATATATATGTATATTTAATTATCATATTTTACACACTTAGTATGTAACATACCTGCTTTTTCATATTTTATCCTTATTTTGCATTTCGAGTAGATTCATTTCAACATCTTGCAGGGTTTAGAAGATATGAACATAATTATTTGTAATTCCGCACTAAAAAAAGTCGCGGGCACGGCTAGTATACAATATATATGTAACCTAACTCTTGTATCTTTGCGTTAAGGCCAAACAAATAGATATGAATATTTTAATGTTTCGAAGCTATGGATAAAAATAATAAAAATTCTGCACAAAATATTCTAACAATTTGGAAGGGGATATTAATGAGAGAGGATAAGGTTTCGAAGCGTTTTACTTTTAAATACGATATGTGTTAAATTTGAACAAATCTCCCCACGGGTGGCTGGTCATCAATTTGGCATGGGGTGCGCGGGGCGTGCGCGGGGGGCACGGGCCGAGCGGGGCGAGTGGAGCCTGCGGAGCCAGCGGGCGAGCTCAGCCTCGTCTAACCCCTTATTTTACATTTCACACTCCGGGAAAATCGTTAGAGAAATCTGCGTAACGTGCATGTCCGAGACATACGCACACACGCTTGGGGGACCGTGTGAGCGCCTGTCCAAGCCACCCCATCGGCCCACCCTTTTATTATATCGGCGAAACTTCAAGAAATCCTCTTATACACACACATCTATAGCTACTTACATATGTAAATCAAAATTGTACATTCACTTTCTTTTCATAAAACTAATTGAATGCCTAGCATTGTTCATGTCCACTGGAATATGCGATGAGCTTTTAGTGCTTTTTGGTCACATCTCACTTATACAAAATTAAATTAGTTCTTAATACTTATTGGAAACCAAAAATGCGGTTTAGGTCTTTAATCGTATCTGGATATAATATTTTTTTTATTATGATGTAGGAATATGAGTAGTAAAGCGCAGAGTGATGCGAGGACTGTGAGTCTAGCTTAGTATTGAGGCGATTTAGTAAAAACAGTTAGTCAACGGGGCGTCGAAGGAATGGTCACATACATTATTACCGTACAATGTCACTATGCAAATGTATGTGGAAAGGCTTTGTGCGAACGCACTTACGCATACGGGGCGGGCGGGAGTCGCCTCCACATAATCCGAGGCGGCCCCGCCGTCCTCGCGCCTGCCGGCTCTCGCTAAAGATGGTACTACGTATGTGAGTGTACACACGCGGCACTTTCTCTTCAAGCTCGCCACTGGCTTTTAAAGAGGGTGTAGGGAGAGGGGCCTAGGGCGGTGGGTGAGCGTTCCGAACGGGTGACCACGGGGAGGCAAGAGGCGACCCAGTGTGTCGGATGGCCGTGCGGACTTACATGCGCCACCTATCGGCATAGAAGCAGCGGTCGCTGAGTTCACCGTTGTTGAAGCCGAAGTTCTTACTGTCACCTGCAAGTATGGACGCTGAACCATAATCTCTACATATTTTCAATAACCGATTTGTGTATCCTTTTTTAATAATAAAAACAAACTACAGCCGAAAAAATTACCAGCACGGGTTTTCGATAGTAGGCAGCCTAGGCTTGGTGATTTAGTTTGCACCACTTAGTTGCTATGAATCTGTAGGTGCGACGAAACGATATCTAGCTGGCCGAGTGGCAACTGGCAGGTACGAGATGCGGTCCGCGGAGGCGGGGGCTGTTCCTCGTTTAATTAAGTGTACTCAGCGCCCTCGCCAAATGATACTCCTCTGTTCCCGAAATACCTGTAATAGATGTTAATTAGAAAGCCGCCCCGCACGGTGCAAAGAAAAAATAATAATTTGAACGGTCGTAATTAAAGATGTTTACATAACTGTTAAACAAATATTTTCTTAATTTTTAATATTTTTCCTCTTTTTACCGGCGCGGCGTAGGGTCGGGTTTAAGCATATTTATTTTCCTCGAGAGTTTTTGAGGCAAAAGGGAGTATTTGAAATTACATTTGAAACGCTCCCTACGGTGGGTAGGATACGGTGAAAGCGAACCTGTCTGAGGGCAAAACAGGTGTGCATTTACGGGACTTGCAAAATTGCATGTTTTGCAGTATGATGTTGCAAATGTAGCAGCATGAGCGGCGCAATGCGGTGGGTTCGTACGGACGCGGTGACGTCACAGGCATGCATCGCCGGGCACAAGTTCCGATGCTAAAATTGAGAACGGCTGCGGCAGGGGCGGCCACGGCTCGTTTAAATCGAACGCACGTCCGGGCCCCTCCACCCTCTGGGTGTATAGTGGACTTTTCGCACGGCTAGATATATATATTTTCCATTCCTCCCGATGTAGGCTACTGCGATTGTAGGTTCCGGCTACTGGAATCGGCGAGTCGCGGGTTTACATTTACATGCGCTGCTCGGACGTCCCCCTTCGCCCGGTTGGGTTCTCCTTCATGGCCGTCGCACACATCGGATACCCGCATGTCACCATCTTGATTAAACTTAATTAAATTTCCCATCATTTCACATCTAGCTGCGTAACCTTTATCCGAGTAAATCTCGCTCGGGACGAGGGCTCGCTCAGGTAACCGCCTCCTTAATAAACATACTTGGATAGTTAAAGTTACAGAACCCTTTGCTCAATACTATAAAACTATATAAGGATACTACGAAGCCATAATTCTCTTGTCGCTAAATAGGTCAATGTGACCAAACAAGGTAAAAAATAGGATTGAAAATTCTCCTGTAGAAGTCTTTTAATCTAGGTATAATCGTCAGCTAGAATCGTTCTATTTTCTTATTTAAAAAGGTTAGTATCAAAAAACCGTTTGTTCAACATTCCTGATATTTCAAAACATTAGCACAAGTAACTAATTTGTTGCATTTTATTGTTTTCGAGTTTTATAAATTGAAATCCTGTAATTTTAACCAAAGAAAATTCATTTTTTTTTGGTTGATAAATGTAAAAAACTTTGTAAATATTTCGTTATTTTCATTTCGAGTTAGTTTGTAATATTCTTCGATGTAAAAGCTTTATTGATATAGCTGGTACTTATTTGACGTATACATGGCTGTTTTATAGGAGTTTACTTAATATATTATGGTCTACCTTTTCGCCAATTGTATGTTAAATGTAGTTGAAATGTCAATTACTAGGGACTTTCGATAAAAAGTTAGAATTATGAACATAAAACTTTTACTTTTCATGTCTTCTACAAATATTTAGTAGAACGATTGTAGTTGCGTATGTCTTTAGTAACTTTACTTGAGATAGGTTTTTGCGGAAATTTCCAAGATTCATGCATCTTCGTAAAACAGCATAGCACTTCACAAAATATAAAGACCAATTTATAAAAAACAAGTCAAAAGCACAGAACAGAGATGCGACCAGATTAGTGTTCTCGATGTGCAAAACTTACTAAGCCATAAAATATACGAGATAAAAAATACGAGCCCTATCACGGGAGCTACGAGAATACGAGAAAATCAACCGTACACACATATAGGTTGCAGCCATAAAAGTATACAGATAAGATAGTACGAGCGCTGAAAACAGATATAATCAGAATGATGTACCTCGTAGTGATAGAGCCCATCATCATGTATGCCTCTAGCATCTGGGCTACCGCTTCAAAGTCATCACTACCGAC
This sequence comes from Dendrolimus houi, assembly GCA_039645545.1. NCBI lineage: Eukaryota > Metazoa > Arthropoda > Insecta > Lepidoptera > Lasiocampidae > Dendrolimus > Dendrolimus houi. The sequence goes on along the minus strand of CM077123.1, from coordinate 8,677,498 downwards.
GATGTAACTCGATATGCAACCTATTTTAAAAGACACGATAAAGTAATTAAAATAAAGTATAATGTACACTCGTGTTACTTGGCATCCGACGTGAGTGAAGCTTAACGTCATAAAAAAGAAGAATCAGTCAGATATGTATCTTCTCTGTCGTCTTTTTAAAGTGGTCATTACCAAAGTTTGATGTAGCAAACAGTCCGGCTCCATTTATTGCGATTTGCGATGAAGAATTGGACTAGTTTATTAAACGATTCAGCTTTTCTACAAGAACACTAATCTTTTGCTTAAAAACAACCATTACCTAACAATTATTATTCATTTTTAATCACATCTACACCTACGTATAAGTATTAATTCATTTTCCCACCAATATTAGTCGAGGCATAAGGGGGAAGCGATCTACCTACCTAGCAATCCCAACCGTCAACCTCACGTGCCCGAGGAGCGCCCTGCAATTTACAGACGAGGCATTGACGACCGATTGACGGTGGTATAACCATTAACCATCCGAATCAGGCAATTGATAAATCCACAGACCGAGAGCGGGCAGTAGCGCTCCCAACCAACACACCCGTTCAGCTCGGTGACTACGGACTAGGGCAAATCCCCCCAAATGAAAATGAAGCCTAGAAAACGGCCCCAGTTCCAGATAGCCCTACTTCCTGGTTACGGCAGCGATCGCGGTAACGTTGAGGACGGGGGTGCGAAGAACCTCTGGGATACAATAGAATGGCAAATATACCAAATAAAGGAGAAATGTGAAACGTGTCTTTAAAAAAATTACTTATTAACTACGATAAAATGCTAAAATTAAATCGAAACGTCGGAATGACAAAAATCAAATAAAAACCGTGCTTAAAACCGTTAAAAAGTAGTTTTAATAAAATTACATCGGCAAAAAATTGCGAAATAATCATTAATATCTTTGCTACGAACTTTCGTATTTTTATTTTGTTTTTATATATAAGAGAAGGACGTTTTTGTTTATCCTCGATATGTATAGTTACGAAATTATATGTATTTTCACCGTCGTTGTCCAGCGTATCACTACAAAATTAACTCAATTCATACAGTCCCTAACAATAGTGTTCCAACTTAGGCTCCGACAAAGACAAATTCCACGTACAGATCTGTAAAAGCACATTTTATTACCTGTCGGCATTTGAACTAATTATAATCCTTTTATGATCGTCTTCTTTTGTTCACTCATTTATTGACATACAATTCTAGTTATTGTGGAGAACAGCCTATTGTCCTATTGTACTCGTTTACGGCCGCTCAGGAGCATCATTAACCACGTGTTGCGGATTATAAGTACAAGCTATTTCTATGAAATTATGTCAACGTTACCGGGCATTATTGCATGCAATATTTGCATTTGTGAAGTATAAAACGATGGCCTGATTTAGAGAGGGGGTCAGTTGAGCTACAAATACGATCTAGGCGTGACGTGTGTAAATTCGGGAATCTAATATTGACGGACTTTGCGCGTTTTATTGAATTACGATCTTCTGCATTACGTTTGGATTTGTTGCGTTCAGTTATATTTGTACCTATGTTATACGTGTTTGTATAGTTCTAATAAACTCTATAATAATTCTAACGGCATTTTAATTCGAGTCCCGCAAACTCGTAACAATCGTAATAACTAGAAATAAGAGATAAATTTAAAAATTTAGAATAACAACTAATGCCCACGTTGTTAACGTTTGCATTGGAACATTAAACCTTTACAAGTAGTTGGCAATAGCGTTGGAAAGCAGATGGAGTCTTGTTACTAGGGTTATATGCACAATATATGTACACGCATTACTGGAGCCAGTATTTCTGTATTCAGCGTGAGTTCAGACTCTCGGCACCGGCAACCAGGGAGTTGTGCGGGCAGAAGAAAGTCAACACAGTAATGCGGGGTTTTGTCTAAAATCTGCTCTGGTGTGCCTGTATGCTTACCCTTAACCTCAGGATATGCGAGGATTCGGTCCTGTATAACGGCTGAGAAGGAATACGACGGCTGCCAGAACTAGAAGAGTCTTAGTCTCTTTGAGACTAAGGAGCAAATTGTTTACACACGCATAGTCCATCCAGTCGATTAAATAGACCGTCAGCTCGATTGCCCGGAAGGTCAAGAGTAGGTGGTTACGTAAAGCTTATAAGCATAGCACAACTTCATTGACGACACTAAGATCGAGGGTCAATTGATCACATCGCTACATTCACAGGGCTCGGAGGGTTCTCCGAATACCTGAATCTGTTCAGTTCAAACTCTTCATGCATTTGTGATAGTGATGAGCTAGAAACGGTGCCACACATTCATTCAAGTGCCCAACGTACGACTAATTTATGTTAAGCGCCAAGATCGGAATGCACAAGGAAATCAGATACAGAAATTTAACTGAGCTTATATAATGGGAAAGAATCATAATAAATATTTTATGGCCTATTGTCAGAAGCCTGTTCAAATTGTAATCATTAGAAACAACAACGTCTAACACAAAACTTTGTTTTAAAGTAAGTTTTTTTTTAAATAGAAGTATAGGTTTGCGATTGATCGCTGTCTCACCTGATGTTGAGTGATGACGCAGTCTAGGATGGAGCACGCTTACCTAGAAGATACCTATTCACTCGTGATTTGAAGACTTCAAGATTGTATTTGTCGGGAAAAACAGACTCCGGCAAATTATTCCACTCTTCGACAGTGCGCACCAGAAAAAATAACGCGAAATGCTTGGTTCTGACTGGTGGTGTTTCCACCATGTAACGGTGGCGAATACCGGTGCATATGGTTGTCCGATGGTAAAATGGGGATGGAGGAATCAACTCGTGCAATTCTAAGGAACACTCCCCGAAATGTATCCGATAGAAGACAGTTAGTCCCGCGACCTTGCGCTAGACTCAGAAGTCGAGCATAAAAAAGACGATCATTGCCGACCAGCTTCCTGGCTCTTTTCTCAATTGATTCCAACGCCTCCAACTGGTATTTCGCTGACCCGTCCGAAAGATGAGAACAGTACTCCATGCAGGACCGAACTTGTGCTTGGTATAAGTTCAGCAGTTGTTCCGACGTGAAATACTGTCTCACCTTTGCGAGTATACGCATACTACATATCTAAATGATACAGCGGATAAGCAATTATAAATACAGCAGACTAGATAACAAAATAGATAAGCAATAGCAAATAGGTATATAATATTAAGTGAAACACTAACACTGACTATAGGACAGAATTTAAAAAAGTATTTTTTTTTAATCAGAAACGATATAAATATCCTGACGTTATATTGCGGTCAGGTCCCTCCAGGATGTAAAAACGAAACACGGTGCTGATATTTCTGACTTTAATTTCAAAAACCTTATATTTCTTTATTCCTTAAAAATGCCATTGATGAAATAAGAATCTTTACAAAGTTACATCTATACATACATATAATAAAACTGTAGAGGTCGAATTTCTGAACAATGAAAAAATGCTAAAAACCGAGTGAAATAGAACTGATTTAGATTTTTTTTAATTTTATGTTTCTCTGTTTGTCTGTTTGTTTGTGCCGGCTAATCTCCAACCGATTTAAATAAAATTTTCCATGATGGTAGCTTATATCCCTGGTCAACATATAGGATACTTTTGATCCCGAAAAATTAAAGAGTTCCCGTGGGATAGTTAAAAAACCGAACCACGCGGACGAAGTCGCGGGCGTCAGCTAGTATAATGTACAAGATGTAAATCAATTAAAGTCAATGTTGGTAACACAAACATTAAATGTAGAACGATATATTTAGTGTTTTGTTTTTTCTTTAGTAGTTTTTACAGTAAATAGACACCTTTTCACTTTTCTACGTATTTAATTTACTAAATTCAAGAATCAACCCGTTATCCGAGCAATTGACAGCCCACGGCTTCCATGAAGATACTATACATACAGTTCTCCACAGCCACCAAAGACGAAATTATATCTATACTAATATTATAAACAGGAAAGATTTCTACTTTTGTATGTTTGTAACGAATAAACCCAAAAACTACTAGGGCGATTTCAAAAAATATTTCACTATTAGAATGCTACATTATCCGTGAGTAACATAGGCTATATTTAGACGTTTATCCCAAAATGTTTAAAAAATAAATTTCTACCCATGTGAAGTCAGGGCGGGCCGCTAGTTTTGAATAATATTAAATAAATAATAAAAAAATAAATAATTACTATTTTTAACATGTGATATAAGTAATGCATAACTACAAAAGCTAATGGAACATCAGTTTACGACAAGCTAAAATAGGGACATTATGTCTCTGAAGAGATTTTTAGAGAGAAGTTCACATAATATACATTCTGTAGTCATTCGATATTACTCATAAATTACGTGCTTGACTGCTATGTAAAGCAAACCTGTTACTTTGTTAAAGAAGAAGGTGATTATAGTGTTAAATAAACGATATAAACCAAGTTTTGAAATTATTGCGAGAGATGAAGATGAATACGTACTCGGAAATAGATAGTTGAAAACTACAATGAAATGACCCTGTACAGGGCTCCCGTATGGATGTAGTTACCAAAATAAATAATAATAACAGTACATAAAAGTGCAACTGTTGGGCTCAGACCTCCCAATTTTAGGAGGACAATGCCGGCTTGGAGAGTTTGCTACATGGGTTATCTCGATGTGCAGGTTTCATCACGATATTTTTTCATTAACCACCACCGGCGTCACCCTAAATTTTATTTTTATACTACATTTTCAAGAAAATATAATGGCAATTAGAAATGAATAAGGAAGGAAATAGTAGCCCCAAAAAAGTAACGCATCAGTAAAAAATTGAACCATAAACCAAAGTTAATTAAGGTTCGTGGTTGGGGCGTTGGAATCATAACATGTTCCTAATTACAAAATAAAACTATAATTGCAGTGCAAATACGATAAATTCAATATTCAAGTTATGCATATGGTAGAGATTTAATCTGAAACTGAGTGAGATTGGATACAATTTATTTACAACAACGTTGAAACCAATACCACAGACGGCTACGATCATGTAACCAATAGAGGTGAGTAAATTTTATAAAGTACAAGCGCTCTCCTAATCTGCTCCGTTCCTTGTCTGCATAATATATAAACTTGTATAACTATATATGTAAATAAGTACACCACGGGCATAGTAAAGTCCCGATATATAGTTTAAAGCTATACTTATATATTGGTTTGACAATACTAGCCTCCCTCATACCAGGATATTTTACTTTCTCTGGACGTGGCCCCTTAGGCACCCGGCGGAGGGAGGGTTGTTGCCCCCGACCCCCCACTGGACCCATATTACGCGTACTACACACCATACAGAGCGAACTAACTCTGCCAACCTCTACAAATCCTTATGTGTACATGTATATAGGATACTTATTTAAATACGCATTCGAGACATTTATATGAAGTAATTTTTTATGTGTTAAACCAATTTTCTGTCACTGATTTATAAACTGCCTGCTAGATTAAATTTCGATTTCAAATAATAGTACAACTACGTGACATTTAATGCAAAATTTAATTTTTTTTATACTATAAAGTGTTTAAATAGGTGGCTAATAATACTATGTATTTTGGCCGAATTACTTTAAATCAGTCAGTGTTTTGATAATATAATGTGGTAAAAAGTATAAATATTAGTTAAGTAGTCGTAAGATTGCTGTATTTAGACATATAGTTGGATTTCTTTTTATTGTACTACTCGTATGAGTAGTAGCATATAAACTAATTTGGTTAAGTGCAGTAAAACCGCGCATAAGGAATGGTTCGGTATAGGTGACAAATATCCACTGTTTCCGTCATTTGCTTACGGAACCATAAAAAGCATTTAATCACTAATACCCCATATATCTCAAAACTGATTCAAAGGATATTGTTTAAAATAAGTTTTGTCGAATTTTTTAAGCTTGATCACCTAAAAGTCTTTACCACTTTGAGAGTTACCAACTCGCCATCTATTATTGACTTAATTTAAAAATCCATATGAATGTATTGTTTCAATTAATATAATCCGTAACGACCAGGTGTTTTATTTTATTACCCTTAGTATTTAAACTATCTGTAATTCTTTTTATGATTGTCTTAATTATTCACTGTTACTTGTTAGCGTTAATTTTCTAAGTATTGAAATATAACTATCTATTGTGAATCGCTAATCCCTTTTTGTTTATGGCCGGCCTTAGAGTAAGGAATCATAAACCATTTTTATTGTTCAAATTTCGATGCAAGTTCTTAAAAGGTTTGTTGTTTTGGATTAAGCTTACAAGTTTGAGAATTCCATTTAATGGTCTGTGTATGTTTATTAAGAGGCATGTATATCTTGCGAATAAATAAGTTCGGCTCGTTGAGACACAGTTAGTTGAATTTTAACTGCGATCGAGGCGAACTAAGTTTGCATTCGGAACAGCAATCTCACATTGATGGACTTTTGATTGCACGTTTTATCTTATTACGATCTTCTGTTTTACGGTTTGGACTTGTTTTTGGTTGTGTTTGTAAGCACTGTAAGTTACGTGTATGTGCTTCTAATAAATTTTGTGATAATTCTAACGACATTTTAAATCCGTACCTCGCAAATACGTAACAGTATATAGGAAAGATGGTTGCTATGCTACTCAAAAAGATTTTTCAAACGTTTGAAAGCAACGACAATTACCGGCGGCTAATAACATACAAACTATGAAGTGCAGATGATGGATGTCTTATAGTCACCATTCGTATGCGTGGTCAGTCTGTAAAAATATGTAACAGAGGAATACTGGCTTGTTTAGCAATTTGTAACACCAGCTTTAAATGCTCATCAATGTTGACTATTATATTCATAAAATACTGCTGCAAGTATATTAACAAAAGAATCGATCAAAGGAAAATTTATCATACTAAATAAATGGATTGAAATAGCACAATATTTTATAAGGTTTGAAGTTACGTAAATGCATACATCGGAAGCAATATGGCGCTTTACAGGAACGATTCCAGGCAGTCTTTAATTTTTTTATAGCTGGAGTATAGCAGACAGGCTGACGGACCACCTGATGGATAGCGGTTACCATCAACATGGACGTTTGCAACACCAAAGATGCTACCAACGCGCTGCCGGCCTCGAAGAAATTTTATGACACCCTTTTTGAAAAACTCCGTATCGTAGCGCTATGGGAAAACCTTAGCAGGGAGAGCTCATTTCAAATCCCCACGGAACGCAATAGAAACGTTCTACAGAATCGTTGCGTACATGAGCGAAGCCGCTCGAGGAAGTGGGGATGAACGCCCAGCCGATGGTGAGCGGTACGGTGGTAGAAAGAAGACGAAGACTATTTTAAACAGTTCCTCGGAACACTCTCCGTTATACAGTCGGTAGAATACACAGAGAGACGCAAAGTCTCTCCGAAGGCCAAGCGTATCTAGAACGTTTGTGAGTATGGAGTATGGGATCATCAACAACGCAAACGGCTCGACGTTGAATACAGTCCAGCCGATTAAGCTGGTAGGCAAGTGCTGCTTTATAAAGCGCAGATGGAGCTTTATAAAGAACAAGGCATTGCCGCGGTGTGAAGTAATGCTTGGAAAACTGTTCAAATGGTATACGCGTTCTGACCAGGATTATAACCCGCGCCCTTTGAGTTTCGGACGCGTGCTATAACCATTACGCTACCACGACTTGTAAGGAATTAATCCTAACCAATTATTGAAAAAATACCGCAACCTTTTAGCAGCAGACCTAATACATGAGCTAAAAATCAGGATGTCTGAAGCAAATATGATTGTTCCATGCCAGATATCATAAATAAAACTGCTTCTTAAAAATAGGTAAGTATTGTGTTTTAAAATTTTTGTAAATGCTAAATTAGTCAAACTTTATATTGATGATACCTGTGCAAGAAATATAGATAGGTATATAGGGTATATATAATTTAATTGTCTCTCTTTTCTAAGCTTATATCAAATATACATTGTTATTTCTTTGTTTTTTGTGGAAGCTTATCAATAGCTCAACTTTACCTATCTTTGTATATTATTTTTGAGACTACAGCTGTTAACCACCCTAATTAAATGAAATAAAATACTAAAATTAAACAGGGGCAATTCTTTGGTTCATTACGAATTACCATTTCCCTAAACACTAATTGGTACAATTTAATCAAAAAAGACGCTGGAGGGACTTCTTATGACACAATATTTTTATCAAGATTTGTTGTTCAAGACGAACATATGATTACATCTGAAATTAATTACAAGTGTATATTCTAATGAAGGAAAACTAATATTCTTGGATACGTCTAGTGGCGTTTAGGTAAAACAGTTTTTAATAAATTTTTACTTAGTAAAATAAAGTAAGTAAACGAAAAGTAATACAAGCCGGGAGCGGGGGGTCTCATCACATGATGATGTTACTACGTTACCTGGTGGTAGGACAGCTCACGCAATTGTAAAAATACAAATGTTAACCCACTGCTACTCCTATGGAAGTAAATTTAGATTTAACTAAAGCCGAAGTCATTGACAAGCCCGTAAGCAGCAGTTGCATATTCCAGTTTTAAACCTGAGTATCATAGCTTAGGCGAAGCTGTTAAAGAAAATACAGCACCGAAATATATACCAGCTGGGCTAAAAATAAACAAAAGCTGGTTTTATCACCACCAAGGACGAAATACGGCTAAATTGAAACAAATTAGTAGTGATTCGCACTCACATAGGTGTAAAAGCCAGATAGTTGCCTCAGAGGGATGCCCCGGTTTTGATTGCACTATGTGTTGAAAATAAAAAATAGTCTTCTTCATGTACGTTTTATTGAAGAGTTATTTTGTAAAGACAGATAACAAAGGTTGCTATGATACTGTGAAAAATATTTAAATATAAAAGAACAAATATTACAAACTAGTATATACAACACTATGTTAGGGATGTTAGTGGTTAACTAACTAATGATAGCATATTTCACTGATAGTAGGGGAGCGCAAGTGGGGATTTTGGGATTTACTCAAGCGTGGCAGAATAACAATAATAATCATAATTATTCATTTATTTCAGAAATAGTGCATTTCCATATTATGTAGTATTATATAATAAATTATTTCAATATTATCAAATTTTAACTTTTAAATTAATTCACGGCACAACAATTAATTACGTACAATATTGTAACGCCTGTTTCCCATTGGGGTAGGCAGCGACGATGGATCTCCACCTGCTACGATCCCGACAAACACTTTTCGCTTCATCAACTTTCATTAATCTTTCCATTCATACACGCTTATTTAAACTACTTTTTATCTGACCTTTCTTCAAAATATCTTCATTTGATCATGGTGAGTACGTCTCGGTCTACCGGCACCGACTCTACCAATCACATTGCTGTCATATACTTGTTTTGTGATTCTGCTTTTATTTATTCTCTCTACATGCCCAAACCACCTTAACATTCCTTTTTCAACTCTTAAAAATTAATTAATAAAACAAATACTAGGGCATTGCACCCGCGTCACTATAATCACTATAAATGTTTCTACTCCACGGCGTCAAAGGGACATGTATTCCAAATGATTTCAAGTATGGACTCTGCCACCGGGCCGCGAGGCGGCAGAAAATAAACAAACTCATGCATTTAACTGGGCGTGCAGTTACACCCATTTACGTAGCAGTGGCGAGTCCCACATAAGGGGGGAAACCTGGCACTCTATTATGTATCAAATCATTCAAGGATCACGGGAATAATATAATCTGCCGATTTTCACAAGCCGAAGTAGTTAAAATCAACAGTAGAGTGTGGTCCGCGCAGCTGCTGAGAAGTATGTATTTCCATAACAAATGTGGATGGAAAATTGAAGATGACTTGGTTCTTTGGTAATCAACTACTAGAAGTCTATGAAAATGTTGTCATAACACCTGCTATTTTAGGAGATGCTCCAGATTCAGATATGTTTTCTTTTCAATACTATATAATATCATGAAATAAATAAAAGATTGTAAAGTATCATAACCATTTTTTGTTGCAGACACGCAAGATGTAGATGAAAACGATCAAATCGAATCAGACTTCTATTATGAAGATGATTTCATTGATGTTGAAAATTGAAATATTTTTTTATTTCATTTTAATATACATACATATATATATATATATATGTCGGCTCAGCGCGAGACGAATAACACAATAATAATCTGAAATATTATAATCAAAGTTTATTACACTGAATTATTACAATTACAATATTAAATACAGCAGAATAATACACAGAAATATTAGGACAGGACAACTCCAAGAGTTGCATCCACGCTTGTCAGGTGTCGAGCAGCAATTTGCCCTCAAAGAATACTGCTATTATCGGACAGTAATTATTGACCACAACATATTATGTGCTCCTTGTCCAACAGAGCTTTCGCTCTCTTCAACCGACGAATGTAAAATATGGAATGTTCCGTTTAGGCGATTTCATCGTTATTAAAAATCCTAAAAACATTTATAAAGTGCTCAACAATATAAATCCCATCATATAAACACCACCTTGTTTTTATTAAACTAAAACAACACTTTAATAAAATCAAGTGCATGTATGTACTTTAAGAAAAACATAATTACCCTCAATTTAAAGTCACAGTATTATCTTAGAACGGCAAATACATAGTTTCAATTTATTAAATACATTCATATTACCTGTCACGGCCATATCGACCTCCCATATCAGATATTACTTTACGAATTTTTTACAATTATATCTCAATCTGCGACATATATTATTTTATGCTTTTGTTTTCAGATTCATTCAATTCAATTCAATTATCAGATTATGGGTCAGCACGACAGAAATCAAGCGGAACCGTCTGTATATTAATCTGACGCGCTCGAGTAGGTATTCCAATGTTATGATTTTTTTGCATTTTCAAAAATCGGCCATGACTTTTGATCGCGTCCAAATCACTAGACTTGTGAATAAGTCGCGTCCCCGCGACGCTTGAATAAGTCCCCATATAGCCTCTTGGGCTCCCCTACTATAATCATTGTGTTCAAAATTAAGGTTTCTGTGTTGTAGGTACTTCTGCCCCTTGATTTTTCAAGGGTTTTTGACTCCATAACTATTCATCTATTAATTATATTATAAGCTAACTGCCTTTTTGTGGTTTTGAACATATTTTATACTTATTTAAGTAATAGTTGTCAATATTATGTCAATTCATAACGATGGTTCGTCTTAAACATCCAAAAATTGTTCGCTCCCTTCAGGGTTGTAATTTGGGAGCCATCCCCATTTATTTTATTCTCTGATGATTTAGCGGCTGAAAAAAGACTAAAAATTTCATATCTACGTTACGAACCCTAAAAAGAATTACGGTTATTCGATGCTAAAATTATTAGTTATATAGTTAAAGCATTTAATTGACAAAAAAATCCTCTTCAAATTTCTTGAATTTTTCACCTTTTACGGCAACTTATCCAAATTTTTATTCCCTATAAGCTGTGTTACGAATAGGATTGCTAAGAACAATCAAGAAAATAAATACTGAAATCAATTCGTAAAGTTATTCGCTTGCCAAATACCAGCATTTCGTTTTTATTTCAACAGACGCTATAAGTACACAGAAGAAAATAATTTTTATATAAATATTAATTGTTAAGTTATTTTATTGTTGGTATCGAAAATATTATAATTTATAAAAATTCTTCATAAAATAACTAGAATAACCTAAGTACTTAAATTTTAAATATAATATTTTATATAATATCTGAAAATACACACAAAATTTCCTAATTAAATAAAACTATATGTACAAATTAAAATATAGATTATTTTTACATTAGTTTTCTTTTGTTAATTTATTAATTTGAACTGTAAAACAAAAAATAGATGTGGAGTAGTTTTCATAATATTCGGGAAACGTTACAATAAAATTTTCATTATTATAGTATTTCTTAGTTTTTGATTAGCCTTGCGTAATTTGGCGTACAACGATAACAACATCAGAGTTTAAAAAACTGAAATTTTAGTCACTTTTATCTGATATCTGCTCGCTATTGCTCATGAAGTAGAACCATTAAAGTTTTTTCATATTAAGTTTGTGGATACGGACAAGCAGAAGACAAGCGACTCGAAATAAGATTGGAAAGTACAACAAATAAAACACCAATTGAGAGAAGAAATATTTAATAAATAGATATAATATCTTATCTAAAACAGATTATCAGAACTAGAAGGTCAGTTTTCAAGAAAATTGCATTGGGATCGATTTCCCCAACACCGTTGACTACGATCAGAACATTTAAGTGTTAATAAACTTGTATTATTTAATATTGAATAGCCGTAGAAGCATCAAGTTTTATTGGAAATCTTAATTCTTTTACAATAGAGACTCGATTATTCGACATACTATTATTTTATTGTCGAGAAATATTACTACTACCTATATTTTTATGCAACAATTGTGTTTGTCTAATGTTTCATCGTGAGCAAAAATTTACGTGCTTTTATAAAAACACTTGTACATTTTATTGCCTTGAATATTATTAATATAAGAATCTGTAACTATCATACATTTATTGCACCATATTTTTGTCTCAACGTTTAAATCTGTCAATATATCGATTATAGGAGCCATAGATTTAATTAATACAGAGAATACCAACCCGTTTGGCCGAATAACCGAGTTTGCGACAATTTTGAATTTGCGGAACGAACTTCAAAGAACAGGGTGCTATTAGTTAAAGATGAACAGTGTCTAATTTTAAATATCGATTACAATATTTAAACATTTCGACAAGCCGAAGAAATGTGTACCACACATAAGACCACGTAACAAAGAGGATCAATTTTAAACGTATTGATATGTAAGACAATGATTAGTCAGTGAAAATACAAGTAGAATTTGAATATTTGATAATTACAATTAGGGTTGTTACCTATGAAATTCTATAAAATGGGTAACCATTGTCTACAAAAATTTGGTCCGTGAAATCACATCGACGATTACACGTTTAAATATATCGCTACAATGGCATTTATCATTCGAGGGCCAATTTTACCGACAAAACTATTTTATGATCATTTAGATAATAGTAAGGGCTTGTCTATATACACTTGAAAGAATTCTCGAAAATTTCATTGGAAAAATGAACCTTTCATTTTTGTAAAGTTAATAACACTATATCGTAACCTGATAATCAACAGGTCGTTTACAACGATAATGCCATTGACACGATGACCTAGGTAACCTCTAAATTTGTTTATAATAAAATTGAGTCTTTGTTCTGGTTTATATTGAATTATTTTAGTATTAAACAAGCATATACATACATACGGTTTCAGATATACTTAGAATTGTTTTCAGCGAAATCTAACCTGTCGACACTACAGCTGTTTGGATTGTTGAACTTGTGTTAACTCACGAAATTTTTCTTACTACTAATTTTGTGTGGCATTAACAGCTAGAGCTCAAGTAAAAACGGAACACTTCCAAAGTAACTGATAATAGGTCCCTTACACGCTCGAGTGAAATAAGATTTCTCTAAGCATTGCCTGCTTACATACACGTCGTGGCTGTGTGAACATTTGTTTAGGGCTCGTTTTGGACATGTTAAGTATCATTAAGGATAAGCAGTAAGTAATAAGCAGAATGTGTAAATATTAAACAAAGTTATAGGTAAATCTATTTGTCATAGCCTATGTTGTGTTTTGGATTTATTTCATAACCATGTTTAAATAACATCAAATAGTACTAAAATACGGAGTCTTGGCCAAGTTTGCACCTATTCGATAATGACTTAAGAGGAATTTTATGCTTATTTGTAATCAAAGTAGCAGATGGCCCAGCTGATGGAAACTGGTTATCGTCGCCCATGGACATCTGCAACATGTTACCTACTTCGTCAACACTATTGCTGTCTATTTACACCTTTCCAGATAGAGTCCTCGCAGCGCTTTGGGAAATCCCGGAATGGAAAGAAGATGAATGTATCATTAAATTAATATTGCACTTCAAATTTCAGGTATAATGCATTATAAATTGCTTTCATTAATTTTTGAAATGAACACAATCTTGGCCAAATATGACCTGTAAAAGATCACCAATTCGCAACCTTTGCGGTTCTTTTACTGTACATGTTCTTTTTTAATATTTCAACGCATCTGCTTAAATTACTCTTGTTCATTAAATAGCACCCTGGACATTCCAGGTTAATATATTAGCTAAGACACTATTATGATTTTACCAAGAAAATAATAATTTATACTCTACTTCAGATATTAGTTATTAGGTACATAATAAAGAAACAGATAAACAAGAGAGACGAACTCGTTTCAGTGAATACTAGTTGAGCTCCAGTTTCACCCTCAACTTATTCGAACAATTGAGATAAATGACAAGTACTATTGCTATTCTGGAATAATTTAATATTTCCAGTAAAATTGGAATAAGCATATAAGACTGCACCAAAATTTGTGGTATCTCCAGATTAGCTACAGAAAGCTGAGCAATACCTAATTATATATGTAAAACCGTGTATTACTCAGACATCTATTCTGAAATATGAGTGGCCAAAGAGTTTGGAGCAGATTACAACACTTCGAGCGTGAAACCAGTCACTGAATCAATATCATTTAATCTCTTATTAACTTATGTACCATAGATTACAAAAAGGCGGTGTTTACACAATTAGTGATCAGAACAATGCGCGTAAGCATAGACATGGGAAAGAGAGAATTTCTTAATTTAGTCATATAATATAGGAAAATTGTGAAATTTTTATACCTTTGTATTTATAATTACAAAATCGTCATTATGTGCCGCCATATTATATAACAAAAGAATTAATTAAAGAAGCGTTCTAAATTTGCCTTTATAGTATGTATATAAATTAGCACCATATAATGCTACCAATAAACTAGTACGGTGCAGCTAAACTCGCTTCTAAAGTTTCAAATCGAACTTTAAATATGGCTATTATCAAACCCCGTAATAGTAAAATGGGCCAAACCTCCGACGGACAAACGTCGTCTACTGCTTAAAATACTGGAAGACAGTAAAACAATCATTTTGCAGTGTCCAATTATGACTATTATATAATAGTCATATGTAATTAAAATCAGCAATAATGACTAGTAAGGGGGACTACAATCAGCTTTTCAACAGAGCGTACTTAAATTTTAAATAGTTATATGTCATTCGGAAGAAATATTGTGCTTCTTAGGGCCGATATTTCAATCACCAGATAAGAGTTGTTCATGGAATAAAATATAACATGAGAAAATTAATAATGACAGTTGTGTGAATAAAATAGTTAAAATTTCTTTTATAGTCAGATTATAATTTATTCGACTGATATCTTTTATGTGATTATTGAAAAATCGGCCCTTATTTGTATATTACGACAATTATTTATTTACAATGTAAATTTATGACTGAATACTAGTAAAGTTGCATATTGTTTCAACTGCTATACAGGTGAATTTTCAAGTGGGCTTTCAGGGCAAATCCTTAACTATATGAAACAGCGTCAAACACTCAAAGGGAGTCTCGAGACCGATTTTGACGAAAACTAAAATGGTATCATTACATTTTCGAAAACTCATTTACACTTGTCAGGAATCACACCGGCTAGTTTTGCAAAAAATAAACACACTTTTATTCTTATACCAAATCATAATGTAGATCTTGTAAGGATCAATTTATGTGAAGGAATGTCAAACGGCAAACCAAGGGAAAGGGTTGTTTATGAACAGAAAGTTCCATTTTCTATACATTAATTTAACATCAAATTACGCCGGTCAATTGACCACACCTCACTTGAACGCAATCAATGTTTACTCTGACTGATTTGATTGGTTGGGGTAAAATGACTGAAATAATGGAAAAGGAAAATGCATACAATAATTTTCATCATTTTCTTGTTGAATAAAACAAGGTGAGGTTTAATTAATGTATGGAAAACAGAACATTTTGTTCAAAAACAATCCTTTCCCTAAGTTTGCCGTTTGACAGACCTTCACAGAAATTGATCCTTACAAGCTACACTATGATGTATTATTAATTTATTATACCAAAATAATACAGGTGTGTTTACTTTTTGCTAAATCAGCCGATGTTATTCCTGACAAGGGTAAATGAGTTTTCGAAAATGTAATGATACCATTTTAGTTTTCGTCAAAATCGGTCTCGAGACTCCCTTTGAGTGTTTGATGCTATTTCGTATAGTTTAGGATTTGTCCTGAAAGCCCACTTGAAAAATTTCAACCTGTATAATATGAGCGTCTTAAACAGACACATGCCAGCAGGGTCGAGCGACGTTGCCGCACCGTCTAGTGTTACAATTCACATATTAAACAAGTAACACCAACTTGTAGTCAAATCGTTCGATCTTGTTGCATGTAAGTAGAATATTTTTAAAACACTCCATTTTAAAAATTGACTTTTAAATTTTTGTTATATTTGTAATTATCTGTAAAATTACTATTCCCGATCTGAATTAAATTATTTATAAAACAAGTGAACCCAATATAATAACATTGACAGCTCGAAGTACCCAAATGTCAAACCTAGTAAGGAAAGGTGGTATATAATGATCCCTGGAGGTAAAACCGTCCCGTACTGTTTTACCATATTAGCAGCGTCACCTATGTTTTCTTAGATTTATCTTATGTTGTTCACGTAGTATTTAGTAGTGTCATGGTGTTTTGAGTAGACCTCAAAATGTTAGTGAAAATACGAAAATATGTGTGTTCTTCTTAGATGTTATGTAAGGAGTAAGTTTACACCTATTGAAATTACTCCATGTCTTACATCAACAAGATCGTTTCCTTCGGCATGTGAACAAGCAGTGATGTCGACCCCCTCGCGCGCGCTATTACTTCGTCCGAAGTAGTTGCGACTGGCCTTCATATACACATACACTAGTACCGAAATCATATCAAAATATTTTCCTGGCGCTTTCACAATAGATATCAATGAAAATAGCTCTGAGTCACCTGTTGCGTGAACATCATTTACCATCCTTCTAAGTCAAACTCAAACTCTGCAAGAAGTAGAACAAATACGCGCAAAAGCTAATAAAGCACGACCTATACAAGGAATACTTACAAGCACGCCAAATTAAAAAATGGAAAGGCTAACTTAAAAGGAAAAACACAAGAAAATGTTGTAAAGGAAACAAAACAAACAAAGGTTCTTCGATTGACAATGTTAACAGAATGGTTCTTGTTTTGCAATGAGATCAGATCAATCAGATGTTGTGTTTATTCGAGATACATGATGCATGCGCTGGAGTTGACCACGGCGATTTTGTTGAGTTCACGCGTGATTTTTTTGTGCCAATGATTGTTTCAGTTGTGTTCGGAAACATTTAAATGTATAAAACCAATGATAATGTTCATAAGAGATGATTTTTCTAATATTGTAATATTTCTAAAAGATTTTTTTTTTAATTTTGTCCTATTTTTAGCAAACGGGACTCTAAAAAATGTAATAAGAAAGTAATTAGACATTATGCTTACTAACTTGTAGGGCCTTAAAACAGTTAACCCAAAAAAATCCAAATTTTATAGTACCTCAGACACGGAATTTTACAATAGTTTTTCCTTTAGAGGGATCATTATACCCCATCTTCTTCTAATGGTTACAGTGTTTAAAATTATTCAATAATAACGCAATTTTTACGCTGTCTTTTATTTATTATATCATTAAAAGTAACATAACGGCCAATATACAATGATCATCTTCATATATAATTTATAAGAGACTAATCTAGTAGCATTTGTCTTCTTATACCCAATATGCCGAATGTAATAGAAAATAAAAGCAAAAAAGCTTACAATAAAGTGATAATAAAACAATCATGTCTTTTTCTATTCAATTTACATAAGAGGATAAACTGACAAGAAAACTTCTTGCTTGTTAGATGAAATAAGGAAAGACCATTGAACACTATAATATATTCTGAATCGAGCATAAGTGTTCAAATTGTGCCTTCTTATGAAGAAAGAATGAAAAGGTAAATTTAGAATATTATACACACAAAATACACAGATTACATATAAATTTAAGTCGAACATCTAATAAATTGTATAAACCATTAAATACATTTATATTAAAAATATTATTTATTTCATCATCTGACATATATTTTGCTTACGCCAACATTATTGCAGAATAAAATTGTACTACACGACAATTTTCGCATCTAAAGCTTTCATAGCTAAAGATAATATGTTACAATAAAAGATTTAGACATAAATTTAGAATGAAAGTTTCATTTTGATTGCTATAATCAACTTATTACTAAATTGGAAACAAAGCGATTAAAACGAGGTTCAGATTAGCGATCTAGCAACTTTCAGCGCCATCTTACACGTGTAAAACTAAAATATTGTTTCTTCTTTTTCAACTCTTATACACAGATGTCTCTTACAGTTATATAATAAAGTTTATATAAATTCCAGAATCAAATAACTTCCACACGTGTGAACTGTGTGAATTTTTTATTTGCCAAGTATCAAAATAGGCTACTGTTGCTAAAATAAAATTAAGCAACATTTTATGTTAAGGCTGTGAAATCGCTAACCTTATACACATCTAGCAGCAAAAATCATAAAAGCCACAAGCGTTTAAAAATATGAATAGGGACTACTTATCACTTATGTTTATATTCGTACATATTATATGGTCTAGACTTATTATAACGATGTCGGAAATGTAATCTTGCACAATTAAATTTTTCATGGTATTGTAAATTATATAGTATGATGTATAAATGTGAAATTTAAATATTAAGCATATTCTGAATTTGACATATTGTGTCTAGCTAGATTAGGGATGGAATATTTCACGCAACACTAATTATATAGCAAGTGATAATATAAATAACTCGTCACATCAGTTACAAGAATCGAGAAAGCCAATGTAATTTCACTAGCGTGAATAAGATGCTCAAGACGTTGTATTAATATAACTATAATTTTCACCATTAGTCTAGACACACTAGTAGGCGAAAGCCTACACTTGGTTCTGTGGCAGGTTTTTACATTAAATAATTATACAATTACTTGAATACGAGATATGAAAACAAAAGTTATTTAGAATATTTCGAATACTCCAAAAAGTAGGTGATATTCATTCTCTAGGAATGAAATGTGATAAATTTCACTCCGCCACTATCGACATCGTCACAATGTCCGAACTCTTAAGTCCAGATAGAGAGACTTACTAGGTTTAAGTTATTGCTTAACGAACCTTTAGAATGACTTAGCAAAAATGCTAAAATAACATTATTACAATAATACCTAAATATGCACGACAAAAATACGTACCGCTAAATATTTATACTTCATATTCGATAAATGTTTTTATAATCACTACATAAAAACTTTGTGACATTGCTCAAGACTGTTTGTTATACAGAGGAGATTGCGAATTTCGACCACTTCAATATTAAATACAATAACTTAGTGCCGCACTCAAAGAATTTAAGAAACAATTTACTTATTACGTAGTATTATGAAACATTATTTGTAAAAGTAATTAATTATTAATGGAATCTTGATTTTTAATAATCATTAAAATAAAATATAGCTATTATTATTTAATAGTAGTAGTTATTTAGTTAGCTACTACAGCTATAATTTTGCTCTGGTTTTTCAAACAAGTTAGTAAAAATTAAACTGATCATTAAATGACTGTGAGTGCAGCGTTTTATGTATCCATATGACGCGGAAGTAGACAAATTATTATAATTCGATGAATCTCTCAAAACAGAACGAGTGTAATTAGTTAACATGTTTATTGTGCGAAAAAAATTAAATAGTTGTGCATTAATGCAATATTTCATAGTGAAATACTGACGTGTTCTAAAACTTAAAAAACATTTAAAAGTAATTTGAAAACGAAACTCTATATCAAAAATAGTTTTCAACAATTGATTTACTTACTGCTTTCTAGTCAAATTCGATACAGAAATACAGTAACACTGTTGAGACACGTTTTGAGGAGAGTTGTTGTATAGTAACACACATAAAATTAATATTAGTATATAATAATAAATCAAAATAATAAAAACCTTTTGACACAACTCGGTTAGTAAAAGTTAATTTATGTTAATGTCTCGAAGGCATCAGATTACTAATGCTGCTGTGCACCAACATTTAACCGACAATTAAAATAAAGTAGTCACTGTTACGCATACGTTTTTAGCAATTATTTGATTTTAACTATCGGTTAAAAGTCGGTGCACACCAGCCTTAGATATTATAAGTATCGATACATTTCGTAATGAGTAAATTAACACAAAACGACGAAACTAGTTTTCTGATTACAGTTAAAATTAGTTCAATTGGTTTGCCGATGTAAATGGTCAGTAAAATTAAAGTAATTAATATTATTTTTTTTAAAAATTAAAAAAAGAAAAATTGAATTAATATTGTACTTCTATCTCTATATCAATTGTAAGTTATTGAATAATGAAATGCACCAAGTATTAAATGACTTCGATAGTCTACGACTAAATTCTAGTGATGGCGTTTAGCTAATAGCCGGCTCCTAGACCTTACTTATCATTCATTCGCCTTACTATTGGTTACAGCATGACATTCGAATAATGAAACCCCATAAAAGTAATGCCAGTTTGCTATCAATGGTAATGTAAATCAATGTATAGTAAGATACAGACACTTAGCATATGTTAAGCAATATCGACTGGTCCCCCTGCGCTTACCCCACGACCCTGCATAGAAAACTATGTCCCTGCAGATATATCAAAAACCATATACTGTCACATGTTATATTCTAATTATACTTTAAAACACTTACAAATCATTTTCATAATAAAATAATTGGATAGTAATACTTAAGACTGACTGAGAGCTACAATTATATGAATTTATATTGTTTATGTCATTCATTAAAACTAACCCTTACTAATGTCAGTTATATGAATATATCAGCATAAATGTTTGGATTGTTACATAAATTATAAACAACTGTATATTAATACCATACTTTTCTGTTATTTGTTGCGTAAATGTGTTCTTAGTACTTGTGCTATCCAGATACAATGCTAGATTCGAGAAAGAGGTGCGAGTGTCGCATATAGAAATATATCGCCTTTAACTATTGTACAAACAATAACTTAGATTAAAATAACAACAACGATTATTGCTTTATCTGCTACCTACTGTAAAATATAAGCCCAGTGCCATAAGACTTAATACAAATTAGTATCATTAAAGGTAATAGGTTTACATGTTAATACTACTACATATCTATTGAACGAGTAATATATTATATTAATTAACTTTTAGGCACGTTTCACGATGTTTGATTTAAATCTGCCAAATGTAATAAATAATAGTATTTACTTATATAAATTATTGCAATATCACCGACATATCAGTTACATTATAGTACGTTTGTAATTATTGTTACAAATTGGAATATATGATTTAGACTCAGATTTATGCTTAATCTAGATGCAATATATTTGTTTAAATTATTTCATATGCTACAATTATGTATTTTATTCGCTAAACAAAATTAATTTATATACTTAAACCTAATTTGTATCTAAGCGATAGGTCAGTGGCACTGTGCATTAAATAAAGATTTAAAACATATTTTTTTGAATATTTTAATCCAGTTAATCGTTTTTATTTGCTGATGTATGATTTATTTCTCTATAATAAGATAAACCAATATAAAACGAAATTTAAAACCGAGACTAAAACACGAAAGAATTATTGTTAAGATAATAAAGTTGTTTTCGATTCCAGATTCGAATATTCCCAGCAATATAAACTACTACTGGCTCATTAAAATATTAACAAAACTCTCGTAAATTATTTCATAGAATACGAATTAAGTTTTCTTTTAAACATTAGCAAAGTTACAAGCGAGCGGAGGCGTCTAAAGTTACAAAAATAGTACATAGAAGAATTCCCTAAGATTGTTCTTCTTGTAGTAACCTACAAAATCGGTGGTATTTCCCATTTAATTTGTACATTTTCAGATAAAACTTATAAAATGTATTGATAATCTAATAATTTACTATAACAATCGCGTATAATTTAATGCATTATCTGTAACCATCTAATTATAAGAAACCCGTGCTTTTGTTCTTTTAGTATTAAGCTACTTCCAATACTTTATTACTTTTAGCCGTAAATTCACGAATATCGATCTACTGAATGTTTTTTTTTGTTTTATATGGCAACCAAGCTTATCACATCTTTTTATTTTATTTGAGTACAGGACCGTAACTGATTTACGTAAGTCACGACCAAGGCTTTCATATATACTTTGGCTAAGTCATATTCCTATTGACTACTCGTATTACTGCTTCGTATTACTGCTTGTTTCTTTGGTGATCTGATAATATATTCATATTAAGAATGTTTCATCAAGTTATTTATTACGGCCTTTTTTCAATAAAAAGGTTGACGCAGACAATCACGGCCTCCGATCCCTTGGAACTGTTAAGCAGGTGAAACATCATATAGGCAAATAGTTCAATTAACCTAACTAGGTATCATTGGAAAAGATCTTTACACTAAACACAACATAGTTGCACATTCTTTGTCCTGGTGCTTGATCCGATAGGTTTTATGGTTTCAATTTTGCTCTTTCATAAAGTTACGGTTAACACCGCATTGAAAAAGTGAAATTATGCACCAATAGAGTAAAAATAAATAGATGAAACAAAATATGCATGAATCAGTAAAATTTGACACGTGTGAAAGGACATATCTAAAAATAGTATTAAACAAATGTATGAATATGTTCTGACGAAAAAACGGATAAACAAAAAGAGGTTTGTTTTAAACAATTTTGCGCTTTACGGAAATTATAATGTATATACCTAAAGGCAAAGCAAAGCACTGCAATTTCGTTAGACTAGAATCTAACTATATGATGCAATTGCAAAACTTATCTGTCCTTAAATATTTATACCCGATCACAACCTGAATATTAATAAGAATTCGTAAATTATAGGTATAACACGTCGATAATGATGATCAAAAGGCATTTTAGGTTAATCAGTGGGATACTATAAGTATAATGTATTTCCAAATGCCTAACCACAACTAATATTTTATTTCAAAACAAATATGTAAGATATACTCAAAGGTGAGAATTAAAATATGAAACATGGAAAATATATATACTGAACCAAGCAACAGGACATATATCCACATGGATAAAAATGTGTTTCCAACGCTTCACGTAGCGCACTAGCTCTTACAAGCACGGTAGTACCTATTTATTATACACGTAAGTGTATGACGTGAAGAAATCCGTGTAACTTCTTTCAATCGCACTACTTATACTATCAATAATTGTCTACGTAATAACAGGAAAATGCATGTAAATAATATTAGTGTGAATGTAAGAAGTCCGAATTCAATACGCCATCCACTTACGTCATAATAGGGGTGATATATTACATAAAGTATATTATATAGAAGTGTGAATAGATCGAGTAGTACTCAATGCAACAGGATAACTAATATTTAACGTATCACTGCGATTGTGGGTCGCATTGGAGCAGCCGTACGATAGAGGGGTCGCTTTTGGCACCCTCTATGAATTCCTCCAAAGAGAGTTTCCCGTCTTTGTTTCTGTCCATCTGCCGGAATATTTTGTCGGTTCGCTTCTCCGGCGTGGATTCGTCTTCGGGCATTTTCATGACGGAACCCACCATTTTGTAGATAGCCTGGAAGAATAAGAGCGAAAACTAATCGACTCATATAGCGGCGGAATTAACACTATCTGAATGGACAGAGCGCATATTTGCAGAATCAATGTTTGTATTTGTGTCAATTATCCTTTGGAAATGGTTCACTGCAACAGTCAATGCTTATTTTTAATAGACAATATACATACATGTAATTAATTCATTATTCATTATCAGTTATATTTTTAGGGCTGCTCATTAATGTAAATAATTAGTCAAAAATATAAATACATGTGTGCATATTGAGAACAAAATAAACTGACTTTTTACGTCTTAAATATCGTGATTGAGTGATGTAATCATTATTTCACACTATAAAACTGCTGTATTTTTTTTTCAATATTTACTATTTAGCTTTTAATTGTATTATTAAATAATTCAGTACTTAAAAATAATTTTACTAACACTGCAATATTACACTGTTTTCTATTCAAAATTTAATGAGGTATCAGTGTATACAGTTCCGATCTTATAATAATTTTCACTTACGAAAATCTCTGTATAAATATTAAAAACTTACAGTAACAATTTCAAGCATTTCCTGCCTGGAAATGAATCCGTTACCATCGAGGTCGTACATAGAAAATGCCCACTTAAGTTTCTGTTCAAGTTTTCCTCGGGATGTAACGCTTAATGCGCACAAAAATTCCCGAAAATCTATTGTCCCATCACCATTTGCGTCAAAAGTCCGAAACACATGTTCAGCGAACTGTAAATTACCAAAACAAAAGAGTCGGACAAAGTGTTTTTCATATATTTAAAATAAAACAATTTAAACATATTAGAATTATAGAATTACCGAATCTCCAGCACCATCGCTTTTATGAATTCCGGAAAGGAAATTTTCAAGAAATAGGAATTATAAATAAACCAAGTCTTCACATTTTAGCCTCCGATATTTTGTTAATTTTATTTTATTTTATTTATTTATTATAAATATTAGAAAATATTGTAAGTTAGCATAAAATACGGGAAACACACCTTACTAGCATCTCCGTAGGGGAAGAAATTACCATATATTTTCTTAAATTCTTCTACAGACAAGTGACCACTTGGGCAATCTTTTAAAAATCCTTTGTACCATTCTTGTATTTCAGCGTCTGAAATGTACACAATGTATGTTTAAGTACTTAATTACAATGTTTTAAGAAAACCATTTAACTATGTCGGGAGTATTCCGGTAGAAGGTAAATACCCAAGCAATGCTAACATGACGTAACCAATCGTGCCAAACGCACGATAGAGGGTGTCAAAGCAGAAAAGTGGACACCGGGCTCCAAAAGCAACCGGGATGTGATAAGATGACGATGGCACGCTCTAAGTACTTATATTAAACAAAACTATGCTTTAACGGTTTTAAGCGCGGTATTTTATAAAACGTACTTTTATTATGTGACCTAGTAGCGAAAACTTAAGAAAAAAAAAATACCTGAAAACTCAGTATTTTGCTTCAGATCTTCTAAGACCTCTGGCTTAAGTTTACTATTTTGTTTACCCATTTTGACTATCTCGTTATGTAGTGGAACGGGGCGTTAATATATCTCACACAACCAGCTCTCTTCTAATTAGTCGGCTCTTGCCCTAAAAAACAATAATATTAATATTTTTATAGATCTATATACCGAAATACGATTTAATAAAAACTACAGGCATGCTTAAACATGAAAAAACAATATAAACGGACAACAACAACTATAAAGAACCGAAAACAACATTTAATACACCAATTTCATGTTATTTTTTACCTTAATGTCGATGGAGTTCTATGTGTATGATTTTAAAGCTGTTCGAAACTGATTTCATACATTTCCTAAATTCAATCCAATGTTGAAATAATATTAAGTATGAATGGTTAACCAATACTTGTGGTAAAGAAAACTATGTTTTAAGTTATTTTTTAAGCAGCAATACAAGGGGTCTCAAAATGATATAAGCATTGATTACTATATGGCACATCCAATTTTGTACCACAAAAAATCGAATCGTTCTATTTATTTTAAAATAATCTAGTTTTTCAAATCACATGCAGACAAAGGACAACAGCTTAAAGAATGATGCTACGAATTAAATTGGTTGTACTACTACCCTTTTGACTAAAAATAACGAGACAAAATAATTATGAACTATTTTTGTAATTTGTATATTATACATGAATAGGCAAAATGTGAATCATTAAAAATATGTATTCTTACAAATACAACAGAGATTAATGGGACATCGTGGTTACTTCCATTTAATATAAGTTGTGCTTTTCTAATGACACTAAATGGTAGACCATGAATGGCGTCACACAATAAATTACGTGTTTATCCTTTTTCACGGTAACTGAATATACTATGCACTGTAATTGTTATAAAAGAGTTCACAAAAGTTCGAGATTCTTTTTGTAAAGCGGGATGCAAGAAAATTATATAATTTGATTCAATTTATCACAACACGGACTGGTAAAATATTAAATATCATTGACAAATAAAAATTACATTGGTTCTATTCTATTAGAACTGAAGAATTTAGATACACAAAGTTTATATGTAATATATATGTGTGTATGTTTCAAATTAAGCTATTAAAAGAGACGCGAATATCCAAATTTGATTTGTTCAACAAGACTTCCTATTCGTAATAATTTGTCTTTTTCTTGCTGTTTTATGTATGTTTTAAAGATGGAAGTATGACAAATAATTTTTATAATAAGAAAAACAAAATTAATTGATTATTTGAACAAAAAACAATGATTCAACATCCCGCTTTATGATTATTAATAAACATAATATAGAGATTTAGCTATGTCAAGACAGATTTAGCATATAAGTACAAATATGAAACATGTTCAGCAAAAAACTATTGAAGTACTTCATTTATAGTAATATTAATACAAAAATATTGTCATAAATTAAACCAAACTTAACGAAATTAAGTTTTAAAAGAGTTGGTTTAAAATTGAAGATTTATTTTCTAAGCCTGTTTTGTGCGCCTATCGCTACAAGTAAATATCTTAGAATATACCCTATTACCTAACACGTATTATAAATGTAAATAATAATATAGCGTAGAAAATAATTTGTGCACGAAGCTCACTAGTAATTTAAAATGTAACTATACAATGCTTATGAAGATTAATAATGTGGAATCTACTCTGTTCGTATAAAAAAAAACTCAAAGCGCTAAAATCGATGAACTTATGAAACACTAACTGTTTTTGGTTTCATAAATAAAAAATACCAGTTACCCCATTCAGAGCCTAATAATAGTTATAACATTTACGTGTAGGCAATACTAAAAATAACTTTAAATGATACAATTACCCATCTTTCTATAATAAATTAAATAGCACATTTAATTTGCTTATCGTGTTAATCGAATTTTGAACTCTTCTAATTGCGAGAGTAAGAACGGTCATTGATTATAATCATTTAAATGAATATTTTAGTAATTAATAAAATAACTCCTTAATATATTGTCCTAGAAACTAAAGTATCAGTATTTGAATTTAAGTACAAATTACCTACCTCTGAGTGAGAAGTAAATGTATGAAGTCATATTATATACTAAAACTTACATAACCTGATTTCCCTATTTAAGTATGTACTTTACAAGGATAAATTAGCAAAAATAAATATTATATAATGACCTGCAGAAGTATAAAGTCTTGAAAAGGAACAGGCTAATATAAAACTAACCACTGTGATTAACGGTAAGTAAATTATTCTGGCACATTCATTTTCAAATAAATTAAGTGTTTTAAGTTCAGTTACGATCTTTGATTAAAGCAGGCCAATCTGATCAAATTTAATGTATGAATTACATATTCTTTTTATATTTCAAAATATTCTGTTATTAATTATATTGTTCCATCTTAGAAATTACACTTCATTATTCCTAAATCTCAACTCCGTTCTGGTATACATAATCGACTATCTAATGATAAAATAAGGCATGGGCTTATCGCACCATGCACAGTGTGAAGGATATTTTACAGGTGATGAACATCTAAAGCAATTAACCTGTAATAAATACTCGTATCTCAAAGACTACCTCCAACGTGTATCTCACGGTAGAATATAGATTTTTCAGAATTTTATTTCAGCTTTGAGGGGGCACTTTACTTGTCTTTTTTACCTTCTACTGATTAAAAAAACTTACTCGTAAATTTCGTTATGATGTTTATGACCTGCCTAACGATACCCCACTCGCTTATGCACACTAATATTTAAATCTCTCAGTTAAATATATGGAACTCACGAATTTTAAGTTTCTTGTTATTTCACAGCACTGTTCTGTAAGGGCCACACGATATATCACTTATCGCCCTGTGGTTTTTAAAGAATGTGGCTGGGATATAATAAAATCACTGATGAGCAAGACAATTTATATAAGAGTTCTGTTTTAGCCAAAATTGCTACGGGCCTCTAAATATCGAAATTACTCATTCATAAGCAACATCTGAAATGAAACTCACTTACTTATTCAACCCAGAAATAACCCAGGATAACATGCTTTTGTTAACAGTATTGATTTATTTAAATATTCATAAAAAGCTGTCTAGAACGCCCAAATAATATGTTTGATATAATGGAAGATAAAAGCTTGCTTCAATTTAGGACACAATGAAACAAGAGATTTGAAACCAATCTGTGTACTTGTTTCAATTTCGCCAAAGTAGTGTTGGTTTGCTTTCCGTTTATACTACGACCAAATAAATGATGCCAGATGTATAATTAAACCCCAGCATAGTTACAATTAAGCATTAATGACAAAGAAACGCTTGCCAAAATTAATGCGTCACAAGGTAAGGCGTTATTTTTATTTTTGTACCACATTAATTAATTATAACTTCCGATAAAGATCAAAAAGATTACGTCACGGCAGTATTAATTGACTTTAAAACAGAGTAGCTTCCTTTGTCAAATTTACAGCACACGAATAATGAAAAATCAGTATTATTAAATCAAAAATTTTAAATCAACCTAACGAGAAAACATCATCTAATCAAAATATTCACATAAAAATTTAATTACATTTGCCCTAGAACATTATAATTTAATAACAAATTCATTAAATAGCACATAAATTAATACAAAACTTATAAGCATAAACCAAACTTACATACATAATATATACAGAATATTATTTGGCATATAACTTGAACAAATGTGACCATCGTCTGGGCATTTCTTTTGTGAATCACATAACTAAAATGCAATCAATTTTGTGTTCTGCGAATGCTCAAGTTATATACCGAGAGTTACACACCTACAAATTTGAGATTTAATATTAAAAGATTTAAAGATTCTACAGTTTGTGCTGTTCTTGTGCTCGTAGCATAAAGTAGGAATAAGACTTTATGTTTAACAAGATTGAGTATCAAGTTGAGGAAACAGTATACATTAAGTACAGCTAACATTCATTAAGGCTACTAAGTAACCACGTATTTAAAGATAACAGCAACTGACACGTAGGCCTGGGTCGCGCTCGCATTATAAATAAATTTTAAAATAAAAAAAATATTGACTAAAAGTTGTTCATTCAGATATGTTATTTCCTTATGAATCATAGAACTAAAAAGGCTTCATCTTTTAGATTTTAAATACGGAGTTCATTATATTCGCTACTTTTGTGAGTTATTGAAATGAAAATCTCTCTCTCAATTACATTACGTCTATGGAGTACACAAAAATAAATGTAGGATTATACAGATTACTATGTTATCTTATTTTCAATGAAAAATGCAATTTTTGTGATATGTTGCACAACACCCTGTCTGCGAAAGTTACCTATAGTTTCATGTTGAGTATTATTGTTCCCACATCTCTACTTGTATAAAAAATCAGTCAATTTCATGTTTCCCCTATTTAATCAGCAACGTTAATGTTTATAGTTTTAGTGTAAGTTAATTCCATAATCATTTAAAATAAAAGTGAGTACAAAAAATTAATAATGGAAACAGCTAAAAGACAAATTTTATAACTAAAAAATATATAATTTACATGTATAAATTCTGGTTTTACTCTAAAATTATGCAATAACTTAATCACAAAGTAATAATGTGGAATGTTTTAACAATAATAATAAGAGACAATCCAGTTTTCAGTGCATAATATAAACACAGACTAATTAACAATGTTACTAAAATAAACTAACCGGAAAAAAATTCACTAATATATAAGAAATTAAAAAAATATTTTTTATAAAATATTTCTGCTGTTATTAAAAAAATTATAGGCCAAGAGAACATTATATTTTTACGATAGAGAACTTCAGCAATAGCTACACATCGCAGCCATCTCACATTCGGCTTTTGTGACTAAAAAATGCATTTTGGTATATACAGTCACGTTTGAGCGAAATGATTAAAACGATAATCTTTGACCCATGTTTATTTGTTCATTATTTAAACTTACATCCACGTGGAACAACGTAAAAAAACTATTCATTTACAATTAAGTACTATTTCAGTGATATTAGCGAACTCTTTACTTTGAGTAATAAATAAATAAACTTTATGTTCAGTACCGATAGATGCAGATTGATTAAGAACCGTTAAAAATTTCTTACTATAATTTTATTCGCGTTTTAATACTTTTTAAGTTCTATTATTTTTACATATAACCATTAATTTAAAATCACATATAGATCGCTCTTTACAATATAGTAATAGGTAACAATGATATTGAATATATGCACTGAAAACTAATACAGACATAATAGTTAAAGTAACAACCGTATAAATGAATTAAGAATATCGCGACCCTTTCAATGTGTGTTGTGGCTATCATTGCCAGTAGACAAAGAGAAAACGACACGATAAAAGCTAACAAAACCTATAATTTTATCAATCGGACTGGGGCTCAATATGTAATTTGGAACCGTAATTTTAGCCACATACGCCATTCATAAAAGCATCCAGGTTACGAAAGCAAGATGTTTACTAAAGCTACTTTTAGTAAACAGTTTGTTTTATGCCATAAAATAAACGGATACACACGGTTTAATTATTTAGTACAAAATGTTCAAATAGGCGCATGCACTGTACAGTGTAAATATAGATGCGTGTTGTGTGCTTATTAATAACGCTGCTACTGGCTGTGCTTGCCTCACTTCACCTTGCGTACTTTTATAGAGAGCATTCACCACTTACGTTTTAGAAAAAAATTCAAGACAAATGCTATAACATCGGTTTTACGTATCTTATCAAGACTCGGTGGAACTATTCAAATAAGACGCTAATATAGCGCGTCTATTTCAACACTTTGTTACTAGTTTAATGTTTGTTATTTTTGTCAGTACTCCAGGCTCACCAGTTAAATTATGACAATTTTTATAATATTTATTTTTAATGCGTGTTCAATGTAAAATTAAGACTATGTTTAAACATTGATGATTAAGTAATCGATGTCGTCCTTGTCAATTGTAATAGACTAATAAATAGATTCAAATGTTTATACTTGTAATTCTATAATATGTCGACAAAAATTGAATACATTTATGTACGTACTTATTAACTGTGTAATTTTACTGCGCCTTATTATTTGAATGCGTATATATAGTATATTAAACTAAAAGTTATTTGATATAATCGGTTTGTATACTTTCCAATATTATGTTGTGTGTTAAATGTTTATTGGTATAAGTAATATAATGACTAGATGAAACCTGATTACTAATTAGGGGTTCGATGTCTTTTATTACTTTATGACGTGTTACGAACGTCATTAGTTTCTCTTTTAAAGAAAAATCTATCATGCACTCCCATGAATACATTGTGTAAAAATCGGAAAGTTAGGCCCCAACATGGACAGATAGGTATAGGAAACACACATTTAGAACTACATATTATATTTAATGGGATTAGTAATTTTACACCACACATATGAATATTCTAATGAAATATACGTTTTTATTGAAATATACAAATTATTTCAAAACCATCATGCCTCCCTTCGCTTTGCTGTGTTTGGGCAAAAATAGAGAAAATAAGACTAATATTGGAGTTAGAAACTCTAACTAAACAATTAAGCACTGTCAGTAAATAAAAATTACTTACAGTGAGAACTAGAAGGCACAGTAGTAGGGTAAGAAAAGTTTGCTACCTACATTCAAATAACATTGTTTATTTTTAGAGTTCAAAGAAAGTAAAA
This sequence comes from Dendrolimus houi, assembly GCA_039645545.1. NCBI lineage: Eukaryota > Metazoa > Arthropoda > Insecta > Lepidoptera > Lasiocampidae > Dendrolimus > Dendrolimus houi. The sequence continues at coordinate 8,645,649 of CM077123.1, read as the reverse complement.
CTTAGTGTATTGTTTGTTACTTGTAAATAAAATTGAATGATGATTATATACTGTGTTCAAAATAGTTTTAAACTAAGCGGAAATGTGAAGATCTCTGGCGAAATAACATCTATCGTTAAACAACACCTATACGACATAAATTATATTTCAAATTTCAGTTACTTGACAAATACGGTTAATAACTCAGATTGTACATAATAAACATCGAACAGAACTAGTCAGAACACTACTGCTGAGATTATAGTACCATATTTTCTCTTGTCATATTGATTAGTAAAATTATTTACTTTGCTCAAAGCTGAATTTTAAGCATTCTTGAACTAACAAGTGACGTCGTATTAAACTGACCAATTCTGTTCTTATACCGCTACACTAATTTCTGACTTAATGTTAAGTAGAGATTGACATTGGTTTTATAGGTACTAAGTACTATAGCGACTCGTTGTTGGATAGGAAAGGACGTCTAATCTAAGAAACCGAGCATTTTAGAGGTATATCAAAGCTCGTTTAGAAATAATTGGTACGGACACAATACTTAACTCGATTAGACAGTGACGAAGGTTTTAATATACGACGTACTATTTATCAATATAATTATATATCTATCATTAGGAATGGACATATTCGTTACACCAGAATTCATTGACGTTATGTAAGATACATCAATAAAATCACTTAATGTCACAAAATGCTTTTATACAAATCGACAAAAATAGGTGTCGGAAAATGTACTACTCGCGCTTTTATAACGCTCACGTCCAAATATAGCAGAGTCAAAACACCGGCTGGCGACCCCGCTCGGTTCAAAGTAGCCGGCTACGGACACAACACTAAATGGAATTCCATCAAAAAAAGCTTGCAGTGCATATTAAAAACGCAAATGTATTCAATCGATCCGCTATATTGACTTTACCGGATGCAACGATGTTTCTAATTAAACACATAAGCGTGAACTATGCTTTGAATTTCAAAGCCGAATTAAGATTATAAAAATATGAGACTGCTCGTACAATAGTCTATTAAGTGGCACGCATAAGGTTCGGCGATATTACGGATTTGGACAACAATCGATATCGTCTGTAATATATAGTTATAAAAACCGCATGCATTATTTAAAAATATCTTCAAAATACGTTTAGTTATAATACTTTAGTTGAAACGAATTTGCTAATCAATAATATTTGTCGTAATCATTTAATTATGAAAATATTTACAGATAAAAATGTTATTTAATGAAGGGGTCGCGTCATGTGGCATGTTCCGCTCTAAATTGGCTTTGTAAACAAGGGTGGGGATTCCGGCGGTTAGGTTGAGACGAGTCAAATCACCGTCGGAATATCAGGAGGTATACATTTGGGTGGGTGGTGGGGCCAGACCATGGGGAGTCGTGGGCTATCCGCCCATTTAGGGTGCCAACATTTTCGACAATTCCTCATCTTGCAGGCATCCCTTGAGGAATTCTTCTTGGGTCAGCTGTCCATCGTTGTTCTCATCCATTTTGGCAAAGATGTTTTTGGCGCGTTCTTCGGCCGAATCAGCGGGTCTATTACTTGAACACGCACCGAGCATATCGTAAATCGCCTGAAACATATCATTATATCCATTACCGCAACGAATAACAACAAAAATGCATAAAGGTTTGAAATTAATTATTTTCACATATATAGAATCGTTCACGGGCTTATTAATTAATGGTAAAAAAAAACTGTTTTATTGTAAAAGTTTAATCCCATATCAATAATAAAATTAATTCATCGATGTATTGGAAGGGAAAAGCTTTTACTACTTTTGAAATGAAAAGCTCAGGTGCATAAATGGCCTGTTGAAAATACATTTTATTATAAATTCCATTTTTCAAATAATAGATTTTACAAATCAACAGTATAAATTTAGTAGTATTGTTTGATTAATATTCTAAAGTTAAATTCTTGTGTTGGTACAACAATCCATTTAAATATGTATGTTAATCGCCGGAAAAGGCCCAACTGCGACGCTAGACTATCTACTTTTCTAATATTAAAGACCGATAAATATAGGAGAGCAATTAAACTTGTTAACGTAAAAGGATGTAGCATACGTATCTATTAATAATACATCAAAACCTTTCATAAATCCAAATCACTAGTAGTTCGTACGTTCTTAGTCAATTTCCGTTCAATTTAACGTAACAAAGCAGCTATGATAGGGTTGTAACACAAAGGAAAACTGAGACGAGTTTGTGTAGATTATAAGACTGGCGTCATATTATATTATGCGACCTGACGCATCCGATTAGGTTACACAAGCGTAAATTAATACAAAAATAGCACAATATATAAAGCAATCTAACATCATGTAGTCCATAAAGTAAACACCTGTAGGTATTTTTAATCCTGCAGACTAAAAAGTCACAGGAACTATCTAGGGTTCGCATAGTTTTTAAGTTTTTAGACAGCAGGGAAAATCGTTTCCCAGGGACGAAATGTACTGTTTTCATCACTGTGATCAGGCAACTCCAACCGTACTTAAAGAACATGAGAAATGAACAATCTTTTTTTAACTTCGTTGCCTGTTATCTTAAAAATGTATAAAATATGCGTAACCTAATTACGAATCATGTTAAACTTTCGATTATATATCAATCTCTAGGTTACGTCACTAAAATTTAAAATAAGAAGAAAAGTTTTGACAGACATAAAGTTGTCATACGTGTTACGTTTTTAAAGAAATAAGCTAATTATGGTGTTTTTTTAATTTGATATAAATTATTTTGATACTGTTACAAAGTTAGTTCATCAGTATTTATATGAAACTTTCACTAAAGCTGGTATTTAGAATACGCTTGAATCTTTTGTTTATAGCCAATGACGCACAGGCTAAAAGGTGCACCCAATATAAGATTCCTTTATCAACTCTTTAGATATACTTTTTATAAAGTACTAGCTGATACCCGCGACTTCGTCCGCGTGGTGCGGTTTTTTAACTATCCCACGGGAACTCTTTAATTTTTCGGGATCAAAAGTATCCTATATGTTGACCAGCGATATAAGCTACCACCATAAAAAAATGTCATTTAAATCGGTCCAGACATGTCGGAGATTAGCCGGTACAACCAGACAGTCTCGGGTTTTAGCATTTTTTTTCATTGTACAGAAATTTGACCTCTACAACATTATTATATGTATAGATAGCATATTATGTCACTAGAAACAAAGGCGATTCCAAGTTAAGAAAATGAAAAATAAAAATTATGACTTCATTTTATAAATCTCTTCGATGTAATCTTTATATCAATACATATATTTAGATAAACATCATATCATCACTACCTATTTAATAAGTAGCTTCATTTAAATCTTACCCAAAGGGCAGAAATGATTGCGATACATCGTTAGGGATAAAATATAATTGAAATTTCAATCAATTTAAATAAATCTTGATCGTTTCTGGGTTTTACAAGAGAAGGTGGTCTCTAAGGCCACAGGCGAAGTGGTCGTCATTTATTATTAACTATCACGCAAAGGGAAATGATGAGACTTGCTAATGAAAAAGACTGTTTCCCACCTATGGCACGTTACGCTGTAGTGTTTGGAGTCAGAGCAGAGACTGTGCGACAACGTTTACTCAACGTGAAACTACACAATAGGCATAATGCTAAAAAGTTCTTCTGAGAAACCCCCATAAAATAACTTACTTCAATTTTGGCAGGCCGAATGTATATTTCGATTCGTTCATGAAATATATGGACGAAAAGACATTCAAGTCCTGGCAACATGATCATATAAGTTGTTGGCCCTATAACAACACAAGATATAGCGAAGACCTATCAAACCAGATATTGAATCTAACAGAATTTCTGTAGACTTTTGATCTTGAATGTATGACAGTAGAGCTTATAAATACACGAAAATTGGTTTGAGCATCCAGCTCAAACCAATTTTCGTGTATTTATAAGCTTGGGTTATTTTTGAACTATGAGCTATTTTTGGATAAATGCTTTTTGTTAGGCTACTGTAACAAAATGACAACAACAGAAGGCGTACAGAGCCTCTAGAAGTCGTCAGTGCTTAAAATTCTGGTTCGAATACAGCACTCCTTTAACAGAATTATAAATATTTATATTACCAGATTACGGCAGACACGGCCTTAGATACTCTATAATTTTGTATTATGTATTTACTGCATCCAAATACATTATATAAAAATAAATTGATCAAAAATACCACATTTTTTAATTACTCAAAAATATGCTTTTCAACTACCTCATTTAATTAACTCACAATTTCCATGCAAATATTTGGATACAACATGGAAAAATCAAGAGCAAAATAGGGGAGGGAATAAACTCAGTAAAATAATGTTACTTTTTAATATTTATACAGAACAGTACATCAATTGATAGGTTCAGTAATTGTTTGAGTGCCTAAGCGAGCTCGATAACAATGTTCAATCGCCGCAATGTGCACAGAGTCTATAATTAATTTTAACATCGACAACATTGCGAGGGAGCAATTGCATTACTGACCGCAAATAGTCAATATCCGAGGTGACCATAAAGGGTAATTATGAACTTTGACGTGTCACTGGTTAGTTCTAATTTAATGGTTAGTGCATATACAGAGGATACTTCATTTATTTAATAGTTCTGTTAAGTCATTATTGACAACAATTGTACTATTTAAAAGTAAATAAAATATTACTATTAATTGCTGCATATTTTTCCCAGACTTCAGCAATTATAGAAGTAGTCAGTCATTCACCCTTCAGCGTGTTATAATTTTAATATTATTATCCACGCCTCGGAAGCAAAGCTGATATGCATAAAGTTGTATATTATAACTATATTTCGATCCTGCTCCATAAATACATTAAACATCGCATCGTGATAGATTATTACAGACATACTTTTTACTTTGTTCCAGATATCATTCGCAATTTTGCAACGGTCGAACTGTCTCTGTATCTACAGTCATCGTCATCATCTGTATCAAAAGTGATTCAAAATTGTCTTCAAATAGTTCTATCGATGCTGCTGTGTGGAAACATTATAATCCCTATAAATATTATAAATGCGAAAGTAACCGTCTGTCTATTACGCTTTCAGAGACAAACTACTGAACCGATTTGGCTGAAACTCAGTATGGATATATTTCCGATGCCGAGGATACTGAGGATAACATACTTTTTATCCCGGAAAACGGATAGATTCATATAATTATAATAATCACATTTTTTGTGATGTCATTTTGGTAATTTTGATCATTTTGGACATTTTGCTAGAATGGGTTAAAAATAGGGGATGAAATTTCGTATGGGAAGGAGACCAAACATTTTTCAAGATTATAGATATAAAAATTATCATCTATAAAAAAATGCGACAGCAACTCGATCTGTCTATCTGTTAAGCTTTAACGGAAAAACTTCTGGAGAACTGGATCGGTTTTGCTGTAATTTTGTACACTGTGTAGTTTTAATACCGAAAATGGACATAGACACTTTTCATCACGGGAGATGGGATAGTTTACGATATAAAATGAAGTGAATCTTCAGAGGTCAAATAACACTAACATAAAAAAATTATACAATGCAACCTGTATTATTAATATTAATGCGTGCTCCTTGAACAAGAGGCACGCAGCACGCTAGTAACTTGTAATTTTGTATGGTATTATTATTCTAGACAATATCTTTTCCTCACTTTGAAAATTACGAGGTTCGAGTTTAGCACTTGCATGGATGATTACATATTCAGCACAGAATACAAGCAAAAGAAACTGTAGCTACATAAGACTACATTAAAGAAGTAATTTGTCTCGATATTCACTTCAATCAGTCAGCGGATACCATAATAGTTTAATTATTTATAATCATATGAACGAATAAATTCTATAGCTCCTGTATTTTTAAATATATGCAACAGTTAAAAATGTTTTTATCATGACTTACACTAATTAATAGAATAACGTCAAACAAAAATAAATAATTTGGATTAAAATTATTAACTAAAGTAATTAAAACGAAGTGTAATTAACGAATTAATGACAAAATATTTATAAAAAAAAAACTATTAATCTGGACTTTTATTAATGTGCAAATATGGGGAGAACACCCTGAATAAATTAAAATCTGACAAATCAATAATACTGTCTATAAGTGAGATATCACGGTTCTAATAATATCTAGCTTTCATTTACTAACGTGTATAGTATACATATTGTTTTGAATTCCTGAATGTTCCCGCTGATAGCGTCTCTAAACTAACTAAAGAATATCTCACATCGCTCGAATATTCATTATGTTGGAATCTTTTCTAGTAGTGTAGTTATATATAATTTGATCTTGATATAATATAATATTTCATGTTTCTTGTATATATTCATTGTAACGAGTAGTGGTACAATAAATACTATTGTACAATAATATTCTGCCTGCCTAAGTTTGCCGGCAGGTGCTGGATCAGAAAGGCGGAAAACCGAGAAATGTGGCGCAAGCTGGGAAAGCTTTGTTTAAGAGTGAGGATGTATTGTAACACTTACAAGCTAATAGATGGCGCTGTGCAATAATTGAAGCCGCAAAGCAAACACGTACAAACTACCTTCAATCAGGTCTCAAAAATTAACCTCATGACTTTATTTCAACTTGAAGCCTTCAACTCCATAGAACTTTAATTCAAGCTCAACTTTAAGCACCATCACCGGTGCTACTCGCGCATAACTTACGACTCCGAGTATATCCAGCTAGCTCCCACTGCCAATCATCACTGGTGGCCAGCCCAGGGTGAGGTTGCACATTTGCAACACGATGTAACTCCACACCTCCTACCCCGGCTACGCACTCAGACGACTTCGTCAAACACTCAACAGCCAACCCAGTCCAGCCATGTGACCCGCGCCAAGCTAATCGCCCACTCCAATCATCTTTCCTTACATATCGGAAACTGACACGCGAGCAAGCTCTCCCACCTAATGAGGAAATCTAGTTCCTCAACTACGGAACAAAACTCCCTACTCTACGCGGTTCAATGGGGAAACCAACAAAGTTTTGACTCAATAGAACTGCATCCAGTCTGACTAATAGGACTGTCCAGTGACAAATGAATTGGCATACTATGAGAAGCAGTGATAGCTGCGAACAAATCTTGAGTTGATCCGACCACCATCGACTTCCAGACTCAGCAAGGGGGGTGTGCATTGTAACACTTACAAGCCAATAAATGACGCTATGCAATAATTAAAGATGCAAATTCCATTCCCATTCCCGACCCGTACAAAGAATATATACAAATTTCCAACAATAGGCCTAGACTTGCCGCCCCTGCCGGAAACAAGGTTAACCTAGGCGGAAGATTTTCCCTTTGAAACGGAGGAGCATTCCATCATTAGAGTCATTCTTAAAAGGAATCGGGACAGGGAATTATGAAGTGAAATAATTCTCGAGGGTAAGATGCGAGAGACCGAGCTCAGAAGAAATAAAGCGGATCAGGGAGCTCGCGGAGGTGCAAATACTTATCGGGTATGGTTGCTTCGGTAAGTATCTGTACCAGATTGCGAGGTAAGACCCGACCTCTGTCTGCCACGAATGTGGCGAGCCATACGCTGAAAGAAAGTGCCGCATGAGGACTCCAGCGCCTTGAGTTTATATCAGTCATTGACCAAGATATCTCGCTGCGCAGCGTAGTCGACCCAATACTGCGCAGTAAGTTGAATTGGCTAGCGGTGACCTTTCTGTAAGCACGTTATGTCACAGGAGGCTGCCAAAAGAATAAGGGAGGAGGATTACCAGGTGGACCCCTGTCGCAGACGGGGCGAAGGGGTAGCAGGCGCCACTTTGCCCATCTCCCGATGATATACTGAGCTGGGGGCGACACTAAGCGTGCCACACCCAGTGCCGCGGGATGTCCTGGTTCCAGAGACACCCCTCCTAGTCGGCTTGCATCGAGGCGTCATCGCAGATCATACTTATGATTACGGACCCGTGGCACCTCAGTACGATGCCGAGGGACGCTAAAAGGTTTAGTGGGTAGTCTAGTGTTCGGTGCTTGCAATTTCTTTTATTATCAGAAGCCTGTATAGCGTCTACCGTCGGGAGCCCTGCATACCCCTCGGTGACCTCCCCCGGGGACCAAGGAAATAAGGAAATGCATTCCCCCGGTGTTAAAAAAAGTCGAGGACACCTACGTGCGCAGCATTAGACATTGACAGGCTGAAAACGATGAACGAAAATTTACGTTACATTTCACGTCATGTTATTAACATACATTATATCCACACTATTCTGCGTGAAAGTAACTCACCAACGTAAAACGAGAAATATCCCGGTGAGTTCAACATACTACGACCATAAAATTGAAATCGTAACTCTTATATCAGCTATTATTAGATGAACGCGCTGAACGTTTTTTACATTGACTTGATACCTTATAACACCGGTGAAAATAACTATCTAAGGAAACAGTACACCAGCAGTCAGACGTAAAGAAAGTTGAATTTATCATAAACCTCTCTAAAATATGGAGATACAGAATCAAAGCTCTGATCTAGAAATGTATCAAAGACGGAAAGTTTAAAAAAATTACAACCACCACCAGTTATTGTGGAAAACATTAATAATTACAGCTTTAAGATTTACTTACAGTAGAAGATCTATCGGTAAATAAGTGTGAAATCCACAAAGCTGGGAATAAGTTTAGCTGAAATAAAACTACCTCCGACTACTTTGATACTGTCATTTGACGAGGATGGCGATTTGAATAACTTTTAATTCCTTATCCTTATACCTATTAATATTATAAATGCGAAAGTAACTCTGCCTGTCTCTTCCGTTTTCACGGAAAAATTACTGGGCCGATTTGGCTGAAACTCAGTATATGTATATATATGTATATATATATATATATATATATATATATATATATATATATATATATATATATATATATTCGATGCCGATACTTTTTATCCCGAAAAATTGGATTTTTTCGGGATAAAAATATATTTGTCTCTGTTTGTTATGCTTTTACGGGAAAACTACTGGACCGATTTGGCTGAAATTCGGTATATATGTAATTTTAATACCGAGGGTGGACAAGGGATACTTTTTATCCCGGAAAATGGGATAGGTTTTTTGTGATTTGCCATTTTCGTCATTTCTGTCATTTGGGTTATTTCCGTAATTTTGGTCATCTAGGTGATTTTGGTGATTTCTGTGATTTTAGTGATTTTGGTCATTTTGGTGATATTGGTGATTTTAGTGATTTTGGTGATTTTGGTGATTTTTGTCATTTATGTAGTTTACATTGACGGGGGATAGATAAATGAAACTACAACGAATTGAAATAGAGGATGAAAGATTGTATGAGACTAATGATTTCTCAAGTTTATAGATATAAAAATCCATCATCTATAAAAAATACGATAGTAACTCGATATGTCTATCTGGTAAGCTTTTACGGAAAAACTACTAGGAGGAATACTGGATCTGATTTGCTGTAATTTTATTTAAATATAGATTTAATACCGAAAATGGATATAAATAGTTTTCATGCCAGGAGATGGTATAGTTTGCGATATAAAATGAGGTGAATTTTCCGGATGAAATAAAGCACTAACATAAAATTTAGCACAATGTAACCTGTATTAACGCCTGCTCTTTAAACAAGAGGCACGCACTAGAGGTTGACCCGCGGCGCAGCCGCGGGGTAAACTCTAGTAGCTATGTAATATTGAATCTAGGTTCTTAATGTCAAGTAACTATCGAGCAGCAAAAGACCTGCAGAAGCGAAGTCTAAATGTATTCATTCATTGTGGTGACTCTCACAAAGCACTAAATATGATGTGAGTCAGTTACAGTTTGAAAAAACTAAACAACAAGCTCTTCAAGCCAACCAAACTATTACAAATCACAATTAATCAAAATAAAAAGTTGATCAATAAATATACTTAATGATGTCTTTCGAAAGATTATAAAACTTAATACGTAATACCAGAATTGCAATTTGTGGATTTACTCCCGAAACAAGTAGCTTAATAAGCACTAAATAGACTAACTACACGTCTTATTAGGTTATAATAATTAGGAGTTATTAAGATGCGATATCAACTTCTTTAGTGTTAATCTAAAAAAGAATAAAGACTTGACAATCGTAATCTGAAGAATGTCGAAAAATTCTGTGGTTGGTTGGCTCCTTACTGCGATCACACATCCTAATTAGGCTCACGTCCAGCAGTATACTTACTGTAAGGACTAACCTTATAGTTGTCATCTATAATATTATAAAGTTCTAAACAAGTCGTGTCCGTACAATTTTTCTGAGAACAATTTAAAATGGCCAGATTAAAAATAACGAATTCCAAATTGATTTTTTCACTGATTGATAGCAAATGTTATGAAACAAAATATGATATTGAAGTGATAATTTCTTATGGGAGGGTAAACCGTTTCGTTACCTAAAACGTTACGGCGCCAGTCTGTCTGGCTTCCCTTTCTCTCACGGATACGGCAGCGGTAAGCAGGCTCCTCCTCTCTCACTCTAACCCACGCGCTATATACATAAAATTTAAGTAATAACCTAGGCTTTTCTGAAGTTAAACAATTTCAATATTAAATAGTTCAACTTAGATTAGTTTAAGTTATCACTTCTGTCGGGAGTCCCGAGACGCGCCCGTTTTTTTGAAGTGATAACTTCTTATGGGAGGGTAAACCGCTTCGTTACGTAACGCGTTACGGCGCCCGTCTGTCTGGCTTCCCTTTCCCTCACGCATACGGCAGCGGTAGGCAGATTCCTCCTCTCTCACTCTAACCCACGCGTTATATACATAAAATTTAAGTAATAACCTAAGCTTTTCTCAAGTTAAACAATTTCAATATTAAATAATTCAACCTAGATTAGTTTCAGTTATCACTTCTGTCGGGCGTCCCGAGACGCACATTTTTTTAACCCGGCAATCTCGCGGGACTTTTCCCGCAGCGGTTTGTAGTTCTTCAGGTGCATAAAAATGAGGTTATTCCGACGCAGTTTTCGGGAATTTCAAATCAATCGTGGACGAAGCCGCGGGAATATCCTAGTATTACCCCAGTAATAAATAAAAAACAACGACCACGTATCATGCGATCTCACTTGCTGAAATGTTATGGAAGGAGGATAATTTATAGGATAAACGAGCAAGTTCATTCGGAAATAGTTGATTGCCTCTAAGCGAGAATCCGATCAATAGGTATGGAAATTGGATAGTAAAATCGGAACACGGCATGCGTATCTCGGTATTGTTATATATTCAATAAAGGCATTCACTTTAACCGATCGGTGCGTCGGCAGCCAATATCATTTTGATGCTTACATAAAATTTAATTGAGCTTTTGCTTTTAGTCTTCTAGAGAAAATCAGTTTGAAAGATACCAAATGCGGCTTTATCGAACGGCCCGACTTCAGTAGTTAAGTGTTAGCGATGCCCCCGGAATTAATGATTTTGGAAGTAAACGATGTCTCTGTCGTTCGCAAACATTTATTAATATTATACGATAGATAATATCGAAATTCAAAGAATTTAATCGTTGTCAAGCTTCCTAACACAAAAACTAGAACTCAGAGGTCATTTGAGAATTCGGATATATTTTACGAAATTGTGAAGAAATATATGAAACTTCTTCCAAACTACATATATGACGTCTAATTGATTTCATAGACAAGAAATGTAGAAAACAAGTAACCAATTACGAATTGTCTCAAAATAATTAAAACTTATTTTGAGACAATTCATAACAGATTAGTTGTGACTGTAATAATATTTACATAAATTTCAATTAATAATATTAAATCTATTCTTTTCCTCGATGTTGTATAAAGCACACACGGGAGAAAGTAGAATACACAACTCGTGTGTTGTGGCCAATAAGTATTATCTATAGTTGTGGCCCGCAGCTGCGCTTTATGCTTCAAACGACGCATTCGTTGCAATGTACTATTCTTATTCAAAATTAGATTGGTTCACACCGACACAATAGCTAAGAAGCTGAATATAGTTCAAATTTGATGGAATATTTGCCGCTGTCGATCCGGTATTGCCATAAAATATCTGAGTTACATGTAATCGTTTTTTGTAATATTACTTTTCACCCACTCTTTCCTCCTTCGTGTGAAATACTACTAACTTTTGTTGTTAAAGCAACCGTATGAAATTATAAAGCACTAGCTTCTGCCCGCGACTTCGTCCGCGTGGAATAGTTACCTTGCGCTAACGCTAACTTTAACCCGCGACTTTGTTTACGTAGAAAGTGCCCCACCGCCGTTCACCCACATGACTGCCCGCCGGCCTTGCACATCAGAAATACGCGCGCAGTACTTAATCATTATTTTGCTGCGATGTTATTTTAAAACTACGATATCTCCTAAGATATTCATTGAAATCGAATGAAGTAAATGGCAATTTTGTATTAAATTAAATACTTGTGATGAATAACATATTTATTTGGATAAGGATTAATATCATGTTTATAAAAACACCTTTGCAAATAGTGCATTATTATAAAACAAATTTGGTTAGCATAAAAAAGGTTATAGGAGCCAACTTTAAAAGATAGATATATGCTGTCGCGGACTTTTTTTTAGAACTTTCAAAGGGGAACAATTCTGTCACAACACATGATTTTTGCGAAACTAACCGTTTTCGCAGCGCACGCAGCGGAAGCTCTCAAAAGGAAAAAAAACCCGATTTTGAAACATTCTTCATTGGTGCTCCGCTCCTATTGGTCTTAGTGTGATGATATATAGCCTATAGCCTTCCTCGATAAATAGGCTATCTAACACTGAAATAATTTTTCAAATCATACCAGTAGTTCCTGAGATTAGCGCGTTCAAGCAAACAAACAAACTCTTCAGCTTTATATATTAGTATAGATTTGTATTAAATTGAATTGTATGTAGAACGGAATTTATGAAAGCATCCAAATTAGATACTAACCGTGAATAGAATATAACTCAAAAAGATAGAATTCGAATGTGTCAAAACACACTGCACATTAGTGCATTTTTTCATTAGAAAAAAGGCATATTCAAACCACGTGACGATTGACAATCGAATCTGGAAAGGTACAAAGTCGTGGTATTCATCCTGCGTCAGTGATGATTTGGTAGGTGAGGGTCCTATAAGGAGTCATAAAGCTTCATTTTTATGAAAAACGAATGGACGTCAGCCAAAGTGTATTGAGAGCCCGTTTTGAATCGTGTAGAGAAACTGCTCAACAACATTTTTTTATTAAATGTACCCTGGTCTTTCCAGCAGGACTCTGCGTCTGGTCACAAGACACGAACTACTTAAGCCTGATTCAAAATCAAAGTTTCGAACTTTATAAGAGCTGACTTTATAAAACTGGCCTTCGTCTAGCCCAGATCTGAATCCCTTAGTCTACAAATTTTGGTCAGTTTTAAAGAACATTGTATCAAAACCAAAGGTGGTCATTTCGAATAGAATTTTCTTTTTTGTCGTAACGTAAAATATATATACATGTAGTTTTATTAAAATTAAATTACTTCATAAAAAACCAATGCATTATCATTTCTTACTTAACTTATGGCAGGACTATGTACAAACGGACTACCACTCACACATTCATCACGTGAACTCTAAAATTATAACCTTATGACTTGTTTAGTCTAATTGTACCTTTCTCGACGTATATACGTCTGTACTAAGAACGGATTTTAAGCATATCATATGTAAAACCATTATTCATGTTCTAATTGTACTCTGACATCCCAAAGTGACATACGAAAGTTTATGTATATTTGTGAAATCATGGCGGCTGCAACATTGTTTTCTTGTCGGTTCTAAGTATATCAAGGTAGCTCACATTTTACGGAGAAATATAAGATGGGCCTTTTCGATAATTCTTTGCAATCGGTTGAATTTACAGAATGTTATTATGTTCATCTGAGTAATGATAAATTGAAAGGAAGGTAAATGGAAAACAACATTTTAGTTGAGGTTGAGCTAGCATTGAGGCGTACAAATTTGCAAGGATATGCACAAAAGTATTCAGCATCTGTTACCAGACTGTCCCAGATCTGGCTTGGCCGTATCTACGGCCAAGCCAGGCTAGACCTAGTATTTGGTACCAATATAAATTAGATCATCACGAATTATATGATCGTAACCAAGCTGAGAAATTCAGCAACAGCAATAAAAGTATAAAACTTTCATGCCTTCTTGAAAATAAAACAATCTGGGCCCAAAAATGCATGAAAGCGTATCCGTCTACTTCATTCAATCATTTGGTGTTTTAATCTTCACATGAAAGCAAACAAAAATATGGGAATACGAAAATACATAACAAGCATAACAGTGTTAGTGTGTGGTAGTCCAAACAAAAACCACCGCTAATCAAAGTTAAAAATATAAAAGGCGGCGAACATCAACGCGCACTGTCTGAATCATCGCGTTTAATAGCCGATTAGACCAATAATAGGTTATTAACATCGCTACTACGAACCAATGAATATGGGTTAGGAGTTTACCATAAACTATTTAATTTAGGTAAACTTAACTAATATCAATTATCAATCAGATAAACAATGCCAATTATATATGTAACTATTTAAAGCTACTCGTCAGTGGCTTTAAATTACTTAAGATGAATTTGCATATTGTTCCATATTAAATGTGTCTTTTATCAGACTACATAATAAACAATAGACCAACTTTGATCTGTGCAGATGTAGACTATAGCTCTTGGAGATAACGTATTATATAAATTTTGAATGATGGATTCGATTATGTTACACCTTTTAATTACATACACTTAGTATAAAACAAGCGGCGTTTTACGAATATTTGTTAATATACAGAAAAATAATAATAATAATTTTAAAAATTCTCTATATATCACGGGGATGACACTTTAATTACAAAAAGAAATATTTTACAATACTTCACTTTTACATTAACTTTTTACAACGCCAAACGCCGGCTTACACAGCATTTCAACACAGAAACAAGACATCATGTAATTTGTTACAGGGAACGTGCACGAGGCACTGCTAACTGGTGACGCAAATCTGAATCTTTTTTCGCAAAAAATACTAGTACCTTGACACTTCACATAATAAAATAATCACATTAAAGAAGTGAAGAATAACACTTAACTACGTGAAAATGTATTGTTGCATTTCTGGATGCTCTTAAACACTTCAAAGAAAAATAAAAATAAGTTAAATGGTGTAAAATTCTATTACTATCCCACGAATAGTACTCACTTGCCTTGATTATGTGATAAACGACAAAAGTGGATAAATGCAGTAAAAAACATATGTAAGTAGGAGTTTCAACAACATTTAGAAACTAGTAATGTTATTTGTAAAAAATAGCTTATTTTTGTACTATTCAATACAAATAAATCTGAAAGTAAACATAATTTGTTTCAGTAATATAGGCCATTAAATATAAAATATTTACGTTAAAATCGAGTTCAGAAAATACTTTACAGTTAATTTGACATCATAAACGGTAGAAATCTTCTCTTTGAGCTACAATTTTGCTGCTTTTTAATGAGAATCATGAAAATGCTGTAATATCTAGATATTACTGCATTATGATGATTCCCGCTAATTGTTTCTTCTACTTCTAAGACATGCCCAAACTCGAAAAGTTTTTGGCCTTTAGACAATTTTCTGGCCACGCTGACGATTATTATTAATCGGCCGGAATCCATATTATATAATTTTAATTATAATAAAAACGATTTAAATATAATATAAACATCGAAGGCAATACGACGAGATATCTAAAAAGTTTCTTTTTTAAACTGCACTGTGACTCTCGTGTCAATTTATGCTGCCACCTATATAGATCGTGTACGTTTCCTCCCTATAGCAAATTAATAATTTACTTTGTCATTTGTACATGTTGTAAGGGACAAAAAGAGGAATACAATAGTTGTAATATTATATGGTATTCACCTGTACTATTTTTGTCATCTCTTGAATATCTATGACGCCATTGCCATCCACATCGTACATTCGGAAAGCCCATTTCAATTTTTCCTCCGGCGTCCCACTTGAGGTGACATGTATCGCTTGGAGAAATTCCTACAACCAACACATATAATAATTATAAGCGCCTCCTCGCATTGTGTAAAAGTTCTTCGGTCGTCAACAAACAAGCCGTCATTCATACCGTGAATTTACACTAATAATAAACAGTTAACAATCACAAACTCAAACAGTACAACAGTTCGCAAAAGCCAATTGTATTATTTAAACAACCAACTCGCTTTCGCAACAACACTTGTTAATTAAGACACTCTCATTTAGAACTGACCCTTTACAAAATAGAATGCAAATTCAAAAATTGTAGAATATAAAAGTCAAATAAACTTAATTTAAAAGCTATCACACAAACAAGTATAAATTTTAAAAACTAATAAACCAAACAAAAAGGAAATTTATAATTCTTATTGGATAAAAAAAAACAAAAACGAATTCAGTTTCCTTTCATGAACTAGATACTCGGCGTAAACAACTTAATATTTTTACTGTATGTATTCTATAAAAATTACATATCAAAGATTAACTAACATGCAAATAAAGGGTCACGCATGAAAATGTCTTAGCACTTATTCACGCTTCAAATTTTTTTAGCGATCAGTAAGCGCATTAATAGCAAAACTTCTCGACAAAAATATTTATTTTTACTTATATGATTTTGAATGTTTTCTAATCACAAGTTAAATTCGCTTTGGCAATCTGAATAGACTATAATCACGTTACAGAATATGTTACCTTGAGATCATGTTACCTTAAAGTCTATGTAACCATTTTTGTCCATGTCGAATGTACGAAAAACATGGTCACAGAATTCTACCGCGTTGCCGGAGGGGAAAAACATCTTGTACATGTCAACAAACTTAGCTGGTGTTAGTCGACCATTAGGGCAGTCTTGCTGTAATTAAAATTGAATGCACTTAGACCCATGTTCTAGAACAGCAATCAGTGTTCAGTCAGAATTAATACAAATCAAAAATATGTGATAATGATATGTCGTACTGCCCCGTGTAAGCGCTTCATATAAAATTAGAGATATCAGAGGGCAAATTTTACCTTAGGTGTATAAAATCAGGTATCTGTGCAATCTTAATTGCATGTTGTTCTAGTATACAAACTAAGTATATATGGTGTCACAAGCCTCGTATAACTGAGAGCGGTAGCAGGAAATGTAATCTCCTGCCTTTATATTATTTAATTTAAATGTAGTATAAATGTGCGTGTGTGTGAACGGGTGTGTAGTATACAGATAAATCACGTAGAAAATATATAGATAAATCAAAGACATACTATATACATAAGAGAATACGTAAATAACATAGATATTGTGAAATTGGAAGAAATGAAGTTTAGACTCAAAAATCTGATACATTTATAACTTACATAGTTAATAAGTATAATAATAATAGAATTGTAACCCGCAGGGGGGTTTTGTTGCGAAGCCTTAGGTGGGTAGCGACACCTCGGACCTGACTCCGGGGACCAAGGCAAGGCCTCCGCCTCCGTGCTTGCATTAGCCAGCCGGCACGGGGTGGAGATCGCTAAATTTAAGACTCAAGCTCCAGGGGTGGAAGTGATAAATGGCCTAACGTCGGAAGTAGCTTCGGTGAACCTGCAGCCCACCTCTCGACACCCCTTAGCCACTCATACCCATTTTGCCCCCTTGTACCCCATTTTTAGGGGCCCATGCAGTAAGTGCCGAGTCACCGTTTGCCCATTTTTTCCATGTTCCTTGAACTTTGCGACGGGCAGACGCCATAGTCCCTAATCTGTAGTTCCACTAGCACTTCATCCCGATAGCCTAGTACTTTTTGTTGTCATTCCCTACAATAGTCCTACACTGACTACATGGCGGCCTCTGTGGTTGAGCGGGCTAAGCCATTGCTGGCCTACCTCACTGCAACGCAGAGGCTCCGGGTTCGATTCCTGGTTTAGTAAATTTCGGAAACGTATTTTCTCCGTTATTTACTATGGTCTGGGTGTCTGGGATCGCCCCCAGAGTAGTACGTTGTATATTACCCATAACACAAGCATAACTTGCTTAATTTGGGGATATACAATATGTGTGTTTGTCTGCCGATTATTATTTATTATTATTACTGACCGGGGCTTGTCCTTGGGTGCATTTTTATATGATGTAGGGACAACCCCCAGTCAGTGTCACGCCACAATAAAAACTAGAAAATAAAATATATATGTGTATAATAATAATAATAAAATTAAGTAAATATTAAGATACACATATATAAGCAAAACAAGGTCCTTGACAATGTTAGGGGACGCTGGGAGCAAGATAGCTCTATATTATTTAAAAAAATAACTTGGTAAGTATATAAATAAGGTATCTGTGCAATTATAACTGAACGTTGTTCTATTATACAAACTATATATGTATGGTGTCACAAGCCTCGTGTAATTGAGAGCGGTAACAGGAAATGTAATCACCTGGCTTTATATTATTGCCGCCCCTTGCGCGTTATTGCCTGGCGTTTATACTTCATTTTTATAGCAAAGTAACATTTCAATAAAAAAAACTTAATTGTGTTGATATTTAACAAAGGCAACACCTATGTTAATAACAGATGCATTAAAATAATTAGAAAACTTGTTAAAGACATATAATTATTTCTGAATCCAGGTTTTATTTAATTGAAATGGCAAATACACACATTAAAAGTGGCTAGGGATCAAGTAAGTTTTAGAATATCGCCGCAATTGAGGATTATTATTTTAACTTTTTTAGATCGTTATTGATTCTTTTTAGTGAGTTTCACTGTTAAAATAAAGAGTTTTCTTCAAATTTTGTTTAAAAATAGACAGTCAACTATCAATTAGGATTCCTATAAAAATGTGTAAAAGCGTTTTAACAAAATTATGACAATTTCTACATCGGAACTGAATAAAATTGCATCGATATGGAGCGACGACATCATTTGACACGAGAAGAGATTATGAGAACCGTCGGAATGTTGCAATCTGGTTCCAGGCAACGTAATGTGCCTGTCGCTCTTGGCACTGCACAGAGCGTCATAAGCCGCCTCTGAACACGCTATCATATCATGGGCAGCGTGGACGAGCGACATGGAGGACGATCTCACGTCACCACTCGCAGAGAGGACCAGTACTTTCAAAATACTTCTCGGCAGAATCGTACCATGACCGCCATGATGTTGGCTGCGAGGCTCCACATCTCTTCAGGCATGCTGATAAGCGATCAAACCATCCGAATTCGTTTACGTAAAGTGGGTCTGCGTTCTCGAAGGCCGCTGCGAGTTTCATCTATAGCACCCCGCAATTGTAGAGCCCGTTTATTATGGACTCACGAACACAGAAATTGGGAGGAAAAAGACTGGCGTTGTATTTGTTTTTCCGATGAATTTCGTTTCGGTTTGAGGCCAGATACAAGACGAATGGATTATGCTCCAAAGAATCAAAGAAGAGCTTTGCCGAGTATGGATGCCGTGCATACCCCACAACTTTTTGACTCGTTAGAAAGAACGTGGACGGCCATTCCTCAGACAGATTAATATTAAGGGAATTTATTCCCCATTCTGGAGTAATATTTTGCAATTGGGGGATTATTTTGCAGTTGGGGAATTATTTGGGCAAGTATTTCTTGGGGTTTTAATTAAGTATTTTAACCCCGTAGTCTTACTAAAATGCCATAAAAAATTTAAGATGGCATGAAATTATCCAATAATATGAATGGGAAAATGTTTCTAAAATAGTATTTTCTTAAATTCAATCTGGAGACCCTCTTTCCGCCGACCTATAGGTTGCGGTCGGAAGCACGCACTCTATAATACGCGAGTGATATTGTTACGACATTTTACAAATTACTTGTAAACGAAATAAAAGTGTGGTTGTCGTAACCGACTCTCTTCATTATTTGAATCCTGCGCCCCACACAATTGGTGATCCAAAAAGAACAAATTCCTTTTGAAGCATTTCTCGATCCGACAACGATGGGAGTACACGAGCTGGCAACATGTTCAGTAGTGATTCTAGAAGTTCTCAAGCCCGGGTCAATTCGAAAAAATCAAGGCGAAAAAAGTGAGTGTTAAGGTGCCACCATTCTGGAAGGAAAATCCAAAGCTGTGGTTTTGGTAATTGGAAGCTCAATTTTTACTCAATGAAGTGACGTCAGATTCAACAAAATATTATATATACCCTTATTGGCAATTTAGACGTGGAAGTTATAGAAAAAACTGAAGAATTAGTTGAAAACCCTCTGACGACTGGAAAGTATGCCTGAAAGGCAGAAATAATTCAACGCTTATATTTATCTCAGCAACAAAAGATAATGCAGTTGTTAGCACTTGAAGAAGTCTGAGATCGGAAACCATCCACCTTTTTAAGACATCTGCACGATTTGTCAGGCCCAGCAGTATTAGAAAATTTCTTACACGTACACGTACTAAACAGTACGTAACACTGTGTGTAGTTACGTACGCATTTCAGTTCACTTGTTGCAAATTATTGTGGCTCAACAAGAAGATCAATCCTTATACGCCGTTGCAGTGCTTATTGATCGGGTGATAGAGGATAGTTCCCAAAAACCCGGTCGTGTAGGTAGCAAGTACATCAACGGCACCGAACGTCACCGACATAATTTAACAAGAAGTGTGAAATGACATTTATGAAATCACCTGGCAACTTAAGGACTTCACCACGAGATAAGACAATAGGCGTGACTCGCGTATTAATACTCATTTGTGAAGTTAAATTAAATTTAAGCTCTTTTTGGAATCGAAGTAAAGAGCTTTGGAATTTTATAGCCTCATACAAAAGATAAAAAACCGAAACAAACAACTGTTAAAAAGAAAACGTTAAAGGTAACAACTGTTTCTTGTTTGAGAATCATTTACTGCACCAATGTAATAAAGAGAGCTGCGAAGGTAATAGAGAGAAATAATAACAATTTCACTGTACTCTTTACTTTAAATGCACTCTTCAGTTATCTATAAGAATTAATGACTTTTAGTGTCTGTCTAAGAATAATGTTAGACAGCAAATTAAACTCTCTTAAACGCCGCATAACGCTCAAATAATATACTTTATTTACCGTTTGACCTTCCGGTAAGAATTCCGAGTGCACAACACCGCGATATTCAAAGAAACAGTCAACATGACTTTGACTTTTGATCGAATTTCGCGTGGTTTTTTCTGTTTCGGTTCAGTTGGAAGGCGCCACTCAGAAGCTTGTTGACTAGTTTGCATGTCAAACTCGTAAATCCACGCCTCGTCACTCGTTACGTCAATTGAGTTTTTGGAAAAAATTCTGGTCTTTTGGGACTAGCCGAGCGGCAACATGTTTCATACCCAAGTGATTATTTAAAATGATACGGATCGACTCGTGAAACATAGAAAGTTCAGTGCATATTTCTCTCAAACCTGAATGAGGATTTTCAGTCACTAATTCCTTCACTTTTGTGATGTTAACTTCAGTAAACAAGAAGCTCGTATGCAGTTAACATATATCACCGTCTGACAACTTATTTGTAACGCTAGTCAGTCTTGTGCACGGCCTATATAGTATATAGAGTGGGAAAATAAAAATATATTAAACACTTCATATCTTTACAGTACATATCACATTAAATATTTATAGGTTATGAAGTAAAATGTCATTTTTTGCCTCATGTCAGTGACGTGGCACACAGAATGTGGTAATACTCGGCAAGCATTATACCGAATTGTATTCGAATAAATGATTCAAATTGTTACACGAATATTTATTTTAATTTTTGAAGTAACAAAGTATTTAATTGCTGGTTTTATTAAAATTTATTTGTTTTACTAATTAAATATTACAGAAGTAGAATTAGTTTTAATTAATTATTATTTATTATTTAATTAACATAATTGGGTCGTTTTGGTCTTACGCCAAAAGGAAGGTTTGCACTGAAAATCAGCGCTGTGTCGGATATAATTTCGGCACAGCAATATGCTGAGTGCAAACCTTGTTTGCTGGAAATGCGGCGCACAGATTCTCAAATTATGCTCTGTGTATAATAATGTATAAATAATTTAATTACGTCGCTATTTCTTCAAATAAAGTTTTTCTTTCTTAATTAAAGACGTTGATGGCCTACCCCGGCGAATCAAATCTTCCACTATATCTTGACCGCTTTTGAACGCTTTGTACCACTCATAAACACGTGTTTTTGATAAAAATAGATTCACCGTAAGCCTTCTGTAACATTTTCAGTGTCTCTGAACACGAAATTTCATTGGCGTGCAAAATTTCAGACAAACTCTTTGTTAGATGTTTTTGTCCATTATGAAATTCGCAATATACAGTAGATATGATTTTACTTTAAAAAAGCATTGTATTTAATCTAAATGACCGATGGCAACTCAAACTCCGCGCCAAAATGAAAAACAGTTGTGCCAATCTAACAAAATAATAATAATTTGGAACCATAAACAAATCATCCATTCCCGATACTTTTTTGACAGAATATACAGCAGTCGCCGGACCAAGCTAACTTACGGCTTTGTCGTCTGGTGGACGAGGACTAAGCTCGCGACT
Organism: Dendrolimus houi; assembly: GCA_039645545.1. Lineage (NCBI taxonomy): Eukaryota > Metazoa > Arthropoda > Insecta > Lepidoptera > Lasiocampidae > Dendrolimus > Dendrolimus houi. Next base: position 8,623,102 of record CM077123.1, on the reverse strand, counting down.
TACAATACCTATTAACAAAAAGTACAAACTCAACATCCACCACTGCATCTGTTCAACAAGAGACGGCAATGGTGACCCTAAGAATAAAACAACGAATCTTTGAATTTTGAATCGCATCTCTGGTGCACGGTTCAACTACACCCACACTTTGTAATATTTCCAATGAAAGCGAACCATTAAAAGCGACTAAAGTGATTTACTCCGGCATATCCCGTAAGCTCCTTCTATAGAATTGTGGCTAAAACCCTATCGAACTCCGCTACACTTTGTAACTAGACTGGGAAATTGCATCTAGGAAGTGGTCTTCAAATAATAAGCATTTAGAAGTGCAGAGAAAACGTAAGATTAATTCTGGGAACTTGATAGGGCCGTTCAAGAGACATCCGTATTGTTATTAACAAGTATATTAATAAAACGGTTGTGAAATTGAATATTGTGTCGAACCAGAAGAAAAACTCAGTACTAAAACTTGTAAATAATTACTACCTGAAGGTATATATAAGTATAATTTCGAGTGTGTCGTGCTTCAAATTGAAGGTAAATAAAAGATACACCCTCAACATTCTATACAATTTTCCATTAAAACACTCGTATACCAAAATAAAGGACGAGACTTTAACGCGCTAATGAATAGTATAACCCCAAAAAGATAATATATCAGTGGCGCGGAGTAGAAATTCGGTTAGGGGAAGCCGGTTGAAAAAATATACCGTATGATGCAAGCGCCGACTACATCGCTGCTGACAAAAGGTCCAACTCGCGATGTATTTTCTTATTACAATTTTACAATCTTACAGCATATTTTGAAATTTGATATTTTGATCGGGTTATGTGTTGCTATTTCATCCAATATGTGTAATTAATCCTACTTCAGCACTAAAACCTGTCAGATCAGCCTAAAGGATCCCAGCTAAGAACCCTCTTTATGTAATTAGCTATCGGACAGTCGTGTAGGTTCCAGCTTGCCACAGTATATGTATATATAAATACAGACACTCCATATATACACAGAGGAGCCAAACTTATAAAAGTTGGGCATTACAATAAATTATTTGTTAGAACAACCAGAATTCCTGATATATTTATAGTGCTTTAGTGTTGAGAACCAAGTCTAGATAAGGATTTAAAAAATAAACACAATCTGTATGTACATATTTAAGATAAAATAATATTTTTTTGATGACTATAGGTCTGCTACTAACATTATGACGAACACTGACGCTGTTGATATGTTCAATACGGAAATATGAAATTATATTAAGTTACCTTAAAGCCTTTGTACCATTCTTTGATGGTCGTTTCATCGTATGATGTGTGGGTTTTTAGGAAATCCATATCCTCCTTGGTGAGTTTGTCTTTACTGACGAAACAACCCATTTTATATTCTGAAACAATGAAAAATGACCTCTTAAATTGCAATAATCTATAACAAAATAATAGATTGTGCATAGTAATTATAACAGATTTTTCTTATTAAATAGCGAACCACAATTCAAAACATTAAACTATAAAAAAGGTTAAGAGTACTTTAAAAAGTTTTTATATTTCCTCATCAATATTATAATGTGTTTTTAACATTGCAAATATGAATAGATTTCCATTAAAAATGGACGAAAATTCTTATAATTTGTTATGTTTGCTACATTAAGCTTAGTAGCCGACGGCTCCTCCAAAGGTAAGCGATAACCAGCAACCACCTTTAATGAACATCTGCTACACAAAGAGAACCAATGTAAACACCTAACTCATTAGAGCTTTAAAAATTTGTTTACCCTCTCTTCGAACAAACTTATATAGAAATTCGGCATATAGTACCTTAGTAACTTGAAAAGTACAATGAAATGAGCTGACCACAAAATACGCAGAGGAATCCTAGTAATTTATATAGGCACGTTTTATTTCTATTTGAATAAGGTTTAAAACAAATATATCTGTAACTACTTCACCATAAATGAACCCAAATTGTTAAAATATTATGGTAAATTAAGAAATTAAAAAATAAAGCCAATATTAATACACATTAAAAGTATAACACTTTAATGAAGACCTCTATTGAATGAACTGTCCCAACTCCTGTATTTTTTAACAGCATGGTAATATTACTCTACTTCCTCCTTATGCTGTTGTCATCAGAAAGAAAAAAACATTTATATCGTGATAAATTCAATATAATTACTATTTATTCTCAAGAATATAAATAACAAAATAATTAGTTAATTACATGAAGCCTCATTAAACGCACCAAGTTACATTGTAATTAGTATTAAAAAACTGGCATTGTATACAAACTCTTATTGTACAGTGATGTTACGTCACGTTCGTGCATTAATCGATTCCTGCTTAATTTAACCACGAACGTCTAAATAAATATAGAAACTAATATAGAAAACAAATATATTTCATCGGACATGTATCTCACGAACATATAATAATATTTATAAAAGCGCAATACCTCACAAACTGAATCTATAAATATGATAAATTTCAGAAACATAAATCCAGAATTCGAAAAAGAAAACCAAAACGGGAGACAGCACATAAAAATTATAGTGAAGATATACCTCTGCATAGGAATCGGGACTGTGGTTGCAGGGCCTAGTCAGCTTCTATAGGAATTTTAATAGAAGCAACCACATTCAGGTCAGCAATTTACCCTTGTCTTGTGGCAAATCAGTCACTTATGTATGAGCCAGCAAAACCAGTAACAGTTACTGATTGAAATGATATGTGGCAAGAAAAATTTGATATCGAAGCAACGTGAATGAAAAAGAAGACAAATGTAATAAATTTACCCGAAGTAGTAATCGCATAACAAAAATGAAATTGCTTTAAATTTAGATGATCAGACCGATTTAAATAACTATATATGTCCTCCAACAGATTCAGCGATCGAGACAACTCCAATTTCTAATGTCGCGACGTTCATGCGCCCTCTTGTGATTAGCATAACCAATCTTGTATATTTACTATCATTACCTTAAATACAAATGGGAAAGATAATCAAGATCTTAAATGCAGGGTTCAGAGAACAGTACATTTTATTATTTTGAAAGAAAGCATCTAAAAAGTTTAGAAGAAAATAATTAACATTATTTCAAAATATTGAAACAGTCAACACCAAAGGTAAAACCCCTGAGAATTAATTGTCTCTCGAAGTCTATAACCAAAGTGAAGTCGGCAAATGAATATCATTTTATTTTTTGACAAAACATGGAAAAAGAATTCTTCTTTCATGGCCAAATTAACTGTACTTTCCAATAAGGAAATAAAGACTAATGCAAATGTCAGATATCGCTGCTTTGAATAATATTTATAATTCTGAAAACACGCGATCTATAACTAAAAGCAGCCAGGAATTGGCCAAATGTTGCATTTCTCGATTAGCTAGCTTTACTACTCAAAGAATTTAAAACATTTTAATGGCAAAGTTATATCAATCACAAATAGTAAACTAACAATTTAATTTGTACTAAAAGTAAAACAGATTAAATGTGTTAAAGGAACAACATTTACATTATCCAATAATGGAAGATATTTCCACCATACACTACCTAGAAGATATTATTCCGATTTTGCCCAAGCCAACAATAACTGGACGGGGTCAAATCATATTTAATGTCGATTTTAATAATCTACACCTACAATGACATTCATGTGTAACTAATTTAAATAAAATCTTTTGACTGACAAAAATTTAAAAGTTAGATCTACAAAAATAATTTTATAAGCGAAAATATACATATTATTCATAATATAAGTTAAGTTATAATGCAACATTAAACAGACATTGGCGCCTGTACATCGACTAGGTTTCTAGTGCCATATTGGCATCGTAAATCGTTATACTGAATAGGAGAGCGATCAAAATATATTGGCTGATATAAAATAACTATGTAGTCTCGGAGAATTTACATAAAGTTTTAAATCACCTAACGTTATTGAAATGTTCCATGCAGAAAAAAGACGATAACATTTTTTAGTATTGTTAGTGGTGAATATGGTTTTGCAGTTTACAATAATATGATGTATATATGTGATTGATTCTTTTTAGTGTGAGCTTTTTTCTCGTGAGCTTAACCTTTTATGGAAAATTTTTGATCTGGTTTATTATATAAATATTACCTTATTTACTTTTTTTAAAGTTTTGATTAAGTTTTTGAAAGGGATATTGAAAGGAGAGTTATGGCAGGTAATAAGGTGAATGGAGCGCTAAACTCTTTTATGAATAGCCAGAAAGTGTCTATAAAGGTACGCTTGGCTGTCCATAAAGGGGTGTTGGTGCCAACCCTAATGTATGGCAGTGAAAGTTGGGTATGGCAGAAGAAGCATGAAAGTAGGATAAACGCAGTTGAAATGAGAGCTCTGAGAAGTATATGTGCGGTTAGCTTGAATTATATGATAACGAACAGTGTGATAAGGGAACGTTGTGGATTGAAAGAAGATGTAATAACAAGAGTTGAAAAAGGTATGTTAAGGTGGTTTGGACATGTAGAGAGAATGGATAAAAGTAGAATCACAAAACAGGTGTATGACAGTATTGTGAATGGTGGGGTTGTTGCCGGTAGACCGAGACGAACACACCATGACCAAATATCAGAAGTGTTAAAGAGAGGTCAGGTAAAAAGCATTTCAAATAAACGTGCATGTATGAAGAGGTCAATGAAAGTAGGTGAAGCGAAAGTTGTTTGTCAGGATCTTCGCAAGGGCAGATCCATAGTCTCTGCCTACCCCCATGGGAAACAGGCGTGATATTATGTATGTGAAGTTTTAATGTTGATTTAAGTCATTATTATAAAGATTTAATAGTATTAAGTAATAATAAAGTAATAATATAGCAAGTAAAGCATAGTAATATATTTCATAAAAAACATTATTGATCGAAGGTCACAGGTGATTATTTTAGAAACTACTGAGCTCAGAGATAAATTTAGCAAATTTATAGAAATGCCGTGTCTGTAAGTGTGCTATTTCAAATGTAAAATAGTAGGTTGTTACACGAGAGGTGAAAGTAACCTATTTAGGCACGAGATCGTTTGGCGCACGAGCGTAGCGAGGGCGCTAATAGTTCGAGTGTGGGCTCTGTCCCCTGAGGTTAACACTCTGCTTCTCATTTCGAACATGAGGAAAGTAAATAAAAACTTAACTTATTTAAACAAACAACTACTTCTCTAATAAAATCAGGCGTTAAATCCGTATCTAAGTCTGATGAAAAGTCATCACGTAGGTACGTCACATATGAAACGTCATGTCATTTTCTGAAGTGAAACTTCTTTACAATCGTTGTGATTTAAAACTCGACGAAACGAAAAAGCGACACTAAAAAGAGATAAGCATATAAATCTATAGGACTAAGAGTGCGATAGAATGAGATATGAGTTTCACATTGCGCAGCAAAGATTAGAACGTCAATAATAATAATAATAACCCGCAGGGGGGCTTTGTGGCGAAGCCTTAGGTGAGTAGCGACACCTCGTACCTGACTCCGGGGACCAAGACAAGGCCCCCACCTCCGTGCTTGCCTTAGCCAGCCGGCACGGAGTGGAGATCGCTAGAGCTAAGACTCAAGCTCCAGGGGTGGAAGTGATAAATGGAATCACGTCAGAAGTAGCTTCGGTGAACCTGCAGCCCACCTCTCTACACCCCTTAGCTACTCACACCCATGTTGCCCCTGTCTTCTATGGCATTTTTTGGGGCCCATACAGAGAGTGGCGAGTCACCGTCTGCCCATTTTTCCATGTTCCCCGAACATTGTGACGGGCAGACGCCATAGTCCCCATATTCCCAGATCCTTAGTACCACTAGCAGTTCACCCCAATAGCCCGGTACTTTTCGTCCTCATTTCCCACAATAGTCCTACACTGGCCGGGGTTATCCTTGGGTGCATTACTATATGGTGTAGACAGGGATAATCGCCGATCAGTGTCACGCCACATTTACATTAAATTTGTCAAAGGGCCTCTACGTGTTGGCCTTCCCATGGCCCCACGCAAGCCCTCCAAAAGTCCGGGCCATTTTTATGGCCCGTGGTCTTCAAAGACATACAATAATAATAACATTTTTTAGATTATAACAGTGAATATGTTGCCGGATTTTGAATTAGAATATGTTGCCGGATGTAGGCTAAACAAATTTTAATTACATTAATAAAAGTTGAGAAAAATTATCTCTGAGTTATATTCTTTAAAGTTTCACTTCTACTGCATGTGAACTGTGCACACACAATTTTTTTCTGTGGCTTTCTACCCGCCAATATTTTTTCGTCATTAATTATAGTAAATGTTTAGCTCAAATTTATATAAATTAAATAATAATTTAGTGAAAATTAAATTTTAGGTATAAAATGGATACAAAATTGTTGATATATTTTTATTACAATTTATGCCGCGATTTAACACTGTGGCTGTAAAAAAAAGTTGGGACATGAGTCGCATGTATTTTCTAAATTTCTTGACAGCAGGGAGAATCGCTTCACAGGGACGAAAAGTGCGGTTTTCATCCCTATGATTAGGCAACTCCAAGTGTATTTTCAGAATATGAGAAATGAAAAAGTATTTTTGTTAATACCAAAAGGCTTATTCAATTCAATAAAGTTGGACTGAATATATCTGATTGCATTTTATAGTGAGATTTTCTATATACGAGTAAGACTAATACACAGGCCAATTGTTTTTATTATTATAGTAAAATGTGACAACCCTAACAAATTAACATCGCTTGTTCTAACTTTTACTAATTCTAACTTTTGTTAACATTGCTCACTCATTTTATCACGAATATAAATACCTATATATTAAAAGCGCTTAAAACCGGTAAAACGTAGATTTATTAAGTGTACTAGTCGCGAAATATATATATATATATATATATATATATATATATATCGTGGTAGCGTGATGGCTAGTGCACGCGTCCCAGCAAAAGAAGCGGGTTCGAACCTGGCCGGAACGCATGCACCACTTGGGCAGTTTTCTGATCTAATGTGCATATTGTTACACTTACCACGTGCTCATAACGGTGAAGGAAAACATCGTGATCACCAATGTGTCAAACCTGCCAAGCCGCCTTAGACAAGCGTGGCGGGTATACTGTCCGTTCCCCTATTATAGTGGGGGAGGCTCGAGCCCAGCAGTGGGTCATTTATGGGCTGCTATTATATTTATATTTATATATTTATATTTATATATTTATATATATATATATATATATATTTATATATATATATATATATATATATATATATATATGTGTGTGTGTGTGTATGTATGTATGTATATTAGGGTGGGCCAAAAAGTACGAATTTTTTTTCATAGTCATACTGAAAATGGGTTGCTAGACACCTTTAGAGAATTCTCACCAAAAATGAGCTTTTAATTTCAATAGGAAGGTCCTCCGCATTGGTTTTCGATTTTTTCCTTAGTCTAATAGAAAAAAAATCATATCTCCGTTAGTAATTGCAATTAATTGTAATTAGCAGCAAAATTAAATCTACTTTTTTATAGAAAATTATGAGTTTCAAAATAATTTATACAAACTTAAGTTAAAATTTTTTCTACAACAGGAACTGGAGTTTGTATGGATTTTTTTAAAACAAAATAAAACGGCATTTTCTAAATTAATTATCAAAAACTGTAAAAATGAGTATGCATCAAAGTTTCATAATGAATATCTTTGAAACACTCAATTTAATGGACTAAGCATAAGAGACCATTTTTGTAGAGCGTTCAATTTCCTACAAAAATATACAAGAGCCATTTTACAAACTTTATTTGTTCACGAGTTACAAAATTCATAAGCAAAAAAGAAATTTGTCTGAAAATAATCAAACTTTAATCTTCAATATTTGTTAAATGGTGACATTTATGATAAAAATGTAAGAGACCTTTTTTGTAGAGTGTTCGATTTCATATAAAAAAGTGCATTGAATTTTGCTGCTAAATCAATTACTAACGGAGATATGATTTTATTTTTATTCGACTAAGGTAAAAATCGAAAATTGTAATGCGGAGGACCTTCCTATTGAAATTAAGAGCTCATTTTTGGTAAGAATACTCTAAAGGTGTCTAGCAACACATTTTTCAGTATGACTATGACAAAAAAAAAACGATTTTTTTGGCACACCCTAATGTATATATATTATTATATTTATATATATTAAAATTTATAAATATTATATTCAAAATTTAATTTAAGGAATTTGTTATTCGTTCTGTGCCATTAATTTTTCAAACCTGTTCGACCGACATACTTAGATTCGGTTATAGGCCTAGAGATTTAATTTTAGTCTTAGGGTAAAGTTTATAAATACACTACTAACGTACGGAATCTGATTGAATTACACAGTTTGCCAAGTCACCTGCTTTGTTCTTACGATTTATCTATTTCTATTATGTACGTAAAGATTTTAGTACAAAAATAAGATTCAAATAGAACAATTCGAACTTTGAATCTGCAAAAAACTGATGGAAATATGTAAACTAAGTAAAATTAGTAATTTTCTTAAGCATTGTGGCCATGTATATTTAATATGAGGATGTTTCAATTAGAAAGACTAATGGAAAATTTCATACAACAGAGTAAAAAAGTCAGGTATGTTGAGAGCGCACTTAAAAATGATTTTCGAAATTTCGCCGAATTTTTCGACTTCTATTTGTAATTACCCTTAAATTAAAAAAATAACGAAACTGTATTACAAAACTTTCAAACTTTTTGGTTGTAACACAATTGTAGTTACTTTTACTTTTGAAACAAACTTGTAATCCGGCCGCAAATATGGAAAATCCACACAGATGAATTCTGTGAAACTATTATAATTTTTCTAGTTATTTGTATGATAAGTACAGTCCAATGCAAATAATTTAGGGTGGTCCAAAAAAAATATTTTATTTTTTAAAGTGCTATTATCTTAAAATTCATTGTCAGAGATAAAGAAATCCTACTCAAAGCGCAGCTCGATATCTCAAATCTACAAGACGCGCAACGATTTTTCATTGTCCCATATAAATTGCAAGAGGAAAACTTTGTTTCGTTTTACCAGTCCTAAATTCTTTTTCAGATTTCCTATGGTCATATTCTTGAAGGAATTCTCCAAAATTCTCCTAATTCTCCAAAAATAAGCTTTGATATCTTATTTTCGTAATCCTTACAGAGAAAAAGTGAACAAGCTATAAACTCTAGCAATCAAGTTTTTTCAACTAGTTATAATTACAGTGCACAATAATTTCTACTATTGATATGGTTAGGTTAAAGCTAGAGTTTAAAGCTTGATAACTTTTACTCTGTAAGGATTACAAGAAAACAGATGATGAGATAATTTGTTACCGAACTAAATTTCGTATAAGAAAAGTCCTTCGGAAATGTTATAAAAAAAATTATAACTTTTATGGGGTAAAATTAAAAAAAGCCTGCAATTTATATGGGAAAATGAAAAATCGTTGTGCGTCGTATAGTGTTGAGATATCGAGCTGTGCCTTGAGGAGGATTTTTTATACAGAAAAGCAACTTTCGAAAAGATACGAAAATAACTTTTTTTTACTACCCTAAATATATATGATATATTCCTTTGGCAAATATTAAACATAAATCTACAAATGTAACCAAATCAAAAAAGATAGGCAGGTGTTTTGAAAGCGACCGCTGGGAGTACCCTCTCGAGATTGGCAACGAATATAGAAAAGTGGAAATAGAGGAGGCTTGTGTCGATAGACAAACTGGCAACAACGATAAATGAAAATTTGTAAAAAAAAATAATAGCAATGAACTATAAGATCTCTTTGGCTATACCATTTGTATTTGGCTGGTTTTGGTATCATTGAACAGTTTTAATTTTAAAGAAGAAAATTCCAAATTCAAATTAGGAAAATGAATGATTTTCATTTATTTTTCTTATTGTTAAAATGAGTGAATCTAATGAAGAAATTCGATACATTTTAAAATTTTACTACAAAAAAGGTAAAAAAGCAACACAAGCCGCGAAAAAATTTGTGATGTTCATGGACCTAATGCAGTATCTCTGAGAGTAGCGCAAATTTGGTTTAAATGTTTTCAATACGGAAATTTTGATATCAAAGATCCACGTCGCTCTGGTCGCCCTGTTACGGACAAAATTGATGTCATTTTTGAAAAAGTGGAGCAATATCGGCATATTAGTAGTTACGATGTAGCTGCAGAACTGGGAATTGACCACAAAACGGTTTTGGCGCATTTGAAAAAAGCTGGGTACACAAAAAAGCTCGATATTTAGGTGCCTCATGAGCTCACTGAAAGAAACCTAATGAACCGTGTACTCATTTGTGATTCTTTATTACGACGTAATGAAACCGAACCATTTTTGAAGAAGCTGATAACTGGTGATGAAGAGTGGATCACGTACGACAAGAACGTGCGAAAAAGATCGTTGTCAAAGGCCGGTCACGCTTTTTTTATTATTTTTTTCAGGCGGGGGAAATGCGTTTCCCACATACCGGGTCCTTTGCTAGGGATTAGACCGTTGTTGATTACGGAGGCTTTCCACTGAGGCAATCCAAACAATAATCAACCGGCTTGTGTGGAGACTCGACTAATCAATACTCCACTAAAACCACCCTCCTCCCATGTGCCCCGCGCTTATGAGTAGGAAAGGCATGAGATACAGAACGTAGTTACGCCCACACTGATCCTAGCGCACAAGTGCTTGAGAGTGCCCTGGGAGAGGCAAACTCACTTCGTCAACAGGGGTGAAAACTCCTCTGCTCCCTAGATGCTAGAGGGCCCCTGCAGCGGTATTTCAGGGGGGGAGATCATGCGCATACCTGCGCCCGCGAGACGCATGCGCACTTCCATCTCTCTCCCTATCTCGTTCCGCGGCCTCCTTTTGAGACATTACAGTCTCGCAGAAATTGGCCGCGCCCACCCACCAATCATCGCTGTTCAGCATGGCTTGCACCAGATCGCTTAGCGAATCGATCGGTCCTACTAGTGTCTCGAGTTCAAACCTCTGAGGTGCCCGCCCATGCTGCGCACTCGACTAGCGTATGTAACGCCGTGTCTAGCGCGCCACATTGGCGGCATTGGGGTGAAGGCAAGCAGCCCGCAATTTGGCACAGATACTTATCGAAGCAACCGTGCCCGGTAAGTATCTGTGTCATTCTGAAGGTCAGGGTCCCGCGTTTCCGCGAGAGCCATCGCAACAGCTGCGGTCGAACCGCTTCCACCGTGTCAATGCCAGCAACAGGGTTTTCCAACTCTACTGACCAAGATTGGATCATGGCCGCGGTTTCCCGCGTCCTGATCACCTGGAGTTCGGCCTGGCCGTAGACCAGGCCACGGGCGAGGGCATCCTGTCGGGAGCGCCGAACTTTGGCAATCACGTCCGCCTGGAGAGGCCAGGGCGGATCGCCTGCCAAGAGTGTCGACGCCGTCCGGGACACTGTACGGTATCCTCGGATGGTCCTCACCGCCAGGACCCGTTGTGCGCGGCACAACAAGGTCCTATTGTGGCGGTGAAGTGCAGTGGACCATACGGGTGCACCGTACAGGGCCATACTTCTAAGGATGCCCATGTAGAGTTTCCTAGTCGTCTCCCCCGGTCCCCCCACGTTGGGAAGAAGCCGAGAGAGGGCGCCTGCGGACCTCACGAGCTTGGGAACTAGCTGCTCAAAGTGCGCTTTAAACAGCCATTTCCCATCGAGAATGAGCCCCAGATATTTCATCTGGGGACCTACGCGAATATCCACCCCTTGGACTGTAACGGATAAGTCCGCAGGGGGATTACGAAACCGCCTATGGAACATGATGGCCTCCGTTTTCGCGGGGGAGACCTTCAAGCCCAGCCTACCTATTCTTTGGACCACGATCGCCAACCCGGAGTTGGCGAGGTCCACGGATTCCGCGAACGACGCAGCGCATGCCGTGAGTAGGGTGTCATCCGCAAAGCAGATTAGCCCTATTTCGGGCAGGACCAGAACCCGAAGGATCCAGTCATAGCCGACGTTCCAAAGAACCGGCCCGAGGACCGATCCCTGTGGGACGCCGCACGCGACGAAGGCCGGTCACGCTTCACAGACTGTGGCGAAGCCCGGGTTAACTCGCAACAAGGTGATGCTGTGTGTATGGTGGGATTGGAAGGGCATTATTCATTATGAGCTGTTACCGCCAGGCAGGACCATCGATTCTGAACTGTACTGCGAACAACTGATAAGATTAAAGCAAAAAGTTGAGAGAAAGCGGCCGGAATTAATCAACAGAAGGGGTGTGGTTTTTCACCATGATAACGCTCGACCTCACACGTCTTTAGCCACTCAGCAAAAATTACGAGAGTTGGGCTGGGAAGTGTTAATGCATCCGCCGTATAGTCCTGACCTTGGACCTTCAGATTTTCACCTGTTTCGGTCTCTGCAGAATTCCTTAGGCAGTGTCAGGTTAACATCACGAGAGGACTACCAAAATCACTTGTCGCAGTTTTTTGATCAGAAGCCCCAAAATTTTTATAGCAATGGGATCACGTCCCTACCTAAAAGATGGCAAAAAATTATGCAACAAAATGGCATCTACATACTTTAATCAAATGTAAATAAACTTAAAAAAAAACCTTTTGAATTTTTATATAAAATGCGAAGAAACTTTTCCCCAACCTTATTTTAATTATTGAATTTATTTAAATTTTAACCATTTTGTGTAACGTTGCGTCATTAATATGATCGATGCATGTAGCTTTTGAAAACGTGATGCATGAAGATTTATGAAAAAATCGAAAACTAGTGAAAACAAATATTTTCAAAAAATCACCCATATATAGACATGCCTTAGGATGTTTGAAGTAATTAAAAACTAAATGTTTATAGTCAACTTGACATTTACGGTTCGTTCGATAAATTGTGAATTGCATAAGTAGTTCTGAAATATTAATCATTATCACCGTAACAGCTAAAATACCGAAAGTCGGACTTAGTATAAATGGGTTGATCACATTGGCTATCTACAAAAATAATGGCCCCGGTTTTGTTACCCGGAATTTCTGCAAATTTTAATCTTCCGAAAAAAAATATTAAATTATGAAATGGTAACATTTATTTTAGTAACAATGATGATTGATGTAGAAAACTTGTTGTGAAAAATACTATTTTTCTTTATTTAAATTTAAATACAAGTCTGTAAAATTCCGTATTTTTTTGGGTATTTTCCTAAAATTTTGTCACGTCACACTATGAACAGTTATCGAATTGAATATCGGGAATGGCGCTACCGGATTGCATCGGGGTAGAGAAGGACTGAACGCGCCACTCTTTATCTTTATTTGTCTCGTGTCCGTGACATTTCCACACCCCGTGCCCTCGCCTTCGCATCAAATACCATCCCTTACCCACTGACACAATTAACTCGAAACAATGAACGGTAAGTCAAGCCAACACCCCTACAATATTGCAGTAAAATTGCATATCTAACATACACATAATATTATTTACAGAGGTAGTGTGTGTATAGAATCAGTGTGTATAAAGTCAATGGGTTAAAGAGTGTTCTTGCTAAACACAAGGAAATCCCGAATCACCGCAAATATGCATCCATTGGTAATGGGTACATATTTATGACTTTTGGGGTTGAAACTCTTGGGCCGCGGCAACGCGAGGCTTATCAACTCTATCGAGACATTTCAATACAATTAAAGGCAGTCTCGCGTGGACCAAAAGGCTGGCGGCCTGTACTTTTGACAACGCATTAGCATTGCGATACAGCGTGCAATTGCGGTCAGCATTTTGGGAACGCTCCCCACCGACAGTCACCTGCAATCATTATTTAATTGCAAATATGTATATGTATATATATATATATATATATACACACACACATATATATATATATATATAGTAGTTCTACGTTCACGCCTACTTCATTTATATATATTGTAGTATAATAATATTCTTGCTAATGGGAATTTCCAAATAAAATCATCACTCGTTGTTTCATTGCAACGTAACCTGGTGTACAGCGAGTTTATAAAATTATTTAGAGTAAATAATAAGCAATATGAGTAAAATATGTTTAAAAACTAGTTAAAGTACTAAGCAATAGAAAAAATTAACAAGTGTGCCATAACCATAATCTATTATACCCCCCTATCCGGTAAAGTCCTGCCAAGGTCTAACGGCATCCGTGAATTAGGTATGTACCATGATAATAAGTTAACGTTCGACGTCCACATCAATAATATCATCAAGAATGACTCTGGCCTTGGGTTTTATTATGCGAATATCGAATTGCTTTAGCGAGATCAAAACAAAAAAAAAACTGCACTTGCGTCAGAAATCACTTAGAATACGCGTCTCACATATGAAACTCTGGATATCATGAATACATTGACCATGGAAGCATGGAAAGTATACATAACCAATTCGTTCGATATTTACGCTTTAGGAAAAATACCCATTATTCCAGTGAATTATATTTAGACTGTGGAAAATAACATGTATTTTTTAATCATAAAGTCAAATAACATCTGTCTAAGGTCATATTTAAATCACCATATATAGTTGCAATGTACGTCACTACAGTAGAGCCGCATTATAAAGCCACTTTTGATGTTTCATGTAAATACTGATGAACTAACTTTGTAACAGTATCAAAATAATTTATATTACCACTATCAGCTTATTTCTTTAGAAACGTAATACATGACAACGTTATGTTTATCAACACTTTTTTTCCTAAATATTAGTGACAGGAGGTTAATGTATAATCGAAAAGTTTAACAGACATCGTAAGAAAATTATGAATATTTTCTACATTTTAAAGACAAAATATATAGATTTGCTAGATTATCTAGAAGAGGATGTTTTAAGTAATAAGGCCGCCCATTTTACTATATTATAGTATCTACTATATAAATAATGGAATGGATGAATGGTGCATATTCACATATTTTTTATCTCTAATAAAATTGTCATGTTTCTGTGCCCATTTGTCCATCTGTTTGTTGGTCTTTGTCTGTCACAATCACTTTTCTCCGAAAGTAGTAGTTCTATAAGAATAACATTAATAGGAATATGTAATTAATATTTTGTTACACCGCCACGCAATCCTTTAGAGGAATCGAAGAAAGAATAATTAGTTGCGGCACCCACCCATACATACATATATTATCTGAGGGTTGTAAATTCTAGATCATCGTATGGGGAATAAAAAGTCAAGTGTTAAATTATTTCGATGTTAATTTATCTTTAAGTCAATATAGATAGCGAGATATCTATAGCTAGCTACAAATGTCGTTAAAATTATTTGTGTGACCTCTGTACTCATTTTGAATTATGAAGGTAAAACTTAAAACTTACAACGAAAACTAGGTAAATAGTACAAGATCCGTTGAGTAGTTTTTGAGATATGAGGTTATTTTCATTAAATATTTTTAACAGTTCCTTTTCCAAATGTCAAAAATAAGTTAAGGTTTGATGGCTCTACGGAACGCTTCGGAGTGCGTAGTACTTACTTGGCGACTTGTATTTCTTTGTTTGTTCGTATTTTCCTGGAAAACTATTCAGGAAAAGTAGAGGAAGCTCAGTAAATTCGGACAAACTGCAAAAATTTTATGTATGAGCTCTTGACGATAGTTTATCGTAATTGACTATATATAAGAAGGATACACAAATCCAGTTGATTCTTTTTAAGTTGTGTTGTATAAATTTTCTCTTTTGCATACTTCTAAATGTACTGTTCTCCCTAAAAGTGCATGTTAGAATTAGAATTAAATATTGTCGTAGAAATTATCAAGCGCTTAAGATAATAAAGGCAGGTTTGTTCTCTGGTGGTAAAACATCTCTATCAAACGTTTCAAAATCAACCGAATTTAGATACAAAATATGTAACAAGCGTAAAATGTTAATGGAGCGCTATGACATTGTATAAAAAAGAATAACATTTTTGCGGGAAACTAAACGTATTACTAATTGTGATAAAGTAGTATTTCTCGACGAAACATGGCTGAATGCAAATCATACACTTGGCTACTCGTGGACAGATGATACCCATGGATGCACGTATAAAGTGCCATCGAGAAAAGAGGCTCGTCTCTTCATCTGTCATGCAGGTTCAGCCTCTTTAGGATCAATAGGCCAATAACCAATCAAGATTGGTTATTGGCATTTACATCTAAAAATCACGAAAGATTATCACGAGGAGATGAATTCAAAAACTTTTAGATAATGGTTTACTGTTTAAAAAGACATGTCATACATATTGTTACGGGCTACAGGACTCAAATTAAAAATGCCGTTGGAACTACTATAGAATTTATCAGAACTGTACAAACACGTATAAAACAAATACAAATAAAACTGGATGCAACCAGTTCACACTGCACGATTCAAGGCAATTCGACACGCGTAAAGTCCGTCGTCTATATCGCTAATCGAGAGTACTACAAACGTCTTACTCGTCTCGTAGTCGTCGCTTGACTGCCCAGCCTTCCATTCGGGCATTGTCTTATACTAACTACACAGTATTTTGTGTAGTTAGTATAAGACGATTATTCAGTACTCTGCACAGAATTTCCGAGAAGTAGTAATTTGCACACCTGCGAACGGCCAACAAAGTCGAAAACAATAACAATAAGGATAAGTTCGATGCTAATGATGGTTATAAAACAAGTAGAAAAACAATAGCATGTTTTTCTTAAACACAAATTCAAAACATAAAAATAATTCCTTAATCCGGGAAGAGAATAAGCTGCGCTTACAATAGGCAGCTGTGCACTTATCTTTGACGGCATGTAACAATATATTAATATATCACCTAAAGTTTGTATTTACAATGTACAGCAAAAAATGGCAGAAAACCTAACAATCGACACAACAACCAAGCATCCGCAGTGCACTGCTGCCAGGAAAGTACTATCCATACAGTTTTTCACAATGTCTTGTTATTAAGATTTTTGTGACTGTCTCCATAACGGACGAATAGTAAAGCTTAAATTTATGTGTGCTAGCCGCGAAACCCTAAGAAAATACAATTAAAAGACATTCCTAGAATTTCAAGTAGTTTTTTAATATGATAAATCTTAACTCTTTATATTCGCGCAGGAACGAAGAAACAATATAATTTCCTGCGGCCGGGCCGCCTGTCGTAAGAGACGACTAAACAACCCACAGCCAGGTGGTAGGGTATTTGCCCGTCTGGATGGCTACCATCCCTGATCTAGAGTATGCCGCCATAATAACCATCAGTTATGTTCCGGCATTAGAGGTCAGGTTCCAGCCTTCATTTAGAAAGCGACAGCACATGCCTAACACCTTTGGTGTTGCAAATAGCCATAGGCGATGGCAACCGTTTTCCATCTGGTGGGCCGCCTGCCTCTCTGCTGAACTCATGCAATATTTTTTTTTTACTTCTGGACATTCTCGTAAAAACCCCACCTATATTAAATCTCATATTATTCCCTTACGAATTATGTACGTACGTACCGGCACGTGTATATAATATACATATTACAAATCCTAATTGTATACATCTACCCGTTTGTTAAACTCTACACATTTGGTCGAACAATGAACGAATTAATATACCCAGTAATACAATAAGAGAAGCTTTAATAAATATGTACATTTTCCCCTTTGTCTGCAAAATCATACATTTTTATTTCAAAACCCAGTCCATTCAACCAGATCCTTCTTCTATGTATCTGTGTCACAAAGAGAATGTCTAAGTCTATTCAAATAAAATTCCAGGTCATTACTCTACATTAAGCATATTAGATATTTGTTAATATTTAAAAGTCATAGTTGGTAATATCCCAAAGTGAACAGGAAGGGGTGCTTGCCTAAACTCATTGGGTATTAGACTGTTTTTATCATTCATTTTAAAAATACCTTTTTATTTTTGTGAGTTGTGAATAAGTTCTTTGCAAACATTACAAATATGTCTTTTAATTAAAATGTATACAATTTATATACTTAAATTCATTTTAAATAGAGCTTTAATTATGTAAGCTGGTTTGTAGCAATATTCCTGCCGGACAACAATCTAATTAGGACGTGCAACCACCTAACCGGCACAACACCCTTCACGCTCGTAGTGCTTGCTGTTCATGAAAATTCAATAATTTCAGTACCGGCGTCATGGCGGTAACAACATTAATTCCAGACCTGGCGTCGCATTAAATTAATCCACCATGATCGTATTAAAGAAAGGAGCTTTTATTGAAAAATTGAACAAATCGAAAAATCTGATATAGGATTAATACGGCAAGCGTTAATTTGATGAAGCTAGCATACAGCCGCGTGTCGAAGGGAAATCCGATAACATAAAGCCGGGGCGCGTACTAAATTGCATCGTCATCCCGATTATCTATCATAAGCTTTATTTAGACATCACCCCATTACTTTGTGAATTAAACACAATAAAAATAACGAATATTTTTACTTAAATGCAAAACTTAATAACAAAATATTTTATACATGTTATTAATTTATTTTATGCATTTCTATGTACTGTACCTACTCTGCATATATTTTTTCTAGACGTAAAACTAAAATCTTTTACAATTATCTGATGGAAATTAGACATTACGACCTTTGTTGGCTTGTCCGGGAATAAAAATAGTTTTAGGCACGCAATGTTCCAGTCCGCCCTTTCCATTGTCGTCATCCACCCAGCTAGTCGTGCTCTCAATATAATATATATATTGTAAAATTTACTTTATACAAGTTATAATGAAACATCATAGTTAACGGAATTTTACTCCTACAGGCTGTCTCATATACTTTTTTCATATAAAAAAAAAGAGTATAAAATCAATCACAACCGCTTGCCGTGCACTTTCTTGCATATGCCATGAGAACAACAGAGAACTGCAGGAAGAAATATGGTTAACGAAAGGTATCACATGCGGTTTTAAAAGCAGTAGCTTACTAGCTATAATACACTACGATATATGTGATACGATGGAAACTCCCTCTGTTGATCATCGTGAGATATTTCGTAACATTCATACATGATTACTCGCGTGTTCACAAATTTTAAAACTAAGTTCTATAAACAATTTAAATAAAGTTATATATTGGCAGCTTATTTTTAACTTTATTCATTTTAAATTTCGAATGTTACGAATTAGTGAAAATATTAATTTGAATGACTTCATTTTCGGGAAAAAGCGGAAATAAACCAATACGGATATATATTATACTAGCTTCTGCCCGCGACTTCGTCCGCGTGGAATAGTTAAAAAAACCCGCCCGATTTTAAAACATTCTTCATTGGTGCTCCGCTCCTATTGATCTTCGCGTGATGATACATAATTGTTGCCTAATTGTTTTTTAATGTATGAATTGTTTTATTGTATGATGACGATAGCGGCAATATCAATACTTAATTAGGTGCATGAGTTGTATAATAAGCTGTTGAAGTAATTAAAGTTTTTTAACTATCCTACGGGAACTCTTTAATTTTTCGGGATCAAAAGTATCCTATATGTTGACTAGCGATATAAGCTACCACCATAAAAAAATGTCATTTAAAATGGGTCCAGACGTGTCGGAGATTAGTCGGTACAACCAGATAGACAAACAGAGAAACAAAAATTTGAAAAATATCGGAATTACTTCTATTTCACTTCTTACATCCCCCTGACTCGATTTTTAGCATTTTTTTTCATTGTACAGAAATTAGACCTCTACAAGTTTATTATATGTATATATAGATTACCCAATTTATGTTATTATATGCTATGCTGATGACTTGGTGCTCTTGAGCCCCTCAATGAGTGCGTTAACAAACCTACTATGTACCTGTGAAGGCTACGCTACTAAACATAGCCTAAAATTCAATGTACAGTTAACAAGACAAAGTTAATGGTTTTTCGAGACGGAAAGAGCCCGGGGAGTGCAATGCAATGAAGTTCAAGTATTTAGGACTCATACCTGCGAAGAATCTCAGTGACGATTTCGACATAGAGCGCGAGCGTAGAGGCACGGCTGTTGGGTGCAACGTGATTTCGAGATGCACTGAACACCTGAAGGTAACATTATTTAGAGAATTTTGTCAATGTTTCTAAACTTGTTACTCTGGGTAGCGCTTCGGGCAATGGGATTCTCCGCATATTAGCAGACAGACTTGACAACCCTATTTTTGGGAGGTGGCATTTTGTTCACCGCGACGCAAATACATAATCACACACGCTGTGACAGCGTTTTATTGATATTAATATTGTATTTTATTTGTTTTAGTTTTGATATTTAATTGTAACTTTATATGTGCTCTAGTTATTACCTGAAATAAAGATTTATTATTATTATATATAACACAATTATTAGATCCGTTTCCAGTCGAGGAACACGGGTCGGGACTCGATGCTCCGCACTGAAGAGATACTATGGATGAAGAGTACAAATAATTGTTTAAACTTTACTATGTTTAATTTAAATATCATTCAAATAGGTTACATTACTGCATATCTTCAAGGCAGTATAGAATATGTATGATTCACTGATCTATTACAAAAATAATGAACAAGTATATTTCTAAAGAAAATCATTACATGGACTTAAAGAAGGGAGAGTTGTACTAGCACTGTATTCTGAGAAACCAAAATCCCTGTAACCTGTAAACGACCAGGTGTTTTATTACCCTTGGTATATAAATTGTCTATAATTCTTTTTTTGGTCGTTTTAATTGTTCACTGTCACTTGGTTGCGCTAATTTTCTAAGTATTGAAATGTATTCTCTATCAGTAATCATAAACTATTTTATTGCTCAAATTTCGCTGCAAGTTCTTAGAGGTTATGTTGCTTTGTATTAACAAGTTACAAGTTTGAGAATTCCAATGAACTGTTGCCTATTTTGCGAATATATTGTTACGAGTTACGGGGCTCGAATTAAAATGCCGTTGGAATTACTATAGAATTTATTAGAACTATACAAACACGTATAAAACACAAGTACAAATATAACTGGACACAACCAGTGCAAACGTAATACACGATTCAATAACACGCGCAAAGTACGTCACTATATAGCATAACGAATGTACACACGTCTTGTCTCGCTGGTGACCATCGCTAGACTGCCGCACCCCTCCGTTGCGGCATTGCTTTATACTGTCAAATACAATGTCTCGACACAATACTCGACCGCTTGGACTGAATTTCCAAGAATCACACCTGGCAGTGATCACAATACAACAATAGGCCCTAAACGATTACAATACACAATGGGCTATTTTTCCAATCATAAATTTTAAACACAAAGTAAACAAAAGAAGATGGTCATAAAAGCGCTTCAATATTATTATATCAAACACCGACGGCGGGTAATAAATGTGCTTTGTTTACAAATATGCAGGTGGCCCAATTGAAACAATGTTATATTAGTAATTAAAATCACGTTTGAATTATGTGTACTAGTGGCGAAAATTTAATAAAATCTAGTAGTCAAAATAATGAGCAATTCAGAAATTGCTTTGGAGGACGCGATATAAAAATTTCGGGATCGGTCTACTTAATTTTTTTTAATAGCTGGAGTACAGCAGACAGGCTGACGGCCCACCTGATGTAAAGCGGTTACCGTCGCCTACGGACGTTTGCAACACCAGAGATGTTACCAACGCGCTGCCGGCCTCGAAGAAATTTTATGACACCCTTTTTGAAAAACTCCATATCGTAGCGCTGTGGGAAGCCTCGGCTGGGAGCTCATTCCAAATCCCCATGGTACGCTAGAGAATAGGCAACATATACACCATTTGGCCTAGTTTAAAAATAATTTATTGTTAATGGACCTTACCAATACGCACTCGAATGTTTATTGCGGGGAACGTAGCTTTGTAAGGGGTGTTTGGTCTAAGGAATCCAAAACAGACATCTCAACCTGCAAGTGTCAAACTTACTCGGTGGGTGAGGATCAAGCGGCTTATCTAACAGGTTAGAGATATAGCCAATTTAATTTTCTTAAGGGCTAATAACTGCCAGCTACGAGTTATTATCCATTGAACGAAACAGCTATCCCTAATATTTTTTCGCAATTTCACTATATTAGTTTGTAACGCAATACAGGCTACACATTCTTATCAAATTTCGTTCATATAGACCAAGTAGTTTACAAGAAAAATGACTGCGATTTAATTGACATGATAATTTTATAATGGTAAGAAAACATGATTGTTTTTTATTTATTTAGGCCATAATTTGTATACGTCAAAACACAAAAGTTATGCTTAAGATTTAACAAAAATACCTACTTATTAACCTCAATGAACTAATTTGTAGTCAGGAGACAACATAGGTCTAAGATTGCCACAATATTTGTCTGCAGTAAAGGACACACTAACATAAGGAACTCTGATCACGTATAGTGCTGTGGAACGATTATGCAATTTCATAGCTGTCACTCTGGTTAACGTAGAATTTTAGCAAAGGAATGAGCCTAAGAGGCTAATTCCCAATACGACAAAAACACGGTCTCATTCGCGAGACAGTTGGGCAATAGAATTGTAAATACGCACAAACAGCGTCCATAACCAGGTTAGTGATACTGTCCAAGATCAGAGGTGCTGCCAGTCAGCAGGGGTAGTCCCTTAGGCACCGATTCTTAGGCCAATTTTATTTATTTTATATGCGGCTTTCATTGTAAAGGAAATTAAATATAATAAATTCCAAATTTACGCCACGCAATTTATATCGTTTGCAAAATATCTAAAATTCATACTGCTATCTCTTAGCTTAACGACGATCCCACGAGAGCAGCTAATTGGTCCAGAAACCATTCATTATTGTTGAACCCCTCCAACACTATGTTAATAATATTCGGCACAAAAATAACAACTTGCAGCCATGAAACTTTCGTGAATAGAAGTTATGAACAAATCAATTGAACGAGTGTATCAAGCACTTAATCTGTTTTTTCTTTTTTAGTTTTGTATGTTTTTGACTTATACTTTGATGTGTTTCCCTTAAAACAAATATTTTTCTTTCTGTTCTTTATAACGAAACTTTCTCCTTAAAGTTGTCAAAGGTGGTAAAATACTTCAAAAATGTTTTAAAATCCGTAGATAATATTTCTAACAAAAGTAATAATAAAATAGAAAAATCTATGAGCGTCAAAGCTTACAGTACAGTCACGGCGTTAACATTCACATTACACCTACATCCACGATAGATACGGTTCACTTACTATCCATTCCTGACTCAAAACCTGACTAAAGCATCCCAATCCAAATAAATACATAGTACTGGGAAGTGATGAGTGTTCATACCAGGACGGGGAAGTGCTAAAAGATCACACAGGACACTCATTTCTGAATTTATCTAAACATCTATGCGATCGAAGAGTCCGAAGACAGTATCATATTGCTCACAAATACCAAACACTCAACTGTACAGGCACAAAACTACACTTTAAGCATAGTAGAACTAACTTGAGGAAAATATATAGCTAGTAGTCTTTATTTAGACTTCATCTCTCATTCTAGTCAACACTAGGGCTGTGCGTGTGCTAGTTCAATTAAATAGTAAAATTAATATAAAAAACAAGTGCATGTCATTCAATTATTACCTCAACAATAGTAAACACCAGTTTGGCCCTTCAGAAGGACAAAAACCACGATTCTACATCGCAACAAGTAAAATCCCTATTAATATTTGAAATGCGAAAGTAACTGTCAGTCTGTCCGTTCCGTTTTCACGGACCTACTGACTGAAATCTGCTGCACCGATTTGAATTTGAATTTGAATATATATATTCTTTTTTGACTAATAGGTTTTGGTGATTTGCCATTTTGATTATTTTGGTCTTTTTGATCATTTGGATAATTTTGATCAATTTGGTCATTTTTACCATTTTAGTCATTTTGATCATTTTGGTGATATTGGTCATTTTGGTCATTTTAATCATTTTGGTTAATTTGGTAATTTGGTAATTTTGGTAATTTTGGTCAATTTGGTAATTTTAATCATTTTAGTCACTTTGATCATTTTGGTCAATTAGATCATTTGGGTCATTTTTGGCATTTTGGTCAATTTGGTCACTAGTCATTTTGATCATTTATGTAGTTTACAGATTAATTAATAGAGATTAGTTAGGTTAAATAATAGACGGGGGATAGATAAATAAAACTAGAACGGGTTGAAATAGAGGATGAAAGTTTGTGGGAGACCAATCATTTCTCAAGTTTATTGATATAAAAAAATCAACTATAAAAAAGGCGATAGTAACTCGATCTCCCTATCTGTTAAGCCTCCACGGAAAAAGTACTAGGAGTATTGGATCGGTTTTGCTGTAATTTTTTTTAAACGTAGTTTTAATACAGAAAATGGACATAAATAATTTTCATCCCGGGAGATGGTATAGTTTGCGATATAAAATTAGTTATCTTCCGGGGGCAAATAGCACTAACATAATAATTTAATACAATGTAACCTGTATTAACGCCTGCTGTTTAAACAAGAGGCATGCACCAGAGTCTGGCCGCGGCGCAGCCGAGGGGTAAACTCTAGTATCTTCATAAATGATAAATTGCATCACATGGCTGTTGGTAATAATTATCCGCCATTAGCGCATATCAACAACAGGCCAATCAGCTTACAAAGGACGCGCTCGGAATGTCATCAGCCGGGCCGATATTTTCGAATGTTCTCAACCGACATTCGAAGTTGTACACAAAGAAAGTTCTATACAAAGACACAGGAAATAAAGCTGTTCCACAGAACAAGTATATTAGAAGCCATGCTATCGAAATAATTACAAAACTAGTACAAAAAAGGAATAAATACACATGAAACTATGAAAAAGCTATTGTACAAAATTTACTTATATAGCATATCAAAGCGAAATTCAGCAATTAACCAATTTTATCAACTAAAATTTAAAAACAAAAAAAATGTGACTAACATTTCGGTAGTGAAAGTTTGAAACGTCGATGAAACACTAAGAAGAAAGTGCCATGAGATACAGATGCATATCGAATATACACATAATTAGATTTATAATTAACTTATCAAAAATTGGAGTTTTTAACGAAATAATCATTTTTTTGTTTATCTGATATACTGAATCCAAGACACATGACCCCTTCGAATCGGTCCAATTTAATCCGTACGGCGTTTGTGTCGCTTTACTTTTATTGTTGTATAAATTATGTTATTGATATATTGATTTTGGTAGTTTCTCGACAAATGCACTTCAAAGAAATTAAAAACTTATAATTTTCAACAAGAGAGGACTACTTTTTTTATTATACTAAAAGAAAACTGTTTCTGCTTACAATTCAGTTGCAATTACATTGATGACAAAACAATTCTCACTTTTATGTTTTCCCTCTTACTAAAATGAAAAAAAGAAATACTACATTGAATACTGAACTGTTTCATTTAAAATTTTAAGATGTACATAATTGGTAGTTCGCACCGGGTTTTGTCAGTAAATAATAGATCTTGGGTTAAATCAAGTTAGCTAACAAACTATTGGAAACAAAAACAAGTCAGTGTAAATACTAATATTTCTTCTCACCACAACAAATTTATAGCTACACAAACCTACCAAACCTTATACAATTACAAATAAACTTGCTGATCCTACTTTTAACATACCCGGCAATATATTATGTAGATCTATACTAGATACTGAGCATTTCTATTCATTTTTACCAAAAGGTACAATAAAAGTATGTCCATGCCTACCAAAAACAATAGCCGTGTTTGAATAGTTCATTCATATCTAATGCAGCCCCTAACATACATATAATGAGAACAAGAGGAAACTGTACTTTATTACGTAAATTGCAGTACAGGAAGATAAAATCTGTGAAGAAATAGATGTCTGTCACTGGACACTATAGTCAACTTACCAATCCAGAAAAAAGATTCTAGATCTAAGTAATTTATTCAAAGCCGGTCCTCGGTGCTTACTGGCTTTAGGAACAAAATTTCAAAAAGATCCTGCATTATTTACTAAATATAAAGCTTTCATAAATAAATATATTGACATACATAGTATGTGCTTTCCAGGGGGTGTCCCCACGATACGCGATTATGCAACCCCGGTTCCCCGAGCCCCACTATCTCACTCGCGCTGTTCCGGGGCAGTGGTATCGCCCTTCTTCTCATCCCAATATTCCTTCTTTCATTCTCTCCTAAGAACCATCCTTTTGCCAGATTTTTGCATTGTGGAGTGGAACGTCCGGTCCGGGTTCGCCTCCGGTTGGGAGATTATTCCTAATTGGTGCCATATTTAGAATGGCCCAGGAATCACTCTCCCGCTTGCGACCGGCGGGTTCTTCCCCTTAACTGTGAACTCACTAAATTAAGGTTTCTATTTCTTTGCAGACTGAACGCGAAGATATAACTTTAAAAACTCTACAAGACAATGAAATATTGACTTGTGACAGACATTATTCAGAACAGTTATCTACAACGACAGGTACTTTTATCATCTAGTAGGTATATATTGAATATTTTAAGTTTTGTTTATAGATGATAAAATTATATGGTTGAATATTAATGCCTAATATAATTAAGGGTAATATTGGTAGTGATAAAATATCTTAGGTAGCGGTAAATCATTATTTCTCCGATTTATTATTTGCAAAAGTAAATGTGAAGACACTACGAAGAATAAAAATGAAGGCTCTGAAAAGCAGTTTAGAAAATGTATTAATTTCACAAAGGCATTTTTTTAGGATCCTGTAGCCATTTTGGCAAAAATAAAGCCAATAAAACTACAAAGAAACCTCGAAAAATTTATTTTCGTGTCTCTAGTCTGTTAATTCTTGTCGTCTACATTTTTACACATAATTATAGAGGTATCTTTCTTTTTAAAGACAGTATATTGCTTATAGCGTTGATATTACTATCAATACAATAGATGACAAGCAAGCCGGCAAGTCAGGAAATGTAGCGCCTTTCACAGTAGCACAATGGCGTGGGCGCGTGTGAAATCTAACATAGGTATAGGAAAAGGCAATTTTCCGACAGTGTACGAGCCCACCGCTGCTACGGTGGCTCACTTAATTCAACTTAGAACGTAGTATTATAATTAAAAAACCATAAAAACTAGCACGTTTCAACGGGAAATGAATCATAGGCTTAACTAAACTATGTGCGTTTATATCGTATTACATTTGAATAATAAATTATAAGAGGAAGTGTTTTTCAACTGAATGGAATATACTATCAGATTTTAAGATAATAATAGTGACAGGTATATAAGAGATTACGCATAGAAAATAATAGTGTTATTGGCTAGAGTTTTCGTAAGAGTCATGAAAACGGCACCATTAACAATAAAAAGAGAATACCAAATGCATTTTAAAACACCACATCTAATTGTTCTAATGGAAATGTATTTATATTGTTACGAGCTACAGGACTCGAATTAAAAATGCCGTTGGAACTACTATAGAATTTATTAGAACTGTACAAACACGTATAAAACAAATACAAATAAAACTGGATGCAATCAGTTCACACTGCACGATTCAATGCAATTCGACACGCGCAAAGTCCGTCGTCTATATCGCTAATCGAGAGTACTACAAACGTCTTACTCGTATCGTAGTCGTCGCTTGACTGCCCCACCCCTCCATTCGGGCATTGTTTTATACTAAAAATACTGTACAAAAAAATCGGCCGCGCACACTGAGTTTCCGAGAAATAGTAATTTGAACACCTGATTATCTATTCCTGCGAACGGCCGACAAAGTCGAAAACAATAACAATAGGCTATTGTTTAATTGCAAATTTTAAATAGGAAGTAATAAAAAAGAACTCCGAATGCGGGAGGGGCAATAAACAAGATGCGCAGCATTTCTTTGTCGGTAAATGTCTACGTTTAAGTTATGGTGAACAATAAAGAGTTTTCATTAATTCATGCATCTAATAACTGTGAGTGACGGTTGTTTTCTGGGATCCGTAATATTCTGTTTATAAAGGGATTTTATATTAATCCAGCATTTTATGCCAAAATTCTTTAACCAGGAGAAAAGTGTAAGAAAATATATTAGGAAAAGACAACTATTGAGTTGTCTTTTTCTTTCAGCGTGTTGAATATTTTCAGAAAGAACTGATATTTCATACCTCATTGTATAATGCAGTCAGAGGGTATTCCCAAAGCAATACTGAGAAATATTTATTATATAACTAATCGATAGCTAATTCTTAAACTGCGCTACTTTTTATCCTCAAAATCCCGCGGGAATTTTTCTGGGGATGAAATAAAATGGCAAGATTTAAAAAAATCTAATTCCAATGTGATTTTTTAATGATCGATAGTAAATTGAATGCAATAAAATGTGTGATATTTGTTATCCCGGGCATCCCGAAAGTTAGCTTATTCCGACACAGTTTTCAATAAAACGATAACTAACATCTTTTTTAAATACTGCGGTATTTTGTGTCCCGGGAATTTCAAGTCAAGCGTAGACGTAATCGCGGGCATATCCTAGTTTTATAAATAAACGAATAGACCAATCTTGTTGCCGCCACCATTGTGTTTCTTTTGCAGACATCCCAACTGGCGAAAAGGAACTAAATTAGAAATATGCAATATAAGTAATATCTTTAGGAAAATTACGCTAACTTTATATAAACGGGCAGGCAAATGAGGACTTGTACGTAAAGCTCATGAAACAGTGTTAAACGACATGTTTATCGTGAGTTTCGTGTGACCATCTTCCTTATCTGTGTTGAAGTGGCCATGTACCAAATAAGTAGATGTCCCAAACTTCTTTCCATTATATAAGTATATAGTCGCCTAAGAAACTGCCAATTTATCGACCATACAACAACACACAACACAACAACAACCCATAAATGTCCCATTGCTGGGCTCGAGCCTCCCACTATAGGGGAACGGACAGTATACCCGCCACGATTGTCCAAGACGGCTTCGCAGGTTTGACACATCGGTGTTCTCGATGTGCAGGTTTCATCACAATGTTTTCCTTCGCCGTTATTAGCACGTGGTAATTGTAACAATATGCACATTAGGTCAGAAAATTGCCTAAGTGGTGCATACGTTCCGGCCAGGATCGAACCCGCGTCCTTTGAGTTCGGGACGCGTGCGCTAGCCATTAGGTACGCTACCACTTTTTATTTATCTTTTATAGACCATAATTAATTTAAATTATAAGTTTGAACGTTATTAAGGTTTTGTTGTCAAAGACTATACTTCTATAATCACAGTTTTCCCCAAGGCTTATAATTTGACTTTAACAATAAACAAAGTATATATGCGTGTGTGCCAAATACATGGTAGAGAGTGTAATGTTTTTTTATGCATTATTTAAAAAAATATTAGCATTCTGCACTCCTTCTCTATATAAACTATAAGTGTGCGAAATTTCATACTCCACCATAAGCGCAATTTTCGTAAAAAGGGGTACAAAGTTTTTGCTTCACGTATTAATATATAGATGTTTGTCGAGAAAGGAATAAAAAGAATAACTATAAGAGAAACGAGACTGTCGGTAACTATTGACTCAAAAAAAAAAGAGAAACATTGCTATAATTTTTCAAGACCTATCTATCTAATAATACTTAAACCTTGGAAGACGACTCACCATATCCTAACTATACCCTTTGTTTTTAAATATACTAAGTAAGTTGTTTATAAGTATAAAATTTTATCTAAGTTTATACGTCAGGGAGTAACCGCTTTCCATGAGGTGGGCCGTCTGGTTGTTTGCTTGCTTAGGCAATAAATGGAGGAGGAAAACGGTGATGGTTGTGGGCAACGAGTACACAATGCTCCTACTGCCACAGTTGCTACCTTACGCTCCCCTAGTTGCCTCTTTTCTCATACTCTCTCATACTCACTTGCCGCAGAGTGCTTGTAGATTAAACAGCTACTTACAATTACGTTAATCCACGACGGTGATTCAGTCTATTTCAGAAGGGTATGGGAGAAATTACGAAAATAGATAAAATAAACATCGTGATTCTACGTGTAAGATTATTATTAAATAAAAACTTTACGATAACGCTACAAGTCTCGTTTTATGGACGTGTCGGCAATACTGTCCTATTTGAAATAACCTTTAGTATTTTTCATATGAGAGAGCCATTCAAAACACTCAATTAAACTTTAATTATTTTTACGTCTATCATTGTCCACACTCGTCTGCGAAGTAAACAGTCACTGCCTGCGATTCTGTTACAGAATTTTTTTACAAATCTTATCTGCATCACGCGCAAGCAGCGAGGGCCCTGTGACATAAATTATGAGCTGATATTCTTCACAAGAATGGCATAAAGTATTTATCGAACTTACTCCGGCGGGAATTAAAATAATTCCGTATTTGTAATAAAGAACAAATGTAAAAGCTTACTTACATTTTGTTGCCGCCTATCATATTTTTAGTAGACGATGAAATACAGGTACTTAAGCCGATATTACGAGTATACGGTTCATTTCTGACTTTCAATTTAGATGAATCGACCAAAGTCATCCGTATAAACGTAAACTTAAATCATTCAATGTAAATCGACTGAACTCAAATGTTCCGCAAATCGACTTGTGCCTATTAACAATTTGTTTTTTAAATTTTGGTTGATTCGTCTAACAACAGCATTACAAACTTCCAGTATTCATATTTCATTGAATAGAAAAGTGACCCGCCAGAGCCAAATAACAAGAACACACATACTATGTTGAAAGTTAAATTGAGTCGAATAGAAAACGATAGAAAAAACAAACAAAAGACGCGCAAGCAGTAGAAAAAGGCGCCTCGTACCAACTAGTGCCTACATCCGACGTTGGAAAACGTGTTAGATAAAAGAAACGTTGGAGGAACGCGTTACCAATATATGAACAAACAAAGAAATGTACAATGTTGTATAACTGGGATTAAATATAAATATCAGGCAAGTAGATTTCAACTCAACAGGAATAAATAGTTCAGCACAACTTATGAACTTCTACTCTTTGTGTGAATAGGCTATACAACCTAAAAAATAATTTAATTGATAATATCCCCATATCCTAAACGAATCCAATTAAAACCTACTTAGAGATTTTTCAAACCCTACCTACCACCTACAACTTTTCCAGAATTATTCAACTTACACTTCAAATATTAGAGGACGCTTTTTACTAGTTTGAAAGGAAATATCTACTGACCACCAAAATACCAAGTGATATAATTATGATTATTAATACCTGTCTAACGATAGACAGGTCTCTTATATGTATATAATGAAAAAACCTATCTACCACTTAAATGCAGAAGAGTCACTTGTAATTTTTATTAACCAACTTCCAAAAGGAGGAGGTTTTCAACTTGATTGGTTTTTTTTTATGTATGTACACCTGTTACTCTGAGATTTATGATCCGATTTAGATAACACTTTATAGATACTTTATTGCTCACCAAATATACAATTTCAAAAATACACATTTACAATATTGTCATGGTAGAAACAATAGGCGGCCTTATCGCTTAAAGCAATCTCTTCCAGGCAACCTAACTTAAGGAATGTATAACCTAATCTGGCGATGTAGGTGGTGCAGATTAAGAGGCCTATCATAATGAAACATACTTAAACTACATATTTTATAAATTAAATACACATACTTAAATTACTTTATAAATTAAATACATACAATAAATCATAGTATAAGAATTAGGCATATTTATTTAAGGAGAAGTAGTGTTTTCTGAGTGCGCTCTTAAATGTAGGCGATGTTTTGGCCTCTCTGACAGTAAGAGGCAGCGCATTCCAAAGTTTAACAGGCTGCACTGTAAGAGTTATCGTAAAAGGATGAAGTGTGTGCAGGTGTAGTGAGTTTACGATACGATACTTCGCCTTTCTACTTCCCACAATTTGCGCACTCATACAGTGCGCAAATTGTGGGAAGTAGAATGGCGAAGGAATTCAAAACGTTCCTTAAGGTAAAGAGGACTACTAGGAATAAATAATATGTTATAAAGTAGGGTGAGAATGTGAGTATTCCGGCGAAAGCGAATAGGAAGCCACTTGAGTTTTTCACGAAATTCAGAGACATGGTCATATTTTCGCAAGCCAAATATGAACCTAATGTAAAAATTTTGAAGTCGCTCAAGTTTATTTAGCTGTTCTACGTTTAAGTCGAGATAGCAGGCGTCAGCGTAATCTAAAATGGGTAGCAAAAGAGACTGTGCAAGCATAATTTTCGTGGCAGTAGGCAGAAAATTTCTCAGCCTTCTCAGGGATCTAGAAGACAGAAAAACTCTCCGACTTAATTCGGAGAGGTGAGACTTCCAAGAAAGATCACTATCGATGACTACGCCCAAATTTTTGACAGTGTCACTTAATGGGATACAAGTGCCGTCAAAAACAATGTTGGGTAAAGTTGTGAAATCTACTTTTGCACGTATTCTGGGGCTACCGATGGCTATCACTTGAGTCTTACGAGGATTCACTGCAAGACCAAACATTGTACTCCAATGAAGTATGTGGTTTAAGTCTAAATTGACTTGTCTCACGGCACTACTTAAATCATCTGGAGCAGCTTGAGTGTATATCTGCAAATCGTCCGCATAGAGGTGATAGGATGAAGTTAATTTATCGGAGAATGAATTAATGAAAATCGCAAATAAGAGAGGAGATAAAACGCCGTCCTGTGGAACACCAGCAGCAAGCAGACCATGATGAGTAATTGTCATCAACACGTATTCGCTGTCGGCGTTCATGCGGGTAACTGTGAAACCAACCAATTACTGTTGGAGATATGTTAAGAGTGCGGAGAATGCCAAGTAATATGTCATGGTCAACATTATTAAAAGCACTACTAAAGTCTAGCAGTGATAGTATCGTCAGTAGACCACTCTCCATCCCCTGGCGGATATCATCTGTAATTTTCATTAAAGCTGTTGTAGTACTATGGCCTGGGCGGAAACCAGATTGAAAAGGATTCATTAATGAGTTATAATTTAAGAAAATACTTAATTGTTTATGGACTAGAGGTTCTAGGACTTTGGATAGGAAGGGAAGAATGGATATCGGTCGGAATTCAGAAAAGGACGTAGGATTAGACTTTTTAGGGAGAGGAATGACATGTGCCTTTTTCCAGGCTGCTGGAAAAGTGCCACTAGCCATGGATGAGTTTAGGTATGAGTGATAATCGGGTTGATAACATCTAGAATAGGGATAATCATATTGCGACTAATACTATCACAGCCGACAGAGTTTGAAGTAATGGATTTTATGGCACTCTTAACATCACAATCAGATAATGGCCTGATAAAAAAAAGGGGAATGAGAAGGAGTTGGAGCAGATGAAAGATTTTTCAATGTGTTAGACTTTACAATATTGTCAAAATTCATAATAGTTGTGAAATGTTGATTGAGGTTATCAATATCGAAGTTTTTCGGAAGAGAATTTTGCTCTAATTTACCAACTCTCAAGGATCTTAGAAATTTCCAAATTTTGGAAGGGTTATCTTTGTCAACTGATTGATGAATATACCGGCGTTGAGCGTCCCTACACACTCTATTACAGCGATTACGGATAGTTGTGTAAGCCTGTTTGGTCTCGCTACATGGACTAAGCTTGTATTTGGTCTTGGCAAGAGATTTTTTGTGTATGAGCGTCTTGACGTCATCGGTAAGCCACGGTGCAGGTAGGTGCTTGATTTTAATACGACGCATGGGTGCATGTAAATCATATAACATTAACAACATAATATTAAATATATCATCGATAGTAGCTGCATTGTACACCCCTGACCAATCCAACTCGCGGCAATCCTTGAGTAGAGCATCCGAATCTATACCTCCAAAATTACGCTGCAGGATAATTTTGGGCTTGGCTTTTGGCGGACGAATGTTATACGAGAGAAAGATCAGGTCATGATAAGAGAAAGCGTCCGCTGGAAACTGACCATGTGTGACAACATGAGAAAGTGATGATACGAGAATTAAATCTAAAAGAGACGGAGTAGAATTGGGAAAACTGTGAGTAGCCTTCAATGGAAGAATGGACAAGCCAGAAGCAGCAACTAAGGACTCAAGGAGTGTACTACGATAATCTCGTTTAAGAAGACAGGTATTGAAATCACCCATTATTATGGAATGATTATAAGCAGGGATAACATTTTCTAAAAGTTTTTCTAACGATGAGAAGTAATTAACTCTAAGAGACGGGCTGTAAAATACTCCAAGCAATATTTTATTCAACGAAAGTTCCACCTCGATAAATAAGTGTTCACCAGCATCCGATGCAGGTGGTTGTGGAGACAAGCTGATGATGGAAAAGGGGATATGTGAACGAAGGTAAATGGCAATGCCTCCACCACCACTGCCTGTACGGTCATTTCTTATAAGTTGATATCCAGGCAAGGTATAAGATGTCGATGGGAGACAAGGTTTCAGCCAGGACTCTGAAACTAGTATCGCATGGATGTTATTTTGATTGAGTGACGCCAACATATCTGTAAAGTGAGCTGGAATACTCTGCGCATTTATATGAACAACATTAAAATGAGAAGTACAGTTGGAAAAACGCGCCTCGAACAGGTCAAGCAAAGGTGGATTACTGTCACTACAAAGACTGTCAGAGGAGCAAGACACATACTCAGACTCACTTTCAGACCTTTCAGAATCACATATAAAACTTGCCATCTTAACAAATATATTAAATATATATTTATATATGTAATAAACTGATATATACTATAATATTTATTAATGAATATATATATATACATATATATATTAAAGAATAAATATAAAATAACAGTAAAAATAAAAATCTCATTTCACCTGCCAGTTACAAAAAGAGAAACAACGAAATTAACAATCTTAAAACAACACAAACATTTTATCTTAAAGAAAAAGGAATAAAATGAACAAAAATAATTAAACATAATAATAACATAACCTCTTAAAACTAAAAGTAACAAAATGAATTAGACGAAACAAAGTGTGAATGAAGAAACTATGTAGGTGCTTATTTATTACAAAATCTTTAAAGTGAATATAGTGTTGATGACTAATTTTAAAACTTTTAGTGCCATATAATGCTTATCAGAACTACAAAAAGAAAAGAGAAAGAAGAAAGTTTATTAAACCAAGCCTAATTGTACATAACAATAACCTGTGGAAACGAATTGATACTATTTCCTAGACGACGTCGCAGCTTTGTGTGGTTTTGTGGCAACAGAAGCATCTTTATTTGAATGTGGTTCATCTCTTGGCTGAAGTGCAATATTATTCAAGTCGGATAGGAGATTAACACGATGTCGGGTGTCATCAGAGCTCACCACAAAAATTGTACCATTTTGTGTCCAACATTTTGATATTCCGAAACGCTTTCGAGCCTGCATGAAAGTATTGTGTCTCATCTTTGTCAGGAATTCAGACACAGTGACGCCAGAGCCTTTCAGTTTGGTTTTAGCTGACCAGATCTTTTTGCGGACTGTCATATCACATAACTTAACAAGAATAGGTCTAGGTTTTTTTGATGAAGTTGGGGGCTTACCCATTCTATGACAACGGCGAATATTCTCAGGATTAAAGTCATCTACCTTCAACTTAGACACAACCAATTTTGTAACAACAGCTGCAATATCCTCCTGTTTATTTTCAATAATTCCATGAAGCAGCAAAATTTTTCTTCTGCTATGCATTTCTATGTTATCAATAGATTGCTGAAGCAGTTCTATTTGATGTTGCAGTACTTTCAAAGTATTAAGAGTAAATACTTTGAATGTGGCAAATTCTGCTGACAGAGAGGATATATTAGATGATGAAGGATTCCCTTTCTGTAATTCACCTTCAAAATTGTCCATGCGCTCCTTAAATGATGTAGCAAGTAGAGAAATAGTTTCCTGTAAAGAATCCATTGTAATGTGAGCTTGATCTTAATGAATGCTTGTGTTGTTATGGGAAAAACACTAAGGCAGGTGAGTTAACTAAACACTGAGTTTATGCATGTACTATTTTATATTCATACGATAATTAAACAATATAATTGAATTTAATCTTATAAGAGCTCTTTCAAAAACGTCTTACTTTTTTGACACCTGAAACCGATCACCGATTTACGTGATTCTTTTTTTTTAGTTTTTTTCGATTGTTCTGTCAAATGACCTAATGACGACATAAGAATACATCTTCCTGTCAAATGTCAATATAAAACACAATAGTTTTTGAGATTGTGACTGACTAATCATAATAATGTATAATGCATATACAGGCGGCCGAACGAATATGACAATTGAATAAAGGTTCCGTTTAAAAAAAAATGGATACATTGCGTTGAAAATGTGGAAGTAAGTTTTAAGTACGTGGAAAACTTGCACAATGGTGGTTGTCATTATTGGTGATTTTCATTAATAGCAAAACAAAGAAAGAAACTAATACAGAATAATGGCATCTCTAAATTAAGCGCTAATATAAGACATCAAAAGTAATAGTAGCAAATCTGGCAAACAATTACGCGTATTCATATGCTTTTCGCATGCTATCTAAAGTTACCGATACGTCTAATACATCATAAAATGGAAATCTTGTCAGTTTTACGATATATTATTTTATTTTGGGGCAACTCAACTGATGAAGAATTATATTCAAATCGCAAAAAACATTTATTAACTTGAATTTAAAACAAACTGTGAGTTATAAAACATATTTTTTAAACTGAATACTTTTACTGTGCCAGTTATACATTTATGAAATAACATTATTTGTCAGAAGTAATATGTGCTTGTTTAATAAAGCCAGAAGCGGTCGCGTAAAAACAAAAGAATATGCTGTCCGCCTAATAACACTACATACAATTTTGTTAGAGAAGACGGCATTGGAATGCTCTCCTTGCTATCTAATACTACACACAATTTGAATTTTACTTGTACTTCCGGACTCAGAAACCATCCTGGCTCTGCAATCAAACAATTCGACATCTCAAAAGTTTTGGGAATGGCATATCTTCAAGCTATCTGTATGGAAACATCTATTTAGGATTATGACCTTACAATCGATTTACAATCCGAGATGATGCATATATATCTGTTATGGTCGAACTAAAACTGACTTCGCTGGAGTTGACCACACTAAAAAGCAAAAATCACGTTTTGTTATGAACGGCAATGTAAACTACGCAAGGATATGAAAGTCAGGAAATTCCAAATATTGTTCAAATCATCGACACCAAAGCAATAATTCGATAGGATATCAAAAACATCTCACTTAAAACTTAGTTTTAGCTTTGGTAGCTTTAGACAGTCGAAACAAATAACAAAAAATCTGACATTATTCCAAATTCATACCGAAACTTCTTATAGGAAAGAGTAATAATATAAACGAGGCAAAGAAGAAAACAGGAAAGAAGATATGATCTAGTGATCTGAATGCGATTCCTGGCTTCACGAGCTTTGTGCTAGTGTCAACAAAAATACTGATAGTAATTATTGTGACGATTGCAGGGAATAAAAGATTTTTTTTTACGTTATACAAGTTTTTTTTTTAATACATGTTTAAAAGACTCGTATAAACCATAATATCCTAAGTACGAATTAGAAGTAATAAAAATATTCCTAAAAAGTATCCTTTCTACTTTTTTAAAATTATTTTACTAAGAAGGTTTTCGTGTTTAAATTGCAACTGTTGTTGATTGATAAATAATTTATCCATAACTTTGAACTTCATGTTTATGTACTTTTTATTAGTTTTTGTTCTTAGAGTGAATAAGGCATGTTTCGTAATGTTTGAACACATGCCAAAATTAAACCACACCGAGTTTAAGCAAAGGCTAAGAGGCAAGATGGCGGTTATTATTTGAAGCAGCTGATTGTTTTCGACAGGTTGGCAAAGATTAGAAATACTGAACGTCAGCTGTCAAACTCATGTGATAAATGTTCAAAAATCGTAGCTTTATTAACTATTTTTCGTCCTTTAATCCATTATTTTGCTTACAACCATGTTTTTTATCGCCTGAAACAGCAAACAGGCAGGGAGCCCTCTTGATGGTGTCGTTTAGCGTTCAGATTTCATTTATGCTGCTCTCTTATATCAGCAACAACCAAATCAAGTTTATAAATGAAAAACGGTAAGCATTGATTAGAAACTTAATTGATTAAGAACAAAATAAACGAAAAATTGGGATAACACTGGAAGAGTGCGAAAATGTGAGAAAAACGCGAGAAAATGACCCCCATGTCATGCTGCTAAAGTTCGACATTTGGCAGATGTACAGGAATATGTCTATCTTGGACAAAAATAGAGGTTAGCAGGCATAACTTCGAGGGGTAAGCCAATAAGATTTTACGCTGGCAAGCATTCGATAAGCTTCGTCCTGATTTAAGGGGCCGAGACATGGGAACTGACGGCAGGATTGGTCCACAAATTCCAAATCGCTTAAAGGACTATGGAGCGAGCTACTCGTATGTTGGGTGTTTCTCTTATGGATAGACTTAGAAATGAGGGTATCCTTAAGAGAACCAAAGTAGCTTGACATAGCTCGTAAAACCAGCAAGTTGAAGAGGCAGCGGGCCGGTCATGTTTGTCGCAGGAGCGATGGCTGATGGAGCAAACGTGTCCTGGTGTGGAGACCGCGTGTCAGTTAACGTATTTTCGGACGAACTCTAGTTCTATGGATTGACGACCTGTGTAAAGTCGCTGGTAGCCGCGGTTGAGGAAAGCTGAAGACCAGGACATGTGGCGCAGATGTGGGGAGGCCTAGATCCAGTAGTGGACTGCGCTTGGTTGATATTTCACATGTAATTGCAAAATAATAATATATTTAAAAAAAATACCTTTAATTTTTTGTTTATAAAATAAGTAAATTTCATTATAAAAAAAACTTTTGTACCACTGATTCCGTTAACTTGTATATTTACTTAGATAGCAATTTGTCAAGTTTATAATTAAAATTGTGGTAAATATAAAAATACGTTTCCTATATCTGCTAGTACATAATTAGCTTCATTTGTATATAACTATTTTTTTACATGTTTTCTTTTTCTCTATTCCTTTTCTAAATAGGATAAAAAGAATTCTATTCAAGCCCACGCACGCGTTTTATTTACAAGTAAGATTAGAGCAGAAATGTTATTGTGTAACAAACGGCTTTAACTATCAAACTATATCTTTTGTGTTTGACACCAGTCATAAAACGGGATAGAAATGAGCAGCCACATAATCCATATTTAACAGGGCATAGAGGATTCGCTGCGAACGTGAATTGAACAAGTGCAAGGAAGACCATTCGTTTTAGCCTCTCTTTCCCACTTTCGGGAGTGGCATAATGGTCCGAATTTATAAGTCGCTCTCACAATTTACGCCCATCCGGTACACATAAACTTAATACACCCAATCGTAAAATCACTTTTTATCAATTCTTTCACTGTTAAAGCTATTCAACTCCGGAATACGGTGTCTAATGCTGTCAGACAAGCGAAATCTTTACTATTATTCAAAAATATGATCAAAAACACTGCTCTCAATATAATGATACCTAGTCTTATAACTGTAAAATTGATAGCACATACGATTTTAATATTTTTTTACTTTAGCCAGATAAAATGTGTATTATTGTTCCGCTACAAAGAGAAACATTAAGATTTTCTAAACTGGAATAAATTGACAGGGGGTCAATCATTGGGGAGAAGGATGCCAAAAATGGTAAGTTAATTATGTATTCTGTAGCATATTATGTTTATTGTAAGTAATCCTAAAATATATATAATTATATACCAAAATGACTTGTAAATAAAGTTAATTACATCATATGAATATGGATAATCCTTGCAATAATTTTATTTGACTTAAATTACACAAACATAAATAACTGCAGATCTATTAAAGATGTTTTGGCGTCGTTAACACTTGTGATCCTCTATACACTGGTGGTCACATCGTTGAAATTCATATAAAGCTATGTCAATATCTACACATATCATTGTCACAATCTAGAATATTTAATTGAATTTACCTATGTTATACATTTAAATTTAATTATAAATGTCATTAAGGCTCCTCTTCCTAAATTTGCATAACTGAATAGTACACCGAAAATTGTTGCGCACAAAAGCTTACGTCATAAGTTTTATGAGTACCAACTTCAGCTTGTACAGAAAGGCAACAGAAGTAATTAAATATTTAAAAATTTAATGAGTCGACGCCAGATTCGTAACATAACATATAACATAACGTAACATTAGACGTTCTTTGACAAAATTTCATTCACCTGAATTTTTTACATATGTCCGTGGCTGTTAATTGAAGGTACTCTTTAAACCTCAAAATAAAAATAGAAAGTAAAATTGAAGAGCAAGTGTTGCTTCTTTGGCCGAATCAAAAAACAAAAATTCAAATATGAGAATAAATGTTTCGCACTATATTTATGGAACTTATCTAAAATAAAGCTAATACATATAAATTTAAAAAACCTAACAAATATATAGACTACAATAATATTTATTACATTTGCTTCATACTATTGTGAGACAGAGACAATGAGTAATCCATATATATCTATTTAGCACGCGGTTAATTAAATTGCTTACTTTGAATGTGTCATATTACTGTTATAACTTTATTTGATAATTGAAAATTACAATTTTTTAGTTGTTATATAAATAACTAAGATTTGTCCGCGACTTCGTCGACGTTTCACCGGTAACGTAGATTAGTTATTTTTCCAGTATTTAAAACCAAAATGTATTTTCAGCAGGGTAATGGAATTTTTTAATATGATATACTTACATAAATTACGAAGATTTGTGTAATAACCCGGGATTGGTAATGTTACTACGAGGGCGAATCAAAAAGTTCTTAAAAGTGCATATATAGAAAACCTTTTTGGGAGAAGTTCAATATTCAAATTAAAGAGTGTCAAGAGTCACATAATATTTATGTCAACTGTCATTTGTTTTTGTCAGTTTGTTGGCACGTAATAAATTGTTTTGTGCAACAAGTTGCTAAAAACGCAAAATTATGGATAAATGTGATTTACGTGCGGTGCACAAAATATCATAGCTTGAAAAAAATTCCTGCGAAAGATTTTTTTTCGGACATTCAGTGTACTACTACTTAGGGGAGGGTGCTATACCCTATTCTACGGTTGCGTACTGGGTGGCTGAATTTATAAGAGGTAAATCAAGCTGTAAATATGAACCGCTTTCTGGGCGGCCTTCAACCTACGTTACGGAAGAAAATGTCAGAAAGGTTAAGAATCTGATTTTGGTAGACAAGAGAATTTCTATAAAATATATAGCCGAGATCCTAAAGATATCTTTAGGATTTCAGCTCATATATTTTACTTGATTCACTGGGGTTCAAAAAAGTGTCGGAAATGTCAACGGACGAAAACAAAAAGGGACGTTTGGAAATTTCTAAGCGTAATCTCGAAATGTTCCAGCGTGATTCGGATAATTTTTGTCGTCGCCTTGTTACCTTGGATAAAACGTGGGTCCACCATTTCGATCCTGCAACTAAGAGACAAAGTATATCTTGGAAACCTCCATCCTCACCATCCATTAAGAAATTTCAAGTTGCTCCTACCGCTGGCAAAGTTATGGCCTCAGTATTTTGGGATAGTGAAGGAATCCTTTTTATTGATGACATGCCACCAAGTCAAACGATTACTGGACCCTATTATCCAAAGTTAATTCCGAAAGTGCAT
Source organism: Dendrolimus houi (assembly GCA_039645545.1). NCBI lineage: Eukaryota > Metazoa > Arthropoda > Insecta > Lepidoptera > Lasiocampidae > Dendrolimus > Dendrolimus houi. The sequence continues at coordinate 8,581,552 of CM077123.1, read as the reverse complement.
GAAGCGATTAAAGAAAAAACGTCGTGCAAAACTGTCGTTGGGCGTGTTGTTTCTTCACGATAACACTCCCGTTTATCGATCGGAAGTTGCGGTCAACGCAATCCGTTAGGCTGGCTTCAATTTTCTTGACCACACACCGTATTGTCCGGACTTAGTTCCAAGTGATTTCCACTTATTCCCAAAACTAAAAGACGAAAATCGTGAAACTAAATTTCATGATAATAACGCGGTTATGGCTGCCGTAGAGGAGTTTTTCGAGACTCAAGAGAAACAATTTTTTTTCGCAAGGAATAAGTAACTTAGAATCGCGTTACTCTAAATGCATTGCATTGGAGGAAGATTGAGTAGAATATAAAATATTTTTGTTTTTAATTTTTTGCGTATTTAAATATTTATTCAAAAAACTATTTGATTCACCCTCGTAAAACTCAATGTCAATTTTAAAAAGCGGTACTAACTTTTAGGTAACATGTACAATTTCATAACGTCTTTAATCAAAAACCTTTAAGATCTAACTAAAAAATACTAGACTACAATAAAAAAATATTAGTTTCTGGTTAACTAAATATTATAGCGGTCATTGAAGAATAAATAATAATATGTATGAAACAAATATGATCAATCGTGACAGTTAAAGCTCAATATGTCTATTAATCTTTAGCTGATAAAACCACAAGCTGTAATACTTTAAAATTAGGCTATTTCCCGGCGAGCTGGAAAGAGAAAATTGTGATTATTCTGAAAACGCAAGAATGATGCACTAAGGGTTCCCCCTTTTTTATTACATGAGTTCAGCAGACAGGCAAACGGCCCACCTGATGGAAAGCTGTTACTATAGCCTATAAACATTTATAATACCAAAGGCGCTACAAATGGGCTGCTGCTCTCTAAAGGAAGACTTGGAACCTGGCCACTTATGCCGGAACACAACTCAAGGTTGTTATGGTGGCATACTCTAGTCCAGGGGTGGTACCCATCCAGGCGGGTAAATACCCTACCACCTGGCTGTGGATTGTTTTGTCGCCTCTTACGACAAGCCGCCCGGCGCAGGAAATTATATTCTTTCTGCGTTTTTTCACGGTTCCCTTGATAACCTTATAAGCCATTTTCGTGCCAAGTTGGAACAGAAGCAGGTCGTAGTTCTGGTCTCATTAGACGTCGAAGGGAGCATTGTGGCCAAAAATTACGACTCGACTGGCCAAGTAAAGCTACCCAAACAACATCAGGAATGTCTTGGGCAGCTACCTGCGCGAACGGAAACTTCCAGTACGATAACCAGGAGAAGAGATATTGAGGACCGTAACAAAGGGTTGCATGTAAGGCTCCATCTGAGGTTTTTAGTAGTATTGTGGAATCTCTTACTGGATTGATTACTTCGGAGAGTGACGACAGGTAGATACTACTGCCAATCTGTAGCTGACGACGTGGTTCTAGTGTTTAACAGTGACACAGTGCTCGAGATTGAAACCCATTCCCATGCCGCGCTCTCGTATTTAGCGGAGTGGGGTATATAATGAATAAATAATAAACATCGCGGCGCAAAAAAGCGCAAGCTTAAATATGATACCTCATGCCGCAGAATAGCAGGGCTATCATCCATAGAAAGTCGACATCCAACGCCCATGTCACAAATGTGTATTAGAAGACGTTGAACGTCTACAAGCAGCTGTCCAGAACAGCAAGGGTCAATTGCAGACTTCATCCCGAGGTTATCAGTACAATATATACTGTAATTAGTCGAACCCATCATATTATATGGCGCTAGCACTTGAGATCTAGACGTTAATAACGCTACGTGTACGTAGACGGCTAGACATGGCCAACGGGGGTTACCCCAGAAAATGTTCAGAGACTGCCGAAGCCTCTCTCTGAATGCAACAATGGCGTATAACAGGAATGCATCCTCTTGACCTACGAATATAAAAGGTGGCAGCTCTGTAAGACGCCAAATGTGGAATCTCAGCTATTGGAAAGCGACAAAAGAAATATTGATAGGGTAATTGCTTACGTGCACTCCTCATCCGGACGAAAATATGGACCAGGAATCTGATAGGACGGATGACCACAAGCAGTTGGGTACAAATTGTACACAAGCGATTCGCATCTTCACGGATGGCAGTAAGGTGGGGTGGGTGCATCATTGTCCTTTTGGGTGATACTTACATATATGTATATAAAATAATAGTAATAAACATAATTACGTATGTATTTAACATAAGTTGATAAATAATATAGCATTATAATAGCCGAAAAAAGGCTTATGCTTTTTTTCGGCTATTATAATGCTATAATAGCCAATAACCTAAAAAGTAAATAAAAATGATTTGGCAACTGGATGCCCGGAAGACGGAGTACTAAAAAATTTTCAAATTATTACTGTAATATAAAGTAAAGATATTAAAAAGAAAAGCTTCACGGTGGATCTCTTTTAATAGCCGGACAAAAGGCTAGGATTATTAAATCAAAAACGTTTAAATGCTAGTGTTCACGGAATCAACAGTTTTAATTTTAGGGAAATCATTTCGTACGACAAATAAAGCGTTCCAAAAGACATGCGCACTGAGAAAAAGAAATATATATCACGTGCACATTTAGAGTTCCAAATTTTAATTGATAATGGAGTTGGAACGAAGAAAATTTGTTTTGTGAATACACGTTAATGACTTCAGAATAAAACAGATCGAGATATCGCTGTCTCAGTGGTATGTGCTGTATAATCTGCTCTACAAATATGTATATACTGTCGATTCCTTGTGGTTTACGATTTTACAATCTAACTTTAGAATATAAACCAGATGGCCGGCTACAACACTCAATAGAAATATTTGAATACACTTTACACACACACAGGCCCACTTCCAATGCATAAGACAATTACGCAAACATAAAAATATAAAGACAACGTCTTCAAGGAAAAAAACAAGTTCCCCTTTAACTCAAGAACTGAACTTTCGCACAAAGGCTGTATGTAATAAATGCAATATGTGAAATAAAAGTACGATATATTTGTGAAAAAATTAAGACTCACCGAAGTTTACACTGCTCAAAATCGATCAAACACGTTCGAGGAGCCCGGTGTGGGTCTCAGATGTACTTTGCGCGGGTACGTGCGTCGTGTTATCAATTAGCTTCGGCAAGCATGATCGCGTGGATAAAATAATTGTTCACGGCGCGTGTACCGTGCAGCAAGGCCGGCGCCGACGGCGATCACTCTACGAATATCCCGAGAGAACGTCGTGTCGTGCACGACCGGACATACGAACCGCTCAGATCGATACCGCGCTACCGCTGACTCCCTTTTCAATGCTCAACTGGCTATGACCGATCGACACAACGAGTACCTCAGATTGTTGATGCGCAACAATATTTAGGCTAGCAATGTAGGAAACAACCAATGTACACCTCCTGTGACGACGTAACGAAAATGTACGCTACTTTGTACCGCATATCATTTTAAAGCGTCACGTAGAGGGGACACATGAGTGTGGCGTCGAGCATGCGCGCTGCGAGTTAGGCGCGGCGGCGCGAGTCGAGCCGCCAACGGTGGTGGATGGAGGCGGCGACAGGGTTGCTGGCGTAGAACAAAGGAGAGCCACGTCACTCAGTGCTGGACTAAAGCTGCGGTCGCCAAGTCAGGCAACAACCACGGCCACTTCGCCTTCACCGAGCGTTTGAGACGCCAACAAAGCACGCAACTCCATCGATCACACGCACGCACAGACCCACGACCTCCACACCAGATTGCCAGCAACCAACCTACTTTGCATATCGATTTCCGCTTTATACACCCGTTTCTACTAACAAATTACTACATCAAGGACTTACGCCCAAGCTTTGAATTGGGCATATTCGTTATAATAATAAAAAAATGGAAAAGCTAACTTGTTAAGAATTAATTGATTTCGCCAAACGAAACGACGACGCCACGGCAGTACATTTATTGAAATTAGAGTAAACTATAAAATTATTTATTTGAGGGCCTATTTTCCAATCATCAGATAAAAGTTCTCAGTCTAATAAATTATAACCTCAGTGAATTTAAAATTGGAACCATTCAACTGTTTCATTAATGGAACTGACAATTTGAATTTTTCCATGTTATACTTTATTCTATGAATAACTTTTATCTGGTGATTGAAAAATCGGCCCTTAATAATATTGATACAATATTGTTACGAGTTGCAGGACTGGAATTAAAATGCCGTTGGAATTATTATAGAGTTTATTAGAACCATACAAACACGTATAATACAGGTACAAATATAACCGAACGCATTAAGTCCAAACGTAATGCAGAAGATGATAATTCAAATACCCGCGCAAAGCCCGTCACTAAATAGATTACCGAATGTACACAAGTCTTGCTTCGCTTGTGGTTATCGCTCGACTGTCGATCTCTCTATTGGGGGCATTGATTTATACTGCACAGATGCAATATGTCTGCCTGATCGCGTGGACCAAATTTCTTAGAATCACACCTGGCTAATGACTACCATAAAAGATTACAATACACAATGGGCTGTTTTTCTAATAATCAATAAATAAGTAAACAAAAGACGACAATCATAAAAGAATTACAAACAGTTCAAATGCCGACAGGTAATAAAGTGTGTTTCTATAGATATGCAGGTGGGTTTTGGTTTTGTCAGCACTTAAGTTGTAACAATATCAATTAGTTTCGATGCAAGATATAGAAAATATCCCCAAACACTGTTCAATTAACAAAAAATATGTTTGGTTGTTGAACGACCGTGCTATAATGATTACGAAAAAGTAGTCAGTAGTTAGTTTTACCAATAACTAAAAAATATTCTAATTGCTGCTTCATAATCTCTGATTTAAAATCAGATCCTAATAAAAATGTTGCAAAATCTTAACCAACCACATATTTGCATTAGAATACGGCTTGGTGTCTAATAGCGAACGACGAACTGGCGAACGACGTCATCGAAACAAAACTTCTCAAAGGAAAGTACAAAGGAGAAATTTCATGCAGCCCAATGACTCGACCAATATGCCATTCGATTAAAAACGCTTACATTTTCCGGCACCGATTGCTATCACAACGACAATGAACGACTCACAAGGGCAGTAACTAAGTGTTTGCGGTATTAGTCTTAAGAACCATCTTTCAGTCATGGACAATTGTATAATCTCATGTCGCAAATCTCAACTGGTTACACGCCAGATAAAACAAAAATGGCTACCATAGCATTGCAATAAAAAATAATGGCATCATAACAAACCTCCTAATTAGCACGTGACAGCGTTTATACATGTAACAAAACAAATTACGATTAAAATAAAAAGTTATTTTATTATTTATATTGTGACGAGGGCGAGACTCGAATTAAAACGCCGTTGGAATTACTATAGAATTTATTAGAACTATACAAACACGTATAACACAGGTACAAATATAACTGGACTAAAGCAGTACAAACGTAATACAGGATTCAATAACACGCGCAAAGTCCGTCACTATATAGCTTATCGAATGTAAACACGTTTTGTCTCGCTGGTGACCATCGCTAGACTGCCGATATATGGCTGCCCGCCCGCGTAGATCGAATTTCTTAGAATTCGTAATCTGCACACCTGCCTAATTATGCCTGCAAACGGCCATAAACGAGTTCAATACACAATAGGCTGTTTTTTAATTACAAATTTTAAACATAAGGTAAACAAAAGAAGTCCAATTGCCGAAAAGGTAATAAGCTGCAGGTGTGCATTGGTCTTTGTCGGTCGTAACAATATTTATAATCTTCTATATAAATAAAAATTAATCGTAGAAATGTATGTACGTGCATAACTTGAGAACGACTATACCTATTTTGATGATGATTTTGTGTGTGCTTTAGTTAAGATGGTTTAAATTCGCAATTGAAACCGGTAAGAGGTACTAGAATCGAGTCTTAGACTTTTCTTTTTTCGGGGCAGGACAACGTCTGCAGGGACCTCTAGTAACCAAAAAGTAAAATATTAAAATAATTAATCGAAACACAGAATGTTATGATTTTAACTGAATATCGATTATGTAAACTAAATTGCAATTAAATAAAACCCTTTGAGTTTCATTTTTTTTAATTTAAAGGAATAGCGTGGCGTTCTGGCGTAAATTTTTGAATAAAACCGGCTGATTCCAAATCCGACCATTCCAAGCACATATCCAATATTTTCAACTGTAGGTATACTGCCGATAGAACGTGTCTCGTATGTAACTTTCCTATTGGCCTTTTGAATGTATTCCTCCTTAAATTTAAATCTGTGACCACAATCGTTAATAGATACAATGATTATCTCAAAATAAGACTTTGTTATTTGTTCTTTGCATACATATTTCCAATAACTTCACAGATCCTAAACTTTATTTAAATTTATATAGGGCAACGCTTGCAGGGTCAGGTGAACTGTCATTACACATACATTTATAAACTAACAAAGCCTTGTTTACACGTCCCACTTGATTGATTGATTAGAAAAAAGGTTAATTGAATAAACAGAACTTTAAAGGCGTAATGGAACTACTACTCGTTTATCTGGTTTGACTGTAAAAAAATTATAATTACTTCCATAATTATAAACGAATTTAAATGCTAGGAAAAAATATTTAGATTATTAAGAATAATTAACGGATACTTGTAGTTAGTTGCTCTTAAAAAATGTGACCATTCCCTTTCCGGTGATGACTTAAATTTTTTACACAATACCGCAATACCACTTGCTTCTCTAAAGATATATTAACAATACAACATGACACCCTCGCACCGGCTCTTGTACGCATGGCTTACGGAAAAGCAGTCAGCACGGCTGACCTGCGCCACTGGAAATGGAGGGGCACATGTAAGAGCTGGGCAAGTATAGGTGAAGTAATGGTTAGACTGTCTGAAGAACCCCAATTCTTATCTCGCTCTAATCGAGGTAGGGCAGTCACTCTTGATGGAATGGCTGCGGAGGCATCGCGGTATTATGAATGTTTGCCTGACGCAGGTCCTCACAAGGCACGGGTGAGTCAAATGCTATCCTAATTTAATAATTTGTTTAAAAATACATAAACAATACTATTTGAAATAAAAAATACCCCAACCAGTGAAAGACATTAAGTCCTACCAAGGGTACTTTGCAATTAAAAGATAAAAACAAATTAACTAAGGCACATTGTAAAATAAATGTATCTCTCATTCTCACAGTATTAAGCACGCGTAAAGAGGACACTGCCCGGCGCCTCCGGTCTGTAGACGGCTACGTAGACGCGGCACCTGACCGTGTAGACAGCCATAAGGCGCCGCCACCGTACTTACGCGGTGAAGCGGGGCGTTAGCATGCGGTGGGGCGGCGATATAAGGAGGCTGACAATGGTCGCAAAACACCGATAGCAGGGCGACGGAGGCGCAGCGTCTATGCACCTCGGCGCGTCCTCACTGGCCCCATTCTGCTATTACTATCTCATCAAAATCGCCGAATACTATAGAGCTTCAAACGTAGGTTAACCAGATTTCGGTATTCTGCTAATTCAAATATCGTGCCCGTATCACGCAAGTCTATCATTATGAATATTTATGTGGAAACTCGGGAAAAAAAATGTATAAAATTGTGGGAAATAAATGTATAAAAGTGTAGCTTTTCAATATTCATTTTGGCTAACGCCATTTCTGCTCATGGTAATACCAATTTTCTTCATATACTGTGGATTTAGTAGAATACTAATTTTTAACACTAGCAATGGCATCGTACTTTTAATATCTTCGCACCTTCAAGATATTGAAATAGCAGAATTGGGCCCCTATAGTGTATACACGAACTTAAAAGCTTTCAGGCTCAATCAGCTGACTACGGATCATTTACCGGAACAGTGTACATACCTACAACGTTGTCGCATCTTTGCTGAACATAGTTCTAATTCTTTTGTAATATACGAGTAAAAATTGTATAATGTAATAAAATTATGGGCTTGATTTTACTTGAAATTTATTACCTCACTTTTTAAAATGTTTTTTTTTTTTAATTATTAATCTAATTTATTATTTTTTTAGTTTTCGCTGGACAAGTGTGTGTAAACAATAAACTTGTTACGTTTTAACCGACTTCCAAAAGCAGGAGGTTCTCAATTCGTCTATATGTTTTTTTTTTTATTATTTGTTACGCGATTGCTCCGTCAATTGTGGAGCGATTGTTTTTTCATCAAAGTGTGTAATATACTACCGAATTGGTCCCATGGTCACCAAGTCAGGATCTGATGAGTGGATCCCAGGAAAATTAAGAGTAACCATTATTGAAGAGCGCCGAGCTCCTACATATATCGAAAAAAAGCTTGTTTATGTGCCAGTATTACAATTTCCACAGTTAGTTAATTTTTTTGTATGAATGTTACGCGATTTTTCTGTCAAGTTGTTTTTTTATTTATTTGAAAGAGTATACTCTCGAGGTAGTCTCATAGTCATCAAGTCAGTATCTGATGAGTGGTTCCCAGGGAATTCGAGAGAAACCCTCGAAAATTGTTAATCAACTTCTTTGTTACATGATACTCCGTCAATGGGGAATATGCATGTTTTTTACTGCATTTTTGAATCCTTTTATACATCGTTTTATCACAGTGAAATATAGAAATACTATTGGATATGCCCAAATTTTTTTAAATATTTAAATCTCGGATAGATTTGAGCTATATAAACGCCACTATTGTCGCGGGCTTTTGATGACATCATAGTGCACTCTCGGTGTATGTTTACATGTTCATCGTCATCTTTAAATTTTAAACTAGATTTAATAGATACAGACCATTAAAAATCTAAAAAACCATCTTATAGATATCACATTGTGCCAAACTGTGAAAACAACAGTAAACCACACCCAATAAACTACTTTTTCTGTTCCAAAATATGTGATACGTACGACGAAAATGGTGAAGTCTATGAAAAGAGATAAAATATCTTCCACAATATTTCTCGAAACAACACCAATAACTACCTAATTAATTACGATAAACATAATCATAAAACTAAAAGCTCTGCGCAGTAAGTTCGCCTTTGTTGAGAATCTGAAAATGTCAAAATGAAAAATGACATACGTTTCCATTTGACCAATGGCGTTGCGTTTTGAGATTTTAAATATCAAGCGCATTTTTAACATATTTCATTAGTTAAAATCTGTAAATTAAAAGAAATAAAAAAATAACGTTACACGTGTAATTTTATAGGAATAAAGACATCATATAAAAAAACTGACTCGTATTTGAAGTAGATGCATATTCCTCATTGTGGACAGATCTTCAATTTTTTTTTATTCGAAAGTATATACTCCCGAGGTGGTCCCATTGTCACCAAGTCTCATGAGTAGATCGTAGGAAAATCGAGAACAACCTTTGTTGAAAAGCGTCTATACCGAAGAGTGCGATGGCAAATTTATATACTCGTGTCAGTAATATAATTTTTACAGGCGCTTAATGTATTATTTCTAAAGCTATTGAAGTATTTGCGCAACTAAAAGGTAAAAATATAAAAAATAAAAATAAAAACGCACTATCTGATTAGACACAATAAAGGGACTACCGCCACCCATTCATATAACTTTTAACCGACTTCTAGCTCCATTATGAAACTTGGCATGGAGTTTAAAGGCAAGGCTTTTTTAAATTAATTATTCCGAACTTTGTCAAAAACAATGAAATTTATTTTTTTGTGATTTTTACTATATTCTAAATCCAATTAAGAGACTTAAAAGGCAATCAAAAGTGGTTTATTTATTTTCATATACCCGACAAACCCGAATAATTACCTTCGAAGTAGTACCATACCCAACGGTTTCCCAATTCTTCACAGACCCATATCGTATGAAACAAGCTTTCCATTGTAAAAATACTTTGCTGTGTCGAGGGTGTGTATATTGGAAACTTGAACTTTTTTAGTGGTCAGTTTCACATGAAATGCCCCATATTTTAATCAAACGAATTACTGAAAAACTCAAATTGGGGCATTTCCATACTCGATTACACACACAGCTGCACTTCCAATTACAATCTCAACAATAAGGTTTACCACAAGCCATACCAAATACAAAAAGAGGAGTAAATAAAACTTCTCATTGTCCAGCAAATCCAGCTGTTGACGATGACATCTTTACATTACTTTTATACATTATTTTAAATTAAATAATAATTTTTAAAACCGAGGTCGCTGAGTTCCAACTACGACAGAAAAATAAAGTATACGAAGCTCACAAATATTTCTTTCTAGTCTAGTATACCTATAATTACAGTCGTTACCGGTTTACATCTGCAAACAGATATAGGAGAATGCACAATGCAGCTAATAATGTTGTTGACGTGTATGGAGTTGAAATACGTATTATTTGGAAATAGGAAAAGAATCAATATATAATTGTATCTATATATATATAAATGTGAATAATTTTTCATGGTCAATATAAATTTGATAAATAAAACAAAAATTGAATTATTCTAAACAATGGAAAAATGGTGGTCTTCCTTTACTTAATTTTATTAGCTTGATTGCTCAGCTACAACACACCGCGTATCCATAAGTCGTTTATCTAAATCAGTTTCTTGTTGAGACATGACAATTTTTGTGTTTATATCAGTTTTTGATATAGATAACCTTCCAATTGTTAAATATCTTTTTAAAAAACAACTGATTTCAATACAAACAGGAAAATAAATAATAAAAGAAGAAATACGTGATTACTTTAAAAAAATTATAGGAAATGTCGTCTTGATTTTTTGTTACTTTTTTTCTTTGTTAAAAACAAACTTTTCATCATTACATACATAATCTGTAATGTCTCTCTTTACGTTCAATATTAGTCAGGTGCTCCGCTGATTCTCAACCGCGCGAAAAGTTTTTTAGCATCTTTGGATACTGTCCCACAAGTTTTCCTTCCTCCGGCCGAATCTGCCCTTTTTATTTACAAGGGGAAATTTATTTGCAGACCCCCCGCCGGGGGACTTCGGCAGGGAGTGTGGGACTCCCCACTAAAAGCCCTTGGTGTCCACCTGACGCCATATGCCGCGGCCATGGGATGTGCGTGAGATTTTTTTCGCGACCCCGGCTGACGCGGTCCCGCCCACCGGGCAGGCCTCTCCTGACTCAGGATTGAGAGGGGGCCCGGGCACGAGGTATCAACGCACCCCCTACTCGGCGGCTTTCAATGCGAATTATGGTCTTCTTGTCTCCGCTGACCGCTACCCGCATCGCCCGAACCCTGATCGGGCTTGTTGCTTTTTGTCTTTTTATATTTTTGTTTATCTTTTTTCTCTATTTCTTTTTATTTTCAAAATATTCACAAAAGGTCCTTACTTTCTTCACACACAAACTTCTTTTCTATTTCACATAATTATTCAATATTCAAACTAGTTTGGATGTCGTGTAACGCGACGCGATTATGGCTAAGTAGTCAAGGTTGGACCACTATATTTTTTTTTTTTTCAATCAGGGAAGTAGCATTATTCCGTTAATTCTTGATATCGCAAAACATGAATAAAGGAATTTGGCATCTTATTACATTGCCCCCATGTCCCTGCCGGGTAGACACGCAAATTTCACATCATTTAGATTCAATTAAATATGAAGAAACCGGATATGTTTTGTTTTTTTCAGAGTTCTCGCAATAAGTGAATGACCAATCGGGGAATTCGTAATTTGGAAACGTTATCGAAGAGCTAAGTCGAGAGTGCCTCGACACGTTGCGCGAGAAGCAACAGAATCGAAATGGTTTAAACATGTCTAAAAAACGTCAAGAAGTGACAATATAGAGAACACCAAAGAAATGAGGTCGCTCGACCAGTAAGATTAAAAAACAGCCTTCTTCGGATGATTAAGATGAAAAGTTTGGCACTATTTGTTTGCAGCCGATTTCTCGAAAAATGAATTTCAACAATTTCGTGCATGTATTAAATACAAGAGCCAGGTGCATTTGAAGTACGCTAATCTCACCAGTAGTTATGTACAGTCGTGATATGAAAAGGGTCGCCAATTTCCAAATTGATTCATTTAACGTTTCGCGAGTACATGTTAGCTTTTCAAACTAAGTCACAGAACAGACTGTTCCACAGAAAATTATGTTTAATTGTTTGACAATAAAGTTAATTACATCAAAGTTGTTTGATTTTCTATCTTACCCAAGACGATTGTTTAGAGATCTAAAACCTTTTTATTGGTATTATTCTTATGATAAGCGTAATAATTATACCCTCTTTGTTTCTGATGATTAAAACTACTGTATTTCTCACTGGCGTGTCAACATTGCAATTTTCTTTTTTCACGTTTCTATATTTCATAAATGTAACATTTATTAAAATTTTGCCAGTATTGTTTCTAGTACTCGTGCAAGCAAGTCGACTTTAAGGTGACGAACCTTTTCATACCGCGACTGTACTGTGTCTGTCATAATTACAATTCAAAATATTTTTTTAGCATTATTTTATTACAATTTTAATTAATAATTGATGCTAGATAGCGCTGCCGTCAAGTTAACAGTGATTTATACTCAATTGCTGAAGTTATCGATGCAAAGTAAAATTGAATAATATTCTAAGAATATCAAGAACAAGTGTTATCTGCAAAAACTGCCAATGTTTTCTAGACGTTTTAAATACAATCATAGTGTGTCCAATAAAACAGTTTAATACAAACTTTTAAACAAAATCATAGTGAATATACTAAATAACGAGCGAAAATCATCATCAGTGGCTTTATATTATCTCTTAAAATTGAGCCAGTTAACATTCCTTCCCATTTTTTCAAGTGCCGTAACTGTTGAAATTTTAAATCATGAAAAAAAATTACGGCATCAAAATCTAACCATATACTGCAGAGACGTCTGGTGGTGAATAGCGTATTAATAAAGTGTTAATACGCCAATAGATGGCACTTTGTATATTATAGTGACAAACAATTTACGTAATAAAAGACTATGGATTTAGAATCAAATAATATTACATATCAAAGACAAAATAGACGAACATTTGACGAAACAATTTACAAATCATTTTCTTCATTTCAGTCTGATTTAAGAGCAAGTTTACCGAACTTATGTACAGCCTATACAGAAAATTGATTATTTGAAGAGAATAACCGAATACACTCACATCTCGAAAGCGCATACCAAATATTACAATAATATACTACACTCAATAAAAAAAAATATTTAACCGACTACTTTCTATATCATCTAGAAGTTGGTGCCAAGTAAAATATACAAGAAAAACAAAAAATTCACAAAATAGAGTAGTTTTATTATTTATTAGGTTTGGGTTTCTAGTATGTATGGCATAAATATCTTTTGCTCTTGTAAATAATTCAGGATTATCTCGGACAAATTTGGCCCATTCAAAAATGTACATTGCCAAGCGGCAATTCAATAATTCTAATTTCGAAAAAAGTGGCTTGCATGAATGCCATGGCGGTACACCGTAAATGGCTCTAATGCATTTTTTGTACAATAAATGCTGAAGCGTAGGAAGTCTTCAATGAAGCAACTTTTCTCGAAATATTGCGTATATTTTAATAATTTACAATTTTATATTAAAATCTGGTTGTGCGTACAAAGGTTCGTTTTTCGTTTTGTAATAGATTCGAATATTGGTGGTTGGCCGTAGGTAGCCGTCGGTTTGAAAACCAGCATAGAGACATACCAATTTTGAATACTTGACATATCCTTTTAACAGTAGAAGAGACAGTGAAGATCGACCTTCGCCCATCTGATAAACAGATGCTACATATTTTTATCAAATTATATGTATTTATAAACACGCCTATGATACCTTTCCAATCAAAAAATGTTCGTGGCTATTTTTAATTCAATTAATTTTAATCATTTTTTGCATAACCTTCACTCTTTTGATAACTGAACAAATTTAGTTTCAACTGATAGTTTTTAACACGCAGTATATCCCTTAATAGGCTTGCCCACTTTTTCTGTTCATGACTACCTGGAAAGCAGCTATTATTTAATTATAAAAATAACCGTATAGGCTTGCCTGCAAAAACCGTTCATAGAAAATTATTGCCATGCTATGAAGTTTTAAAGTAAACTTTGAAGTTAAACTCAGACAAGTGCTGCCAGGGCTTAAGTCCGACCTGTTCTCGATTCCAGAATGCTTCTAAAGGCAAAGATCGGGGTCTATAAGACCTACATCCGTTCGAGGCTCACATACATACATTATTGTCCTACGAATATGTATGAGTGCGGGCCGGTACGTCAGGAGTTATTTCATCACCCGCGATTTAGGTGTACCCCGCGTAGAGAAAGTGGCGATATCAGCGCGTCGGATGTATGACCACGCTTATAACGGCCGCCACACTCCTCTAAATAAAGCCGCAGAGAGACCAACCAACCAACGCCAACGAAAGCCCGCGATGGCCACCGGACGCCATTGAAGACCGACCAAGACGCAGAAGGTGCCAAAGCGAAGCCCGCGAAGGCGACCAAAAGCCGCAGATAAGCTAATGAGAGCGCTGTGACACCACAGACATGGATGTAGATCCAGCGACCTCACACTCCCGTTACCTTCGGGTTGTAGCCTGATGAGTAGTAGCCGGGGTAAACAGCTTTCACTCGAAACCCCAACCTGCCTCAATTTATCCAGAGAATGCAAGACCGTTGTGCTACTAAAGTTAAATATCAAAAGCAAAACAAAAAATTGTTTCAATATTTCACTTCTTACAGCACCTACTTTTCTTCAAGCCACACACGGGACACGGACACAAGCTCCGTGTCATAAAACAATACAAGTAGCGACATCTCTGTTTTATCTTCCAAACTATTACACGAAGAATTTGATGAACATCTAAGTAGAGCGTTATATCATTTCTTAACGAGAAGAGGGCGGGCTACTAACAATGTGTAGCATAAAATACCATTTAATTTAAAATATGACGTGGCTTAATTTATTAAAAATTACTAGGACAATATTTCATAATAAGGAATTATGACCGGGTACAAATACTACTATTTACTCTGTATACGTTAAAAGCATACAAATGTAACCCTGTAAAGTAAATTTAAACATAACTGATGAGTTTTATAAATTGGCGTGGTTATCACGTATCCAATTTATTACACAAGGGACAGTTGATGTTTGACATGGCCATTGTTCAAAGCTATATATAGCTCTATTATTGAGGTGATGTTTCGCTAATAGTGTTTCACGCTGGAATAGACTTTTCTAACCTTGGAATTTCAAACAATAAATACATTATGTATTGATTAGCTGGCGCTATGCCCAGCGTGATTGCCACTTTTTAAAGAATTGAAATAGTTTCCCATATTGTAATATCTATTTAAATACGTTACAATTAAAATATACCTCCTATGATTCCCGTTTTTCTTTCTTTTTTTAAATAAAGAAGTTCGAGTTAGTTGTTTCATAAATCCGAAATTAGAATTTTAGAAAAACGTATAAACAGAACGCTCAATTTCCGCCCTATTTTCGAGTAATGCTCTTAAAATAACAAAGTTTTACATTTCAATGAACTTAATATTATAGTAAACATTACAAAGCTTTTTAAATGAGAAGTACGTAATTTACTGCAATGTAAATAATAAGGTTGATATAATAATTCAACATTAAAAAAAAATCATATTTAAGTGCCTTCACTTACATAAACATCAGTCACGTAACCTTCAGGTTGCATGAATAACTGCCAGACGATTTCATTCGAATTTCAATTCCATATTTGATTTGCAAAAATTTTGCTTTATACAATGTTGTGCAACCTTATTTACATAGTACTAGCAGTTTCGACAGACGTTGTCCTGCCTTGAAAACATAAAATCGAGACGCCGATTCCAGCGCCACCTACCGGGTCTAATTGTGACGTACCGTGGTCTACACCACTCCGGGAGCCACTTAAATACACATAAAATTTCATCAAAATCGTAGAACCCGATTCCAGCGCCAAGTATTTTGTTTAGATTGATGAGTTACATTATTGAAGCTTTAGTAGGGATGTCGAATTTTTATATAGCCTACTAGAGTTTAGCTCTAGTGCGTATCTCTTGTATAAAGAGCAGGCGGTACAGGTTGCATTGTATTAAATTTTTATGTATTTGCCCCCGGAAGATTCACTTCATTTTATATCGTAAACTATACCACCCCCCGTCTATCTGTAAATTACATAAATGACAAAACTTGACAAAATAGACAACATGGACGAAATGGACCAAGTGGACCCAATGGACTTAGTAGACCCAGTGGACCAAGTGGGTCAAGTGGACGAAATGGACAAAATCACCAAATTTATCCTAGTTTCCGGGATAAAAAGTATCCCTTGGCCACCCTCAGAAATAAAATTACATATGTTTCAGCCAAATCGGTCTTTCCATAAAAGGATAACAAACAGAAAGACAAATATAATTTATCCCGGAAACTGTGCCATTTTACGGAATAAAAAGTATCCTATGTTCATCCTCGGCATCTAAAATATATATATACTGAGTTTCAGCCAAATCGGTCCAGTAGTGTTTCCGTGAAAACGGAACAAACAGACAGACAGAGTTACTTCCGCATTTATAATATTAATCAGGGATAATGTAGCATACGAATGGTGAAACAATTTTTAAAATCGATCGAGCAGTTTGAGTTTATTCGTTACAAACATACAAAAATACAAATCTTTCTACTTTATATTATTAAGTACAGATAAAACAAAGTCCGCGTCTGTCTAACCGGTTAACTCCTCCTAAACCACAAAACCGATTTTTAAGCGGTTTTCACAATCAGTAAGGTTTTTTTAAGGAAGGTTTATATATACACTAGCTTTTGGCCGCGGCTTCCCTAACTATATAAAAAAACCTAATTAAGTTTTATGTAATTAAATCGAGCTACGTACCAGGGTTTGACCCGCGGCCTAGCCGTGGGGAAGTGGTCGTAAACATATTGTTACAACTGAACTTCCGAGAAAACGTAATCCATATAATCCTTTGCAACACGTATTTAATTACCCCTTGAAATTTAAATTATCTGTAATTCTTTTACGGTTGCCGTCATTATTTAGTCATTTTGTTGCCGTTAATTTTTTAAGAATCATTTATTGTAATCCCTAATCTCTTTATCCTTGCCGGTCGTCGAGTCTAAGACGTCACAAACCTATTATTATTAAATTTCGCTGCAGATTCTTAGAAGTCATTAAACTTACAAGTTCGAGATTTCTAAGGAAATAAAAGTATTAAATAGTTCGCATGTTACATGTCTATTTTACGAATATATAAAGGTCGGCCCGATGAGACTTATTTAGTTTAGTTTCAACTGCATACGAGACGTTACTAAGTATACACATACGAAACAGGGATCCCATATTAATGGCCCTTGCGCGACTTGTTATTACGATTTTCTGCTTTACGGTTTGGACTTATTGTATTCAGTTATGTTTGTAAGATCTGTGAATGACGTGTGTCTACTTCTAATCAACTTATTGTACATTCAAACGGCATTTTAATTAGTATCCCGCAAATTCGTAAAAATATTATATTATTCGCCCTGACCTACATACAGCGCCGAAACGTAGGCACTGATGACAAGAGATGACAAGATCCACAAATTACAAGTAACTCAGTGAGTCTAACGGATAAAATCCGAAGAGCAAATCCGCAAGATAACCAACATAGCGCGTAAAATGATAAGCACTCGATAAATAAGTTTTATATCCAGGTGCGACTTAATTCAGTATACAAGGTCGAAACTTTCTGCGGCGCAGTAAGGGGAAATAAATGCAGCAGAGCAAGAAAATTACCATGTTATGCAAAAAAAAAATTGATGCCAATCGATCCTGTTTCTGATACTTATCAAAAACTTCAATCGGACCAACCATCGTTGGAGTGCTAAAACAAAACAAACAAAAATATTTTCCAGGAAAATATATATCTTTTAAAAGAAGGCCAATATACGTTTTCTATTTATCAGATCTTTTTGTTACCTGAATAAAAAAATAAAACTGACTTAGTCAGGGCTGCTTGCAGGGTTCTTTTGAAGGTCCCATACCATGACGCCGTGGAGATAGATACGTGCGTCAGCAGTGAGGGCTGCTTGTAGGGTCCCTTGGAGGTCTCATACTATGGGACCTGATTTTGGATCCGCTGTTATGGGGCCTAGAGACACCGGGGGAGTACTGTCAAGCCTTTGCTGATGATGTGAAGCCAGCAGTAGCCAGAGAAACCGTGCTCCAAATCGAACGCTAGGGTAATGCAGCTCTTTCTCATGTTAAAGACTCCACTCCTGAACATAACAAGCATAAATTCGCACGCTACAAAACTGAGGCTATGATATTTACCCACAAGCCAAAATATGGCATCCCACGCCAGAATACGGGGGGTCAGCATTATCATGGCGAAGGAAGTAAACATCCTTGGCCTGATCTTAGACAGCTCGGTCAACGCCCATGTTACACACGTGTGCGAATATGTGAAGCGTCTACAAGCAGCTATCTAGAACAGCCACGGTCAGCTGGCGTCTTCACCCACCAGTCATAAAGTTGATATATACAGCAGTGATCGAGGCGATCAATTTGTCCGCCACTAGCTGTTGGTCTCCGGCTACAAAGCTACTACGGCTTCTCAATGAAACTGTGTAAAACATATAGGATCCTTTCCCTGCACGCATCACTAGTGCTAACTGAGTATACTCCCCCTTGAGCTGTCTCAAAATAATTGGAAAAGAAATAGAAATGAAACAAATACACCCTAGAACTAGAGCGAAATAAAAGCTTAACAAGAGTGAAAAAATAAATAGTCAGAGGTAGAACGTATGTATAAAAAAAGACAAACAACCACAACGCCGCCGCGCGCCGTCCTAGGTGGACGCTGCGTTGTTACCCATTGAATCTCGCGTGATCAACGAGTGAATATCACGTTATCCACAAATTATCGAGTAGCCTGTCAGCGATGGGTCTATACTCTGTTCACAAAACTTAACGCGCAGGGTTACCAAAAATCAAAATATTAACACCTAAAGTTAGAGTCAAACACCTAAAATCGCGATAATTACTATAAAGTCTTACAAATATTAAGAATAATGTGCGTTTTCTAATAATCTTTATTTGTATCCTATTTTATAACATGGTGTTGAGTGATGTTAATTCTTAGAATTTGATACCCCTACGCGTTAAGTTATCGTGGACGGGGAATAAGTCTATACGTGAAACACACTGAGCGACGGTTTGTCACAAAGTTCACTCGCCGTCCGTCCACGCGTGACTAGCTTGTATCTGTTTTACTCTATAACTATAAAAAAGTGACCGGACTAAAGCAAATAGGAGGAACTCAAAAGACTAAACTTGACTAAGACTTGCTTCAAAATAAATTGACAAGACTACAACAGTCAACAAATTTCGAACAGTGTAGATAAATTGCATTATGCAGTTTGATTTCGTTCCACGAGTCTTAAAACAAGCAGTTATGAGCAGTTGCGTTTCTACCTGATTACTTGCACGGAGCGTAGACACACCGTGTAAATAGATACTCTTGCCAAATCTATGTTAGTGAACTTTACATTTGGCACCCGGGAGTGTCTGTGCTGTTTATTACGTTAAAAATATGCGGCGTCATGAACGAGTCACAGCGGCTTCGGCTTCTTTCGTCTGAATGATCTGGCCTTGCTCCAAGTAAGGCATGTTGAGAGTCATGGCACAGCTTCCTCAAATGACGTTTAATTATACCGAACCAATGCAATTATTGATTTTATTTGATTTTTTTATATCAAACTTCTAACTTTAAAACCCTGTCGCTAAGGTGACAACACATAGGCTTATATACACGTACACGCAATATTAAAACACAAACAAAACAAGGCCCAAGTCATTATTTCTCAAAGATTTTTATGTCGCGACCCACGAAAAAAACAAATAATTAAGTACTCTTGCGACCCCTTCACTTATTTCTATGCGTAGTGTTGGTTAGAATATTTGACAGTTAATCTATACTAATACTATTATAAACAAGTAGTTTGTGACTTTATGACGTTGTAGGGGGTAATCTCCGAAAGTACTGAACCGATTTAAAAAATTCTTTCACTTTTGGCAAGCTACACTATCCCCGGTTGACATAGGCTATATTATATTTTCAAAAAAATTAGGGATCCTTACTAAAACTCCAATAGTGTAACCTAAGGTGTAAAAAAATACCTAAAATCGCGTGCGCTGCGAAAACTATTGATGATAGAATAAAATAATATACTACGACTTTGCAGAACACATCATTACTTACAAGAAGTGTCGCGACAGCATATGTCTAACTATTATAGTTATGCCACAATAAGTGTTCTTTTATTTTAAAAATTTAATTGAAATGCCGCCGCTAGAAAAAGCTCTTTATTTGTATCTTGGTATTCATCCTTATCAAAATAAATTACTTCATATTCAAGACTGCTTCAATACCTTTATATAACTTTTTGAATTATTCAATTCGGACATTCCATTCGAAAGATACCATGAGTTTGAAAACGTAAGTATTAGAAATAATGTTGCGTGGTCGCCGCGCACTCTAATCGGCTAGATAGGCTTATGCGATGTAGGCGTCACTGGGGTACGGGCAGTACGGGAGGAGAAATATTATGAATTCGCTTAATAGGTAATTAAACCAACAAAAAATAAAGAGGTAAAGTTTGTGAGTTTGTGACGTTGTAATCGGTAATCTCTGGATCTACTAAACCGATTTTGAAAATTCATTCACCAGTGGAAAGCTACATTATTCCGGAGTGACATAGGGTATATTTGATTGTGATTAATAATAAGTATTTTAAATTTTTTTCTGATGCCCAGCGAAATGGGCACGGGTCAGCTAGTTTGATATAAATTTATGAGCACTTGAGGGTGCTAAAGTTTTTTTTACAGGAACGGGTTTGTGTATTTTTGACGATCTAACATTTAGACTTATCCCTACATTGTTGCTTGAACAACACAGACTTTTTAAGAAATCTTTCGTTTGAACCGTTTAAAGTGTTCACTAGGACTGATGTTTTGAATACATGTAACTTAAAATAATGCGTAATACTGAAAATGAAGCTGCTCAAGGTGTGATTAACGAATAGCAATTGATTTTTATGTGTAAGTCTATTTCTACTAACTAACATGTTCTAATGCTAACAACCCTCAATATCAAAGATTGCTTACGCAAAGGCTACATCTTTGGCTTGTGTCAAATAATGACCCGTTTCTGTATCTTACTTTTCATTCACTTGCTCTACCATCGATTGGATTTCGAATTGTAATACATAGAAACTAGCAATTAATGCAATATACTTAATAACAGCGATAGTAATAATAAGTATTTCTCAATTGCTACGCACGAGTATAGTGAGATCTGTCCGATCTGGTTAACACAATCATAGAAAGGCCGCGTTATAAAGCCATTTTTGCCATATATCAAATTGATTTTTATAGTTACGTAAACTATCGATGATGATACGGTTAGAGATTGGAATCGATATAGGAAGTCGAACATTACCGAATCGATTTAAATACAATAATTAATTATTGTTCTGCGCTCCCTATCTCACAGGGATAAGTTCGTAGGTGGATTTCTCCTCGTCAAAAAAGGCAGAAAAAATTAGAGGTTTGTGGAAACTACGGCACACCCCGCGCTTAATAAAAAAAAGATTCCGGAGGTTTCAACCCCTATGCTATGAAGGGACCTTTGCGCCGCCGCTTGGCAGGGTTCGCAATGTTGTTCCAACCGTTTTCCGAGACCCTAACAAAAGGTGAATGATGAAACACCGAAGAGTTTTAGTGGGTTTTCCGGCACTAAGCCACAATATTACTCAATATTTTCGGAGAAAAATTACTGTGGCACATAAATACACATAAACAGACGGACAAACAAACACAGGAACATGACGATATCATAAGAGTTATATGTTTGCCAAAATAACTGCGGATCCCAAAAACATTTGCGGATACGCATCGTTTATGGTATCGTATGTCATGTAGTAAGGAGTGCATACAAAAACCCCATGGAAAAATGTACTTACGACAATTTCCAATTCATGCTTCTTATATGGCTCTGTACCCACATGGAAACAGTGGACATTTTTCACCTTTACGGAACCCTCAATTTTGCGCGGACTGAACAGCAAGAACTTATTTTATTGCTTAAAGAAAACTCATTCAGACATGTTGCTTGTTCCTGCTCCACTTGCCTTTGTTATCTTTAAAATGTACAAAATATTACGAGTTACGAATTATGGTAAAACTTATCGATTATATATCATCCTCCAGGTCACGTTACTAATTATTGTTATTAAATAATAAGAAAAAAGTTTTGGCAAACATAACGTTGTCATGTGTTACGTCTGTAAAGAAATAAGCTAATTATGGTGTTTTAATATGATATAAGTTATATTGATACTGTTACAAAGTTAGTTTGTCAGTATTTATATAAAACTTCAAATGGGGCTTCTTAGCACAGCTCAACTATGCTTTGATCACAGACATCTGGCGTTTGGTTTAGAATACGAAATTCAAATTTATTTCAAAAGTCGAGTAATTGTGTTTCAAATTTATTGATTCATGTGTTCCGCGCCTTTTGATTATTCTTCGACATTATTTTGTTGAATGTGAAAAACTTAAAATTTTGCTTTCAATTTCTGACTAGCGCAAATCTGTCGGCGTGTTTTAGGACATTTAAGTTGTTGCTTAGAGCTTACATATCATGGCAAGAAAGTATCACGGAAGTGAGTACATATGATGACATACCTTAAGATTTTAATTTGGAATTCTTAGCGTGTGGTTTTTACAGTCGTTATATTATTTTTACGATGTTGTTATATTTTATAAATATCCTGACCCACCAATATTACTATAGAAAGTCAAATTCAACAGAAATCTGTATCCTGGCCGCACTTTTAGAAAGCGTTAGATATCGTATTTACCTGTTATGGTAATGATAGTAGGATTGAAATTACAGTATTGAAGGTGACATCAGTACAAAGCAACATCGAAAATGCTTTTATGGGCCAGGACAGAGAACGATCGCCGCAATCTAGCGCAATCGATCTCTTTGGCGAAGACAGTAAAAAAAACTTATCAACGAGTAATATTTTGCTGCGGAGATGAAAAGAAATCTTGCCTAGAGCTATAAACTCTATCTATCATCAATTCATCAGTTATCTAGTATCAGTAGTTTTCCTTCCATAGAATAATAAAATTTCATTTAATATTGCATAGATTTAAAAAAATGTATTAACGATCGTTACTCAGGTAATTATAAAAACAATCTATTATATTACAACGCTAATATGATACTTTCTCAAACCAAATTAAATCAATTACAAATTGTAATAAAAATAGGTACGATATTTTTCAATAAAGAGCATAGTATATTCCACCTATATTCTGCAAAATCCAAAACACATAAAAGTTCAGCTCTAGAAAAATAATTGGTAAATCACAAATCGTGGGAACGGTGATAATAATTCAACGGGCGAACAGATGATCGTAGCGGACACAACTGATGTCATACTTGGATACGTGTTGGGCGGATACGTAATGTATTTCATGACATCACACTAGCATTTATTTTTAGTGTTTGCTCGAACCTTTAAATAATTATTTTGACTCATCGCATCTAGGGACACAGTTCACTTCAATGAAAGTACACATCCACTTATTTATTTCTCTATTTCCCGCTCAATGTTATAAGACCGCATATATGAATTATCTCGATTGAATTTTTACACAATTCAATTATAGACAAAATGAATAAATGAATATTTGAAATTTACACGCGACAAATTATATGGATGAACAATTACAAAAACTCATTTAGCATGTGCAAAATGTCTTCGCCCGTAACGCCTTATTTAAATAAATACTCCGTACTAAACATGACCCATCGCAGAACATTTCATATGGTCTATCTGCCACTTGGATTTATAAATATAATATTCCTTTCATATTTGTACGAAAAGCGTTCGGGGGTATCAAATCGAAAACCAAGCGTTTCACGACATTGCGCGATTCAGCTAAAATGCCAATATATGTACTCTACAACAAGCTTTTAGAGCAAGTTTCCGATATGCAGCGTCTAGATGTTGGAACGGCATACCTCCTTAAGGAATCTTCAGTCAGCTTATGAATTCTTGCTTTATCTCAACATTCGTTACGAGTTTTATACCAAAATACAGCTGGAGCAAGCTTTAAAAGAACAAGATTTTCAATCACAGCTCGATCTTACCACTCTAATATGCTGAAAAATCTCAAGCCTTAAATAAATTCTGTTTTCATTTCAATGGATTTGTACAAGACTTGACAAATACTGGATAAGCAAAACACTACCTTGAATAATAATACGCTTGAATAATAACATCAAGGATAACGTCAGTTCTCATTTGGAAATTTAGCATAATTTTATGCGCCGACGGGATAAATTACCAAAAATTTTCCCGGGCCTCCCGTTATAGGGGATTACTTATTATTGTGTGATAACATTTTTAATACAAACATCAAAAAAGGATCTACAAAAAATTGGAATATTGTTAAAGAAAACTAATTTTGCAAAAAATAACTATTATGAGGGCAAGTAATTATTGAAAAGCCGGGTGTAAATATAAACGTTATTGGCAACACCAACAAGAAATATTTTTTATTTTAATTTGCAACTGTCGTTGCTGTTTTTTTGTTGTGTAGTAAATTACAGCTCTCCACACTGTACCTAATATTGATATAAGTGACTTTTTATATGTTTATTCAAACCACAACTAACAGTGTTTGCTTTTTATTCTATTAATCGGCAACAAGTGTCACTGCGACTAGTGCTAAAGAAATGCAATTGTTTGTCACATATTGATGACAAGTTTGTGAAACTATCGTATTGAAATTTAGTTCATTTTTTTTAAAGTAGCTTACCTGACTAGGTATACACTTTATAATTTATTGTTGTATTTCTCATAAATAGGATAATGTTGAGTATCGCAACGACTATAAGTAAAGCTATTTAATTTCATGATTAAAGAAAAGTTGTTACAAAAAGATTCCTTCATTTCAGATGTAGTCAACGAAGTAAACGTATGCACTCCCCTAGCAAACAACACCGAAACGGAATTGGCTCGCAAACAAAATTTAAGTAACTAATCCTTGACCTTCTTTGCTTTAATATCCCACTGACGAATACGAAATGTTTGCCACCTTTACACCTCAAAAAAACATTCTGCGCCTGAATAGGATGGATTACTATTTACAACCAAATTGCTTAACTCAATCGATCTCTACGTATATTGAAGTTTTAACCAGGGAATTAGTTACTGTGTAGGTACCAGCTCAAGCACCTCCACTACCACGTCACCGGAGAGTTTCTCGTTAGTGTTACCCTCCGAGTTGAGAACGGAACATTTTTAACTTAACACCAACCAAACCCACCGAAAGGAGCTGAAGAACTGACGACGGCGAACCAGGAAATATATCCTAACAGCTTAAAAGCACAGCTTATTTATAAAGGGAAGAAGTTAAGAACTATAGACCGATCGCCCTTCTACTTCCAACTGCGTAAAAATTCTAGAGATCAATAAATAATCGCTTCTAAAGAAGATACTTACTTGAAAGAACATCATTATTATTCTATAAGACCCGTCTATGACTACCGAAAAAATATTAAAAATATATTTTTATCCCTCAGCTGCATGTATCAGCGCTAACCTTACCTTTTCAGATTTTTCGGGATTTAATTGCTATTTTAAAGCAGAGGTATAGTAATATATTGCTCACTTCTTATCATAATCTCATCCATATACTATAACTGTGACACGCATAGCAAGTTTTGTCTGCTAATAGAATTAAGATAATTGTATTACAAAAGAATGTATACACAAGGAAAATAATAAAGAAGAGAAGGAAAATATAGAAGGTAAAATACAATAACATAAATACATACATGCTGACAAAACATGTTCAAAAGGTGAGAAACTACATAAAAAATAATAACTCCTTTCTGCTAATCAATTTGCTGGCAACACGATCAACCAGATCAAATGTACAACATTCTTCGGCTTCCAGGTAGACAGAGAGCTACAGTAGATGAATCACATTGACGGACTCTAAACGGAGTAGGGCGTGTTGTGCTTTGAATAGGCTGGCACGTGTAGTCTCAGTGGATGTGGGTCGGGCATATTATTTCGCAACTGTCCACTCGCTGCTGCAGTGCGGCGTGGAACTGTAGGCGCGCGCTGCCGACTGGGAGTCTGTATGCAAAAAAGGGCCGTACGCGCAATATTGCAAGCGCGAAGACATGAATCAGCGAGACCGCATTTAAAAATTTGGGTATACTCACCCTACTCAATATACTTATATACAAAGTTGAGGTGTATGCGAGACTAAACGTTCATACCTATGCCAATCACAGCAATGTGCATACGCGTACCTCAGTCAGCATGGGAATGACACGAGACACTTAAACACACACTCTTGGAAAATTAGGCAGATTGACGCATGTCGTGGGACCGTTGATATACAATAAATAACCCAAAAAATAAATGACTCACCCTTGGTAAAGCAATTAACATGCGGCGCAAGAAGTGGTTAGTCAAGCACACCTTTTATAATCATGAAGAGTTTATGACCACAATTACTTGAGACCACAATTATATTATTGAATTTTTACGTGTAATATTGTTATTAACAAACTATTTCTGATTTCTTATGGTTTAGGTCGGGCAAAATCACCTAAAGATTGAGAAAAGGGACTTGCCAGTTATGTTACAGAGAAGATGAATAATCTGTCAAAAATGAGATATCAAAAATCGCTTGCAATGATACTTGGATGATAAGCATCTCGTTTCTGTTAATAAAAATTAGATTATCAACATGTGCCAGAAGTAATTTACTTTATTCTAAGGAATATTTAATTAAAGTCGGCCAGTTTAGGACCGCATAGAGAAAATATTGTTAATAGAAATGTATCACTAATAAAGTTAAAACAGATGATAGGTTTATTTGGCGCTATGAAATCTATCAGGGAATATCGGTTAGAAGGTGTTTATCGTTAGACTGCCTATGCCTTTTCCTTTGAAAATTGTCCTAGATTAGTCCCCTACTGGAGCAGATCTGTTTACTATTAACTACATCGAAATTAGTGATTATAGAAATGTAAGATAAATACCAAAATTTAACTATCTTTATTCAAGTTTCGTTGATAAACAATCAAAACCTTCTTAAACCAGATTTATATCTCAAAGGTTTATCTCCTTGTGCAACTATTGTTGTAACAATTGTGGAGCCCTAATCTTACTGAATCAGATATTCTGAACATATCAAAAATCCTAACAAAGGATTCCTTTATATAATATTAAAATGAGTGGAACCGGAACACAAACCAACTTCACTGATAATTTCTTTTGTTTTTCCTTCCTCCCGTTTTTATATAAAATTATTAGAACTAGGCATGTTTGCTGAAGAGTTTCTTGCGCCGCTTCTTCTCTTCAAGCCATAACATGTTGCGAAGCGGTGGTAAATTAGATTATGCTCCCATAGAGTAAATAATAACCATAAACAAAATTAAAACTAAATAATTAAAATGAACAAGTTGGCGGTAGGCTAAATAAAACTTTAACAATACTCGTTGACTCTCGACATCTTTGTCTTCCGTGATCATGGCCACTGAAAAGTGGCCAAAACGTCGGAATAACAAAAATCAAATAAATTACCGCGCTTAAAACCGTTAAAACGTAGTTTTATTATGTATACAAGTATACAATATAAACGATGGCGAATACGAAGCAATTTTTTTTAGATATCCTCTCTGTTTGTCGGTTTGTCTGTTTGTTCGGGATTCATGTAAAAACTACTGCGCCTATTTCGATGCGGTTTTCGCAGTTCGACAGCAAATTCTTAAACTTAAAATCTGCGCTACTTTTTATCCCGGGAATCCCTCGGGAAATTTTCTGGGAATTATTTAAAATGGCCAGATTGAAAAATTATCGAAATCCAATGCGGTTTTTTCACTGATCGATTGCAAATTTTATGTAATATTTTTTATCCCGGGAATTTTCACGGGAACGGTTTGTAATTATTCGGATGCTAAAAATAAGCTTATTCCGACAGTCTTCACGAAAACAATAGCATAGCTTACGTTATTTTTTAAATACTGCTGTACTTTGTGTCCCGGGAATCCTGCGGGAATTTCATGTCAAGCGTGGACAAAATCGCGAGCATATTCTAGTTTAAAATAAAATAAAAATTAATTTGAAAAGGACAGATAAAATTATTTTGCTACACACTAATGCTCGAGCGCATGTCGTAAAACCATAGTTATAACATTATCTACAAACACTGAAATGGGAAGTCCACCACCTGTTCCGATAGATGGCTTATGGTTGGTCAGAGCAGAACTTCTGTCATGTAAGTTTTATGAAAATTGTAAAAATTGGTTCGATTCATGGATTGCTTTCAAGGACGAAGCCTTCTTCAGACGGGGTATCCATCTTCTGCCCGAAAGATGGCACAAAGTAGCAACAATCGATTCGTTAAAAATGAATTGTTGTCTCTAACAAACGGGGCCCAGTGCATCGACGCAAAAATAAATCCATATCAATGATATAGCAACCGTAGATGAAATGCCATTTATCATCAACCCTCCAGAATAAGGTGTCAAATTAGGACTTTGAAGGATCGGATGGACGGATGAAAAAAGTACTGTAAATATAATTTAAAATTGATCCAAACTAGCCACTCAAATAAAATCAACAAGTTTTAATTGAATAAAAATAATAATTGACCTCATTTAGAAACGCTGGAAACCTTTGTTCGATTAGTACCGAATCAACGAAGAACCAAACATTTCTTAGAATCAATAAGCTGATAAAACCTCGGTCAACACTGCCTCAATGGATGTATAGTTATATTTATGAGTGACATACATAAAGATGTTCTACGTTCCTTCGGTTATTAAGAATAATCGACTACTAAACCAAATATATACCTAATATTTCTCGGAGCGACGATTCATTAGGAAAAAATTGACGAATTTCCAAACGTCGAAAAGAAATTAAAACATTTTCTGGTAATAGGAAACCATTTTGCACCAAATGTAGCAATAGACACTATTTTGATACTACTCAAATATTTTCTGTTGGTTAGGTACTTATATTTTAATTATTTTACCATTACCCCCAATCAGTCATCAGTATTTGGCACTCATTTCCGCATTCCTTTGAGTCAACAGTTATAAACTATTTGCCTATGGAACTCTGTCTATAGATACCAGAAGAGCGAAAACCTTTGCCATAATTGCCAAAAGACAATATCCTAAATTGCAAACTACTGCCTTCTGTTGTATTATCTATTTTTTAGTGCTTGTACCAGATTTACTAAAATACCCTTTCAGTTTGGTTAACTTTTTCGATGTACTTACGAAACTTATTTGAAAAGTTTTTCTCCGAAGAAAATGTTACACATGTGCATTTCTTTATTACTGTTCGGCGTGATTGTATGCCACAAAATTTATAAAGATATCTATCTATCTCTCTATAGAATTATTTGTGGCGAATCTCGTGGCCGAGCCTAACATTATAGGTAAGATAAAATCTCACCGCCTCCGTTGGCTCGGTCATGTGGAACGGATGGGAGAGGGTCGAAGCGTGAAGAGGGCTTATTTGGGACCATCGGATGGGCGACGCCAGGTCGGTCGCCCCAAGTACCAGTGGAGGGACAGAGTGGAGGCTGACCTGTGTGAGCTTCAAGGTCATAACTGGCAAGAAATCGCACAGGACAGAAACAGGTGGCGTGTTGTCGTCTCGGAGGCCAAGACACATTTTGGGTCGCTGAGCCAACTGAGTTAGTTAGTTAATTTTTCAATTTGATTAAATTATGAAACTACTATCAGCGCTTTTCTTGAATATTACATTTCACTATTGCCTCGAAGAAATCTAATAATGCATGAATAAGGTACTGATCGCCGTAAGAAATTGGAATATGTTGATTTAAGCAAAAAAATTTAAAAGATTGAAGAATTTCCAAGTCGAAAGCAAATTATTTTTTCAGTTATCATTGTAATCCGAAATCTAAACAATGAAAGAAAACACGACAAGATCTAATAAACAAAACAGGTTCGATTTACTGCTCTCGATATAACTCAAAAACCAATACAAATAAAAAGAAATAGCAAAAGTTGACCAGGACTTAGTGTATAAATTATATTACTCTAACCTTGCACCCGCAAATTTCCGTGTCTTCCGGTCACGAATTTCAATATTTTAATGAAGGTTACCTTATTCAGAACACGACCAACTTTAACTACAATTTCCAATCCTAAGATTTACTCATGATTAGCGTATAACATCTCCTTTTAGTACTTCTAATCGGAAATGTCATACATCAATAATATGCTTTAATAATGAAAAGAAAGTGCAAATAACAAATATCTACCTCCATCTCAAACCAATGAATGAAGTTTTCAGTCATAGAAACTTAATTCTTCAATCAATTATCGTCGCCAAACGACGTTATAGCCGCTTTTGGTTTAGAGACGAGTGAGCCATCAGGCTACAACCAGAGATGCTGCTTTACAGAAAATCGGGTATTGACTGTGTTTACATGATTTCAAGTCAAATGTATAGGCCATAAAGATTGGAGTGGACTAAAAGGTTCCATTTAATTTTTTTCCAAAGATATTTTGACAATTCATTAGTTTTGTAGAGCGTTAGAGAACAGTCGTAAAATATGTATTCTATACATATGGTGTTAAGTAACTCAAAATTTGTTTGCAACCTTTAAATTCTATTTTAAAAGTTTATGGATATTCATTTTCAGCATTCTGGTACGACAAATTACAATAAAACATTTTATGTTGTCATGTTTATACCACAATGTTTGTTACAATATTTAAAACAAACGCGACGTTTGATGTGTACCTATAATGAATTATACTTTAGTTGTAATGCGTTTTCAAGAGATCCGATTAAAAGCTATGAGTTCCAAATATTATAGAACTAACTATACAGATTGATATTGCTAATTTCTGTATTTTTTTTATAAACGAAATAAATGTTGTCATCAGAACTATATACTTAAAAACTTTTTAGTTTGCTTGCCACCTTACCCCTCTTTTCTTTAGTTAAGACACAAAAACAGAACATAGAAAAATATTCATAACAACAATGAAAACATGACAACAAATGAAATTTCAATGCAAACATGTCAATCCAAAACAATAACAAAAAGGCATTAATTGTTTATTAATTGATTTTATAGGAAAATTAATTAAATTAAACCTGTAATTTCTTTTTAGAATACCTGTACTTCTTATAACATATTACAAAATAGCAATGAAAGCAAAGTAGCGTATCTACGAAAACACCATTTTAATAGATATGATATTATTTTCTCATTTCGTTATCGTTGAATTACTTCTACGAAAATCCACTACAACCAAATTTTACATTTTCATATCAGCCTTACACCTATTTGCTTTGTAGCACATAATCGACGCTATTATAACTAAAACTATGTTTTACGAGTTTATGCGTGTTTTTTTAAAATAGTTCTCAACGTTTAAATTTATAATTAAAACATACTTAAAAACGTTTAAAACTGAAGTCTTAATTATGTGTAATAGAAGCGACAACTCAAGACAAAAGAACACAACAAAAAAAATCCACTACAACCGAAACATTTTACATTTTCATATCGGCCTTATGCCCATTTTCTTTGCTTTGAAGCATTTAATCAACGCAATTATAACTAAAACTATGTTTTAAGAGTCTAAGCTTGTTTTTAATTTTAAATTGTTCTCAACATTTAAATTTAAAATAAACATACTTAAAAACTTAAAACTGGTCCTAATTATGTATGTATAACTATGTATAACTTGCGCGACATCAACAGAACACAGCAAAAAAAACCACAACAACAATAAATATTCATAACAATTATAAAAGCAAACGCAAGCAAGTTTAAAAAATGGAAAGCAGCAATCATTATTTATTACTGAACATTTAAGATCAATTTGATCAAGATCAATCGATACCTTTATAATTGATTTTAAAGGTTATGACTTTTTAACACAAGCTGCAATTTTTAAAACAGTGCAGTGAACAGTTTTATATAAAAGCGTTAAAATAAAAAATGAATAAAAGAAATTACGATAACTATTTATATTCTGTGGAAATATTAGAGTGCTCTTTAAAATGAATGAACCGTTACATAAGTTACAATTCCAAATTTTCAAAGTATGTGTAACAAATGCAGAGTCTACTGTGCACTTCAATAAATATCTAATGAAATAAAAACATATTATACACAATGTTTTAGCAAACACAAACATTAGTTTATGTGAATGTCTGAAATTAATAAAGCAACTATGTAGATGGTGGTTAAAGGCATATCTTCCATTAAACAGCATGTGTGCACTAGGCTAAGCGTGTACCCACAATGAGAGTTGTAGAACATAGATCCCACATAGATTGTTGCATCAATTCTCAAGGTACTCTTCTTACTCACCCTATTCTGTAAAAAATATTTATTCTGTTTTAATATGTGACACTTTCATGAAATGATTTGAGTAAGTATTGACTTAGAAATGTGGCCATACTACATCTATGTTTTCGTATACATTTCATTAAACTTAAAATTTTAGATGATGCATTCAGTTGCGTGGCCCCTATGGAATCCTATTATTTACTAGATATTGTAGGTTTTTCATACATATAAAGTACAATATTTTTATTTAATCCCTTATTAAATTATACTGAACA
This sequence comes from Dendrolimus houi, assembly GCA_039645545.1. NCBI lineage: Eukaryota > Metazoa > Arthropoda > Insecta > Lepidoptera > Lasiocampidae > Dendrolimus > Dendrolimus houi. The sequence goes on along the minus strand of CM077123.1, from coordinate 8,548,866 downwards.
GTCATAAATTAAGTCTGTGATTTTATTATAGCATTGTACAGCGCAGCATACTCAAAATTCCATCTTTGTAGAACCAGGACCCTCCAATGAAATGGCTATTACAGATAAATGGAACAGTGGGCATAACAATTGTATATGGTACAGTATGTAAAACTGAGTGGTATATTCAGTTTTTGTCAAAATGTATTTTTTTTTTGTTTTTATAATGGTGCTATATAGTTATAGCACCATTATAAAAACAACAAAAATTATCTGACTTAGACTGAAAACAAAAACATATTAAAAATGCTCAAAAACTACTTATATCTCACGCTAGTATTAAATGGGAATAGGTATAATTAATTTAATTACTAATAACCAAAGCATTAATATGATTTGGTGAATATACTGCATGCAAGGCTTTAAACATGACTTACTAATAAACTGGGTTCTTTTCTTAATATAAATAAGCGCTCCTTTCAAGTTTTCTCTAAAGTAGTCTCATAATTTTTCACCTAGAACAAGAAAATAGAATTTTTACTCTTGCAAAATTAGTGCAGTAATATTAGACTGTATTACATCTTAGTAAATTTAATTAGATTATAATCTATCTTGCGAGACTGTAAACTATCGAAATATTGTAAACTGTAACAATCTGCTTACAATTTAAAGCATTATTTTTCAGTAGATTATAATCTATCAACATAAAATCGTGAAATGTTGTGGTGAAACACCTCGCACGCTGATTGGTTAAACATCATGTGTCCCGCACCGCCATATTTGGTTGTTAATTTGTTGGTTATCAAATGTAAATATGTTTTGGTGATTGTTTTTGTCTTGAAAATAACTCAAAGCTTTAGAATTAGTTATCTGAAATTGTTTGTGGAAGTAAAATAATTAGTAATAGTTAATCTGTGATTAACCAAAAAGTGCAGTTTAAATAATAAGTAAGTGTTAGTTCAGACACAGAACGACCTACCGTAAGACTGACCAATCAGTGCATGAGGTGCATTCCATTGCATGCCATTTTACAATTTAGCGATTTCACATCGATAAATTATAATCTGCTGAAAAATAATGCGCAAAATAAATTAAAAAATTCGACAGTTTACCATCTCACGAGATAGATTATAATCTAATGAAATTTACAATTTGACACTGACATATATACCAAATAAACATTGATGGAAATGACCAAAAATATTTATACAATGTGAATAAACCACACTGTATGGTATATGTAGAATTTGTTCTGATAAAAATTTTTTGCTCTTGCACAAACTATGGACAATAGGGAAGCGGACCGTCAAATCAACTGGGATACTATACCGGATGATTGATTCAAGTGAGCTTTCAGGGCAAAATCCTAAATTATACAAAATAGTGAAAAGGTGTCTCAAGGCCAATTTTGACAAAAACTAAAGTGATATTATTAGATTTATAAAAAACAATTAGTCTTGTCAGGAATCAAATCGGCTGATTTAAAAAAAGAACACCTGTATTATTTATTATACCAAATTCTAGTGTAGTTTGCCAGGATCAATTTCTGTAAAGGAATGTCAAATGGCAAACCAAAGTTAAATTTTATTTTTGAACAAAACTTATTCTAGTTTTCATACATAAATGAAACCTCATCTCATTTTATTCAATAGGGAAATTATGAAAATTGTTTTATTTTTAATAGGCATCTATAAATTAATATTCAAAGAACATGTCATACTACCTCAGTCAATGGGTAAACATTGTTTGCGTTCATCAATTAACATACATACATTGAAATAGTTATATTGATAGTTTTAAGAAAATGTATGTTAATTATTTCTTTAAACTGATGTATGGCATTTTTTTAATATACTTAATATTTATCGAAATTGATAGTTAGTTTTTAGTTTTGTAAGGGGAAAACAAACCATTGCAGGCCTGTGTTATTGTTTCAAAAGCAATTAAAATTATTTGTATCATGAAATTTTAAAAGTTATGTGATAAAATGTTACACATTTTAAATCCTGTTCTTTTGTATATAAACATTTTACAATAAAAATTTATTGTAACATGTGTCAGCATCCCTATTACAGTTCATAGTAGTGCCATTTAAATTTTATTTAAATTTGTTTTGCGATCATGGTGGAACCTCTAGTGCTGTGTCTCTTAAATTACAATCAGCCACACTACCCTGTAACCCCGAATTCAGATACCTCGGTTCATTACTGCAAAGTAATTATGATATGGAGAAGGATGTAAGGAGAGGAATAAATGTAGCATGGCTAAAGTGGAGACAGGTAACTGTTGTGACATGCGACGAAATTAATATCTCTGAAACTAAAAGTTCAAATATATATATCTAAATCTGTTGTATGACATATATATATTTGTCATACAGCCGGTTATATTATATGGGTCTGAATGTTGGGCCACTAAAGTAACAGACCACAAACATCTCCACTCAGCTGAGATAAAAATGTTGAGATGGATGAGTGGTGTTACAAAAATGGGTAAGGTGATAAATGAGTATATAATGGTGGTGGTGGTATGGGCATGTCATGTGGAGGAATGAAAGTCACATGACAAAAAATGATAAGCTGCAAGGTTTAAGGATGAATGATGATATGCTGATTTGTGGTGTGACAGAGGTCATGAGTTCCATCCTTCTCAACCATACCCACTTGGTTCACACTCAGTAGCATCTTTACCATATTGTATTAATTTATGCTTCCTAAAGCAATGTAGATCAGTATAATGGAATATTGGTGAATACCTCAAATATTGGAGCAAATACTAGACAAATAAACTAAACCATGTAAAGTACCACCATAATATAAATGTAACAATATTCTCTGTGTTATATTTGTTTATTTAAAGCCCTCACTAACCAATCCCCTGGTTTTATCCACTCCACATACCAAGAATACACTTTCTTCCAGATTCAATTGTCTACTTTATATTATAGATAGTAGATTACAATTCAAATAAAATAGTAAATTTTGTATATTCTATTCCTACCTAAGTCAGATGATTTCAAAACGATTTGTAACATGCATCTCATGATCTTGATATTATGCAGAGTGCTTTAACCTATGTAATGTTGCATGACATGAATTAACTAATAAAACTATGTTTTAACAGTTTAAAGTGTGGTAATTTATTTGATTATTGTTATTTTGATGTTTCGGCCTCTTTTCAGTCAGAATAATAATGAAAATCAAATAAATTACCATGCTTAAAACCATTAAAATGTAGTTTTATTATGTATACAAGTTGCGAAAACTTAAAAAAGTATTATGGATTAGCTATATCCAAATTGTCATTTTTTGAAGATGGTCTTACATTGTATGAAATTATTTTTGAAAATAATGTGGTACTACTCATCTCTTTAATGCATCACTTGTAGTAAATAGCACACAGTAATGTCCGATCATGCACCTTCATTCTATGACTATGTTCAAATGGAATGAACAAATAAGTAGCAATAAAATTTCACCAACCTTCAAGTTTGTTACATTCCTTCAAGCATTGTTGTGAGTGGATCTGCTTCATTATTTCACAAAGTTCCTAACTGTTAAAGTCTCTAAATAACACTTAACCTAGAACTAACTATATGACATATATATCACAGTGCAATTTGTCTACTAAAATACTCTACTGTTGTGAACTCTTAAACATGAAATTATAAATTAATTCTCATTTATGACAACATAATTAGAGACTAAAAAGTATTTGGCAACTGATTGTTATATGTAGATTATTAGGTGAATTTCATACTTTACAGGAAAAAGTATGACAAGAGTTTATGTACATATTGACAATATTTTAAACATATATGTTTTAAACATATATGTACAACGATTTTGACGATTGAAACAAAATATTAAAGTTTTTTAATTCATAAATACAGTATATGTTCTCGTAACAAAATTTGTACATACTAACACTTTTTTAATGTTAGATTAAAGTGGTTAGGAAGTTTTCATGCTCTAATAGCAAATAATCTATCTTGACAACACAAAACAAAGTCTGTATAAACAAAAATCTAATTTATATAAAAAGGAACAGAAAAAAGAGTATCGTAATTATATTTGATTTCGTTTATCTGAAATTCAACTTATATATTAAACGAGAGAAATGACGAAAATTATTAGACGTGACATTCCTTACTTGGTTACGAATTAGAAATATTGATACTTCATAACCTACATTGCGTTTAATTCACATTTCACTTTTAATACTTTTCTATCACACTTGTTTGTATTGAAAATGTCTTAGTAGCATGTCTTTTAAAAATATTCAGAATTTACAAATATATCAAAGATACAACCGCATTAGTACAATCCTACGCCATATTTATGGCTCTGGGCTGCCAGCCCAGCCTAATATAATAAATTCGAGAGTTGCCAGCGATTAGCCCCGGTTTCTGTATTTTACCGATGATTGTCTGTAATAGAACTGATTGATTTTCAAGCTACCAATAACCAATGGTTAAGAGGGCTATACGAACGTTTCACAAGCTCATTGACAATTAGTAATACGGTCGGTTATCAGTTACCAATTCCCTCCCAAGCGTTTTGCTAACGCAAAGTATTTGTGCTAGTAGTATACGCAACGTAATTTAATGAGTTAAGGTATAACTACAAAATAAATACATTATCAAAAAAGAAATCTTTTGTTATATACGATTGTCATTAAAAATCAATCTTTCAATTAATCTGCTTTAAAAATATTTACAATTACAGAGCCATCTTATATGAATGTTACATGAACAAAACGCATTAATGAGATGTCATTTAAACTTCAAATAATGATTGTTCCAATATCATTGTAACAAAAAAGATAAAAGTGTTGTCACTTCAGCAATTTATCGCTAGTTTTAGTGAGTTGTGGTTGTCGATCGCAATTTTCTTTAAATAAGTTAAGGCCAAAAATTATGTTTTTTATGGTTCCAGGGTCAAATGGTAAAATTTTTATAGGAACCTTGTCCGTGTTTTTGTTTTCATTCAATTGTTTTATAAAACTTTTTGTAATGCTACTATTCCGTTTGGGATAATGTTGCAGTTATTGATCGTTTCACACAGATGTAGCGATGGATTTAATGTGTTATTTGAAGCAATATTGTTATTTATTGTTAATGACGTTAAATATTGACAGACAACGTACGTATATACGTTATCTGTCAATAATGTTATATTCATTCACAGTGTTATTTTCAACGCTTTATTTAAGACGCATTAGATGACAATCAATAACTACAAAGTTATCGCAGGTGATGCCCAAGCATAACAAAAAACAGTAGTGTAGTGACTTTCGAACCTTTGACTTGATTATTAGCAAGGTGGCATTAACCATATAAGTGTTATCCGTGGTGGCAACAACTGAGAACTTTGTTTGGGGAACTGAAAGGAAATGTCGAGCTGTGCAGTTTTATTTTGTAAAAATGTGTAAAATTACTCTAAAATTAACAGTGGTTGTAGGATATTGATAGTTTTTGAGTAGTAATTATGTGTTTTTGTGAGAAATATGAACTGTATAGTCAAATGTGGCCTTTCGAGTTGTCACAAGAACTCCGTTGGATGGCGTCAGTTGATAACCTATAGTTCAGCTGAGCTATATATAGCTTAAGAAAGTGAAGAAACTATATTGCAATCTAAGTTCTGGCTTAAAGGCCTAGCTGCCAAGCCATAAACCTAAATAAATAATAATAGAACTTTGTTGTTTTAAATATTTGTCGACGAAAATTATGAACATTACAAAAACGATTAAAATGATGAAAATGAAGAAAATAACCTAACTAGCCAAACTGACGAAAACGATCAATGACGAAAATAGCCAAAATGATAAAAATCACCAAAATGACCAAATTTACGTCACAACAAACAAACTGTATCCCTTTTCCGGGATGAAAAGTATCCTATGTCCGTCCTAGATATTGAACTAACATTTATAATGAGTTTCAGCCAAATCAGTTCAATAGTTTTTCCGTGAAAGCATTAAAGAGAAACAGAAAAATATACTTTTATCCCGGAAACTATCCCATTAGTTATCCGTGAAAACGTAACAGACAGACAAGGTTACTTTCGTATTTATAATATTAATAGGGATGAACAGTGAAGCAATACTGGAATTGGAATTAGAACTGCTAAAGACAGAAATAGCAAACTTGAAAGATATAAATAAGAATTAAGTCCAAGTCCATTGTAACGCCGGCAAGCAAGTGGGACGGGAAAAATCGCGTTTGTGCATCGTTGAGTCTCTAATGGAACGTGTAGATGTTTTTAATCAAAAAAATGTTTCTAATTAAAATATATATATATAAATCGTAGTTTATTAATATTACGTTTTTTGGGTCCTTTAAAACTTAAAAATGTTAACCTGGTTCTTTTTCAAAACGCCGCTTGAAAATGTAGACTTTCATATTTAATCCGATGCTTAATCGAAAACTCGAAATTTGTAAAAATTAAGCACGTTTATATGATTTTCAAATAATTGAAACCTTTGTTATTATACACTAATAAATTGCGAAATTCTTACTATTTCGTACTATGTTGGCAGAGTTTAAAAAAACAAGAACATCCAAATTATGGCTTGGTGTCGTCATGTCCTAGATGAAAAGAAATAAATTTATTTTACTTTTCTTCGCAAATTTATAAACAACAGTGTTATACATGGGAATCCCTATAGTACTGTAATTTTAATTTAGTAAAACTACTTCTAAGACCATGCTATAAAAAGTAGTGAAACCCTGTTTTAAAATTATAAAAACAGTCAAAAAGAAATCATATGCTATTGACAGTGCCGTAAATAGCCTTTTATGCGCCCTATGCGAGCTTCTATAACTGCGCTCTTGTTTTTTTTAGATATTGTAGGTACCCTAGCTAGAGCAATGCTATGTATAGGCCTCCTTTATTTCATCAAGGGTAATAAAATAACGCACAAGGACATTAGTGTCGGTGGACCAATTATCTAATATTTTGGAAGGAATTTCTATCTTTTAAAGAACTAGGACACAAATACGTTCGTGCGCTGCCAAAAAAATGTGCGCGATGTTTTGTCTAATTTAACAGACGTTTTTGATGATACTGGCATGTAGGTACGTATGTGTTGGAATCGAGCACTAGGGGCGCAGCGGGAACTTATCAGGAACAAACCGAAAAAATAATAGTCCAGCCTGGTCTGGACATTTTTGCGCTCCCCTGAGTCTACGCCCTGTGCCTGGGCACTGGTGGCACCGCCCTATTTACGGCACTGGCTATTGAGATATAACATGTCTAGAGAGACTGAGAGAGCATTGCTGACAAATAACACCGCGAAAAACGGCAACGAAAACGCGAAGCGTAGCTATATTCACTCTACAAAAACTATCAATAAGTGCGAGTTTTGGGAATATCAGCTAAAAAATATCACCCTATTTTTTATAATAAAATATTTTTTACGTAAGTGAAAAGTTTAAATGATCATTATGATTTAATCGTTTTATGCGTTATAATTTCAATATTACTCAGAGGTGTAATGTTTTTTTTTTAAATAATTTAAAGTATTACCAATACTAATGTAATAATTATAAAAAAACTATTCGTAATGGAAAAATATTTTTGTATTTACACAATAAGTTGACAAAGGTTATTAGACTAGTTATGCCCCAAAGAATGTCCCAAGCTAAAAAACATTGAAATCAGTTGTAATAATGGACTTGGAACGATTCGATAGTTTCATACTGGGTAGTGGGCGTTGTGTAATCCAAATTAAAAAAAATGTTTGTGTGTGTGCCGTTCACACGCAGTACAAGTGAGTGTGACAAGGGGTGGGAGGGTTTCTATATTTCGTGACGTCACATTTCATATATTATATCGTTATAATATATTTAAGCTTTAAAACACGAAATACTAAGTATTATCGCAAAACTTCAAAAGCTAGAAATAAAATGGCGACTTAATTACATGTTTACATATTATTATTATATACATAGAATATTTTACAAAACATTTCCAACTCTATCTGTATTAGCATAGTGTTTAAATATAATGTATTCTACTCATTCTCTCGTAGGCTTAGTACTATAGATTTATATGTTTAACACTTTTTAGTGTTACTTTTTCGTTTCATTGAGTCACAAAGATTGTAAAGAATTTTCACTTTAAAAATACAAAAGATCCCCAAATTTTGAAAACTAACTCCCCTTTTTCGCCTGACAACATCAATAAATTCGATTTATCGAAATTAAATTTCGTGTTTTCATAAAGAAATCATGAGAAAATTGTTAAACTTTCGCATGAAATGACATCTTATCCTTATCCTTTCCTCTTTTAAAATAGTTCCGACACATTTTAATAGCGCAGGATGACATTTTTTTTTTTTTGCGAAAGCTCAAATCAGTATAGTAGTCGAAACGACACTAACAGGCGTGGGGATAAGTGCACCATTTTTTTTTTAAATCTTTATTATTATATGCACCAAATTTAGTGCACTTTTTTATGGCCGTTTTTGTGCAATTCATGCGTTATCTAAACGTTTATATAATATAAGTCATATGTACAATTTACAATAAGAGATTTTGAACTAGGCCTCATAAGAACTATAAAAAGGTAATTACTGATATCTAAAATATAATGGAAACCAAAGAAAAAGGCGTAAACTAAATTAACCTTGAGATCATAAAAGAACATGCCTAGAGAGAGCATTGCTTTAATCACTAAATAAGAAGCCCGATTTGACAGCTGTCATTACAACCTATTTAGGGATTGAAACCACGAAATCGTTAACTAAGTTAACCGATTATGACGAGAAATCGATTAAAGATTATATGCCTTGGTATTCATTAGATTTGTTTTATTTTAATTACTTTTTGTGTCACACAAATACCTTATGAAACCGAAATGGAACTCGAAAGTTTTGTCTTGAATCGCATTTTGCGTACCGCATGCATTTATCACGCATCACAATTAACTTCTGAGAGAAAAGGATTTGTGTGTAATATGCAAATACCGTGTACGTAATTCCTGATAAATACTTTGATAATAATAATATACAACGTTTAAATTTCTATATTTAAACGTTTATATCACTTCAAGAAATATTATTGATTGTATTATAAATAATTAATTAATTATTACTTTTCAAGATAAAATGTAGTTTTAAATCAGTGTTTGTAGCAAAATAAAACAAATTAGTTGATAGTTAAAATCTTTATTCACTTTCTGCAGATGATGAGCCAAAATCATCCGTTGAGCTTTCTTCGCCTGTATTTATAATAATTTTTGATTTTCAATTATAATGTCAATTTTAAGGTATCTGTTGAAATCTTCTTGTATAATTTTTCTGGTCTTTTACACCACTTTTTTTCAATCATCCTTTTTTATATTCCCACATGCTTCCTTCAACAATGTCATCATTTGTTTCACGGAGAATGGTGGGGTTAAATTTTTACGTGCTACATAGCTTGCAAAAAAAGATACACTAATGTTAATGTTGAGTACAATAAGTTTAAATAAAAAATCTTCAAAGAGAAGGAACCGTTAACTTTAAGAAAAAAAGAAAACTTACAAATATAAAAGTAAAGATAGGTCCGACTACAAGTAAATTCACAAAGAGTGAATTATAAAAATAAAAGAAGTTTAAATAAATACACATAAACAAATGTTATCTTAAGAATAATAACCTTTAACCTGAGCCCAAACCAAATCTATCGTATTATATTGACAGTGGTATGGCGGTGTTCTTATAAATTTATGTCCATGCTCGAGTGCCAATTTGTCGATTTCATACCTTACTTTTGCGGGTTTATGTTCTCTAACTAATTTTAATAATTCTAATTTCAGTAGTCCTATATCCGCTAGGACGCCATTTCTTTGCAGCCACGCTACCAAATCGCCCTTTTTATTAGCAGTCAGTCGGTGCTCTATCAATCTGGACAGAATGATAAGGTGCATTATCCATTATTATTGGGGATTATTTAGGGAGGTTTTCAAGTAAGGTTTTAAACCATTCTTTGAATTTTTTGCGTCCATTTTTTCATGGTAATCATTTGTATATTTCGATTCAAATCCTAGTAAAGTGTTATTCACAAAACCTCCCCCGGCTGATCCAGCGTGGCAAATGATTAGGCGTCCACCTTTCACTAATGGCCCTTTTAAACTGGACGACTTAGTATTGTCTGTCTACGACCGCGTCTCTGTATGTTTGGGATTTAACCATGTCTCGGCAAGAAATATTACATTGTCCCAATCAGCAATCTTTTTCAATTATCTTAGAAATTATATTCTTTTTAATATTCTTATTAGTGAGGTAGTATACCAGGTACCAGCAAATAAGCTAGCCTCTCGTAGTGATATCAATAGTTTACTCACAGTTGAATACTCATTTCTTGTGTAATAAGAATACACATGATTCCTAATAGCGTCTACATCGAATGTATATGAATGCCTCTAACAGGCTTACTTTTCTTTCTCTTTTCATACGTACATAGTACATTACCTTCGGTACGGGGGGGGGGGGGGGCCTATCTTTCCTTAATGATGCTCTGTAAGGTTTTCTTTCCGATCCCAAAAGCATTTGCTACGCGTTCCTGCACTTATGTTACTGGCAGTGAAGGTCCTCCATTCAGTGACTCCCGTTCACAGTATTCATGTAGTTTTAAAACCAATTGTCTATTACAGGTGCGTCCTCTTTTCGACATCTTATAAAAGATATCAACAACAAACTATAAAACCGAATCGTAACACTCAATAAAAACGAAAACAAAGGTCAACGGAATAGCAAACAGAAATAGTCCAAAATCAAAGCCGAGTCACGCAGAAAAATACGAAAGTATAGAACGCACAGTCAACTCCCAAGATGGCGAAAAAGTGCGCGATGAACGCCGGCTGCGGCTGTTAGATTGAATTCAATGTTGCCAACTTAATGTCGGTATTCAGTTCTGGATATCGAATAATTAATCTAATAGCCGATTATTGTTTTTCTTTATTATTTAATCGTATAATATATATTCTATCGTTTTTGTTTTCAATAAATATATATACAATGATAAAGTATTGTTTTACTATAAATAAAACAGTAATATAAGGTTATGGAATAAATATATACGAGTAGTATTTTTACGGAATCGAATTGAGTTAACGAAATGCTACAACCCTTCGGTATCAACACTAAAATTAAAAATAAGACGCCTTAGAACGTAACTATTTTTGGGACTTCGCCACAGATTAATAAGACATTACAGAATTAATAAAAAGGGCATGTTATTTCGGCATTAGGACGAAAATATATATTGAAGTAATAGGTTGGGGAAAAAGTCTTTTTGCATATAGTATATATGAACTTGTAATAAGACCTCATTGGCTATAGCATTTGTATCTGGCTGGTTTTGGTATCATTAAAAAGTTTTAATTTTAAAGAAGACAATTCCAAATTCAATTTAGGAAAATGTATGATTTTCATTTGTTTTTCTTATTGTTAAAATGAGTGAATCTAATGAAGAAATTCGATACATTTTAAAATTTTAATACAAAAAGGTATAAATACAACACAAGCCGCGAAAAAAATTTGCGATGTTTATGGACCTAATGCAGTATCTGTGAGAGTAGCGCAAATTTGGTTTAAGCGTTTTCAATCCGGCAATTTTGATATCAAAGATGCACGTTGCTCTGGTCGCCCTGTTACGGACAGAATTGATGCCATTTTTGAGAAAGTGAAGCAAGATCGGCATATTAGTAGTTACGATGTAGCTGGAGAACTGGGAATTCACCACAAAACGGTTTTGGCGCATTTGGAAAAAGCTGGGTACACAAAAAAGCTTGGTATTTGGGTGCCTCATGAGCTACCTGAAAGAAACCTAATGAACCGTGTACTCATTTATGATTCTTTATTACGACGTAATGAAACCGAACTATTTTTGAAGAAGCTGATAACTGGTGATGAAAAGTGGATCACGTACGACAAGAACGTGCGAAAAAGATCGTGGTCGAAGGCCGGTCAGGCTTCACAGACTGGCGAAGCCCGGGTTAACTCGCAACTAGGTAATGCTATGTGTATGGTGGGATTGGAAGGGCATTATTCATTATGAGCTGTTACCGCCAGGCAGGACCATCGGTTTTGAACTGTACTGCGTACAACTGATGAGATTAAAGCAAAAAGTTGAGAGAAAGCGGCCGGAATTAATCAACAGAAGAGGTGTGGTTTTTCATCATGATAACGCTAGACCGCACACATCTTTAGCCACTCAGCAAAGATTAAGAGAGTTTGGCTGGGAGGTGTTAATGCATCCGCCGTATAGTCCTGACCTTGCACCTTCAAATTTTCACCTGTTTCGGTCTCTGCAGAATTCCTTAGGCAGTGTCAGGTTAACATCTCGAGAGGACTGCCAAAACCACTTGTCGCAGTTTTTTGATGAGAAGCCCCAAAAGTTTTATAGCAATGGGATCACGTCCCTACCTACAAGATGGCAAAAAGTTATCCAACAAAATGGCACCTACATACTTTAGTCAAATGTAAATAAACTTTATAAAAAAACCTTTTGAATTTTTATAAAATGCGAAGAAACTTTTCCCCAACCTAAAATATTTTATGACATTATATAAAGTACCAGAAAAAAATTATGTATATTATCAACCAAATAAATAAATTATTATTGGCTTTCAGTTTGGTTGATTTCATATCAAGTTACGTTCTATAAACTTCCTTAAGTGTCAAATCGGACTTTTTAGTTTGTAATTGTTATAAATAACACTGTGAAAAGGGTCATTGAAAACGCGAAACGTTGCTAAATTCACTCTGCAAAAACTATAAATGTTGTGTGTTTTGGGGATCTCGGGTAATAAATATTAACCTATCTTTTATAATTAAATATTTTTATGTAAGTGAAAAGTTCAAATTATGTGTTATAATTTCAATTACTTTAATATTACTCAGAAAATTTAAAGTTTTTTAAATAACTTGAAGTATTACCAACAAAAGTTGTGAGTCTTGGAACAAACCATAGAAAATAAAGTACATGTACAAATGAGTTCATAACACATTTCAATATATGCACTAGTCATTTTAAAGTATTAATAAGTCTGTTAATTACCAATACTAATGTAATAATTTAAAAAAAAACTATAGGCAATGTAAAATCATTTTTGAAATGAAATGAAAATTTATTTGCATATGACATGATACATAAAATTTATACAGGTCTTAAATTATATATTTATTTTATTTTGTTTTATTTGGGGGGCTAACAGCTATCATTAACAATAACTAGAAATAAACTAAATTAAGAAAAGCTATTAATAAGCCTCCACAGATAACAGTAAAATAAAAAATAAAAAAAAAGGAAATTAAACAATGAAACAATAAAAAAATTTAAAAATGTGCATAGGTAGGTACTTAAACTGATAAATCCGAGTTTGAATAGAACTTGACCAACTTAGCGCTAAACAATGCTACACTATTAGTAAATAAGTCTAAGTCTATATCTTCCAACTTACTTAACTTATTAAATTCATTTGCTGTTCTGATACAGAACGAATTCCGTCGGTAAACTGTGCGCGTCAATGGTGTGTGTAATAATTTCCTAGGGCGAACATTAGTAGGGGGAACATACAAATGTAGTTTCTCAATGAGATTTGCACAATCAATTTTAGATTGAGCAATTTTAACTAAGAAACGTCCGCAATGTTTCTTCTAGTTTTAAGAGGTAAAAGGTGAAATAAAGTACCTACAGCGCTCAACGTAACATTTCTGTGGTAATTTAAATTTAAAATTGATAAACCTAGTAAATTTCTTTTGAATATTTTCTAATCTAGTGGAATGTATTTCATTAATATTCAAATTATACATATATAAGTCCACATGTCATTATCCATAGGGTCTGTAAATATTACATTGTCTTATACAAGTTATGTAAGATATAATTAAAATATTAATTAAGTTAATATTCGTTTAGGTTTATGGCTTGGCAGCCAGACCTTTAAGCCAGTATAATTAAAATATTATTGATGTTACCACAGAAAATTAGATTAAATTCGACTATTCTTTTATAACAAAAGACAATAAAGTCAAATAAATAAATTAAATATCAATGTCATACAGCCTCATTTTTATCTTGTTCCCACTAAAATAATCATGCACCGAGTAAAAACATTTGTTTAATAACAATTAAGTAGTCATTAAAGAAATGTTTTTACTCGGTGCAGACTGATTGTAAGTAAATTTAATGCGCAATTTTTATGCCAGTAGTAAATATTTTAAATCCCCACGAAATTAGATTTTTTTGTAAGGAAAGGTTGCACAACGGATATAAAAGTCGATTCTTTATGGAGGGCCCAGTAGCCTATGACTTGATTTTCCGTAGATAATACTTTATTGCTCACAAAATATACAATTTCAAAAATGAACAATTACAATATTGTCATGGTAGAAATAATAGGCGGCTTGATCGCTTAAAGCAATCTCTTCCAGGCAACCTAACTTAGGGAATAATTTAACCTTATCTGGCGATGTAGGTGGTGCAGATTATTAGGTAGATCTTAGGTACAATTATTTAAGAAAAGGTAGTGTTTTCTCAGTGCAGTCTTAAATGTAGGCGATATTTTAGCCTCTCTAACAGTAAGAGGGAGCGATCCATAGTTTGACAGCCTGCACTATGAAAGAGTTATCATAAAAGGATGAAGTGTGTGCAGGTGTAGTTAGCTTACGATACGTATGAGTGCGCAAATTGTGGGAAGTAGAAAGGCGAAGTAATTCAAAACGTTCCTTAAGGTAAGGAAGACTAATAGGAATAAATAATATGTTATAAAGTAGTGTGAGAATGAGAGTATTTCGGCGAAAGCGAATAGAGAGCCACTTGAGATTTTCACGAAATTCAGAAACATGGTCATATTTTGCAAGCCAGATATGAACCTAATGTTTATTTAGCTGTTTATAGGTCAAGTAAAGATAGCAGGCGTCAGCGTAATCTAAAATAGGTACCAAAAGAGACTGTGCAAGCATAATTTTGGTGGCAGTAGGCAGAAAATTTCTCAGCCTTCTCAGGGATCTAAAATACTAAAAAACTGTCCGACTTAATTCGGAGAGGTGAGACTACCAAGACAGATCACTATCGATGACTACGCCAAAATTTTTGACAGTGTCACTTAATGGGATACAAGTGCCCTCAAAAACAAAGTTCGGTAAAGTTGCGAAATCTACTTTTGCACGTATTATGGGGCTACAGATGACTATCACTTGAGTCTTACGAGGATTCACTGCAAGACCAAGAAGAAGGTTTAAGTTTAAATTGAATTGTCTCACTGCACCACTTAAATAATCTGCAGCAGCTTGAGTGTATATCTGTATATCGTCTGCATAGAGGTGATAGGATGAAGTTAATTTATCTCCATACGTAGGGAAGAAATTTGGATTCTGTTTCACGAAAATTGCTAATTGCTTAAGGTAGACAGAGGGTACAGTAAGAATTTTGTGTTATTTGAAAAGAGGTTTACGAGTCCAGAAAATGTAAACCATATATAGCACGTAGACACCTCTTTTGAATCTTGAAAACTCTGTCTACATCTGTGCTAGCTCCCCAAAGAACATTTGTATTACACAACACGATGACCAGAGAACCCGATGGGTCTTTGATTAATCCCGCTGTTAAGATGCGGCAGTATGTTTTTGCCCCCAACAAAATTTCAATTTTGTTTGGTAGATTAAACGTTGGATCTGCTAATTTTATATTACGAATTTCTGGCCAATCTGTAATTTTAAACTTGGCGTCTGGCATAACTGAAGTGAGTGATTCAAGACTTCAAGGCGAATTTTTTTAAAGTGTCAAACAAGAGTGGTTTTTTCTAAGTCCTGTTAAGAGTAATTTTTTAAAGTGATTTTGTTGCTTTCCTATCACTCTGGAATCCGCTTGGACGTCTCGTCGTTTTTAGCGAAATCATTCTAAGTCCCAGACCCTTCATCTCAAATTTTTCTAAGTTCATACATTAACTTATAATACTTCAAAGACTTAGAATGATTTCATATTAAATAACACTTATAAATTGTAATGACAGTTTTTAAGTCCTCTTCGCACTTCAGCTGGTTTCCAGTATCTTCATACCACTAGCGCCACCCACTTTGAAGTATAACTCCACATGCGCATTTGGCACTTTGATCAACTTGTATTTTTCTTCAAAATGTTTTCAAACTTCGAACTCTTAGCGCCACCTTTTATTTAATAGAATTCTTAATACAAAATCTTTGAACTAGGGAAGGCGATCTGAGATCGATTAATCGAAGAATCGATTTTACGGGCAAAAAAAACACGATTGTAACACGGAGGTTTCATTCTTCAGCACCAACCTCTACCAACGCCTACGAAGAAATAATGATCACGTGACGTCTTCTGACAGACTTCGCTTATGTCTGCGATAAATATAAGACGTTTTCCGGATTACTAAACAAAATCTAAATTTATCTTTAACATCATAAACAATTAATTGTGGTAGCTTAAAATATTAAACTACTATACGATTTTTTAAATTGATATGTAGCACTGAATCGATGCAGTAAATCGATATTTTACCCTAGAAAATCGACATTCGATTGATCATGAGATGAACTCAAACCAGAGCTAGCTTTACATGCCTCTATGGAGCTCATCATGACTAATAATACGAAGTACCCCATCGGTAGCATTAGTTATTATGCAGCTACTCTATTCTCCGTAATTTTATCAGCTGATATTGATAACAGAAAATGGCGATCAAATGACAGTTATAAATTATGATAGCTGACGATTGCCGATAATTAAACAGCTGGTTTTTTTTAAAGGCACTACAGTTTTATGCATTTGCCAATTCCCAATTTCAAATTAATTTATACTAATAAATAAAATTGAAGAGTAATGAAGTAATGACGTTATTCCAACACTGTATGGTGCAAATCTATGTGCCCTAAATAAAAAATATGGTGGCATACGCCCCATAGCAGTCGGTACTACATACCTCCGCCTTGCCGCCAAGTTATGCTGTCGGGAAATGACCGGTTTGAGTTCATCTTATTTTGCACCACGCCAATTAGGTTTCGGCATGAAGGGCGGCTGCGAGGCGGCGGTACATTCTTTTCGAACTTTTTTGTCTAGTGACTGTTGCGAAGCTGTTCTGAAGGTGGACGTTAAAAACGCTTTTAATTCAATCAACAGGGCCACCTTGTTGTCCGAAGTACAAGAAAAGTCACCAAAAGCATTTAATTTTATCAATCAGTGCTACAGTCAAAAATCAATTTTAATGTACCAGAATCACCAACTTTTTTCAGAAACCGTTTGTCAGCAGGGGGGCCCCCTTGGGCCGGCCATATTTTCACTCGCCATTAATCCCGTTTTAGAAAAATTAAATTCTAAATTCAACGTGTAGTACCTCGACGATGGCACCCTTGGAGGAGACATTGATACCATTAAAAAAACAATTTTTAATATACGAATTCGATAAAATTGGTTTGGAGCTAAATTTTTCAAAATACTAGATTTATTTCAGTGACATGTTGCCCAATATCCACAACGTAATAGCAGATTTTCACAGTTTAGGACTAAATTTTAAAATTGTTGACAAAACTAGCTTCTACCTCCTTGGATGTCCCGTTTTTGAGGAGTCTATTTCTGGTTTCGTTAACGACAAAATTAAAAATTTTGAGTCAAAGATTGACAATCTAAAAGGCATTAGTTTACATAGCGCATATTATATTATTCGGTATTGTGTTTTTACTCCAAATTTTACATATGTTTTGAGATGCTGTCCTCTATGGCAAAAACAAAATGTTTTAAAAACCTTAGATAATGTTATTCGATACTCACTCTCATCCATTTTCAACATTTCTTTTGATGACCGTACATGGATCCAAGCCTCCTTACCAATTAGGTTTGGAGGTTTGGGTATATGTAAAATTTCAGCAATTTTTTACCCGCCTTTCTGTCCTCAGTGTACAGTACAAAGGATCTCATTGGTGAAATATTAAAACCATCACTTGGTGACTTTAAGGTCCTTTACTTGACTGAAGCCAGAAATGCGTGGTTTATGGCCTGCCCACACCAAAATTTTCTTCTAAACCCAAAGTCACAGAAGCTGTGGGACGACCCGCTTTGCTCATTGGTACATTAAAATCTATTGGATACGTGTGCCAATGAGAATGAGCGTGCCCGTATCCTAGCTGTTTCGCGGTGGGAGTCTGGCTTGTGGCTACAGGCACTCCCCTCGGCGAATTTGGGCACTTTTCTAGACGATAACACGTTTAGAATAAGTGCCTGCATTCGCCTAGGGGCGGCCTGTGTTGTCCCACACCACTGTCAGTGTGGAGATTAGGTGGAGCGCCTCGGTCACCATGGTTTATCTTGTACCAGACGTGCCGGCAGAATTTCGCGCCATGCAGCACTTAATGACATAATCCGTCGGGCTCTTGTCACCGCTGGGGTACCTGCCGTTCTAGAACCAAACGGCTTGTGTCGCGACGATGGCAAGAGACCCGATGGTATGTCATTGGTGCCCTGGAGGATGGGTCGCCCTTTAGTACGGGACGCGTCTTGCGTCGATACTTTGGCGGCGTCCCATCTTTCAGCCACTAGCATGTCTGCTGGTACAGCTGCTGCACAGCAGGAGGCCCTAAAATGCCGCAAATATTCCGCCATCGGGAATGGTTACATATTTGCGTCTTTTGGGGTCGAGACCCTGGGACCATGGGGGCTTGAGGCGCACAAAGTTTATCGAGACATAGCGAAACGCCTGGTAGACGTCTCACGTGACCAAAAGACTGGTCTGTAGTTAGACCATTCAACCAACGAATGGTCTAAGGGTCTGTACCTCGGACAAAGCATTAGCGTTGCGATACAGCGAGTTAATGTGGCCAGTCTTTTGAGCACGTTTCCAACTGATAGCGGTCTGGCACTAGATTTTGTAATTTCATTTCAATTTGTATATATACTTATTTATAATTTAGTTCAGTTTTTGTTTAATCCTTATAATAATTATTGTATGTAAAATAGATTTACCTGTAAATTTATCAATAGTTATATAGGTTAATTTTTATTTTTAGTGAAGAATTGTATTTGTGTTTAAAATATATAAACTGTTTAAAAATATTATTATTTGTACAAGTAAAAAAAAAATTGAAGAGTCCTTTTGAGTGAGTTTAAGAGAGTGAGAGTGATCATATCTTTGTGATTGGCAGTACCTATTCTCTTAACACCTCAAAATATTAATTATAACCTCGTAACGCCCGCGGTACTTAAAAAAGTACTTCAATGAAATAGGGACTAAAGTCCAACACCAAATCAATTTCGTCAATGAACGCCCAGGGTACTATTCTAAGTACCCCAACTTAACCATTGCTACTAATTTCAAATTACCACGTTTTTAGAATGTGATGTCTCCGAACGTATGTTCGAGGTTTTTGTTTGTGTATGACCTAGCAACAGTGCCAACAAAACAAAAGAAATTTGTCTTTTTTGACTTAATATCGAACAAGATCGTCTAGTGTGAAAATAAATCTTTAGCATTTGTGTGGATATGTTAAAAATAGGTGCTTATATACTATATTTGCTATTTACATCAAAACTTTATATGGATCTGAGATATAGTAAAAAATATTAGGTTGGGGAAAAGTTTCTTCGCATTTTATATAAAAATTCAAAAGGTTTTTTATAAAGTTTATTTATATTTGACTAAAATATGTAGGTGCCATTTTGTTGGATAACTTTTTGCCATCTTGTAGGTAGGGACGTGATCCCATTGCTATAAAAATTTTGGAGCTTCTGATCAAAAAACTGCAACAAGTGGTTTTGGCAGTCCTCTCGTAATGTTAACCTAACACTGCCTAAGGAATTCTGCAGAGACCGAAACAGGTGAAAATCTGAAGGTGCAAGGTCAGAACTATACGGCGGATGCATTAACACCTCCCAGCTAAACTCTCGTAATTTTTGCTGAGTGGCTAAAGTTGTGTGAGGTCTAGCGTTATCATGGTGAAAAACCACACCCCTTCTGTTGATTAATTCCGGCCGCTTTCTCTCAACTTTTTGCTTTAATCTCATCAGTTGTTCGCAGTACAATTCAAAATCGATGGTCCTACCTGGCGGTAACAGCTCATAATGAATAATGCTCTTCCAATCCCACCATACACACAGCATCACTTTGTTGCGAGTTAACCGGGGTTTCGCCACAGTCTGTGAAGCCTGACCGGCCTTTGACCATGATCTTTTTCGCACGATCTTGTCGTACGTGATCCACTTTTCATCACCAGTTATCAGCTTCTTCAAAAATGGTTCGGTTTCATTACGTCGTAATAAAGAATCACAAATAAGTACACGGTTCATTAGGTTTCTTTCAGTGAGCTCATGAGGCACCCAAATATCGAGCTTTTTTGTGTACCCAGCTTTTTTCAAATGCGCCAAAACCGTTTTGTGGTGAATTCGCAGTTCTCCAGCTACATCGTAACTACTAATATGCCGATCTTGCTCCACTTTTTCAAAAATGGCATCAATTTTGTCCGTAACAGGGTGACCAAAGCGACGTGCATCTTTGATATCAAAATTTCCGGATTGAAAACGCTTAAACCAAATTTGCGCTACTCTCACAGATACTGCACTAGGTCCATAAACATCACAATTTTTTTTCGCGGCTTTTGTTGCATTTTTGCCTTTTTTGTAGTAAAATTTTAAAATATATCGAATTTCTTCATTAGATTCACTCATTTTAACAATAAAAAAAACAAATGAAAATCACACATTTTCCTAATTTGAATTTGGAATTGTCTTCTTCAAAATTAAAACTTTTTAACGATACCAAAACCAGCCAGATACAAATGGTATAGCCAAAGAGATCTTATTACAAGTTCATACATACTATATGCGAAAAGACTTTTTCCCCAACCTATTATCTTATTTCAAAATTTAAGACCTTTTAATAGATCTTTGGGTTAATAAAGATTATCATGATTGTTTCGAATGTTTTAAATAAATAATAAAACAATTGCAATTAGCAGGATCTTCAAATCTCAATTATTTTAACAAAAAAGCAGAATATCCAAATTATATCGTCTATCCATTTTCTTACCAAAAGTCGTTTTTTTGTAGATGCCTCTTCTAACATTTCCGCCAATTCTTCCGATTTCCAACACTGGTTACCTATCCAGTGTTGGAAATCGGAAGATTTGATTGAATTATTTGAGGTCAATTTCCTAAAAAATAATTCAATCAAATCAAATTCTGCTATTTTCGAGAAACATTTTCCTACTGACTTCAACAACGTAGATCTATCCTAAAGAAATAACCAAAACCACAGACGTCATGTAAACGGCAGAAGTTTAGAAGAAGGCAGAAGAAGATATTGTATAATTTATAATCATAATATAATCATTACATACGCGCCTTTTCTTCAAAGAAAACAGTCTAAGAACCAAAATCATAAAGCAACAAACGTTGTATTTTTATGTTTACAACACTGTTACTTCGGGTTCAGTTTTGATTGGTCTGGTAACCCTAATAAAAAAAAAGTAGCGACCGAGTTATTGATCATCTGGGTATTGATTCTATTGATAGTTCCAACTTCCAATGTTGCACATTGTTTGATTTTTATATTTATTATTGTCTTAGCTTTTATAATATTGTGTAAATTTGAAACATTTCAACTCTTATAATGGGTTAGTTTAATAAACAGCCATTTGTTTGCGTATATATATATTTGGTGTCGTGTAAATAAGTGAATTATTTGGGTTTATTTTTCAGAAGCTATAGCAGAAGATCGAGAAAATTTGAATCGTTTCCTTCAAGAAGCCGAGCTTCAACAGTATTATGTATTATTTAGGTAAAATACAAATGGTTTAATTTAAGACTTTTTATTCAACTTTTGTGATATACTCTGCTTGCTTGCGCGTAATTTTTTGGATGTCCTTTCACTATTTTTACACGTATTTGTTATAATATGGAAATGATTGCGTCGCTGTTAATATTTAAATATTAACATATGCTGGTGTCTAAATTATCGTATTTGAAATATACTTTTAGTATTATAATTAGGAGCAAAGCGAATATTATAATAAATAGAAATATGAGGAGTTTAACGCCACTTTGGTCTTGCATATCAAAGAGTTAACATTTTTTACAATGCCATTATAATCTCGTATACTTATTATAATAGATGTTTTAGTATATGGTTGGCATCTTCAGCATTCAATTTATTATATTTTGCCACTACTTGACATAACTAAGTATTTATGGATAGATTATAAACTTCAATAGACGTTAAAGAGTAACGTAGTAAATCCCATTAGAAACCAACATAATATTGTAATTTTTTTATTAACTTTGGTTTAAAACACTTATAAAGGCTAGTAAAGCTGAGGAGTAAACTAGTTTTTGAACAATATCACAAATATTAATTTAGTTTGAACTTTATTGACAGTTTCGTTTACATGCATTTAAATTATTTATTTAATTTATATCCACAGAAAATATTCCATCTATTAGGATTTAAAATATACTTACAATCAACTTTGCGTCTTACAAAGTTTATTCTAAGTATACTGGGTCTACCAGGATAATTGGAAATAGTCATCATAAGTGCTCTTTGTATATGAAAATAATGAAGGTGTGTTATATGGAAAGTAATGTTATTGGCTGTGGTCATTATATTAGTCAAAATATAATGACTCATCAAATTTGCTTCATTTTCCTCATCACAACTTATCCATATTAGTCAAGCTTCATTACAATTTTCTATAAGAGAATGCTTTGTTATTTATCTTCTTTGATCCTATTTCACTAATTTCTAAGCATCCCACAAATTGTTATGATGTGTAACTGTAAACATTACATTTAGAGATATTTTTACCTCCTGACTCTTCTATATGAATAAAGACATGTGGTTTTCATAAATACTTTTGCTATTATATTGAAAAATAAACAAAAAGGCTTAAATAAAGTAACAAAAAAAACCCAAGTGTTTAGAAATACCCTGGTAGACTATACCAAATTTCATGGTATTCTGATAATAGAAAATGCCATATATGTATAGACAAATATCCGAGTCTTTCACATATCTATGTAATGTTTGCAACTATAATTGGTAAAATATGAGTTAGATTCTGCTAATATTTTGATGATAATTGTCCAAGAAGCTTTTGGACATCAGTTTCATATTCTATAGGTGTGTGTACTTATAAGTTTCTAGTAAATATTATATAGAGTAAAATCATTAAATTATTAGAAATCTAAGTTGCAATATATATATTTATACAATCATTGTTACACCCATATAAAATTTATATAAGTACATATTCCTGTCCCCCTAATTTTGTAACACGCTGAGCCCAGTTTTTGAAGAAATTGACTTTCATACTGGGACTAAAAGTAGAAAGGCTGTATATTGGCAACAGGGTGTAGATATATGAGTAGTAAGTAGTACTAGCATTAATTGATTGGAATTAATTAAATACTCCTTGTACTTAGTTGAAATATTCTAATTTAATGTTACTAGTAGTACTTGCATTCTGATTGGTAATATTCCTGGGTTTCAAGTCTGAAGTAATTGTTTTTGAAGTTGTTAGCTGGTTACTTTATTAGCAACTGAAATTCACAATAATTTGACATGTTAATTGGGGTGTAATTTCAAAACCTGCTAAGTATCCTGAGAGAGTTTTGTACATAATGAAATTTTTAAATATTGTGCACTTAATTTATGCTATACGCAAGATTTTATATAAATTTGTTTTTGCATCATGGTAATCCTAAAATGTGTGGTAAATTTTTACAAACATTTTCAAGGAAAGTTAAAATTGAAATCTGTGAAACTTGCAACTAACCTGTGATTTTAGTGGATTTTGAAAATTAACTGTCAATATGGGTTTTACCAACTACCACGTTATTGTTTAGTGGAGGGCGTCATGCAATAAATCCTAGAGAAGAGTATCTAAATATAAAGGACTAAGTATAAAAATGAACAAATTAAAAAAAATACTGGCAAAACGAAAGCCAACAACAAGAGTAACTCTTGAAATTGGTTCCTTTTTCATAGACAATTTTATTTTTCACTTTCAAGTTATGTGTATGATATTTGGATATCATTTGTGATTGGTAACAATGAAATTTATATGAAACTATCCTGAAAATTTACTGAACCCAACATAAAAAAATGACCGAAATTGATTCAGACACAAAAAGTTATAGCTAAAAAATGCAAAATTACATATTTTTCATCTGATTTTAATTAATTTTCTGCTATATCTTTGGAACCCAGAGTTACAGCAATACAATTTACATAGGACCGTTTTGTAGCAATACTCAATCCAACACAAAAATAATTGTCAAAATTGGCTTAGACGGCCTCTGTGGTTGAGTGGGCTTAGCCTTTGCCGGCTTACTAATGCAGAGCATTGCAATGAGGTCCGGGTGCTCCGGGTTCGATTCCTGGTATAGTAAATTTCGGAAACATATTTTCTTCATTATTTACTATGGACTGGGTGTCTGGGTTCGGCCCGAGGGTGGTCCGTTGTTTATTACCCATAACACAAGTGTAACTTGCTTAATTTGGAAATATACAGTGTGTGTTTGTCTGCCGATTTATTATTATTTATTTATACAAAAAAGCTATGACTGCACATACACAAAAAAATCTTCATGACAAATTTGAGAATCTCCTTTATTAAAGTTGGTTAATGTTTACCGTGTAGTCACATCCTCAAAGTCATTCTCACATAAATCATTATTCATTTCCATGCCTAGTATATGAAGTCGTTTTTCTATAACCACATAGTATTGTATAATAGTTGAGGCAAATTTCTCCATTCTTAACCAAAATGCTTTTGACTCAAATCAGTTACTCGTTTAACACTAGATATACCAGCGATTTGAATATACCTATTTCTACCAAACCAGTCAAAATGACTGGTGCATAAAAAACAGGCTTCTTGTGGTTTCTAGTCTATATTTACCCTTAAAAATTACAAAAATAAAGTTTAACAATATTAATTAAAATAGATGAATGGATTTATATACATTTCCAAATAACAAAACACTTAATTATTTACAGTTTGCTGCTCACAATTTCTACATGTGTAGATTTTGCTGCGTGTACACTTTCCGCATAGACTTTTTTTGCATTTATTGCAAATATTTGTAGTTTTATTGTTATTCCAATATCCTATTTGACACCATTTTCGTACAGGAACTGTGGCATTTGTGGTTGGTATTGGTTTCGTGTGGTTTTTGCCTTGAAGTCTGATATTCTGAAGCATCTTCAGTTTGCTGATTTGGTATGTTACTTCCACATTCATCTTCAGAACTGGAAAAGAATCGCATACATCGTCTTGTGCGTTTGTTTAGAATCTTTTCGCAATAACTGTCAGCTGACTGATCTATATTGTCTTCATCAGGAATTTCCTCATCACCACTTTCGATAATAGCACTACTATTATCACCATCACTATCATATAATTCACTTTCTACATCTGAACATTCCAGAGGTATATTGGTTGCATTTTCTAAATATGTAGAAAGTTTTGCTTTTTTGACATTTTTAGGGGCCCACAATCACTATAAAAATCTTGTTTATAAGAAAAATGCTGGGCGTTGCACAAAGCTAGAAACAAGACTGAACATGTCTAGTGCATTTACAAAACAAATGCTCATCAAAATGACGTCATCAACTCAATGACGATAGTGAAAGAAAACAAAAGACGATAACAAAATACGCTTCAGTGCTATATGTACTGAATCGGTCTCATGATTCCCAAAATCATACATTTTTTCATACAAACACAACCTGTCATTTTGACTGGTACTGGTATAAATGTCAACAACAAAAATTATATTTGTTACTAATGTGTATAAAATAACATTAAGTTTATAAAACGTGCTCTCTAATTATAGCTACAAAAGTCGTAACATCATTTCTGAAAAAAAATGTGTAATATAGTAGGAATTTTGAATTGAAATTACACGACCAGTCTAAATGACTGGTCTGGTAAATCTAGTGTTAACTGGCTACAATTTGCACCCGTCGCTTTCAAAATTCATAAATCCAAGTAGATACCACAAGCAAGTACTTAGGTACTTGATTCATGTTACATAACACTTATTCACGAACTTTTCAAGTTAGTTTCAGGTAATATTTTACTTCCCGTTTTTGGCGCTCTTGTACGGGTTTTCTAAAATTGTAGATTGTGTGGACGTTTCGAGTATACTAACTTGGGATCACATTTTTAACGAACTGCGCTATTCTTCCATGTTTTCATTAAATTTTAATTAAAACTCGCGAGTAACTCTCATCGAAACAATCAAGTTTGCCATACTATTTTATAAGTCACGTATTTCGATGTAGCGCTGTTATTGGTTGATTTCATTTTAGTTAATTTTGTTTATAACATTAGTTATTTTAACGGTATTTGCAACTAACATTACTTTTAGACTTAATTTAATGTGTATTTGACTTATGAAAATTAACGTGTTTATTATTGCAAAGAAAATAATTTATAAAACTTTCTTATGATGTAACAACTGTGAAAATTTCTAAAATTCATTTTAGTTTTTTTCGGAATACATCCCTTATTTGTGTATAATTATATGATCAAAGTAAGTATCTTGCTACATTTTGTATCATACAATTTCTCTATGTACATAATTATATATTAGTCACATTTCTCACAATCACACTGCTGAATCTTCGTAAAATACCAATAGGTGGGAAATTATTAAGTTTCAAAGTAGAAAATTGTGTGTGTCTCAAATTTAACCTATTTTTAAACAATGTAATGTGAAAAATGTGTGAATCCATATACTCTTACAAATTGCATTTTGTTGTGTGTCTATAAGAAGAGAGGAATAATGCTAAATTTAACCTTATCATATTAGTAACAAATTTATTTTATTTTATTTCAGGGACTTATTAAAAGTTACAAAAGTATCACAACTAAAATTCGTAGTAACAGAGGATTTAGTACAGATTGGTCTCTCAAAACCTGAACAGAGACGGTATAAAAAGATTTACTCCAAGTATTTTCCAAACCCTTACATCACAAAAATTAGAAAACTTTTAAGTTCAAACAAAAAACATGATCCGGTTAGTACGTTTTCCTGAAAATGTGTAGTTATTACGAAATTATATTACAAAAATTAAGATTATACTGGTATTGATAAACGCTTAAACAGACTAATATTATAGGCTAATATAAATTGCTTGCGGAGTCCCAAAATATTTATGCTATATGTACATGGCTTCTCAACCAGGACACATACATGATGTTTATTACCTCAATAAAAAATGTGGTTTCTACCTTTAGTACATTAAAAATATTAATTCAAGACCACCTTACTCTATTAGTAAGCTGCCCAGAATACTGTCAACTTTACCATTTTAAATTGTCATAAACTGATACATTTAACAACAGCTCGGGTATCTAGGATTCTGAAGCAGTTTTATACATTTTTTTTGGTACTATATTGTTAATTAGGTTAATTAACTTACTATGTTGACATTAGTTACATATTGTGCCAACTTAGTTACTAAGTTACATGTTGTGCCATATTTGTTAGGTAATCATTTGTAATTCTACATGTATATCTGAAATTGCAGTATATACAAGGCCATACCTCAATAGGTATCGAACTACAACCATTCCCAGAAAACAATGTGAAAGTTCCAACAAAACATATTATATCAATTGAGGATATAACAATTAACAAAGAACTTGGCATGGGCCAATTTGGTGTGGTTCAGCAAGGCACATGGTCTGCAGGCAATCAAAGGGTAAGAGATCTTTCAGCTGTTTGAACAAAAAAGAATTAGATACTCTAGCATGTTTAAATGTATGTGCTTGTTCATCTATAAACATTTATATATTCTAATGGAGTTTGCCCCGCGGCTGTGCCGCGTTTCAAACTCAGGCAGTAGCTCATTTTATTTACACAAAAACTTAATTCGGCTTTTTACATATAATAATAACAAAGATACTAAGTCCATATAGTCTAGACAACTGCTCAGCAAAACGTAGAGATGAGTCGAAACCAACCTGATTTGAAGTAATATAATGAATGAGTTGCTCCCTAAGTCAGCGGATTTGTTAGCGAATTGAAAAAACGCGATTGCAGCGCAATCTATTTAGCTAATCTGTCTATTTTATGGGACCGAAATCATTTATTGGGATAAAATGTATCCTAGCTGTTAACTCGGGTTGTAAAGCCAGCACTATGTCGAGTTTCATTCGTATACATATTTTCGCTATTTTCATCTATCCCACGGAAACCACGTCATTTATCGGCATAAAAAGTATTCTAAGTTACGCCTCAGGATATAAGCTAGCTCTATGTCGAATTTTATTTAAATCCGTTCGGTAGTTTTCACATGATGATCTATCTACCAGACAGACAGACAAAAAATCTAAACATTTCAGTTTCGGAATCTCCTTGTCCGAATTATCCCTCCGGCTTGTTTTTCACATTTTTAAACGCATTGTACAAACTCGAACCATTTACAGATTTATTATAGTATAGATAGAAGATAGATTGAATACGTATTTGTATGTTATATATATTAAAGCATTTGTATGTATAACATTTATGTACTGAGTACTAAAATGTAAATAGTTTATTCTGTGTTACGTATACCACCATCGCCATTATCATCTCAATTCATTCCTAGGTTTGTTTGGGTGAGATGACTTTTTAGCGATAATACCGCCTTTGTACACAACTAGTTTGTAAGTCTATTGTATTGCTGCATAATAAAGAGTAGTCTATCTTTCTATAATGTTTTTCACAATATTATGACAGGAGTTTGTCACGAAGACAAAGACGTAGTCAGTGAATAGATACATTTATCGACAACACCCATACATGCTTATACTCAGAACTTATTTTCTTAATTATTTCATTAATGTACGTATGTTTCCACTTGCTCTCCCTTCAATTCATAAGTATGACATTCAAGTATGTATATGTATGTTCGAAATTGCCGATTTCTCATACACAATGTTTAAGAGAGCGCTTCTAATGTGGTCTTATAGAAGAAAATTAAGTAGCCCTTTAATTGCCTTTCCTTGTTCTAATTTTATTTATATATTTCTCCAATCAATTAAACTTAACACTTCGAACTTACTATAATAATAAGAACAATTCATAAATATCCGAGTCTGGCAGGGCTCTGGCCTCCCTATTTTTGAGAATACACCCGCCACGCCTATTTAAGGCGACTTGGCGGGTTTGATCGATCGGTTATATCGACGTGCAGGTTTCATCTCGACGTTTTCCTACATCGTCAATACATGATAATGTCTTGCCTTATGTGATTTCCTGCACTTACTGGTATATCCAGAGGATATGCAAGATGTGGCATAAATTTCGGCACTGATATTTTCAATACATATGTGTACAAGTCGCTATTTTTGGTATGAATGTGAGTAGCTATCTGTTGTTAACTAAAAGCGGTCACAAGGTGTGGAAAAAATATCTCACTATAGTATATACGTGGAAAACTCAGAAAGTTTCGGGAAATAAAAAAATGTTCTATAGGTAAACATTTTTTTATTAAATCTTTTCAAAGTACTCTCCACCAGCCTCTATACAGTTTCATGTGTCTGAACCAGTTTTTGAAACACTCTTTCCAGTCCGCCGTAGACACCTCGTTTACAGCTTGCTCGAACGCTGACAGCGCATCTTCCGGCGAAGAAAATTGTATCCCTTTGAGCTTATTTTATATTTTCGGGAATAAAAAAAAGTCACAATTTGCTAGGTCAGGGCTGCAAGGAGGGTGGCCCAGGAGTTTGACCGAAGGAAGGAAGGAAGGAGTTTGGCGTGCTGTCCAGGAAATCCCTCGTTTTGAGCGCGATATGGGCGGGCGCGCTGTCGTGGTAGAGCCGTAGCCCGCGGAGCCCTGTTTTGCTCACAACAGAGAAAACTTCTGCCAAGCATTTGGTAGTATACCATTCGACGTTGATGCTTCTTTGGTTCCGTAAAGGAATTGACATCAAGTAGCCAGTTAAATTGAAAAAACTCGCGATCCAAATCTTCCCCCCGCTTCATCGCTTCACTTTGTTAGGCGTTGATTCGTTTTGAAACACCCAAACCGTCGACTGGCGCTTCGTTTCTGGATAGTATTGATAAATCCAAGACTCATCACCTGTAATGATGTCGTAAGCACGCCGAGACGAGCCTGCTTCAAATTTGTTTATCATATCGCGGCACCATACCACCCGGCCCTGCTTCTGAGCATCGATGAGGTTGTGCGGCACCCAGCGTGAAACTATCCTTCTCACGCGAAGATGCACGTGTAGAATCTTGTGAAGGCTTCCCGATCCAATCTGCAGTTATGTTGAATCTCTTGATACGTAACTCGCATATTGTCTTGGATGAAATTTTTCACTGCTAACACATTTTTTCCGTAACCGCCGTCAAAGGGCGACCACTCCTTTTTTCATCCCTCAAAGTTAGTCGACCGCGCTTGAATTCCTTGCACCAACGATACACGGTTCCCTTAGAAGGGCCTTCACCCAGGAATGCCATTTGAAGTCTGTCGTCCAGTTTTAGGCGACAGTTGAAATCGTAAAAAATGTTGTAGCGCGAAAATGTTTCCGACGCAGATCCATTATTCAATGAGACACGATAATTTAAATTAGCTCGCAATGTGGAGGGAAATTTTAAAATTGGAACGTACCTATTTTTAGTTATAAATAATCATATTTTCAAAATAGTTAATAACTGGCCAGTCTCTAATAATAGTCTACATAAAATTATTTTGTTTTCGCAATACTTTATGAGTGGCTTGGTATATGCGAGTACTATATTAGGATATAGTATATTAGGGTAATTTTCTTTCGACTGTTTTTCGGTGCCCCTCCCCCCCCCCGAAATTTTGGTTGTACATGTCGGGAAAAAATCCCTGAAAGTTACAGCCCTTAATATTAATTTTAAGTACTTTCCTTGTGCTTTAAAAGATTTTCCATATAAAATACACGTAAATCAAGAATCTTTTTTTATTATATAACTCAGCCGCATTTTATGCTATCACATCGGGTTTGGTCGCGATTTACTCAATTAAACAATATACAATAGTGTCCATTGCGGCAAAAGTGCAACTTATACTGGTGAGTTGGTACACGACCTAAATTTCTAGTATTTTTGCTGTTATCTCCAAAGCAACGGACTTTACAAAAAAATCTAAATGGCTTTGTTGGAAATTTAATTGTTTTTATGAGATATTAAACTTTAAATCATTATAGAAAAAAAAATAGTCGTGATTTACGTGTATTTTAGGAAAATCTTTTCATGCTCAAGGAAAGTACTTAAACTTAATATTATTATATAATTTCGGGTGAGCACCGAATAAAAAAATAGTCCAAAAATAAATAACCTTACTATATATATAAATAGGTATAGATATAGTAGGGTTACATATATATAAGATACATCCAACAGATGTATAAGAATTAAGACATGCATTGTTTTGTTATTATATAATTGTGGGCAAACAGTCACTACATAGTTATATACCTCCGCAATAAATGATTTTTGGGTATCTATAGCGGCTTGCTTATGGCTGAATATCTTGATCACTATTGGCAACAAGCGCTATATAGTAAGGAGTTACGTCATTGACGAAAATGTTGGTCACCATATTTGCAAACTGACTTACTACGCATTTATTAATTATAGTTTTATTATTCTAAACAAACTGCACCAAACTTTATTGTCGCGCGCGCTTAATTACTAATGCCCGGTTTCTAGGGTACTTTTAACTGTAGTTTATTTGTTAGTTAGCGCTATCGGTTTAATAACTTATAAAAATGGAAACGTAATTTTATAAATTATTGAACCGATAGCGGTAACTAACAGATTAAACTACAGTTAAAAGTACCTCAGAAACCGGGCATAAGAGATGGTTGTATAGTAGATCGTTTTTCATATATATGTAGTTGCTGCACATGCTTTTAAAGTTAATTTGGAAAGCTTTATCTTTTAGGAATTTAGCTCAGCTCAAGTCATAGTATATCTTGGCGTACAGTACTATATTAACTTTATTCTGTTTTACGCACTTTCTTCTTGTTTATAGTCTCGAAGATCTCACCACTCCTTTCATATTCTATTCTTTGATCGAATTGGAGAGACCAAAGATAAGTGGTATCTCCAATTATGAGAGTTTAATTAAGTCTTGACACAATTATGAGTCGAAGACCTCAGCCCTCGTATATGGGGTCTGAAAGTCTCAAATAAGATTTCTTGATACTAAAATGCTCCCCCATCTATTCTAAATGACTGAGCTAGTAGAGACATTTTAATATTATAGTTTAATGTTCTTTTTTAATCAGCTACAAGTTGCAATAAAATGTTTGGGTCACGAGCGCATGACATCGAATTCAACAGAGTTTCTAAAGGAAGCAGCAGTTATGCACAGTATTGAACATCCTAACATTGTCCGTCTATATGGAGTTGTGTTGCATTTGGACTCTTTAATGTTGGTGAGTTTAATTGTTATTATAATTGTTGGTCAGATACCATTTCAAATTTTGAGAAATGTTTTAGGTGAATAATAAAGAGTATTGTTGTTGTTGTCTTTCCAAATAATTTAAGTTAAACGAAACACAGCATTAGGTTGTATTTATACCAAAATGGGCAGCGCCAGAATTTTAATACAAATTTAGTTTACAACTAGCCGTTATAACTTTTAATATTTAACACAACATGAAATTATATTTTTTACGAAAGCGGCAATATCGTAAGTGGGATTCGTTTGTAGTTCAAATTGCAGTATAGACATACTAGAAGCACTAGATTACCTAACCAAATATGGCTAAAGGTACAGAGATATACACTAGTTTAGCCATAGCCATTTGCAGTTGCTCCTATGCTGTTATTTTTTGTCAATGCCACCTTGTCAACATATTTTTTTATACATAATATAATTATCTTTTTTGTATTTGTGATAGAAATTCACGGCACTAATGGAATTAGTCTATTGAATTTTCTTTTTATTTGTAAACATAACATAGTATCAGTAAGGCAATCAAGTAAAGAATTATCCTATTTATCCATTTTATGTATGGATAAATAGGCCAATTCTATCTATTCATAAGGGATGATTGCCTTTTATGTAAAGGCACGTGTACTTATCGTCTTATAATTATATTTGTTGCGAAAGGAATATTTCTTTTAGATATTTAAACAAATTAATCCTTTTGTATTGCCCCACATCGTAAACAAAATATACATTGGAATTAAAGTAAAAGTATTTTATTATTATTTATTTAGGTTTATGATTTGGCAGCTAGACCTTTAAGCCAGATCTTAGATTATAATGTAGTTTCTTCATTTTCTTAAGCCTATCTGTAGCACAGCTGAACTGTAGGTTATCAGCTGGTACCATTCAACGGAGTTCTTGTGACAACTCAAAAGGCCACATTTGACTATACAGTTCACATTTCTCACAAAACACATAATTACTACTCAAAAACTATCAATAGTACCCTACAACTATTGTTCATTTTAGAGTAATTTTACTCATTTTTAGAAAATAAAACTGCTCAGCACAACATCTCCTTTCGGTTCCCGCCAAAAAACTCTAAAGTAAAAGTATATAAAACCTTTTTTATAGGTTCGTATTGTATACTATAAAACAATAATAAATGTTGCCCGCACATAACTCTATGTAAAAGTAAGATTTCTTCTAGAAATTCTTACTTTTTCCCCAAAACAAAATAACTATACAACATTCTTGTTCATTAATTGTTTTATATACCTAATAGATGGACTCGTTCCGAGTAATAAATATAATACAAAATAATAAGTAATAAGTATTTTAGAATATATTGTTTCCTATCATTCGTCGGTATTGAAGCCACCTTTCGTAGAATTGACCTCATATTCAAAAAATAAGATGTATGTGAATTACCTTGTAATAAAACTATATCTTTCGCCACACATAGGTTATTTTAAGTTTCTATTACGTGAATTTAAATAACTCATATTTGCTACATTTTTAGGAGAAGCCTGTAGGATTTGAATAGTTAAGATACTTTGAAATATAATTTGTTATGAGCTAAATAAATACGACTTTCTTGTAGGTTACGGAGCTGGCTCCACTTCGTTCGTTGCTTGAGTGTCTGCGTGAAGTTTCTCTCCGGCCAAATTTCCCCGTTCCGAATCTTTGCGAGTTTGCTGAACAAATCTGTGATGGTATGACTTATATTGAAAAGAAAAGACTGATTCATAGGTACGTAAACAAAATAAGCAACTACGAGTGATCTTTTTTCCGCGTGCATCTTTTACAGGATGAAAAATATTTTAAGTATGCTGGGTAAACGATTTAAGTCGCGGTGTAATTTAACATTAAAAAAAGATACTTATAGTTAAATTTCTTTATTATTGTGTTATTAAATGTGTGTAAGTCACATTATGTCCTTATGTGACTTATACATAAGCACATCTATTTATTATTGTGAGTTTTCTGATTTAAAATCAATTGAAAAGCATGTAACTAATATTATATATACTTAATACTATTTATTAACATTTTTTTATAAATTTATGAACTCACATTCTCAAAGGAGGCGATAAAAGCTTTCTGATTTTATTTTTACTTTGTACTGCGAAGAAAGTAAACATTCCGTGTCTGTTCATTGAAGCTTTTTAAAAAACAACTGTAATAGACTATAAACGACGGATAACATAACGATGTAATTTTTCTTAGATTTCTTGTCTGTTTGTTTGGGACTACG
The DNA here is from genome assembly GCA_039645545.1 of Dendrolimus houi. Taxonomy (NCBI): domain Eukaryota; kingdom Metazoa; phylum Arthropoda; class Insecta; order Lepidoptera; family Lasiocampidae; genus Dendrolimus; species Dendrolimus houi. Next base: position 8,514,213 of record CM077123.1, on the reverse strand, counting down.
AGGCCGATTTCGATGCGGTTTTCGCTGATTGCCAGCAAATGTTTATATTTAAAATCTGCGCTACTTCTTATCCCGGGAATAACGCGGGATTTTTTCTTGGAATTATTTAAAGTGGTCAGATTTAAAAAAACGAATTCCAACGTGATTTTATCACTAGAAAATTTTATGTAATTAAATGTATGATATTTTGCGTCGCGGGAATTCCGCGGGAATTTTCCCGGGTATGGTACAAATTGATTAGATTGCATAAAAATTAGCTATTTGCGATACAATTTCAGTAGAACCATGGCTTAAGTCCTTTTTCAAGTGATACGATACTTTAGAATCCCGCGAAGATTTTCTTAGGAGTGTTTAAATATAAGATATTATACATAAAAACTAATTGGTTCGGATCCGGTTGATACTAAAACAATATATATAATCCGGTACTTCTTATATTCCCCGGGATTTCCTAACTTCGAAATCACGGGTTAATTGCTTGATATGACAGTTTCTATGTTTACTAAATATCTTTAGTGAATTTAGGTATGTATGCCTTTAGTAAAATTACCTTTCCCGGGTTTTTACTGGATTATTCGGAATTCATGTATTTTCATAGTAAAAAATTTGTTACCCTGCTGAAATTGATTTTAAATACGTGCAAAATAACTGTAATCTACGTTACCTGTCAAGCGTGAACGAAGTCGCGGGCAACTCGTCGTTGGCTTATATAATTATTGCTAAGATAAGGCACCTGTTGTTTTGTTATAAACTATTATTTTTATCCGCTTACTATTTGCTGACTGTTGTTTAAAGATACATCTTTAATATCACATTGCAAGTTAACCAACACCTCGAAGGTAATATAAACTATATATAATACATATTATATACTTAGTATTTTACAATCTTGGCATAATTCGTATATATTAATTTTTTACTATTCCTAGTGACATCTACTTTTTTACATGTATTGAGTATCAAATTTCAAAAATAACAGTAGTGTTCGAACCAAAATTAAACTTGTTGATAAATACATTAGAATTATACGCGTAGTAGTAAAGAAAAAAATTATGTATCTTTCGTAATTTCGCAACACGTTTACATAGTCTTGTCTTCACATTAATAAATAAATAAGCAGCAGACAAACACACAGACTCTATATCACCAAGCTAAGTAAGTTACGCTTGTGTCATGGATATTTTATTCGGGGGTGTTGATCCCAGACACCTGGATTATAGTAGACAATGAAAAAATCGTTTGTGATCTATTCCTGATATGAAATTTATCATGTCAGGAATAGAATCTGGTGCCTCTGCGTTCTAGTAAGCTCAGCCGGTAATTACTTAGCCCACTCAACTACAGAGCTCGTCAAATATAATATATAGTAGTATATGAATAGGAACTAGTTAAAAGAAACAAATTTTTTGCGATATTTACCGTTTTGCAAGCATTATGATAATCGGATTCTATGTGACGTATGTTGATAAAATTTGGAAATAGGTTTCTTATTTACATAGTCGCTTTCCACGTCAGTCTGTATAACTGTTCACTCCTAAACCACACAAAGGATTTTTAAGTGGTTGTCAATATCGTTATTATATTAGATAATTTTACAGTTTATATATATAAAAACCTTATTAAGTTTATATGTGCGTAAAATAATACTATTTCCTAGGGTGTGACTTGCGATGTAGCTACGGGGAAAACTAGTACATACAGACACAAACTAATGCATATATATAATACTAGCGGTCCGCCCCGGCTTCGCACGGGTATCTAAATATAACTTTTTTGTTGAGTTTAATTACCTACTATGCGAATTCAAAATATTTCCCCTCCCGTACGGCCCGTACCCTAGTGACGCCTACGTCGCATAAGATGCTGCCTAGCTAGCCGATCAGGGTGAGCGGCGACCACGCAACTTTTTTCTAATACTTACATGAATGGAATGTCCGAATTGAATAATTCAAAAAGTTATATAAAGGTATTGAAGAAGTCTTAAATATGAAGTACTTTATTTTGATAAGGATGAATTGGTATTATAGTCTGAAATAGCACATAGGTTATTTTTATATCCCGAAAATGTACGGTTTCTAGGTGATAACATGTAATATAATGCGAGCGAAGCAGCGGACAAAAGCTGGTATCTTATAACTTAGGTTGTTTGAATAATATACATAGCTTTACGCAACAAAGTCGCCTATTGTTTGCCTAAATGGTATCTATCCTTTATTCATTCTCATTTTTTATTTCTAGAAAATACATATTATTAACCAAATTTCATGACAACCAAATACATATATAAAGTCAATTTAAACATTTGAATATGATTACCCCGAAAAAGCTGAATTTCTATGAGGCCGTGAGCTTTTATCTAACGCAATATAGTTCGGAGCGATGACACCGAGTATCGCGATGACATCAGCCCCATACCGGTTATCAGAATATCATCTGCAATATATATGTAACACTAGCCGTTGCTGGCGGCTTTGCTCGCGTAAATTATAATAATTCTAGTTTGAGTAGTCAAAAAACGTTTAAACCCCCTTTTTCCCCAGGAGTACCTTACGAATATAAATTTCAAAAACACCGAGTTTATGTACCTTCTTCAAGCAGATACATAAACGTGCTTATAATAAAACTACGTTAACGGTTTTAAGTGCGGTATTTTATTTGATTTTTATTATTGCGACGTTTCGGCCACTTTACAATAGCCGTGATCACGGAAGACAAAGATGTCGTATCAATGAGTATTTTTAAAGTTTTTATTTAACCTACCGCCAACTTGTTTAATTCAATTATGCATATGCATAAAATGCTTTTATATAAATATTTTGCGACGTCTCGACGTCGCTAACATTACTTTGAAATAAAAGAAAGTAAAACATGAAATAAAGATACCCCCCCCATATAATCCCTATAGTATAAGATTAGATAGATAGAACAAGACATGAAAAATAATGGTCTCTGTCTTGGCACATGACGAAGGAGTAGGCGATAATAAAAAAAAATAAAAATACAAAAATACTACTTTGAAAAGAAGGGATTTTCATACAAACTTTCAACCCCGTTTTTCCACCCCCTGAGAGGTTGGACTTTCAAAAATCCTTTTTGGTGTCCACCTACTGTATAGAATGAACCCGCATGCAAATTTTAGGGACACAAAGTACCGCAGCTATCTATCGTTTTAGTGAAAACTGTGTCGGAATAACTTAATTTTTATGCATCCAATTAACTTCAAAGCGTTCCCAGGAAAATTCCCGCGGGATTCCCTAGATAAAAATATCACACATTTCATTACATTAAATTTGCTAACGATCAGTTAAAAAATCACATTGGAATACGATTTTTTTAAATCTGGACATGTAAAATCATTCCCAGAAAAATTCCCACGGGATTCCCAAGATAAAAAGTAGCACAGAGTTTAAGTTTAAAAATTAGCTGTCTATCAGTGACAACCGCATCGAAATCGGCCCAGTAGTTTTTACGTGAATCCGGAATAAAAAGACAGAACGACAGATAAGAAATCTAAAAAAAAATTGCATCGTATTTTACTACGTTTATGTAGTCTATTGCAGTTGTTTTTTTTTTTAAATAGCTTCAATGTACAGACACGGCATGTTTAGAATTTTATAATATTATAGATATGAATCAAAGAGGTACTACGGTATCTCGATTTATAATTATTTTATTTACCCCTTTAATTTGGTTGATATTAGCTTGTCGAGGCTCTCTGTTGTGTATATTAGATTAAAATTGTTACTAGTGTATTTATAGTCGGGTAGTCTCAATCGACACATTGTTCGTTCCAATAATTGAAAATGCTCTTGTATATATTTTTAAATCTACTCTTTCTGGCCGTCTAGCAACGATAGTGGTAATGTGAATCTTTTTACTGTAGGCGTATTTGACTCATTCAACTGCTTACAAAGTTCAAATAGAAATGACAAATATTTTTAGGTACCGCCAGGTCTTATATCTTACTATTCGTTTATTTACCATCCTATAGGGTAAAATTTGACATAAACTTCCACATAAGTAATATCAATTTGTACCAATGGTAAGATAGTCAACGAGAGCCGGGTTTTTGAATCTTTCTATTAACCTTTTTACCTTGCCATGGGCGTGCGAACATATGTTATAATATATTGTAATTTTTTACATATAAAAGGAGAGGCGTTGACAAAATACTTTGTGATCTCAACTCAACATTTAAAATGTCACAATAGAAATAATTTTAATTATTTTTGTAACAATAATGAATGCGTTATTTCATTCGTTTTACTTGTACCTCTACATATTGGCCATAGGTAGGCTCGGTTCGTACAAAATCTGAGCCTACGACTTTTATATAATATATAGTATTATCTATGACTATGACGTTCTGTAAATTTTTAAAAAGTATATCAACTGCTTTGACTGTCCGCTTCCATATTGCTAGAAAATCGTCATTACTTGTATGGAGTTCGTGTCAAATTTTAACATGTGCTAAAGCATATCTATATATGTATATAAAAATCAATTGCTGTTCGTTAGTCTCTCTAAAACTCGAGAACGACTGGACTGATTTGGCTAATTTTGGTTTTGAATTATTTATGTAAGTCCAGGGAAGGTTTAAAAGGTGAGTTAATATGAAAAAAAATCTTGGAATATAGTAAAAACAACAATTTTGCTTTCCCTTAGAAACTGCATATAGGCGGTACGAAGTTTGCCGGGTCAGCTAGTTAGTTAATAAAAAGATACAAGAATACATCGTCTACATTAGAAGTCTATAATATTATAAAATTCTAAACATGCCGTGTCTATACATTAAATAGATATGCTATTTAAAAAGCAACAACTGGAACACAATGCATTTTTTTTAGATTTCTTGTTTATTTGTCGGTTTGACTGTTTGACTGTTTGTTCGGGATTCATGTAAAAACTACTGAGCCGATTTCAATGCGGTTTTCGTTGATGGAAAGAAAATTTTTAGACTTAAATTTTGCGCTACTTTTTATTTTTTTATCCTAGGAATCCCCCGGGAATTTTTCTGGGAAAGATTTAAATTTTTAAATTAAAATTCCAATGGTATTTTTTCACTGAACGATAGCAAATTTATGTAATAAAATGTGTGATATTTTTTATCCCGGGAATCCTGCGGTAATTTCCCGAGAGCGTTTTGTAGTGGTTCAGGTGCCTAAAAATGAGCACAGTTTTCACTTAAATGATAGCTTACAATCTATTTCAAATGCTGCGGTGTTTTGTGTCCCGGGAACCTCGCGGGAATATTCTAATTAATAATATAATAATTACAGACCATAAATATCCCACTGCTGGGATCGGGCTTTCAACTACAAGGAAACGGACAGTATATCCACGACGCTTGTCCAAGGCGGCTTGGCAGGTTTGACACATCGGTTATCTCGATGTGCAGGTTTCATTACGATTTTTTTTTCACCTTTGTTAGCACGTGGTAATTGTAACAGTATGCGCATTACTTCAAAAACGGCCTAAGTGGTGCATGCGTTCCGGCCAGGATTCGAACCCACGACCTTTGAGCTTGGGACGCATACGCTAGCCATTACGCTACCACAACTTAGAAATTGACATAGTTTATTCAGTCACTTTAAATGATTGCTTTTTTCCGACACTTGTCACATTCTAAAGTCATGTAATTGATAGATAAAACGCTAAAAAATCACCACTTCATAGTATTGGTAGCAGAGTATTTAAAAGAATACATGCCTCAATTAAACTCAATAAGGATATAACACATTAATTCACATTTCAGGGATTTAGCAGCAAGGAATATTTTAGTTTTTAGCAAGGACAGAGTGAAAATTTCAGACTTTGGTTTGTCAAGAGCATTGGGCGTTGGAAAAGATTACTATCAAACCAATTACAATGTGAATCTCAAGTTACCTGTTGCTTGGTAAGAGTTTTTTTATTATTGCAACAAGAACGAGCTTCAATTAAATTACATATTTTATTGCGAAGCTGGCAAACAGGCAGACGCCCCAGCCCGTGGACAGTGGTTATAGTTGTCTATGGATGTCTGTAGCACTAGGGGCGTTGCCAACACGTTACCGTACTCGAAGTAGTTTTATGACATTGGATCGAATGATTATTCTATTGTATAGAGAAGGCATGTATACAAACAGCCCACCAAATGGAAAGCGCCATCTACCAGATCCAATTGTGAATCTAAACCATCCTGGGACACCCACTCAAACACACAAAAAATTTCATCAAGATCGTTCCAACCGTTTTTTTCTTTTCTTTTTTTATTCTTTCATAAATGTAGTTATATACAGGTGTTATTCCTAGAAATACATGGTTTAGTACATTTTACCAGTTTCACTGGTGTGCAAGTAAGCAGGATCTTAATCGTCATTATTTAAATAGTTAGTTCCTATTTATTTTATTAAGTACCTTTTATGTAACCTGTATAATATTTATTAATTATATAGATATCTGTTTTTAATTAAATTGTTATTCCAATCTGTGTATGTCAATTTTTTAATATCTTTAATTAAAATATTATTATTAATTATGTATTGATATTATGTTTCAAATTTGTCATTAAGGAATTCGTTTTAGAATAATATGATTTGTCTATTAACAATTTCTTTAGTCTGATTTTAAATATATTTAATCGTATTTTTAACGGTTTTGGTAGTTTATTAAATATTGCAGGTGCCATTTTGTAAACATTCTTTTCCAACAGTGCCGTATTATATCTATTAACACTGAATGCATTTGATTCTCTTTTTCTCAAATTTTCATGTCGTGGCGGTTTTATTTTAAATAGATGGCGGTTTATTTTAACGAACTGTGCAATCTCGTATATATACAGACAGAGCAAGGTTAACATTTTTAATGATTGAAAATGAGTCTTGCAACTGTCTCTGGGACCCAAATTACAGATGGAACGTATACATTTCTTTTGTGTGATAAATTTTGTCAGTGGAGTTACCCCAAAATATAACTCCATGCCTTAGTATAAATTTAACATAAGCAATCAATACAGTATCTCGATTTACAAATTTTGAGAGTTTATAAAGAGCGTAGGAAAACTATGTATTTTTTTACATAATTGTTCAACATGTGTTTTCCACGTTAATTAATTATCATTAAACAACCCTAAAAACTTTGTGTGGTCTACTCGTTCTTTTAATGTATTATTGTAGGTAATATTCAAATTGTTGCTATTATTGTTATGTTGACTGAAGTGCATAATGTGTGTTTTTTCTAAGTTTACGGTTAAATTATTAGACTTAAGCCATTCTATGGTTACTTTTAGAGTATCATTTATTTCTTTAGTGTAATTATAGGTTTCATCAGATTTTATTACAATAGTATTTATTTCAGATTTAATAATACCGTTTAGGAGGAGTTCAGTGCAATAAGAAGAAAGATAGATAGATAGATAGATAACACTTTATTGCTCACCAAATATACAATTTCAAAAATGCACAATTACAATATTGTCATGGTAGAAACAATAGGCGGCCTTATCGCTTAAAGCAACCTCTTCCAGGCAATCTAACTTAAGGAATAGTTTAACCTAATCTGGCGATATAGGTGGTGCAGATTATTAGGTATATCATAATTAAACATACTTAAACTACATATTTTATAAATTAAATACGCATACTTAAATTACTTTATTAATTAAATACATACAATAAATCATAGTATAAGAATTAGGCTAATTATTTGAGGAAAAGTAGTGTTTTCTGAGTGCGTTCTTAAATGTAGGCGATGTTTTGGCCTCTCTGATAGTAAGAGGCAGCGCATTCCAAAGTTTGACAACCTGCACTGTAAAAGGGTTATCATAAAAGGATGAAGTGTGTGCAGGTGTAGTGAGTTTACGATACGTATGAGTGCGCAAATTGTGGGAAGTAGAAAGGCGATATAATAGGTTGGGGAAAAAGTGTTTTCGCATATAGTATGTATGAACTTGTAATAAGATCTCTTTGGTTATACCGTTTGTATCTGGCTGGTTTTGGTATCATTAAAAAGTTTTAATTTTAAAGAAGACAATTCCAAAGTCAAATTAGGAAAATGTGTTATTTTCATTTCTTTTTCTTATTAAAATGAGTGAATCTAATGAAGAAATTCGATACATTTTAAATTTTTACTACAAAAAAGGTAAAAATGCAACACAAGCCGCGAAAAGAATTTGTGATGTTTATGGACCTAATGCAGTATCTGTGAGAGTAGCGCAAATTTGGTTTAAGCGTTGATATCATTTCAATTCATCATCATCATTCATCCGCCCTGTTACGGACAAAATTGATGCCATTTTTGAAAAAGTGGAGCAAGATCGGCATGTTAGTAGTTACGATGTAGCTGGAGAACTGGGAATCACAAAACGGTTTTGGCGCATTTGAAAAAAGCTGGGTACACAAACAAACTCGATATTTGGGTGCCTCATGAGCTCACTGAAAGAAACCTAATAAACCGTGTACTCATTTGTGATTCTTTATTACGACGTAATGAAACCGAACCATTTTTGAAGAAGCTGATAACTGGTGATGAAAAGTGGATCACGTACGACAAGAACGTGCGAAAAAGATCGTGGTCAAAGGCCGGTCAGACTTCACAGATTGGGGCGAAACCCGTGTCAACTCGCAACAAGGTGATGCTGTGTGTATGGTGGGATTGGAAGGGCATTATTCATTATGAGCTGTTACCGCCAGGCAGGACCATCGATTCTGAACTGTACTGCGAACAACTGATGGGATTGAAGCAAAAGGTTGAGAGAAATCGGTCGGAATTCATCAACAGAAGGGGTGTGGTTTTTCACCATGATAACGCTAGACCTCACACATCTTTAGTCACTCAGCAAAAATTACGAGAGTTTGACTGGGAGGTGTTAATGCATCCGCCGTATAGTCCTGACCTTGGACCTTCAGATTTTCACCTGTTTCGGTCTCTGCAGAATTCCTTAGGCAGTGTCAGGTTAACATCAGGAGAGGACTGCCAAAACCACTTGTTGCAGTTTTTTGATCAGAAGCCCCAAAATTTTTATAGCAATGGGATCACGTCCCTACCTACAAGATGGCAAAAAGTTATCCAACAAAATGATACCTACATACTTTAGTCAAATGTAAATAAACTTTATAAAAAAAAATCTTTTGAATTTTTATATAAAATGCGAAGAAACTTTTTCCCCAACCTAATATATATATATAAAAATTAATGTTTGTATGTTTGTCCTCTATACGTTCCTAAACCATCGATCGGATTGTGATTAAACTGATAGGTTGACTTTGGAGAGCTGCGAGGATTTCTGTCCCAAAAATCAGAATATACCAGCAAACAATTTTTTACTTTACGTGGTATTGCAACGCATGCCGGGTGCAACTAGTATATTATATATACAGATCGAATTTTCAAGTGGACCTGAAAGCCAAATCCAAATTCCCTGTACGAATCAGCGAAAAATACTCAAAGGTGCCCGGAGATCATTTTTGATTAAAACTAAAGTGGTATCATTAGAATTTCGGAAAATCAATTACCTTAGCCGGGAATCGAATCGACTGATTTTGAAAAAAATATTACATCTGTAACTAATAATTTATTCTATTACAGGTGTGCGCCAGAATGTATTTTGTACTTGCGATTCACATCGTCAAGTGACGTGTGGGCATTCGGTGTATGTCTGTGGGAGATGTTCACTTATGGTTTTCAACCTTGGGCTGCTTTTTCCGGACAACAGATATTGGAAGCTATTGATGCACCCAACTTTCAGGTATGAAACTTAGAGACATTTTCTAAGAAAAACAAATATAATGTCTTCACACCCTGCAGTCACGCAATTTCATATCACACGCTTAATAAAACAATGAAATATCTCAACATTCAGTATTTTTGGGTATGAGCGTTTAAAGTTTTGGCTTGTTAACTTATAAATAGATAGAAATAGGCGTTTTGGTCGCTAGTTAATTTATACAGACACTAGTCGTCGTAGTCTACAACCAAATCCTTCTTTAAATAAAAATCCGATAAATATATATAATTTGACATGCTGAATTTAGATCTGTTTTTAGTGTCTAACACGTTTTTTTTTAATTTTTTCTTCTAATACAATATTTTTGTGCAAAACTTTTTTCTTCTTATCAAGCTCCAAAATACCATCATGTCAGTAGATTTATTTTCCGAAAATCTTTAAGAAGTAACACATGAATGTGATGAAAGATTCTAGCAAGATATTTATCTTGTACTAATATATAAAGCTAAAGAGTTTGTTTGTTTGCTTGAACGCACTAATCTCAGGAACTACTGGTCTGATTTGAAAAATTCTTTCAGTGTTAGATAGCCCATTTAGCGAGGACGGCTATAGGCTATATATCATCACACTAAGACCAATAGGAGCGGAGCACCAATGAAGAATATTTCAAAATCGGGGATTATTTTTTCCTTTTGAGAGCTTCCGCTGCGTGCGCTGCGTAAACGGTTAAAGTTTCGCAAAAATCATGTGTGACAGAATTGTTCCCTTTGAAAGTTTTATAAAAAATTCCGCAACAGTATATGTCTTATCTTTTAAGGTTGGCTCACTATAACCTTTTTTATGCAAACCAAATCTGGTCTAAAATAATGCATTATTTGCAAAGGTGTTTTTATAAACATGATATTAATCGTTATCCAAAAAAATGCGTAATCCATCACATGTATTTAAATTAAAACAAAATTTCGATTTACATCATTCGATTTCAATGAATATCTTAGGAGATATCGCAGTTTTAAAATAACATCGCAGCAAAATAATGATCAAGTACTACGCGCGCATTTATGATGTGCAAGGCAGTCATGAGAGGGAGGGCGGTGGGGCACCTTCTAAACAAAGTCGTGGGTTAAAGCTAGCGTTAGTCCAAAGTAACTATTCCACGCGGACGAAGTCGCGGGGAGAAGCTACTATTACATATAGAGAAACCATACAAAGGAAATGGTCAGAATTATTATTTACAGTTTTTTGTACTCGATTGCCCACGAAATTGCAATAGAATACATGAAAATAGAGAAAACTACAAACTGAAATGATTTTATCGATAATTTGACGTATACTTTTGATGATTTTTAATGCTTTCGGAGGACTTAAATCAGCTATATTTAGTTCAGTCTAATAAGGTCTGAAATCAAAATGTTGGCACTCAACTTTTGCATTTTTTTATACAATGTAGTTTTAATGATACAAAAACAATGTGTAAAGGTTTTCATGTCTGCACCTACAAATACTGTTTTTGAGATAATCTAGAGACAATTTTTTTTGTCACCATTAAAAAAAACTCTCTAGAATTTAAGATTAGATATTTTAAGCAATTAAAAAAAAAATAGTCGTTTATTTTTCTACTACCTACGATTTTTAAAATTTACGATCATCCCTTAAACTTAAAACCTCCCGGACTCGGTTAATTTTGACCAGAGGAAAAAGTCATATAACCTTTTGTATGTAATTTTTCATCCGTGCAGGAACGGAGAAAGAATACAATTTCCTGCGGCCGGGCGGCCTGTCGTAAGAGGCGACAAAACAACCCACAGCCAGGTTGTAGGGCATTTGCCCGACTGGACGGCTACCACCCCTGGTCTATACTATAGTATGTCGCCATTAGATGTAGTCGACCCGCGTTTCGATAAATAAATAGATAAAGACAATAATGTAAACATCAGATTATTCCAAATTATTATATAGCATCAGTAAAAACATCCTAGATCCATAGTTTCCTCTTTCGTAAACCATGAAAAAGGTTAAATAGAGAAAAAAAAAAGTATGTCTCCATAACAACCTTGAGATGTGTTCCGGCATTAGTGACCAGGTTCCAGCCCCCCCAGTTCAAGAGAGCAGCAGCGCATTTGTAGCACCTTTGGTGTTGCAAATGTCCATAGGCGATGGTAACCGCTTTCCATCAAGTGGGCCATCTGCCTTTCTGCTGATCTACAGCAATAAAAAAATAAAAAATATTTTTAAGCTCTACAAATTTTTAGTAGAATTTTTTGTCTAACTTTTACCGTTTTCGAGTAATTGTAAAAAGAGACTTTTTAAATAATTTTTCAACCCTTGCCAAGGTTTGCAGACACGAAAACCTTTACACATTGTTTTTGTATCATTCAAACTACATTGTATCAAAATGCAGAGATGAGTGCCAAAATTTTGATTTCAGACCTTATTTGACTGGACTAATTGTCACAATAATTAAATATACGTTTGGTATGTAAAGCAAAAAAAAACTGCTTAATTTAAAACACCAATTTAAGAAAAAAAAGTGTAGAACAAAACTTTTTATACTATATTTATATTCAGAAGTGTCGAAATTACAAAAAAAAATCACGATCTTTAGGAGTGATTTCTTTTTTGCCGACCATTGTAATGTTTGAACAGAACGCGTAAACGCCAATGAATGCATGGCACTTTCGACCTTTTCGCCATTATTCACTAGTTTCTTAAAGGTAGGCTGTGGGGAACCGAGTTGTTTGAACTCCATGCCACTGCTACTTAGACAGATCTCTAATCTAATGTGCATACTGTTACAATTAATTACTACATGCTAAAGGTGAAGGAAAGCAACGCGATGAAACCTACACATCGAGATAAGCGATGTTTCAAACCCGCGAATCCGCCTTGGATAAATGTGAAGGGCGTAATGTCCGTTCCCCTATAAATAGGAGGCCCGAGCCCAGCAGTGGGACATTTATGGGCTGTTATTATATTCGTACCCCTGTCGTTAGTGGCGCGAGTGCGTTAGTCACTATACAACCATAGCATATATCCCTATTATTAATATTATAAATGCGAAAGTAACTCTGTCTGTCTGTCTGTCCGTCTGTCCGTCTGTCCGTCTGTCCGTCTGTTCGTCTGTCCGTCTATCCGTCTGTCTGTTTCGTTTTTACGGTTAAACTACTGGAGCGATTTGACTGAGATTCGGTATATATGTAATTTTAATACCGAGGATGGACAAGGGATATTTTTCATCCCGGATAATGGGATAGATTTAAATGGGATAGATGTAAGGGTTATCCCAGAAAGTGGGATAGGTTTTGGTTTTTTTGTGATTTGCCATTTTCGTCATTTTGGTTATTTTGGTCATTTCTGTAATGTTGTCCTTTTTGTCCCTTTTGCTCTTTTTGTCCTTTTTGGTCTTTTTGTCCGTTTGGCCTTTTTGCTCTTTTAGGCCTTTTCGCTCTTTTTACTCTTTTGCTCCTTTCTGTTCTTTTTATCTTTCTGTCCTTTTTGCTTTTTTGTCTTTTTCTCCTTTTTGTCATTTTTGTCACTTTTGTTCTTTTTGCTCTTTTGCTCTTTTTGCACTTTTTGTCCTTTTTGTTCTTTTTGTCCTTTTTTTCATTTTTGTAGTTTTCATAGCCGGGGATAGATAAATAAAACTAGGACGGTTTGAAATGGAGGATGAAAGTTTGGATGAGACCAATCATTTCTCAAGTTTATAGATATAAAAATTCATCGTCTATTAAAAATGCGATAGTAATTCGATATGTATTTCTGTTAAGTTTTCACGGAAAACTACTGGGAATACTGGATCGATTTTATTGTAATTTTGTTTAAATGTAGTTTTAATGTCGAAAATGGACATATATACTCATGCCAGGAGATCGGATAGTTTGCGATATAAAATTAAGTTAATATTCCGGGTACAATTAGCACTAACATAAAAATTTTGTACAATGTAACCTGTATTAACGGCTGCTTTTTAAACACGAAGCACGGATTATGGGCAATCCTAGTATTTAGTATTTAAATATATAAAAATGAATCGTAGAAATGTATGTACGCGCGTAACTTGAGAATGGCTTTACCGATTTTGATATTTTTTTGTGTATTTGAAAGTGTCCCCGGATGGTTTAGATTCACAATTAGAATCGGTACGTGGCGCTAGGATAGGATCCTAGATTTTTTATTTTTTCAGGGCAGTCATAACGTCTGACGGGACGGGACTTCTAGTATTTATATAAAATTGTTTGAAATTATTCTCTTCTGTAGATTAACGAAGACAATAACTCCTACAATGGTTTATCAACACCAATAATACCAAAAATTACCTAAAGACCAATGTAGATCAGCGGTATCATGTAAAGAAAATTATAGAATGAATATTGATTTTAAAAATCAAGGGCGGTCTAGAGGTGACTTTAGCTAATTATTGACGGTTTTGAAAATATAAATTAGTATAGGGTTTTCAGGATACTATGTACAGTATACGTACTTATGGGTATTCTTCTCAATTTTAGCGTTCTTAATAGCTTTTTATCGAATTTTTCACTAAGTCTTAAATAATGTAAATTCTAAAATATTAAATCAGTCTATTTGGTTTTATACTGTTTTACTCTAAAGTTAAGACTTATATACTGAAGGTTGTCTACAACTACTGCTCTCTTAACTGTGCTTTAAAGATTGTAACATAGCACTATGGAAAAGAATGCGAGAAATCACATTTGTTTATTAAGAAATATAAGTATAAAAAACCTTTTGTATTTTGATTTAGAAAAATCATAGATTAAAAAAACCAACTTTATAACCATGTTTTGAACAAATAAGTTTGATATGATTTGTTTCAAGATTTGGGGTCTTTCTTAGCGCTACATCCATTTTTACTAGTTATGGTCATTTCTAATAATTTTTTATGATAGCTAATAAAAGAAATAAAATTATGGAATGCGAATAAGTTTGTCATATTTACAGCGGCTGGAGCGTCCGGAATGTTGTTCAGAGGCATATTACACTACGATGTTGGAGTGCTGGGCGCATGAACCAAACAACAGGCCAAAATTTAAAGAATTGATACTAAAATTAAGAGATATACGGCCTGAGCAGGTATTAAATTCTAATTATTTTATTTATTGTGGATGGTAGAGGCCAGAAGTACCATCTTACATGGAGAAGTTAGAAGTTGAAAAAGTGTCCACACATTATATGTGTGTTTGTCTGCTGATTGAAAAAAACGTGATGATTATAATATTTATAATAATTTAGGATTAACTATATAATTGCTGGCACCCAGTTAACTTATTCAAATATAAAGAAATCTTAATATTCATTCTTTTCATATTTTTAGCCATACAATAATATTATTTATTAACATCTCTAAAGACCACAAACCAAAGAAATGTCTCCGAATTTTGGAGGGCTTACGTGGGCCTTGGGATGGCCAACACGTAAAAGTCCCTTGACAAATTTAATATAAATGTGGTGTGACACTGACCGCCGATTATCCCTGCCCACACAATATAAAAATGCTATAAATTATAATATAAATTCTAGAAATAGAGGAGTTAACACCTAGTACAGATAGATTAGCTTCGAGACGTTTTTGTGTTTGTAGTAGTGTACGGTCGGCACATAAATAAATAAACTAATACTTTTAAAATATTTTTATTATTGTTGTAGGTAGGTACTTAATATGAAACTTATAATATTAAAATAATAAATATTAATATTAAACATAATTTTTAATACTAAATTTCTTCAACTCCAAACATTTCGTACTCATCCTCAGCCTCACTTTCATCCGTTGAATCATTTATGTTAATTCAAATTTGTTCTACATTTTTCCATTCCTACATAGTTATGCTATTAAATTTGTCCTCAGCCAATTGCTTTATAACATTCATGTTCATTGTGACATTTTTTTGCAACGTAAATTTTCACTCATCATCATCACCACCATCATCATCATCATCATTATCATCATCATCATCATCATCATCCAAGCGTTAAATCCTGGTTGCGTTCGGAGCGTTCACTACGACCCCCAGGGTCCGCTTTCCTACTTTTTCTACTCCACTTCGCGCGGTCTTCAGCATCCCCCGTTTTGAGACCATTGGTACGTATGTCATCCTTCACAACGTCAAGCCAACATTTCTTGGGCCTTCCCCTTCGACCAGAACCTGGCCGAAGCCGCATGGCTAGACATTTGTTCCCCACATAATTAGTCGGTCTCCGTAAAACGTGGCCATACCAGCGTAAGCGACACTCTTGCAGTTTGTCTGCTATGTCATGGACATGAAGACTACAGCGGATGCGGGAGTTCCTGACACGGTCTTTCCGCATCACTTCACAAATCCATCGCAGCATATTCATCTCCGTGACACGCAGTTCTTGCTTATGTCGCTTAAGTACAGGCCACGTTTCACCGCCATACAAAATGACAGGTGTAATGATTTATTTATAGACCTGTCCTTTTAATTTAACCGGCATTTTGGGTCACAAATGACACCTGACACCTCTCGCCACTTGGCCCAAGCTGCTGTGATACGGGCCTTGACGTCGTGGTCGATATCCCCGAACGCACTAAGTACAAATCCCAAGTACTTAAACTGATGGGTGCACTCGACCGTATCTTCGCCTATGCGCACGGATGTGAGATCAGTAGTGTTGCAGGCCAAATACTCAGTCTTCGCCACATCTAGTTTCAGATCGCCGTTCTCTAGCGACCTCTTCCACGCATTTACACGTCGCACCAGGCGCCCCCTGTCCGAATCTGCCAGCGCGATATCGTCAGCGTACATGAGCAACTATGGAGGTTGCTCATGCGCATCTCTGATCCTGTTCGACACTTCGTCTAATATCACGTTGAACAGAAACGGACTAAGGACACATCCCTGGAGCACTCGTACGGTTATGGGGAAGGGTGTGATGTCGCCAACAGCGGTCCGAACTGAAATCGGAATCACGGTACATGTCCCGAATAATGTCAATATAGGTTTCTGGCACCCGTTTGGACCTCAGTGCCCACCAGATCATCACGCGAGGAACACAGTCGAAGGCCTTCTGCAGATCCAAAAACAGGAAATGCAGGGGCGTATGCTTCGCACTGTATTTCTCCATGATGATCCTTAAGGCAAAAACAGGCTCCATGGTTCCATGTCCAGAGCGAAATCCATATTGACAACCCGACACAGTGCAATCCTGCCGGATCCGAAAGTCGATTATGCGCTCAAAGAGCTTCATGGTGTGGGACATTACCTTTATTCCGCGGTAGTTTTCGCACTCCTGCACCGATCCCTTACCTTTGAAGACTGGGGTGATAACTCATCTCCATTGGCTCGGGATGTTTCCGGTGAGGAGTAGGCGGTTAAAAAGGTTTGTTAAAATGCCCACACCACAAGGACCCATCGCCTTCCAGGCTTCGATGGGGACTCCATCGGTTCCAACGGCTTTCCGATTCCTCATGCAGCGAAGAGCCCTCTGGACTTCAGGCGTTATCGGTGGCACTAGTCCTTGATTCGAAGGGATGTTCCGTCGCTGTACCTCTTTGTGCTGCTTATTCAGCAGCTCGTGGAAGTACGACCGCCATCTCTCCTTCACCGCGAGGTTCTCGCGTAACAGGTTGCCGCCAGGATTTTTAACACAGCAGCACTTGGAAATGTCCTGTGCCGCTTTGATCCTGCAACGTGCCAACTTATAAATGAGCTTTTCACTAATCCCGTATATTTTCAATTGGATTAAACTGAAGATGATATGACGGTAAATGGAGCACAGTATGACCGTGCTGTCGTAATATCTTGTCTATCTTATAGTCTACAAACCTCGCCTTACTTTTGAGAATCAGTTAATTAATTATTTAACAAACTGAAACCAAATAACCAGGTACCTTACAACAATTAGCAATGTAAATATTTATTATTTGTTTGTCTTTCACCATTGACTTTTCATTGTAAATATATTTTCTCTTTCAAAATGTAAAGAACATCTTTTTGCTAATTGTACAAGGAAATTTAAATTTTAAGTTTAGAACTCCTGTAAATATACAATACTACTTACTACAAACGCAAAAACTTCTCGAAGTTAATTTACCTGTACTGTAGTTCTTATTGGAAGAATAAAGGCGTTAAAGATTAAAGCGGGGTTTTCGAAGGAACTCTTAATCAAGATTGGCATAGCAATCAACAAAACATTACAGTAAATATACCTTTAGTATTTTCTATTATTATAAGATCTATTCGTGTACCTATAATATATTTTAACAAATCAAATTTGAGGCGTTGTATTTTCATGTTTCAGGTTCAAGCAATGGTGAATAGTCAAAAATTTGAAGATGGACGACGGTCAAATTTCTTAAAATTCAAATCTGGACAAATCATCTCTGTACTTGGAAAAGAGTAAGAACACACACACACACACGTGCGCGCACACCTACACGCAAACACGCACCCACACCCACATATAACTATAATATTATTAAATTCTAAACATGCCATGTCTGAACATTAAAGTTATTTTAAAAAGTATATATACTGTATAAACAATGAAGAACACTATTATTTTTTTTTTAGATTTCTTGTTTGTTTGTTTGGGAAGGTTTATTATGAAACAAAGAATATAATTTTCGTATGGTTCGTCGCACTAGTCGTTGGTGTTCGCACGGCAGCCGCTACCTGCAACCCAGCTGTGGTTGTCCTGCGTACGCCTTCTTTAATAATCGAATTTTCAAGGTTTCTTAGCCAAATGTCAAAAACAGTTTAGATTCTTCGCTGTGGTCTAGGCCGACTTTCAATACACTGTCTATTTCAAACACGAGGATATGGCTGACACATCCCATAGAACGTAACTTGTACCAATATCTTGTACTTGACCTATGAATTAGATGCAAACTTTAATTATATAAAAATAAATTAATATTTCTTGTTGTTTAAAAGTGGCATTATAATTAAATTCATGATGTTTTTCTCTTTACTTATGTAATTATCGTGTACCATAGTAATATTTACCTGACGTTTTACATTTACGTACTAAGGGCATACTTTTCACTAATCTTAATGCCCTTAGTAGACAACTTTAAAACGTCAGGTAAATAATAAAATGGTACATGATAATTATGTAAATAAAGAGAAAAATGTGTATTTAATTTCTCGTGTGAAGTCATTTTTAAACTCTAAACATTTTTTTTTTTCTATATAATTATGTAATTGAAATTTGTGTCTAATTTATAGGACAAGTATAATATATTGCTACAAATTACGTTCTATGGAGTGTGTAAGCTGTACCGTCGTATTTGAGGTAGACAGTAATGTTAAAATAATATACATATCTATAAATAGTATGTTATCATAACATTTTCTTTTGTAGAAGTATGACGAACTCGTCATTGTGGTATGGCGTATTACCCGGAGGCTCTTGCGGTATGTTTGATCCGAATCAAACGAAGCCTTATATAAAACCTGAGGTAATTCTTAGCTTTTCATATCATTCATTATGTTTGTGAACGTTTAATAATGTTGTATCCATATTGTCATTGCTTTTGTGTGTTGCAATGATTGTTATTCGAAACTTTTAATGTTTCATATTTACAGTCTATTTCAAATAAGACACAAGTACGGGAAAAATTACGTAAACAAAAAATTAACATCGTGGTTATTATTATATAGCAACAAGATGAATTACATTTTTACCGCCCTTTTTGTGCACAATTAAAATAAAGTTTTAGTCTGTGAGTTTGTTTTTGTATTAATATTGGTGTGCAATAAAGAGTTATCTATTTTTTTCATAATTTAAATAAATATTTATTTCGTAGGAAAGTTTATGATAACGCTACATGTTACGTTTTATGGTTGTGTCAACCATACCGTCCTATTTGAAATAGACTTTATCGTATACTGATTGAGCGTTATTCCTAGAAAAACTATTGTCTGGCTTTGTGTACTTTCAATTAACCAATCCCAAAAATTTTAATTGATATTTCTTAGAATTTTGTTCATTCAGTAATTATAATTGTTCAGTCATCTTTAATTTTATAAAATGCATGTATGTATAATACAAAAATCAACGCTTATGAATGTGATACTTCAATGTGGGTTTTACAGTTATTCATTCATCAAACGGTAACAGTCATATAAATCTGCTTCATAATAAGCTGAATGTTGTTTTTTAATTTACTACAAAAGCTCATCGTGAAGGCAAACACAAAAATATAATTTGAATTGCTGAAAGGATTCATTTTATGAAATCGTCAGCATTTTGATGATAGAAATTATTCTATGTATAAATTGTCCCATTTCTATTTACCCTTACATGTTAATTACAATATTAAAATTACGTCTGAACGGCTTTCAAGTTTCGGCCTCTTTTCAGTAGCTGTGATCACGGAAGACAAAGATGTAGTGTCAATGAGTAATATTAAAGTTATTATTCAGCCTACCTCCAACTCTGTCATTTAAATTATTTAATTTTAGCTTATGGTTATTATTTACTTTACGGGAGCCTAATCTAATTTAAATTAAATACTATTAAAAAATGTTGATATTGTTTATAATGTAACTAATATTTACTCCTATATTAAGTTTCATCAAAGTCTGTTTAGTACTATAATATTATTGATGAACAAACAGATTGGCAATAATTCCAAACGGTTTATTGCTATTATTATTTTAATCCTTGCATCTTGAAAACGGCTAACAATCTGGATCAATTTTTGTATTTAGGTTTTGTTTTGCTTTTTAAGTTTATTTATATAGGTGTTTTCCCTAAAAAAACGCGATTTTACGTAACATAACATTTTTTTTATAACTAATTCATTATTTATTATATATAGCCTTCTACTATCTGGTAGGGCCATCTCGCAGATTTTTGTTGAAAGTGCGTTGTTGTTAATAAACCGACAAAGGACGGTAACCTATTGGTATCTCAAAGTTTTATGGTGCTTACTGTAAAGAAAATGAGGCAACATTAAGCTTGGAGCACGCCTGTATTCCATAGAAGCCCATAGTGGCTGGTTCGTTGTCACCGCACGCGGCTCGCTCGATCCGCTCAGCCCGCTCCTCACTCCTGCGGTCCGACATAAAGCGTCACACATACACCGGTAAACGGACGATACAGAGGAGCATGATATCGAGCCCCCAAGGCGACATGAAACACACGGGCCACGTCGGCCTCGACGGGGCCCACTTCGGGGACATTTCCTTCCTGGACCCGGCCGGTTGTGTGAGTAACCCTTTGCCTAGAACGCGACTTAGGATTTTTAAAAAAGTAAAATATTGTCAATTGAGTAATTGACTTTCCGTGTGTTTTACAGATCGTTAAGTATAAATGTAAAGATTAAATTTAAAAACAACATATAAAAAGGCAGTGTTAAGATACTTTTAGAATATCATCATGACATTAATTACTGTCCGATCAATATTTTATATGTTATTTTACTTGTTAGAATCATGTAATCATGAATCGTTAGATACTTATAGAAAAGCAAGAGGACTGTGTTTCTTTTCTTCCACCTTTTTAAAACCTCTAACTTTAGATAAAACTCAACCATTGAGTAAGTTTATGACATAATTATCGAGAATTTTTGATTAATTATTATTTCTGACGTTCCATGGGCAGATGACAAAAGCAGTGGACCTTCGTTACTTCTGTGGAACACTTCATTATGCGTGGATTGTCACAAATACAGATTCACCGGTTTTAATATTCAAAGATTTTTAATTTTACCTAAGTTCGATTTCTATTTCCTTTCTATGTTAATCGATGCTAATGTTAATGGTTAATGTGAATTCAAGAGACTCTGTCAGTAGTAATTTATGAAAATCAAGATTTTTCAAGAGAAAGTAATAAATATGTTTATCGGTGCAATTAGACATTAAATTGATGTTAAGTTATAATGTTAAAAAATTAATAATATACAGGTGGCCAGAACAGCGACGTCCAAAATAAAAATTTTAGTTTACATGAAGGGGTAACCGAATTATCCCCATGAATGTTTTACCCAAATTTTTATTTTCGAGTTATTAATTTTTTAGAACGTGGCTTTGAGAAACAGTTCTAAAAGAATTTATTTGTTTCACAATCGACTGTTTTAATTTATTTATTAAAAAAAAATACAAGTACAATGCAACATAAAAGTAAAGTCACACACACTATTTTAGGATCCAATAACCGTGCGTGAGTGAGAGAGACAGCATTATTCTTTATTTGTGTAGTCTTAGTATTCATGGAAAAAAGGTTAACATGTACAACTCCATAGTGTTATAAATTTCACGAAAAGTCTGCTCAGAACAAAAGTATTCTAAAAATATGAAAAATGTCTAGTTTATCTGCAAGATTATAACCAGTTTTGTTGAATATCGTCATTTTCTAATGTTAAACAACTTAAAGATAGACAAAATAGCCCAAAATAAAAATTTGGAAAACTATTTTTACTTGGGAAATTTCCATCTCAGTACGTTTGAAAGTCAGTCAAAGCAAAAAATGGTCTATTAAAAGTATGTTTTTGTGTATTATTACGAAAGCTTAGGTTCTTGTGTAGTTTTTAATGACACTATGAAGTTACTATTTAAAAATTTTAATTTATAATTGAAAATTCTAGTCTGATTTTTTTCATTTTCAAGTACAATTTTTGTAAATAATGTTACAGTTAGGGCGCTGATTATTTTACGTGTAAGAGTACATTCATAAGGACTTAGTTATTGAAAAACATTTAAATCCTTTGTGGTCAAGATTACCCAAAAATCACTAAAATATTAAATAAAGAATTCGAAAACTATTTTTTTTTAATATAATCTTTTACTAATATATAAAGCTGAAGAGTTTGTTTGTTTGATTGAACGCGCTAATCTCATGAACTACTGGTCTGATTTGAAAAATTCTTTTAGTGTTAGATAGCCCATTCATCGAGGAAGGCTATAGGCTATATATAATCACGCTAAGACCAATAGGAGCGGAGCACCAATGAAGAATGTTTCAAAATCGGAGGGTTTTGAAGACAAATTCCACGCGGACGACGTCGCGGGCACAGCTAGTAAAACATATATGGGGGTAATTCTGGTAACCCTACAATCCCTACATGTAAACTAACTAAACTTTTCTTTTGAACGGCACTGTTCTGGCCAGCCTGTATAATCTAACAAGCTCATAAAATCACAAATCGTGTTCTTAACGACAACATCATGCTTTTATCATTCGGTTAAATATAACCAGCATTTGATTCATACTAATGCCTGATTGAATTAAAGAGAACTAACCTAAATTTCTTGCTTCGAGTTTTATAACTAAAATTTTGAGAGATGGAGATATAAAATTCTTTAAGGCGCTACCGAAACGGATCTTGCTATCTCGCTCGCACATAACCACATTTTGAAGATATAAATTGGCAGAATTTACTTCGACCAATTCGTATTACACAACCTTAACAATAAAATTAGGAATGTTTCATTTAAGTTTGATTTTGATTTCATATAGACTTCTATATATAAAATTCAATTTTTATTACACAAGACCTTGTCTGTATCAAAGTTATTTTTTGTAAAACATTCGTAAGTTTATTAAAATTTGTGTAATGCGTATTTGTCGTACGTAAATTACATTGACTTATATCTTGAATTATCATGAAAATATGGTAATGTTTAGGCAAGTAAGGTTAAGATAAGAAGAATCTAGAGATGAGAAAACTTTGTTAATTTTTTTGTCTAGGTTGCTGGTATTATTATAAAAATTTGATGGAGAATGATCTGAAGAAATGTTTAGGCTGATGCCTACGTCATCACATCACTCGCTAGTGATTAAGAGTTCATACACACTTGACACTTGACTGTCAAGGAGTGAACACTACGTACAGTGTATGAACACTGTACGTAGTGTTCACTCCGTAATGCATGCATATGTACAAGTTGTGGAATGAATTTCCCCTCGCAGTTGACCTGATGATGATGATGATGACATAAAACTTTATGGCTTATCAATTCTATTAAGTACGAGTTCACTAGCCTATATATATATATGTGTGATGATTTGTTTTAAAAAAACCTACAGCAATCATACCGTCCTAGATATAGTCCCCATCACACTACGGCCTCTTTAATTTGGCCGTAGAAGCCACACAATACCTGATCTTTATGAAAACCGCCTAATATACGTTTATTGATAACTATAAAGTTTGGCGCGAACTAATAATTAATATCTTGGGTAGATATCTCAGTTGTGATGGAATATCAAGACGACCAATATGTTAAATGTGATTCGAAAATGCGTGGTGGGCAAACCGTCTTTTCGTCAATTCTCTTATAACTCAGCACTGAAACGTTTATAGATTGAATAGCTTCGCTCGCGTTGAAAAAGGATAATATGTATGTCAGCAAGCGGGCATGTTACAATTCTTAGAAATGTTGAATTAAAATACCAGTAACACCATCGAGCGAAATGAAGGTAGAACTAACCATGAGAGCAACACCTAAAATTGTCGCTGTCATGTCATTACCGTTGCCATGGAGATGTATTTGTTTGTGAATTGCAAAGATGGCGCCAATAAAATGCGATTGGGGCGCCATCGTTTCGGCTATATTCGTCTATCCCTCAACACTACTTTTTTCTGGATGAAACGTACCCTATGTCCTATTGTATATCCCTGACAACGTGTATGTGAAATTTCGTGATAATCTGTTGCGCAGCTTAGGCGCGAAAACGTCACAAACAAACTCGTATTCACATTTATAATATTAGTTAGGATAGTACAGTAGAAAATTAATTGATATTTTCCATCATATTTACTTTTTCCTTTTACCAGCACGAGTTATTTAGAAAAGTTTAAATTAGTTTTTAAGCGATATTTAATATTGAATATAGCCCCCGCGTCAAGTCGTGACCCCGTACAAGCCGTCTGAAGATTTGGAGCAAGTTCCACTGATCAATCCAAACTCACCGTCCCACCTGTCAGGCGCGTGTTGCACACCATACCCATTGCTCAGTTCAAGAAGTAACTTTGAACCGGGGAGAGCCGAAACTAACTTGCCATGTAAGTTGAACTAATTTTTTTTAACAGTTTTACGATTGAAGAATATGTAGGAATAACATTCGCTAAATAAAAAGGCCGCTAGCCGCTGAGGGCTGGATGAGAAAAGTTCACTTTTTATTTCATTAATATGGTATAATTTCAACAGTGTTTAAATTATTCGTATAAGCATATTGAGAAATTTAAATGAATTATCTATTTTTGTTAACTCTGAAATGTATTTCATTTTAAATCAGGTTAAAGTATATTTCAAGTAGTATTACTCTAAAATTTAGAACATAAACGAATTAAAAGAAACTAAAGTAAATAATTAGTTATTGGATAAGAAAAAGTTCTGGTAGCTTCGTGGCTAAGGCAGCCGTGTATCGCTCCAAAGACCTGCGTTCGAATCTTACCCAGATAGCATGCACCTCTTAGGCAGTTTTTCTGGCTTAATATTCATATTCTTACAATTTTGTTAGAAAATATTCACATCGAGATTACCGGTGTGTGAAACTCGCTTTGGATAAGCGTACCGTGGTCATTGCATTCCCTAAAATGGAAATGATACGCATACATACCTAAAGTACTAATAAAAAAATCGTCCTAAAATATCGTTTTATCGACAAGATTATTATCAAGGTTCAACGTTCTCCCATAATGCATTAAAAAACTTCCAAATTAAATTTAATTAGCCGTGTCAGTAATTGGCGATTTTGTAATAGTACGAAATAAAATATGCAGTCAGCAATGTTTAGAATTGTAAAGTTATGAAATACACGTTGCATAGCGCTTGTTTTCCTCTGCAAAATATATTCAAGCTAATAAAGTATGCATCGCTTGAATAGTATAAATAAATATAGTTATGAAATACACATATTTATAATAATGTTCATAATAATATTAATGCAATAGAAAGGAAGCATACAAAATATAAATTTTGCCGTACAAGCACTGACGCGTTGATATGTCAATATATGCCACCTCTGTCAGGGGTCCCGGTCAAAGCTGTAGGCCCAACAAGTGCTAGCTTGACGTTGTTAGGGTTGTCCTTTATTTAATTTAATTAAGGGATGCCGAAGTCCGCGCGAAGTGGAGATTAAAAAGTAGGAAAGCGCATCCCGGTCTTTGAAGCAGACGCTCCAAACGCAACGGGATTTAACGCTAAGATACTACAAAATGATAAATACAAAAATATAGATCATTATCATTACGATACTGGCTTTTGTGAAATAGCTGCTTTTTGATATTATCATAACGTGCAATTATTTTGGTGGTTTTTTTCCTGTTCGAAGTTAGATCACACATTCCTGGATACAATAGATTATATATGATATATAACCTATATAAAAACACTTATCTAGATCGACAATCAGTGTTTTAATGTACACGGTGCATACCGGTTGCTGTAACCGAAATCGGTTAAGACATTATTATAAAATAACACTATTCTATAAAATTATTTATAAACATTTATTGTACCTTAGATTACGATTATAGAGTAAAAGAACGTTATAATGATTATATAATGTTTAAATCAAGACAGAAGCCTGCAGTCAATATAACATAACAGTAGTTGTAACTGTATTATGAAAAAAATTGTGCTTGCATGTGGACGGACGTGCGAAACGAGCATTTAATAGTCGACATACAAATACACGCATTGTACATATATGTATTTTCCATCTAAGCAAGTTACGCTTGTGTTATGGGTAATATACAACTGATCACTTTCGGGCCGATCACAAAAACCCACATCATAGTAAATAACAGAAAAATTGTTTACGAAATTTACTATGCCAGGAATCGTTCCTGGGCCGTCTGCGTTTCAATGTGTTCGGCCGTTAAAGGCTTAGCCCGCTCAACCGCAGAGGTTGTTAGCTAATAGCGATACCATAAATATTTTAATGACATTTTAGTGGACTATTGCCTTAACTCACACACGTGTCGTAATTGCTTTCATTTCAGACGCAGAACCAAAAACTAGGTGTTTGAAAAAACAAGTCCACAAGACATCATTAGAACCCACAACAAGCAAAAGTATACTTAAAAAGGTCGGTATTATATTTCTGTCAATTAAGGCATCTTTGTGTATGACTACACACATCGAAACCGTCATTTCTGACGAAACAGTTAGTTGGTACAGTAAACTTGAATTTACTGTTTACTTATACTATGAAGTTTTTTTCTGGTTTAATTTTAATTTACAATAGGGTAAGATATTACATGTGTATTACATAACCATTTATAAATGTTATTATCATTCACTATTACTTGTCTATATATGCAAATATATATTTTGTTTTAGTTAAATTTAAATGCATAAATGTTGATGGGTGAAGTTATTAATTAAAATATCTAATTAAAAAACTTTTTCCTTTAACACATTTCCAATCTTTATATTCAGGCGTTCGTCCTCTGTGACACCGCAAATCGTTACCCATATCTTTTTTAGCCTACTCTTATTGAAATAAATTATACTTACTACATAATATAAATATTTATGTATGCTATTTATTTATTAGTTGAATTTATAATTTGGTTTATTTTGGTACATTTTATACATTTATTGCTGTAGTTATGTAATTGGTAAGTCGTTTTAGCATAGTGGCCGAGGCACTGGCGTCTTATTATAATCACCTGGGCCTGATTGATATTCAGAAGCATACGTGATTCACGTCCGGTTCCCATATCTTACCGACCATTTCTTTGCCCAACTATCGTTTAAAATTTGACGAAAGTTCCATACAAGTAACGTCAAAATTCAAACGATGGTGAGGCAAATAAATGAATTATAAGATATAGAAACCCGCCAGCAACGGCGATGAAAACAATTTGAGGAGTACTACGTAATGGAGAAGGCAAAGCCTACCAGTTAAATATAATCTAACTTTTTTTTTCATTACAATACACATCAAAGAGAAGATTGTAAATGGCTGTTATTTTTTTAAAGGTGAAAAGCGCCACATTGGGCCGTTCACATAAAAATGAAGAAAGCCGCTTCCCCAAGTTGGATGAAGTACATGAGTATCATGAAATATCCGATACTGATACGGTGAGTATTTCATCTATAATATTATAAAATTCTAAACAGGCAGTGTCTGTACATTGAAGCTATTTAAAAAAAACAACTGGAATAGACTGCATAAACCATGGAGAACACGATGCAATTTTTTTTAGATTGCTTGTCTGTTCGGGATTCACGTAAATCGATCAATCAACGACAGTAAATTCTTAGACTTAAAATCTACGCTACTCTTTGTCCCGGGAATCCCGCGGGTATTTTTCTGGGAATGCTTTAAAAAACCTAGATAAAAAAATATTCGAATTACAAAGTGATTTTTCACTGATCGATAACAAATTTTTGTGATAAAATGTGTTAAATATTTGATCTCGTGAATCCCGCGGGTGTTTCCCGGGAGTGGTTTGTAGTTTTTCGAGTGCATAAAAATTAGCTTATTCACAGTTTTCACTAAAACTTACTTTTTGACCCGGGAATCCCGCGGGAATTTTAAGTCGAGCGTGGAGGAAGTCGCGGGCATATCCTAGTTTTAATATATTACATTGAATGTCTTAATATATGTTAGAAATATATATACATGCTGAATTTTTCAAGTGGGGCTTCAGGGTCAAGTGCTAAATATGCTAGTAATGCTAGATAGCGAAAAACGTTCAGAGGAATCTCGAGGCCGATTTTGACGAAAACTAAAATACTTTCATTAGTTTTTTGAAAAATCAATTACCTTTGTCAGGACCAATTGGACAGAACATGCTCATATATTATATATATATATTATGTTAACATAATATCCTTATCGTTTTTTTTTTACAATTATACGGACTTGAGTTAAGTACCCTTTTTTATAACTTAATTTTGAAGAGAGTTTTAAGTATTTATACACGCTTGGTAATTTTTGTTTTTGTGTGTGACATTTATTCAATCATATGTGTGTTGTGGTGTACCTTACGAATAACTTATACTTATCGTTTGTTTTGACCTTATTGTAGTCTATTATTGTCATCTTACATTTATTTATTCATTACAGTAACGAAGTTATCAAAAAAATACAGTTATGTTATTAAATTATATTTATCTTGAACTGTTCAAAAAATTCAATGAACATAGGTAACATTCCTTCATGCACAGACTTATCGTTTTACAGAATTATTTGTAGTTTAACAATTTTTATTTTATGTTTGCAATATGAAAATTTTTATACTTTAACTAATATTTAATTTACTATTTCATTATTCTAAATATTAATCCTTATTCTAAATATTATAATTAATATTATTTCCAATACATCGAAATAAGTTGTTTTTTCAACTATTAAAATTAAAAAAGGCTGATTATAAAAACATGGTCTTTCGGTGGTTAAAGCATTGTTTCATTGACTCGGGTTTCCTATCCCAGCAGGAATCACACATAGTTTTGGCATTATTTTTAACAATGTGCATATTACAATAACCACACACTGAGGTTTGGTTTGAAAACATACTTGAAAAACTTAATATATATTTTAGACAAGCATGACAGTAACA